>OY978018.1:10206491-11587923 GCA_963854515.1 Pandemis heparana | reverse complement strand
GAAAAATAAAGCTGCAACAGGGCAAAGCCAAGAGCAACAGCTAGTTTATAATAAATTGCATTTAACCCTCTATACCTACCTAACTACTGAGAGCGAAGTTTAAGAACTTCTGTAGAGGTAACAGGCAGGAAATAATAGTAGGTAGGTACTTACAGTAATAATTTTTTGCAACTTGTTGAGACCTCTTTTAAATAATATCCTTTCTTTTAGGTCGGGAATGAGCTCTTTAAGCTCTGGCTCTTGTATGTCGCTCATCAATTTGAAGGGTATCCGATTTTCTAAAATACAAAAATAGGAGATTAATTTACTAGGTACATGTTAGTTTAGTAGACGTGCGTGTTCAACCTATGTTTGACACCTAGGTACTTCGTCAGTCAACACAAAAGCAAAAGCTAGGTTTGTAGGTTTCGTTTTTCAAAATAGATATTGGCATAGCTAGGCATTACCTCGTTAATTAACATTAACAGTTAACATTTTGACTAAAGGATTAACTTTTAAAAATGTTAACGGACACGTTAACTTCCGTTAATATGCAGAAGTCCGTTAATCGTTAATCCTATACCTACTATTTACCGCACGGCACCGCGGCGCGGCGCGAAAAACAGGTTCAAACCAGTTTCAGGCGGCGCGTGGCAGAGTGAAATAAAAACAAAACTAAACTAACGATTAACTATTTGCTTAACGGTGCCCAGCTATGGGAACGGGAAAAAACACTTACAACTTAGCTGGCAAAAGCTAGTTTACGAATAAATTTTACTGTAAAATTTACCAAATTGCTTTAGTAAATACCTGCCTAAGTATTACTGTTAATTTTACCAAAGTGATAAAGTAGGTCTTTTCTATACAATAAAACAAACGAAAAGCAGTTTCCTGGACGAAAACCGCTTCTTTATCGATGTAGGTAGGTAACAGCTCAACCGCCGACCATCGTGTCCTACCTCACAATACAACCACTGCCACTGATGCATTCAATATTTTAAACAGAAATGCGAAACGCTTTTCACTAAATAAATACATATTTCAAAGAATATATTCATGTTGTACAAACTTACCTTCAAATTTCTTTATAGTGGGTTCAGATAGCCCCCACTCAGCCAAATAACTCACCCCTAAGTCGTCTTCTGAATCACTTTCCATTATTTTAAAAGAAATTTAATTTGGATTTGGAAATTTAGTAGCGAGCCGGATTTGCACACGACGACAGGCGCAACGAACGTGTGTTCTACTCTGTACTTCACTTCTGTCTGGCGGGGGGGTCGCTCTCGCTCGGCTCGGCTCGCGTCGCGTCGCACGCGGCGCGGCGTGCTTAGGGATGCAAACGATGCATCGATGTTTGCTATCGATGTTCACCATTGCAAGACATCGATGTATCGATGTTGTTTTATGCGATGTTTTTACATCAATGTTTTGCTTGCCATCTGTTAGAAATTTTTAGTGCTTTTATTATTATGATGTTTTTCTTTTGCCTGTCATCTATTAGAAATGTTTGGTACTTTTAGCAGAGCAGAAAATAGGTGTTAAAGGTAATTTTATTTCCTATACTCTACTCTACACCTTCCTTATTCTAAAGACTTACCTATTCAATAGAAAATATTGCTATAGATGATAGATAATATATAATTTAACTATTGAATAGATAGATAATAAAAGAAATTAAAAAAACATCGATGTTTCGATACATCGATGTTTTTCGGGCGATGTTTTTTGAACATCGATGTTTGTTCTGAAACATCGATGTATCGATGTATCAGGCGCGCCCGATCCGCCGATCCCCTCCCCCTCACCCTGCGCGACCGACGAGCGGGCGGCAGCGGGAAGTTGGTTGGGTGGATTAGGTATACATAATATAGAAATTATAGAAAACGATCGCAGCGCATGCCGTGGCAGAAATATGCATCAAGACGGGATTAAGTAGTGAAACTTGTCTGGTACGGCGTAATTATGTCAAGGTCGTCATGACACCTTGTAGGTTTAACATTAAAATATATTATAATTTAGCCATTACAAACATAGACCCTATAACATTGGTATACCTACCTACCTGCTGTAAGTACTTGGACTTTATAGACTTCAAAAATATAGGTAGGTCATCGCGAGTACATAGGTACCTGGGTAGGTATTTCATTTTGTTTTTTCTTTTTTTAACCCCCAACGCATAAAAGAGGGGTGTTAGGTACAAGTGTGTCTGTGTGTCTGTCTGCAGGCACCGTAGGTAACTATTATCAAATCTGTGACCGTAGCTAGCTCTTAAACCGGTGAATCGATTTGAATACGGTTTTTTTTATTTGAAAGCCGGTTGTCTAGCGATGGTTTTTAGACATTCAAGGTCATGAGCTCTTGTTCGCTACGGTAGGACTAGGAATCTTAGACGCATAGGGGGCCGTCCATTAATCACGTGAGGCTTGAAAGGGGGGGGGGGGGGAGGGGTTTGACAAAAATCACGAAATGTCACAAGGGGGGAGGGGGTTGTAGTAAAGATATGACGTGTATTTAATTTTTCATTATTTTTTCAAACGCGCGATTTTTAAATCGAAAAGCGGCGTGTAGTGTGACCTTGACTCGCCGTTGCTAGGCAACGAACGAAGTACCTTCTCACGCGCCGGCGCCGCCGACGACCGCTCGGGGGTAGTCTTAAACCTCACCATGTATCACCAAGAGCTAAAACTTAAGTTTAAAAGTACTATTACATACATACCTACACATACATACATTACATTACATAGGTAGGTACATAAGCGAAATTTAGCCTTATAAATCTTATAATTGCCTGGTATTTGCCATCAATCAATGGCATGACATCTTTTAATGATCATTTAGGTGTAAAATATAAGAAATAAGGTAGGTACATACTGTAGCGAGTTAGCCATTATTGCGTGTCGGAACGTGTTTAAAATAGGTATTAATTTAATGGAATGGTTACGGATACGTTTGACGCTCAGTCATACCTATTGTGTAGAATCTCGGGGCTACGCTGAGCCCATGGTTGTTAAATGAAATACTTTTGAAGCAGAATACCTACAATCTATTTAATTGAAGAATAATGAGTTTACTTTATCTACACTCTGAGCTACACTTCCCTACAGTACCTACCTAGGAAAAGTCGTCGTGGGCTAAAGCTAGGCTAGGCCAAAGAAAATACCTACGTAAAACAATAAAACTTTAAATAGGTGTATTTAAGGTCAACCGGAGCTAATGCGTCACAATACTTTAAACAGCATATTTATCAGATTATAACAAACACATTATGTATGCTTAAAAGCTATAACTTATGATACAAGTTAGCATATTTTATCTAAATTCATACGTTTCTGTAAAAGCTGGGATTTTTAGACGCTATAGCCCCAGGTGGGGCTAAAGCGTCTTTCACTAGTATTATGTGATCGGATTGGTCGGAATGATTTTAATCGAGATAACCTTATAAAAGCACTCATGGAAAAGTATATTATTACTAGCTTCTGCCCGCGGCTTCGCTCGCGTGTACCAGGAGTATTTCAATCCTGTTTTTTTCCCGTTCCCGTAAGAATTTCGGGAAATGCTCTCTTAATGCTCCTCTACACTCATCAAGCAACCACATGCCGAATTTCAGCTTTCTACGACCAGTAAATCTTCCTCATTCAATCAAGTTTTTTTCCCGTTCGTTCCCGTGGGAATTTTAGTCAATTGTCTCTTAATGCTTCCTTATACTCCCCAAAGCACCTGAAGGCCAAGTTTCAGTTTTCTACGACAAGTAAAACGAAAAATCGATCCCGTAGAACTGAATATAAATCCCGTTTTATCATTATCCCGTGGGAATTTCCGAAAATCCTTATAATTATTTTTTACTATTATAATCACCTACTTTCTAAGTCAAATTTGAAGAGTAGTCATTATAGTTCATAGGATTTGGTTGAACAGAATATATAAATCCCGTTTTTTCCTTATCCTGTGGGAATTTCCAAAATCCTGAAATAACTTTCTTAGTTTTGTAATCACCTACTTGTGTATGAAATTTGAACTCTAGTTATTATAGTCACTGAGATAGGGTCACTTGGATTCAAATATATAAATCCCGTTTTCTCCCATTCCCGTGAGAATTTCCAAAAATCCTTCCTTAGTGGACGCCTACATTGTATTAATAGGTATGTATGTATGTGCCAAATTTCAAGTTTCTAGGTCCAGTGGTTTGGGCTGTGCGTTGATATATAGTTAAGTCAGTCAGTCAGTCAGTCAGTCAGGACTTTGAATTTTATATATATAGATGTGGTACGCTAAATTCTAGCTTTAGCTTTAGCTCTAGGGTAATCAGTTGAACAAAAATATTCGGTGCTGTAGTGTCTAATTGACTACGTTTCTTATGGACGCATTAGCCCCTTCCTGGATTCCAGGAGTACCAAAAAATTTTATCTCCTATAGGTTCGAGTAGAGTGGCAGTCGCGATACCTACCTACCTTTACCTACCTTTTGATACCTACCTTTGTATGTATGTAAAGAGTTTTACATACATACATACATACCTCTAACATCGTTTGTCCGAATGATCGTTTGTCCTGAAATTTCTCCAGCTGAAACTGAAAATATTTCTGAAACTATTTTACAAAGGTTTTGTAGAATAGGTTGGGTTAGGTTAGGTTTATTTTATGATTTTTCTGAAAAGTTCATGGTTTCAGTATAAATTCAGTTTAGGACAAACGATCATTCGACCAAAAATTACGTTTGGCATTCGATTATTAGGGATTCAGATATAGAGCCGTTCGAGTATTTTTTGGTCGTAAGTCTAGAAATAAAAACATGTCTTTTCATTTTTCATTTTCATTTTCATTTTTGATCTTTTTAATATCTTACCCGAAAATTTTATATTGAATCAACATACATACATACATACATACATACATACATACATACATATCGTCACGCCACAAACAATCAACAAATAAACAAAATAATTATAATTATCTAAATATATAAAAATAAAAAATATAAATAAAATTCTAACTGTACGTACATTTCGTTGATTAATTTTTATTTATATAGATTCCTTTATTAGACATGTACAGAAAGTTTTACAGCTATAATATTATCCTAAAATAAAAGGTTTCGGACCTGAGAAAAGGGGCTATTGCGTCACAACAGACGCAATAGCCCCAACAGGACTGACGCAATAGCCCCGAAGCTAAAACATAAAATACAAATTTGAAATTGCATAATTAACTTTAAATCTTAAGTTAATTAGATAAAATAATCAAAACAACATGTATTCCATATTCCAATGAATTAACAAAAGTACTTACGGTTTAAAAACATCGATTCACTTAGAGACACTGAGATTTGTTAGATACAAATGCACGTGTTGGCACACAAGAAGAGTCGAAACGAAATGACAAATTAAAGATCACGGATTAATTAAAAAAAAAGAGCTCGGCCACTAAATTTAGTGATCATTTTTTGTACTTTTAGTGACAAAGCGTGCGTGAGCGGACGTGAGTAGTTCTAAAGAACGCTTTTCTTATGATAATTGGAATGGACGCATTAGCCCCGTAGACGACATAGCCCCGGTTGACCTTACCACCTATTTAATGTGTGAGTTTTATTGAATTTTTGTGCTAGTAGGTAACAATGCGACGTTTTTTTTTTTATCAAATATCTTAGGCCTCGCTGCCGGCGGCACCCTAGGTAAGGTTTCTATAATGTTTTTATATTTTGTATTAATATTGCTTTATTACTTTTTATTTGAATATTGTAAAAACCTAACTTCAGATAGTAGCGTATTGATGAATACGAATAGGTACGAATGTTTGAACCTGGGTCATAATGTATGTTTCCTATGTATTTAAGTACCTACTTATGTATGTTTATCCGTTGTCTAGTGCCCCTAATACAAGCTGCTTAGTTTGGGACTAGATCAATTGGTGTATATATATTACTAGGTACTTCTACCTACACTTGCTCGGAAATGCCATACAGGTAGGTCTACGTGTGAGATTTTAGGCATTAGGCAATTCCCTTATTCGTGT
Source organism: Pandemis heparana (assembly GCA_963854515.1). Lineage (NCBI taxonomy): Eukaryota > Metazoa > Arthropoda > Insecta > Lepidoptera > Tortricidae > Pandemis > Pandemis heparana. Next base: position 11,581,933 of record OY978018.1, on the reverse strand, counting down.
CGTCACCATCATCACCGTTACTCATTCGGGATTGCCTCATCATCTCCAGCGTATACCATAGGTACGCTGGGCACAGGCCTCCTCTCAAACCGAGTGGGCTTGGGCTGTAAGTTCCCACTTCCCAGGCGGGCCCAGTGTGGATTGGGAATTTCACACACACCGTTGAATTGCTTCGGAGGTAGGTAATGTGCAGGTTTCCTCACGATGTTTTTCTTCACCGAAAAGCTCATGATAAATTACATATGTAATTTTGCACAGTATACATTCCGAAAAACCAACCCACTAATAGGTATAAGGTATATTAGTCTAGGTAAAGCAATAAAAAAAGAACCTAAGTTCTTATTCATTTCGGTAACGCACCTGTGATTCCCCACGTCTTGCAGGTGTCCCTGGGCGATGGTGATTACTTTCCATCAGGTGACCCGTCTGCTCGTTTTCCCCCTCTAATATAAAAAAAAAAAAACTTAGAAAGTAGATACCTACCTTGGTAGACCAGGTGTACTGTTTTTTGCTTAATAATGAAATAATGAAGTATTGTTGTCGTTATTATAGAGTGTACAGTCACCAGCATAAATAAGTGATCACTTTTGTACCTTGTCACTTTAAAGTCATGTTTCAAAAACCATACGAAATCATGTAACGACTGAAAGCGACAAGGCACAAAAATGATCATTACCTATACCATTTTAAGGAGAACAAAGTAAACCAACCAGTGTGTGTGTGTGTGTGTGTGTGTGTGTGTGTGTGTGTGTAGTGTAGGTACTTACCTGATCAACTTAATCAAATCTTATTTACTTAAGTTAAATTTGACCCACTTCCCGACGTTCAATTGAGCTGAAATATTGCATACCTAAGTACTTATTAAGTCCTACAACCTGATGAAAAGTTGAGTTTAGGCTCGTTTGACTTGTCACGACAAGAACTATCTGGTCATAGATGATATTTAGGGTCTGATAATTGAGCAGGAATGCAGGAAGATAGCATGACGCAACTCCGTCGAGTTTGGGCTTGTTTGATTTGTCTTGACATGTCTTCTCGTCATAGGTAACTGATATTCTTATGACTTATGTATATGTATATGTTGTGTAATACATTTTATTTATTATGTATTTATTATGACTGTATATATGTATTAGTTTATCGTATTTATCTGTTATGTATTATATCTTACATTAAGAATTTAAAATTTAGGCATTTAGGATTATTTTAGGTTTTGATCAGTTTTTTTACTTTTTCTGTGTGTCTACTCTTGCTTAATACCTATGTCCTGTCAATCGTTCAAAGGTTAACTGGAAGAGATCCCTTTAGGGATAAGTTCGCCTTTGTGCATTCGTGTTTTCCTGTATTCATCTTTTTCATGTGTTTTATGTACAATAAAGAGTTTTACATACATACATACATATTCAGCATGATGATAAGGGTCGAAAGATTTCCACTGGAACTCAAAAGAAAGCCATAGAAAGTGCTGAAATAGTCTAGGTTGGGCATTTAAAATTTAATTATTTTGCATAGTAACTATGCGACGGCACTGGTTTTTTTTATCTAATTAAATGAGGATTAGTAACAAGCAACCAACCAACTGCTCTGTTAAAAAACACTGTTATCTGTTGTAAAACTAACATAGAAAAAAAATGTTGTGATTGTAAAATGTATACAATACTCTTTAGTCGTTTTAATCGTCACTATGGTAGCGATTGGAGCATTTGCAGCGCCACCATGCGACGGCACTGGGAACTTTTTATTAACAATAATCTGCTCTGGTATAAAAAACTTAAAATTTGATGTAAAAGTAACTTAGTGATAGGATGAAGCTAACCAAACTAAATTGTTGTGATTTGTTTAGTAAAGTTTACAATACTCTTTAGTCAATTTAACCGTAACTTTGGAAGCGATTGCAGCGTCACCATGCGACGGCGCTGGAAACTTTATTATCAAATGAGTATTAGTAGTAACAACAATCTTCTCTGGTAAAAAAAAACTATAATTTGATGTAAAAGAAACTTAGTAATATGATGAAATTAAGCAAACTTAATTGTTGTGATTTGTTTGGTAAAATTTACAATACTCTTTAGTCGTTTTAATCGTTAATCTGATAGCGATAGTAGCGCCACCATGCGATGGCACTGGAAACTTTTTTATCAAATAAGCATAGTATTAACAACAATCTGCTTTGGTAAAATAAACCATAATTTGATGAAAAGGTAACATAGTAATATGATGAAATCAACCAAACTAAATTGTTGTGATTTGTTTGGTAAAATTTGCAATACTCTTTAGTCGTTTTAACCGTTACTATGGTAGCGATAGTAGCGCCACCATGCGACGGCACTGGGAACTTTTTTATCAAATAAGTATAGTATTTACAACAATCTGCTCTTAGTACGGCTCCTTGTCCTAACAAAAATCAGTTTTATGGTCCCATCCTGAAGAAAGCATGAAACTTGGCATGAATGTAGCTGTCATATATGTGCTTCAATGTCGATATGGAAGCACGTCGAAAAATTTATGTGCCAAATCGTGTTTTTTATGAAAACGGGTACAGCTATCAGAAAACTGTCAAAGATCAATATGTTCCTTATTAAATTAGCTACAATATTGTCTTTAGACATATGTTGATAGAACTTATAGTTTACAAAATATGTACATGTTACTTAAAAGTTTTATTAAAAAGCCAACTTTTAATAAGTGCCGGCACGTAAGTCTAATCTGACCTTCTATGCGCACCAAATTTTTATATGTTACTAGGCATATCATCTGGACCCCAAAACTGCCGGGAGACAGTTTCTGAGGTGTCAAGGTCACCAGTTATGACGTCATCAAATTGGCCGCCACCGCGTTTTGAAAAATTAAAATTACACCCAACTTATGCAACGCACGAATACATGTGGGGTATCAAATGAAAGCTAGTTAAATATACTATTTTTGTGCTCTTAACTGTAATTGCATTAATGTTCACGTTTAAGAGCTATAAATAAAATAATAATAATCTTGGAAAAATATTACGAACTTTTATTTCTTGCACCAAAATGAAAGACTAAAATAATGTGCTACGATAGTGAAAATAAATTATTAAACTTTACATTACAATTCAAAGTTTGAAATTCGGATATAAAATGACGAAGTTATGGTCAAAAACTTGACGACGCTGTAGCGCCTGAAATAACGAAAAAAATTTTTTTTCTTCCTGAAACCAGCACCAATTTTTTTACTTTACTAGGCATATCTTCTGGACTCCAAAACCACTCGGTACTCTTGAACAGCATACGAAAAGATGGTATTGTAAAAAGGTAAAAAAAAGAGTACTTGAGTCAGAATCGATGAGCTGTAACTCTAGAAGTAATGCCTTTACGACTATGAAATAAGTGTCATTTTGTAGCTAATTTAATAAGGTACGTATTGATCTTTGACAGTTTTCTGATAGCTGTACCCGTTTTCATAAAAAATAATAAAAAACACGATTTGGCACATAAAAAGGGGGGGGGGGGATGGGGGGAAAAAATAATTTTTCGACGTGCTTCCATATCGACATTGAAACACATATATGACAGCTACATTCATGCCAAGTTTCATGCTTTCTTCAGGATGGGACCGTATTTTAAGTTAAGGACCCGTACTATCTGGTAAAATAAACTATAATTTGATGTAAAAGTAACTTAGTAATATGATGAAATCAACCAAACTAAATTGTTGTGATTTATTTGGTAAAATTTACAATACTCTTTAGTCGTTTTAACTGGTACTATGGTAGCGATAGTAGCGCCACTATGCGACGGCACTGGGAACTTTTTTTTATCAAATAAGTATAGTATTAACAACAATCTGCTCTGGTAAAATAAACTATGATTTGATGTAAAAGTAACTTAGTAATATGATGAAATCAACCAAACTAAATTGTTGTGATTATTTGGTAAAATTTACAATACTCTTTAGTCGTTTTAACCGTTACTATGGTAGCGATTGCAGCGCCACCATGCGACGGCACTGAAAACTTTTTTATCAAAGGAGTAAAGTATTAACAACAATCTGCTCTGGTTGAATATACTATAATTTGATGTAAAAGTAACTTAGTAATATGATGAAATCAACCAAACTAAATTGTTGTGATTTATTTGGTAAAATTCACAATACTCTTTAGTCCTTTTAACTGTTGCTATGGTAGCGATTGCAGCACCACCATGCGATGGCACTGGAAACTTTTTATCAAATTTGTATAGTTTTGACAACATTCTGCTATGGTAAAATAAACTATAATTTGATGTAAAAGTAACTTAGTAATATGATGAAATCAACCAAACTAAATTGTTGTGATTTATTTGGTAAAATTTACAATACTCTTTAGTCGTTTTAACCGTTACTATGGTAGCGATTGCAGCGCCACCATGGGAAGGCATTGGAAACTTTTTTATCAAATAAGTATAGTATTAACAATAATCTGCTCTGGTAAAATAAACTATAATTTGATGTAAAAGTAATTTAGTAATATGATGAAGTCAACCAAACTAAATTGTCGTGATTTGTTTGATAAAATTTACAATACTCTTTAGCCGTTTTAACCGTTACTATGGTAGCGATTGCAGCGCCACCATGCGACGGCACTGAAAACTTTTTTATCAAAGGAGTAAAGTATTAACAACAATCTGCTCTGGTAAAATATACTATAATTTGATGTAAAAGTAACTTAGTAATATGATGAAATCAACCAAACTAAATTGTTGTGATTTATTTGGTAAAATTTACAATACTCTTTAGTCCTTTTAACTGTTACTGTGGTAGCGATTGCAGAGCCACCATGCGATGGCACTGGAAACTTTTTATCAAATTTGTATAGTTTTAACAACATTCTGCTATGGTAAAATAAACTATAATTTGATGTAAAAGTAACTTAGTAATATGATGGAATCAACCAAACTAAATTGTTGTGATTTATTTGGTAAAATTTACAATACTCTTTAGTCGTTTTACCCGTTACTATGGTAGCGATTGCAGCGCCACCATGCGAAGGCATCGGAAACTTTTTTATCAAATAAGTATAGTATTAACAATAATCTGCTCTGGTAAAATAAACTATAATTTGATGTAAAAGTAACTTAGTAATATGATGAAATCAACCAAACTAATTTTTTGTGATTTCTTTGGTAAAATTTACAATACTCTTTAGTCGTTTTAACCGTTACTATGGTAGCGATAGTAGCGCCACTATGCGACGGCACTGGGAACTTTTTTTTATCAAATAAGTATAGTATTAACAACAATCTGCTCTGGTAAAATAAACTATAATTTGATGTAAAAGTAACTTAGTAATATGATGAAATCAACCAAACTAAATTGTCGTGATTTGTTTGATAAAATTTACAATACTCTTTAGTCGTTTTAACCGTTACTATGGTAGCGATTGCAGCGCCACCATGCGACGGCACTGAAAACTTTTTTATCAAAGGATTAAAGTATTAACAACAATCTGCTCTGGTAAAATATACTATAATTTGATGTAAAAGTAACTTAGTAATATGATGAAATCAACCAAACTAAATTGTTGTGATTTGTTTGATAAAATTTACAATACTCTTTAGCCGTTTTAACCGTTACTATGGTAGCGATTGCAGCGCCACCATGCGACGGCACTGAAAACTTTTTTATCAAATAAGTATAGTATTAACAATAATCTGCTCTGGTAAAATAAACTATAATTTGATGTAAAAGTAATTTAGTAATATGATGAAGTCAACCAAACTAAATTGTCGTGATTTGTTTGATAAAATTTACAATACTCTTTAGCCGTTTTAACCGTTACTATGGTAGCGATTGCAGCGCCACCATGCGACGGCACTGAAAACTTTTTTATCAAAGGAGTAAAGTATTAACAACAATCTGCTCTGGTAAAATATACTATAATTTGATGTAAAAGTAACTTAGTAATATGATGAAATCAACCAAACTAAATTGTTGTGATTTATTTGGTAAAATTTACAATACTCTTTAGTCCTTTTAACTGTTACTGTGGTAGCGATTGCAGAGCCACCATGCGATGGCACTGGAAACTTTTTATCAAATTTGTATAGTTTTAACAACATTCTGCTATGGTAAAATAAACTATAATTTGATGTAAAAGTAACTTAGTAATATGATGAAATCAACCAAACTAAATTGCTGTGATTTATTTGGTAAAATTTACAATACTCTTTAGTCGTTTTAACCGTTACTTTGGTAGCGATTGCAGCGCCACCATGCGACGGCGCTGGAAACTTTATTATCAAATGAGTATTAGTAGTAACAACAATCTTCTCTGGTAAAAAAAACTATAATTTGATGTAAAGGTAACATAGTAATATGATGAAATCAACCAAACTAAATTGTTGTGATTTGTTTGGTAAAATTTACAATACTCTTTAGTCGTTTTAACCGTTACTATGGTAGCGATAGTAGCGCCACCATGCGACGGCACTGGGAACTTTTTTTATCAAATAAGTATAGTATTAACAACATTCTGCTATGGTAAAATAAATTATAATTTGATGTAAAAGTAACTTAGTAATATGATAAAATCAACCAAACTAAATTGTTGTGATTTGTTTGGTAAAATTTACAATACTCTTTAGTCGTTTTAACCGTTACTATGGTAGCGATAGTAGCGCCACCATGCGACGGCACTGGGAACTTTTTTTATCAAATAAGTATAGTATTAACAACATTCTGCTATGGTAAAATAAACTATAATTTGATGTAAAAGTAACTTAGTAATATGATAAAATCAACCAAACTAAATTGTTGTGATTTATTTGGTAAAATGTACAATACTCTTTAGTCGTTTTAACCGTTACTATGGTAGCGATTGCAGCGCCACCATGCGACGGCACTGGAAACTTTTTATCAAATAAGTATAGTATTAACAACAATCTGCTCTGGTAAAATAAACTATAATTTGATGTAAAAGTAACTTAGTAATATGATGAAATCAACCAAACTAAATTGTCGTGATTTGTTTGATAAAATTTACAATACTCTTTAGTCGTTTTAACCGTTACTATGGTAGCGATAGTACCGCCACCATGCGACGGCACTGGAAACTTTTTTATCAAATGAAAATAGTACTAACAACCAACTGGTATGTTAAAAACCACTGTTATTTGTTGTAAAATCAACATATAAACATGATAAAATCAACAATACCAAATAATTTTAATATGTTTAGTAAAATGTACAATACTCTTTAGTAATTTTAACCATAACTCTGGTAGTGACATTATTTTGACGTTAACCTTTTTAGTTTTGTAAATTCAAAAGCGATGTCTTGTCATTTTTATCAAGTTTTCCCTGTAATTCAGCCAACCTTTGCTACTTTGGTAAAACCAACAAATCATTTTTTTCAGTGGGGACACGTTAGCATGACAAAACTTTCTTAGTGCTTACCGCTCCAACAAATAAATTGCCACCGCTCACCCTGTTTACGTTCTTGGCAAATGAAAATAATGTTGGAAATAACGTAAACAACTTAACTTGGGGATTGAACGAGAGTATTGAATTATTTATTTGCCTATTCGCGGTACTGAACTGTTTATTTGCGAAGGATTTCGATAACTTAACAGCTCGGTCTGGCTTTTTCAATAAGGCCTATTAGCAAGGTTGTAATTTGTTTATAAACCCATGAAGTCATGAGACCTGAGCGAGCGTATTGCGTAACAATCGTGATCCGTGAATGGTTCATATAACATAGTTCTGTATAGAGATGTGGCGTGGCATGACAATCAGAGTGATTATAATGTATCTAACATCTAACTAAACATCTATTGTGTGTGCTTCGCGTAACCGTGATCGGATAGTTCCATTGGATAGCTGAAAGTTCCGAATAGTTTAAATACTACGTGTATCGGGAATACATACTTTCCTGGAAAGCAGTAAAAGCGAACAACTGCAACTATTGTTGCGCCGTTGCGGCCGGACGCATACGGGCAAAAGGATAAGAACTGGAACCCCCAACTCCATGAAAAATAAATAAACAAGTGAACAACGTTTTGCTTACATAAGCATGAGTCATGCGACAGAAATATTGCATATTTATGAAGCTAAAGGTACCTAAGAACGGTAATATTTCCATACTCGTATACTTATGATATTATGTTAAGCTCGGCCGATCCACATGATATTGGAAGACTTTATGGGCTGTAAAACGCGAATACCAAAATGAATAAAATATTTATGAATGCGACTCTTTTAACTGTAATTAAAATGAGGAGTGCTTGATGCTTTTACCAGAACGGCTGCACTTAGCCAAAATATACTTAGACAAAAAAAAGCTAACGTTTTCCTATAGTTAAAACAGAAACGTCCTAAATCAACATAAATATTATCTCTGCTATGCGCATGCACATTCTAATAATATTTGTCAACCTAGATTGTTCATAAAGCGTGTTCCTTTTCGTGTGCAACAAATCATTTTAAAACAATAAATATTCTTATTCTTCGAAAAAAGACGCAAAACAAATAAATAACTGGGCACTTTAAATTCCATAGCATTAATTCACTAGGATTTACAAGAAAAGCGCTACTTGACGTGGATATAATGGTTCTGACGCCAGCCGCAAGAAAACATCGTGTGAAACTTTTTTATTAACAACAAGGTAAGTGTTCCGTTTAATTTTATCATCAGGGAGTTTCCTTAAGAGCTGTTTATAAATAGAATCGGCTCGCTCAGCTTGAAAACTTGAACTCTAGCGATTACGCAAAGATCTTTCCTGGCCGATTATAACAAAAGTGACGAAGTAAATAACACTGGATTACAGCTAAATAAAGCTAAATGTAAAAGATGTGGCAGTCTTGTGGTTTGATCTATGGCCTCTCGAGCAGATCGAGGGTCATTAGTTCGAACTCATTTGAAATTTACCACAAGCTTTTCGGTAGAGAACAATTCGTGAGGAAACCTGGACAGTTCTACGAAGCAGTTCAATGGTGTGTGTGAAGTTTCCAACTCAGACAAAGCCTTCTCTCTCAAAGTTCTGGCGGCAATGAAACGTAAATATAGGCTGGAGCGGTGGCATGCAGTGATAAGGTGACGCACCACATTTGGCCCTAGACCTGAAGATGATTATTATAAGAAAAACAACTTAGAACCAACAACACAGCTTACACAGCAACATGTAAAATATCAAATAGTCTTTTAAACCCGCGAACTAAAGACAATGAATACAGACGCAATGCTTAAAACAAAGCAGTCGAAAAACATTGTTCATAAATAATAGCTGGCTTTCCTAACAAGCCCAATGAATTCCAACGGTATTTGATAAGACCGAAATTCTCGAAAGAAATATGATGTTGATTCATCGATAAGGGTATTAAGTCGCATTAATAACGATATTGATACATCACAGTGAAACGTTATTCTGGTTCTGGCAGCGTGAAGCGCTAGTATCCGACTATGATCTTGCTGAACTTTATGTTATGACTTTATGATCCGGGGTTTTTCACAATTACACATACTATCGCACCCAATGTAGTAAATAACGTTATTCATGACAGCAATTTTGATGACGTGGCGTTGGTGTCATATTTTATACATGTACGACAGTTCACATTTAAAATATTGAACTGCTATTAAACCGCATCAAATTTCAATATTCTCACTGATAATATATTTTCAGACATATGAACACAAACGCATCGTTTTCTTCTTTCTCAGCTAACCAGACTCTGACAACGTTTAAATTTCAAACAATCAATGCTACATCCTGAATAATGTAAACAGTTGTAAATGCGTTTGTTTATGTCCAAATGTCATGCGATGATTCACTGATCGGGAGCCGCGAGGTGATTAGCCTCTCCCGTTTATCAGCTGCCACGCTCGATTGGACTTTGTTGAAACGCAGGAAGCCATTTGTTACTCGTACTCCGAAATGATATCAAGTACGAATCGTTTTATTTGATGACAGTACATACACTGTGTGTGAGTGAGACATTTGATGCTCGATTGTTTAATAAAGTTGTTGGTCGTAGTTTTAATTCCGGCATCAGTTCACGTGTTTGAATGAAACTACGTTGACCAGATAAGACCAAGTTTAATGTTTGCGCAAATCCCAACGTGATGAGCCCTTTTCATAACTCGTAGTTATACGGTGTTGACTAAGCAAAACTACTATACGTCTTTGAATATTGCTTGGGAAAGATGACAAAAGGAATCATAATTGTAATTGTATTTCCTCACTATTGTAAACAATTAATAACCAGTTCAGCTTGTAATTATTCTTAATCGAAGTTCCAATGGATGTATTACAAATTGTTTCACATAATCAATATTGTCGAGGATGGGCTGTTAAAGCGTCAGAGAATTGCGTTTACAAACAAATTTGCTTACGAAAACTCGACTACAACGGTGTTAATCGATTTTCTTTGGGCAATAACAAAACGCTTTTGAAGATTAAATTGCTTTCATCCTAGTGTTCAGTATCGATCAAACAGGATTAAAGCTAGCCGTTACCTATATAAGTGTGTGATGACCGACTTTTTGCTTATGACGGAGGTTGCAGTTGTGAATAGAATTCCCACTCAATAAAAAAACCCGAATCTGCCTTACTTAACAGATCGTTAATGTCATAAAATACATAACACTGTTAGAACGTGACGTATGGCGACTTATCTCAAGATAAACAGAGCAATCTCTAGTTTATGCTCCAAAATCTCGAGTTATTACTGTGATGTTAAACAAGAGCTCTTGATTTATACGGGCGCTATATCTGTCTTATAAGATCTTAGTGGTATTGATCTGCTTACTATTAATATTGTGTATGAGATGGATTCTGAGAGAAACAAAGGAGCTAATAATAGAGGTTTCGATATAAGCTCAAATAATGATAATGAACAGAAGAGAAAGGAACAATTTCGTGTCAGAATAAATATACTTAAAGCAAAATGAGAAACTGATAACACGAAGAGTACTAACGCACGATTACAATACTAAATGAAGAAACCCCGATTATTCATTATTCCACTAACTTTCAGAATCGTGGTTACTTAACTAAAGGTACCTATTTGAGGAAAACGTAAGAGAAAGGAAAAGGCAGGCAACAAAAACTTTGCAAACAGACGGAGACAGCAGGATAAACATTAGGCACGCCAAGTACGAGTTACTTACTGGAATTAATATTTATTTGTTCCGCGGCACGAGTTGTTTCTTTGGACTCTTTCCTTAAAGGATAAAATAGCATTGGTATATACATAAATACCTACTCGAACATGGTATTTACTCAGTTTTAGCAATTATTAATTTGGATAACTTCTTTGATAAACAATAACTGTAGATACACAGTCGCGCTCCCGAAAATCTCCGAACCAAATAAGCTCCAATTTAATAAAATTGGCTTCATTTTTTCTCAGTACGTTGTTGTCAATGCCAGCGTAACGATGCCCACGTGTGTCTTCAAATAGTGCAAAAATCCCTCGCAAAAACGGAACAAATCTGATGGAATATCATACTTTCAGTGAATATCTATTGTTTTTTCTATTAAATTCTAAGAATCGGAGAGAAATATTAATCTAAATTAATTTTAAAACCATTTCTAAATTGCTAATTTTTGCCAGAATTCGACAACATTGACATAATGCCTTGTCTTTGTCACACGCACAGGAAAGCTTATCAGTAAAACGAAACAGATAAACAACAGAACATAGAACAAAAGTGTAGTGGAGTTGCCATCACCCTATTTTTTATTTCTAGAATCTTATGTGTTTTTGTGTGAAGCTTTGATTTCCTGGATGTGTATACGTAAGTCATGTATGTGTGATTTAGTTTTAGACTTATTTACTCATCAACAAAAATTACATAAAAACAAACATGCATGTCACCAATATAAGTATTTCTTTTGAGATCGTCAAAAATTAATAATAATAAGAGCATAACAAATTATAAACTAGTAACAATAAAATAAAATACAATGTAAAAATAATAAGTTTTGTAAAATATTGTCAATTTTATAATTCTGGGAAACATGTGCGATAGTTTGACTGTTTGAGAACCACTCGGACCCTCAGATATCTATTTTTAAGACAATCGGTCCAAAAAGTAAAGATTTAAAAATGGCGGCCACTTTTTCCATTTTTGATAACGGTTTCATGTTTGAGGACCACTCGGACCCTCAGATATCGATTTTGATAGCAATCGGTCCAAAAACTAAGAATTTCAAAATGGCGGCCAGCTTTAAAACTTAATTTTCACACTCAGAAACGCCAATTAACATAATAAGAACTCTGAGTGCTGCAGGGATGATTAATTGAAACTTGAACTTGATCCATGAACATGGTAAAACAATTCTAAATTTCCACTGTCAGTCAATACAACCGACTGGGTAGGTAATTAAAGTTAACTTTCATACTCAGAGACGTCGATTAAGTTCTAATAATCATAATATTAACTGACGTCTCTGAGAACGGTTTTGATATATTATTATTTTGCAATAATTATATACGTTTCCACTTTAGGCAGCTACGATTTGTCATGTTTACCGCTATCCCTCGGGAACTATGCAACTTTCCGGAATACAAAGTAGCCTATGTGTTAATCTAGGGTACACAGCTATCTCCGTTCCAAATTTTATCAAAATCCGTCCAGTCGTTTCAGCTCGAAGAAGGAACAAACATACACACTCACATCGTCACATCCATCCATCCTCATAAACTTTCGCATTTATAATATTAGTAGGATATAGATAAGTATCTCGAAAACGGTAAACATTTGGTTTGGAGTAAAGAAAATTAGCTTTAAGATTATCTAAATGACTTCCCCATTCATCCTGTAAAGTATTAGCGTTAACATTAATTTCACCCTGTTTTTTGTTGCATTAATTGTCAAAAACTTTAAAAAAATAAAGTCCTCTCCGAAAGTCCGAATGCATTCTTTGTTCAACAACATAATTTCGTCCGTCAAAGCAACGTCAAACTCGTCAAAGCGTCGCCTTCAATGTAACAAGTGGAATTAATCCCTCTGCCGTTTCTGATAAGGCTTACATTCATATCCGAGTTTAAACCAAACGTGTGTGAAATTGTCAAGTTTAGCTGTCAAGGTGTCAAGCGTTTTGGAGTTTTGCCGCTACCGAATTTCGACTGTAATGAAGTAAAGACTAGGTTCAAATTTCGTCACGTATTCTTTCAATTCGTCTGTGTGGTGGGATTACTTTTCTCTACGCACACGTAAATATATTTTTAACTGTGGAGTAGCGAAATTCAACTGTAATTAAGTAAAGACTAGGATCAAATTTCGTCACTTATTCTCTTAATTACTTTGTGTAGGTGATGATTTTATTTGTTACGCAAACAAATAAATAGTTCGGACATTTTTTGAAGGGGATTTTGTATGGCACTGTGTATCTACAGTTATTGTTTATCAAAGGATAACTTGGTTATACTTAAATTAACTCACATTCTATCAACTCACACACAGTGAAATATTAAACCCTTCAAGTTTAAACTATTCTAATCCTTAAATTTATCTAATCTAACTAATATTATAAATGCGAAAGTATGGATGGATGGATAGATGGATGGATGGATGGATGTTTGTTTGTTACTCAATCACGCCAGAACGGCCCAACGGATCTGGATGAAATTCGGCACATAGATAGAGAAAAGTCTGGAATAGCACATAGGCTACTTTTTATCCCGGAAAATTGCGTAGTTCCCGCGGGATAGCGATAAACGAATTCTTTGCAGACGAAGTCGCTGGCAACAGCTAGTATTTCCCATAAATCTCAACCGATATCAAACAGTCATTTTGTTAAAATTATTTAATACGGCATTATTACGCTATAAGTGAACTAAATCCTTACTGATATTTAGGGGTCTAATAAATCTTATATAATTAATTATCTATTGGATCGTCTTAATCATGAACGCAACATACCAGTTTAAAATCTAGTTACGGAACTCGATATAACAGTTTAACATGTAACACAAGTGGCAGCGTAACTGATATAATATTTGCATCACGTTATGTGATTGCTTATACTCGTACATATATTGAACTCGACGTTTGTTTATGTTCCACAAATAGCTTTAATATCATCTCCATAATAATATATATTATTATGTACAAATGCATAACTCTTTATTGTTCATAAAACACAAAGTGTAACATAACGGTAGTGAGACATCAATATTTATTGGTATTTCATTAGCACATTTCGACTGTGAGCAAACTAAACTTCAGTCTACGAAAGAGAGAAGGAAGGCAAATTTATTAAATGTAAGTGACACAATTTTATTTCAAGAATATAAATTTAATTCTACTGACGCATAATTATTCAAAAACAAATTAGAAAACTAGTATACATCTTAGATAGTGAAAATATCGTAAAAATGGAATCGTTAGACACGCAACGTATTTCTGAGTTAATTAAATAGATAATTATTAATTATATCTAACTAATATTATAAATGCGAAAGTATGGATGGATGGATAGATGGATGGATGGATGGATGTTTGTTTGTTACTCAATCACGCCAGAACGGCCCAACGGATCTGGATGAAATTCGGCACATAGATAGAGAAAAGTCTGGAATAGCACATAGGCTACTTTTTATCCCGGAAAATTGCGTAGTTCCCGCGGGATAGCGATAAACGAATTCTTTGCAGTTGCTTATAAGTGAACTAAATCCTTACTGATATTTAGGGGTCTAATAAATCTTATATAATTAATTATCTATTGGATCGTCTTAATCATGAACGCAACATACCAGTTTAAAATCTAGTTACGGAACTCGATATAACAGTTTAACATGTAACACAAGTGGCAGCGTAACTGATATAATATTTGCATCACGTTATGTGATTGCTTATACTCGTACATATATTGAACTCGACGTTTGTTTATGTTCCACAAATAGCTTTAATATCATCTCCATAATAATATATATTATTATGTACAAATGCATAACTCTTTATTGTTCATAAAACACAAAGTGTAACATAACGGTAGTGAGACATCAATATTTATTGGTATTTCATTAGCACATTTCGACTGTGAGCAAACTAAACTTCAGTCTACGAAAGAGAGAAGGAAGGCAAATTTATTAAATGTAAGTGACACAATTTTATTTCAAGAATATAAATTTAATTCTACTGACGCATAATTATTCAAAAACAAATTAGAAAACTAGTATACATCTTAGATAGTGAAAATATCGTAAAAATGGAATCGTTAGACACGCAACGTATTTCTGAGTTAATTAAATAGATAATTATTAATTATATATGTGGCTTACTTGCGCGAAAACAATAAAAAAAACAAGATTTTACTATAGTATGTAAAAGTAAAAAGTTTTTAGTATACTCACATAGTCTACCGAAGCTGAGGGAGAGCCGTTTTCTGAGCTTTTGCATTTTGCTCATCGCACCTCCCCTTTTTTCTCTCATTGTCACGCCTGGAAACAAAACAAAAATAAGTTAGTCATCATCATCATTTCCAGCCTATCTACGTTCCACTGTTGGGGACACGCCAAATTGAGTGATCTTGGCGTTACTTCCCAAATGGGGCAAAATGTGGCATTTCGGTGTTTATTATCAATCACTAATTGATCTTAGCAATATATCGTAAAGGCTAATTACATTGATGCCGTTGATATTTCAATTTTCAACAAGCAACCGTAAACACGCATTCCATTCAAAAATAACAGTCGTAAAAAGTTTAATTTTGTGTTAAATCTGCCAGCTCGTCAGTGGCTAAAAATAACAAAATGCAAATTAATTATTGGAGAAGGAAGTGAAGCACAAAAAATGAATGAATAAAAGAGGGTACTGACCGGGAGCGTTGCTTGAATAATGTTTTAATGTAACATTAAAATTAAATGTACTAAGTAGTTACATCGCCGTTTCAACCGCTATCAGTATCATGTCGCATATATTAATGAAGTGAGCTAGAGCTAGACTACTCGTAAGTTTCAAAGCACGCATTTTTATAAACTGGTTTTGTACCGCAAACACACTGTATCATTTTGTAAAACATTTCGATTCTGTGTCGTTCAGCTCTTCAATATAATCATGACCATCGACTAAAAGACGTTCACTGCTGAACGTAATATAGGTCTTCCCCAAAGAGCGCCATAAAGACCGGTCTTGCGCGGCCGCAGCGCGGCCCTCAACCATCGGACTCCCACGATCTTCACCAACACCTTTGAATCCAACTTGAGGGATCTTCAATGTCAATATGCGACAGAATATTGATACTTAGCTATTGAAACGTTAGCTACTGCTTTTGTTGATGTTTGGACTATTCGATACATTCAGTCATGATCGATACTCATCAAACCAGAATCGATGAATATGTCTTCGAACCAACCTTGCTACTCCACGACACGCATATGTTTTTGTCGTCATCGTGACCCACTTCCAATATGTCATAAAAAACAATAGCATCTCAGTTTCCAAGTTCGGTGTACTTAATGTTGCGTCAATAAGCAATAGCCGTAACAACTTTTTTTCAGCAAATATAATCAAGCCAACGGACGTAGCGGGAAATAGCAAGTGTTGGTTGCGGTGTAGGCGCAATTAATTACACAATTTATACTATGGAGTCACGCCAGCACTCCTTTGCAACCGAATATCGGGCCTAATAATCCGATGTTAGAAATCCGAAGTTCGTGCTGTTTCGCTCAAACTAATAGACGTTAACATGAGAGTGGGAGGAACGGCATGATGCGAACTTTTAATTTCGAATTTGAGAGTAGACCCCCAGCTAATACGGGCTTTGAAAGACCGCCGTTGCGTTGCGTGTGAAAGAATATTGACTGGGAATTTATTGTATCTCCCGCTTACGAGTAACGAGAATGAATCACGTATCTCAATAAATCATGAGATAAAGTTACACCAAAATTATGCTTTTTAAAGTAAAAATAGATGGTTCGGATTTGGTGCTACTTTCTATCATGAAAGAAAAAAATTACATGAGTTGTCAACTATTGTAAAAGACATAGACAGATTCTGCTATTCATTAACTAAATACTTATCCAAGGACGTCATGTGTCATGTAAATTAATGTAGTCAATCATGTACTTGGTGGATAGTGAAATGTAGATTGGACCTAAACCCAATCACTTACTATACTCTTACCTACCCTGTGTATTATGGAGTATGTAGTTTATCCGTTGCCTAGTACTCAAATTACAAGCTTTGCTAAGTATGGGACTAGGCCAAGTGTCCCATGATATTTCTTTGGAATGTAATAAATATATCGTAAGCCAAGCAGTTTATCTTTTCAAGTATGTATTATCCACATAAGTGTATTTTACGAAATAAGAACTACTCCCTGGTGTCATATAAAACCCGTAACTGTAATTGAATAACGCTCTCTCACATATCCAGGGGTACCGAATGAGTCCCAAACGCGCATATAGAGACATCGTGTCATAAAGATGTCAGATGAAAAGTATTTAAAAGTGAAAAGCGTAAAAATACCGACGCCGGGGTATTCTTGAACTAATAAAACTCTTCAAAGGGATCACGAATTTACATTTTTTATCACTTTTCTAAGTCGATTTAGCAACAAATCGCATTAAAAACGTCAATTAGTTGAACACCTTGGCGCTATATGAGTGCCAAACGTTTCCGAGTGTAAGAAATCTAATGCCGTCACGTTAAAAGGCCGAGTGTTTCGTTTCGTCACAGTCAGGGGCGTATATCAAAATAAACGTATATAAAGGTACGGTGTTTATTGTAGGAAACGTGGGTGAAAACTAACCTTGTTCACCGTGAATTTGTGCTTATGAACTCTACGATCACGCGACGCAACACGCATGCGGCATGATCGTGTGCGGGTACGAACGCGCTGACAACTCCACTCGTCGTACTAAATTATCGATATCAAATGATTATAAGTCGTGACTTCAACGTTTCACTATCTATCCATCAGTCGTGCATCAATTTCATCTTCCCTACGATAAACTAAAACTTTCACAGCTATAACAATTAACACATGACGCACATCGGCAGTTATTTTTCTTTGAAATGCATTTAAGTTTCGAGTTGCTACATTAATCAAACATAATGGGGAGTAATTGCTATAGAAATAGAAACTTTCTGCGGGCTATTTATAGTCCCAAACAAATTAAGGGCTGACACATCCGAGAGAAACAGCGAAAGTTAGACGTGCCACCATTCCTTTAAATTACCAATTTGCTCATAAAATTGTTTTGAAACAGCACATATTCATAGTAACAATCTCAAAAGCCAATTTAATAACGTTAAATTAATTTTCTTTGAATTTCTTTATTGGTATAAACTTATAACCGAAAGCGGATACAAAAAAAGCAAAAACGAAACCTTGCCATTGAACAACGAAGAAAGTTTTAACGTACACAATGCGCTTGTTATTGTTTGGCAAGCGGGAAGGTGAGTACTCTAATAATTACGGCGGCGGCAGTCCCTCGGACTAACACGTAAGAAATATGCGCGTTCAACGACCCCGCACGCGACCTGGTTAGCTGATACCAGAATCGATAAAGTATTAGTAGTAAAACATTATCATTATCACCATCGGTTAGATACAAATCAGAAACGCTTATAAATAAATGCGTTCAATTGTAAATTGTGTAATTGCATCTGTTATGAACGCACGCCCGCTTAATACTCTGGGATGGTCTGCCAAATGTGCAGAGCGGAGGCGCCGGCGCGCCGCCAGTCTGCCTTGCTCTAGGTTTCAAAACATTCATATTCTAATGGAGAGGTGAACATAAAACTTCATTGTATGCTATGCGCAATCATGAATAGCAAGAGATTATCAAGCGCACGATACACCAACTGCATTGTAATGATAGGACATTTAGGATTGTCATTGTGAATTTTTAAAGAGAAGCACCGTCGACTTTGTATTTTTTTTCGTCTGGAATAGTAAAACGTTAAAGTTTAAAAGGCCAGCGGCAGGAAAACCACAGCAACAATACAACACAGAATAGTAACACTTAATAAGAAAACTCAAGTATAAAGAATCAAATACATTCATTATCAATGTTAACACATGTGCGACAAGCTTTACCTGTCTGTACCCTAAGAAGAAAACCGGCAATAGATTCATAGCCGTGTTATCAAAGATTAGAGTTCAATATTCGACGGGAGTGTTACGGTCTAATTTGGCGCCACCGACACTACAGTCAACAACCCTAGAGCCTGCGCAAACACGACCACCATAAGCAAACATTCACACTGTCGACAGTATCTAATCTGGAAAGCGACAGGAACACTACGCTTGTTATATAAACTATATAAACTCGCACCCATGTCACATGTGCGCACACAACGCACATAACTGGACCTACGTCAGCCTACGAGTTGTTACCACACGTTGATAATGGAGTTTCATATCAGAAGTTTCTCCGATAATTACAACTGTTACATTGTCTATGTCTACGTCACAGTTCTATTACCAATATGATAAGAGTGATCAACAATGCAGTTGCAATCAGACATTCCCTGACATTGTCAAGCACCTGTTGAATTAACGGATCGCGCAGCGATGCCCACACAAGGGTATGCAAATGATCAGTATAATTTGGTAGTGGGTTCGCTCATAAAGATGATCTAATGCTACATCCTGTCTCACTTAGGGGAACGTTTCGGATGCCAAATTAACACGATTATCCACTTATTAATGAAGCATGGCTCATAAAACGGCTCAGTGAAGGCCATTCATGTACGAATTTACGATTCATAAATCCACCACACCACAGGTTAAGTGCTGGAATGCACATCCTGATCGTAGAGAAATTTGAGTGTAACACGCGTTTCGACACTGTTACTTTCGATGCACTTCGCGAGTGATGGATGGAGTATAGTCCATAAAGGTGTCTCGTGTACTTTAAGAGACTCGGTGAATTCTGGTTTATTTGATAGTAAACTCCGGAGTAGAGGCGCCAATATGTATTTCAAATTAATCAGCGAGTGTTATCAATTATTTTATCTCCGAGCTAACACGGCTTGTTTCAAACACTAAATTTAACGAATAAATTTATATTCTAAATTAAAATTAGTAGGTATACTGGAGTGTATTAAGCTTAAGTTTCAGTGGAAATCAAAAAGTTAGCTGTTTCTCGTAACTAGTTAATAAAACGCATACGTACCAATACATAATAAAAAGTGAAAAAGAGTTACGAGACGAAATGAAGTAAGATCAGGCGCCAGCTGAAATCATCCGACGCGCCCAGCTGTTTCTGGACGTTTCACTTTGACACATGCAGTCAAAAGGGTACGGTAAAAAATATATTGTTGCGAAGATGAAAGCAAGCAGTTCCGCATACCGTGATTGTCCAATGAACTCATTCCCGGCGCCCACGCTCATAACCCCGTCGCATCGTCGGGCAATGTCGGGCACTGCCAAGCGACGTCTAACAGGCACTAACAGGCACTAACAGCGCACTGTCAGGCTGATCGAGAGGATGGCCTCATATTCAGAAGCAGCCCAGAACATAATTGAAAATAAGTTTGAACAGACTAAGTTTTAAGAAGACATTACAATTAAATACATCGATTTGGCATCCTTGACATAATTCAGATGAAGACAATTAAAAGTACGGAGTCAGAAATATGATCATGCAACTCTAGGTCTCTAAATTTGAGTGCTTTCAGTGCAACCTTGGATCTTGAATCGACTATTTACCTTGGACTGAGAACAACTTTATTTAAAAATAGCCTATCTATTTTTATTAAATACAAACACTAATTTGAGTAAGACCTGTAGAAGGTTAATATTTCGACACTGACTGAGATATAACCGTAAATGGTGACGAGAATAGAGCTATTGACACAATCAAACCATTCACGTGGGTGCCGGCACGATACACCTACGCGTGGTCCGATGTGCAATATGCTGGTCAACTTGAAAAGACAGATACCGAACAATAGTGAATAACATAATTTGGTGAATGGAGTAGTATGTGCTTTTAATAAAATATTCTTGTCTACAACCAACGCTATGATGGCGGTAACAGTTCGCTTTCACGAGCACGAAATCTGAGCCAGAGTATCTCTGAGCGAATGAAATGTAGTTTGGCCAAGACGTCTGCAGGCTTAGGAGGGGGTTGCGGCAAGCGGGTTACCGTCTCGTCAAACGTGCGAATGTCGTTCGTCGACCTTGCGCCCGCGCCGCCGCCGCGTGCCTTTCCACCTACTGCGTACAACTGCAATACAATGCACTAAACTAGCGCACATTTTATCGCTTACCTAATTCATATTTTACATGAAAATACAGGAGTAAGTGATAATAGCTTTCTGGATAGCGTAGATTGTCTTACAATAAGTCAGCTGTGAGAAGGTTGATGATAGAACTGGCGCCAATCTGCTGATGCAAGAAGTAACTGGAAACGTTTGAACAGAAGCCAAGAATGCGTTTCTACTATCCACTCAATCCTGCATTCCATTAGATTGTGCTGTGGAAAGGGAAATAGGAATTCTGTTAACAACCAAACATTCATAACAGGGGTAGATATTATAATGAGTCAAAAATACTACGGTGCAGCAAATAACACTATTGCGAACACGCTAAATGTATTCGCATAGTATGTATACTGAAGAATTACGTAAGCTTTAGTAGAATCAGATCAAATTAATGATTCACATGATAGAATATAAAGTGCGGACTGGAACTCAACGTTACTTATAACGAGATGATGAACTCATACGTAGCATTTATTACGTTAGTTAAGTAATGTTCTGATCTCTGATCAGTCATCGAAAATTAATTACTGAACGGTCATCAATCCGTTGATTTATTTGGCACGCGACGTGATTCATAACGAAAATTCTTCATAACAATTGTACGTTCCATACGCCTTTAGAACCAGTTCTGATATTTCTGAGACAGTAAGATATGAATTTTTAAATTTGTCTTGTTACTTTTATGCTGACATTGCAAAAGGTCAAATAATGATTTTTGCTTTAATTTTTATACAAGGTTCATTTCGTTAACAATGGATTCACATTACCTCAACAATATTTATTTTTGCTATCAGTTACCACGCTAATTAACGTTGCAAAAGTAAATTACACCTACGAAATCTGATTACCAAAGTAGGTATTCATGTTTTTTGTAATAAAAAAAGGGAAAGTATCTTCGTAATTGATGATGACTCAGAGGAAAAACAGGTCCGTAAGTAATTTCAGCTATAAAATACGAGCAAGCAAATCAAATTCGTTTATTAGGTATTATGTTTACAACGGAAACCATCCGGTGTTTGTTTTCTTAACGAGGAAACCCATCGGGGGCAAGGTGACAAATGGTTCGCGACACACAATGCTTTCGCGAGAACCAAATGGAGTGACACAAATTCGATCGACTCACTTTTAAAACCCAGAAAAATATGCGAAAATATTGCGCAAAACTGATCGAAATGAAAATATTATTGATATTTACGGTCTCAGATAACACTTGTAGAATGAGAAATAATAAGGCTGTTGTCTATTGGCACTATAAAGTTTCATCGTTTTCTTTGAATCAATGTGTCGCTTCTTCTCAAGTACTCATACTCATGCGTCAAGAGAGCATAAACTGGGCTAAGTCAAGTCAGAGAATACTAAAGCACAATGGCACGCGTTGTGGTGCACGTGGCCTCGAACTTGTGACCCTCTCACAATGCAGACAATTGTAATGTAAATGCGGATTTAGACGCAGTGTCAACCGTTTCATGGTACCGATTGTGGATCATAATACGCCTTCAATAAGCCTTGCAGGACTTGTTGATTCTTTCCGAGCACCATCAGTTTCATCACAATCATCACATCAATAATAGAAATGATTATAATTTATCGACTGTTTATCTAGCAGCTAGATTCCAGCTAATCAATAAGCTGTACGAATTTTTATGACTACGACTGATAAGTGATACAGTTGAAAATTAAGTACACAATTCTAATTCTACAAGGAGAGAGAGAGAAAGAGATACATGCAGGTCCTATTCACCCACCGCTACGACGTCAATTCTATATGGGACACATATACCATAGAATTCATGGACGGGGTTTCATCGGAACACGGCTTTGTTAACGCAAAAAGCGACCACAATACTTCAGAAAATTGGACGATTTTTAGAGTGCAAAACCTATTAAAAAGACAATATATTCTGTGCAACCAGCTACACGTTCAAACGATAATGATAGAATGATCCATAACTCACACGTAGAAGAACGTGAGCTAAGTTTAAGACCTTATTATAAAAGTCGTGTAATTAAAATAAAATAAAAAGCACTACAACGCGTGAATTACGGACACGCCGCGAGAGGCAAGAAAGCGAGACATCGCGCATATTCACATTCAGAGGCCGTTATTCAAGATTAGTAATTACCTACCACGCGAGAGAAATTTACTATAGACACAAGTATTTACTGCTGCACACTAATTTTCATAAAGCCTCGTTTATTTATTGTTATCATGAACATAGTCAAGTAATTATCTAAGTGGTGCAAATGATCCTACGAACTGATACGATGAATTTAAAAAAGTCTTGCGGTCGGAAAAAGCAAGTTATTAAACAATGCATAATTAACTGGACAGCTAAAAGGAGAGATGATTACAATAAATGTTGGAAACAAATCACGTTCAATGCTTGCCGTTTGCAGTCGAGCCACGTCTCGAGATGCACGTGCATTGGAGCAAGTATTTTAGTTAGTGAGTAAGGCAATAGTGGTTAACGTATGAATGCAGGTGGCATAGTATAATACATTGTTAGATATGAGTGGAGTCGCCGTGCCGGCGCGGCCGCCGAGGCGTGGCAAGTTGGCGTGGTTGTGTGGCCAGTCAACCGTTCTCTTCTCCCTCCGGATTCAGCATTATAGGATTAAACTTAGCTTCCAACTTGCCTCTCCCGCCGACTTACGTAAGCCACGTATTAAGACCTTGCGGTTTCAACCGACCGAATATAACGGAATGAATTTAGAAACTACTAATAGTTGTGTAATTGTTACACGTTCTCTAATAAAATTCGCAGCGAATTCCATCCAGTTCGGCAAATCATTCAATATCTTTGCGTCATGGATACATTGATAAGAGACTGGTGTCACTGACTGCGGAAATAAAGCTAACGGCACCAAGGAGATAACTGCGACTCTAATAACGTAAGGCTGCATGTTTTTGCCTTCACGAAATTACACAGTAATTGCTCCTAATGACTTCCTAGCAAACGCATGTCGATGTAGATGCGTCAGGCGGCCATTAGAAGCAATGATACAATACGAACAGTCTACTCAAGGTTTAGAGTAATTGCAGAGGTATGAGCATGGCGCGCCCAACTGGCTTTGGCTTTACTCTATTATAGCTGAAAACAACGCTTAATAAGAATTCAACTGTGATAATAACGGTTTCGAAATGGATTTCCAGAAGTCCCACAACGTTCTGAATCAATCGTTTAAACATAATGAGGCAGAAGACGTTTTGATATTCAAATGTATGCGTATATTAAGGTGTGGTTAAGAAAATTTGCATATAATGCCTGCCGAATAGATCTGGATTAAACCAGGCCGGGATAAGTAGAATCATAATTAAACACTGCCTGACTAAGTATGGATTGAACTAGTTTGATACGTAGAGTCCATTACTTTGTTGTATCGATTCAAGTAAGTAAGACGATAAAAACGAGCTGTTAGTAGTTGCAGATGCATTTTCTCAGAATTGTAAGAGGTTCTGGAAATGGCATGGAATGTATTAGAGTCGGACCGGAATAATGCCAGCGAACTGCCTGCTGGCATGCATTTTATTGCCGCATACGGTGTATTTAATGGCGCACCCACATTATATGTAAATGAGAAAACAATCGGTGCAGAAACAGGTTCAAGTTCAAGCGATCGGAGAAATCGATAAACAACAAAAAAAGTAACGCAACCGTGCTTGGTTGAAGTTGGTTGTCAATCGCTAACGTTCCCACTGATCCCACCCAGTTCTATCGGGATAAGAAATGTTACGTGGATGTTTTAAAAGTTACAAGAGCAGAGCTGTCACATTTTGCTTTTAAGTCCAGACATTTCCAATACATAATACTCCTGAATTATAACATGTAGGAATTAATCATTCACGTCCGCAGGTCGTCGACCCCGTGGCGCCGGCCGCACCTGTGTCTGCCTCGAATGCCATCAGAACTGCGGATGCCGTCAAGGCCTCAAGCTTTTAAGGGTCTCTGATTCAGTGGCTTTTGTGTACAATAGTCATCAATGTCCGGCTCTTAGCGAAATTTAATTTGTTTTATAGATAGGGATAACACAAAACGCTGCAGGTAAACCAAGACTAGACGTTTATTTAATTTCGAGTTAGAAACTTCGATTTCGTAGTATATGCAAATGCAGTAGCGAATTTTTAAAGACTACGCACGTTCTCTGTAGACAGTAATAAATTAGCGTTGTTTGCAAAAAAGAAAGTAAACTTTCACAAAATACAATTGAGTAAGAGTTATCAGCCGTTCGAGACAAATTTCACGGAGAAATGAATTAATCTTTATTACGTGCAATAAATAACACTTCAATCGTGGTAAAACAATCGCTTTGAACTAGAATCGTTTGTAATATGTGCATGTGAATGGAAGAATAATTAAATAGAATGAAAACTATTCTCATTACGTTAAATTGCATTTTAGAGGCAATTGTTTAAACGACCCTCTAAAAAGTTAAAGCATTAATAAAACATGCCAAGTATGAAATGAATTTGAAAATCTTACCAACGAAACAATATAGTTTTAACTTCCGACAAGATTCGATTTAATAATAAGCAATTAAGGCATGATTTCAATCAAATTAAACAGGGCAAAAGTCTGTTAATTCTGTTACACAACACACGTAACGATATAGGTAAACCAGTAACTATTTAACTGAATCCCCATAAGTGCACTTCGATCTCTCATCTACTGCAACTATTGACTATTACAAAACGATTGCAAGGCGTTGTTTAAAAATACAGAACGACGTATGTTTTTAAACAACTATACGCTTCGAACTGTAAACAATGATCATGTAAAGCTTAATGTTTTTAATGTTTTGATAGTTGTTCCAGTTGTAACTCTGATATGTCAATAACTACGAGGCAACGGCACCAGCTTAATCACAATTCATAATAAACAAAGCGTTGTATTCAAACAACTCCGTAATGATAAACGTAGTGTAAATATAAATGGCGATCGAATTAGACAAATTACCTTCGGAAATGGTCGGCAACACGTTGACGCAGTTAACAATCCCGACGCCTGTTAACTGACTCATTCACAAAAACCAATTTCAAGCCGATAGCTTCCGAGAACTGAGGACCTGCCCGGGCGGGAAGGCGATCACTCCAACTCCAATACAACAAAAGCCAAAACAATACCGTTACACACTTGACACTTATCACGTAGCCCACATAGATAAATTCGGAAGGTAAATTAAGTTTTTGGCACTTCAGATTTCAGCAATCATGACGATGACGTGAGCGGACGGGCGATAGAGAAAACTGTTTTTGTATTACAGAATCACTGTGTACAACTTTTTCAATAAACTCCAACTGAGTGTGTGATGTGAAGTATCGCACGAGAGCGGTCTAGTTTGTTTTTAAGTTGGTTCGCGATGTTGCGCGTGCGTCGTCCGTTGTCAAGCCGCGGGGGCCTACTGACTGTGCGGAAGGCAGACAGACTGGCCCACGCCCGTTCACCTACTCTTATCTCTCGATGACGATGCACTAGCTTATTTTGCTGCGCTTGCGATTACTTGTTAGACTGGTTGCTGCTGCAGCTAAGGGTTTATGGTAATGTGTATACAGCCAGCGCTGTTCGGATTTGCTTGTCGCGCAAAAGACAAAGGATAAGAATACCTACAGTCAAACCATTTGATTCCCGGTCCACTGTAGAACGTTCTCACAGTAAATGTCGCATGATTTTCCTTGTCAATTCAATAACATCACTAAGACATTTACTGTGAGAGAGTTTCACAGTGGGTCAGGAATCAATATGTTCGATGGTACCTTCCGCTGAAAATTAAAGTTGTTTTACCGAACCGTACTTTAAAGCTATGATAATAAATGTCATAAATCTGCTTAAATAGACAGCAGTCATTATATTGGTGAATGGCATTTGAAAACCAATTACTTCATTTAAACGGCTGTATAAATTACTTTAGAATAAGTGCAAACAAACATAATGGGTTTCTAATGAGAAAACGTGTCCAAGTTAATTGAAGAATAGATCCGAGTAACATCATCATGATGCTATTATAGCGCTAAACATAATTGATATAACAATAACATAAGCGAAGTCTTTAATGTGGTAGTACTGGTATCACATATTATCCCTGTAGAATAATAAAACAGGAAAACCAGCCAAAACCATTTGTTCATCTAGCCTTTGTGTTGTGTACCGATGGTATTGCTTTATGTCTCTACCTACGACTTAAGAACCAATGACGGCTATTATTCAGCGATATCTTGGCTTACACGAGGTCAAACGTCATAGCTGACCGCATTGCACTTCTGTTACGAGGAAGTGAAGTGAAATACAAAGCCCTATCAATAACGCATGGTATACGTTTACAGCTTGTTTGTTTTGAGGCCATAAAAACATGAAGTTAATGCACTACTTATTACAACGCTACTTCTGGTATAGTAGAGAAAGGGGGCAAAAATCATCACGCAAGCCTCAGTGAGACATAATTATTAATTAGTCAGTGTACAGCGAAGACGAGAAAGGACTACAAGTAATGATAATGATAGAAGATAGAAGACTTTTATACATGGACACGATCCACACGATTAGGATACACCAGGACCCAAATAGACTACTAAGGTTGACAAAAAAGGTTTGGAATTAGTGTATAGTTTACAATATTTCCAACCTCGAAAGTGACATATTTTAGCAGTAAAACAGACTTATTAAAAGCAAATTATGCATACCAGTAAGAATCACAAAACAGTTCATGGAACTATTGTAACGCGAATTGCGTATAAGCCTATATCAGTTGATGATATACGGTATGATGTCAATGATAACACTTCCCAATAAGCTTATCATTTCCCAATACTAAGTATGACCGGATGTGAAAATACTTTTAGCAAAAATAATGATGAATTCATGATAAAAGACAATCAGGGGGATGCACAGTTATCAAATTTGATAAATCATTTAAGGATACACATATCGGAAGTCAAATGTGAAATAATTAAGCATTAAAAATCTGACAAGCTGTGTATTATCAATATCATAGAGTAGGTACATACTTTAATTAAACGAAATTACATGACCTTACAATACAAAGTAAAGTAAAGCTAAGAACGTCTAAATTACCACTCTGTATTTGCGAGTTAACACATAGAAACTAGGTAAACTTCTAATTCCGTTTAGTTTAACTAGAGCTTCGGAGATGGACAAAGTTAAACGGGTTAGACTTATATGTACCTGAAAACAATGTACCTACTTAACTTTGGTAAGGGTAAGGGAAGTATAATAAAATTGGTTATGTAACGTCTAAAATAACAACAGCATCCATAAGACGATATAGCGAGTGATGTAAGGTTTTAAAAAAAAACAAATCTGATACTGAATTCAGTTGTAACAATTACACCTTTATCACTGCAATTTTTACTGAAAAAGCGCGAATGAATTGTAATGTAAAACTTAATGACACTACTAAACTTGTAGTCATAACTTGATATTCTACAGAAAATTGACAAATTTTGACAGCTAGAACCGAATAAAGCTAATTGAACAGCTGAACAACGAAATGAGTAATTGCGTCCTTGTCTTCATAGAGGCGCGCATATTTTAACCTTGGCTGCATGGAAATCAAAATAGTCAAGTTTCAACAAAGCAGCACGACCGATGGTCACTTATCGATTGTGGACTATTCAATGTTTCATCGTACTGGTTTCATTAAATTTTCATGAAGCAACTTCTAGAAACGAGCGCACGACATTTCTTACAAAGCCTTTTCAGGTGAACAAACAATACGGTGCATGCGACGTGTTGTTTTGTTGAAGTTCTTAAAGACACTTGTTTACTGCATTTGCTTGTCTGAAACTTGTTAGTCCACGAATTACGATATAATATACAGCTATTTTTCGTGCAATAGGTTGCATACTTCCTGTTATGAAACAAATACAACTTTCCGATTTCGCATCAATTCGACCGTTTAACAATTTAACAAGTTATACTGACTGAAAGAAAGCAAAGCGAAACAAAGAGACTCACTTCTCTTGGAGGTGCCAAAGCCATCATCGTCATCATGGCCGTTGCACGTCCTTTCGTCATCGTACTCATACACCTTGAAGCTGTCGAAGGAATACAGCTTGACGGCTTTTCGTGTCCTTTAAAAACAACTAGCTTCACAGCAGCGTCCTAGTATTTCCTCAAACTCACTGCTTTATTTACAACCGTATCGTCCAAGTTCGTTCGAAATCTCTCACTGTCCCCGAAATTATCAAACTTTCCTCGACGCGCGTCACAACTGCGATCGTAAATGTTTATTTCCACGTCAACAACAAGCGAACATCGGAAACGAGCTTACGCGCATCGCTATTGTCGCTTAGGAACAATGGCTAGTGACAATGTTTGATATCGAGATGCTGGAATTTTGAACGCGATCGTTCGTTTCGCGGAGTGGGCGCGTTGGGCGGGAGCGCTCGGGAGGGCGGCCGCGTGTCGTCTGGCTGGGTTGCAGTCCGGCGCCACTGCCGCGCCGGCGCCCGGAACTGTGTCAGCAGACGCGGCGCCCAGAGCCAGAGCACCCCGGCCTCATGAATACACCTATGCTTGACGCATCAATACATTCGTTACGGCATAGAATGCAAGGGAAATTGTAGATAATTACGCTGCGTCTGAGCGTCTGGGGAAAATTACGGTGGTTAAGGACAAAGAAATTTATGGATGGTAGCTATTTCGAGTAAAATATTAGAGCTGATAATTTTTTACTGCCGGAAATAACTAATATTTTTATTGTTTCCAAGGAAACATTTGTGATTTTTTTCTCGTCATCTCCGGATTAGATTCGAATTTTGCTTAGCTAAGTTTACTAAACTTTCTTTTAAGAAATTTTGCAAGAGTTCAGCAGTAATCAAATCAAGTACTTAGAACACGGAAACTGTAAAAACCATAATAAAACATTTACACTGTTTAACTGCCTCTTCGATATGCAATTTTATAGCCCACTCTAGGGCGGGCCATAAATATCGGCATAATTAGATAGTAAATTCACAGTTATCTTCAGTAGAAAGTGCATTTCCATTGCATGCTGGGACAAATTTATACATGTAATATAATATAATGCACAGCAGATGGGTTAACCGTTAACCTATAAAGATAGTTCACTTGATAGTTGATAGTAGAGTTACCAGTTTACGATGTACCTAAATAAACCATGCAAAATTTTATAGCAAATTGAAATCATCATCATCAGATTGTAGCAGTTCACTACTAGAGATAGGCCTCCCCTAAAACGCCTCATTTTATCCATTCTTCGACTTGTCAAAGAGGCAGTGGGCTGATCATATTTGTCGAAGAACCGACATCCGCTTGAGAAACGATCCCAGCTAGATGGAGATAAGATTTACGGAAGGTTTGGATGTGACAATTTGAAATAGCATGATGTAATGAACCTAACGAATTAACGCGATTAAACAGTGTTTGTTATATTATAAACACTCTCACTCTTGAATATCAGCAGTGACATCGCCAGACCCGTTCAACATACGACTGACGCAAATAGAAAACGTGATACGAGCAGCGGGCGCCCGATTTTAATTCAAAGATAGCCGTATTAATTCCAACTTCGCAACGATACGCTCATCTAGTCTATACGGATAACCGTGAACTAAACTATACTTTAGTTACAAATCGTTTGTGGTTTAGGACAATGAATAAATATAATATTTATTCAGTGGTGTTTGAAGAGTGTGTGATAGTTTACGGAGAAATATCATATGAAAGGTTTATTCCACACACTTCGTCTGCGTAGAATTAGCAATTGACATGTTTATCGCTGTCCCGCGGGAACTATGCAATTTTCCGGGATAAAAAGTAGCCTATGTTTTAATCTAGGGTACCAGCTACCTTCGTTCCAAATTTTATCCAAATCCGTCCAGTCGTTTTAGCGTGAAGAAGGAACAAACATACACACTCACTCACTCACATCGTCACATGGTCACATCTTCACAAACTTTCGCATTTATAATATTAATAGGATAGTAGGATAGGATACTCCATCTGGATAGGCTTGTAGACTTTATGACTGTTCACTTATAGCTGTGTCTGCGAACCGCCACAGTTTTCCAACAGTTATCGTTTACACAAATCGACCTATGACATTTGAGCGCGCATTACGCTAACCCGGTCAGGCAGTGAACCTGGAAATGTTATTTCCAACTGGGACAGTGCTCGAGTTAATGATGAAAAAACTCGGCTGATAGGTCAAACGTGACTAAATTAATATACTTATGGAATAATTGCTATTTATAATGTCTCTGAACTTCCTAGCTCGGGACTTAATCATGTAGGTACCTTATTGGTTAATTTTTTATACCTCAACGTTTCGGCCGGTCGAAAGGTTAAACAAAATCTCATTCTTAATTCGTACCCGCTGTTAAAAGATCCGAATCAAGAGGATTCTTCTTCAAGCTGTCAAGTTGATATTTGATATTGTTGGTAAGTTTGTAGGTCACAGGCATATTAAAAAGGGAAAATAAATGTATAGGATTTTGCTTGCTTAATATTAAGCGTCTAAATTAGTAGATACTGGGACCCTATGTGCGACTGGTGTTTGTTTAGCATGCCAAAATCAAGTACGGCTCACGGTTTATGCGCAAATAGAGACGGAATTAATCTAAGTAGACAGAATCAACGAATCCATGGCCGTCAATCGATACGTATAAATACATGAATAATAGACACGCGAATCGCGAATCCAAGATAACCTTGACCTGAGGTGGAGTCTTGAGTCAGTCCTTTCAGTACGTTATCATTGGATCAATAATATAATGCTCTCTCTCTAGTGTGACTTGACGAACAATTGGTTGATATTATGTATTGGAATTCACACGCGTTTATTCTCGATTTAAACTAGGAGGAAAATACGCAACTGACGAATACGCATTGTGGCATCCTTTTTTTTTTGTTTCCCGGGGGAAATCTGCTGTAGCCAGATACCCCATCACCACGAGGAGGTAATAGGGTTATGTGGGGTTTTTGCCCACTAAAACCCCCGGGTTGTTCCTTCCTCGCCGCCATTTCTGGCGACGCAACGTTTCAACGGTATAGCCCGTTATATCCGGTATCCGTGCCCGGATTCATCTCCTGGGATGCCCTTCTTGATCTCCTTATCCCAGCAATGGCGTGTCAGGAACACTTGAGCTAGCGTAACTACCTATAATCCCTGTGGACCTTGGCTTATTCACCAGCTGGGTCTATCCTCAAAATAACAATGAACACAAACATCCTTACTGTCCTTAAAAATAACTGGTCGAGCCTCCTAGGGGGGGCCTGATGGGGGGTCTGGGGGGAAAGGGGAGGAGGCTGAGGGGGCTAGGCATCCGAAGCCTATTACCCATCCTATCACTGTACTTTACCTTTACCAATTATGTGTAAGATATGTTGACCCAGCCTGCTGTTCATACTGGTCCTATTAGTGCAGTGCTGTTGCTGGCCACCGACACTAGTCCACCACCCCAATGGCGATATTTGGGTACTTCTGAGACACAGTACAGACAGTATGAAAAAAGTTATATACAGTAGTGAGTGATCCCCATCTTCCAACCTAGCTAACCAACCAAGGTAGGATATTGGGGACTCACAGTGCCGTCTTCCACCTTGTTTCAGATTAGATAGTGGGCATATAATTGTTTTTTTTTTCCCCTATTAACCTGTTAATGTGTTAATGCCTAAAGGAGTAGCTCAGCGCATCACCGCCGCAAGGAACAGGATTAAGGAAACACAGGGTTGCCCAGGACCTGGGTTACCCGAGAGGCCTCGCTGGCTGTTCCCACAGGAAAGGTAAGCCAATATGTGTGGAGCCAGGTTGGTTGCAGAAGACTGCCGCATATTTTGGACTGGTCCCTACTCATGCCTAACGGAGACTCCACTGAGTTTGATTTTGAAGTTCTCCTTCTTCTAGATGGGTTGCGAACCAATGCTTAGAGGCCCATCTCTCCTGTGGTGTGGCAAAATGTTGAGAAAGCAATAAAGCAAGTCAATAATATCCTTTCAGTCAATCTACACAGTATAAAAATAAAGAGCACTGAAATGACAGACTTTGGCCACCGATGCTCATAGAAACTTTTCAACAAAAGTTAGTCGAAAAAGCCAGGGGGAAGTGTCTTATATTGTACTGTATTTTGTAATTGTAATTATAATAAAGTAAGTTATTTACCACCTGACAGTTACTGCAACAATGATGGATGTTTACTACAATCAAATGAGATATCTGCTGTAACTTTTATACAGTATCAAATTCATAAAACATATGCTGCTAGTCATCATGCATTTGGTCACTATGTATTTATAAACATTTTATAGTAAACAGGACAAATCAACAATGATGTCCACATACTTAAAAACTTTACACAAGTTGGAAACTATTTTCATATGAAATTATGTAAATTTTACTTTCAAGATTAAGTAGGACATAACTAATAATGCTTTTTAGACTTCTTAGTAACAAGCCTTTAAAATTACAATTAAAAAAACCTTTTGAACTATTTGTACAGCACCGACACCCAAAGGCTTACATCGGTGTGAACAATTGCCATTTATTCATGATATTCATATAAAGCATTTCGATAGTTATAAATTTAAAAAGTTGATACATAGCAAACTTTGAAAGGACTCTTTTAAAAGCATGAAATATACCTCTGTTTGAATGTACTTGTAGTCTAGGATAACTAACAGGATAAGAACAATCGAAATAATAATTTAAACTAATATAATAACCGTCGTTTCGCCGTTACAAAATAGTAAATAGGTATGACAGGAACTAACTTACCTTCTTTGACATTCTTTGAAGATTGGGAAGATGACACTCCGGGTATCGTTTTATCACTAGCACAGTACATTATAATGGTGTCCGCGAACTTCTGCTATTATTAATTCTCACCTAACAAATAATTGCATGTTTTTATCTTATAGTCAATCCTATAATATCACAATACACTCGCACGTCACGCGAAACGCGGCAGCCATTATACTTTCCGGTTGTAAATATCGCGCCACAGACTCGATATAAAAAGTAAAGCTCCTACTTAACCAAATGCACACGGCTATAAAGCTGACAGATACTTATGTTGGTCACAACACATTTCTGTCAGAATGTCAACATTTCAAAACTATGTTCGTTTATCAATCTTTTGTTGTAACATGCCTGTGGCAGCTATTTGACGTTTGTTTGTCAGATATGACACTTCAGCGATAATTTTCAGTTCTGTTACTTCTGTTACAGAACTTCTGTAATCAAAGAACTGATAATTTGTTCAGTCAGCTGCCACGCGTTAATGTTTTAGACAAGCTCTTTCATAATGATGCAGCACCAGTACTGGGTAACTAAAAAGACTGTGCTGAAAAAATTAGGAACCAAAGAAGATGAGTGTATTGTATCGTCGGATGCCGAGCTCGACGCTAAGTTAGAGTTGTTTCGATCAATATCGGATAGTTGTTTGCAATTACAACGAGTACTCGACCAGTATCAGGAGCGGTTATGCGTGTTGGCGCAAGAGGAGAACTCATTGGGGAAATTTCTGCGGGATTCCGGTAAAAATTCGGATGCGGCTGGTAAACACATGGTGTCTGCTGGTAAAGCGGTATCGTACTCGGGGCAGCAGCGTTTGTCGGTGAGAGGACCTCTGCTGAGGTTGTATCATGAGGTGGAAACCTTTAGGGGTCGCGCGGTGAGCGACATGCGAGCAACTGTGTCCGCTATGGAGAAAGCCCGTATTGAGTACCGCGCCGCACTCAGTTGGATGAAGTCAACTAGCGCTCAGCTTGACCCTGACACTGGCCGCGGACTCGACAGCTTCCGAAAGGCTCAGCGGCAAGTGCGCGAAAGTAAAAAAGTTTTTGACAAGCTGACACTTGATGTCCTTCAGAAGGTAATGTTGTAGGTAATAGTACTAAAAAAAGAAAGATTTAAATAAATAAATAAATAATTATCATGGGACAAATTACACCGATTGACTCGGTCCCAAACTAAGCAAAGCTTGTACTATGGGTACCAAGCAACAGATAAACATACTTAAATATAATGTAGATAAATACATACTTAAATACATACAACATCCATGACTCGGGCACAAACATTCATATTCATCATACAAATGTCTGCTCCTACCGTGATTCGAACCCGGGACCTCTAGCTATGAAGCTAGAAGACCTTTATATCCCTTTTTAAACCATTCATGTATACTGTGGTGTGACCACAATACAGAGTTGTACAGACAGGCCCTGACTATGAAGTCAGGGTCACTAACCAATGGGCTATCTGGTCGTCTTCATCATTAATTAATAATTTCATTTAATTAATTTATAATTAATAAGCCTTGGTAGGCTAGTGTTTTACATAATTATATAATATTATATAAATTAGATATAACAATGTGGCCTTTGTAACTTCCTCTGATAAGTTTTGATTTAAGAGTGCCGCAACTAGTAACTCCAACAAAACTAATAACTGTATGAACTTTCAGATTGACCTCCTGGCAGCTGCGAGATGTAACATGTTCTCTCATGTCCTCACCAACTACCAAAGCTCCTTCTTAACATTTGCCACTAAAGTGTCCCAAACACTGCTGGCAACAGCGGACACAATGAATGCCAAACCGCAGTATGAATTCTGTATACTCAAGGAGCTGTCCCAGAATTTAGGGGATGATCTGAAGCCAGAGGATGTGGTTCCACAGGATAAGGACCAAATGCTGTTCTTTCAGGTGAAACAATAATCAATATCTTATTAACAATGTGATGATGATGATGTTATATAAACAGTTAGCGAGTAATAATATCATTGGAAATATTATTAACATGATATGAACCGCGAATACCTTAATTGAGCTCCCGATATTTCTATGCAGTTGCATGCATCATGATCATACCCAGGGATAATATTTCGAATGAACTTAACCGTGAATCATTGAAAACTTTTATAATAATATCATGTCAATATCTTATTAACAAACACAAAACACATCACATCTCCAGCCTATATATGTCCCACTGCTGGGCACAGGCCTCTCGCAGTGAGAGGGCTTGGGCTATAGTTCCCACGCTGGCCCAGTGCGGATTGGGAACTTCACACACACCATTGAATTGCTTCGCAGATGTGTGCAGGTTTCCTCATGATGTTTTCCTTCACCGAAAAGCTCATGGTAATTGGGCGTTTTCGTAAAAAAAAGTCCACATGATCACTTTTTACAGAATTTAACTATTTTGGATTTTTCTTAAGCTAGACTTTCGAGCAAAGCGGCAAGTGACGCTGCGCTCGGAAGCTCCTCCATACAACTTCTTACTGCATAATACTGTCGCGCGGTCGCCGCGTTAGTGTCACTGCGTTAGTGAAGCCGGAGCCGCTTTGCTCAGAAGTCTAGCTTAACTCAGAATCGTTTACCCTATCGATCCTTATACAAGTTAAAATGTGTCCCAAAATTTCCATTCCAGTTCGTCACTTTTTTTAATGTATGTATGGAACGTGACGCTCAGGAAAAAAAAAACCATAGTAAAATGTGGGACAAATTTTTTCTTGTATGAGAATCGATAGGGTCAACGATTCTGAGTAAGATAAACCCAAAATATTTATATTCTGGAAAAATGTACATGTGGAGATTTTTTTGGAAAACGCTCAGATTCCAAATGTAATTTCGCACAAACACAAAACAATTGATATGTTTCTTTTTCGGCAAACTTACAAAATGAATTATGTATTTCATGACTAAACTCACACAATTTATTAATTCCACATTTTCTTATTTACAGGATGAATATAAAGATGAAAATGATGCCAGCAAAACACCCAAAGCATCCACAGAAGACACGAAGACTAACAAAAAAACGGAAGATCCTGACAAAGTGGAACCACCAACTGAATCTGTCAACCTTATAGATGTAGTGGAAACAACTAAGGATAATGCTGGTGTTAGTGCAGACTTAGCCGGACTTCGTTTGGACTGTGGTGATGTAGCAAGTAACTTTGGAATGTTCATGCCTTCACAATTGCTTCAGGTAAAGTTAATACTTTTATTCACAACAAAGTATAAGGCTGTCGAAAATGGCCTGAACTGTTTCGAGAAAAGCTGTCCCACTTTTTTTGCTCGACTTAGCGGGGGCACTGCCGTGCCCCCAGATTATAATAATACTACTAATATTACCTACTTCCATGCTGCATGCTTATTACGTAACTCGCTCGCGATCAGCATCGTCTTCATTTTGACAGTTCATGTATGGGCTGAAAATTGGCATCGGAATCAGCTAGCTGTCACATTCATACAAGAACTGTCAAAATGAACACGATGGCGATTGCGAGCGAGTTACGTAATAAGCTAGCTAGTCTGGTCTTCTGGTAGCAGAAAAAAAAACAGAATGTACCAGTCACTTCTACTCCCATGCAAATCATAAAAGTCCGTCTAGGAAATAGATGAAAATCTTTTAAATTATGTTATAGGCAATACGGCTAGCAACCCATCACTAATTTCCCGTTACCTTGCGCCCACAATCACGCTAAAAGTGGCCTTTAGGTCTTGTCAATAATATTGACAGCTGCAGACTGCAATGAATCAACTTTTACTTCTGAATAGAAAACATTCTTCAATTTTAACCTTTTGTTAGCAAAATTAAGATAATACAGAAGAATTCGCACTTGAGGAGATGAATTAATATTAAAAAATATATATATTCCAAGTATAGCATTTTACTCCTTATTTCCAGGACATGAACACAGGCAATCTAATGGATGGAGCACTGCTCCCAGCCAGCCCAAATAAACCACCGGAATCTCCAGTTCAGAATGCGTCCAAATCTAAAATCAATCAGAAGAAAGAAGACAAGGCAGCATGGTTCAAGCTCTTTGCGGAACTGGATCCGTTGGCAAACCCTGACAGTCTGTTGGGATCCAACAATAACCAGAGTCACGCCGCATAGATAGAAGATATCAAGGTACTGGTAATGTATGTGAAATGAAAGAGATCCTTATTTTTATGCCCGGGTCCCTATTTGTCCCATAATTTTCATTGGTTCATAATCATAGTATTTGTTAGTCATATTTTCATGCAGTTTTGAGGAATTTCGGAACAGGAATGTGTAGTAGGTTACTTATGTTATGTTGTGTTGTAACGGGCTAATTTCCGCAACTCGACGACCATGATCTGCGCCTATTTTCCGTGGTGGGCTGCCGCACTAATCGTGCCAGCCCTAAAGTGTGTTAGTTTACTATCAATTCAAAAAAATAAGTAATTTTAAATACTTACTGTTTCAGAAATTAAACTCTTCATGACTAACAAAAATTATGACAAACTGTACATTTACAAATTCAATTGTATGGGGCAAAATATAGAACCTTTCATGCTTTCAACTGTGAATAGATCCATGTGTAGGAAATTAAAGAGTCCATTTCAGTCATGCGAGCCAACTTTCATCATTATTTGATTAAATCACCGACAGCACGGGTGCTGTGCGAGAGCTGTGTCGCACGACTCGCGCGCGAGATTAGACTACCTGTCTTTTTCTTACTGTTCGATCTTGATTGTCTAGCCGTGCAGTTGCTTAGTATTTATATCTGCGATAAACATTGTAATCAGAATGATAATTTTTTTAATGCTTAGCATTCTTTATGATTCTTTGTCCTTGACAGCTTAACATTTTAATTACTGTTTAACTATGCCATAGTTACTGAAATGAAGTAACGGAACATTCCTATCATTTAATATGTCAAAATTGTACTTTTTCAAATATAAATATTGATCTGATTA
Organism: Pandemis heparana; assembly: GCA_963854515.1. Lineage (NCBI taxonomy): Eukaryota > Metazoa > Arthropoda > Insecta > Lepidoptera > Tortricidae > Pandemis > Pandemis heparana. Next base: position 11,543,042 of record OY978018.1, on the reverse strand, counting down.
TTACCATTCCTATCAACGTGAAACTACTGTGAGACTTAATGTATGTAAACTCTTTATTGTGCAAAATAAACAAGACAAATACAATTGACAAACACTGAGATACATCATCAATAATCATAGTTACTCAAACGGATAACTCACGTATCGAGTGATGCTCGACATGTCTCAGACTAGTTACCAACTTACCACACACTCGACTCGACTTTTATACGTGAGTTATCCGTTTGTGTAACTATTTTCTTAGTGCTCAGATATTTTCATATAAGAAAAGTTGTTCTAGGTACTAGCCCTGACTAGAGAACAAATGTATTAGCTAATATTAGAATTAATACAATATAGTACGGGAACCTATATTTATATGATACATTATACTTTTGGTACAAAATTATGTTCATTCCGAATATATCTTCTCCCGATAATAATAAATAATAAAAATATATAATATAAAATTATATAATATTTCATTCTTTAATTTTTTTCATTTTTGGATATAACATTTCGAATGAACGTAACCGTAAATCATTGAAAACTCAAAACTATGTTATCCTCGATCTTATGTTAATTTAGTGTTAATTCAAAAACTTATCCCGATTTTGACGTTTTATTTGAAAATTATATATGATTATTACTTATTTTACATTAGTACATTTAAAAAAAAAAGTCATCAACATTCAACATCATCAATGAGTAGTCTTATCGAAACTGGTCCAGTAGTTGTAATGCAACAAACTTTTCTAAAATATTGTTTTTGTAATGTAATTTTACTTAAATTCATTAAATAAGGGCTACTTAAATTATGTACTTACACCCATATGGCATATATTTGTATTGCTTTAACCTTGTTATATGTATGTCCTTTCCACCTATACACCCACAATTATGCTAAACATGGTCTTTAGGTCTTGTTACCTTAGGCTCAGTCTACCCCGTAAGGGATAAAGACGCGATTTATGTATATATATATGTTAAAGGTTTTCTCATATCCAATTCATTAGAAAAATTATACTTGTTCTAAAAACACTTGACAATAAGTACTCTTATCCTTTTAATTTCAGAATTATTTGATTCTAATTCGGCTTACAATCTAGTCAATAAAGAAATATACCAAATAATTTCAACACCAATCGTGTTATAAAACGAGAAGTATTATTATAATTTTATTATTAATTTACTAATGCTTTTGATGTGTTATTTTATCCCTTGGTATTTGAGGGTTTTTTTTTTAAAGTCCACGTATTTTGTTTTTTCTAGGATTTAACAGGTTTTTGTTATTCAAAATCGTTTACACTATCGATCCTTATACAAGAAAAAAAATGTCCTTAAATTTATATTCCAGTTCGTCACATTTTTAATACAGTATGTATGAAACGTGACGAACAGGAAAAAAATCCATTGGAAAATCTAGGGCACATTGTATAAGATTGTATGAGGATCGATAGAATAAACGATTCCGAGTAAGAAAATTATGTAAGTACATTTGGACTTTTTTTTTTAAACGCTCATTTAATATCTCAAATTATATTCCTTATTAGTTAGTTATTATAATATAAATAAAATTAATACTTATATAATATTAGGTTAGATGCTAAAAGTGTATCAACGAAACTATTCTTGAGTACGCAAATAAAGTACTTTTTATTAGAAACCATATTCCCAGTTGGTCAACTTAATTTTATATCAAATGACACTTAAAATATTATTTAACTGACATTTAACTTTTCATAAATTTTCATTCATTTTGTGGATGATCAAATATTGTAGTTATGTATCACTACATAGTAAAAAACAAAGTCGCTTTCCGCCCTCCCGTCCCTATATATATGCTTAAATCTTGAAACTACGCAACGGATTTTGATGCGGTTTTTTTTTTTAATAGACAGTGACTCAAGAGGAAGGTTTATACGTACTTAAGTGTAATTCTACGTAGACGAAAACGCGGGCAGAAGCTAGTCCTTGATAAAATAGAATACCTTAAATAAGTATAATAACTGACACTTAAGTTATCGTGAACTTTACAGAGAGTGGTGAAACAGGCCCTAAGTATGAATGTGATAGATAAATAATTGTTTCCTGATCATTATTTGTAGTAGATTGGATTATCTAAAGTTTATTGCTTAAATCACAAACCACCATTATCTTATTTGAGATGTGTTTAAGTACTTAATATTTTAAGAAACTGCAAGTATGATTATGACCCTCCAGTTACTTCAGTTACTATCTTTAATTTGGGACTACCTATAACTGTCATATTTTAAGATATTTCGAAGATTTTGTAATGACTGTGACCTAACCGTACCTACATGGAATTTTGCAGTGTCCAGTAAAAATTTGCTTTCATAAAATACCAAAAATTGTTTAGTTTGGTGCTTATTTCATAGGTTACGTATATACTTATGTATTAGCTAGTCATGAAATATTGTGTAAAAAAAAGATCCTATTTAATTTATTGATCTGATACTGTTATGTGATATATTATACATTCCATGTTTTAGTGTTTCTAAGTGTACCTACATCATAAACATTTATTTCATGTGTCCTTATGTTGGACTAACGTAACCCAGATATGAACCGAAAATATTGTTTTGCACCTTTTACATGCTCCCAATTGATTTATTCAACCTTTCTTGTAAGTATCTGCAATTTTTTATGCCGTAACGTTGAAAGGTCAAAAGAAATATTGTATCTGGCCATCCATAAAGTACGTCACACAGTTGGGGGGGGGGGGGTCTGGAAATTTGTGACACACGAGCCAAAATAATCGTAATCTTCATAGTAAACCCTGTGATACGGGGGGGGGGGCTCTAAAAATGATGAAATTAGTGTGACATACTTTATGGACGGCCCCTATCCAAAGTAAATATGTCTAATTTTGTGTACTTATGTAAAATTTTATTAATTGTGTCGCTTGAATATTTTTGCTGTTTTATTGAAATAAATACAAATGTATGTAAAGGAATGTTTTTGTACCTTATGTCATATCAAAAGATATCTGAAACACAGTCCGCATCAGTAGTTGATAAACAGCTGAAGAGCTCAAAATGATTTGATCTGAATGATCTGTGTGTTACCCTCTTATTACCTTAGTGATAGAGTCGTGTGTAGATAATTTTGAGCTCTTCGACTTTATATCAACTTCTGATGCTGACTGTACCTACTTAGTCTGAGAAGTACACAAGTAAACAAAAAAAAAATCATTTTCATTCGACATCACTATATATTTCTCCTATAAAATAATGCCTCAGTTTACTCTAGAGAAATGTATAGCAGTCTTTAAGTGCAGTAGAATTTATGGCGCTACCTTCGCTGAAAATGCAGCTAGGCAACTAAAGGAGGCAACATAATTTACCTTTATAGCTCTATACATATATACACACCCTCCATATACATACTATGTACCATTAGAGAAAAATGAGCTTGCAGAGTAAGGAGGTGGAGTCGAGAAATTACAGTTTGCTTCGGGGCAGGATCCTCTTAAACTTAAGAAGGCAACAGTATAAAATAAACAGTAAGTATGGGTACGGGCACATTATTTATTATTATTATTATGTCTTGGTGTTAATATACAAACTTCTTACCCAAAATAAAAGTCGACGAATCATGTCGATTTCTTAATGCACTGACTAGCAAAAATAACGATTCGCTTTTTACACAACTTCTTGTGGGTTGTGACCCGTTATTCTTGCTCGCCAGTATAGTCTCGAGAGTTGATTCAAGGACTTTATAAAATAAGCAAACATCCTAAAAGTCGACGTATCGTATGCGTCACGTTTTCTCACCGTTTCTTGTTTCTTCATACATTTTGTTGCGATTCCGTACCGTCACCGTTTTTAAGCGGCGGTGTGGTCGCACCCTTAATTCGCTTTAACTAACTATTAATAATATTTTATTGGTGATTCGAGTTTTTCACTTCGTAAATACCTAAGTAGGTTACTAATGGACTGTGATGTAAAAATATCTGAAGTTTCCTAGTACTTCGATCTAGAAAATTTAGATACTTAGATACCTACAGTGCACATCGCCATGAAAAATACGTGGAGCAGAAACATCCAGAAAAAAATTGTCCCAAAATTTCCATTCCAGTTCGTCACTTTTTTTAATATAGGTACGCATGAAACGTGACGAGCAGGAAGAAAATCGTAGTAAAATCTGGGACAATGTTTTTCTTGTATGAGAATCGATAGGGTAGACGCTGTGGGTAGACGATTCTGAGTAAGATAAACCCAAAATATTTAAATTCTGGAAAAAATGTAGTTACATGTGGACTTTGTTTTGGAAAACTTCGAATTTTGAAGAAGTAGCCCCCTTGACTGGTTGATCTAATTTCTGAAATTTCTCGTTGATGAATCGGTCGAGCTTCGTTGGGTAGTGCGAACTTAACCTTAAACGAAACGGAATACTTGAAAACAAAAAATTGACACTGACATGACAGTTGACACTTGAGCTTAGAGTCGAAAATCGTCAATAGGTCGTCAAATCAAATCCGTCTCAAATCCTCATTCGTATTTGAATAAATAAATGAGTCGGATTGTAAAACAACAGGGAAAAAATTCTAGCGAAGTGCGGGATTTGTTAATCCTTTGACTATTTTAAGTATAAACCAATAACCGAAGTGTGCAAAAAAAAAAACAATGTTAAACTCATGTAAGTAGCTTAAGAAAGTGCGAACATTTTTCTTGTTTTCATTATAAATAATTTTTATGCTGATGTTTTATTTCAGTTTTCCGGGGCCTGTTCATGGAGGAATCTCCAACAAAAGTTCTGGAGGTGCGTTCAGACAACTACATTTCGAGGCCTATACATTACAGAGAAGACTCTATGTTATTATATGGCCCGAAAATTCCCTTGGACACCAAGAATTCCAAGGATAAATACTTCGAAATTATCCTCCACAAGCCTTTTACAGAGAGCACGCATCAGATATACAGGTAAGTCCAGTCAGTTGCATTAATTATCTATTGTGAGTTGCGAGACAATGATGTAATTTTTTATGAAATGTAGCCAACATTTTATTCATCACCGGCACATTGCAAACATGAGCCAGATTATTGAGCTATATCAAATGATTATTATTTTCTAAATGGTAGTTTACGGTCTTTGTCATATTCCCGTCTTGGTATACAGAGTATTTAGGAAATGATTTGGTGAAAAATCTCGGTTTTAAATAATGTAATGTAATAAAATGATTTTAACACACAATAATAAGTTGATATCTAACTAGTTTTGATCTTCTGTTGGTTGGATTGTCCTTGACTTATAATATTGAGTTTGAGGAGTGCCTGACAGACCATTTCTGATCAAATCAAAGTAATTATGTTCACCCCATGTTGCTATAATTATTGTTAATTTATTTTTCTTTCATATTATTGTCATTGTTGTTATTGTTTTTTTTCATGTCCATGTATTCTAACTTACTTATTGGTCCCTAATCTCTATGGGTTAAGTGGCCTGAAATAAATCAATTTTGTTTATTTTATTATAAACCATTTATATTTTACTCCTTATAAACTATGTCTCACAAGTTTAAATAATAAAATGTAGTAAGTAATAGAAAATACCAAAGTAACATTAAAGTTAAATAAAAAATAATGGTCTTTAGCACCATTTGTATACAATAATATGGAATATTTATCAAAATCTATAAAGTATCGAATAGTGTAGACGAAAAGAAACAAGTGTCAAGAATTTTTGAAAGTAAGAAATAATGATGAAAGAGTATTTTACACTAATTTTTTCTCTTAATTTCAGCTTGTTCCGGTCAGAACGGCAAGAGATTGCAGAAGAGAAATTTGTTGTGTACAAAGAAATAATTCCCCTTTACATCAAAGTAACCAAAGAAGTAAGTTTTTATTGTTTAAAATTATACCAACATGAATAAAATAAGAGGTCTGTTAACTTGGTTAATGATAAAAAAAATAAGGTAATACATAAAGTGTAATACATAAAGTACACAATTATCATAATCTCTGTCATAGCCAGGCACCTTAACTACTAAACTATACACTTCAAGTTTGTAAAATTTTCTTTAGGATTACAGAATTATGCTTGCAACTTGTTATACACATAGACACAATCTCATGAGTCATAAGATCAAAGTGCACACTATCTGTCTGCCTAACAGAGTTGAATAATCACTGCTGTGCTTTTGCTTATTAACTGTCTAGAAAAATTATTTTAAGACATATAATGACTGCATAAAAAAACTAGTGACATTAGCATAATCTTGTTTATTCAGTAAGTACCTACCTACTCAATATTTCATATAACAATAACAAACAAACATTTAATGTACAACTATAATAATCATTTAAAATAATCATAAAATTCATCAAAGTATAAATCTTTCTAATATTTTTTTTGTACAGTATTAATAAAGTCTCTTATCAACTACTAATGTTTATAGGTCATATGTAATCATAAATCTACACACGTTGATAGATAACATTGTAGTATTATCACAACATTATTACACATACATGCAACCAATACACCTGTTGCATAAAATTTAAAATGAAATAAAATATATGTATAATATTCATAATTTAAAATTTTATTAAATCTCTTATAATCCACTTCCTGCTAAAGAAGATATTCTGGACTCCTAAATATAATATTTTTGTACCTATCTACTAAACGATTTCCTCTGCTTTTCGCGTATTTAGCCTGGTTGAGCAAAGTTAAAATATGTTACTATTGATTGACTTTTTAACAAAATGTTTGGCAACATTTATTCAAGTCAGGTACAACACGGGTCACGCACGAATATTTTTGGGAATTCAAAAGTAATGAATTCTTTATTAATCAGACGAATAATTTCATGGAAGTGCCACAATAATGAATCAATATTTAGTAGGTCAGAGTTCATGACAATCATGACACATCTGATTCCACTTAATTAAAATTTTATGTTAAAAATTACCTTAGGAATGAGTCAACAGAAATTTACTGAAGTAAAATGTTCAACTTCAAAAAATAAGTCGCACTTTTGTCGTTCGTTACACGTTATAAAAATTAATTGTTTTATGCGCGTGTAAATATTTTTCTCGAAATGGAAACACGTTTATATCTTTAACTTTTCTTACCTATTTACACCTTACATTGAAACATTACTGAGATCCCTTTCTCTTTTTTATTGTTCTCATTGTTTTTCTTCGCCTCTTTGGAGTTAGCTGTTCCGGTGGCGAGTAGGAATCCGGCTCGGTTTGGGATGTAGATCCGCGTTTTGGTTTTGATTCTGAGCTGACTTCAGGTCTAGGTTTGAGTGTGGGATCCTGAAGTAGCCGGTCCTCATCTGATCTGGTTTGAGAATCCTCTGACATGGCTTGTAGTGCATCAAAGAGTTCAAAAAGTTTATCCGAATCTGCTTGCTGCTCTGCTTTTGACCCAGCTAGTTGGTCATCAATAGATGTAGATTCTCCTGCTGGATTCTCCTTTGACCCGGATGCCCCGCCTTCATTTGACCCAGCTTGTATGTCTTTCTTTGACGTTGCTTGTGATTGCGGCTCTGCTGTGCATTTAGGAGGACTGTCTGAAAATTTCGGAGTCTCTCGCTCCGCGGACTCTGAACTTTCTTCGTCGCTAATCTGATACCACTCTTTTTTTGACCTTACTTGTTGGTCATCTTTAGACGTAGATGCTGGGTTTTCCTTTGACACAGCTTGAGTGTCTGTCTTTAAATTCACTTGTGATTGGGGCCCTGCTGTGCATATAGGAGGACTCCCTGTCGATTTCGGAGTCTCCAGCCCCGCGGACTCTGAACTTTCTTCATCGCTATGCAGATACCACTCTTTTTTTGACCTGACTTGTTGGTCATCTTTAGACGTAGATGCTGGATTCTCGTTTGACCCGGATGCCCGGCCTTCATTTGACCCAGCTTGTATGTCTTTCTTTGACGTTGCTTGTGATTGCGGCTCTGCGGTGCATTTAGGAGGACTGTCTGAAAATATCGGAGTCTCTCGCCCCGCGGACTCTGAACTTTCTTCGTCGCTAATCTGATACCACTCTTTTTTTGACCTTACTTGTTGGTCATCTTTAGACGTAGATGCTGGCTTTTCCTTTGACACAGCTTGAGTGTCTGTCTTTAAATTCGCTTGTGATTGGGGCCCTGCTGTGCATATAGGAGGACTCCCTGTCGATTTCGGAGTCTCCAGCCCCGCGGACTCTGAACTTTCTTCATCGCTATGCAGATACCACTCTTTTTTTGACCTGACTTGTTGGTCATCTTTAGACGTAGATGCTGGATTCTCGTTTGACCCGGATGCCCGGCCTTCATTTGACCCAGCTTGTATGTCTTTCTTTGACGTTGCTTGTGATTGCGGCTCTGCTGTGCATTTAGGAGAACTGTCTGAAAATTTCGGAGTCTCTCGCTCCGCGGACTCTGAACTTTCTTCGTCGCTAATCTGATACCACTCTTTTTTTGACCTTACTTGTTGGTCATCTTTAGACGTAGATGCTGGGTTTTCCTTTGACACAGCTTGAGTGTCTGTCTTTAAATTCGCTTGTGATTGGGGCTCTACTGTGCATATAGGAGGACTGCCTGTCGATTTCTGAGTCTCTAGCCCCGCGGACTCTGAACTTTCTTCGTCGCTAATCTGATACCACTCTTTTTTTGACCTGACTTGTTGGTCATCTTTAGACGTAGATGCTGGGTTTTCCTTTGACACAGCTTGTGTGTCTGTCTTTAAACTCGCTTGTGATAGAGGCCCTGCTTTGCATTTAGGAGGACAGTCTGCCGATTTCGGAGTCTCCTGCTGCTCTGGTTTTGACCCAGCTTGCTGATCATCTTTGAACATAGATGCTGTAGATTCCACTGAAATGGCCGGTGTATCATAATAACTCGGGGTTTGTAGGCTTTCCTTTGACTCAACTTGTGATTGAAGCCCTGCTATGCAGTCACTATTCGCCGATTTCAAAATCTCACTCTCTTTCAGAACCTTCGATTTTATAATCAACTCGTCAAGACCCGATTTGAACACTTCCTCAATGTTTGGTACCAACTGAAACGTCACGAGGTTATGATCCTCATTAGATCCGGCTTGAAACTTCTGTCTGGCTTGAAATGTCTCCGATCCTGCTTGTGGCTCTGATTTTGATCTGGCTGACTGGTCATCTTTAGAAGTAGATGCTGGGTTCTCTTTTGACATGGCCTGCGCATCATACTTAGTCGCGGTTTGCAAATTTTTCTTTGACCACGATGATCGGCCTTCCGTTGACTTGGCTTGTGAGTCTGGCTTTGACCCTGCTTGTGATTTAGACCCTGCTGTAGATACTGAACCTTCGTTTGTATTGGCTTGAGTGCAATCGCTTGATTCGGCTTGGGGCTTTTCCACTGGCTTATCTTGTGCCACGAGTTCGGTTATGAGGTCGAGATCTACTGTGTCCGCTGCAGACTTGGTTTTATATCTAGGCCCTTGTTCATCTGATCGTCTTTGCAGCACTTCGCTTGTTTCGGCTTGTGTGCCATCGCTTGATTTGGCTTGGGGCTTTTCCACTGGCATATCTTGCGGCATGAGTTCAGCTAAAAGGTCGAAAATGTCGAGATCTACTTCGTCCGCTGCAGACTCACTTTTAAATCTAGGCCCTTGTTCATCTGATCGTTTTTGCAGTACTTCGCTTGTTTCGGCTTGTGTGCCATCGCTTGATTTGGCTTGGGGCTTTTCCACTGGCATATCTTGCGGCATGAGTTCAGCTAAAAGGCCGAGAATGTCGAGATCTACTTCGTCCGCTGCAGACTCACTTTTAAATCTAGGCCCTTGTTCATCTGATCTTCTTTGCAGCACTTCGCTTGTCCCGGCTTGTGTGCTTGATTTGGCTTGGGTCATATCTATTGGCATATCTTGCGGCATGAGTTCGCCTATGAGGTCGAGATCTACTTCGTCCGCTGGAGACTCACTTTTAAATCTTGGCTCTTGTTGATCTGACTGTCTTTGCAGCACTTCGCTTGTCCCGGCATGTGTGCCATCGCTTGATTTGGCTTGGGTCATATCTATTGGCATATCTTGCGGCATGAGTTCGGCTATAAGGTCGAGATTTACTTCGTCCGCTGGAGACTCACTTTTAATTCTTGGCTCTTGTTGATCTGATTGTCTTTGCAGCACTTCGCTTGTCCCGGCTTGTGTGCCATCGCTTGATTTGGCTTGGGTCCTATCTATTGGCATATCTTGCGGCATGAGTTCGGCTATAAGGTCGAGATCTACTTCGTCCGCTGAAGACTTACTTTTAAATCTTGGCTCTTGTTGATCTGATTGTCTTTGCAGCACTTCGCTTGTCCCGGCTTGTGTGCCATTGCTTGATTTGGCTTGGGTCATATTTATTGGCATATCTTGCGGCACGAGTTCGGTTATGAGGTCGAGATCTACTTTGTCCACTGCAGACTCGGTTTTAAATCTAGACCCTTGTTCATCTGATCGTTTTTGCAGCACGTTGCTTGGTCCGGCCTGTGTGCAATCGTCTGATTTGGCTTGGGGTGTTTCCTCTGGCTTATCTTGTTGCGGCAGGAGTTCGGCTATGAGGTCGAGATCTACTTCATCCGCTGCAGACTCACTTTTAACTCTACGACTTTGTTCATCTAATCGTCTTTGCAGCACTTGTAAAGCAAATGATCGAGTTAGTGGCCTCTGTGATATAGTTTGCCACTTCTTTCCCCGGGAACGTCTCGATTTCTTTCCCCTTGTTGACGCTTTTGTGTACGTTATGAGGTCGAGGTCTATTTCATCCGCTGCCGACTCACTTTTAACTCTACGACTTTGTTCATCTGATCGTCTTTGCAGCACTTGTAAAGCAAATGATCGAGTTAGTGGCCTCTGTGACATAGTTTGCCACTTCTTTCCCCGGGAACGTGTCGATTTCTTTCCCCTTGTTGACGTTTTTGTGTCCGTTCCCCGTTGTTTAGTTTCCGGCTTTTCTATACTTGAACAGCTTTGCCGTTTATTTCTTTCCGCAAGCTTTTCTTGTAACTTCTCTAATAATAATTCTCGTTTTTTTGCCCGCGTTAACGGCCTGATTGATCCGTCACGTTCCTTATCCATCTTGACCTGATTTCAGACACACAAGTCTTGTAGGTAGTGTCTTTTTTGATTCAGCAAATTCTACCTCCGACACAGGCGGCCTAATTACAATTTATGATGTATTTTCGTGCACAATAATATCTGGCGCAAATACAGCTCGATTATGTTTGTTTTTTATTTGGCTCTGATATCTTCAGGCTTGCAGCGTGTGGGAATATATGGGACAACTCACTTATAGTCTTGTCGCTGTGATTATCGCTAAGACTTGATGATCCCGTTCTTGGTCCATTCTTCATGAATAGAAAGCGATGGTAGTGTTGATTTGAGTCCTTGACGTCGTATCTTCTTTTTCCGTCGTAATGATCCCTTTTTTTGATCTATTTTTCACGGAATCTTCAATTGTTTAAAAAAACGAGGACTATTCATTTCTCAACCGACTGACGTTTAATGATGATAGGTAAATGAGGGGTACTTTTTACTGGTCGCGCCGTTACAACCGTCGGAATTTTTGGTCAGCAGTAGGACGATTATAAGACGTATATTATGATGATAATGATGAAAAATATTGGTTCCAAAATTTGATAAAGCCAGAAATTATTGTTAGTAACATTTCAATTAAAAATTCTGAAAGGAACTGTTTTCTAATTTATTTCACTTATCTATTTAATCTTTTGTTAAAAGAGTTGTTTGAGTAAAAGAGGGTAGATTATTTTTAGCTTCTGTGGTTTAAATTGGTCTATGACATTTGTGGGTAGTAATATTAGTTACGCATATCAATAACTGTACATTATTAGCTAAATTTGTTTGTCAAATGTGTTCGTAAAGTTGAATTATAATGTTTCCTGCGCTTCTTTATACTATACACATTAGTACAGGTAGCAAACAATCTATACTATCCTACTTCCTACTAATATTATAAATGCGAAAGTTTGTGGCGATGTGACAATGTGAGTGAGTGATTGTGTATGTTTGTTCCTTCTTCACGCTAAAACGACTCGATGGATTTGGATAAAATTTGGAACCAAAATAGCTGGTACCCTAGATTAAAACATAGGCTACTTTTTATTCCGGAAAATTGCATAGTTCCCGCGGGATAGCGATAAACATGTTAAAGGTCGTAGCTGCCTATAGTGGCAACGTAAATAATTATTGCAGAATATACTATCAGCATCAGTTCGTATGTCTAATTATACGCGGACGAAGTCGCGGGCTGAAGCTAGTTTCATATAAAAAAGAAAGAAGTAAACTATTGTTGTTGTTTTGTATGTAATGGTAGTCTCTGGAACTATTGAATCGAAATTCTTTCACTGATAAAAAGCTACAATTCTCCCACATTAATATTAATATAGGCTATTTTTTATCCCGGGAAACTGCAAGGTTCTCGCGGGATGCTAACGATGGTACTGGCAACAGCAAGTCTCAGTACATGTTACTTATTTGAAAAAATTACAAGACTTTTTGTATCTACAGTACTTAAATAGATTAAGTCTTACATAGACCAGATTATTGATTGGAGTAGCAATGGGCAAGCCATATAGCAAGGGGAACAATGGTCCTTGGGGCCGAAAGGTTCTCGAGTGGAGACCGCGCGGCAAGCGCAGCGTAGGACGTCCATCAACAAGGTGTACGGATGACCTGGTTAAGATCGCGGGTTCACGGTGGATGCTAGCCGCTTCCAACCAAGGCAACTGGAGGTTATGTCCAACAGTGAACGTCCTACAGCTGATATGATGATGATGAAACATGTCACCAAATTTCGTTAAAATCGGTTCATCGGTTTAGGCGTAAAAGCGTGACAAACAGACAGTTACTTTCGCATTTATAATACGCTAGCTTCTGCCCGCGACTTCGTCCGCTTAGAATTAGCAATAAATTGTAATTACCTATTTATTCTGTTGGATGTGTATGCTGAGAATTTTGGCAACGGATTCATGCTTAGTGACTACTCGGACCCTCAGATATCGATCTTGAAAACAATCGGCCTAATAACTAAAGATTTCAAAATGGCGGTCACTTTTTCAATTTACATTATTTGTAGGGATTTGACTAAAATAAGTAAAATGTATACACGTACAGTCACCAGCATAAATAAGTGATCACTTTTCTACCTTGTCACTTTAAAGTCATGTTTGAAAAACCATACGAAATCATGTAACGACTGAAAGCGACAAGGTACAAAAATGATCACTTATTTATGCTGGTGACTGTACCATAGTAGAACCCTATTGCAATAAGGTGACATATTACTCGAGTTTGAATGACGGCGGTCTGTCAATCGCCACAGGGTTCTACGGTGGTACGTGAATACATTTCACTTACTGTACAACTATTATTGTAATTTGCCTTTGGACACCTCACAAGGACTCTGCTTTGGTGATGTTTTTGTATCCTCTTATTGCTTGTTGTAGTGCACGGTAGCAAGTCTGCAGCGACTATGCGACACACTCTCGGAGCACCAGTCGTGGACGCTGGCGCATCTGGCGGCCCATTTTGGATTGCTGGAGCTGTTCAACGACCCCGAGGTCCAGAAACATTTGAACGACGCCGACCCGCCCACTGGGGCGAGCCCGTTGATGGTAAGTTTTAAACATAATAAACTCGGGAAAAGGAAGAGAGGTCGCCCACTGGCTCGCTGGGCTGACAAAATTTCAGAGGCAGTGGGGAAAAACTGGGTTTGGAGCTTTGATAAACAATAACTGTAGATACACAGTCGCGCTCCCGAAAATCTCCGAACCAAATAAGCTCCAATTTAATAAAATTGGCTTAATTTTTTCTCAGTACGTTGTTGTCAATGCCAGCGTAACGATGTCCACGTGTGTCTTCAAATAGTGCAAAAATCCCTCGCATAAACGGTACAAATCTGATGGAATATCATACTTTCAGTGAATATCTGTTGTTTTTTCTATTAAATTCTAAGAATCGGAGAGAAATATTAATCTAAATTAATTTTAAAACCATTTCTAAATTGCTAATTTTTGCCAGAATTCGACAACATTGACATAATGCCTTGTCTTTGTCACACGCACAGGAAAGCTTATCAGTAAAACGAAACAGATAAACAACAGAACATAGAACAAAAGTGTAGTGGAGTTGCCATCACCCTATTTTTTATTTCTAGAATCTTATGTGTTTTTGTGTGAAGCTTTGATTTCCTGGATGTGTATACGTAAGTCATGTATGTGTGATTTAGTTTTAGATTTATTTATTCATCAACAAAAATTACTTAAAAACAAACATGCATGTCACCAATATAAGTATTTCTGTTGAGATCGTCAAAAATTCATAATAATAAGAGCATAATAAATTATAAACAATAAAATAAAATACAATGTCAAAAATAATAAGTTTTGTAAAAAATTATGTCAATTTTATAATTCTAAGCCAAACGGTAAGCAATTTTATTCATATAATACCAAATAAAATACATATTTACAAGATTTAAAAACATATACCTATATATAAAACCTTAAACTACTTTAATCTAAACCTAAATACCTAATTCTAATAACATTTGAATAAAATTTATCTTGTGTATGTGTTACTGGGAAACATGTGCGATAGTTTGACTGTTTGAGAACCACTCGGACCCTCAGATATCTATTTTTAAGACAATCGGTCCAAAAAGTAAAGATTTAAAAATGGCGGCCACTTTTTCCATTTTTGATAACGGTTTCATGTTTGGGGACTACTCGAACCCTCAGATATCGATTTTGATAGCAATCGGTCCAAAAGCTAAGAATTTCAAAATGGCGGCCAGCTTTAAAACTTAATTTTCACACTCAGAAACGCCAATTAACATAATAAGAACTCTGAGTGCTGCAGGGATGATTAATTGAAACTTGAACTTGATCCATGAACATGGTAAAACAATTCTAAATTTCCACTGTCAGTCAATACAACCGACTGGGTAGGTAATTAAAGTTAACTTTCATACTCAGAGACGTCGATTAAGTTCTAATAATCATAATATTAACTGACGTCTCTGAGAACGGTTTTGATATATTATTATTCTGCAATAATTATATACGTTGCCACTTTAGGCAGCTACGACATTTGTTATGTTTACCGTTATCCCTCGGGTTTTTTTTTTAAATATATATAAGAGGGGGCAAACGAGCAGACGGGTCAACTGATGGAAAGTAATCACCATCGCCCATGGACACCTGCAAAACTTGGGGAATCACAGGTGCGTTGCCGACCCTTTCAAGAACAGGAAGGCTCGCTTTTTAAAGATCCCTAAATTGTACCGCTCAGGGAATGTTGCAGCAGGAAGTTGGTTCCAGATCTTCGTCGTACGAGGAAGGAAATTGCGTTTAAAACGCACGGTACTTGACTGCCAACCATCAAGATGTTGAGGATGGAAGGACAGACGATTCCGCGAAGTGCGGTAGTGAAATTTAGCCGCAGGCAACAATCCGAAAAGTTCATTGGAGCACTCCCCATGATATATTCGGTATAATATGCAGAGGGATGCTACATCCCTCCGCACAGCCAGAGAATCGAGCAGACTAGAAAGTGCCTGGTTATCGACAATTATGCAACTTTCGGAAATACAAAGTAGCCTATGTGTTAATCTAGGGTACCAGCTATCTCCGTTCCAAATTTTATCAAAATCCGTCCAGTCGTTTCAGCTCGAAGAAGAAACAAACATACACACTCACATCGTCACATCCATCCATCCTCATAAACTTTCGCTTTTATAATATTAGTAGGATATAGATACGTATCTCGAAAACGGTAAACATTTGGTTTGGAGTAAAGAAAATTAGCTTTAAGATTATCTAAATGACTTGCCCATTCATCCTGTAAAGTATTGGCGTTAACATTAATTTCACCCTGTTTTTTACTGCATTAATTGTCAAAAACTTTTAAAAAATTAAGTCCTCTCCGAAAGTCCGAATGCATTCTTTGTTCAACAATATAATTTCGTCCGTCAAAGCTAAGTCAAACTCGTCAAAGCGTCGCCTTCAATGTAACAAGTGGAATTAATCCCTCTGCCGTTTCTGATAAGGCTTACATTCATATCCGAGTTTAAACCAAACGTGTGTGAAATTGTCATGTTTAGCTGTCAAGGTGTCAAGCGTTTTGGAGTTTTGCCGCTACCGAAATTCGACTGTAATGAAGTAAAGACTAGGTTCAAATTTCGTCACGTATTCTTTCAATTCGTCTGTGTGGTGGGATTACTTTTCTCTACGCACACGTAAATATATTTTTAACTGTGGAGTAGCGAAATTCAACTGTAATTAAGTAAAGACTAGGATCAAATTTCGTCACTTATTCTCTTAATTACTTTGTGTAGGTGATGATTTTATTTGTTACGCAAACAAATAAATAGTTCGGACATTTTTTGAAGGGGATTTTGTATGGCACTGTGTATCTACAGTTATTGTTTATCAAAGGTTTGGAGGGTTCAAGAGAGAACTTCGTGGACGCCTCTGGAAGAGGCCTTTACCTCATAGAAGGGTTCTGGTGTAACTTTTAATTGTGCTATTATATTATTAATTTCTTTTTAATCACTAAATGTCTTTTAGTACTCTTAACTACCGATAAATATACTAAGTTAAAATGTCTAGCATGTAAGTGGAAATTAACCAGAAATAAAAGGCTTTTTTATTTTTATTTATTTTATAAACTTCTTTGCAACAAAACGGGTAATTTTGTTTTATTTTGATTATTAGGAAATTACTCATTTTGGCAAAAAATAAGGTACAGTCAAGGGCATAAATATACAGGGTGTTTGGTAGCCAGGTGCAAAGCCTTAAGGGGGTGATAGCTGAGGTATTTTTGTGCATTTTGAGCCATACATGTCTTAGCCGAAATTTGATATTTTTTTTTAATTGAATATTTAAAAAAATTATGAAAATACCCAGAATTTGATAGAAACTTGTCAATATTACACCAATTGGCGTTAATTTGTAAACAAAATCTTTTATTTCGGGTAGTTTAATGTGTATTGCTGCCCTCCTAATTAAAAAGGACGTATATGTGTGTCATATGAAACGCATATACGTCCTTCTTAATTAGGACGGCAGATTGGACCAAATGAAATAATTTTTAAGTGTCTGTCTTGCCACAGAAACAAAATGGAGGCATTCGAAATTACTAAAAATGTCTTATTTAGGAACAGTCATTTTTCAGTGCCATAAAAAAAATTAAAAAAAAATCCTGGAAATGTTCAAACATTTTTAAAAACAAGCCTGTTTATTGCTCTTTCTTTTAAGGTATCACTTATTCACATTTCTTGCTAAATCTGAGATAAAAAGTAAAAAACCAAACTCGGGGAGCACTCGCTAATAATGCACTAGTATTGAAATTTCCAATACACATTAAACTATCCAAAATAAAAGATTTTGTTTACAAATTAACGCCCATTGGTGTAATATTGACAAGTTTCTATCAAATGCTGGGTATTTTCATAATTTTTTAAAAATTTCAATTTAAAAAATAAAAACAAATTTCGGCTAAGACATGTATGGCTCAAAATGCTCAAAAATACCTCAGCTATCACCCCCTTAAGGCTTTGCACCTGGCTACCAAACACCCTGTATAATGTACCTACGTTACTAAGACGTCAAAAACATCTATACATACACCTTTATGCCATAAACAATAAGGTCGGTGACACATATTTGACATGATGTCTGTATCGATTATTTATCGGAAAATTAAATACCTAGTTGCAAAAGCCTAGTCTTTTTAATTTTATAGTAAGTAAATAAAAAAATAAGTTATCTGCACTCCACATGATTGGGAGTCAATGCAAGTTCAAGGTGCGACCACACCGCCGCTTAAAAAACGTTACGGAATCGCAACAAAATGTATGAAGAAACGATGAGAAAACGTGACGCCTACGATACGTCACTGCGTATACGTGGAGGTGTGGTCGATGACGTCTCTGTCTGTTTCGTTGTAATAAATAGAGACGGAATCATAAATGACTGACAGTTAAGGAGTGGTGAAACAGGCCCTTAATCTACAAAAATTAAATAAAAGTAGTCAAGACAGTTTTCTTACAAAATATGATTTTCAACAAAGATAATTTAACCTCTTGTTGCGGAAAGTGAATAAAAGGTGTTCTAGTCTTGTTTTTCTCAAATACTATCAATCTTGCTGATTACAATAAAAAAAACATATTTTTTTGCCTTATGTAACGTATTTGACATGGAAACAATTTCTGGTGCTATCAATGTCAGTAGACTTTGTAGTTTAAAAAAAAATATCATGTTTTTTTTTAGGTGGCAGTCAAGTCGTGCAACGTCCGCATGGTGCAGAGCCTCGTGTCGCTGCAATGTTCTTTGGACACGGTGGATGTTGACGGCAACACGGTTTTCCATTACGCGGCCGCTAGCAACAAGGAGATTATCAATGTGAGTGTCCAATAATTCTATCATAACACTAGTTATTGCCCTCGAACGCTAAACCCATAAGAGTGAGTGCGATAGCAAGACAAACCCGCACTGTACTTTGGTCCCCTCGCTGATGGGGCAGAGTAACAAGTAATAATTGACCCAAAAAAGTAATTTTTGACGTGATAACGTCTTACAAATCGATGAACGCCGGCTGCACTGCATGCACAGCATGACTCATTGCTTTACGTTCCGCGTGACGTCACAGTCACAGAGTGCGGAACAAGCGATATAGAGGCACGATCGGCCCAAGCGTCGGCTTGTGATACATTTATCGTTATCACGTAAAACTCGTCTGTAAACACTGACTTTATAAACAACTGGCATAAAAATAAATAATAACAGAGTAGAACGGAATCTCTTTTGACCGCGTCCAAAACGCCGCCATTTATATACCTACCTCCCCCTTCACGGCGTTACACCCCTCTCCCACGCCTCGCCCACGTCCAGGCGTGTTGCTAGGGTTGCTTACCTGTTAAATATTACTTACGTCTAAAGATAATATCGCTAAAATATAAGTATTTATTTACTTTGAAATCATTATTTTATTCTAGTTTTACAAAATATGAGATTTATAAATCACTTCGTCTGCAAAGAATTCGTTTATCGCTATCCCGCGGGAACTACGCAATTTTTCGGGATAAAAAGTAGCCTATGTGCTATTCCAGACTTTTCTCTATCTATGTGCCGAATTTCATCCAGATCCGTTGGGCCGTTCTGGTGTGATTGAGTAACAAACAAACATCCATCCATCCATCTATCCATCCATCCATACTTTCTCATTTATAATATTAGTTAGATTACGAGTAGGTACGTTATTTGTTTCCGAGATGAAGGTACGGAACGCCAAACGCGCGTGCGGCGACGCCGGCCGTGACAGCCTGACTGAGTAGCCGCTTAACGGGTACTCTAACATCGTGACCTTGAGTCCGGTCGGAGCGGGAGTTTCCGTTCTACTACTCTATTTATTCTTATGCAACCGGTTATTTCCAGACACTGGCGAGTAAAACGGCCGCCACGCTGAACGTGTACAACAAGCAGGGCTACACGCCGCTGCACATGGCGTGCCTGGCCAACGCGCCGGACTGCGTGCGCGCGCTGCTGCTGGCCGGCGCGGACGTCAACCTGAGCACGCGCCGCGCCGGCGCCGCCGCCAGCGCGCTGCCCGGTCTGTAAGGGGGGGGGGGGGAGAGAGAGGGAAAGAGGGAGAGAGAAAGAGTGGGATAGGCGGGAGAGATATTTATATAAAAACACTAGCTGTTGTATGTATGTATGTATGTAAACTCTTTATTGCACATAAAATTTAAAAATACAGAAATAAAATATTGTATAATATATAGTAGTAGTATAGTGTAGTAGTTGTAGTGTGTAGTGTATTGTATAATATTGTATTGTGTGTGTTGTGTGTGTGTGTATTGTAAAATATTGTATTGTTGTCTGCAAAGAATTCGTTTATCGCTATCCTGCGGGAATTTTCCGCGATAAAAAGTAGCCTATGTGCTATTCCAGACTTTTCTCTATGTGCCGAATTTCATATAGATTCGTTGGGCCGTTCAGGCGTGATTGAGTAACAAACAAACATCCATCCATCCATCCATCCATAATATTAGTTAGATTAGATTACTGACTGCTGTGGAGAAAACTCTACGTGCTTTCTCACATAAGTTTCTGTTTCTGCTACTTTTTGTAGATGGAAATCAAAACGGGAGATTCGAATGGACAGCAGGGGTGCGACTGGTCTGTCTGTAGTGTTCGTCTGGACTTCTAAGTTTTTTAGAACTCTCTGTTAACTTTCTGATAGTGGTCAGACAAGCCCTAACTTAGATGAAAAACATAACATTAGTAAAATTAATCTGACATCAGGCTACCCTGAAATTAGAAATTCGAAGTTTCACCACTCCTTAACTGTCAGTTATCTGTGATGACATTGATGACGTCTCTGTCTGTTTCGTAGTAATAAATAGAGACGGAATCATAGATAACTGACAGTTAAGGAGTGGTGAAACAGGCCCTAAGAGTTGTTAATAGGAAGGCAAGAGGGATGGTGTAATACGAACTTAGAATTTCGAATTTGAGAGTAAACCTCGGTTTCCGTTACTTCTTCCGTTATTATAAAAAGTGGCATGTATTTAAGGTACCTATTTTCATTTTTACCTGTCCTATTTGGTAAACAAAATGGTAACTTCAAAAGTCTCATTTTTATTATTTTATAACTATTTCATCGTAAATAAAGGAACTGGAGATAAAATATCAGCAAAATTATGTACAAAATATTACCTCAGGTTTATTTGATAACATAATACACCTTATTCTTTACAAAAATTTGCACATTGAGGTTAGAATTTTGTTTACTAAATAGGACAGGTAAGAATGAAAATACCATAGGTACTTACTTATCAATCACTGTAACTTCAAACTTATCCCCAGGTATTGTCGGCGAACTATTAGTAGACAACCAACCGAAACTATACCAGCAAGACATGAAGTATGGAGGCACACCGCTCCACTGGTCGACATCTCGAGAAGTTATAGAAGCTCTGGTAGACAAGAATTGTGATATTAACGCACTGAATTTTGACGGGAGAACTGCTTTGCATATCATGGTGTTGAGAGGGAGGCTGGAGTGTGCCGTAGCCCTGTTATCTAGAGGTAAGTGTTGGTAATAACTTAGTCGGTAGTTGGGTATAGGTAGGCTCCACTGGTTGACATCCCGAGAAGTTATGGAAGCTCTGGTGGACAAGAATTGTGATATTAACGCACTGAATTTTGACGGGAGAACTGCTTTGCATATCATGGTGTTGAGAGGGAGGCTGGAGTGTGCCGTAGCCCTGTTATCTAGAGGTAAGTGTTGGTAATAACTTAGTCGGTAGTTGGGTATAGGTAGGCTCCACTGGTTGACATCTCGAGAAGTTATAGAAGCTCTGGTGGACAAGAATTGTGATATTAACGCACTGAATTTTGACGCGAGAACTGCTTTGCATATCATGGTGTTGAGAGGGAGACTGGAGTGTGCCGTAGCCCTGTTATCTAGAGGTAAGTGTTGGTATGGTATTAACTTAGTAGGTAATTGGGTATAGGTAGGCCCCACTGGTCGACATCCCGAGAAGTTATAGAAGCTCTGGTGGACAAGAACTGTGATATTAACGCGCTGAATTTTGACGGGAGAACTGCTTTGCATATCATGGTGTTGAGAGGGAGGCTGGAGTGTGCCGTAGCCCTGTTATCTAGAGGTAAGTGTTGGTATTAACTTAGTAGGTAATTGGGTATAGGTAGGCACCACTGGTCGACATCCCGAGAAGTTATAGAAGCTCTGGTGGACAAGAATTGTGATATTGATGCACTGAATCCACTACGAGAAAAAAGAAAGAACGAAAGGAATAGTTCAAACACACTAAAAAAAGTCGAAAAAAAAGAAAACTAATATTTATCTGGCTACTATGCTTCTAACCTCCTTTGGGAGTGGAGTTACAAGGCGAATATTTTTGTTCAATGATGCTTAATAATAGGTTAAAAGCCGTGGTAGCCTAGTGGTTTGACCCGTGGTCTCTCAAGTAGAAGGTCGCGGGTTGGAATCCCGTTCTCGCACCTCTCAGTTTTCGGAATTTACCACGAGCTTTTCGGTGAAGGAAAATATCGTAAGGAAACCGGACTAATCCCAATAAGGCTTAAGTTACCCTTCTGGGTTGGAAGGTCAGATGGCAGTATAAAAACTAGTGCCTATGCCAAATCTTGGGATTAGGTTGTCAAAGCGGACCCCAGGCTCACTGAGCCCTGACAAATGCCGGGAAAAACGCTAGGATGATGAATGTTTAGTAGGTAACAAATATTTTTTTCAGGCGCTGAACATTCCATAACCGACAACGAAGGCAACACGCCTCTCCACGTGGCCGTCAAACAGACAAACATATCGCTCGTAGAAGCGCTCATAGTGTTTGGTGCCGATTTGGAGGCGCTGAACAACTCTGGTTACACGGCGCGCCATTTGGTGCCCGTAGAGATGTCGAACAGCAACTATGACAAGATACTGTATGTTTTACACGCTGTCGGTGCCGAGAGGTGAGTCTCATTCAATATTTAAATTGAGAGAGAGAGAGCGCGAGAAAAAGAGAAAGAGAGAGAGAAGGGGAGGGAGGGAGAGGGGGGAGAGAAATTTATTCACACACATTTGGTACACATACATAGCCCACCGCATTAGCACGCTGAAGTGGTAATGGGCACCGGCCCGATAGATAACCGTATCTAACCCGAAGAACCGATAACCGTTGGGGTAGACGAGTGCTTGAGTGGGAGACCACGTATCGGAAAACGTAGCGTAGGTAGGACGTCCTCAGACTCGGCGGAGCGAGGATCTTCGCGGCTGGCAAGAGCTGGATGAGTGGCCGAGGATCGTGCTCAGTGGCGTGCCATGGGAGAGGCCTATGTCCAGCAGTGGACGAACATAAGCTGATGATGATGATGATGATTTGGTACAAATAGAGAGAAAAAGAAACAGTATAATGTCGATGTAGCGTTTCTTACATCTTTAGTCACACTTCATATGCGATGTATTTCGGATCGCTCTAGTTTAATCCGCAGGCGGTATGTTGTATGTATGTAAGTATGTATCTTCCATGCTGGTCTTGGAGCAAAGAAAAAACAGAATATACCAGCTGCTTCTCTTTCCGCGCATATGGCAAAAACCCATCGAAGGAATAGGCGAAAATCTTAGGAATCATTTTATAGGCGATGCTAGCAACCCATCACTATTTTGATTCCCCTTTCCACCTATACGTGCACAACCATGCTCAATGTGGCCTTTAGGTTTTGTTACCTTCGGCTCCGTCAACCTCGTAAGTACCTATATGTATGTATGTATGTATGTATGTATGTATGTATGTATGTATGTATGTTCCCAGATGCCCAGCCGAGGTGTCCGGCTGCGGGCCCGGCTGCTCCCAGCGCGGGGACTACAACGGGGTGCCGCTGCCCACCGCGCCGCGCTCGGCCACGCGTGACGTCATCAGCCACATGCTCTCCGTGGCCGCCATGGAGAAGGCCGCCACTATACACGCCGACCACAAGCAGGGCCGGTAAGTGCGCGTGCACCGCTCACGCTGGTGAGATCACATCTGAGCATTAGATACAGTTGAGATGCTGTTGAGTTCACATCTACTCACCAGTGACGCTGGGTTGATTCACATGCTTACAATAATAAAACAGGCGAGTTCACATGTTCGCAACAGTGACTCTAGTGAGTTCACACCTACGCAGTGAGGCTGGTGAGTTGACATCTGAGCATTAGGAACGCTGGTGCTGACATCTACTCACCAGTGAAGCTAGTGAGTTCACATCTACTCACCACCAGTGACTCTGGGTCAGTTCACATGCTCGCAATAATAAAACTGGTGAGTTCTCGTGTTCGCAATAGTGACTCTAGTGAGTTCACACCTACGCACTAGTTACGCCGGTGAGTTCACGCCTACGCGCCAGTGATGCTGTTGAGTTCAAATCTATTCATCAATGAAGGTAGTGATTTCACATCTACGCACCAAAATTTATCTATCGAGGCTTCCTTACTGTTTTCTAGTCTGCTTTGCCTGGATGGTGGCGGTATCCGCGGCTTGGTCCTCGTACAAATCCTGATCAGTCTCGAGGCCGCGATCGGCCGGCCCATCATCCACTGCTTCGACTGGGTCGCTGGCACCAGTACTGGCGGCATACTGGCTCTGGCGCTGGCCAGTGGCAAGACCCTCAGGGATTGCCAGAGACTGTACTTCCGGATGAAGGAGTACGCGTTTGTTGGCATGCGGCCTTATCCGTCCGAAGCGCTGGAGACTATATTGAAGGACTGTTTGGGTGAGTGAGAAAACTTTAGGATTAAATTGTAGCCTTCCAAATTTAATGGAGTTTCTGGGATACTGTTGGTGCTTTTTGTTTGTCATCCATTTTGATATTAAGTATACCAAATGTGAGTGAATGAGGAGATCTGCCGAAGAAATAAGAATTACCTACATAACTCAAGAAATTGCAAATCTTAGTGGCAGTTTGCTCGTAGAACTGATGGCCGATGGGACAGTAGGTTCTGAAATGGCGACCGTATACTGAAATGCGAAGTTTTGGCCGACCAAAACCGGCAATGGAAATCTGGTGAAATTCGTAGGAATCCTTTGGCATTTCTAGTAGTTCGAAACTGATAGTGGTTTCGTCATCGATTTCGCCAGGGGTAGGCAGAGACTACTTTGTTCCACTTGCTACGATCCTGACATACCTCTTTCGCTTCATCCACATTCATAAATCTCTTCATACAATGCTCGTCGGTTTCGTGTACTCTTGCCCTGACCTTTTTCCAAATCGTCTCCAATTTGGTCACGGAACGTCCGTCTAGTCTATCTGGCATGATGATGATATTCGTTTTTTAGGTACGGAAACTGTAATGGCGGACTTAAAACATCCCAAGCTGATGATCCTGGCTGTATTAGCTGACAGGACACCTGTGGACTTGCATTTGTTCCGGAACTACCAGTCCGCGCAGGCAATATTGGACACTCACAACAAAATCAGCAGTAAGTGAAAGAACACCGGAATGGGGATCCTCACAAAATATATAGAGAGAAAGGGGAGGGGTCTTTGCCCAGCAATAGGACAACAAATAGACTAATGTTGTTTAAATTATCTCGACGTTTCGTCCCCAATGTGGTGGCCGTGGTCGCGAGTAGACTGAAGTGAATGTAGTCAAAGGAGCTTTTCGATTCCTCTCATATTTTATGTAATAGCGGGTGGTAGGACCTCATGCAAGGTCCATCCGGATTGCTACCACAGCCTTACTTGTGCAGTGCTCGCGTTGCTGTGTTCCGGCGTGGAGAGTGAGACAGCCGGTGAAATTACTGATACAAGAGGTATTCTATCTTGCCTGTAGGCTGGTAACGCATCTGCAACCCTCTTTGCTGGTGCTGACTTAATTTCAGGTGACCCATTTGCTCGTTTGCCTTCTGTGAGCGCTAAGCACCAGTATGTCGACGTTGAGATGAGCAGATTGGGAAGGGAGAGGAAACTTACATGAGCTGGTTCCGTACAGAGATAACGTCGCGACGCGGGCGATGGGCAGTTGAAACTGTTGAAAGTCCTTTCTCTGAGGACTGAGCTGAACTGTCGCAGCACTGTACTGTCAACTTAACACTGCTTCGTTGAACTGGCTGGTAGGAAATAGTTCGCGACCGGTCGCGGGGCTAGCGAAATTGGGGCGCGTCCTGTCGTAATGGCGGTCAACAGGTGACTCATAGAGATGTGCGCGCGCGCGGCCGCCCTTAGCGCTAGTGATGTCAATGAATGAATGGGATGAGTGTTGACGTCACGCTTGGCGGGAGCACCTTCCTTGTCGTATAAATGTTTTTGTTTGTAGACCGGTCGGGGCCCGAGGCGGGAGACTCTGTCGCGCTGGCGCCGCCGCCGCCGCCGGCGGAGCAGCTGGTGTGGCAGGCCGCGCGGGCCACCGGCGCCGCGCCCTCGTACTTCACAGCCTCCGGCAGGTGAGCCTGTTGCTCCAGGACCCTGACTGTAGTACTGCCGGCGGAGCAGCTGGTGTGGCAGGCCGCGCGGGCCACCGGCGCCGCGCCCTCGTACTTCACAGCCTCCGGCAGGTGAGCCTGTTGCTCCAGGACCCTGACTGTAGTACTGCCGGCGGAGCAGCTGGTGTGGCAGGTGAGCCTGTTGCTCCAGGACCCTGACTGTAGTACTGCCGGCGGAGCAGCTGGTGTGGCAGGTGAGCCTGTTGCTCCAGGACCCTGACTGTAGTACTGCCGGCGGAGCAGCTGGTGTGGCAGGTGAGCCTGTTGCTCCAGGACCCTGACTGTAGTACTGCCGGCGGAGCAGCTGGTGTGGCAGTGGCAGTGGGATAGTTTCTGGTACAAATCGGGTAGAAAGATCCGTCTAACACTCCTTTCTTTTCGTGATCACTCCAACCTTACGTAATATGGTGATTCCAGGTACTTGGACGGCGGTCTGATGGGCAACAACCCGACTTTGGACGCTCTCACTGAGATCGCGGAGATGCGTCTGGCGCTGCGGGCCACCGGACAGTTGGAGGAGGCCAAACTGACCGATCTCAGGCTCGTCGTGTCTGCTGGCACAGGTCAGTATACAGTGTGTATTTAATACTAATGTCGGAATACTTCAGCGAAGAACTGAATCACGTATGTCTGTGGAAACTTATCATACCATACGATTTCGCAATCATTTCTTTGGTAGGTGTATTTCAGTGCCCTATTTCATAAAGCTACAAGTAACAATTTACAAGCGGAAGTCTCTATCTAACACATAGGGTTAGAAAGTGACTTCCGCTTGTAAATTGTAATTTGAAGCTTTATGAAATAGGGCACTGGTCGTTATATTTGAATTTGTATTTGCGATTCAGTTTCTTTCACTGTACACTAAGCATAGACCAATGTATGAAAAGATATGTCAAGCACAAGAAACCTGAATAGTATTTACAGGGGTAAATCAAGGACCGGAACCGGTTACCATTAAAGGGGCTTAGCACAACGATAAGCTTACCATGGTTCACTAATGTTTGACCAAAAAATTATTGACAAATGTATCGTTTGAGAAACGCTTCATTTGACAACCTATTATTTTCTACTAACACATTGACTTTATGGAAAACTTACAAAACAAACCTAGCCTAACCTAATGTGAGCCACGGCGGTTTTTTGTTTTTTTTTTTACGGTAACAGATATTAAAGGGTTGTCAAATGAAAAGTTTGTCAAACGATAACAACATTCTTCAAACATTTGTTGGTCAAATGATAAGATACCGCTTACCATATCATAGGGTAACATAACAGTTTAATAGGGTTACCCTATGAAAAGGAAAAAAGAATGAAGGGGTTTTCCGGTCCTTGGGCTAAATAGCCCAGAATAATATGAAACAGTTTTGTGGGAGGAAAGGTATACCTGAAATTGTCAGGAGCTTACCCGTGTTTGCGATTATCATTGCCATGTCATGTTCAAGGTTTGAATCCGCTGAGCAAGGTGAACGATTACGACGTGTTCAAACCGGAGAGCGTATGGGGCATGGCCAAGCTGGCTTGGGGACTGACCTCCATCGGGAAACTGCTGGTCGACCAGGTATGTCTACTCGGTTACTTTTCAATAAATACGTAACGTTCAATGAGGTAAAAATATCAGGAAGCACAGATCGTCAAAAGCATCTGAACATTTCTGGAAAATAAACTTTACGTTTGTAATAATAGATTTGAATTCCAAACAAATTAGAAATATGGCTCATACTCGTTATGTCGTGTCAAAATGAAAGATGTCATCTATATAGTCCCCGGCCGTTACGAAGTCAATCCTGACACATTGCACAACTATGAAGTTCCTGATTATTGTCAATGTCAAGCCTCTGTCAAACAGGAGAAAAATGCTAGACTTGCTTGTTGCGTGTGATAGAATAGTGAGTAGCAATAAATAACCATATATCGATTCACGTTAAAAAGTTCGTATAGCAAAAATATTGTCTATGATTATGTGCATTGATAAAAATTAAAATTTATTGATTGTAAAATATACTAGTAATATTCTATTTCACATGCACTATTATACTCGTAAAGAGGAAGGATTCGAATAAATGCGTATGTTTCTTTATTGGTAACCTCTTAAGAACAGAACGTTTTTGAGGGTAATTTTGTGTGCTAAGCTTGTGACTGATACTGCCTAATGCTTCAGTATTTTAGATATCGACTTGATTAATATAAATGATTCCAGTAGTAACACCGGATGGCCTAGTGGTTAGAGAACCTGACTATGGAGCTTGAGGACCCGGGTTCGATCCCCGGTCGGGGCAGATATTTACATGAAAAATACGAATGTTTGTTGTCGATTCTTGGAAGTTTAATTATGTATTTATCTATATAAGTATGTTTATCCGTTGTCTAGGACCCATATTACATGCTTGGCTTAGTTTGGGACTGGGTCAATTGGTTTTAATTGTTCTAAGATATTTATTATAATTATTTATTGATCGTGTATCGTGTGCTGCGCAGGCGACGCAGGCGGACGGGCGCGTGGTGGAGCGCGCGCGCGCGTGGTGCAGCACGCTGGGGGTGCCGTACTACCGCTTTTGCCCGCCGCTGGCCAAGGACGTGGCCATGGACGAGCGGAACGATGAGGTATGATAAAATAATAATAAAATCCATTTATTTCATGTAACTAAGTGACACATATGTTGTTAGTACTACTTACACTAAAGGGCTAGTTACAATTACATACACAACTCATACAATAAATGTAAGATGGGGGCACAGCAAAGTACATATAATATTACCACATTATTACACTGGTGGGGGCATTTAGTTCCCCACAATGTGTCATATAGGCACAATCCATCCAGATTTGAACTGTGGCCACCTGAGAAAACACACTGTTATTCCACGTCTTATATCACTAGGCCAAACGCACATACGTTAAAGCGACGGAATCAACGTACACTTCAAAAATCAAACACGATTCTAGCTTCATCCGTATTTCAAAATAAGCTCTTAGAGGATCCTGATATCCTGGTACTTAAACTCTCCCTCCGTCATACGTCTGACGCGAGTTTAACATTTTTAACCCATCTCAAAAAGTGCTCAGCGGCGCTAAAGAAGTTGTCATTTCAAAAAAACATGTGGAACGAGGCAGCAGCACGAAACCGCGTGCCACAGCTAGTATAATATTATTAATAACTATGTCCTACGATATCATTGCCGACCGTTGACCAGTTTCTTTTATCGTTTTTCAGGTGCTCGTGCGCATGTTGTGGGAGACGCACGCTTATATGCGCGAACACCGCGACCGGGTTAAAGAACTCGCCGCGATACTCAGAGAGGAACACATGCAGTTTTGACAAGGTATCTCTTTTACTTTCTTTTCTTATCTCTTAAGTAGTAGCAGTACTAGTTAACAGTAAAGCGGGGTATAAGTCTGATAGTGAACCTTCTTTCATCCATCCTCTCTATGTGACCATATTATAACAGTAGGTATACTCGAACACTATACCTAGATAATAAATCTTATATATTAGGCAGTGGCGTGGCGTCAAGTATATCAGAAGGCAAGCCGAAGGGAACTTAACTAGCCTTTTCATCTAATTCTGCACAATAAATTGCCTAACTGCCTCAAAATAGGCAAGCCAGTGGGAATCAAGTTCTATGGACGCCACGCCACTGATATTAGGTAAGGTCGGGTAGGTTAGGTTAAGTAGTTTGGTAAGTAGTCTCTGCCTACCCTTGTGGGAAAGAGGCGTGATGGTATGTATGTATGTATGTTAGATATTTTTCACCTCACTAGCTCGGAAAGCCCTTTTTGTTTGTTTGACATCTATTGAGAAAATCGCTTTTTATCCAATTTTCAATTCAATTTTTATAGTTATAGCTCCATCGATACTGTCGATGATTCTGCCAATGTCGAGGTTGAAAAAGACACTGCTTGTCTTCAATCAGCCGTTGTTCGGTACCTTCGGCGTGCGGTACTCTGATGAGAATCTAAAATAGACAACACATACATAAATTGTTAGACTACCTACAAATATAATTTGTTAATTTTTATAAATTTACATAGAACAGTTACAAGGGAGGTGTGTGATAGTGTAAGAAGGAAATTTAAGTTAACAGGGCGAGGAATTTTGGATGGAAGAAGGTCATATAGGGGAGTAACAATTTTGGAACAGTGGAAGAACATGTGGTCGAGTGAGCCCTCGTCCATGCCACATTCACACAAAGAATGGTCTCGAACCCGTATTTTGGCAAGAAAGACCGGCGTACACACGTGACCCAAACGCAAACGGATGATAGTGGAAGTGATATTTTTGGGGATCGATCTCTTGATAAAGAACCACGGCTTTGTGGGTAGGTCTGGTTGAAGTCTACCATAGTGTTTGCCAACACAAAGTCGAGTACTCTGCCAGGAGGCATTCCATGTGTCACGCATTTGTGGTAATGCGAGTGCTCTCAAATCGCGGGGGAAGCACTGTTTGTATTTGTCACAACCTGTTTGTATGGCTTCCTTAGCGCACATGTCTGCGGTCTCGTTACCTTTTATGCCAGTGTGGCCGGGAATCCAAGCCAGAACAGTCTCAAGGTTTAGGAGGTGGCATTTGTGAAGGGCTTCTTTAATTTGTAAAGTGACGCAGAAATTGTCTTTCGCATGGAATGGACGCTTTACAATATCCTGTAAGCAGCTTAAAGAGTCTGAGAGGATGAGAGACTTTGGGATCTTATGCGACTGAACAAAGAGGACGGCTTCAAGCAGTGCAATTGCTTCACCAGAAAATACGGAATTACGAGGAGGGAGCCGGAAATTTAGGATTATTTTAAATTTCGGGATCCACACAGCGGCACCAACTGGGCCGTCCTCGATTAATTTTGACGCATCGGTAAACAATACTAGGTAATCGGACCAGTTTTCTACTATCTCTCTATTGAAGACGCAATCAGCATTAAGTTGTTTTTTGTGAATACCTAAACTTAAAAGGACCTTTGGTTCGAAAATTAAGCTGTCATATTCCGTTTCGTAAAGAGGGTTTTTATAATTTTGAAAAAGGGGTACAGATAGGGCGGTTATTTTTTGTAAGCTGTTCACGAGTAAAGGCTTGACTTTATGAGTCCAGTAAGGTGAAGTAAGAACAAGCTGAGATAGGGATTCTAAGATGGGAATAAGGGGGTGGGAGGATACTTGGAGGGTTTTGTATAGAAAACGATCTGCCAGATATTGTCTGCGGAGGTGGTATGGCGGGTCTGTACACTCCACTTGAAGCGCTTTTGTTGGGGAGGATTTCATTGCGCCCGTAACTATCCTCAAACATCTAGCCTGGATCCTATCTAATTTAACCAGAGCCACTTTGCTACAGGGCTCCAGAAGGAAGCTTCCGTAGTCAAAGTGGCTCCTGACAATAGCATTGTACAGGAGTTTCTGACAGTAGGGGTGGGAACCCCACCTGACTCCAGATAGAGCACGCAAGATGTTCACATTCTTTTCGGCTTTTTGACAGATGTAATTGAGATGGTGTATGCCCGATAATTTAGAGTCTAAAATTATCCCTAAAAATTTTACTTTCTCCTGAGTTGTAATAGGGTGTTCGTTAACATGAATATCTATTTCTGGAAGTGCCCTTTTACGGGAGAAAATGACGACGCTACTTTTTTCTGGAGACAGAGACAGGCCATGATCGTTGAGCCACGTACTCAAGTAGAAGAGAGCAGAGTTCAGGGAGTTGGAAGAATCTGTCAGCGAACTTGAAGAGGAGTATAAAGCGATGTCGTCAGCATACTGTAGAATTTTGCAAAAACAATTTACAGAAGAATCAAGATCAGCAGTATATAAGCTGTAGAGGAGTGGGCTAAGGACTGATCCTTGCGGAAGACCCTTCCACACAGAGTAGGGAGGGGTCGAAATTCCGTTGCAGCGAACAGAGATGGAACGACCCATGAGCATATTGCTTATAATGTTAACTATCCTAACAGGGATACTCAGATTAAGCATTTTCTGCCTGAGTATTGGAAGATCTACATTGTCATAAGCAGCTTTAACGTCCAAAAAAACTCCAACCACGTGCTCACTACGGGAAAAGGCAATTCTAATGTCAGAGGTGAGTACACTCAGACTGTCCATGGTACCCAGGCCCTTCCTGAACCCAAATTGGGATTTGGAGAGTTTATTATCATTTTCCAGGATCCATTCTAATCTGTTTTTAAGTAAATGCTCCATAACTTTGGCAAGTACAGAGGAGAGAGCAATGGGTCTATGGGAATTCGGATCGCATGGATCTTTACCCGGCTTTAAAATAGGGATTATAATTTGGAGTTTCCAACTGGCTGGTACATTCCCCGACAAATAAATTTCGTTTAAAATTTTAAGGAAAAACTGTTTTGAAAATTTGGAAGATTGGGTCAAAAAGGAATATGGGATGCCATCTAAGCCCGGTGTAGAGTCCCGTAGGTGATCAAGGGCACAACATAGTTCTTCATAGCTAAAGGGTTCATTCATTTTACCAGGAGGTGATGAAGGGGAGCAATATCCCCCTATGCCAACCTGAGTTGGGACGAAAGGAGGAGCCAGCTTAGCTATAAAGTCGTCTAGCCAAGTGACAGTATTAGCAGTAATGTTATTATCGACCTGCGAACGTCGGAATGCCTTTATTTTCCTCCATACTAGGGTTGAAGGGGTCCTGGGAGAAATGGATTCACAAAAGGAGCGCCAGCCAAGCTTTTTTTTGTTATTAAGAACTCTCCTAGTACGAGCTGATACGCGTTGGAAATTCAGATACTTGTCTAAAGAGAGATCTGCTGCAAATAGAAGTTCAGCCTTTTTCCGTTCTTTAACAATAGCTGTGCAATCCGCATCCCACCACGCCGGGGAGGGGCATTTATCTCGGGCCGAATTCTTTAATGGGATAGAGTTATCGGCTGCATATATAAGTGCCGCAATGAAATATCCATACACGACCAAAAAGTTATCTTCTGTGACGCATGGGATTTCCCTGACTTTGTCAGACAAAATTTCCCGAAATTTAGACCAATCTGCATCAGAAAGCCTATATTTCAGGAGTGGGGCTTGGCTGGGAGGTGGGGAGATGGAAGAATTAAGAAATGTGGTAAGGATAGGGAGGTGGTCACTTCCAAGGGAATTGGAGGTAACTGACCATGAAAGGGAATGGAGTAAACTAGGGGACGAGAGAGTCAAATCGGGGACGCTTGAATTTTGGGTAGGAGATGTTCTACGGGTAGGTGTACCATCATTTAAGAAACATAAATCAATTACATCTGCCAGGTCCAAAACGTAAGTGGAAACTGAGTCGCAACAGTGGCAACCCCAGAGTGTGTGTCGCGAGTTGAAATCACCCTGAACGATGAATGGACTGGGGAGAGACAAAAGGATGGAAGTGAGTTCTTGCAATAGAGAAGGGGAAGGATGTGGAATGTAAATGGAAACAAACGTAATGTCAAGGGCGCGAACGGCCACAACATTAAGTCCTGGAGAGTGAGGGGGAACTGGAAGTTGAGAGAAAGGAAGATTTCTTCTTACTAGAAGGGCACTACCTGCCCAACCATCGTCCCTGTCATCCCGGAGACAGCTGTATCCTGTAACCCTAAAAAGAGCTCCAGGCTTCAACCAAGTCTCCGAGATGGCAAGGACAACTGGATTATAGCTGTTTATTAGGTAGGACAGTTCATGCTTTTTATTTTTAATGTTTCTAGCATTCCATTGTATTAGGTTGTAATTGGCCATCTTGGATGATTTTATTAATAGCAGCACTAATGTGACCCTGGAGGGTTTCTAGAACAGTGTACGGTATAATGTCGGAGAATTTTGAAAGTAAGTTGATCAACATTTTGGTGATCAACTCGGCTAAATTATCATTAGGGGACGCGTTATCATAAGATCCCAGAGCACAGCCATTAGGAAGAGTTGACTGCGGTGTATATGTTATAGCTCTATGAGCTTCTGCGTCATATGATTTGCCCGGAGGGGGTCTGGGACGGCGATTAATAGAGACTGTTTTTCTATATGACTGGGAGGGCTGAGGGGGGGGGCTATGGGTCCTCTGGGAGAAGGACGTCTGGGAGGCTACAGGTATCTCATATGAAGGAGACTGGTGGGAATCTGGGATATAATACTCTTTGACTTTATCCGCATATGATGTACGGACAGGACGGAATCTCCGAGCGGCCTCTACATAGCCTATATTTTCAGTGGACATCACAATTTTTATGGATCTCTGTCGGGAGAATTCTGGACATCTACTGTCCGTGGCTGAATGGGGTCCAGAGCAATATAGACAAGTTACGTCGGAATCAGGCACTGAGCAATCGGTTGCTGAATGGTTTTGAGCACATCGGGCACACCTTGGCTTGGAGCGACACTGATCTTTGATATGGCCAAATCGGCAGCAATTGTGACACTGTATTGTTGGGAGTTTATAGTTGTCCACTGGAATCGACATACAATATACGTAGATTTTTTCTGGCAGATTTTGACCCAAAAAAGTTAGCACTACCGTTGTAGTTGGTTCCCAAACCGGTTTACCATCAACTACCTTTTTCTTATTAAGGCGTCTGGCTTTAATTACTACTACTGTTTCATCCCGGCATTCAACGCCATTTATAAGTTCTTCTAGAGTCCAGTCCAAGGGGATTTGTCTAACAACGCCCATGCGTGACACATGGAACCTAGGTATCGAGGCATTGAGTTTCTGTTGGGTTAGAACAGGATTCAAAATAAATGAATTTGCTTCCTGAGCTGAGGCAAAATAGACATTCAATTTATTTTTACCTACGCTTTTCATTTCCTTAATTCCTGCAACCTTACTGTTATAAATTGTCTGAGCCAACTTAAGGCCGCGCATGTGTGTTGAGGAATTGTCATCATCCATGCGGGAGATTTGCACTATGAACGGGCCAGAATCAGTTTCAGAATATTTTAAATCAGATCCGCTTTCGAATCCTGGTCGAACAAATGTGTGTTGTTTTGAGGCGCTCGGGGAGGTACTTGTTTTGCTTTGAATGACCGATTCTGTCGAAACATCCGCACTGCGCTTTGTACCAGGCCTGATTTGCAATTCCAATAACCATTAGGTGAAACATTTAATAAATATAAAATTAATAAAATTGGAATTGAAATACTTGCATTTTTACTAATAACGATTAGCAACAATGGAATAATAATTTAAATGAATAAGCAATGATGGTTTATAAAAATTATGAATTTAATTACAGTTGAATAAAAATAATTCCACCAAAATTATTACTACAACTAATCTGATTTTAAATATAAAACGTTCAACACTTTCACTTACCAGAATTGGGTGCGAATTGATACGCGAATTAAATATGCCTCCGAAGTACGTCGGGGTATTAAACGGGGCGTCCACGGACACCGAAAATATTTAAATTATATATTTAAAATTATAAATCGTGCCAGCGCGCGAGACGACACGTAGGTATTAATGAATGTGTGCGCTGCTGGTACGTGGGTGTCTCAGGTGACTGATTGCCGTGGACTGATCCGTGACCGCGGCGCGAACGCCTCGATAATTCTTTTCAATAGAAAACGGGTTGTTGCCTAGCGCATCGTAAGAATAATCGCGCACAGAAGCGTTAACGTATTTATATTACTATAATCATTTTTTTTGTTATTATATTTAAATTAGTTTATTAGGTTAGATTAGATTAAGAGATTATTTTATATTAGTGAATAAGTTAGGTTAATCTAGATTAATAATTAAAATATTTTGTAAATAAAATCATTAATTTTATAATAATTTTATTCAAATTGTGTAGTAATTATGTAACGAAGGTCACAACGTTACAACCATACAGCCAAGTCTTCGGTATCATTATTTTGAGTATTGGTAGTTCTAAAAAGGCCAATAAAGGCTAAGTGATAATTGACAGCTAACAAAACGTAAAACGTTAAAAGTGCTGAATTTTTAACATCACAATTAATGAATTGCATAGAGTAAAAAACACTAAATGCAGTCTTACAACTTTATTTTAATTCATAAATACATATCAGCATTCAACATTAACCTTCATTCTTGTTGTAAAAACGGATAAAATGTTCTGTCAGTACAAGTAAGTCGAAATGCGAACAAAACGCATCCTAAATAATTAAAAAAACTTAAGTCAAAAGGGGAGTAGTTCCATAAAGACTGGATATGCTTAGGCTGTTTTGCATTATTATTGTATTGTATACATCTCTGTCAATACAATGGTAAATAAAGAATAATTAATAGTACAAACCCTTTTTCTTATTTTCCTCACTGTAGTTTGATTTGACACTACTGTGAAGGTAATCATCGTAATTTTGGATGGAAAATTTAGTCCCTCCTTTGACACGTACACATAAAAAAATAAACGTGTGCATCTCGGCACGCCCGACAGAAGTGATAACTTAAACTAATCCAAGTTACTAACAGTATAATATCTATCGCACACTAAGCACTGAGTAGAGAGCTGTGGGTTAGAGTGAGAGAAGAGGCTGCCTACCGCTGCCGTATACGTCAGAGAAAGGGAAGCCAGACTGACTGGCGCCGTAACGCGTTACGTTACGAAGCGGTTTAACCTCCCATAAGACGTTTGCACTGCAAAAACGTTGAGAACATTTACAAGGTTGTTCAAACTAACCCATCCACCGGCTGAACACCTAACACCACCTAACATCACATGATGTGATCATCATGTGTGTGTGTGTCATCATGTGATGGCTGTAACATCTATTGTGACCTATGTTTGACAAATAAATGATTTATGATTATGATTATGAAGTTAGTATTTCCAATCAATTTTAAGAAACTTAAAATAACAAAAAAACTTGTTTTAATTTCAGAATCAGAAGCTGCCATGTAACGATAGTTATAATTTATATTATCGTATGCCTATTGGTAAGTACATAACATTAGGCGTGGAAACAATACAGTTTATGTAATAAATAAGTATGTGTAAAAATTAGGGAAAATTATAATTTATTTAGTACTTGTTGTTTTTTTGTGGGTAGAATTCGTTCTAATGGTGTTTTTTACGCACCAAAAACATGGTCGCTATTTGTATGCAAAAAGTTAAAGCAAGTATTTGTCATTAACCTTTTCCACGCCAACGACAAATACATCAGCACCGCAGGTTCAACGCCAACGTCCATTACTTGGTGTCCTTCCATTCGACCTAAAAATTATTGATAAAAGCATCATTTTGCAAAATGGTCATTTGACAAAATTTAAATATCTTATAAACCGTGAACTTTTTTAAAAATCCAAAAACCTTTATGCGTTGCTCACATTAGGTTAGGTTAGGTTTGTTTTATAAGTTTTTTAAAAAAGTTTACGGTTTATCATGATATTTAAAGTTTGTCAAATGATCATTTTGTCAATAATTTTTAGGTCAAACGTTAGTGTACCCCATTACTTCAATGCAAAAGCAACCTTCGTTCAATTGGGTTTAGTTTAGGTTCTACTTAAGGCACCGCAATAAAGAAGTCTGGCGTATGGGTTACGTCTCTTGTATTTGACGTGGCGGCGAAAAGGTTAAATATGTACTGTATTTTGATCAAATAACTTATTTACGTAAATATACGTTATGTCTTGTTGTTGTAATGTTACGTGAAGATTATTCGTTTTATATGTTTTTCTATTAACCATTATGAAATAACGTGATACAGATGCAGGTTTATTTATTTGTTTTTATTTCGTTGCTAGATAAATAGAGGCAGTAAATCACAAATTTTATTTACAAATGTTATTAGCACGTGTATTAGCTAGCTTTAATAGTTAATATTTCTCGCGTAAATTGACAACATTTCATATTTCTGAGCCTACAATTTTAATGGTTCTCTGTATTTTGTTTGAAAAGATGAACATGCTGACAGTTTAATTTTTTCGCTAGGGTTTGTATTTAATTTATAATTAATTTATTATTTTTTGCTTATTCTAAAAGGGCGTAACTCCGATACTTTCACAGAATAGACACTTATCCTTTTGTCTTTTCTCTATAGAAAAAAAACTGACGTCAATTTCAAATTGTCAATGTCAGGCCTTATTCTCCGATATTCGATTTTCGAGGTTCGCTTAGTGCTGTTCCGCTCATACTAATAGAGTCGTTAACTTGAGAGTGAGAGAGAAGGTATGCAACGAACTTCAAAAATAGAATTTCAGAGTTGCCCCCCTTGTACTTTGAAGTTGTCAAATACAAAATCATGGTCGCTTATTTTTTCTCGTGAAAAAGGCAAAGGCATTTCACCTATTCAGTGGTAGAATTGGTAAAATTAAGACATGTTTTTAATTAATTTTTATTTTCTATAACAAGCAATATTAAAATTATATAATCATATTGCAGTGATCAAGAGGCAAAATGCTTTCGAACCATATATACATTTTCAGGTGTTATAAAAATGAAATGTTGTCAATTATATTGTAACTAAATTAAATGTTGTTAAATTGTATAAGTGTGTATAACTGTATAAAGTGTATCTTACATTAGATGATTTATGTATACTCTATACGACCAATGAAGTTGCCAGAGATTCTTACACGTTTGCCGGCGTGGCGTTCGCTTGATGCGTGCTCGTGACAGTTTGATGAATCACATATTTGTCACCAAGGACCGGAACCGGTTACCATTCAAGGGGTATTGGATAGAGTATTTCATAGAATTGTTTTCACAAACCCTATCAATTTGGTAAGCATATCATCGGGTTACCCGAAAGAAAGTCCGATCGTAATAACATAGTTACTTAAGAGGGTGCATCCGTGCTGAGCTCGCAACGTCGCATTTTTGGTGATTTTTTTGCGATTATTTCACAGAAATTGAATGAAAGTATCAAATATCCGTCTGTAGTGCACTTCGTTTTTAGTGTATTAAGAGGGTGCATCCGTGCTGAGCTCGCAACGTCGCATTTTTAGTGATTTTTTGCGATTATTTCACAGAAATTGAATGAAAGTATCAAATATCCGTCTGTAGTGCACTTCGTTTTTAGTGTATTAAGAGGGTGCATCCGTGCTGAGCTCGCAACGTCGCATTTTTGGTGATTTTTTGCGATTATTTCACAGAAATTGAATGAAAGTATCAAATATCCGTCTGTAGTGCACTTCGTTTTTAGTGTATTAATGTGTCTGATGCAATAATTCATCGTGATGGACTTTTATTTTCTTATTAAACGAGATATAGTATTTTATTCCATAAGCGATTACCAAAACTAAAAACCCGGTTACCGTATAGGGTAGGGTTAACGTATTAGAAAACGGTTATAACCATAATAGAAAACGGGTGACCAACGGTTAACCTTATTCAAACCGGTTTCCGTAAAGATAGGCTTAGCACAACGATAAGCTTACCATATCATAGGGTAACAGTTTTATAGGGTTACCCTACGAAAAGGCTTAAGCAAATGAAGGGGTTTTCCGGTCCTTGTTTGTCACACACACATCGACATTGAGTCTAGCGTGTGTATGCACACACACGTGAGTATACACTCTAAAGTTACAAATCGGAAGTTTGTATTTGTCTCTTCGCTTTTACTTATCAATAAGAGTGAGAGCCCGACGGAACTTACGAGGCTATTGGGTTATTTGGTAACAGTGAAGGTCCATTTAAGATACGGTCCAATAGGACACCTCAAAGCTTAATGCCACCCTTTAGTGCAGGGGTTCCCAAACAATGGGGCGCGCTCTACTTAGGGGGCGTAGGAGGAGGGCTGGCCGGCTTAAGTAGTTACTAAAATTCATCAAATGTTATCATTAATAGTATGTTGTATTGAAATAAAACAAACGTTCAAATAACTTAAGCACGTTTGTTTTATTTCCATCGTAGTTGAGTTGGGACAGGGGCGTAGTATTTTAGCGTTAACTTGAGGTAGCCGCATAGGGTAATAGGTTGGGAACTCCTGCTTTAGTGTTAAGTGTACGGTCAACCGAATGGAACCCTGGACCACTGTATAACCTTATCGCAATAAATGATAGGCTTGTTATTTGTGTTTGTCAGTGTCAAAGTACTCCGACGTTGATTGTGAAAAGGTTCTACATTAGCCTAGAGTCCTGTTTGGATGACTGCACCTAATATGTACCTAAGTACTATTTTAAGGTTACCTCACTTATAACCTCTGTAGTATTTCCATTGTTTCTTCATACGTTTAAAAAAAGTATCTAAAGTTTATAATGTATAATGCTAGCACAAAATTAACCGTGGATATATTATGAATTTATTATGATGGGCTTAAGAAACGTTTTTATACTGTCACTGTGCTCTGTAGTATGGGAGCCTTGCTACACTTTATAGCAAAATAAAGGTCGTTTAATAATTGAAATAAAAAATTGGTTATTGTTGTACGTTTTTTTTAATTGAATGCTAATGTAATAGAGCTACTGATATTCTGTGATTTTCATTAAGTAATTTTGATCATACAAATATTTAGTCAAATTGTGATCTTTCGCATAATACATACTACTTTTTGAAATGTTAATTTGTCGATCTCTTTCGAATAAACCCATGACATTGTAGTTTTTTTTACGACAAAGATATTATTATTCAAATATATAATTTAAAAACTTTGCTGCTGTCATTCATTTTGAATTAAATTTTAAAGAACATTGTCTTTTAGTTATAAGATAAGATTCGAATTGTTTTTCAAGAATTTGTGGTAAACTTTGTGTACCTACTTCAACTGTTTAATACAATAAACGGGAAAGCGGAAATAATGGTTTCATTTGAAATTAAACACGTATTTTTTAAAAGCACTTTTATTTCTTTATAATAAAACTTACTAACGGAGGCTTATACAAAGACTCAATAATATCACATTTCTGATGTGGATATTATCAATCCACGAACTAAACTAAGTACTAAAACTACCCTAATAGGGCTTGATACACCACTCTCTGTTAAGTTCTAGTTAACTTCGTCATCACGGATAACTGACACTTAAGATGACTGGAACTTAACAGAGAGAGGTGAAACAGGCCCTTAGTGTACCTAAGCCACTAAGTACCAACGATAAGTTTTAAGCTGTGTAGCTTTACAAATCTAAGAACGTTTCTCTCACATGTTATAATATGAGCGCAGTAGACATGTACACATCTATGCGATACAATAAAAACGACTAAATCGTCTTGCTGTGCGTATATATAGCTCATGTTCTTTCGCTGCATAGCTCTATTTAGATTTACCAGCTCACGACGCAGCAGTTGTGAGCGCATCTTTGCATTTGTGTGAGTAATGACATGCAACGCGTGTACATTAGGCGATCACTCACAACAAAGCTGAGCATAGTGTCCGACAATAAATAGTAGAAATTAAATTAGTGCTTTACTTTCTTCGCAACTGTCGCATTTTGACGTAAAATTATCGGTTATTTACACTAAATAATAAATATAAAGTCAGCCGCTCGAAAGTGCTGGCAAGTCATTCTGAAAGTTGCCATATGCGTGCAACTATTTTCAGCTCAGCCACGTGTAATTCATTCATGTGAGTCGTAGGCAATTTTGTGTCTAGAGTCTAAGATCGAAGCGTAAAATGCTTGGATTGAAAATTGATAGTTTTTATTCCATCCGTTGTCTACTATATTGTCGGACTCTACGTGTGAAAGAGCTGTCTTAAACTTAGATTTGCCAAAAGTGCCTCAGTCCAGGAAAACTGTTTATTATTGTCCCTCGATTAAACAAATAAAGTTTCACTAGGACAAGTAAATAAGTACCGTTTTAAGTAGATGAGATTCTACAATTAATGTACAACCATTTCTTTTTCTAAAAAATAATTCAGTGTTTAGGCAAAGTTAAATAATTATTTAATTTTAGTACCTAAGTACTGCAAAATATTAGTAATGATTTAAATATAGGAACACGAATTCTTAATTAAGTTCATTGGCCCATAGATTGGTAATTGAGGCATTAGGAAATATGACCTTGCACGCTTCACTGAAAAAAAAAAATTTGTACAGTTTCTACAGGCAACGCATACAATAATTATAAGTATTTGATTATACATTATGTATCTATTAAATATTGTAATTGAAAAGGTCATGTGAGCCGATTTGCCACAGCAGATTAGTCTTACAATTCTCTGGCTAAGGTTGATTTTTATACGCGTGTTTAATTTGATATCGTGCCAATCACGAAGTACCTATAACTGAATCAATTAGTTAGGTACTTATGTTTGCTTGATATGTTTCACTGTTTGAAATGATATAT
The DNA here is from genome assembly GCA_963854515.1 of Pandemis heparana. NCBI lineage: Eukaryota > Metazoa > Arthropoda > Insecta > Lepidoptera > Tortricidae > Pandemis > Pandemis heparana. Next base: position 11,500,950 of record OY978018.1, on the reverse strand, counting down.
GAACAATATGAGATATTATAGTTTAAACAAATAGCTAAGGAAAGTCGGTACTCAATGCCTTTAGAAGTATGGTACAATGACCTTTGTGTAAAAAACATATTTGTTTGCTAACAATTGTTGAAACGAAAGACATGTAAACGTATATATTTGTATGCAAATTTAATTCAATGCGAATCTACATTTCCTGTACATATTAACGATGTTTTTTTTTTGTTTCATACTTCTGTTTTGAAATCGTTGCCATATTGTAAGCTGTTTTATAAATTCGCTACACATTTAAACTCATTCATCGGTATTACAAATAGTCAACAATGTATGATAACCAACATATAGAAAGACGTATCGAGAGAACGTTGCTAAAAGCAACTGAGTAATAAAACGAACATTATAGTTATTCTTTAAAATATTGTTGTGTTACTCAGCTAATTTAATAAAGCCCTCTCGATGGTGAATGATTGAACCACAAATAAACATTTTAACACAAAAAAGGGAATCAGACATTGAAACATTGAATTTTTGTTTTAAAGTAATTGTGCGAAATGTCAAGTTAAATTATGAAGAAAACATACCCAAGTTAAAGTGAAACGAGAGTGAAATTATATATGTCAATTGTAAATCTAAACAAAAAACGTGCAACACCGTTATAAATTATAATAATGTATTTATTTTGTTTAAAAAAAGTGACACAGACACTCATTTAAAACCAGTGTTTTTTTTTAATATAAGTGTAGGTAGTCTTAGGTCTGTTAGATAATTAAAAATAACGCAGCGGCAGTGTTGCTGATCAATAAAAACTAGAGGGACCATCAAAACATTCACTACTAAAATTAATATTAAACAAAGTCATACTTTGCATGCTCTTGCTAACATAGATTAATTTATAAATGCTCTATTCATTTACTAACCCCGTTTTTGGTGGTAACCAAATTAGGAAAATAAAGTTACTCAAATATTTGGCACCAAAGAAAATGGAACGTACGAAAATCACCACTCACGGGAGCTACGCATGTTTTGGCAAAAATATAAATACTTTACAAGGCCGTTTTGAAATAAGAAACAATTTATTAAGTACAATGGGTGCGATCCGGTTAAAGTAGGCATCGGCCGCCCACGCTTTGTAAACTATTATAGGAACTATTTGAATACGACACAAATGCGTAAGCGAACAAACCACCCATACTTTCATCCACCCCGTTTTGGTGAACAATAAACAAATGAAAATTATTCGGACATCAGCTTTGAAAATGACCTCATCAATTCGTCGACGCATACAAAAGCTTATGCTCTAATTTAAGGCGTAATTGCTTTTTCTTACGTTTAAAAGGCACTGCGGTTTTGCTCAGCGATATTGCCTAAACATGCGAAGCTCGCTTGGTGTTTATATTACCCAATAGAACCAACGTAACGACTTAACCTTAGCATCTACAAAGTTCAATGCACAGCACCCTGAGCATAAACTGGTAACTCTTAAACTGAAGTTATTCAAGCCTTATACTCCCAAATTGGAAATTCGAATTGTGCCATCTCGCTCACAGTTAGTGTTCAGCATAAGAGTGAGAGGGACGGTATGCGAGCATTGAATTTCGGGTTTGGGAGTAGACCCCCAGTCTAAAGTAAGCAAATGCTGGGGCTTTGTGTCGAACATCTTCCGAACATTCCGATTTTAATCATCTCACAAAACACAGCCCTTCGACTTTGGCTGTTGATTAACGTAATCTTAGCCTGTCGCTATCATAACTATCACATTTAACTTGGACTTGCCAAAGTTGGTAACTACTCGCCGAATATCGTAGTAAATTTAGAAGTCGTCTGGATGTTCCATGTTAGCGATGAGGTTCCTCTTTTCTTCTTTGCCGGGCTTCGCGTCCAGTAACGTTGGCCGTATCGTTGTCCTTGGTTCGAAACATGGCTGAAACAAATGAACAAACGCACTTAGTAATTTAAATAAGGCACTATAACATTAAAAGCATTTTCAACCTGACATCAGAACCTATGTACATTACAGATACAGTGTTACCCAAGAACGTATTGGGACATGTTTTATCGAGATCACTTTAAACACAACATAGTTGTTACGCTGTAGGTAAGTACCTAAGTCGAAATAACTTACATAGGTATTAATAATATGTAACTGTCGTTATGAGACAAAAAGATTAACTATGGGTATGTAAAAAATATATACCTAAAAGGTTCTAGCGTTAGATCAGTGTTCAGAAGATTACTACGTTGGTACTGCCAGCTCTGGCAGTTGGCAAGAACAAAAACTTACTGACAAATTATTAAACCATCTTAATCATACAACAAACATCCCTCAAACCCCTCCATTGCATGTTATCTACATTCACAAACAAGTTTGTTAGTACGCGTGCTGTCATGCGTGAAGCAAAGTGAACAAAATGTGAACCTGTCGGCGACGGTCGGCTATTCGTTGCCAAATGCCTGCTCGAGTCTATTTACCTGCGTGAAAACAACTCTTAAAGGCCACTGCAATGTTAACATCAAGCGAAAAGAAAAGTGCTTGTTAAATATTAGACTTTTTGTGGTGTGTTGATATTCATTGAATAGATTTAATCTAAGGGCTGATTTTTCAATCCTCACGTATGCACTATCTAACAGATACCCTTAGAGTAAGTTATTCGTCAAATAGGGCCTATCTGACGATTAAAAAATCGACCCTTAGGCCCCTTACGCTAAAGTATAGTACCTAGTACCTATCAAGTAAGCTGATATCATGGTTTCGAGCAAGAACAACGCGTGAGCGTGACATGCAATCATAACATGACCCGTCCTCTCGTAGGTATTATACGGAGTCATGTCTCTGATCAGCTAGTCAACGCACGACCAACAACACAAGACCCTGGCCCCGTACAATGCCAGTAAGAGAACGGCTCCAGTTATGATAGCATGCTGCAGCTCATTTCGCGGGCGAGTTTATTTTAGTGAACAGTCCTGAATGCTGTGGTATTATTTATCGCATAAATAAAGCATCCGGCCGTTTTGCACACGTTTATCACTAAGAAATGGATATAGTCTTGATGTCTGTGACAAAAACCAGCGTGCCAAGGCCACATATGTTTTTATATTCTGACGCTTAACGTCTGAAGTGAATAATAGTCTATTTATACCGTATTTGCAGGACTTTTAGATTCACATGTTTGATATTTAATTCCATATAAAATATAATATGTGATGATCTTATGGTGTTTAAGACTTAGTGTATTAGGGATTGAACAAAATAGTTTTTTCCTGAAATATGATAATATAAATTTTGTACAAAGAATAGCGACTTAGTAATGATGATGAAACGATGTGATGTAATAATATCTGCCATCTGTCATCATGACCATGCATGTCTTCACCAATCGAAAACTTGTATACCCTTGCATCTATCATTATTTCATTATTTAAGTATCATTCTAGACCTAGAGATTTTTCGAGCACGTCTCGTTGTTAGTGTTTAACAAAATAATAACATCGACAATCCTCTTATAGATGAGTATATACCACTTCAGCGTCATAGACGAAGAGGTAATAAGAATGTCCTGTAACACATTGAAGTTGAAAAGTAGCGGAACACATTTTTACTTCGTTAATCTACTTTAAACCAAACGTAACTTAAGTAATCAAAAACCAATCTTGCTATATAAACGTGGCATTAAGGTCTGGTTACCTTAGGCTCTGTCTACCCCTTAAGGGATATAGACGTGATTTGCGTTTATATATAACTTAAGTAAGCAATCAAAATTGTTGGCATTTTATTTTTCTTATTAATTCTAGAAGAGATACTATTACTTGTGTGACATTGTGAAAGAAAATAATACTGAGTACACAAAATTACAAAAGTCCTGATTTTTCACCACTTTGAATTACCTTTGTAAATTAATAATTAATTGATCGTTGATTACACTTATCGATAAAATAACTATCATCAGGAAATCACTGACATGCCTGATTCGTGCTAGGATAATCTCGAGGTCTTTCGTCATTAAAATAACCATGCTAAGTATTCTTAAATTATCGTTCACAAAATCGTAATAAATAGTAATAGTATCATAATCACAACCAAGACCTTTTTTACTTAGTAAAACGGCATTGTTACCACACATACATTCTCAAGAAACACGACGATTACTAAGTTGCATTAAGTATTTTTGAAAAATAAATAATTTTAACATATAGAATTGAGATCCGTGAAGACTACAGTAGGTTGTATCCTGTAATTTTGATTGAAATTAATTATTTCAAGTAGGTAATAAAAACTCATAGTAATAATTGCTTTTTGCTCCATTAGTGCTAGTATTCTCAATTCTATATTGTTACCTTTATTTATTGTTCCACTATTTGTTAAGTATATCGCCGACTCAGTTCAGGTTTTAGCTGACATTTTTAGTATGGATCTGACAGCGAGCGAACCTAACCTGAATAGGAACCGGGAAGACCCGACTTTTAGGAGTGAGCGCGACATGTCGTGTGTTTTGCATCAATTTTATCAAAATCTCACGGTAAGTCTAAGTAATCTTTGAAATAGGTATTCAATCCATTGTTAACTTACAGTCTCGCAGATGTTCATGTTGCAACAGTTCTCAATGGTGATCTCGCATTGGTCCGGCCGCGCCGTCAGCGGCGTCACGTTCTTGTTGACGATGATGCGTTTCTTTATTCTGTAACAAAACATCGTTCGCGATAGAAGTTCTTGTTCTCTATAAAAAATATGGCTCTGCCCAGGGCGCACCAGACCAAGCAGGCCTTATACTGCGAAAATCGATTTTCGAAGTTCGTGTAACGCTTTTCCGGTCACACTAATAGGAATTAATTTGAGAGTGAGAGGGATGGTATGATAGGAACTTCAAAAATCGAATTTCGGAGTAGCCCCTCTGTTCTTCCGCCCAGACGGATCCAAAAACTAACCGCCGCTCTTGACCACACGAGGAGGTTACGTTACATTATCAGCAAAGTTTTTGTGTCACATTGTCTCACTAATACCTATATTTAAAAAAAAAACAATGTAAGGACTATAGAGTCGACGTGGTAACCTAGTGACATCAGTAGGTATTCGCTTTCCACCCTTTAAAGCTTGCCAAGCCTGTCCCTTTTAATAATGGATTCGATGGGGAGAGCTAGCTGGAATATTGATAGACAGCCGCCTATTTTACTATGGTATTGCGCAGCATAATATTTGCTAGTAAACAGGTATTTAAGGTCACGTTTGTAGTATAATAATATAACTAAATATGCGCAGGTATAGTTTTATCACGTCGAGTTGACGCGCCGTGGATAACGCAAAGACAAACTTTTTAATGATATGTGACGTATTCATTACCTACATTGATAGGTATCTGTATTGTATGCGTTAAATATGTTCCACAAACATTAACTTAGTAACTTGTTTTCTTGAAACAGAGACATTAACCGACATTGAATCTGAGCTTTAGATGTGTGTATAAACTTAGAAAAACCTCGGCTTTCAGAAAAAAAGATTCCCTATTGACCAAGATTACAAGGACAATGGTTACAAAAATAACAATTAAGAAATCCCGACGAATTGCCAACCTCCTACTTTTGTAAAGTCGGTTAAAAAAGGTAGATGAATGATCATTATTTTTTCAACTTATGAGTAGTTAAGGCAGGTTAGGTTTAGGTGGGCTACAATGAGATGAAAGACAGCCGAGTAAGGGTGCGACCAAACCGCCGCGTATACGCAGTGACGTGTCGTATGCGTCACGTTTTCTCACCGTTTCTTCATACATTTTGTTGCGATTCCGTAACGTCACCGTTTTTTAAGCGGCGGTGTGGTCGCACCCTAAAAAAACATTCAATGAAAATGTACAAACAATAGCAACCAAACAAGGACACTCCCAAGAATTAGCTGAACACACAAACGAACGCATTAATGGAGAAGGAAGTTCAATTGTAAATGGATATAAAAAATAAAAATAAAAACAATACCTATGAATTCGTTTGTGCTTCCAAATTATCGTATCCATTAAATATACGGAAGTTACTTGAGCCGCTACGGTTCCACAGTTGACACCTGAATTGCAGGTAGATAAACTTTATGAAGGCGAAATCACTTTTACCTCAGTTTCGTAACAGTATCGAAATAAGTTCACTGACCTCCCAGATTAGGCAGTTACAGTGAACATTGAAATTGGCGCTAATTTCCTTCGTCATTGTTTTGCATGCATACACCATGCCTTTGAGACAGCAACTTATTATTTGACGAATACCTAATAATCTCTTGCTAGAAAAATTAAATAAAATCTCGATTTAGTAGCTATAAATCTTGTTTACACTCGTATTTAGTTTCATTTATAGTTCCATACATTTTTAAACTAAATGGAGTTTATGTACTAAATCGAGATAGATTTAACTTTTTTCAGCAAACTTGCCTAAAATTTCGCAAGAAATTGTTAGAAGTAAAATACAACTTTCGGTAACGCGTACGTTATGTGCACAGATATTTGCTTGCTTTGTTTTCGTCCCAAGTTCCTACTAATCGACATTCCCTGGAATTAGTCATTTTTCAACACGAAGACGGAAGCGCGGGGACGACTTTAGAAACAAAGAGTGGGCCTAAGGTGGTTTCCAAGGTAACTGGAAATAACCTGACTTGTTACTTTACTAAACCAACTAGTCAACCTAACGTTATCATGTTAAATTGTAACAGCCATACTTAATTCAACTAAATATCGAATAAGGCAAGAAATGGCATGAACTATTTTCTAAGTTTGCTTACCTTGGCCGCTTCTTCAGATGCAGGATCTTGGTGACCAGCACAGCACAAACCAGGCACATCAGGCCACAGAGGAACCCCAACACCATCAGGATGGGATCCCTGACGGGGTCCCAACCATCATTGCAAGGGCTGTCGACGAAGTCATCACTAGCACTGAGCAGTTCTGATGATTTTGCTGCTTCGAACTTCTTCGTTTTGTCTTTGGTGCAACTGAAAGAGAAATTCGTGAACTTGGTTTAGGTTGTAAGCTACAAGTATAAAACCATAGTTAAAGGGAATATTCGAAGGAATGTCTGAAGGTGTCAAGTATTTTTCGGTTCTGGCCTATCTATACCGTCCCGTTCCCCAAATGTCCAATCCTCTAACGTCCCGTTCCCCAAACGTCCAATACTCTAACGTCCGGTTCCCCAGACTCCAGTTCAGTTCAGTTCAGTTGGTGTCCCTGGGCGATGGTGATCACTTTCCATCAGGTGACCCGTCTGCTCGTTTGTCCCCTCTTATATATAAAATTCCCCAGACATCCAACCGCTAACTTTGTTCAGTTCTATTATTTCAACTTTAACTCACTTGCAGGATTCAGGAACAACAGTATCAATGTGCGTGGTGCTTTCAACTACAGGAATGATGATCTCGCATCGCTGGCCGGTGTGATCTCCAACGCAAGCACAAACGGGGTTATGAGAGTCGTCGATCGAACACACACCGTTGTTCATACAGTGGCCGTCACAGATGTTGGTCTCACAACGAGCTCCCTTGAAGCCTTTTTGACACCTGTAAAGAGACAATCAGTTAAGGAGAGCAATATAAAAATTCTTCCATGCAGGTCTGGGAGCAAAGAAAAAACTTAGAATTTATCAGTCGCTTCTCTTTCCGCCATCGAGGGAATGAGAGAAAATCTTAGGAATCATGTTGTAATCCATTGCTATTTTGATTTCCGTAACAATCGTGCTAAATGTGGCCTTTAAGTCTTGTTTACCTTAAGTTCTGTCTACCACGTAAGGTATAAAGGCGTGATTTATGTATGTATAGCGAAAAATGCTAAATTATTCTAGTTATTTGTTTCGAAGAGAATTTTACCTGCAGATAGGTTGACCGTCGGCTTCTAGAGTGCAGTCTCCTTGAAAGCAGAAGTTCTGACAAACAGAGATCTCACATCGCTCTCCAATGTACCCTGCGGAACACGTGCACGCCAGCTTCCCATCAATCTTGACGCCGTGCAGACAAAACAAACCAACATCTTTCGGTATCGTGAAGGAATGGTTAATAGCTGAGGTGTTTTGTGAAAGACTGACCAAGTTGCTGCAGTCTTCCGTCCCTTCGACCTGATCCGCCACTTGGTAGTTGGCAACGATTCCAAACGGCACTTTAGTTGAAAAGCCTATTATTTCCTGCGGCTCCGCGTTTTCGCGAGCCTTTTTCGGCAGTTTCCATACCGATTTATACCCCCAATCTACCCAATAGACGCTGTCTTTAGATACAGTTAGAGCATTCGGCTGATGGAAAGTGCCAACATGTAGAGTCTTTCGGCTAGCTTGCGTTCCGTCGAGGTCTGAGCTCTCAATGGAATAGTGAATGCCTTCTTTATCATCAGCCCAGTAAAGTTTCTTCGTCTGTTGGTCTACAGCTATACTGACCGGCATAAAAATGTTATCATCTATAATGGCTTGTCTGTTTGTACCATCGAAACGAGCTCGTTCAATCGTGGGCTTGGTTACATTAGTGTTGGTCCAATAGATGTGTCCTCTGCAACTGTCTACGGCGATAGCTCTAGGGATTTCATTGTCCATTTTGATAAGAAGATTACCGTAGATGTCGTTTTTGGAGCCTGGTTTGAGAGAGATCCAGTAGATGCTTCTTTCATTGGTGTCAGTCCAGAATAGAAGACTTTCAACTGGATCGAAGGCGATGCCTTGGATGTTCTCGTAGGACCTCCTCCGGACTAGAGGTTGGTACTTTTTGTTGGCTAGATGGTAGCTGAAAATGGAGGCGTTGTCGTTCTGTTTGTCGACGAAGAGCAGCATGTTGTGTACGGCGTCGTACGCCAATGCGGTGAGATCCCGGAAACGCACGCCTTCATTACTCGTTTTGTTTGAACTGCTGTAGAATTCTAGTTGGTCCCCTGAAGTGATGGCGATATCTGTAACAAAACAACGAAAACATTAATTGGTTGATGCAATAGCACACTCACTTTGACATTGCCGATTACGGTAACATCAGGGGAGAAGGTTTTAAATAGAGTAGATATACGATCTATTAACAAAGATTACTTAATATCTATACTGTCTCTGTGCTAGTGCTAGTGATTTATATAGTACGAGCCTTAATTAGTAACGTCTTAAGAAATTATTAGTTTACTCTTGACCTTGTGTAATCATAAGTCATGGCGTGACATGCTAAAATTAAAGCCCACTAGCATCTGAAAGCTCTTGACTTAAGACATCATAATAGATGCGTAAATATCGAGGAGTCATTGTCACTGATTGCTAACCGCAAATAAAATGTATGTCTACTATCCATATCCATATACACTATTATACACGTACCTAATAATCGTGTTAAGATATAATTAGGTACTTCCATGCTGGTCTGGGAGTAAAAAAAAAACATAGACTGTACCAGTTGCTTTTCTACCTGCGCAGATGGTAATAAGCCCATCGAGGGAATGGTCGAAAATCATAGGAATCATGTTATAGTTTAATCAAATCATACCTATTGTTCACATGATTCGAAATTCAAAATTGTTAATTAATAATAATATGACATTTATCTCAATTATTTCATATCGACTAACACTAGCTTCGTAGGCACGGATACTAACATAATACAATATGGATCATGGTTATCCGAAATAAAAACATTTTATTTTTATTTTTATTTATATTTATAGGCAATCCATCACTATTTTGATTCCATTTTCCATCTATACGCTCAGAATCTTGCTAAACGTGGCCTGTAGGTCTTGTCACCTTGGGCACTGTCTACCCCGTAAGGGATAAAGACGTGATTTTTGTGGGTGTAGGTACTTTTTAAGTCGTAAAAATCCAAAATGCATTGCACGATTGTAAACTTTAGCTTCCAAAATTTACCTACCTTACACATCCCAGAGTGGGGAAATAAAGAATGTCTCAGATCACAGAAAATTTGTCGCACGAGTCAAAGCGAGGGTGATAAACTTTCTTAATCACCGCCCGAGATGTGTACACTATTTTACGTCTTCCCCTGGCCAGGAAATGAAAATTTCCGCTCGCGATACGAGCGGTAAATTCCTACTTACGACCCAGGGCGACGTTAAAGTTATTTTAAGTTCATATAGTTACGTAAACGCGCGCGTAATAGTTAAAGTAGCTTCTAGATTGGCGGTAGTCGCGTAAAAACCGTACTAATAGTACGTATTGCATGTGCCAATAGTTTTAAATTTTTGGCATCTGGGAGATCGTCCCGTGACCACCGCAAGGTGATAGCGGAGGTTAGTCACATCTTACGTAACACTATTGCGGTATTAAGTCTCTTATCGTGTATTTGATCTGTACACTTTATTTAAACAACGTAAAACGCCAGATACTAAGTACTTCAATGAAGAGTGAGTTGAGCTTGATTCAGCTTTGGTTGTCAGGTTGATGAAAAAACCCTTTCTATTCTATAGTAAGCCGATGGTATCAATTACTAACATACTTTAACACTTCTTCAATTATCATCTAACTCATATTATAAATGCGAAAGTATGGATGGATGGATGTTTGTTTGTTACTCAATCACGCCAGAACGGCCCAACGGATCTGGATGAAATTCGGCACATAGGAAAAGTCTGGAATAGCACATAGGCTACTTTTTATCCCGGAAAATTGCGTAGTTCCCGCGGGTTAGCGATAAACGAATTCTTTACAGACGAAGTCGCTGGCAACAGCTAGTAATATTATAAATGCGAAAGTTTGTGACGAGAATCAAACGTCAATAGAGTTGGAGGGCGTTTTAAAAAAAAAAGTTCTATGATCATTTTTTCCATACCAGTATGTCACTTTTTTTAATCCTACTAATATTACAAATGCAAAAGTTTGTGACGATGTGACGTGAGTGTGTATGTTTGTTCCTTCATCACGCTAAAACGACTGGACGGATTTGGATAAAATTTAGAACGAAGATAGCTGGTATCCCAGATTAAAACATAGGCTACTTTTTATGCCGGAAAATTGCATAGTTCCCGCGGGTCAGCGATAGACATGTCAATTGCTACTTCTATGCGGACGAAGTCGCGGGCAGAAGCTAGTATGCCATAAATCGACAGCTTACGAGAAAAAAATCATTGTGGAAAATTATCATTATGGCAAATAATATAATGGCATTAAATGTAAAACGATAAGGAATTCTACACACCTAATCCATGTATTATCGTTACGATTTGTAGCGTAGATCGGATAGTAAAGTCCATCGAACCACGAGTAGTACGAGTAATTAAACGTAATTAATCAATGTAATTATGTATAATTAATGTAGATTATAGGCTATTATTTATTTATTTATAGTCTGAAAATACGAAATCGGAAGGAAACTTTAAACATTCGACCGTCGTGGGAGTTGCCTAAGCCGCGTCACTTTACTAGTTGGAAAACACCCAACACCCAACTGGTAACCAAGAATAGGAGGCAATCGAGCAAGCGGATCACCAGACGGTAAGTGAGGACACCTGCAAAACCAAACTGCACTTGCAAACGTTGCAATGCGTTACTAACTTCAGGCCACGAAAAAAATTGTTTTAAAGCAACAGTTGGCTTGGCTTCACAATTAATGGTAACGGCTCTTTAGGCTCTTTATTATGCTACGTCTCTCTCAACTCTCGCCTGACGTGTTGCGATCGTGATTAACAATTTGGACATGGTCCGGCCTCCTCTATACGAACAGAAGACATTGACTCTATGGTGTTAATTCCGCCCATCAAGTATATTAAAATATGAGCGAGCGAGATACAAAATATCACGTATTCATAGACGCATGTTGATTTCGGATCAGGGGCCTTACCATGACGTCTTAATGCGATTCAGTTTAGGTTCGCTAGCTGTCAGATTCATACTAAAAGTGACAAAACTTGAACTGAGTAGGAATTAAGACGTCATGGTAAAGGCCCCATAAATAGACGAAACTAACTGTCGTCCGCCGACTACCGTAACTGTCTGCGCAAGATTCGCTTGGCGCTAGCCCACGGGAACTGCGATTTTTCCGGGATAAAAATTATTCATGACCTTGCTGAAACTATCTCTATACCTTTTAAAAGCGAAAAATTCATCGTAATTTCATAATTGCTTCATATTTATCTAAATGTAGTGACGACTGTGTGTGATGACGCTTATGATAGCAAAAGTAAACAAAATACGCAGAAACAATTTAGTTGGATAAATATTTTGTAAATAAACTGTGGTCGCTGAATTGACTGTACAATGAATTGTATCTAAACATCATTGTAAAATAATAATAATAAACTAACTTCATTACCTCCTTTTGCTTTGTTGGTTAAGTTAACTCTTAAATATGCTGGCAAAAGGATAAAAGTGGTTAAAACTTATTCAATAATTGTAGTTACTAAAACGAATGAAAGATGAAAAATACAGAGCTCATTAATTTAGCACCCATTTGGTAATGATTGCAAGTTATATAACTCTACTAATAAATATAATTTATCAAAAGGAAAAACCTCTTGCAGGAAACAATACTAGGTATAATAACATGGATCACATATTGGACACTCAAATGTGTTTAAACCTTTTCTGACAACACTAAGAACCTATTTTTAACCTAATATTACAAGAAACAAGGTTTCCCTGCAAAATACTTCAAATAAAACCCGAAATTGTTACTCTGTAGCCAGCCACATCGCAAAAAACAAGTGTGCGTAAAAAAACCAGAGCTTTACCTTAAAAGTTAGATATGGACATAAATCTTCACAGGTACGACACGTAGTTATTCTACAGTTTGATTTCTGTACATTCTTTAAAATACCTAATTAGCATTTTGTGCGTAAGTGACTTAATAAAATATCCGGAATCGGGACTACACATACCTGACATAGTATCCGCCATCCGGATGTAGACGTCACAATAATAATAACCGGATATGTAGAGTAATAAGCCACTCTGTAACCTCGACGGGTTTGACTGGTCAAGTTCAAGTTGATTCTGAGACGTGACAAAATGTCTACGAAAGTCGCGTGAAGTACTTAATATTGTTTGTGACAAAAAACTACATCTTTATTAAGGCGGTGACATAATTACTCATAATTATTGCATTGAGCTCTACTCGTGTACGTAATTTCAAGTCAATCGAACCATTTGAAGTGGGTTAAAAAATCTAGTAGCAAAATTGGCCCTCCCATGTACGCAAACATAGGTAATTTTGTATGTAAACAGAGCTAAAGTCGTCTTTCTTATGGCCGAAGCCGAGCGAAATAGGCTGGAACTCGAACCGGCTTAGCTTAATCCAGACTTAAAACACATGGTTACACCCTTCCATAACTCTCGTCATGTCAACAGACAAGACGTGAAACTGAAGTTGTATTAGATATTTTTCGAATTTCAATCATAAAGTTAGATATTTACGTTCACGAAGTCTTCAGACGCTAAATGCATTCTATGTAATGAGTAAGTATTTAGTATTTTTATATGTAAAATTCCTTTCATCCACTCAAAGGTTGACTAGAAGAGATCCCTTAAAGGGATAAGTCCACCGTTGTGCATGTATCTCAGTGTTTGTCAATTGTATTTGTCTTGTTTATTTTGCACAATAAAGAGTTTACATACATACATAATATTTAAATCTACCTTGCAGTGTACAATGTATGTACCTATGGTATGTGTATGTACGCCATTGGATGTCTGTCAGGGTCGTAAGTGTCAAAACGCACGCAAGCTTGTCGTCTGGATGTATAAAAACGTCGTAAATTGTGTAGGTAATAAATCATTGAGTAGATAATTATTAATGTTAGTAGAGTGGCAAAAAGGCCAGCGACGACGAGGCAGACCAAAATTGAGAGACGTGGCTTACAATACGCCAGGATAAAGATAATATTATGGGATTCCAGAGAGGCAAAGAAATACTCGTACCTAGTTTCGATTTAGTTGTGTTTGTATGTGAGTTATGCGAGAGGAAAGTGGTTTAAATGCGGATAAAAACCATTGACGAGTGGGTAAAAAAACGTGATTTCCATGGTGGAACATAATATCCTCTTACCTCTTAATACTTAAATACATACACACACGTAACACAACACACATTAAGCAGCGAAGCTACCTACTTGTTTATGGCAGAATGCATTATATTTTTCATGCTTGATCCATTGGTAGAAATTATGTAAAACTTAAATATGCCGAAGAACAGTAGCGCGCGCTTTCCAAAAATATGATATTCGTTAACCACATTGCTGTTTTAAATTTCGATTTTTAGACACTTACGCAAAACAAGTACTTTAATGAAGTGTTGAGTGAGAACCAAGTGGATGATAGTGAGCTAAAGTCCTTATGCTGTTTCTAACCATGACGTGAAGAGAATTTCTACCATACGTAGAGACGATAAACATGTCTCCGAACAACAACAACAACAACAACAACAACAGTAACAACACCATCTCGAATGACAACAGCAGGTACAAGATGTAAATATGTAAATTATCTATCTTTTAAGAGACAAGACTGACTAACCGAGAGACAACGCAGAGTTTATATCACTGTCTGTAGATAGAGATCTGAATTTTGGCAAAAGTGAGTAATAAGCTTGAGGAGTGTTTAGTTTAGATGTATTACAGTTAATGACAATGAATCATTCACATATTCATATCGATGAAACATCGATTAGGTAAGAATTGGATTTCTGATAGTACGTAGTAAGTAGTTCTACGGTATCGCTTGATATTGGCCGAGAGACTAAGTCCTTGATAATAAACTTCAGGAAGTAAAATAAAGCACGCGACACTTAAGTGTATTGATTAAAATTGAGTTTTAATCCAACGTCTTAGGAGATTTATTAATTTTTACAACAGCATGCGGGGTCGTACCTACAATGTGATTAATTTCCATTTGGCCGTAACATTGGTTTTCAAGCGTGGCTTTAGTTTTACGACTTGGAACACATGCGTTAGTTTAAGGTTAGGTAAGTAGGTAAAAATAAGGTAGACAAGCAATTATAATTATAACTAGCTGCTGCCAGCGACTTCGTCTGCAAAGAATTCGTTTATCACTATCCCGCGGGAACTATGCAATTTTCCGGGATAAAAAGTAGCCTATGTGCTATTCCAGACTTTTCTCTATCTATGTGCCGAATTTCATCCAGATCCATACTTTCGCATTTATAATATTAGTTAGATTACGTTTGTACTCGTACTCGTACCTCTCAATAATACTGAGCTAACCTATACTCGAATACCAAGTATAAATTGATCCGTGTCTACGTAAAAATGGAAACAAACGTTGAGACTCAAGTCTAGGCCCCTATTTCACTAACACGACAATGCTCTCAGAAAAGTGGCAATTCTGTTCACCTTCCAAACTCGATAACATATGTACTTCCATGCTAGTCTGGGAGCAAAGAAAAAACAGAATGTTCCGCACAATGGTCCCTTCCCTTCGAGGGAATCGGCAAAAATTGTAGGAATCATGTTACAGGCGATGCGGCTAGCAACCCATCACTATTTAGACTCCCCTTTCCATCTAAGTATACACCCATAATCATGCTAAACTTGGCCTTTAGGATTGTTACCTCAAGCTTTATCTACCCCGTGAGGTTATTTATGTTTATGTATAAGAATCTCAAAAAAAGCCGTGGTAGCCTAGTGGTTTGACCTGTGGCCTCTCAAGCAGAGTGTCGTGGGTTCAAATCCCGGGCTCGCACCTCTGAGTTTTGCGGAATTTATGTGCGAAAATTACATTTGTAATTTGCCATGAGCTGAAGGAAAACATCGTGAGGAAACCTGCACACATCTGCGAAGAAATTCAATGGTGTGTGTTAAGTTCCCAATCCGCACTGGGCGCGCGTGGGAACTAGAGCCCAAACCCTCCAATACACGGAAGAGGCCTATGTCATGAGGCACGCCGAATTTCGCGACAATTTAATAAATAAATACAAAAATAAACGACAATAACAACAACAACATGTATTTACTGAAATTGAAGCGAATTCGGAATAAAAAGGCTTATAAATAAATAAATAAAATAAGAATCTACATCAGGGCTTATGACACAATATTTCTTGCGCAGTAGTCCGTCATTATACAGTTTAGCCTTCTTTGTGGCGTAACTACAACGTCACGGACCCGCGGCAAATTCATCAGATGGGGCCCTTCCTCACTATAAAGAAGTGCATCATCTTCCCTTCTGTGCTCAAAGCCAAGTCAGTCCGGGGCCGTGTAGAGCTGGCGGCCCCTAGTATTTTTCCAGCCCTGCCACCTTATGGTTACGTCACTGTCTACTACTCATACTTTGTAAAAGACTATAAAATCTTAAGACGGAGACCGCAGAAGCCAAAGGGCAGTTTAGACTTGAAGGACTTGATTTATAGCTTAGCGAAGTCGTGACAACGTCAAATGGTTTATGGAACAAAATTATTGCAGTACGCATGTAGATGTAGATCGTGACACACTGTGTAACCTTTATACCTACAGTAAATGTGATAGTAACTTTCTTGAATGCACACCAATTTTACTGAAAGCCAAGACTGGAAGTCAGTAAATAAATACTACAAATAATGTCCTATTTTGACCACCAGACAGCTCATTTAGTTGGTGGACTATAAAGCTAAAGGCAAGTATTATTAATGTGATTAATTTTTGAATTAGAGTCGAGTCGAGACATGTTGTTGTGCTGGGGTGTTCAGATGAAATACCCAGACGAGTTTGTGAAATATATCTACCGTAATGCTTTTTGTGACACCTGGGGACTTACCATGACGTCTTAATGTGATTCAATTCCCACTCAGTTCAGGTTTTGGCTGTCATTTTTAGTATGGATCTGACAGCGAGCGAAAACACGTCATGGTAAGGCCCCTTGTATTGTAGTCGTCTAGTCAAAGATTAAATTTTAAGCTTAAATTGATTTCGTTAAGTATAGCTCAATAAATACATTTTCATTTTCATTTCATTTTCATAGCTAAATACATAAATACATTAAGTATGTAGTTTGTCAACTCGATTGTTGTCTTCCTTATCATAATGTTACGAAATATTATTAAACAGCGTTGACCTCTAAAATCCGAGCTTTCAATCTCGTTAAATTAAGACGATACTCGTAGAGCGTAGCGTATTGCGCAACAGTTTTAAAAACATAGTCATCTTCATAATTTGTTTAATTCCTACCTACGTAGGTAAGTACCTATTATTTGCCGCATTTATTCATAAAAAAACTGTTATGTGGACTATAAACCGACTGCTCAAATGAGTCCTCGCCCGTTCGGTGCAGGGGCGCGGGGTGGGACGACAAAGGGGGCCGAGGGAGGTGCGGGCGGCAGACGCACTACCCACCCGCGCCTCTCTCGGGCCCCTTTGTTCCGGATTCACTATTAATTAACAGTTCAAATCAACGAAAATTTGTACTTACTTACTAAAGTTTGTCATTGAACAATAATAGGCATCCCTACTGAGCTGGCAACGTCGCGTTTTTGGTGATTTTTTGCGATTATTTCACAGAAAATGAATAAAAATTTCAAATGTCCGTCTGTAGTGCACTTTGTTTTTAGTGTATTAATGTGTCTAATGCAATAATTGATCATGATGGACCTTTATTTTCTTATTAAACGAGATATAGTATTTTATCCCTTTAATACGAAAATAAAAGTCCATCACCATTAATCATTGCATTGGACACATTAATACACTCAAAACGAAGTGCACTACAGACGGACATTTGAAACTTTCATTCATTTTCTGTGAAAAAAATCATCAAAAACGCGACGTTGCCAGCTCAGAAGGGATGCACGCCCTTAATATATGGTTACTACACTCTTTCTTACTAAATTAAACTCCCAAAACATGTCATTAATGTGTTCGTATCGTACTTCGCTTACAGTCTTATGAATAGCAAGGTTTTGTTTGTCTAACTGCAGCAAACGCATTGTTTCCAACGGCCGAAAGCTTTATTCTAAAATTTAAATTCAATACCATACATTATTCCGAAAAAACTTGAGCGAACCCAGGTATGAATTTATGTATAATGATAGGATTAAACGAACTTACCTGAAGTGAAGTTCGATCCTGATTATATGAAGTACTTAGTCCGAGATAACTATGTAGTTCCGTCCTTTCTTGCTACTTGAACGCGACGTATAAAGACACCATAAACAAAAAACAGCACCTGTCAATACTAATCACATATGTCATTACGTTTAGAGTCGTCATAATAAGGCCTAGGGGGATAGTAAGAAAGTGACTATCCGTGAGGAGGGCGGGAGGCTCCCTTATCTCGGACTAAGTACTTCATATAATCAGGATCGAACTTCACTTCAGGTAAGTTCGTTTAATCCTATCATTATATTCGTACTTAGTCCGAGATAACTATGTAGATGTTTAGAGCAAAAATAAACATATTTATAAACATCCAAATTAAATTTCGATAGGTATTTATTTTCTTAATAATAAATCAAAATGAACATAATTATTTAGAACAACAAAAATCAGTAACATTACTTCTTATAATTTTAAAACCACAGGAAATCCTAAGAAAATCAGCCTTTGGTAGTTTACATTCTACATTTAAATTTAAAATCTTAACATTATTTTAATGAATAATTAGGCAATGCCACAGATTGGGCAAATACATTTTGTGCATTACACTCAATGATTAGAGGTCTGTTATAATGTCTCGCAAAGGTAGACCACCTGCTAGACCACCCAACAGCTTTTTAAAAAACTGTCTGTTGTGAGACCTGTACGGTATGCTGGCGACGATGCTGCGTGCCTAATTGAATGTGAAGAAAACTTATTGACATCAATACTACTGTCTTTCATCACTAATTTGAGCCATCTACTTATTGTTTGTGTTGAAGCTGGTTTGTGAAGTTTTACAGTCAGAAATAATTTAATGCAGTCACTATCTGTCTTAAGTCATTAGTTCTTTTTCAAATATTCTAACAGGGTCTATACCGGGCAAAAGTCTGGATTATTACTGAAACATGGTAGAGATAATCTGTATATATAAAACTGTTCCGTTACTAAGTGACTGACAGACAACGCACAGCCTAAACCACTGGACTTAGAAACTTGAAATTTGGCACACATATACCTTGAGTATCCCAGAGGAGCACTAAGAAGGGATTTTTCGAAATTCCCACGGGTTAGGGAATAAATGAGGCTTATATATTTTTCAGTAAAACTCTAATAGCTGGACTGTTCAAATTCAACACACATGTAGATGATTGTAACACTAAGAAACTAATTTCAGGATTTTTTGATATTCCCACGGGATAAGGAAAAAATGGGATTTATATGTTCGATTCAGAGTGACTGATTGACAACGCACAGCCTAAACCGCTGGACCTAGGAACTTGAAATTTGACAGACGTATATCTTGAGTATCTCAAAGGAGCGCTAAGAAGGATTTTTTTTGAAATTCCCACGGGTTAGGGAATAAATGAGGCTCATATATTTCTCAGTAACAGTAATAACTAGACTCTTCAAATTCGGCACACATGTAGATGATTGTAACACTAAAAAACTAATTTCAGGATTTTTTCATATTCCCACGGGATAAGAAAAAAATGAAATTTATATGTTACATTCAGAGTGACTGACAGACAACGCACAGCCTAAACCACTGGACCTAGGAACTTGAAATTTGGCAGACGTATATCTTGATTATCCCAACCCAAAGGAGCACTAAGAAGGGATTTTGTGAAATCCCCACGAGTTAGGAATTAAATGTGATTTATATATTTCTCAGTACATAACTGTAATAACTGGACTCTTCAATTTTGGCACACCTGTAGATGATTGTAGCACTAAAACATGTTCTCCGGGAAAATGCGAATTTCCTGCGGGACAGAATAAGTGCATTCAACTTCGGGGCTGTTTCTAAAAATCTAAATATATAAAAGAAGAAACGACTGACTGACATATCAACGCACAGCCTAAACCGCTGGTTCTAGACATTCAAAAGACAATAAGAAAGCATTTTTCAAAATTCGACACCTAAATAGGTTAAATGGGGGTCCAAAGTTTGTATGGGGAAACAAGATTAGACTATTTTATTCGAAACTTCGCAGGAGTATTCCAACCCCTAAAAGGGGGAAATGTGGTGACAAAGTCTGAAAATCAAAATGGGTATATAATTTTACGGTTTATCGGGTCGCTGATTACGAAAACAAAAACACACGTACCTATTTTTGGAAATTTCCACGGAAACGGGAAGAAACGGGATTTATATATTCGATTTCGTGTGACCCTAACTACGTAACTATAATAACGAGACTCTTCAAATTTCGTACACAAGTAGGTGATTACATAACTAAGAAAGTAATTTCCACAGGATAAGGAAAAAACGGGATTTATATACAGTTCTACAGGATCTGGTCGTAGAAAACTGAAATTACAGAAGTATTACAGACACTACTAAAGGATTTCCCGAAATTCTGAAGGAAACGAACGGGAAAAAACGGGATTTTTAATTACACTGGTCTTAGAAAGTTGAAATTTAGCATGTAGGTAGCTTGATCAGTGTAGGGAAGCATTAAGATACAATTTCCCGAAACGGGAAAACGGGACTATTCGTTTTACTGGTTGTGGAAAGCTGAAATTCGGCATGTAGATTGCTTGATGAATGTAGAGGAGCATTAAGAGAGCATTTCCCGAAATTCTTACGGGAACGGGAAAAACGGGACTTTTCATTTTACTGGTTATAGAAAACTAAAATTCGGCATGTAGATTGCTTGGAGAGTGTAGTGGAACATTAAGAGACGACTTTCCGAAATTCCCACGGGAACGGGAAAAAAACGGGATTTTTCGTTTTACAGGTCGTAGAAAGCTGAAATTTGGCAAGTGGGTTGCTTAGGGAGTGTAGGGTAGCATTAAGAGAGCATTTACCGAAATTCTTACGGCAACGGGAAAAAACGGGATTGAAATAGGTACCAACCTACAAGCGAGAGAAGCCGCGGGCAAAAGCTATTTGAAAATAAATGAAGTCTACGCGGACGAAGTCGCGGGCAAAAGCTAGTTTATTCATAAACCGTCTTGAAGCTGAGGTTTTTTGGATATCTGATAAAAATATGTCGACGCCTTCTTCATAATTTAATTTAATCTACTGTAATTAATTAGCGACCGCATTTAGACCCTCTGTCCTGTAGTCAAAACTAATACAATAGACTTTAAAGTGAGCTCTTTTAAATTTAAAGTTTCTAAAGGATAATAATAACAAAAGATATTTATTCAACAGTTTGCAATCTACAGATACCAGTATTTGAGGTAAGACAGAACAGTGGCTGGGTCCCAGGTACTTGATTATGATTACTTGAGTATTAGGTATACCTGGGAGTAGTTTATAAACTCCCCTACACCAGCGTTTTATTCTATCGTCATTATCAGATCTATAATTATGGCTATCTAAAATTAAAGACCAAGTTAACCGTTAGCAATTCAAAGTTTGGCTTCTTCTTGAAATACTAACATTAAATATGATATAATCTTGGGTACAACAACGCTTACTACATCTTCATTATGAGTTTTACAGAATTGCCACCACTGTCTTAAACGTGAATCATATTGCTTAAAGCTATTCTTGGCTAGAGATACTATTAGGTATCATTCTTCTCTTCATTGATTCCCTGATAATATACAGGCCCCCAGGGTAAGTTGAAGATGTAAGGGATGTGGTGACCATACTTCTGAGCCTATGAGAAATTTTAACAATGGATACCAGGCTTGGTTGGGCCATACTGGAAATACTAATATTCCTGTTGTTCTATCGGTCTTAATTTTACGCAATACTTTTAAGATTAATGAGAATGGAGGGAATGTTTAAAATAACCTCCTCCATTCGACTGTAAAGGCGTCAATGTTCCATGCAAATGGATCCCTGTGCTAGGAAATGTATTTAACACATTTTTCATTAAAACGAGAAGCAAACAGATCAATAGATAGATACCCTATTGAGTCAACTATTGTTTGAAAGACTTCTTGTGATAATTCCCATTTTATATCCTGATTTGAACTCTGAGATTTATAATCTGTCTCAGAGAGTTATCTTTAGAATTAATATATGATGCAAGAATCCATAGATGTCTTGCTTCGCATCAATTCCAAATTTGTCTTGCAAGGTTATTTAACAGTGGAAATTGAATAGAACCCATCCTATTTATATAGGAAATGGCAGTAGTATTGTCAATTCGTAATAAAATCTCATCTGCAAGGCATCATAAAGCAAAATATAACGCTAATAACTCTAGATAATTAATGTAATTTTTATTTTCTTCTATTGGCCAACTTCCCTTAGCACTCTTTCCATTACATACTGTACCCCAACAACTAAAGATGCATCTGGGAAAATCTCTAAAGCAAAATTATATTGCTTTATGTGGCCTAGTCCTAATATTATTCTTCCACCATGTGAGATCTTCTTTGGCCTTCTGGCCAATGGTAATAATGTTATCATAATTACCCACAACCATTCCAAAGCCCTAAATTTTGCTGCTTCAAAATTTATTGTATACTTACACAAAACCATTAGATATTATTGGGTGCCGTTTCATTAGCATAATTTCATTTTACTAATTTCAAAAATCATAATATTATTACCGAGCATAAACTTCAAGCAATATAACATTCATTAGTCATAACAACGATTGCAATAAATTCATTTCAATATTCGATAATTCAATATAATAGTTAAAATCCATAACGACATTTAGAACAATGATTAGAGGGTATAACATTATGCAAAATATGTTTAATAAGTAAGCGAACTATCTCTTGTCGCATATTTAAATTTGGCTGGTGCCGAATGCATAAAACATTTGCATTGTGCGAGCGAGCGAAGCGAGCGAGCAAGACGGTTCGGAGCAGAAGCGATTTGGATAGGTTAGGTTCAGAAGGCTTTTTTTTTTTTTTTTTTTTTTTTTTTAATTATTATTATTATTATTATTATTTAATTATTATTATTATTATTGTTGGTACGGGTTTCCGATCACGGGCCCATGGGGACCCGTTATGATTATTAATTAATTATTATTATTTTATGCAAATTGATATTATGATTTGAGAAATTCGGCAATTTGTTTAAATGTATATTGTTTTTGTATGATCTCAATATTTCGAGATTGAAATTCTGATATTTGTGTTATGAGAAATTAAAACTTGCAAAAATCGTTGTTATGACGAACATTACACACCCTAAGATGTTGTCATCCATACTGAAACTAAACTACCTAACTAAGCAGTAATCTAAATTTAAATAATTCTAAATTATCCTCCGCAGTCTTTCCCATTTTATATTTGTATAGGCTAATGTCACCTTTACAATCTATTTGGAAACCAAAAAATTCTGATATTAAGTGGAGTAAAATTACTCTTTTCCCCATTTATGACAAAATCAAGACATAGTAAATGTCTTTTTTAAAATTTTTTCATTACTGACACATTCATCATAAGTTGAGCCCAGACAAATCAGATCATTGACATAAACCAGTAAGCGAATGCCGTCTTATCTTAAGATATCCTATCACCGGCTTTAACAAATTTGTGAAATGGAATGGTGCGGTGCTTATGCCAAATGGTAAGCAATTGTATTTATATAACCCGAATTAAATTGGAACCTTAAATATTTCTTATGTGTTATTTATGCATTAGGCATAGGTATATGCATTGATATTCAGACTGTCAAAGTCTTTGATAAGTTGTGAATAACTTGACACTTGCCAAGCCCGTTTCTAACTGTTTACAGTTGATAGGGACCAGCAATGACTCGAGAAGTTTCTCTTTAATTTACTTGGGCAGGCAATATACAATGATATACTTTATTGTATTATAAAACTGATCATGCACCTTGTCTCCATTCTGTTTCTCACCAGTATTCGACTCACCTAGTGCCGACAAAATATCAGTCACTTCTTCTGAGTCACTTTGATCAGAATTATTTATTTGCTTATTAATTAAGTAATCTGAGTTTCTAATTCTGATGCTACAGGTTCCGTTTTTGGGTCAAGCTCTGGTATTTGAGCTGAATTATATGCAGGCAAAAAGTAAATACCAAGCCTGAATTTCAAAACAAAAATTTGTTTATCCCAAACAATTTAGGTTAGGATCGTGACAAACATGTCAAGGTTTGACCATTGGCCATAGTATTGACTATCCAACGGATAGATAGCAAAATCGTCACACGATAATGCTTTTAAACAGAGTTAATTATACTCAAGTCTCCATACAGTGAGACGTGTAGGTACATAGCATTCCCACGGAATGTACGTACGTTCTCATCTCTTCGTAACTATTTTTTGGGAAAAGCTTTCCCGTGTTGCAATGAACTTATAATTATAAGGAAGAGAGATGTATATTTCTTTGCCTAAACCCCCTGTATTATATTAATCCTAATCACTTACCCTTTGGAGAAGCCGATGTTCTGTAGAAATTGCGTCGTACTTTTTCCTATCTCTATCCAGCCTTTTCTCTAATTGCAGTATTTCTCTTTTTGGCATGGTGCAATATAATATTTTCGATAACTGATACAATAAAAAGTATTTTTCCCGAAAGAAAAAACATCTTTTGTGTCGATTGCGCTCGAGCGCGAAATGACAGATGACATATGTGATTAGTATTGACAGGTGCTGTTTTTTGTTTATGGTGTCTTTATACGTCGCGTTCAAGTAGCAAGAAAGGACGGAACTACATAGTTATCTCGGACTAAGTACGAATATAATCCATAATCCTCCACAATAGGCGTCAACCGTTACTCTGTTTATAATTTAAAAACAAGTCACTATTTTCTGTCAAATTCTTCTACTTATCCCAAACTTATCATTTTTTTATGTACCACCTACCATCTCAAGTAAATATGCATGTCTATGTACACATATGTACTTTTGGCGTACGTGACCAGACTCATGTACGAAGTGAAAAAACTTTCGGAGTCGCGTTACAAATAGCTGTGGAAGCGAATTCTCTACGGGCCCAATTACGGCAAATTATTAGCTATTGTTGCGAATCACTGTCCAGAATAAGTGCTTATATAAGTGAAATCATACCAGGGCTTTTGATTTCTGACCTCATTATACATTTTCTTTGAGACGTAGAACGCGATCACTCCCTTAAGTATTGAAAGCTATTAAAGTTAGTCGTGGTCTTTTCACGATGGTCAGTCCCGTAAGTTTAATTTTATGTGTCAATAATTATTTATACTCAAAGATTTGGCGATATCTGACGTAAAACAATTTTTAAGACTTAAAATAATCACGAAATATTCTAACGGTAACTTGTTATTAGACACAGGCTAATTAAAACATCCCTCCTTTGGCTAAGCTAGTAAAAGATACAATGAACTATCAGGCTGTGTAAGTCATAATTACATTTTTAAAACTTATGCAGCCTGTGGTTTAAAACTCCTCAAGTGCATTCCACCGAAGTTCACCTAATTATTTAAATACTTACGCATTAACACGCTCTGGGTCTACAGGGCAATTACGAAAGAACAATTAAACGCGGCCTCTTTGCAATTGTTTTGTATTCAAATTGGTTTTCAACAATGAAATTAACGCCAGCCTCGGTGTTCTAGAAACAATTCTAATCTGATAATTAAAAACTTTCATTGACACTAGAAAAGGTTTGAGACCTTTGCAAAGGTGTTTTTAATGCTATTATAGCATTACACATGACATTACTCTACCGCTATCCAATTATTTCTACATTATCGCATTGAACTTTACAATTATCTATTTGAACTTGAATCATGTCACTCGGCACGTAACATTCCATTCCATCCTATGGGTTATCTCACGGTGGTCTCTATAAACATAACATCAAGTTTATGGTTTCAAAAACAATCCTCCATTGGTCCCATAGAGATAAATAAAGAAAAATAAAGATAATGCGAAGTTATGTAACGATAACACTTGTTTTCATGGCAATTTTATCGCGCTTATAAACACGACTTTTACGCAAATTGCTCGTTTATGTGATTAAGTTTTTGCGATGATGTTTACTTTTCTACTTAGATTACTTATGCCTTAATGGCCGTCTCGCAGTAACTTAAATCTCGATTTGGTTCTAGCTTGAAAATGAGATCTCGATTTAGGACGGCTTGCAAGAAGAAAAAGTCTCGATTCAGTCGCTCAACCTGGTTTAAAAATTGAGAGTTCCTCGCATTTTGACGCTACTAAAACGAGTTCAACACTAAAATGAGTTTTATTTGTTTCTAGCAAATGTCTACGAGTCGTTAAATTTTATGTCCTTACTTTATGCGCTTAATTTCGTGCAACTAGAGTTTCACTGCGGCGTTTGATTGGTCACTGATAAAACTTCAGCTCATCGGTCGAGCAATGTAAGTAAGTAAGTAAGTAATGCTTTATTGTACAAATATAAAGAAACAGATACAATTCACAAAATAATACAAATAACAATAATATAAGCACAAAGGCGAACAATGCAATGAAGGCAATGTAATGCTAGTTAAGGTTTATAACACCACTAAATCGAGATGCAACTCTTTCCAGTACTACAAGCTAAATATCTGTTAGCTATCTCTGTCGTGTCTAATCATCATTAGAATTCCTTTTACTGGTAAACGTCATCCTCATCCAAAGGTCAAGTTTGGTGTTCAGACGGTGAATTTAAATCGCTGATAATGGTAGCTGTCATGCGATACCATTCTAAGAAATCAATGGGCTGTAGTCCAATAAGACAATGCTACACAAGATAAAGTCTATAAGCCACGTTTCTTTTTAGTGTTCTAAATATTTAGAAACGTTGCTTGTCTGTGTCACGGATATTAACAAATCGTGATCGGAAAATGGGATTGAAAGATCTGTAATTTGTACAAAATTGTGTGTGTGCGCTTAGATCTATGCGCAAATGAGTGGTCTTACAAAAATGAATAAAAATCTTCTTTCTTACTTTCTTTAATTTCATATTACGACAAAAGTACTTGTATGGAATAACTAACTATCAGTTTCCATTCCTATTCTAATTGCGGCTTAATGTACTTAACCTACTTATTATGGGAAACCTTCGTGTTTTTCAGTTCAGATCAGTCATGTGATAAACGAAGTTTGTAAGCACTGTAACCATATTGCACTTATAATAAGTGACTCTATCACAACAAAGCCATTGCGCAAGAAGATTGTAACGCTCCTTTTCCCATTGCCGAAAAATATGATAGTAAAACAATAGTAAAAGAAAAACCATAGGAGCTTGCAGGGGCCTTACCATGACGTCTTAATTCCGACTCAGTTCAAGTTTTAGCTGTCACTTTTAGTATGAATCTGACAGCGAGCGAACCTAAACTGAATCGCATTAAGACGTCATGGTAAGGCCCCAGTTTGCCTAGCGCACTGAAAGCTTCTTGCTTTTGACAATATGGCCTCTGGGGCCCGATTTTTAGAAGCATATTGGCGAAAATGTCCCTCGGAAGTGATGAAAAATTGTGCTGAATTTGAGATACGAGTAGATTACACGAAAATGACCTTTAAGACTGAAAGTCGTATCACATTCCGGTGCTCACCAAGCTGTAAAACTATAACAGGCTGCCTATAGAACTAAAATTTATTACAAATAACTCATTGTTTCAGAGGAAACTAAAAAGTTATTTGTTGAGAGGTTGCTTTTATAGTGTAGATGAAATATTTAATAATGATTAGGTTAGGCTTTTTTTTTGTTATTACATCGATAATCGTACTAGTTCTGTTGTAGTATTATTAATGTATAGTTTTATTTTCTGCTGCCACTTATTTCTTCTGCGACATGTTACTTAATTAATATTAATTTACACAACTGTACTTCAAACACGATACATGTATTGTTTTTTGAATAAATACTGTCTGTCTACTGTCTACTAGTAAAAAATTTAATTTGAGCTGTAGTTTTGTAGCCAAATATTTTTCCACGTTAGAATGGTACTTTCGAGTAACTAATATGCTTTTAAAAACTCTAGCCTATTTCATATAGGCCTCTTTCCAGTAATTATGCTTTTAAAAATTCTAGCCTCTTTCTATAGGCCTCTGGTTCATAGCGTGGTACGTGCCATATTTCAAGAGTACGTTCCTAACAGACTTTATTCATTCATCCTATTTTAGAAATACAGTACCCACCTAACCACGATTAACCAACAACCACTCATTCATATGAGTTATTTAATCAAGGCCCACCCGTGGGGAAGTTCCTCAACGAGTTACATTTCAAATGCTTAATTTGAATTCCTTCCAATAATTTTACATGATGTTTTATTTGTTGGATGTTGTCAGTGATACACGATTCGAGGTTCAAAGTTCTGTTTTATTTTACATGTTACTTGTGTAGCCAGAGGAATCATGTTGGATATTGATACATGTTTTGTTTTTACAAACATGGTAGGTGTGGTGTCGGACTCGTTTTTTTGCTTACTGCGAAGTTGCGAAATTGTTGTAATATGAATATTTGCGGTAACTTATAGTTGTATCGGCACTTGTTTGCAGGCTTTTGCAATATTGTCAGCTAGCTGTCTGACATATTTTCTGCGGCATATTTTCTAAAACACTTGGGACTTGTAACGAAAATATTTAATAAAACAAATTTCACTGCGTATAATCTTTTACTTGTCCAAAATTGATTAATGTCTGGTTCATTATCAGGGATTAAAAGTAACAAAATAATCCCCAAATAAAAATAGTAAAAACTAATAATAATATCATTGAGTAAAATTTTGTCATATTAATTTTTCACACCGATGTAAAAAGTCCTGATGATATACGGTTCTGTAATGGGCAACCCAGCAATATTGATAATTGATGGCCAGCTGCTGCGCAGACGCCGTAGCTAGATCAACTAAGATGACTGACGCCGTGACAGACCTTATAAAATTCTATTAAGCAATTCGACTTTAATAGGTACTACATCAGCTTGAGCTGTATGGGCTTAGTTCCCTTCGCCTTTCCTATATAGAAAAAATGTTTATTAAATATGAGACAGACACCTTTAGCTAGGCAAATTTGTACCATCTTAGGCCTCATCTTCGCCTGCCATCAAGCGAGATTGAAGTCAAACGTAAGCCTAATTTATGTAAAAAAATAATATTTAAATCGATCTCAATCAATGTATTTTAACGTGAGCTGAGCTGAGACTAGAGGTTTTATTCATCGCAATCAGTAAGCAATCAGTGGGTAAATTTTAGTTAATTTCAACCTCGCTGTTATCATGACAGTGATAACTTAATCACTGCAGAAAATGCGTTGCGAACATACTGCGATTAGATTTGACATTTTGGAAGACAAAAATAAATTTTGTATCTTTTAACGTATCTGGCCTACGTGACAGAATCGATCGGAACAAAATACCTAAATATTTTGAGTTAAGTATGTTCATTTTAAACCTAAAAAAAATAACGAATGTAAGTACAACTTTATAAAATTAGACAAAATAAACTTCAAATGAGAATAATGTAATATACTCGTAGTAATGTAAATATCCCTATGTAACTACCTCCTATACTACATACTAACATAGTCTATAAGTTCATGTAAACTAACACTATATGGACTTTGTCTGAAATAAAAAAATATTATTAAGTATATTATTCTATATTATTATTATTACTTCAGGTGTTCCAACAATGACCAATGCTGAGACACCTGACTCAGTACAATGCCTACGAGCGTGCGGGTCAAGTTTATGGTCGTTAGTGCTAAATCCGAGAGGGGAGTAAAGGTGCGACCACACCGCCGCTTAAAAAACGGTGCATAAAATGTATGAAGAAACGGTGAGAAAACGTGACGCATACGACACGTCGCGGCGTATACGCGGCGGTTTGGTCGCACCCTTAGTTGAGAGAATAACAACGTATCTTAGGAATCATATTATAGGCGATGCGGCTTGCAACCCATCACTATTTGATTCCCCTTTCCATCTATATACCCGCAATCATGCTAAACATGGCATTTAGGTCTTGTTACCTTAGGCTCTGTCTACCTCGCGAGGACGTAATCTCGCAGAAGGAGGAAAGGGAGCGGGAGCGCGAGAATGACCCCCTCGCGCCCCCGCTCCGGCGCAGACGGATAGGGAGGAGGCGGCGGCAGTTTGCCGCTGCTCTTCCCTAGTGGTGCCTGCTGGCGGGGGATGGGGATCCCCTGCTAGCTAGTAGAGGCCCACGAGTCTAGGGGGGGGCCAAGTATTCCCGGCCCCCCTCTCTTTGGCGCGGGAGCCCCGGCGTTTAGGCTGAGGCGGCCGGCGGGGTGTGCGTGGTGACACTATTATTCTCCCACGGCACCCCTCCAATGGCAGAGAGGGAATACCGGCGGGTTTTTAGTGGGTAGGCCTCCTCCGCTTCCCCCCGCTCGGGGGGGCCGGGGCGGGGAGGAGAGTCCCACATAACCTCCGCGCCGTCCCCACGGCGCGGTGGTATGCGTAACGCATTTTCCCGCCGCAAAAAAAAAAAACAAAAAAAGGCTCTGTCTACCTCGACGGGGATAGAGACGTGCAACAATATTACTTAGGTGTAAATCTTCAGAGCATTGACCGAGCTCAGTTAGCCCGTTATGGACTTTGTATTCTGGCAAAAAAATACAAATTCACCGACCTATTTTTAAAGCTAGCGCCTGAATTAATTCAAATGAACAGCCTTTTTTATTCACGGAAAATGTGGAGATAACTGTCGTGATTATTTTATTACGGTTTCTTAGCCTACTTCAAAAAATGAGTTTCTCGTTCGAGTGTTTGTTTTTCTTTTTGTATGTGTAATCTTAGCTGTCTGTTAACCGATTTCGGTACACACATCTTTTTTTTTATAGTGTATGTCTTAGAGGTGGTTTAATGCGAACTTTATTAAAATAAGGACTTTAAATTTTAACGTTAAATTATCCTATAGATGCTGGCCCTAGACTCCATATGAACAGAGTAATGCATAGGTTCCCAAACTTGTTTGGGAGATTGGAAGGTCGCCCACTAAGTAAGACAACCTTTTCAGCCCCCTCCCCCTATTCTTGTGGTGGTACCTATATCAGCGCATATAATTAATCATCAATTAATATTCCATCACTAATAATATCATCATTAATATTTTTCACTGAAAGATAGAATAAGGAATAGTGTGATAAGGGATAGAAAAAAGTATGCTTAGTTGGTTTGGTCACGTAGAGAGGATGGATGAAAGAAGATTAACTAAACAGATTTATACGGCGAGTGTGAATAGGTGCGTTGGGAGGGGAAGGCCTAGGCGGACGTTCCATGATCAAATTGGGGACGTTTTGGAAAAAGGCCAGGTCAAAAGTACCCGAAACCGACGAGCATGTATGAAGAGATTGATGAATGTGGATGAAGCGAAAGAGGTATGTCAGGATCGTAGCAAGTGGAACAAAGTAGTCTCTGCCTACCCCTGTGGGAAAGAGGCGTGACGATATGTATGTATGTATGTACGTAATATTCCATGCTTGCCACAAAGCTGTTTTTTTCTATTTTTTTCTCAAATCCTCAACGACCCCCCCTCTCGGTAACCTTCAGCGCCCCCTGTTGGGTGATAGGGACAACATTACGAACCTATGGTGTATTTTCTAAGAGCGAGCGGGAGAGAGTTATGGTATTGTTGCGAGTCAAGCACAGTGAATCCGCGAGCAATATTTGTATAGAATATAACCCTCTGTATTAAAAACTTGTTTAAGTGCCAATGCACTTAAAAACAAACAAAATAAATACGTGAGGTACCTACTTTAGTTTTCCGCAAACCAGTTAAAAGTGCAATTAAAAAAAAAACAAAAATTATCTGTATTGACCCATAACATAACTGATAACTCTTAAGTTTAATATTTACCTACTTACGTAAGTATTTTTACTGTCCGTAGCCTAGGAAACATGCTTTAAATAGGAAATATTATCGGTTTTTTTACATCAGCCAATTTCTCAATTTTTTTGAAGGAAAAAAGTTTTTAAGCAGTAAACCTACAAATTCACAATAAATTGCAACGAAACTCTGTGAGCATCTGTGTTTTGCGTAACGTTGAATTTGTTTAACTTTGGTATATATATATACAGCCTTTTTAGGCACCGCGAAATATACGCGACGGTAACAAAGGTCATTCAACTTTAAAATATTTACGCGGATGGCTTTTTGCAATATATTTTAGTTCAATATTAATTTTCATTTATTTCTAATATACTAACTAGACAGGTAGGTACTGTGAGGTAGCATGCGAATCTGCAAACTGGCTGGTTTGTCGGACTGGCTGGTTCGTCAGTGCGATTGAAATCCATACATCGAACGCTCGTTCGATGATTTTAAATATTTGTTTTTCGGATTTCGAGAGCACGGTCAGATCGCTTTGAACGGGGTTTGCAGATGCAACCCGGCATTTTGTATATTTAATGATTAATTATTCAGAACGAAATATAAAAATATTCAAACGTATTGAGTTGTTTTAAATAAAGTACTAATAGGCCTTCAGCACCCCAGTTTTTATAGGCCGAATTCTATATGAATCCCCGTACTAGTTAAAGTGCCTCCTCAAGGCAGCTCTACAGTACCTACCTATCTCCCGATCTATATGAAATTTGATTTCGAAAAGAAAAAAAAAACACTGCCAATTTTTTTTGCATCGAATTCAAATAAAATTACTTAACTTTCTAACCTTTAGCAAATTAATGTAACAAAACAACATCTACGTTAACTTTCTTTTTGGCACGAACGTTTCGTTCTAGGTCAAACGTTTCAATAAGAATCTTGGTAAATATTCAACATACACAATTATACTATGCGGCATATACATGTCTCATTTACTAAAGCAAGACACGGCCGTTGACCCCGTACTATTGTTCATTTTCTGCTTTAGAAAAAGCAAACAAACTTTGATCAATCTTTTTATTTTACAACTCTTTTTAAAAATCAATCCCTACGAATTACTTATAAACCAACAAATATGTTATTTAAATGTGTCCTATTGCTTTGCAACTAGTTGTTAAGTACTAAACTTATTTGGTAAAAAAAAATGAGACGAGCATGTATGAAGAGATTGATGAATGTGGATGAAGCGAAAGAGGTATGTCAGGATCGTAGGAAGTGGAACAAAGTAGTCTCTGCCTACCCCTGTGGGAAAGAGGCGTGACGATATGTATGTATGTATGTATGTATGTAAAAAAAAATCAACTATGACACAGATCAAGATTACTTACTTCTTTCTAATAGGTACTGAAAAAAAAATAGGTAAGCATTATCTTATTCATAAGTTCAGACTTTATTTTACGAAATTGTTTACATAATATATCTATTCATGCGTGTGATGGTTACTTTACAATATATAATTATTATTTTATTATTTATATTTATTCATAAGCTCTTAGAGGATCTGATATCCTGGTACATAAACTCTTCCTCCGTCTTACGCCTGACGCGAGGTTAACATTTTTCACCCATCCCAAAAAGTGCTCAGCGCCGCTAACGAACTTTCACCTTAACAATGTCCTTCGACTTGCTAATCTCCCGCGTTCAAAACAATATCCGTCCATTATACACCAGCTCGCTATTAATCAGTGAGCTGTAAAATCGCGGTTCTAAATGATTGGATGGATTTAAAAGGTGCCGTCACGCTTCTCGAGCATTACCTCGCGAAAATGGTTACAAGTTCGTACGTAACGATGATTATTTAATAAAAATGTCTTACATGTTCAAATTTTGGCGCTGACCGTGCTCTAGTTTCATAAGAACTTGTCCTAGACTTGCTGATGGCCAATGCGACGACAAAAGCTAGGTTATGTCCGGTTGTTATTGTTGTCTTAAAGATAATAATAATAACAAATAAATAAATAAATATATGTCGGGGAAAGAGTTAAATACGCGGATATTCACCTTGGAGGTATTAAATGAATAACAAAGAATGTCTTCGGACTAAGATAATAATTAAGGAATCACTCAGTGTGCACGTCTGGCACGGTTGATCGATGTGGAGAGACTACCCTCACTGGAGCGCGTCCCGCATCGTCACACTACTGACTGACTTTTATAATCAAAACAATGCATGCCGTGGCTTCTCGCTCTCACATATACATACCTAAGGTAACAATACACATATAATGTTAATCATTACGACCTCAGCTACACGCTGGTAAAGTTATGCGGGTTCCTCGCGAGCACCCTGTATAAAGACCACGTTTAGCATGGTGGTGGGCAAGGTGGAAAAGGGATATAAAATAGCGATGGGTTGCTAGCGGCATCGCCTATAACCATGAATCCTACGATTTTCATCCATAAATAAATAGCACGGGACAAATTACAGTAATTGACCTAGTCCCAAACTAAGAAAAGTTAGTAAAATGGCTGCTAGGCAACGGAACACGGAGATAGATTATAATTTGAAATAGCACGTACGTTAATTATTATCCCGGGAAATTAAGTAGTTCCCGCCCTCGGGATAGTGAACGAATTCTTAGAATGCACAAAAATATAAACCATGCAAATAGTACTAAGTGCAGAGAGAAATATAGGTCTCAAGTAGGAAGCCGAAGGTGTAAACAAACGTATATAGTATATAATATGCGGAATTGGATATAAGGATTTAATTGTAACACGTTTATATCCGGTCTAAGTACTACGAGTATGTACTTACTTTACTTTTTTGTTTAAGTAATTAAAACCAACACTGTCTGTTAGGCCCACTCAAATATGTAAATAAAAAAAAAGAAACCCTAATAAAAATATTTAAGTTAATTACACAATAACGTTAACTTTATTCAAGGTTAGGGTAACCATGTTGTCGGATTTGACCAGACTTTCGGACAAAAGTCCGGTTTTAATTCAATGAAAAATTAGCAGACGGCTCTTTCAGAATTATGTATTTAGTTTTAAATACGTTTAATAATATCAACTATGCAAGTGGATCAGAAGCTTTCGGTCGGTATAATGTATTGGTTTAAAATAAGGATAAATTATTGTTTTTGATATACAATCAGTGGGTAAAACTTGTAAAAACAAGACTATATATTATTCAAAATCAATGTGTCTTTGACAACACTGATATGCGCATACAATTTATTTTATTATCTTTACGAAAGTGCATGAAGTTTAACTTTAATTTATGTCAAGGAAAATAGAAATGTGATGTTCATTGATTTATAGTGTGGAATCCGAATGTTATTTATCTTTTTTTGTTTATATATTATATTATCCAGTAATGTAATGAATCTGTTGTGACTTTGATATATTATTGATTTAATTCAAGATTTCCATTTCATTATATTATCTTATCCTGCCTACTATTTCTCATTTTTTCACGATGACGGTAATCAATTTGTAATTTAAAATGTACACTTAGGTAAGTATTTATTTAGTTTTTGGGTGAAAAAAAATTGTTTTGGGTATGACATAGGTATATTTCAATACGTATGTAATAAAAAAATGAGGCTACAAACTTTTTGTATGTATGAATATTTATATGTAATAATACTTAAATTAAATAAATAAATTAATTAATATCTTGGGAAAATTTACACCAATTGACCTAGCCCCAAACTAAGCAAATTACATAATATTTTTATTTGTTGTGGTTGAATAGGTACTGATACTAAGCACTTATAAATATAAAATTTTGTACGAAAGAAAACAGGTACAGAACTAAGAAAAAGGCGATTAAATATAAAAACAATACTATAGCGTATTTCTTATTATTTTCGTAATAAGTGATGCTAAAGACAACAAGCGCTTCGTTATGCATACTAATATATAGGTATAACATACAGTTTGTTATCAAGAATTTTCTAATTACATAAGTACTGCCGAAAGCAGCACCGCCTACACGGCAATTTCCAAACATTCGGCAAACTGAATTAAACAATATAAGAAAAACAAAATCGTTACATTTTCTCTGACAACGTTGAGACCTTGAAGATTTCACGGTTATGTATCTCGGTACATAGTCAACTGTAAGAATGTAGCACATTAACAACGCGATACGCATCACGATAATTATGTTAAATAGACGTTAAATCAACATATCTGATATATTATTATTGATTTCCCTTTGAAACGCTCATGCTGTATTTACATGCCCTTTCAGATAACGTTGATACTCTCGGTCGCTTTTCCAGTTTTCCACATTGCAGGAACGCAACGCTACCAAATAGCGTCAGTCGGTTGTATATCAGCGTATCTTCAAAAACTGTGACGTTCTAACTCGGCTGGGTTGTGAGAGCCCGCTCGAAGTGGCCTACGTGACTCGCCGTACCCCGGCAATGGTGTCGTGGCGCCAAATAAATTGCTATCCTATTAATGTTATTTTATCAAATACTTCAATTAAATGAATGGAGAACGATACCGCACGTCTGCCCTTACGTTATTCAGTTCAATAATAACCTTCAGTCGTTATATAATAGCGAAAAAAACGCACGTGTCTAAGTCTAACATGCATCAGCTGATTCAGTTAGATACTCACCCCATGAATTACCAAAGTTGATGCACAGGGCTAAGATAGCGAGGCAACACTTCGTTTTACACATTTTATCTCATAAATTTTGGTACAGGTTGATTCAAATACACATTAGACTGGGTATTAAAAGTGCGAGTTTCAGCACAATGTGAGATAGAGGGCGCGCACGACCGCGCCGACTGCGTGCTCGTCCGAAACTAAATAAAACGCGGTCACCGGTTGCACCGTAGCTAGAGAATACGACAATAGGTTCATTGAAGATAGTTTCGGCGCATGCGGCTTGCTGTTATCGCGAGTAATCTCAGCGTGGGAGGTCGTGCCACGGATATTGCACGATTTCGGATTCGGCGATATGCTAGTTAGCAGGTGTACTTAGGGCGCCTAATTGATAAACGCCATACCAATGACATTGGATGGGACTTACGAGTCAAACAATTTCCATAAAATTATACATTCCGACGCGTGAGCGTAGGTAAGCCGACGTCATGTATTGACGTTGGGATTTTTAAGGATCGTTTTGATTATGTTATGGATTTTACTGAACTAAATTTAGGAACTACATGCGTCTGCTTCTATAATTTTTTATAGCAGGTGGTAAAGCCCAATCCATTCGGTGATTGTAGCCTTAGTTGAGGCAAAGTTGTAGTGGGAGAGGTGCGGTGTACAGATTGAGTCAAGCGCCAAGAACGTCCCATCAATCACCATCGATTTGTCAATAGCTTCATTTAATGTTTGACAAGTTTGCGTTCAAGAATACTACTTATCTCGACTAAACTGTTTTGATTTTAAGTTCCTTGTTTAAGTTTTATTAATTTATTGGTTTACCTTGCAGTTTCTTTGAAACTTAAAAGTATCTGTTCATTATAGCTATAGCTATCGTCATCAATGGTATGACACATGTCATAAATAACGATAATAATACTTACATCGTTTAATTCGGACATAATCCATAGCGTTGAAACTTAATATTATTGAATAAATGCTAGAACATCGAAACATAATAGTTCCTCAGTATATTTTGCGCTACAAGTTACTTCCATTTCTATCATTTTATGATCATATATAATTACTATAACAAATTACTGCTTTCTCGTACAAACCTCATTTTGAATTGGTAATACCTACATGTTTGATTTTTAGAATATTACTAGTTTGTTAGTTTTTGGTATTATTATTTTCAACGTCTCATTTCATCTCAATATATTCATTACTAATACACAATTACACATACGTAGCATACGAAAAGATAGCATAACAAATTTCACTAAGTAACTGGAAATTCTACTAATATTATAAATGCGAAAGTTTGTGACGATGTGAGTGAGTGAGTGAGTGTGTATGTTTGTTCGTTCTTCACGCTAAAACGACTGGACGGATTTGGATAAAATTTGGAACGAAGATAGCTGGTACCCTAGATTAAAACATAGGCTTCTTTTTATCCCGGAAAATTGCATAGTTCCCGGGGGATAGCGATAAACATGTCAATTGCTAATTCTACGCAGACGAAGTCGCGGGCAGAAGCTAGTATTTCATAAATTATTAAGTTGGCATTTATATGGAAAATGACACTGATCCCAAGCTGAAACCTTTCGACCGAAAATATTGTGAAAACAAATCTCATTATTATTGCGATTGCGGGCTGTAATCAACATCATCATCATCATATCAACCGTATGACGTCCACTGTTGGACATAGGCTTCCCCCATAGACCTCCAGTTGCCTTGGTTGGAAGCGGCTAGCATCCAACGTGAACCCGCGATCTTAACCAGGTCATCCGTCCATCTCGATGGTGGACGTCCTACGCTGCGCTTGAGGAACGGGCGGTCGGGCTGTAATATCCAATCCTAAAACCAAATAGAACTGCTTACGATGCTGTCTCCCGGCGTGGTCAGTAAGACAGCGGATCAAATTACTGGCACTGACATGAGATATTCTATCTTATCTCCAATGGTTGGCCATATTTTATATCTGCAATGACTTAAGTTTTGCAACTGTAAGTAGGTAAGAAAGTAAGTCATACTTGTCATACCTACACTGGTACATAAATTACATAGGATCTACAATAAATACAATTAGAGTGCTCTGTTGTCTACCATAAAGGTGTAGGTACAAATGTTAAACTTAAAGACTGAAACAATATCCAACACAATAGCCAAGAGAATGTGTAACCCGCTTGCTTGTTTTCCACTCTTATGCGTAAATAAAAATCAGATAGGTACCACCTAGTCTTAATTTTCGTGTAGTTAGTGTAATTACTGCAGATCTTGTTTCAGATAAATAATATGTCGGATAAAGGAAGTAGACGACAGTAGCTCAGGAAGTAACCACATCGTGACCGGAAGCGATCTGTCGTTTAAGAGCCATTCTGATTTTAATTTTTATTACACACCGATAATGCGTTTGTTTCATTTATGTGAATAGGTAATAAATTTTGTTGTTGTTATATTAAGGTGCTTTAATTTCGAGGTTAATTTATGGAACACGCTGTATGTCATATCGGACAATTCCGGACGCATGGTCACCCTACCTTGGATGCGAGTAAACTTTTAATTAAGGTAAGTATGTGATAGTTTTTGTGCAATAAGCTCTATTTAATATGGCTGACGCCTTTAAAAGGTATTTAACACTAGGTTATTTTTTTTAAATTCCATTTACGTAGCGTTTTGACTAACTCAAATCAACAATGTCTGGCGATAATTATACTTGGGTAGGTACCTACTTAGCATTTTTTTAAATAAAAACTACAATATATTATGTTTTTTCACAAAATAGAAAAATTGACTGAATGCCAGTAAATTTGACCACGTCGGTAAAAACTTTTTCAAACAATGAATTTCCTGAACGTGGCTAAGGTTTGGTGAATGAATTTTTTTTTTGACCTTTTGGACCACAAACCATGACCATGATAAAGAGCCTTGTGGCTAATTAGTTCTTATAATTAACAACACGTAAATTTAAGCAGGACGTTATATTGCCAAAATTAACAAAATCGTTTTTCAATATACACGTAACTTTTAGAAAAAACAATAAGTTTGCTTAAAAATAATCAAGTGCATGGACGTACTTAATTGGGATGTTGGGAGGTCCCAGTGGCGTAACTATAGGGTGGCAGGGCTGGCGAAATGCCAGGGGCCCCCAGCTCTACGGGGCCCCGAACTGGCTTGGCCTTGAGCGCAGAAGGGAAGATGATACACTTCTTTATAGTGAGGAAGGGCCCCATCCGATGAATTTGTTGCAGGCCCCTGATAATGTAGTTACGTCACTGGGAGGTCCTCAGGGTCTGAGGGTCCCTTAGCTTATAAAATTCTCTGCATGAAACACATTTTTGGACTTCCGAACCCTCCCTATTATGAAAGCTACTTCCATACCCTTTTTAGGGTTCCGTAGCCAAATGGCAAAAAACGGAACCCTTATAGATTCGTCATGTCTGTCTGTCTCTCTGTCCGTCCGTATGTCACAGCCACTTTTCTCCGAAACTATAAGAGCTACCTAAACTGTTGAAACTTGGTAAGTAGATGTACTCTGTGAACCGCATTAAGATTTTCACACAAAAAAAAAAAAACAATAAATTTTGGGGATCTTAGTGGGTACTTAGAACTGAAATTGAAATTTTTTTTTTCATCAAACCCATACGTGTGGGGTATCTATGGATAGGTCTTTATCTATAACTAGTTTCTAGCGACATAATATGATGAAAGTGATAATGTAATAATGCTCAATGAGAAAAGTGGTTTTTACAAAGCCAGGCAAACGTAGTGTTTTAGCGCCATCTGTCAAATATCTTTTGCAACTCGAGCCAAACGAGATCGCCAAACCGTTACGTTGAAGACGAAAAGCATAGCGCGTGTTGGAGTGGTTGTCAGTACGTCCGCTCGCCGCTAGATGGCAGTCTAGGTCTCTTTTTATCGTTTTTATCCGAGTGGAATGGATGGTGAGCAAACAAAATGCAAAATATTTTAATTATATTTACCAAATTTCTCTCTCTCTCCAGCCTATATACGTCCCACTGCTGGGCACAGGCCTCCTCTCAGAACGAGAGGGCTTGGGCTATAGTCACGCGGACCCAGTGCGGATTGGGAACTTCACACACACCATTGAATTGCTTCGTAGTTGTGTGCAGGTTTCCTCACGATGTTTTCCTTCACCGAAAAGCTCATGGTAAATTTCAAATGAGATATCGCACATAAATTTCGAAAAACTCAGAGGTGTGAGCCCGACCAACCAAATTGATTACTTACTTAACCTAAAATCTCTGGAAGGTCTAATTAATTTTTGAAGCTTGATTGATATTTAAACACCCAATCTATTACGACGTCATTCTTTTGGCACAATTTTTTTTTCTAGTTTTTTTTTTTTAATGCGTATAGGAAGGCAAACGAGCAAGTGGGTCACCTGATGGTAAGCGATCACCACTGCCCATAGACACCCGCAACCCCGGAGGGATTGCAGATGCGTTGCCAACCTAGAGGGCTAAGATGAAATGCCCCTTGTGCCCGTAATTTCCCCGGCTGTCTTACTCTCCACACCGGAACACAGCAGTGCAAGCACTGCTGCTTAGCGGCAGGATTAGCGAGTAAGATGGTGGTAGCTATCCGGACGGACCTTGCACAAGGCCCTACCACCCGCAAAACCTACCTAAAAACCTAAAATGAAACCTAAAAGGTTATGTTATAAAACGTATCGGGAATATTTTCAGCATAGTTAAAAAAACTTCAAAGATCATTAGCCAGGACAAGCGTAGAATATTGAAACATTGAACGTAAACATCACGTACCAATCACAATTCCATACCTACAAAAGACAAAGTTGTTGAATAAATCTCGGGATCCTACGGGCGCTTCCTTGAATCGAAATCAGGTGCATAAGCCTAGACATAAGGTACGTCCGTTACGTTTGCTGCATCTGTAGACGAAACTTTGTCTGATGATGCCTTGTGGTTGAGCATGAAACGCGTAAGACTGTTGATAGTGCTAGATGAGTAGGTATGTGAGAGTAATTCAGCCTCTGATCTTGATGAAATTCAGTTAGAATTTTTAACCATGGACAAAATAAATATAGATATACCTAGGTTACTTTTTATCCCGCAAAATGAGTTCCTGTGGGATAACTATAAGTGTTCGTAGTCGCAGACGAAGTAGGTTTTTAGGGTTCCGTACCACGAGGGAAAAAACTAAAAACGGGACTACTAAAACTTCGCTGTCAGTCCGTCTGTCACCAGGCTGTATCTCATGAACCGTTATACCTAGTTATAATTTTCACAGATTATGTATTCTTTTGCCGCTATAACAACAAATACAAAAATAGATTATAGTTATGTCTGTCTTTGTAAGTAACCAATAAAAAAAAATACAACCGAATTGAGAACCTCCTTTTTTTAAGTCGATTATTAAAATGATGTCACACTGCCTACATTTTGCTTCGGAACAGGGTTCTGCTAGCACAGGATGATATATTAAGGGTGCGACCAAACCGCCGCGTAAAAAACGGTGACGGTACGGAATCGCAACAAAATGTATGAAGAAACGGTGAGAAAACGTGACGCATACGACACGTCACTGCGTATACGCGGCGGTTTGGTCGCACCCTAACTTGGCGTATTGGTACGGAACTTTCAGTGCGCGAGTCAACTCGCACTTGGCCGGTTGCGATTCTATGAACATATATTGAATTTAATTTCAGTGCTGCAATCTATATATATAAAAGAAGAAACTGACTGACTGACTGACTGACTGACTGACTGACTGACTGACTGACTGACTGACTGACTGACTGACATATCAATGCACAGCCCAAACCGCTGGTTCTAGAGATTCCAAATTTGGCACGTAGGTTCCTTATAAGGTCTAGGGGTGCACTAAGAAAGGATTTTTCAAAATTCGACCTCTAAAGGGGTTAAATGGGGGTCCAAAGTTTGTATGGGGAAACAAGATTAGTTAAACTATTTTATTCGAAACTTCACAGGAGTATTCCTAACGATAAATGAGTAAACACCTGTTTCAGGTTTTTCGAAAATTCAACCCCTAAAAGGGGATAGGGGGTGACAAGGTCTGAAAATCAACGTGGGTATTATTATTATTATATTATAGTGGGTAGTATTGTTTGTACGGTTTATCGGGTCGCTGATTAAGAAAACAACAACACACATACCTACCTGACACACACACACATACACACACACACACACACACTCATACACTAATTTCCAGGGGAACGGGAAAAAACGGGATTTATATTATTCGATTTCGAGTGACCCTATCTCAATAGGTAACTATACTTAATAAATATAGACTCTTCAAATTTCGTACACAAGTAGATGATTACAAAACTAAGAAAATAATTTCAGGATTTTTGGAAATTCTCACAGGATAAGGAAAAAACGGGATTTATATATTGAGTTCAACGAAATCCTATGAATTATAATTAAGACTTCAAATTTGGCATAGAAGTAAGTGAGTGTAATAGTAAAAAACAGTTTAAAGGTTAAGGATTTTCGAAAATTCCAACGGGATAAGGAAAAAACGGGATTTATATTCAGTTCTACGGGATCGATTTTTCGTTTTAATTATCGTAGAAAACTGAAATTTGGCCTTCAGGTTCCTTGGGGAGTATGGGGGAGCACTACAAAAGGATTTCCCAAAATTTTGACGGAAATGAACG
This sequence comes from Pandemis heparana, assembly GCA_963854515.1. Taxonomy (NCBI): domain Eukaryota; kingdom Metazoa; phylum Arthropoda; class Insecta; order Lepidoptera; family Tortricidae; genus Pandemis; species Pandemis heparana. The sequence goes on along the minus strand of OY978018.1, from coordinate 11,458,021 downwards.
GGAAAAAACGGGATTTTTTGTTATATACTGCAGGTCGTAGACAGTTGAAATTTGGCATGTAGGTTGCTTGGCGAGTGTAAGGAAGCATTAAGAGACAATTTTCCGAAATTCCAACGGGAAAAACGGGACTTTTCGTTTTACTGGTTGTAGAAAGCTGAAACTTGACATGTAGGTTGCTTGGGGAGTGTAGAGAAACATTTAGAGAGGACTTTCCAAAATTCCCACGGGAACGGGAAATAACGGGATTTGTTTTACTGGTCGTAGAAAGCTGAAATTTGGCATGTAGGTTGCTAGATGAGTGCAAAGAAGCTATAAAAGATAATTTTCCAAAATTCCCACGGGAACGGGAAAACGCGACTTTTCGTTTTACTGGTTGTACAACGCTTAAATTCGGCAGTTAGGTTGTTTGGAGAGTGTAGAGGAGCATTAATAGAGGAATCTCCAAAATTCCCACGGGAACGGGAAAAACGGGTTTTTTCGTTTTACTGGTCGTAGAAAGCTGAAATTTGTCAAGTGGGTTCCTTGGGGAGTGTAGGGAGCATTAAAAGATCATTTCCCGAAATTCTTAAGGGAACGGGAAAAAACGGGATTGAAATACTCCTGGTACACGCGGGCAAAAGCTATTTGTCAATAAATGAAGTCTACGCGGACGAAGTCGCGGGAAAAAGCTAGTTAAGTATAAAAAGACAGGTCAAATGCAGTAAGTACTTAAATAATAAGGTACCTTCTAATTTAATTAGATCATTCTGCTGAGCGTAAGTAATCCTGTCGGGGGTTCATCGCCCGACGCATTCTATAAGTAAATTAAACATTGCAGGTTAAATTCGTTGCGTAAAGTCCTACATAGTACTCAGTGAAATTATATCGGTGTAGGGTAAATACTGAACTGGTCTTGCTTTCTTCCACGCTGGTCTGGGATTAAAGAAAGAACATAAAATGTAGGTACCAGTTGCTTCTCTTCCCGCGCAGATGGTAAACCCATCGAAGGAATAGGCGAAAACCTTAAGAGTCATGTTATAGGCGATGCGGCTAAGCAACATCTTAGGCTCTGTCTACCCCGTAAGGGTAAGGTATTTTTGACATCTTATTTTTATTTCATTGTTTATAATTTATTATGTTCTTGTTTAATAATAATAACTATATAAAATAATAATAATAGATAATAATTATATTTGTGACATGCATGTTTTAGTATGTATACTTACTTACTTAATGTAATTTTTGTTGAGTAAATAAATAAATCAATCAAAAACTGAATGTAGGTATAAATACCAACATAGAATTTATTTATATCTCTAGCCACACTCATCAAAAATGTATAGGGATATTTTTTATCCCTAGACAATTTTGAAAATTTCTATATATTATGTACCTACTTAGGCTTAAAATATCCCTAGACTTTTTTGATGTGTGTAGATGGTATACTAGGTATCTTAAGGTCTTAGCAAGTCATGTCTTGTTCCCAGCTATCCGTAAAACGGCTTATATGATGTCACATTTGCCGACGGTAGCATCTGCAGACGCAAGCTTACATTCAGAAAATATCTCGTAAAATATTTCCTACAAACCGCAAAATATACGATATTTTTCCGCAGCCCCGCTTTGCAAGTTTAGTAAACACGGCTCGGGCTTATATCTGTTGTTGTATCACAGGTTGTCACAGTCACAGAATATTACTAGGTATCGAAAGAAAATAAATAGGGGCCACTTTTTGATGGTCTTACCTAAAATTTAAATAGAATAACCTAACCTAAGAATTTCATATAATGTAAGTACAAACTTTTTGTTGATTGTACCTACTTTTTGTTGACTGTACTTGCATTGTCATCCGGCCTACATTATATTATGTGAATCAAATTTATCAAGTCAATCTTACCAAACGTTGCAGAGTTCTCTCCTGCGGAATTCTACTATCAGATTATTGTATAATCATCTGACTTACACAAGTACCTATGCAAGATTTAAAATCAATCGGGTGAAGACTCTGCTTCAAAATTGAGTCGCAAGATTCCACTCTGATCACATACATATACATTGCAAGCTTTTGATAATAAAATAATAATAACGAGTCGTATTTGAAACAGACTGTAGAAATAGGTCGGATTTGACTTGCTAAATTTGTTAAAATTATCGACAACGATTATTGCAGCACTGGACTGCACATCTGTTTAAATGTGATACCAAATCGATAGAGGGGTGGGTGCAAACAGTTAATTAATGCCATTATAACATAACCCAACTATTTTACTTGACGAAAAGTAGGTAGGTACCTAATCGTATATTTGATTAATCATACCTAATACTTTTAATTTTTTATGGGCACAGTTGGTTTATTTTCGTTGAAGTAAATCGAACGTAACATTAAATTTAATATTGCAATTGAATCAAATATTTGTGTCTACAAAAACCTCTAAGCCATTAAGAGCTAAAAATGAAATAAAACATAATTTATATTAGAAACAACTAATTCCACAACAATACAGCGCAACGCCAAAAGAGCGCATTAAATAACATTAGTAAAATTATTGTGGGAACCATTGTGTCGGGACCCTCGGGTCTTAGCACTGCGGGCCCCGCGGATGGGGCACGGAAAAAACTCACATGTGCCCATTCATCCCACAAAGCCCAGTCTGGGGTTAATTTACACTGCACTTGTCCGCGGTCCCCAAGGACGATGTTTTGTTTGAATTATTACGAGAATGAGAGGGGAATGTGAGCGAGCACGGTTTTAAGGGCATTGAGGAGTTAAAAAACATAATTTACTTCATAAAAAAAATTATAGATACTTAAATCAACAGAAATCAACTGTAAGGCTAAAAAAAGGTAAATAAATACAAGATTTTCCAATACCTAGGTAGGAGTAAAGTAGCGAAGGTATTGTCTCCCGATATGCATGAACTAAATGTTCAACAATCTTTATAAATAACTTCTCCAAAACTTTTATTTACTTAATGAAAAGAAAACCAATCACGCTGAAATTAAAGTACTTAACGAAGTATAGGTACGTTCCAAGTTTTCAGTTTACGACTAAAGAACATCGGTTTCATTCACCAGTTAGTATTTCTTTCTAAAAGGTTTCTAACTCACGTCTTATTAAAATTACAATTTTAAAATTTCCCACCTTTTATTAACTTCTGAAGTCATTTGACAGATTCTGTAAGTTGTTTCGTAAGTTCTGTCACGTGCCAGTTAAGTATCTGCCTCCACGTCGGAACGAATTCCCTAAGGTACATTGGGTTTCAGTAACTAAATAAAGAATCATCAAGTTATTGGCAGTGACGATAGTCGAGGAGCTGGTAATATACCTAGCTATTATTACTCCCAGCTTAATGTTTCTTGATGTACAAACATCCAAGTCTCTGTACTGTCTTCTAGAATCTAGATTGTAAGCAGACATCAAAATAAAATTTCAGTATCAATAGACAAAAACCAATAGACCAAGGTGAAAGACGTCATGGCTGTTATAGCAAGGAAAAAGTGGACATGGGCAGGACACATTGCGAAAATGGACGAGAATCGCTGGACAAGGCGAGTCCTTGAATGGAGACCCAGAGCTGATACTTGAGGGCGCGGTAGACCACCCCAGCGCTGGATGGACTACATTCGACGGCACGGAGGTCGAGTTTGGATGAGACGGACACAAGATCGCCAAGAGTGGAAGAAGACGGGAAGAGGCCTACATCCAAAATTGGATCACCAAAAGGCCACCATGATGATGATGATCAATAGACAATGTCTCCCAGTTTTTTATTTGATCAGAAAGTATGTTTTTGACTGTAAATGCACTCGACACGTAAAATGAATGAGGAAATCTCGGGACCGCGAAATTTTATGTGTAAAGTTTACATTGAACGACTGAAGTTACGTGGCTTGCCGGGCTCACGTAGCGTACGTACTGAAAAATAACTCGAATTTGCATACTGATTAGTGACCGGCAAAATTTCTACTGGACTGTTTATGGCTGAAACCAAGACGGATATTGAAGTTCAAACTGGTATAATTATTAAAACATACATGTCTTTTAAGTGCGAATCAACATCTGGAAACCATATGAGCTTTTCGGTGAAGGTATGGATCTGACAGCGAGAGAACCTAAACTGAATCGGAATTGGATCACATTAAGACGTCGTGGTAAGGCCAGGGAGACTTAAGAAAGAAACTCAAAAGCGCACAAATGCTTATGAGGTATGGTTTACTTAACAGAAGCTTTCTAAAGCTTAGCTGGACATAGAAGGTAGCCTTAGCCTGGATGAAACAGCTCCAAGATTATTTCCCTCAAATGTTACTAATGGAACAAGTTGTAGCCTATATTGCGTGCTTAGTTTATCCCTAACAACCTAGTTCAGGCAGGGGATAAGCGTACAGTGCGTATTACCGCCACGGGATGTACGGCATGTCGTGTTTAGCGATAATCGACTAATCGACTGGTACAACCTCCAGCATCGCCGGCGGATAGTCTCACTGACACGTGCGTTGAGGCTAGCGTGTCCAAACGCGAGCAATGGAGTGTCCATATACTTAAATGACCACTCCATGCAAAGTACGCCATATTTATAACTAGGTGACGTTATGATGACGTTAGTGCCAACGTTAGTGCACTTAATCAGTTAGTGTGACGAAATACTAACTATACGATTGAAATTACGTTTTGGACGTTCAATCATTTCACAAATGCATCATTTCGCAAATTTATAATTTCGAAAACCTTTAACTGGCTTATAGCTATCCCGCGGGAACTATGCAATTTCACGGGATAAAAATTATCTTGTGACTTACCCGGGACTGAAACTATCTCTATGCGAAATTTCAACTAAATCGTTTCAGAGGTTCAAACGTGACGAGGTATAAGACAGACAGACCAGACACCTTCGATTAACTAGCTAGTATGGATGGATCTACGGATTCGTGTGAAATCGTTTGGCTAAGATTAGGTTTGGTTAGTGTTATGGAAAATGCACTGAGATTCACACTTTTGAAGCTATTTAACCTAAGTAAAGGAAACCAGAGATCACTGTCGAAAGAAAACTTTTCAGCGGAATGACCGACCAGGGCCGAATTCCACCCACAGTTTACGCGATCTAGGTGTCTTAAACACTACCCAGGCTACAATTTACCTAGCTCGTATTTTTATCACATAATCCCGGGTAAATATATGTCCCAGGGATATAATAAATCCCGGGGTAGGCTAGAATTTAAGGTTCGGGCAGGAGAAGGCGCAAATCGAACGCTTTGATGTTAGCAGTAAGTACCTACGGAAAATTATGAAAGATAAATAAGTAGGTATCGAAAGAAAATCGTTATCTACTTAAGATGTGGGTTATAAAACCAGCCGATTAGGACAAGAGAAAATACCGCAAAAGCGGAACCTTTGATTCATACATACATACATACATATCGTCACGCCTCTTTCCCACAGGGGTAGGCAGAGACTACTTTGTTTCACTTGCTACGATCCTGACATACCTCTTTCGCTTCATCCACATTCATCAATCTCTTCATATATGCTCGTCGATTTCGGGTACTCTTGACCTGGCCTTTTTCCAAAACGTCCCCAATTTGATCATGGAACGTCCGCCTAGGCCTTCCCCTCCCAACGCACCCATTCACACTCCCCATATAAATCTGTTTAGTTAATCTTCTTTCATCCAACCTCTCTACGTGATCAAACCAACTAAGCATACTTTTTTCTATCCTAGTCACTATATCTTCTTTCACACCAGCACGTTCCCTTATCGCCTATCTTACCTACCTTACCTTACCTTTGATTCGCTTGCACAATACTTATGTACACCCACGATCAAAAATAACGGGTCGGTTTTCATACAAATTTGTATAGAAAGCGACACGTTGTTTTTGCTCTTAAGTATAGTTACGCCATCTTTGTACTAAGCAAATGTCTAACAGGACAATATCACGATTTAGGAGTTCCTGAAAAAATATACCAAAAAAACCGTTTGTCAACTCAACTCGCTAGCGGCGCACCATCTTAAGCCTTCGGTATTTTCGGTAAAAAAAGATCTCGAACTAAATATTCATACGGCGAGAAAATACGCGATACAACTTTCTTATTTAGTTCCCAGCGGATACACCAATCGTTCTGTAGGCTAGGTACAGTCATAAAGAAAAAAATACCTATGCATTGTTAACTCCCTGAGAGATTGCTCGGGATGAAGATCTTTTTGATATGCGATTGGCTCAGAAGGCGTCATAACTAACCCCGTCTCCAGAATTTAAACGAGCCACGGTTCCGATGGGTGATTCAATTTCAGTGTTCCACGTTTACCCAAATTTTATGCTGCGTCTGTTACTTTATCAAGGTTTTTGTTTTCCTGAGAACCGAACGTAGACGGCTTAGGTTTGAGGATGTTGTCTTTAAATGAGGTACTTTTTCGTCTGCGAATCTTCCATAGCTCTGCAAGGTAGTTAAACGGTGTGTGAGAAACAAATCTATCGATAGGAATATTTTGTTCCTTAAATTTCGTAATTCAGTGCTGATTTCCGGGGTTTTCCTTCTTACACCATTGAGCTATCTCGCACAGTTTTAATGGACGTGCTGCCGTAATGAAATGGTACTTGTATAATTCCTATATAATTAGAGCCCATTTGGATACAGGATTAAAGGCCGAAGGAAGGTAGGTACATCCATAATTTGTATACAAGTGTAAATACGGTCATTCTAGTATACCGGTGTATTTCCGATGCCGGACTCATTAACGGCGGGCAGGTCGGCCGTGAAAAAGTTAAAATATTTACGTTTCGCTGGCCTTACGAAACACGGTTATTTTAGTGCATCGGCGGGATTATGTGCGGCGCTCGTCTTTTGTTTTGTCCCACATTCTATACTCACTGGATTTTGTATTGTCTTTTCGATTCACTTTTATTTGCGGCCAGCTTTTTATACTACTGTGGGGAAGGGGGTCTCACACAAAAACCCTGCTTGTTCTGGTACAGTCAGCATCATATAGGTAGTATGAAACATCCAAGTTGACCAAAAAGTTCCGACACACCGTACTATTTCTATGGTGGATTACGGTGAACTATTTTGCCGAATTGGATGCTGAAACTAAATGACGCTATTGATGTTGACTGTGCGGAACTGTTCGTGTGCGAGTTTGACTCGCACTTGGCCGGTTTTTCCGAAAAATGTGAGCTTCTAGAATTATGTGTTAAATAAGGTGGGGAAAATTAATGTTTGCCGTCGCGTGGCAAAGTGGAATAAATCGGGCCCGGGATATGACCTCGGTTACGTTCAACTGTTTCACGCCATCTTAGATTAAGGCAGGTGAGCCAACTTAAACATTGCGCCTCCTTGTAAACCGAATTTAGGAAAAATGAAGAGGGGGGCCGATTTTTGAAAGCACATCACCTTACAACATCAACATACCATTGCCACTGGAGAATTGTGCATGTAAATTGAGGTTTTCTAGTATTTTTTTCTGGATAAAGTCTAAGATTAAAAGCTATAAGTTCCGAAAGTCGTCAAAATTGTGTCCCCTCTCTTAAATTTTTAAACCAATATAATTTGTGATAAATAAACACTGTCAATGAAAACCCGAAACCGACGAGCATGTATGAAGAGATTGATGAATGTGGATGAAGCGAAAGAGGTATGTCAGGATCGTAGCAAGTGGAACAAAGTAGTCTCTGCCTACCCCTGTGGGAAAGAGTCGTGACGATATGTATGTATGTATGTCAATGAAAATAAGTTGTGGAAACATTTAGTTCATCTTACAAGTGCACGATTCTACCGGGATTCGAACCACGAATGCTACTACCGAGATTTGAACCCCGGACCTCATAGGTTCATATAATAGCGAATGTTAGGAACTTACACTAGGCTTTCCAGTCGTAGATCCTAATCTCAGATACATGTAATAAACCAAGACACGCAAACTATACTATAATCTGAGTGATTTTTGATTTAAAAGGAAATATTTTGTTCTTTAACTTGTCTATCATCCTGGTCCTTCGAATCCGGATTTCATACAGCTGTGATTTCAAGGGGTGAACTGACGCCTTGTTGGCTATTTGTATTCTACCCTATTTATAAAGAAATGTCAGCTCAATTATGTTATTCATAGTACCTTATAGAAAAATATAGGTTAGGGTCAAGGGAACGATTTAAACAGATGTTCGATATTATTATTTATTAACATGGGTCATTTACTGGTTCTATATCGGGTGGTTCAATATTTTTTGTCCTATGTTCTTCCTATCTTGTTTGGTCATATGTCATATCTCCGTTTCGTCTTATTACACTAATCGAATTTTTAGGATAAAGTTTGAAATAAACCTAGGATGCATAATAGAATTATTTACATATTTAAAATTAGAAAAATTAAAGATCCTTAAAGATCTTACTTATCGAAAGTTTCTTCGATCAAACATTACGAGTAAGTTTTAAATTATGACACGCAAGATAGAGGTCGACTGTCGACGTCCAGTCAAGTATAAGTCCGAGGGTTTGACAGTTTTTTTCCCGAAAATTCTTGGTCAAGTGATCAACTTAATTCAGACTAAATAGCCTAGACATTTAAATTCCTTGACGTAATTGCTTCAAACATTAAAGCCATTATACAACCGCGAACCGCTTCTCCACTTTAAACCGTAAACAATAAATCCCCTTTATAATTAATTAAGGCACGCGGATCTTTGAAAATAACCGGCCAGTTTGATAGCGGCCAGTAATCTCCCAAAATACATCCCAGACTTACGGCGACAGGGTCTTAACCGCAACATAAACTCAGCATCACTGGCCGTTTCGTTCCATCCTATTCTAACTCGAAGTTTAGGACCATGTCTTAGTAACCTGCAAGTGCAATGAATGCAAGTGTGAAGATGTAGCTGGTTGGATATAGCTGTCTCTGTTCGTCTGTAAGGTTTCGTAATGTTTGACGCTCGCTCTTCGGTTTGAACGTAATTCTACCTCAGTTAGTGTGTTATCGTCACGTTGAGTGGACGTTCTTTGGCGCGTGGTTTTCATTGAAATATTTCGTATTTACAAACTTTATCGGGCTTTGTTTTGATAACGGAACCGAGTCGTGTGTTCGAATAATTGGTGGAGAATTTTAAATAAGTTTCAAGTTTGTTCGCTGTTTGTTTTTAAGTTTGTTTTAGTTGGTGTTGTGTAACCTTGTGTTTGACGTGAGGTCTGGCGGGAAGTGATGTAAGCCCCGGGTCCCGGGTTGCGGTCCCGAGCATGGCACCCAGCTACTGAGCCTGTTAAGATGCACAGTTCTATGATGATGGTGAGTAACATACGACTTGCAGCAATTAAACTTGCGTTAAGTTTGAGTGGACTAAAAGTTGGCCAGATACAAGAAAATTACCAAAAGTTTAACGTCGAGATTATTCGTGGGAATCACTTTTAAGCGATAGGGTCTGCATTTCTTTTTATTATTTAGATAGACTATCATGCTAAACGTGGCCTTTAGGTCTTGTTATTGTTACCTGATTTGTGTATTTGATGTATATTTTATGTAGGATGTATAGTATGTAGCCTATGTAAGTTCGCTGTTCCGAATGTTGGTGTTCAATAAAGAATATTCGTAGTGTATTGTACTGTACATATAACTGCAAGTTACTGGTATTGAAATGTAAAGGCAGATAGCAGTTGCAGTTACGTTGCAGTCGGAACGCAGTAATTCCGTAATGACCCTAAGGGTGGAAGTTCATGCTTTTACAACCTCTAATAAGCTATCCCCTATTAATAAGGGCACTGACTGTAATAATAACGTATGAGCGTAATAAAATTACACAACTAGTGTGCATAATCTAGTCAATTATAACGTATGAGCCTACTAAGTTCTAGTGTGAATAATGTAGTCGATAATTCTATTCAATTGAACTCTAGGGCCCTCTTTTAGTCCCTTAAGAACGCAATGTGCTCAATACCTTACAAAGTCGTTATTAAGTAAGTAGATTGTTTGTAAGTAATTATGTAGTAACTGCCTTGGTGGAATAATTTAGGTGAGTCTCTGTTGTAAGAAATCTAACTAATATTATAAATGTGAAAGTATGGATGGATGGATGGATGGATGGATGGATGTTTGTTTGTTTGTTACTCAATCACGCCAGAACGGCCCAACGGATCTGGATGAAATTTGGCACATAGATAGAGAAAAGTCTGGAATAGCAAATAGGCTACTTTTTATCCCGGGAAATTGCGTAGTTCCCGCGGGATAGCGATAAACGAATTCTTTGCAGACGAAGTCGCGGGCAACAGCTAGTACATTATAAAGATGGGTTTACACCTATTTCTATATTTTATATTTTTATTATGTAACCATTGCAAATGTCATTTCCCATTTTACAAGTAAGCTTTTTACTACCTTGTAATCTGAATTTTGATGCAGATACAACCGATTGTGCTGAAATTTTGCATACTTGTGTGATTCGGATGACAATACAATAATCTGGTAGTAGAGTTCTGGTGACCCAGCCAGGACCTTCTCCGCAGAAGGGAACTCTTCAACGGTCGGTCCAATTGACTTGAAATTTGATACAAATATGAAAGACGGATGACAATACAAAAGAAGCTTGCATTAAAAATGAAAATTTTGACAGAAACTTATTTAATATCTGATCATGAAAATGAATTAGATATTGAAACACCAACTGCATATGTCTTATTTTTTTAAAATAATAACGTATAATATTGCCTATCAATAAGTTATTGTTAAAAAATATTGCTTTAGTTCTTTGACAGCTGTCATCGCCATAAAATATCTTCGTTTCTGCTTAGAAATATGGGAATGACAGGTATCACAGATTTGTAAACTATTTTTTTTATGAATCATCATAATTATTAACATATTTAGAGGCATAGCTGAACTATTCTATATAGGTAGGTACTATATAATTGAACACTACGGTTAGGTACTTTTGCTACGTGCACACGTCGTACTGTACAAATTCTGTCTAGCAAAGTAGAAACAATTCGTCATAACAATGTAGTTATGAGTCGGTAACGAGTGTGTAATTGTTTAAATTAACGCCTATTCAGGTGCAAGGTCGTTCCCATGCCGGCTGTACAGAGGATTATATCATAGCCCCTACAACTGGCCAGTTATAAAGGTGATAAACTCTCCATAAGTTTTGAACTCTGCTGACAAGATGTCAAGATTCAAATTTAAAATGCGACTACAATTTGAGTTATGGCTTTTATAAAGTTTTTATTCAAAATAAGAATTGTAAGTAACTGGCTGATAAAACAATAGGTTCGATGAAATTAAAATTCGAACTTTTTTATCTTTTCTTTTATGTCAATAATCTACTTTTGGTCCTTATTTAAGCGAGTTGAAACTTTTTTAAGGTTCAGTATTTCGGATAGGTTAAATGGGTAGGTAAGTAGGTATACGTGTTATAGAGTGATGTGTCGTTTCGTTTCTCCACTAGATAATTCACATTTCAGCTTATGAATAATACTATTTACATATTTAAATATGTAGTTACGTTAACAATTCATTACCTAGCGCGTGTCCATTATTGTACGAGTACAATCAATAAGCAATAATTAACGGAATAGAAAACTTCAACGCACACTTGTCATTAAATTAATTACATCACCAATCATTTAAAGTTCATTAACCCGGAAAATCGCGAAACACTTTTATCAAGTGTTTCATACGTACTAAACCTAACCTAAGTTACAACATATTAAGTCCAATTCAACCTTATGCCTCAAACACAAGGTTTAAAACAAGATATATTTACCAGGGCCTCACTAAAATAATGTAATGAGTGTTTCTAACAAACGTACCTTGTATCGTGTTGCTACTAATACAATAGTAGTTTTTTGTCCGACCCAACGTCTCGACGCTCAAGGCCCCATGTTTTGAAGGTAGGGACGACGAAGTACTTTACGGAACTTTTTATTAACATTCCGATCAGGTTTTGCTTTTTGTAGCTTTTTGAGTTAATCCAATTAAAATACGGATCAGTTATTGATTTCATAGTTCATTAGTTCCTTAACTCCTTCGCCTTTACCTACCTCTTTTTTTAGGCTTGACGTTTAAAAAAAAAACAAATATTAAAGTCGAGAATTGCTCGACATGTTTTGTACGAATTCGTAGCCCTTATTCCCGTAACGACTTCTGATATTAAATAATGAATAAATAAATATCATGGGGACCATTCACACCAATTGACCTAGTCCCAAACTAAGCAAAGCTTGTATTGTGGGAACAAACCAGACAACGGATAAACATACATATATATGTAGATAAATACATACAACATCCATGACTTGAATACAAACATCCATAAAATCATTAGTTCATTAAAAATCGCGGAACGAGTTTAAAGGATATCAAGTGTTAAAAACTTCAGGGTATTTTTGGGTTTCTTCTTAAGGGTTTGGCCAAAGCAGGCAAGCAATCCGCAACACTAGAGAGATTGCAGTGTCGTTACCAACAGAACGCCTCTCGGGCCTGTAATAATTGCTTACACACATAAGAACGAAGCATAATGTGAATAAGCGTGCAAATATTAATCATTTGATGTATTTACCCTCACACAAGTCAGTAGAAGCGCTCACACAGGGATCGAACCTGTATATAGAGTTGCGAATGTATTTATAATTCAATCTCAAGTACTCCCTATACAGTAGGAACGCAGGAGTATATTCGGGAACGCCGAAGTGATACAGCAGACGCTGCAGCAAGTTACTATATCGCTTATGTCATACGCGTAAGTGAGACGTGTGATCTAGATTTTATTTGTTGTTTGTGCTGGTGAAGTTATCGTGTGTTTGATAAAAGACTTCTCGTCTGCTGTCCCTGCTTATGTAATAGCTATTTCTGTAGTCAGCAACATTCAACGGCCATAATGCCCAACTTGTACCTCGAAGAAGGTGGACACCACTGAGATGAATCCTGAGCCTTTATTGTAACTTTTTTGACATAAAAAACGTTTCGAACACGTTCGTCTTAAAGCATCAAATATTATGAAAATCAAAAACTTCACACGAGATGTCGAGACCATTGACATGATAATGGTTTCATGGCTTTGCGATTGACGATAATATTCTATCACTTCTGTATTACTTGAACGGTATCGAATAGCGACCAAAAAGGATGCTGGAATAAAATTGATACAGCCAAACGTAATATCCTAGGGCGGTGATAAAAATATGTAATATGGAACCCAGGAGACCGTGTACGCACGACGAACTCTAGCTAGGTAATTTGAAAAGAGAATTTATTGCATTGTCTCAAAATAACTTTCATGTTAAAACTACTTACTTATTCTCATAACGTTATGTATACAACATACTTTGACATAATTCCATAAATCCTTTAAAAAATCCCCAGGTAACTAAGACTAAGACTTGATTGAATCCATCCTCCGCCAGGTTGTGGAAAACAAGTAAGTACGACTTGACTTTACAAATGTTACTCTGTCTGGTACGCTGCGCTAAGTATTTCAACTATTGATGGAATTGCATTCTGAAAAAAAAGGTGTTTTCTATTTTGAAACCTCTTTCTTTAGTTGTTTATATTTACCCAGCGCTCCATACTTGAAGTTTCCACTTTAGGTACCTAATAGACTAAAGGCTTAACTAGAGGCTACTTGTGATTTATCTGATGGCGACTGTACCTGTGAATATATATTTTCTTATACTCATTTGAGTATATTTTGTTTACTACTTAATACTTAATTAAATCATATTGTCGGTGTCAGATGTCTCCGATAAAATCACGAAACATCACTGGGAGAGTAAGGGGGTCGCTTATGAGATATCACGTGATTTTTCACGAGAGCTCCCCAGGGAGCAGTAAAGAATATCACATGGGATTAAGGTCACAAAAACATCACATGATTTCTGGACTCTCGCATTTGCAACCTCTTCCTGTAGGCTTCTTGTCTAATTCGCTCGCAATCGCCATCGTGTTCATTTTAACAGTTCTTGTATGGATGTGACAGCTAGCTGATTCCGATGCCAATTGTCAGTCCATACATGAACTGTCAAAATGAATACGATGGCGATTGCAAGCGAGTTAGACAAGAAGCCTACTGTAGTCGGATTGACTTAAAAATGTAGATTGGATTACAATGCAAGAACCATTAATAAAACTACGCTTGTATTAAAAAGTTTTTTTAACAAAAGTTGTTATGTTTGTGTATACTTCTTTAAAGTGTAGATCGAGTTAACAAGGGCCTCTATTCGGCGCTGTTACCGGCGCACTTCTGCTTTCGATCGGCATAGGTTGGGCATAGGATCGGCATTCACCAATGCCTCTGTTCGGCAAACGTTGTGCTAAAATTGCCAGCCGAATAAAATTTAATGCCCCTAAAATTACGGAACGAAAACTTTATTTAAGTGGCAACACTGGGCTGTTCAACTATATTGAATAATGATTGTAAATTATTATTTAGTGTAAATTAAGCTAATTTTCACGAATATTTCCGAAAAGTGTTCTGTAGTAATATTGAAATTTAATATTTCCAAAACCACCCTAAAACGCTGCTTCTTTAAATCGCTGATCGTTATGACCATGCGTGTTGGCGTATGAACTGTACTAAAATGCTTGAATTTATTTCTGTTGGAAGGTAATTAGAGTTATAAGAACTAAAAATATCAATTTTATGGTTGCGTCGCATTATTATAAAAATAGTTTATTAAATCTGGGACGGATTGAAATCGACCGACGCTGACTAATGCTGGTCATTTCCTACGGTTTCTGAACGCATTCAGCACTACGAACTGATAAAAAAAACTCAAAGATGGCGACCGATTTCATAAATCAATGACCTCATGTTTTTATTTCATAAATTACACAGCCATCTGAATTTTCCAGATATATGTTCTCGATTCAAAATTGATATTTGTTTATGCTTTATAATTGGGAATAGGTTTTGATCGAATTAATGGAAAAAATTATGCTTGCCGTGCGAATGCCCAACGTATGCCGAACGAAAATTCAACCTTTCTACGTCCACCATTGCTTCGCCATCAGTTAGGCATTCAGTAGGCGATTTGACATTGACACATTCAATTCAAATGACAAGCAAAAATTGACAGCCAAAGAGTGTTTGTTACTGTTAGTTATGTTATGTCACACTCTGTGAGTCTGCAAAACATCATCGTTTGTTGTAAAAATAGTATAGTAGAAGTTTTCAATTTTCATAACGATAACCGATAACGTCGATAACCCAAAGCAAACAGCAATAACTTGTCTAAAATCGATGCCGATGCTTGGCACATAATTCACGACGAACAGCGACTTTTGCTATGTCAAAACTACGAAGTAAGTATATAATATTGATTAGAACCTTAAAATAGCAATATTTTAGTTTTATAAGTTATTTTGAATGATATACATATAGTTTTTAGATCTATTGTTTTGACATACTTTAAGGTTAGGATTACGAAGTATAAAGTATAAACAAACAAGTGAAAAATTAATAAACTTAATTTCAGGTTTTCACGAGCTTCATATGGTGACGACGCCGTAAGCTATGTGCTGCTTAAGCGTGACACAAAACTAAAGTTCATAATAATATGTCCGGAGCACAAAGTTCATGCTAAATTAAATTATGTGCATACACATTGGTTGTTGACGAAGAAAATGATGCTATTATTTCTATCCAATGTCAAGACTGTGAGGCATCACAAGGTGACTGTAAGCACGCAATAGCTTTCCTTACCACCAAAGTGAGAACGATAATGATCTTCTGTGGAGTGCTATTGGAAGAAATCTAAACTGTTCAGAGTTGGTAGGTTGGTAAAAATAAACATTAAAGACTGTAAAATATGAAAATACCAACCCACTTATAGTTCAAGTGTACCGCAGGCAGTCTCAATGCATGAACTTGTATATTAATAAGTATAAAGAGGAATGTGTTGAATTTTTTTTGATGAAAATTCAAATATCAGCATGTTTGATAACAAAAGTGGAAGAAGAAACAAGAGAACAAGCGATATTTGTTGCTTATTTATTATTGTTTATTATTTTACTTAACAATTTCAACATTGTGACATACAATTATTTTTTTAATTTAATTTTGTCACAAATATAAGAGCAGCGACTTTTCAATAAATTCGGGACGTTCAATGAGCTAAAAATATCAGGAAGCACATATCGTCAAAGGTATCGACGCAGTCAGGCTGATCATAAATATCGGAACATATGTGGAAAATAAACTTTCCGTATATAATAATAGATTCGAATTCCAAACAAAATACAAATAAGGCTCAAACGCCATGCCAAAGTGAAAGATATGTCACCTATATAGTGTACGCGTCTGCATGCATAATTCACTGTGTTAGTAACATAAAACCTTTTTTGTTGTATAAAGTGTAAATTGTTACTGGCCACTAAATTTCCATAATATACTTTTTTTACGAATAATCTTTTTCATCTTCTGCTGAAAGTCAAAGCATGTAGTTCTATTTTATAAAACTAATATTATTATAAACACACTGTAATTTAAACTGTTTGTCACAAAGTTAAGGTATGTTTTCCAAAAATGTTCCGATCTTTGTGGTCAGCCTGTCTGCATCGATACCTTTGACGATCTGTGATGTCCCGATTTTATTGAAAAGTGGCTGCTATTATATTTATGACTAATTGCGTGTTCTGATGTTATTAACCTTACATGTGTAACGAATTTATTGAAATTTAATGCTGCTCCGAATTATTTGAGGACCTCGCCCGCTACGATATATCTGATGGCGACTGTACGAATTATGATGTAATTTTATATTGAATGAATAAATAATATAATATAATTTAATCTAATCAGTGGAGAGCAAATTGAAAAAAAAAAAACATGTGTGGCCTATTATTAAACTTCAAATATCCAATGATTACTGGTTCAGTCACCAGCATAAATAAGTGATCATTTTTGTACCTTGTCGCTTTCAGTTGTTACACGACTTCGTATGGTTTTTCAAACATGACTTTAAAGTGACAAGGTACAAAAGTGATAACTTATTTATGCTGGTGACTGTTCCTCAGATGGAATTTTTGAAGATGGAATAATGGAAATTAAATGTCCTGTTAGCAAAAAAACAAAAAATAATTAAATAACGGAGAGGCTTCAAATAAAATGTACTTGCCACAAAAGAATAACTGGTTTTTTTTGTGTGAGTTTGTTACTATAAATGTACCATTTAACCTTTAATATGTTGAGAATTTAATTAATAATAGGTAAGTTAATAAACTTTTGGAAAATTAATATAATATCTTTTATTGTATCCGAGTGTAGGGTGTGTGTATTTTTTTCCTCTGTTGCCTGTGGTCCTACTACAGTTTGTCCTACTGATTTTTGATGGAGCTATACCCTAGGACGCGCATTTTTTCAGGGTAGGACAAATTAGTAGGACCACGGGCAAGACTATTTTTTTGTCCTTAAATAAAATAATTTTAAAGTTTAGTTTTATTTTATTAAAGAATCTTGCAAATTACTTATTGAAAGCACATGCTATGATTTATATATACCATTATGTATTCTTACAAATTTAAAACCAATACAATGCATGTGGTTTAAGCATATAGAATTCATGTAAGCGGCGAATAACTCTTTCAATGTGTATTCTCAAGCTGGCTATCTGTTTGGTATGCTTCGCTAGACTTTTGTCCATTTTCACTCCTGTTTCAACACTTGGAGGCCTTACTATAGTAATATTATATTTTTGTAGATATTGCTCTATATGCTTAAATACCCTGCATAACAACCATACATACATACATATCGTCACGCCTCTTTCCCACAGGGGTAGGCAGAGACTACTTTGTTCCACTTGCAACAACCAACAACCATACCACTTTTTTATGTCTTGACTTGACTAAGTCACATGATTCAACCTCGCATGTCAGTTGTTCTGCCTCCAAATCCAAGAGAAATATAGTTAACCAATCCCTTTGCTGTGCTGGATATTAAATATTTTATGGTGTTAGCTTTTTTATAATTTGCTTGGTTTGCTGCCTTAGATGGCTTCTGCACCTCAATTTCTAGGCAGTCTACAATGCAACTCACATTATAACAATTGTTCTAGGTCCGCAATAAAAGAATGCATAAGGCACTTGTCCCACCGCCGGCAAGTAGCGAGAAGCGAGTGTTTTTTAGTATGGAACTTTTGTCACCTGGCAAGCGACAAAATTTCCATACTAAAAAACGCTCGCTTCTCACTACTCGCTGGCAGTGGGACAAGTGCCTTAAGCTGGCTATGAGTGGTATATTTTTAAAAATATCTTACTTAAATATGACAAAGTGATTATCTTATTCAAACATAGCAATATTGACCAATCAAAATCAAGTACTAACAACTGTTTAATAATAATAATATAGCTTTATTTCCACATTCCAGATTATTGCATTGTTTCATTTCATTACATTTCATTTATTACATTTATATATATTTAAGTTTATTATTTGTCTTCTTATGGGTGTGGCCCCCCAAGGGTAAAAGCCTCCTCCATCCTTTTCCAATCCTCTCTTCTCTTGGCAACATTCATCCAGTCTTTTCCTGCCATGATCCTAACGTCGTCAGCCCATCTTTTTCTCTGCCTTCCAAAGTGTCTTTTGCCTGATGGCCCTGGCCATTTGATTATCTGATGAGTCCATCTTTTGTCATCATATCTTGCCACATGTCCTGCCCATCTCCATTTCTGCTTAAGGCTAAACTGAAGGGCATCTGTTACAAAGAACAAGGAATAAAGACATAAGAATGAGAACCAAAGTAACAACTGTTTAACAGCTTCTAATAATAGTTACAACTCTCAATACTTAGATGGTTTCATTGGGTGATAATGTCTGGTTTCTTGTCTTCATATCGGTCTGGACAGGTCACATATAATTTCTAGCTCATTTTGTTCAACGGTTTGAAAATCTGCAAAATTAATGCAAGTAATTAGCTATATAGTTTATAAATAAACAAAGTCCTTGTTGTTATAATTTTGTGTTGTTTATTACTCGTACTACATACCTGAACTTGTATGAGGAGCATCTTTCAGAGACGAACTTGGCGCACAACTTTATTCTGGTTTAATCAAACACTCCTATTAGTGTTATACTTTGTTTTAATATGTATGATCGTTTTGTGCTGTTGGCTGTTGATTACTGTCCGTTTTCTTTTGTCTTCTTGACATCCAAATTTACTTGGGAGTACAACCTGGTTTCATGCGCACTGGTGATACTTTTTCCATGACTCTGTATAATTGCGCACATCGTTTGGAAACTAGAAAAAAGAACAAGTGTTTAATTCAATGAATATAAGACTATAAAGATAATAAATCATAAAACTAAAACCAAATTCCTAACCTCAGATTAGTGCGTATTATTTATCAATATTCTAGACCAAAATACATAGTTTCATTGGATATTTATACATTTCCTAGATTATAATGTGTGTAATACTTACATCGAAATGATCTTCACAAAATTGCATTTTACTATTTGTTGATATTGATACGATGAACATTACTCCTCCTAGCATAGCAAGTGTTGTGAATTTAAACTTTACTTTTAATCAGTGTTGTTCCTGACAAATTTAGGGTTGCCGTATTCTAATTCTGAAATTGCCGTATTTTTAGGGAAAACTAAAAAAATTGCCGTATTGTACAAAATGTTTATTTTACAAAATTATCGCGCGACAAAAAATCGCATGCGCGCCTGGCCTTGCCGTGCTAAGGGGTCTGAACCTACCAAAATGAGGAACTTCAGATTTTAGACATTAATGTCTCGGTGATAAGATTGCGTTTTGGTTGAATTCTGTTGACGTTTATTTTCGTGGCGCTTCTACTTTATCTATGGTTTACATGTTGGTGATGTTTTTTTTGTTTACTTGAGTCAATTTCGGAATTGCCGTATATTTTAATACGGTAATCAAAGAGCTGCCGTACGCCGTATTTATGATGTCTGGGACGCTTGAATGCCGTATATTACGGCAATTGCCGTATCAAGAACAACGCTGCTTTTAATTTAACTTGACAACAATAAAATAACATCGTTGGCCTGTTCCATTGAGCAAGTCGACAAATCACATCGGTCCGCTGATCACTGATTCGACCAATCAGAACACGACTTGTGCTGCATATCGTCGGCTGTAGGTCTAATTGGCGTAACTGATATAATACGTTTTTTCAGGAGAGCCAATCAAAGTTTTTTTTCGGAGTAAATGGCTCATAACTTTTTTTATAACGAATCTTTTTTAGATTGGATTTCACACATAATCTTAGATTTTAGTGCTCTATCCTTATGTGTAACATTTATTAAAGTATTGCGGCTATTTTAGAAATTAGATTTCCCTTACATCAATTTGTTTCGACAGTAACGTCCCTTACATGCCAAGTATTTTGCAGTCTTGCCCCTTACGTGGAATTGACTTCTACGTTGAAACGAACAATAATGACAAAAACAGGGTAAAGGACTAGTTGGAGAAATGCATGAAATACAAAATAGTGTACAGGGATTGACGAAAAGAAAGCATTGAATACAAAATGGTGCATAGGTGTTTATGAAAAAAATGCATGAAATACAAAGTAGTGTTTGACGATGGTTGAAAAAAATAACATGAAAACAAAATAATATAAAGGGATTCCTGAACAAAAAAGATGTACACCCTTTTAGTGTAAAGCGATTTTTAAATTGTTTTTTGGTTTTTTAAACCATTTAAGACGTATAAAAATGTATTGGAAGAGTGTGTGTGGTTGTTTTTGCACCTTACGTGCAATATTATTGTTTGTATATTGTAAGAGTTGACTTCATTGATTGGAATAAAACAATTTATTATTATTTTTATTGTTATCAAATAAAACAATATGTATAAATAATTTACCCATACCGCATCATTGGCGGTAAATATTTTTACCTACTATCTATTGATCAACAATACGGATGTAGTGAGATGTAGCGAAGTAGAAAACTCTGATCTCAATTGGAATACGATGTCACCCGAACTGTCAATCAATGATTTTATTAAATGAGTGACGTTTTCATATCCATTAATATGGAACTTTACTGTTTGATTCACTCAATCTATTAAAAAAAAACTGCATCAAAATCCGTTATATAATTTTAAAGATTTAAGCATACATAGGGACATAGGGACATAGGTATGTAGTGATGAAGTGATGTCAAAGTGAAAAATGTTATTGTATAATATAGAGATGTTACAACACCTTCAGTAACTTCAAACTTTTTTTATGCGAATAGGAAGGCAAACGAGCAAGTGGGTCACCTGATGGTAAGCGATCACCACTGCCCATAGACACCCGCAACCCCGGAGAGATTGCAGATGCGTTGCCAACCTAGAGGACTTAGATGAAATGCCTCTTGTGCCCGTAATTTCTTCGGCTGTCTTACTCTCCACACTGGAACACAGTAGTGCAAGCACTGCTGCTTAGCGACAGGATTAGCGAGTAAGATGGTGGTAGCGATCCGGACGGACCTTGCACAAGGCCCTACCACCCGCGAATATTCTATTGTCATAAGTATAATTATAAACAAATAATAATTAAAGCATTTTATCTTCACTTTAAAACAAAGTAAGTATACAACAAAATAAAGCTTATTGGGAAATGTTTACAAGAATAAAACTCAATACTTGCCTACTTAAAAACAACATCTACTTATGGGGCTACTATGAAAATTTGTATGTAAGTAAATATGCATTTGAGAGGGATGCAAACGACATGAAGGTTTTCATACTAGGCCCATTAGTATACTTATAGGTACTTTACATTGTTATTTTATCTACTGGATTATTCGGGTCGATATTTTCAAAATTTTCCATTTCATAATCTGAGTCACAGCCAGACATATTATCGTTAGATTCATCAGTGCTTTCATTAACATTAATTACAATTCTATCTATGTGATCATCCATCGAGTGTTCCGGTGACCGATATTTTTGCACTATAAATCTGTACACACAAGTAACATTCTTATATTGATTTGCTGTTGTCCGAGGCTTCGCCCCCGTTTTGTTTATTTTTATTTTGTTTAATACCTATTGTTTCATCAGAAAGGTCTTAACGATAACGAACACAGAAAAAATATTTAGATATCGTTAAGTAATTTTTTTCCGTGCATGATGTCGTAAGAAGGTAGGTTGTAGTTAATAAACCAAACGACAGGTGAACGTGCACTGAGCTTAACGAATTACGGAGCTTTGTTTTGATGCCCGTATGCTGTGTGTCGCATCCTCTCTTTCACACTCAAAAGACGTTGTGGGATAGAAAAGAATAACAATAATGTAAGCACGTCCGCACTTATCTTGTGTTATGAAGTATGATGTGCTTGTAAATAAAGGTAACGGATAAAATATTCATTAGTTTCACAATCAAATTGGTTTAACGTAAAATGAAACTAAATACAATTCGCATCAAATTAGCGTAACAGACAATAAACTCAAATATAATTCGAATCAAATTGGTGTAACGTTAGCACTGCTTAAAGTATGGGAATGCAAATCGGCGTAAGGGACAAATATTTCGAAACACTTGCAGTCCGTTTGATGTAAAAGCGATGCGTATTTTTTTTAATAACTGAGACATTAGTGTAAGGCAAGTTTTATTATGTTTTTCTTCGATAATTAACCATGTAAGGGTAATTCGTTGATTGAAAAGATCCTTACCTTATTCAAAGTGGGTTGGCGGCGGTAAATACACCATTTTTTGTTGCTATATTTAATATTTTTTCAGTTACATTGTTTTTGTGAGGCTAATCCGACAAGAACCCCTTGAAAAAAATTAGAGTAAGGGACATTTTTTTAAAGCTAGAATTTTTTCAATAATACCATTCGAAAGAGCGGAAAATTCTGAACAAAACTGTATACTCAACTCATTTTGCGTATTTTGTCAGTTACGCCAATTAGACCTACAGCCGACGATATGAAAGTAAATTGGCCATTGAGAAGTCGTCTTATTTTTTAATAATATTCATCTCTTCACGCTTAGGCAAAGGAATCAGATTCCATACAGACATATGTGTCTGTTTTTAATTATCTGAAATATAGTTCTAGCTCGACTTCCTTAAAAATATTAAAAATAACTCTAAAATATATTTAAACTGCCATTCTGAGTGTTTTAAACTCCAATAAATGTTTATGATACCTTAAAAGAAAGAGCAATAAACAGGCATGTTTTTAAAAATGTTTGAACATTTCCAGGATTTATTTTTTATTTTTTTTATGGCACAGAAAAAAGACTGTTCCAAAATAAGACATTTTTAGTAATTTCGAATGCCTCCATTTTGTTTCTGTGGCAAGACAGACACTTAAAAATTATTTCATTTGGTCCAATACACATTAAACTATCCGAAATAAAAGATTTTGTTTACAAATTAACGCCCATTGGTGTAATATTGACAAGTTTCTATCAAATTCTGGGTATTTTTATATATTTTTTTAAAATTCAATTTAAAAAAAATATATCAAATTTCGGCTAAGACATGTATGGCTCAAAATGCTCAAAAATACCTCAGCTATCACCCCCTTAAGGCTTTGCACCTGGCTACCAAACACCCTGTATATTTCAGATAACTGGTTAGTAGTAGCAAGTATATTTTTTTACGTATAAAACGAAAGTCATCGCAATTTAAAAGGCCCGTTTTGACAGTTCACGCCCATGAAGTTCTAAATTTTTTACCGATCGAAATGTTCTGAAGGTAATTGCATTTTTCATTGATGGGTATCGCTCACTCAGCGAAGTGCTGTGCATAACGATTTTTTCATATTGTCCACAGACTATTATTAATCGGTTAAGGAAAAAATAAATCGATCAAGATAAATTTTTTTAAGGCCGACTCGCACTTGGCCATTTTTATTTATTTTATTTAGACCAATTAATTACTGAATTTCACCAGCTGTGTAGTGATATTTACTGAAAATTATTACCTTGGAGCTCAAAGCCGTAAACAATGGCAGCACTGATTTTATAGAATGGCTCGTCTTCATCATCTGAAGAAAATGATTGACTGATGATTCACTTTTTCTCGTTTTTTTTGTGATTGAGTGAATGTTATTGTAATCAAAATATTAAATGAAAGAAAATTGACTTTTCGTAACATTGTATCATTTCAAAATCCCTATAATATCAATTTAAGTAAAAATTTCTAATCAGAACTTTAATCCAATGCACTTTACAATACATATTCAAATCGATCAAATACTCATGCAAACTTGAATCGATTTATCGTGATTATCGAGTACCGAGTCATATGGTTACATCACTTGTTACGTCGGGAAGACAAATGTCAAAACGGGCCTTTTATTTTGCGACGAATTTTGTATAACTCACACATACATTTATACAATCAAAATACATATTTACAAGATTTAAATTTGTAAATATAGGTATTTAGGTTTAGATTAAAGTAGTTTAAGGTTTCATATATAGGTATATGTATAACTTAGTAAAATTACTGTTATGAAATGAATGCATTATATTTTTTGTTCTAAGAGCATATTTTTCTTTGCTTTGAGGAACGAACTGATGAAAAAACCTTAAAGATGGCAACCGACCGATCTTAACACCACATGATTGCTCAATTATCTCAATCGTGTTTTTATTTCACAAATTACACAGCAATCTGAATTTTCCAGATATGTCCTCGATTCAAAATCGATCTATTTTTACGCTTTTTAATTTGGGATAGGTTTCAATCGAATTAATGAAAACATAAAATAATGTTTGCCGTGAGAATGCCGAACGCAAAAATCAACCTTCATAGCTTCGGCAAAAAACAATAAACAATCACCGGTTATTTGATAATTAGATTTAACACATTCGAAATTTCAAATGTCATCCCGGTGTACATTTATCATTCCATTGAAACTTATTTTTCATTCCGGTCTACATTTATCATTCCGTTGTGTTTAGAAATTTGACCTCTTATAATCTCGAAAACTAGGGTCAATTTCAACACGACGAATTTTGTGTATCATTTCGGTGTGATTCCTTATATCTTTTTTTTTTAGATTTTTAAATGCCAAAAGATACTTTAGACTATTTTGTAAGAAATATCCGAAGAGGAACCTGAAATCTTAAATAGTTTCCGAGATATTAAAGGTCAAATTTCTAAACACACAGCGGAATGATAAATATACACCGGAATAAAAGATAAGTTGTAAATATACACTGGGATGATAACACCTGCCCACTGGAATGAAATTTAGACCACCAGAATGAAAGTAAAAGACAGGGTTCCATAATCAAAACTAGTATTTTATATTATTTGCTTCCCTAACTCCCGATAACCTGCTGCTGTAGGAATCAGTCACAGATTTACATTTACTATCGAGTACTTATTAAGTGTGAGTGGCACCAAGTTAAACCTATTTTTTTTTAAACCCTTTTTGTAGCGTTCCCTAGTGGCCTAAAAGCCTAAACATTATCTAAAAGGGTCAATTTCCCAAGCAGAAAATTTTGAAGGCAAGACTGAAAACGCAGGTGCAGAAGGCTTTGATAATGTAGAATAATTTTTTTAGGAAACAACCCCGTATTGTCTACCTCGGGCAACAGCTAAAATTAAAATATTATGTTATTTAATGATTTTGAAAAATATATTTAGACCATATTTCTCATCGAGGTGGGTTGTCCCGGAGCCGGTTTTAATTACAAAATGCCGGATAATTCGGACACTATGCGTGACAATATTTTTCTTTTACTTTTATTTTATTACCATACTAGCGGACCCGACAGACGTCCTGCATATGATATTTCAAGCGATTAGGGTATTAAAAAAAGTATGAAAGGAAAAATTTAATTGTATCAAATTTATTTTAATTACTTAATTTTTTTTATTTATTGCCACCCAAACGCATACAAAAAATTCATTCAAATCGGTCCACCCGTTTAGTTGCAGTATAGATAAGTAACCTGAATACCGACTACAGCGACATCTGCCGAATTGTTTTTTTGTGAATGTAAATTTTCCAGGCCCCCACTTAAATGCATAAACAAAAATTCATTCAAATCGATCCAGCCGTAAGGGATAAATAACATAGATACCGACTGCAACGCCATCTGCCGGGCTGATTTGTAAATCTAAACCATCTAGGGCGTCACCCAAACGCAAACAAAAAAAATCATTCAAATCAGTCCAGCCGTTTAGTTACAGTAGGTATAGATAAATAACCTAGATACCGACTGCAGCGCCATCTGCCGGGCTGATTTGTGAATCTCAACCATCCAGGGCGCCACTCAAACGTATACAGAAAAATTCATTCAAATCGGTCCACCCGTTTAGTTGCAGTATAGATAAGTAACCTAAATACCGACTACAGCGCCATCTGCCGAATTGTTTTTTTGTGAATGTAAATTTTCCAGGCCCCCACTTAATTGCCCCCACTTGATTAATATAGTCTATAATAAAAAAGTTTAGTTGCAGTAGGTATAGATAAATAACCTAGATACCGACTGCAGCGCCATCTGCCGGGCTGATTTGTGAATCTAAACCATCCAGGGCGCCACTCAAACGCACACAGAAAAAATCATTCAAATCGGTCCACCCGTTTAGTTGCAGTATAGATTAGTAACCTAAATACCGACTACAGCGCCATCTGTCGAATTGTTTTTTTGTGAATGTAAATTTTCCAGGCCCCCACTTAATTGCCCCCACTTGATTAATCTATAATAAACCCCGTCCACCCGTTTAGTTGTAGTATAGATAAGTAACCTAAATACCGATTACAGCGCCATCTGCCGAATTGTTTTTTTGTGAATGTAAATTTTCCAGGCCCCCACTTAAATGCATAAACAAAAATTCATTCAAATCGATCCAGCCGTAAGAGATAAATAACATAGATACCGACTGCATTGCCATCTGCCGGGCTGATTTGTGAATCTAAACGATCCAGGGCGTCACCCAAACGCAAACAAAAAAATCATTCAAATCAGTCCAGCCGTTTAGTTGCAGTAGGTATAGATAAATAACCTAGATACCGACTGCAGCGCCATCTGCCGGGCTAATTTGTGAATCTAAACCATCCAGGGCGCCACTCAAACGCATACAGAAAAATTCATTTAAATCGGTCAAGCTGTTTAGGAGGAGTTCAATGTCATACACACGTACAGCAGAATTATGTATATAAAGATAAACAGGTTACAAAAAAAGCACATCACCTGATTTTTACCTCATTTGTAAACCTCTGTATATGTGCATATACATTTGTCCGGACACACGCTCTCATTCCGCGGGCAAATTTTGGGAACGATTTATTTCCCGAGTTTCATCCCTTAAGCCCCTCCGTCTCTCGCGCACTCCAAGCAATAGTCAAACTGCAGCGCTCAGCGAGATTGGACGTGTGTTACTGTGGAACGTTTTCGAGTAAATTTTATTTTTTTATCATCGCCATGGTGTGGGGACAAAATAAAAATCATTCCGGAGTTAGTCATAGTTTTTGTATTTTGTATCGCTTTTGTTTGTAATTTATATATGTCACGTAAAATATAGTCCTAATTTCAAGGGTTCAATTAGTTTAACAACACGACTCTTATCCTTCCTTTAATAATTATTTTTATGTCGAGTTTCTCATTCCACCATTTTTATTCCGGTGTTTCCGGTGTAGTAAAATCAAATGTAGCTTCACTTTAGTATTATGAAAGGGTCTGTAGCATATTTTCTAAAATTAAATACTAACTCAATTGCAATGCAGTTTTTGGTATAGTGTTAGAATTGTACCAGCGCATGTTCTTAGATAATTTTTAGGCTTTTAGGCCACCAGGGAACGCTACAAAAAGGGTTTTATTCAAAATAGATTTAACTTTGTGCAACTCACACTTAATAAGTACTCGAGAGTAATTGTAAATCTGTGACTGATTACTACAGCAGCAGGTTATCGGGAGTTAGTTCGGATATCAAATAATACAAAATAATAGTTTTGATTATGGAACCCTATTTTTTACTTTCATTCCGGTGGTCTAAGTTTCATTCCAGTGGGCTGGTATTATCATCCCGATGGACATTTATCATTCCTTTGGAACTTATCTTTCATTCCGGTGTACATTTATCATTCCGTTGTGTGTTTAGAAATTTGACCTCTAATATATCGAAAATTATTTAAGATTTCAGGTTCCCTTTCAGATATGTCTTACAAAATAGTCTAAAGTATCTTTTGGCATCTAAAAATCTAAAAAAATTATATATATAAGGAATCACACCGAAATGATACAAAAAATGCGTCTTGTTGAAATTGACCCAAAAACATGCGCTGGTACAATACTATACCAAAAACCGAATCGCAATAGGGTTAGTATTTCGTACTCCGTAAACACCGGAATGAAAATGGTAGAATGAGAAACTCGTCATAAAAATAAATATTTATTAAAGCAAAGGTATAAGTTAAGTAATTTCCCAAGCAGTAAATTTTGATGGCAAGACTGAAAACGCTGGTGCAGAAGGCTTTGATAATGTAGAACTATCTTTATTAGGACACAGCCCCCTATTGTCTACGAGTACCTCGGGCAACAGCTAAAATTAAAATATTGTTATTTAATCATTTAAAAATATATATTTAGACCATATATTATTTCTCATCGAAGTGGGTTTTAGCTACAAGGGTCAATTTCCCAAGCAGTAAATTTTGATGGCAAGACTGAAAACGCAGGTGCAGAAGGCTTTGATAATGTAGAACTATTTTTTTTAGGAAACAGCCCTCTATTGTCTACCTCAGGCAACAGCTTAAATTTAAATATTATGTTATTTAATCATTTAAAAAAAAATATTTAGACCATATTTCTCATCAAGGTGGGTTGTCCCGGAGTCGGTTTTAGATACAAAATCCTGGATAATTCGGATACTATGCGTGACAATAGTTTTCTTTTACCTTTATTTTATTACCATATAAAATGGTAACAAAAAAAGCATATCTCCTGATTTTTACCTCATTTGTAAACCTCTGTATATGTGCATATACATTTGTCCGAAGACACGCTCTCATTCCGCGGGCAAATTTTGGGAACGATTTATTTCCTGAGTTTGATCCCTTAACCCGTCAAGCGTCCCAGAGACTACATTAGTCCCTAACTTTTTCGGGCGGGAAATGTCCTAGAGACTGCATTAGTCTCTAAGCGTATCGGTGTCTTTGGTATTTTTTCTACGCCGGTTATTGTGATTGGTTGACTTTAAAATGTGTTGTGAGCCAATAGCAGTTATTACTGCGTATCATTTGAATTTTCTACCAATAGGAATTAAGGAACAAGACCAGAAAGTGTCAAAATAAAATTCCGCGACCCAACCGTCAGCCATTACTGAGAAACGACCCGGAAAGAGTGAACGTAGTTGGAATAAAAATGTCGAAACAATAAGTGATTATATCATGTATTGTATATCAAATGACTGGCAATGAAATAGCGATTCTATTTTACGTATTTGTTTTGGTCGCACTATAAATTAAACAGTGAAAAAAACGTTGAAACTTTTGCGCGCCATGACAGCCGTGCGGTAGAAGTTTATGTGTTGCGTAAATAAATACTTATTGTGAACTAATTATAAGTTGTTATGTGGTTAAATTATTTAAAATCAACGCGTAAACTTTCGAGCGACATTTAAGTGTATATGTGATGTGATATGTGATAGTAATTTTTGTGAAATTTGCAAGTGAATTTGTGACTGGCCGGAAAAAAAACAACATTTTGGAATTCAAAAAATATTTTTCTATAGTACAAGTAAGTCACATCATTGAATTATATTGCATCATATGTAAAATTTTATTAGCTTTCTGACGATGTATATACATTAAATAATAATTATAACTAGGGTAGGTACAATTTCTATTATCTGCGAGAAAGTGGAGATTTATTTTTTGTATGGGACATTTCCGGCATCTGTCACTGCGGAGGCTCTGACGCTTGACGGGTTAAGCCCCTCCGTCTCTCGCGCACTCCGAGCAATAGTCAAACTGCAGCGCTCAGCGAGATTGGACGTGTGTTACGGTGGAACGTTTTCGAGTAAATTTCATTTTTTTATCATCGCCAATAATCCCCATGGTGAGGGGACAAAATAAAAATCATTCCGGAGTTAGTCATAGTTTTTGTATTCTGTATCGCTTTTGTTTGTAATTTATATATGTCACGTAAAATATAGTCCTAATTTCAAGAGTTCAATTAGTTTAACAACACGACTCTTACTCTTCCTTTAATATTTATTTTTATGTCGAGTTTCTCATTCCACCATTTTTATTCCGGGAACCGCTACAAAGAGGGTTTTTTTTAAAATAGATTTAACTTTGTGCAACTCACACTTAATAAGTACTCGATAGTAATTGTAAATCTGTGACTGATTCCTACAGCAGCAGGTTTCAGGTTCCCTTTCAGATGTCTTACGAAATAGTCTAAAGTATCTTTTGGCATTTAAAAATCTAAAAAAAAAAAAAACAGATATAAGGAATCACACCGAAATGTGGGTCATTTTCAACAAGACGCATTTTTTGTATCATTTCGGTGTGATTCCTTATATCTGTTTTTTTTTTTTAGATTTTTAAATGCCAAAAGATACTTTAGACTATTTCGTAAGACATATCTGAAAGGGAACCTGAAACCTGCTGCTGTAGGAATCAGTCACAGATTTACAATTACTATCGAGTACTTATTAAGTGTGAGTTGCACAAAGTTAAATCTATGTAAAAAAAAACCCTCTTAAGATATAAGGATATCTGTTTTTTTTTTTAGATTTTTAAATGCCAAAAGATACTTTAGACTATTTTGTAAGAAATATCTGAAAGTTCAGTTATGTATAGGAACAAGGAATATTTTCGTGAAACAGTTAATTTCGACAAAGTATTGATTTTTATCTAGAAACTATCCATAATTTGCATATTTAAGACAATGATTAATTATTTTATTACTATTTTAATATTTGGCTGTTTAGCAGTCTGTTGTCAGTGCCTCGTTCCGTGTGTGCGAAGTGCACAGCGCGCATGCGCGAGTACTGCACGCGGATTGGACCGGAGAAAATATCTGCCGCCATCTTTCACACACAGATTTTGTTGATTATTTTACCTTGTTATTACTTTAAAAATTACGAGTTCAAATAATAAAGAAAAACTAAATGTAAATAGTGTCCATCGCCGGAAATACTAGTAAACTGTCTTCGGTTCGGTTATGTCAGTAAGAAATCCAAGGTGTTAATTACCAAATTACAAAGAAAAGTTCTAAAGCCTGCAGTTAAGCAATGTCTGGTAACAAAGGTAAACTTAAGTTCTATCAAGAAAAATCGTCGTATGAAACGCGTGTGCATTGATCATTTCATTACTCCACTCGGCGAACTTACCTCGCTCGCTATCGCTCGCGAGCAATAATGCCTCGTGTGTAATGATCAACATAGCACACTTGTATCATAATGTACTATTGTTATCTGTTTATCTAACTTTTAACTAGTCTAACTATCTAACTATATATAATATTATAAATGTGAAAGTATGGATGGATGGATGGATGGATAGATGGATGGATGGATGTTTGTTTGTTACTCAATCACGCCAGAACGGCCCAACGGATCTGGATGAAATTCGGCACATAGATAGAGAAAAGTCTGGAATAGCACATAGGCTACTTTTTATCCCGGAAAACTGCGTAGTTCCCGCGGGAGAGCGATAAACGAATTCTTTGCAGACGAAGTCGCTGACAACAGCTAGTATGGTAATAAAACAAAGGTAAAAAAATATATTATCGTGTTTGCCGCACGTATGCCCAACGTATGCCGAACGTTTCTACGTCCACCATAGCTTCGGCAATTGAAATGCCAAAACAAAATTGACTTGAGAGTGACAGTCAGTGTTACGTCACACGTCAGCACGTCACACTCTGTCTGTGGGCTCTGCGAAAGAAACATTCGTCATAATCGAATCGTTATCAAAAGACATGTTTGCCGTGCCAGGTGCAGTGCAGGTTATCAGGGCCATGGAGACAGGATTTACCAAAGCAAACAGCAAACTTGCCCAAAATCGATGCTTGGCACATTTTTCGCGACCAACAGCGACTTGCTCATCAGAATTTCGCAATGTCAAAACTTCGAAGTAAGTATATAATAGGTATTTATCATAAGATTAAATAGCAATATTTTAGTTTTACAAGCTATTTTCCATTAAAAATAAGTTTTTAGACCTATTGTTTTGACATATTTTGAGGTTAGAATTACGAAGTAGGTATAAGTGTAAAAAACAAGTGATAAATTAATAAACTTAATTTCAGGTCCTCACGAGCTTCGTATGGTGACGACTGACGACGCCGTGAGCTATGTGCAGCTTAAGCGTGAAAGAAAAATGCTCCATAAAGTGAAAAATAAGTCCAGAGCACAAAGTTCATGCTAAATTAAATTATGTGTATGCACACTGGTTGTTGACGAAGGAAATGATGCTATTATTTCTATCCAATGTCAAGACTGTGAGGCATCACAAGGTGACTGTAAGCACGCAATAGAAGAAGAAATCTAAACTGTCCAGAGTTGGTAATACCCTGAAATATATGACAGCACAAGGCAATCCCATATTACCAGCAAATTCATCTATTTTAAAGAATTTTTCAGAAGAGGCGAAAAAAAGAAATATTATAAACTGTGAACTATGAAAATACCAACCCACTTATTGTTCAAGTGTACCGCAGGCTGTCTCAATGCATGAACTTGTATGTAATAAGTATAAAGAGGAATATGTTGAAGATTTTTTGATGAAAATTCAATCTCTGATAACAAAACTGGAAGAAGAAGAAACAAGAGAACAAGCAAATTGAGAACTTTGGTTTGAACTGAGGTACGGTCGAATAACTGCTTCCAGAGCATTTGAAGTAGGCCGATGCAAAACTAGTGATGGTATGCTCATATCCCTTATACTGGGTGGTAAAATCCAAGATACACCATCCACGAAACGTAGACGTCTCCTAGAAGATGAAGTATAAAATGGTGGAGAGCAAATTTAAAAAAAAAATGTGTGGCCTATTGTAAAACTTCAAATACCTATCCAGTGATTGCTGGTTCCCCAGATGGAATTTTTGAATATGGAATAATTGGAATTAAATGTACTTGTCACAAAAGAATAATTGTTTTTTGTGTGTAGCTAACCCAGACTATGTTAAAAATAAAGAAGTAGTTATTATAAATGTACCATTTGACCTTCAATATGTTGAGTTGATGTTGAGAATTTAATTAATAATAAGTTAATAAACTTTTACATATACATAACTACATATACCCTTTATTATATTGAAGTGTAGTGTGTTTATTTTTTGTATGTACTTTTATAAATCTCATCAAAAACATAAATTGTGAAATGACAGTCCAGTTCAATATTATGTATGATTATGATTTGATTAGGTTTTAAAAACATTAATTTCTTAAATTTGTTTTTAAACCTGACAAACTGTAAGTGGCCAGTATTTAGTAATGTCATGCACGGTTTTCTAAAGAGTTTTCAATCATTCCTTTTTATATTATAGGGTTCTAGGAAATAGATATCTCCATGTTCTCCCACTGCTATAATTTTGAAAAAAAAAACATATTGTATAATATGTTGGTGGGTGTATTATTGGTGAATAAAATGGTGCAGTCTCTAATGTGGAAGTGAATAAAATTAAATATCTGAAAGTTTAGTCAGTTTTTTTTTTTACTTTTTATATGACAATGAAAATATAATTTATGTCATATACCTAATCATCTTTAGTAGGTGAAAAATATATAAATAAAATAAATATCTTGGGACAAATTACACCAATTGACCCAGTCCCAAACTAAGCAGAGCTTGTGCTATGGGTACCAGGCAACGGATAAACATACTTATATAATGTAGGTAAATACATACTTAAATACATACACATCCATGACTCGAGCACAAACATTCGTATTCAGGGCCGTCTTTAAACTATTTGAGGCCCTGGGCACATTAGGATCATGGGGCCCCTATCACCTAAATATCGGTTATCATTTGGTAATCTGGCAGGAACTAGGGGGCCCCATTCGATCGCGGGGCCCTGGGCACGTGCCCATAGTGCCCAGTGGAGAAGAGGGGCCTGTTCGTATTCATCATACAAATGTCTGCCTCTACCGGGATTCGAACCCGGCACAATATGTGTAGCACACCAAAATCGGTTGGCTAGAAAAAAAAAATATCGAACGGCTTACGTGCCAGCACCTAGGTATATATAAAAGTTAGTAAAGTTATGAAATACATGAAAAAAATGTTGTACCTATAAGTAGTCATTTTTTTTCCTTTGCTTTGAGGGAGGAACTGATAAAAAAAACTCAAAGCTGGCGACCGATCTTAGCACCTAACGCATGCACCTCATGATTAATAGTTCAATGACCTCTTCATGTTTTTATTTCACAAATTACACAGCAATCTGAATTTTCCAGATATATGTTCTCGATTCAAAATCGCTATTTTTTTATGCCATTTAATTGGGGATAGGTTTCGATAGAATTAGTGAAAACAAATTAATCTCCTTGAGATCGCGGATTCACCTCATCTTGCATAGCTCATTTTTATTTAACGAATTACACAACAATCTGAATTTTCCAGATATAAGTCCTCGATTCGAAATCGATCTTTTTTTATCCTTAAAAATTTGGGATAAGTTTCGATCGAATTTATAAAAAAAGAATGTTAGCCGTGAGGATGCCGAACGTAAAATTCAACCTTTCTTCGTTCACCATTACTTCGGCATCCGTAAGGCAACCAGTAGGCTATTTGACACATTCAAATGACAAAGTTGCCAGCTATCGTGACCATGCGTTCTGCAGTCTGCGATTATGTTGCTAAGGCTCGGATTACTTGGGGATTCGGGGGTTATAGTTTTTCTTAATTATTGCTTAAATTTTGACGAATTTGATGTGATCGCACTGAATAAATAATTATTAGATAGCAGGTTATTGATTTGATAGGATAACCGTCAAAATAAATACAAAAATCGGGAAGTTTAACTCTTGATTCATTGAAAGAAACTTTTATTTTTTACAACATTCTTCGCAAAGGATTTTTTCACGATGTTAACACCATAAAACGCCACAACGCTCATGAAACCTTGTCTTATGAAAAACTAGCTTGTGCTTCGTCCGCGTAAAATTGGCAATTGATATTTTATCGTTATCCCGCGGGAACTATGCAATTTTCCGGGATAAAAAGTGGCCTATGTTTCAATCTAGGGTACCAGCTATCTCCGTTCCAAATTTTATCCAATTCCGTCCAGTCGTTTTAGCGTGAAGAAGGATCAAACATACCTACACACTCACATCGTCACAAACTTTCGCATTTATAATATTAGTAGGAAGTAGGATATTGATCCGGTATTGCGTCCATGGGCTGTGCTGATTACTAGCCATCAGGGGCCTTACCAGGACGTCTTAATGCGAGTCAATTCCCACTCAGTTCAGATTTTAGCTGTGTTAATATGATGTATGTTAATATGATAGCATTCTACCAGTGGCCGGCCATATTATTAAGCAAAACTTCGTAATTATTTTAAACTGTTAGGTAATTAGTAGATAATTAGCGAACTGATAGCACTTAGCATGATTAGCAAATGGTTACCTATATTATGTTGCCAAAACGCTTTTGCTTTTAACCTTCTTTTAATAGATTTTTACTTTGTGATATGTTTGCTATCCTACTTTCCTACTAATGTTATAAATGCGAAAGTTTGTGAGGATGGATGGATGGATGTGACGATATGTGTGTGTATGTTTGTTCCTTCTTCACGCTGAAATGACTGGACGGATTTGGATTAAATTTGGAACGAAGATAGCTGGTATCCTAGTTTAACACATAGGCTACTTTTTATCCCGGAAAATTGCATAGTTCCCGTGGGGTAGCGATAAACATGTCAAAGGTCGTAGCTGCCTAATTTAAGTCTGATTCTACGCGGGGAAGTCGCGGGCAGAAGCTAGTTCTCAAAAATTATTGCGTCACCCGATTTAATCTATTCCTTTCTTATTTTTGCTGGAAAAGTTGACAGGATGATATCGTTATGACCGATAAAGACGTCTATAGCATACTTCCTATTTTTTTATTTCTTAATATGTTATGTTCAATTAAAGAGTAATTGTTTTGTATTGTATTATCAGTTAACAGATAAAGTTAAAGATACTATATACTATCGACCCGAGCCGGCTTCAGTTTAAAACTACAAACCTTCCTCTTGAATCACTATATCCATGGACTAGTTGTTGCCCGTAACTTCATTCATTAAGTAGTTTTTATTTTAATTAAAGTTATGTTAACACACCGCAAATACGACACACTTTGATGTGAGTATTTAATACGTTCAGGTAACAACCCTAACTCATTTAGCATTTTATTTTACATGTGAAGCTCAAGCCCCTATTTTCCTTTGAGTAGTATAAAATGCCACCTTACCCAATAAGCCCGAGTCAGAAATACGGCGGCAGGCAATATCATGAATCAAGGGAATCACCTGCAATTTATTTACATGTAAATTCTATTTATATTTAAGTGAGGGATCAATTCTAACGGCAAAGATGTTGAAATATGACGACTTACGGAGTAAATGTGTTTTTTCGCCTGTTCAATGTTTGATCAAAGTTAGTGATAACATTTTCCTAAGAAATTGATGACTGGATAGGTGGTTAGTGACCCTGATTATGATTAGATCTCGAGTTCGAATCCCAGCAGAATGATGAGAATTTGTATGATAAGTTTGATTTTTTGTATCAAAGTCGTAGATGTTACATGTATTTAAGTATGTTTATAATTCGTTGCATGATACCCACACCATACAAGTTTTACTTCGTTTGAGACTAAGTCAATTTAAAAATTTATATTATCATTGAAACTTTTCATAAGCGGCGAAGACATTAACAGATGCATAAAAAAAATACAACCGATTTGAGACCCTCCTCCTTTTTTTTTTGAAGTCGGTTAAAAAAACGTCGCCGAATCGAGAACACCTTCTTTCGAAGTCGTTTATAAAGCTTGCAGTACTAAAGCCGGTACTCACCTGCGAGCTGGGGCCTAACCATGACTAATGCGATTCAATTTCGGCTCAGTTCAGGTTTTAGCTGTCATTTTTAGTATGGATCTGACAACGAGCGATCCTAAACTGAATCGCATTAAGACGTCATGGTAAGGCCCCTGTAACGGTGACGGTTGCGTTCCGTTTGCGGCATGCTCACAAGCTACGTACACTGGGGTTTTTGGTTACTGTAACCAGCAACATTTACTTATAGCTAGCAGATGAGTGCACAGCTTACACAAATTTCATGATTTCTAGAGTATTGTCACAAGGTTTACTATGAAGACTGTAATTATTTTGTTCGCGAGTCACAAATTTCCAGACGACCCCAACAATACAACATAAAACAATAAGTTCAATAACTCTTTATTGAACACCACGTATAATTAAAAATAGAAGAAGAAAGAACAAGAAATATCTTTAGTTTAATTATAATTTTTATGGTGGTACCTTGGGAACCGAAATAAAATATTTTTCTTTCCTTCTTCTATAACAATCAAAACAGAAAAAAGTATACAGGAGTAATAAGGTAACAATTATTGGGACCATTTTGTGACAATTTATGTATCTGAATGTATAATGTGTTTATTTATTTAATATGTGATTGTCATAAATAAACTTTTTTCTTTCTTTCAATAGGCGGCCTTATATAAGCAAAAGAATAAGTTTAATGCACTCTGATAATGATAATCCATTGCACCAGTTCGGCTGTTTACCTGTAAATCGTTATCGGAATCGATAAGGAACTCGCTCCGCTGTGTTGAATGTCCTTGACGACGCCTAGTTTTTATCGATATCAACACTTATTTAATATGAGTTTATATAGTCAATTGATATACGAATATGTAAAATTGTGTATTTCTCTTTGTCTCTTTTCACATTAAAACCGCTGTAATTTGGGATAAAATAGGCTACTTTTTTTTCGGAAAATGTAACAGTTCCCACAGGAATGTGTTGAACGAATTCTTCGCCAACGAAGTTGTGGGCAACAGCTAGTTGTCGAAACATAAAACACGAAAAAAAAATGTATGAAGGCTAAGGGGAGCGGATCAGAATATATAAAGTTTAAAATGTATAATGGGTTAAAATGCATAATAGTTCAAAATATAAAATATAATTTTTTATAGCGTGATCTATAGATTGGTTTAGGTTTAGTTTATAGCAATTCTGTTAATTTACAATTTTCTGAGTAAATCGCATTATATTATATATTTTGAACTATTATGTATTTTAACCCATTATACATTTTAAACTTTATGGATTTTAATACGTACCCAAGGCTAAGCTAGCACTTTAAAATGATCTTTAACCCTCCCCACAGAATATGCAATAAAAGAGGAGACACACCGTACTAAGAAATGCTGATAGAACCTTAAACTAATTACAATACATTTACAAATACTTTTTAATTGACCACCCCAAATCAGTACAAAACAATACAGAAACAAAGAACAAAGTATACAATAAGCGGTCTTATCGCTCAGTAGCATCTCTTCCAGACAAATTAAGTCTGAGAATTAAGTTGGAGACAGTTTGAGTACGTTTGGGTCACTGTAAGTTTTGAGTTTGAGTAATTAATGTAAATAATCAAGTAGTACGTTTAACAAAATACTCATAATAATATGTGGAAGTGCTTATGGTAGATTATTATCGACGTTGTTATTGTGATTGGGTTAAAATAGTACAGTATTTTTGAAGGTGAGCGTATGCGCCGCTCTCGAGAGTTTCGTAACAATGCGATTTATTTGTAATCTGGCGCAGCTATTTTTAATACTGTCCCAATTAACATGCCAGCAATGTTAGAGTAACTAAATTACTAACATAACTCTAAGCTGAATACACAATATCTAAGCAAAGTATTGATTGAATGTTTGATTCTAGCGACAATAGAAAATTATTTATCCTACTAATATTATAAATGCGAAAGTTTGTGACGATGTGACGATGTGATGATGTGAGTGAGTGAGTGTGTATGTTTGTTCCTTCTTCACGCTAAAATGACTGGACGGATTTGGATAAAATTTGGAACGAAGATAGTTGGTACCCTTGGTTGGTGGTTGGTTGGTTGTTTTTGTATTGTTTTGTACTGATTTGTGGTGTTCAATAAAGAGTATTTGTATTGTATTGTATTGTACCCTAGATTGAAACATAGGCTACTTTAAATCCCGGAAAATTGCACAGTTCCCGAGGGATAGCGATAAACATGTCAATTGCTAATTCTACGCGGACGAAGTCGCGGTCAGAAGCTAGTTATTAATAATTCGGATAAATACGTGATTTATATGTATGTAACTATGTATGCATGTATGTACTTATGTATTAATTGTGGGGTTCAATTACTTCAATTACGCTGATCCGTTTCAAGTAGCCAAAACTCAAGTCCTATCAAACATTGTTTTGGGGTTACGTTGTATTAAGTTAAACAAACAATTTACTTCGACTTGTTTCACTATAACCGTAAAATAACTGAACTGGTAAAGTAAATACTTATGTCGTCAACACTTTCCGAAACATGTAATCAAAATCAAAGATGACAACCGACTGACAACCGCATAACCCCTCTCAACCGCTCTTCCTATTCTTTGAGAGCCCTTTTGTCACCTGTGACCTTAACGTGTTGATAAATCATTTATAACAGAAGCTTTTTCAGCATTGTTAAGTGATATGGTTTTAAGTAATTAAAATAGGCTTCCATGCTGGTCTGGAAGCAAAGAAAAAACAGAATATACCAGTTGCTTCACTTTTCGCGCAGATGGTAAAAACCCATCAAGGGATCGGGCAAAAATCATAAGAATAGAGAATATGCATTAAAAAAAAATATCACATTTCTTTACAAAATATTGAAATATAGTAAAAAAAGATGACAAAAAGTGAAATTAAAAGTAAAATCGGTCTAGAAACAAGGAAAATATAAGAGTTTTAAACTACTAATTAGTCAGTGATTAGAAAGAGAGATCCGATATGTGACGACATGTGACGTCATTTGTCACAACGTCCATACAAACTCCATATTAAAATTCCGTTTTTCTAGAAAGAGATACAGACAAATCTTTGATAGCTTATAACTCGGTTATTTTTACAGTTATTTGAAAAATATTTTTTTCGTATTGTAAATTACATAAATGAGCTTCTATAGAAAGTCATGAAAAAAATCATTATAGGCGACGCAGCTAGCAACCCATGACTACTTTGATTCCTCTTTCCACCTATACGCCCACAATCATGCTAAACGTGGCCTTTAGGTATTGTAACCATAGGCTCTGTCTACCCCGTAAGGGATATATACTTATATACATGATCTGTGTATGTGTATGTTTTAATACACAATACATACAAGTCGCTATCAAGACCTAGGTAATATAAAAAATTCGTTACCGACTATTCCCTTTCATTCACAAAGCGCGTGCGTGGACGGATGCGCGCCGTGCTCCCGCGCAGCTAAAATTAACACGTCACGTAAAAACGCGGCAACCAACGTAAATAGTTTACATTGGGATTAACAACTGGATGAGACATGGTTTCCGTAAGCAATTATACCCAGGTGACCTTTCGTATGGGGGCGATCAATGGCTACCAAACGTTGCTGATGTTTTTTTTTAACAAGAAGCAATTGAAAAATATTATAAACGGGATGTGAACCGCGACTACCTTTATTGATTGCGTTTATAATATTTCGAATGAACTTAACCGTGAATCATTGAAAACTCTTATTAAGAAGCAATTGGGTTACCTGGGGCCTTACCATGACGTCTTAACGCGATTCAATTGCGATTCAGTTTAGGTTCACTCGATGTCAGACCAATACAAAAAATGACAGCTAAAATCTGAACTTAGTGGGAATTGACTCGCATTAAGACGTCCTGGTAAGGCCCCTGATGGCTAGTAATCAGCACAGCCCATAGACGCAATACCGGATCAATATCCTACTTCCTACTAATATTATAAATGCGAAAGTTTGTGACGATGTGAGTGAGTGAGTGTGTATGTTTGTTCCTTCTTCACGTTAAAACGACTGGACGGATTTGGATAAAATTTGGAACGAAGATAGCTGGTACCCTAGATTAAGACATAGGCTACATTTTATCCCGGAAAATTTAATAGTTCCCGTGGGATAACGATATACATGTCAATTGCTAATTCTACGCGGACGAAGTCGCGGGCAGAAGCTCAAGCTAGTATGTATTATAAATGCGAAAGTTTGTGACGATGTGAGTGAGTGAGTGTGTATGTTTGTTCCTTCTTCACGCTAAAACGACTAAACGGATTTGGATAAAATTTGGAACGAAGATAGC
This sequence comes from Pandemis heparana, assembly GCA_963854515.1. Taxonomy (NCBI): domain Eukaryota; kingdom Metazoa; phylum Arthropoda; class Insecta; order Lepidoptera; family Tortricidae; genus Pandemis; species Pandemis heparana. Next base: position 11,416,821 of record OY978018.1, on the reverse strand, counting down.
TGGTACCCTAGATTAAGACATAGGCTACATTTTATCCCGGAAAATTTAATAATTCCCGCGGGATAGCGATATACATGGTAAAGGTCATAGCTGCCTAGTGTAAGTCAAATTCTACGCAGACGAAGTCGCGGGCAGTAGCTAGTAGACATATAATATATGTCTACTAGCTATATTATATACTGTGATATAGATGAGTTGCCGCCTAGAGAACAAAGATGAAATACAACAAGTAAAGACGAACGTTGTTATATATAAGGAACTTCGTCAAATTAACGCGTACTGTTAAACGTAATTCGCACCTTGCACTGGTGAAGTACAAGGGCAATGTGTGTCCGTCTGTTTATATACATGAACTTATTTAACCTCTTGTTACTCTACTTCATACACTATCTTAAAACTAGTCCGGAATACATCACCATGATGATTGAGTTATTTTGACTAAACACCTATTTATGTAAGTATTGCCTAGTGGTGCCTATTGTTACCATTTTAACGTAAACGTATTCTGTATATCTATTTTCTCAAATATAAATGTTTTGATCAAATTGGGGACGTTTTGGAAAAATGTCTGGTCAAGAGTACCCGAAACCGACGAGCAACCTATGAAGAGATTGATGAATGTGGATGAAGCGAAAGAGGTGTATGTCAGGATCGTAGCAAGTGGAACAAAGTAGTCTCTGCCTACCCCTGTGGGAAAGAGGCGTGACGGTATGTATCGTATCTTTTTTCTGTTTTGATTGTTATATGTGGTGTTCAATAAAGCGTTATTGTATTGTATTGTATAGTGTTTTCACAATTTTTAACTGTACAGTCGAGAGCATAAATATCGTTAAAGCCATCGTGTCAAATATAATCAAATCACCGACCTTATTTTTTGTGGCAGAAAGGCAATAGGAATAAGTTTTTACTCGATTTTAAAGCTGCAAATGCAACGCGCAAGATTCAACAGAGTGACCATTTTTCCTGTCAGTTTTCTTAGAATCAGCTCAAGGTTATACCGTTCAAATATTAAATAATAAAACAGTTACTCAAATCACTTTTTGAACTTTGTACTTACCGTAACATATGTTTTTTTATCGCAAATTTCTTCAAGATTTACGTCAATCCCTATAGACAATTTAAGTAGGTAAGTAATAACTCGAGAAAATCCTCGCATGCATCGCATATCGCATGGCATGCACCCGCATGCATCCCGCATGGCCGCATGCATCATTTCTCTCGCGTTCGATTTCACTGCACACCCGAGCGTGTGCCACTGCATCCACGATCCAACCATTACTCAACGGTTTTTTACAAGCTGAGATTGAGCTGATGTCGTGTGGAATATGTACTTTACGATATTTTAGCACTTAAATATCGCTTTGAACACAATTATCTGGCTAACGAAAGATGAGAATGGAATCGCGCGACACATTCATAAATTCCGTGTGTTGTGACCTTTGTATTGGTTTGTATGTTGAATGTAAATAACACGTAATATTGTCTCGTACAACATTTTGCCGAGAGGATTATGAGAACAAACGCTGAATATTAACTGTTGGATTGGATGGAGGTTAGGAGTAGCAAGGCTGTTTAATTTGAGAACCCAAAACTACGGAATCGGATCCGCAAGTTTTTTTTTTCATGTGCGTACAATGACCACTCTAATCTGCCAGTGACGATACAATTAAAAAAAAAATCTTAATTCAAAAAAATATCCAGAACAGCTGTAGGAGTTTGTAAAAGTATAGGCTCCGGTATAATAGGTGCTGTTTACGATGATGGTCACCGTCGTTCCTTATTATGCAATTCTAGGTTAATTTTGATAAATCCTCGTGTCTTCGTGGACGGCACATAAGTGACCACTCAAGCTCAGACCAAAGCCTTTAAAGATGGCGTATGAAGCAAGTCATTACGTAGGAGGGAAAGTATTACCTAGATCTTGACAAGGCTTACAAAGCTGAGATTTTATCTCAAACGAAGACTTTAGAGAGCTTTAACACAATTCAGTGAATGGAAGTATTAGAGATGAAAATTAGAAGCAGCTGGGACTTTATGGCTATGCAGTTCCTTGCTCTAGCTAGGGTATGTATTTAGCATGCATCAATTATGACGTAGAAGTCTGTTGATTCTGAAATTAAACTTAAACCATAAAAACTGCTTTAAAGATCTGTATACTTACATAAGAGCGCTGGCGGGCAGTGTTCGTTTCGCCGCCGACGGGGCGAGCGCTACATTTACCATGCATCAATTATGACGTATAAGTTTGTTGATTCTGAAATCGAAGTTAGACCATGATAAAAACTGCTTTAAAGATCTGTATACTGACATCAGAGCGCTGGCGGGCAGTGGTCGTTTCGCTGCCGAGGCGAGCGCCCTTAAAGGAAAGACAACGAACTAGGTAGTCCAAAACATGTCAAGCATCAGAGCATCACTCGACTTTTATACGTGAGTCATCCGTTTGTGTAATTACGATCTGTACACTGAGTTTCAAAAGTAATCCGGAGTTCAAAAAGTGGTTCGGATAGTTTGAGTTACTATCCGAAGAATTTTTGATGACAAATGTTTCGATACTTGATCGATGGTCAAAGTGAACAGCGTTTGAATCAAAAATTTAAATGTCTTCATCTTCATCTCATCTGCCTACCTGCTGCAATATCCCAGCAAAAATCAGCAAGACCTTGAATCAATATTTCATAGTATAGATATGTTACGTTCCTAGTAAATTGCGTTTGAAAAACGTTTTCTCTGTCAACTGTCACATTGACTGTCACGGACTACTCATACTGTGGCTTGTTTGAGGGGGTGCGAGTCGGGTTACCTCCACGTGTGAACAAGAGCTGCGGTTCGTTTTCGGATCCGTCCGGGGGGAAGAGCAGTGCTTGGTCCGGTGCACCCTGGGCAACGGCTAATGATTTCCTGGCAGTATCTGAGGGATAAGAGCCCAATTGTCACAAGATTTTATAATATTTTTTTTAACCCTGACATCGCTATAACGACTTATAACGCCAGAAATAAAAGAAGAAGAAGAAGAAGAAGGCTTGTTTGAGGTAAACTGATTGCGACATGAGACAATTGGGTCATTTATGAATCTTCAACTCGCATATCTACTCCCTGTTTATATGTAATATCATTGCCTTGAATTAAGACTTTCGAAATCAACATGTCGTCTCTCTGAATGCGTGCCAGGGATGGCAGAGGAATGTGAATGCCTTTACCAGGGGACTTCCAAGTACCGATTGCATTGACACGAATACATGGTGAAGCGCTTATCTCAAGTCACGACTTGCGATTGTACACCTGTTAGCTGTATTGTAACAATGCGGGTGCACTTCTTTATCTCAGCGTTAGCTGTCTAAAAATCCGCCGAGAACGCACGGACTACGTCATAAATATATATATACGTTACCAAGACGTCAAATATTCACCTTTATGCCATAAATAATGAAGTCGGTGACATATATTTGACATGATAGCTGTATCGATATTTATGCCCTCCACTGTACATAGTTAGGGTTATTTCAAAATTATACTCTAAGCATTGAAGTATCGCTGAATTTTACGCTACAGAGCTAAAATGCAATGAAGCTTCTGCTCATAAAATGATAATAGCTAATTTGTAAGTTGTAAGTGCCTAAGATATTTCAAATTTAAATTGTAGGTACCTCATAAATGTGTAATTGTAGTTTAATGGCACTAAATTGTATATAATTACCATTCTAAACTGTGTCTTAGTAAAACGAGTAAGTGTCAACCTTGATTGCATGTGGTGACAGCCCGTTTGCCAGCAAATTTCTAAATATGGTAAACATTATGAGTTAAATATGGCTCCTATCTAGGTTATACGCGAAGCTGTTTAAACGTTGCATTATTATCTAACAATATGTCAAGATAACAGCACAGTTTGTAAGTGAGATGATATTCCATGTTTACGCTTAAAATACTGTAAGTAGGTAGTGTCTGACCGAAACAATTTTTTTACCGGCACTGATCGAAACCGAAGCTTTTATTACTAAAGTGAGTTTAATTCTAAACCGAGATTGAAGTTTAACTTACTAGTCTTTTAACTTGATGACCAAAACCATCATAATCAGCCCTTGTCAGTCCACTGCTGGACATAGGGTTCTCCCATAGCACGCCGTTGGGCTCGATATTCAGCTCTCCTCCAATCCCTGCCCGCTGCCTTGCGAATATCATCGCCCCATTTAGCAATAGGACGCCCGCTGCGTTTGCCAACACGCGGTCACCACTCCAGAACCAGTTTGCCCCAACAGCCATCAGTTCTGCGGCATATGTGACCTGCCCACTGCCACTTCCGTGTGCTAATTCGCTGAGCTATGTCAGTAACCAGAACCAAAAGTTTGAAATAAACGCCGCTTGCAAGGTCTAGGACAATACACCTAGAATCTGAGTTACAGATGACAGTTCCATACATCGTGACACCACTTAATTGTAGGTTAGAAGTTTACTCGGAGTTACAACGGGTGGCACAAAAAACATAACGTAATGATAGTCATGAGAACTTCATACTGATATGCGTATAAACTTTTTGCTAGAAACTCATTAATGATAATATATGGAACGAAACTTTGCGTAGATGTTTAGATCGATTATTGGGTCAATTTCAACAAGACGCATTTTTTGTATCATTTCGGTGTGATTCCTTATATCTGATTTTTTCTTAGATTTTTAAATGCCAAAAGATACTTTAGACTATTTTGTAAGACATATCTAAAAGGAAACCTAAAATCTTAAATAGTTTTCGAGATATTAGAGGTCAAATTTCTAAACACACAACGGAATGATAAATGTACACCGGAATGAAAGATAAGTTCCAATGGAATGATAAATGTACATCGGGATGATAATACCAGCCCACTGGAATGATATTTAGACCACCAGAATGAAAGTAAAAAATAGGGTTCCATAATCAAAAATATTATTTTGTATTATTTGATTCCCTAACTAACTCCCGATAACCTGCTGCTGTAGGAATCAGTCACAGATTTACAATTACTATTGAGTACTTATTAAGTGTGAGTTGCACAAAGTTAAATCTATTTTAAAAAAATCCTTTTTGTAGCGTTCCCTGGTGGCCTAAAAGCCTAAACATTATCTAAGAACGTGCGCTGGTACAATACTAATACAATACCAAAAACCGCATCGCAATTGGGTTAGTATTTAATTTTACAAAATATGCTACGGACCCTTTCATAATACTAAAGTGAAGCTACATTTGATTTTACTACACCGGAAACACCGGAATAAAAATGGTGGAATGAGAAACTCGACATAAAAATGAATATTAAAGGAAGGGTAAGAGTCGTGTTGTTAAACTAATTGAACTCTTGAAATTAGGACTATATTTTACGTGACATATATAAATTACAAACAATAGCGATACAAAATACAAAAACTATGACTAACTCCGGAATGATTTTTATTTTGTCCCCACACCATGGCGATGATAAAAAAATAAATTTTACTCGAAAACTTTCCACCGTAACACACGTCCAATCTCGCTGAGCGCTGCAGTTTGACTATTGCTCGGAGTGCGCGAGAGACGGAGAGGCTTAAGGTATCAAACTCGGGAAATAAATCGTTCCCAAAATTTGCCCGCGGAATGAGAGCGTGTCTCCGGACAAATGTATATGCACATATTCAGAGGTTTACAAATGAGGTAAAAATCAGGTTATGTGCTTTTTTTGTTACCTGTTTATATGGTAATAAAATAAAGGTAAAAGAAAAATATTGTCACGCATAGTATCCGAATTATCTGGCATTTTGTAACTAAAACCGGCTCCGGGACAACCCACCTTGATGAGAAATATATGGTCTAAATATATTTTTTTAAATGATTAAATAACATAATATTTTAAGTTTAGCTGTTGCCCGAGGTAGACAACAGGGGGCTGTTTCCTAAAAAAAATAGTTGTACATTATCAAAGCCTTCTGCACCTGCGTTTTCAGTCTTGCCATCAAAATTTACTGCTTGGGAAATTGACCCTATTCTGACGAGCATTGTGAAATACTCATGTTTTTTGTGATAATATGGCATGGCAAAATTAACCAGCATTATTAAGTTAAAATTCAAAACAGTTGTCATTAATAGAACAAATGAATGCCGTATGAGGAATTTTAGCGTCTGTCGATTTATTCAAATATGACTATTACTGTTATTTTTACTGTTCTGTTATTCTTCTCACTTCAGACTTAATGCAGTGTATGACGTAGTTTTATATTAAGCAAATGAATAAGTAAAATATAAGTACTAAACTAAAGTACGCATTGGATACTAGTATTGGTACCAACATTGCCTAGATAAATACTGCTTATTCAAAGAACGTATCAAATGAAGATATCCTTTGTTGTCTTTGAATTTGGTTATAGTTGGGGAGTCACGAATCGTTTGCTTATAAAAATATCATATCAGCTGAATATAACATAATAGAAACGCTCCACCAATACGTTTCATTTTATTTGAATATCCTATTCAATGAACGGTTACTCGTATTGAGTGGTCTTAATCTGTTTGGACAGGGGAAAGCCATGCGAACACTGATTGTCGGAGACCGAGTGCTATCTATCTATAAATAAGTAGATATTTATCAATTAGGTTATTTCTTACGACGAAAGAAGAAGAAAAAGAAGTTTGGTCTTTAATCAGGCTGCAAAAGCCTTTTTTGCAAATCTAACTTCGATATTACCACCGTTTTCAGAAAACCCATTATTCCCATAAGAATATACAGTAGTGTACAAAGTCTTCACAGGAAATAAGCATTCAACAATTTATTTTCTTACACACATGGGCAAAGATGGGAAATTTATTAGTTACTTTATTATTATTTTTTTATATGAAGACAAACGAGCAAGTGGGTCACCTGATGGTAAGTGATTACCACTGCCCATAGACACCTGCAACCCCGGAGGGATCGCAGATGCGTTGCCAACATAGAGGGCTAAGATGAAATGCCTCTTGTGCTCGTTATTTCCCCGGCTGTCTTACTCTCCACACCGGAACACAGCAGTGCAAGCACTGCTGCTTAGCGGCAGGATTAGCGAGTAAGATGGTGGTAGCGATCCGGACGGACCTTGCACAAGGCCCTACCACCCGCTAATTATATTAATAATATTAATTTCGTTTTTGTACATTTATTAAATTGGTATATGACCCTTAGATATTCTTTGAATTTTTCGTCATTTTGTTCGGTATAATCAAATTAATTCTGACGTTTGTCACCGAAATCAAACAATGTGTAACAGACACTTCAAAAGATCTTTACAAAATTTGCAACTCCGAAGTCTATTCAAAAGATATTGTGTTTCTACATTCAAGGAAATGGAAGGTGTCAACGGGTAAATAAGGTGTACTCAAAGAGCAGTGAAAATAGGGCGCATTCTATACAACTCCCTGAAAAATACGAACATTTTTCATTCCTCTTCATTAAAATTATAATCCTCCTGCGATTGCTATCAGTAGTTACAGTCAGATAATATCTGACGATGACTGTGTTGTCATTGTTGTCAATCCTGTGAGTACGTGTACGATGTTTTTAAGCACCTAGTCGTCTGTTGTAGCTATCTACATACTTCGATGGATAACGGCTAACTGAAAAAAAGGATGTTTTAGTTTTAAAACCTTGCCTTCCACACCGTAACGCAAAGCCAGAGTTCGGAGTTCGCAGTTTGTTATAGATTCTAGCTACAATACTAGAAGGCGTTGCATCAAGCATCAGGTCCCTCAGTCGCCTTTTACGACACCCACAAGAACAAGAGTTGTTGTCAGATAAGTTGGCTCTAGGTCTTCTTTTAAGGCGATGCTTCGTGGATTTAACGTAAGCTTCCCACGGACCACCAGAATGTGGTGCATGAGATGGAATGAAATGAAATTGAATGAATATGCTTTTACCATTCCCCGTTACAATGGTCGAAAAATTTAAGAGCGTAAGAGCAAAAACAAGCTATGGCTACTTCAGCCATAGATACTTTTTGGTTAAAACACTGGATAGTGGCAAAATTGACTATCGGTTTATATGTTTATATTTTTCGGGTCATATGACCACAAAAGTGATGTCTTCCACTAAAAACATTAATAAAACATTATCATTATTGGTTAAACCAGGTCTTTAATTTATTAACCCAAAACCGGTTTGCGTCGGGTACAGCAAACCGAGTGTTAACCTAAATATGACCAGTTCGACTCTCGCGCGTGACCTATGCCATGTGGTAAAACAGAAGTCGATATTTCATTGACAAATACACCTCGTCATTTACACTGAAACATGTTCCGTTCAAAATAAAGTCCGTTTTTCAATGCATGAAACAGGAAATGTAGAATCTAAGCCTGCTCCACGGTTAGTTCGAGCGGTTATTATGGCTACGGAACTTACTGCAAGCACATGGAGTTTTACGTGTGTTTAATTAGTAGGTCAATTATTTCTTCGTCTTTCTCGTGATATTTCCTGAATCTTTATGAGATTGCGTGGATAAAATGCAGAATTTTGAATTAGGTGCTGCTGCCAATTTGAAATGACTCACGGTCAACTGTTTAGACATGTTTTACACCATAGACCTAAATGGTGATCTTGTGAGTTTTTTGAAGTACCGTGTCTTCAATTTTATTGCGGTCTTTCTATTGGTATTGTATTGGTATTGTTAACAATTTCAAATATTTTACATCGTATGGGGAAAAGTTTATTTCTTTCAACTTTGCATTTTCAGCGTGTATCAAATATGATACATTGTCAACTGATACTGTTTTTAAGTACCCACATTGTCGTAATCCTAGTATAACAGAATTGTTGCTTGAAAATACTTTTGTCACTGTTGTGTAAAGTGGGTTAAATTTTACTACTTCTTTAGACGTTACTTAGTCGTTATCTAGATTTACCACTGTCTGTATTTCTACCTGTTGTCTTTACACTATCTATTTGTGAACTGATAACGTATTGGGACCGCAAACCGCAGACTTCCTCCCAGGCTAATTAAGGCACACTAAATGCTAAGTTAGCGGTCTATTTAGGCACTACTAATTTATTCGCATACCGACTGACTAATTAGGCGTCTAATTATACATAATTTTATTGACATTCTATTTGCGTACATTACGGTTGCGGTGGTAAAATCTAATTATGTTTAAATTTAGGAGCTTCTCATTTAATCTGCATGGCTTTTAAAGGAACAAATGGTTGTAGGTACATTTAGGTATACGAGTAAAGATGTGATTTCCAAATGGTTTCTCTATTAGAATGTCAACCCATTAGCTTTTTATGAGTGATAGGGCATGGTGGATCAGTAATTAGTACCACCATCTTGCTCGCTAATCCTGCCGCCACGCAGCAGAGGAGAGTAAGACTACCCTTGTAATTACTGGCACATAAGGTTCATCTTAGCTCTTTAGGCTGGCGATGCATCTGCCATACTTTGGAGTTTCGGGTGCCCATGTATGGTGGTACTCACCGTCAGGTGACCCACTTGCTAGTTTTCCACCCTGTTTCATAAATAAAAAACTTCCGAAAGTGCTGACATTAAAATTACTTATTTTATAACAGATTTTTCACGGAGGCAGTTTGATTGAAAAAATATGATGATAAATTTGATTCTGAAACGCAATTACTCGGATTTTTATCACTTTCGAGTGATATTTCACAGATGTGATTTCAATCATCGTCCCTCAGCTATACTCAGCCACTTTCACTGTCTAAAGCGATATTTACTCATTATGCCCATAATATCACTTTCGCGCATTATCGGCGCTACCACGGTTGAGTAAACTTCGTGAGAACTAAGACGATCTAAGAAGAAATGCTTACTTTATGGTGTTGTACATAACAGCTAGCTTTAGGCCGCGGCTTCGCTCACGTGAACCTAACTACACCCCCTTGCAAAAAAATCGGGCAAACATGGTTTTTCAGATTTTTAGGCATTAAAGCTTAGAAAGTAAGTTTTTATGCACATAAATCACACAAACTATGGGGGCCCGTTCTTTTTTGCAAGGGGGTGTAAGTCGCAATCACGTGATTCCGCTAAGTTCTTAAAGGAATTTGCAAATAATTCGTAGAACTAACCAAACATTCAAAATATCAAGTCTCTGGTCTGACTGAGCGGTTGAAATTTCAGGATTTTATGTCGTAGAAATCTAGCGTTTTAGCGTGAAAGCCAGACGAGTATCTGTACCAACTTTACTTTGTAATATACAGTATGATGAAGATTTACACATACATTTATTTGCCATAAAAACGTCTTGTATGTGGTTTATTTAACATCTCAACTAGTAAATATGGGAAAATTGGCGCAGAATGAAATCCTTAGTACAAAAGACACTCATTATCTGGATAACTTACAAAGTTTCCGCAGGATAATGATAGCCCTTTTTTAACGCAGACAAAGACTCAGTGTAATCTAATAGGTATAATTTTATTTTAATTACAAATGTTCTAGCTTACGCTCGTCCAGATAAATTCTCTATGCCTAGAGAATTTTGGTTTAAATCTTATAATCTGATGAGAAATAAAATTTGGCTTCCGCAAAATCCGTGCCCATTTTTCTTTTCCACCTACATCATAAAAGTTATCTTATCCAGTACCTATTCCAGCTTTCTAAGTCCAAGTAAAGACTTCTATTTATGTACGATGATAAAGTTTCAATTTAAAATGAGGCAATTAAACGGAATAACGGTATATTAGTATAATTTGGTGAACCGACGTCAGAGCAGGAGTCATTAAGGAAATAGTAACTCAAAATAAATTTATTGGTATAGGATGCGTGAAAAAATATGAATGAACTCCAATTTATACGATAATAGAATAAATAAATGTATCTCGAGCAAGATTATCTCCAGCCATCCTGTATCGTGATCATTTGGTGATTTAAAATAATAAATATACCGAGCGCTTTGGGATGTCGATTGTGATTTTTTCAAGTCTCTCGTTTTTCAAAGGTCGTGAAAAACGAGAGATTTAAAATGGCCAGAAACCTCTGGTGTATACTTTGTTTCCATATTACTTTAGTACTTAGAATACTTCAACCAATGACAGCATAGATCTTCATTTGAAACAAGAATAAAGCATTACTCGACTTTTATACGTGAGTAATTATAATTATTAATCGACAATGTAAGTAATATTGTAAAGACGAATCCAATTTAAATGAAATGTAAATATGACTGGTTCTGAGATACGCGATAATAAACGACATGGACAAACAAAATTTCAATCTTCAAGTTTAGAGACATGATTTAATGTTGATGACTGCAACATTAATCAATAAAATGACACCACATTTGCGACACTTCCGAAATGCCGTCTACACTGCTCTCGACTCTTCCCTTCATCATATTAGCTATTAAGATTACGAGATTATCTGTACTTATAGAGTTTTTCATTATCTCCTGGTTCTAATCTCCATTAATCCTTGGTCTCGAGGAGGGCTCTCCGAAGGGCTGCGAACATTTAACTGATGCAAGGGTCTGATAAGGGTCATAACATTAACTCCCGTGTCCGCAGAGAGTTTGGAGAGTTTTGTTTTACAATTTCATATACTTACAAGTATCGTGTGAAATCGCACTCCGCAGGCAGCTGATTGTGACAGATGGTAAGTGGCAGTTGACGGCTGAAACTGAATTATGATCCTCGGCAATGAAGAAACGATTGAGAAGAGAATGGAGTGAAATATTATTCAGACATCGAAGGTGTAATAACAAAACAAGTTATGCGCGATGTTCCAGAAACAGTATCTTGTACAAAGCATTTTTTCGTCCTTATTCATGAAGCGACACTTGTCTGAAAAAAGGTTCTGATTGGTTCTTGCGCTACTGTAGAAATCAATTCAGGAGGTATGAAATATGATGTGTACTTTCTGTCTAAAATTTACAAAACATGTTAACTCTAAGATTTACAAAACAAAGCAGCCATAACACGTCTTCAGTTTACTCTCTTTCGTCACGTCTATTATCCTACGAAAATGAAAAACTGGCACTCTCAGGTAGCGATACGTTGCCAAACAAGAAACTGGCACAATGTCGGTTGCGATCAAATATTTACACTACTTTTACTACCCGGCGCACCGTCTGTCTGTTGCCAAGTCCCAGTACTTATACCGACACTTAAACGTAAATACTGGTCGCAAAACATGGGCGACTGTAATAACAGGCTATCACAGATGGTAACAAGAAAGCGAGAGGTGGAGAAACTTGGTACCTAATTAAAATCTTAGATGACTTGACAGACTTATAAGAAAATTGAGTACCACTGAACACTAAATTGTCTCGAATTTTACTGTCACTGGTTGTGCAGATGTTGTTTACTAACGTCATGAAGTTGAAGTACCTAGTAATAAAGTTTACACGCTTATAAAATTTGTAAGAGAAGTAAGTACAAACGAGAAAGGCAAGCAAGCAAGCTCTGGCAATCAGTGCTAAAACATTGATGCCTCTAAAATGGGCTGGTGTTGTGGTTTGTCACTTAATCTTTTTGTTTGCGATTGGTGATAGACTTAGAAAGATGTAGGAGTATTAAACTGTGTGTTGTGGGTGGCTGGCAGACAAAAAAATACAGTACTTTAAATTATAAGTAGCGCAAGTGTTGGCGTATTGCTAGCTCCTAAATTGACGTTAAGGTATTGACAAAAATGAAACCTTTTCTAAAGATTGTACTTTAAATGTAAAGTGAAACCACAGTGAAACAGAATTAAATGTAGAGGAAGTTTCGACAAGCTACGTTTAGTTGGGAACCTGAAGCATCAGTGGGAATCAAATATTCAGTTCGAATTGCAAAAACAGTGGCAAAATATCCACATTACGACGACACTCGAGGGAATTATATTTGGTTAAAAGGACACCCTTAATGAGGGTCCAGAACCCCAAGGAAGACATTTTCACGGAACACCGCCCTTATGGAGTGCGTTAAAATTTAATTCGTTGAAGATGTGATGGTGAGGGTATTAACTGGTGTGGGGTAAATTGAACAGTGCTGAAGAAGACTGCGGTTTTTTGCACCCTAATATCGAAAACGCATCATCTGATGGTATATCACAGAAGTAGTTGAAATGTAGAAGATTAAAAAAACTATTTACCTACATATTACTTGACGTGTTGTGACTAAGCATTATATTATTTAAAAGTATTTTTTTGTATGTTGAACTCCGGAGAGTAACCAGCTGATTTAATGAATTATTCTCTTTTTCCGAATTACTTTTGTCACAAACCAAACAGGCTATAATAAAATTGTTTATCCTCGTATACGACAGATAATAATCTTATCTCTGTTTATCGACGTTATGAAAGCAGATTAACCTGTCCAATACGTGGTGGCATCAGATATTAGATTTCTAGGTAAGACTAACTCCCTTATTCGTGAAAGGTTTCAGACTAATAGCAAAATATAAATTTTCTCTGGTGAAGGCAGACGTCAAAGTGATATTTAGATAAACACAAAACAAAGGGCATATTTACGTTTAGTTGTGAGCGTGTTTTGCATTTGTGTGGTAGCTTTGTTTAACGTAACACATTTTGTCAGGGTTTAACTGAAGAAAAAATAACTGGTCACTTTTCATACAACTCTATGGGTAGCTACCCGTTGCTTTTGCTCGTCAGTGTAGCTAATGCTAATACATTTTTCAGTGTATTGTATAGATTGTACTCCGGATCCTGCTAATAACCTCATAATATCACAAATCCGCAACCCTCATAACCTCATATTCAAATCTGTAAGTTTGTATCGTTTTGGCTTTAGCTGTTAAGGTGCAAATTTGTCATAAATAAATAAATAAAATAAGTAAACTACACTCCATGTCAACTCTTCTTAACCCTTTCTCTCTTTCTAAACGTTTCTGTCTTTTGCAAGACCCTGTCAGGTTCAAAAACCTCAAAATCCCGCAATCTCCTTTTTCATCTGCCTCTGCTCCATATCCAGAAAAGAAGGACTGCCAAATCGAGATACCGTATACACCCACGCTTTTATCTCCACCGATTCCAAAGCAAGGGTTAATACTAATTTAGCGAACACAAAACGTTTCCGCCCTCACCACGACATCAAAGACATTTCGAACTATACCTATGCTCAATTAGTAGAAAACAATGCGAAGTCCAGCCTCAATTATTAAGTAAGATATTTATGTGACTTTCATTATTGGCACCGTTATAGCACCCTTGCCTGCGCCAGACCCATTAAGCCCCCAGGCACTACGGCCACTCTTTGGGGACAGTAAGGTAACTCATGAGATAAGGGGCCCTTTGGCTTTTTGAGCAGTTTGTGGGATAGTTTAGTTAGTTTAGTAGTTGCAATGATTCCCTTTTCCCTCGACGCAAAAATAGGGATGTTTTAATTTTGACCGCTGCATTTGTAGTTCTTAAGCAGTTGAACTGATTTGGATTCGATTTTTTTTTTAATATGTTTTTTATTTGAAAGATGGTTTTCTAGCGGTGGTTCTTAAACATGGTTTATAAAAATCGGTTTAGTTCATTCAAGGTCATCAGGCATTTTTCAGTTGCTTGAACGCTGGCTTTTCTTTTTTGCCGTTGGTTGTTTTTATTACGGCATCCCAGAAACTGTTGTACTATTTGCCAAGCGAGGGTAGCGAAAAGCCATTTTTAAAGTTTACACCAAGGCAATTTACATTTTATATTTTTATAAACATTTACGAGTAGCACCCGTATAATCACGGTAGAAAGTTCCTATAAAATTTTAGCGCTTCCGACAACAAAGCATCTTAACACACACACGGCAATTTTGCATACACACATTCAGCTTGTAGTTTACGTAAACATTTCACGCTTGACTGGATTTTTTTCCTAATAAAACTAATGCGCTTCGCTTCTATCGAGACCCAATCGAAAGTGCCCCGAGCCACAACAATCTATCACAATTTAATGTGAACCTTTCTGCTCCTATTGACCGATATAACTTTACCAGCATAACGAGATCCGGCACGAAGTGTGAACAGCTACACTTTGTTGCTTGAGGATCGGTGGTGAGGGTCAAATTAGGCTGGTGATTAAAGATCAATCAGTATTTTGATAAGGGCCAGTTTAAGTCGTTGGAATGCGGTTTTTAGTCCTAACGTTCATTAGGCTGACTACTTTGATAGCTTGTTTATATTTGTTTACAAGTGTTATTTAAATAGATATGTAGATAGTGTAGACATATGTTGTTCTCTCTCTTTTTTTATTAGTAATGATTATTACGTTCGAATCGATTAATACCTATTCTAAAATGAGAATCCTATTTATTAAATTAAGAAACCGGGAACTGATAGAAAACGATCATGAACTATTTCAATACCACAGAAGACGAATCACATCAAGACTCTCTTGTATAGGTACTCTTTGATAGATGCTTTTATTCTTTGCAAAAAGGCGCATGTAGAATCAAAAGAAGGGATGTAAAAGAGCTGTAAAGTAAAGTAGATTCAGGCGTTACCTGGCGGAGGTCCGTTTTCAAATATATCTTTATTTTGCTGCTCCGCAATATAGTAAGGTCAAGACATGCCAGCCACGCTCACGTCGTGAATAACTATTGTCTATTCATGCAGTCAATGCTTTAGAAAATGTAACAATCAACGAACAAGAATCTGGGGCCTTACCATGACGTCTAAATTTCGACTCAGTTCAGGTTTTAGCTGTCATTTTTAATAAGGATCTGACAGCCAGCGAACCTAAACTGAATCGCATCAAGATCATTGGTAAATCACAATCGAAACCACCACTACAACAAAATTCCCCAGGATACGTGTTCCACCATATTTCTCAATGAAATTCTGAATTCTTTTTTAGTGATTTGCAATTGTTTTCAGAGCTTACGAGGTTAGGGACCAAGCCTCCGCCATATAATGAAAAGGGTATAATGTTATCGGATGGCAGTAACTTAGGTTATCCCTAATTCAGCCAACCGCGTCGCAGACGTAGCGTTATGCGTTCTGCTACATTAGGCAGCCTAATTGGAGCTATTAGGTCTAAATCTATCTATTAACGAGCTGACCCTGCATTATTGATACAAGGGAGCTTTAGGCTGGTTAGTGCCTTTGGTAATTTAGTATTGTAGCGATGTAGATTGAAGGTTTAAAAGGAAGGTAAGGACGTAGTGAACTAGAGATGGTTTGCAGCAGTGTCAAAGAATTTAACAGTTCTGCGATAATGAACCCAGTTATCTTGTGTTCCTACTGATTACGTCCTATTAATAAATCCACGAAGAAGGCCAATTTCTGTCTGTCCTACTTTATATTTGTATGCAAAACCCACCTGTATGTTGTTCTGGATTGTTGTAAAACTAACCTAACCTATACAGTTCTACAGGATGGCCATTTCAAGACTCCTGAGAAATATACAGGTGGCTTAAATAATTGGCAACTGCTACATAGGCACACAGTAGAACAGACAGAAATAGTTCTCCCTCGTGGTCTTACTAATATTCAACATGTAGTATATTATAGTAATAGGGTAGTTTATAAATACCAGATATGTACCCACTTCTAAAATTATTAAACAGTGTTCAACAAGCAAGCTGAGTTTCACTACATGGTGGCAGCGGTTAATTAAGTAATTTACCAAATCAGTGTCAGTTAACGTTTACTAAGGATTAGTTTAGGGTATTGTAGAGAAATACGCAAGTACATAACTAAATATGGAGCACGCACGCCCTCCGGCCGAGTTACGTATTGATGGGAGCCCAGCCGCGAGAGCAGCTGCGTGGCAAAAGTGGTGGAAACATTTTGAGGTGTTCTTGAAGGCGTCAGGAGTCAACAAGGAGCCCACGGACGTGCAGGCCAGCTTGCTGGTGAACCTCATAGGACCAGACGGATACGAAATATACTCGACTTTCGAATTCGACAAGGCAAAAAACGAGAAGTCAGAGGACCTTAGTTGTGTAAAAGAAAAATTTGATAAGCATTTTGGAACAAAGGCAAATATTACAATGATACGATTTAAGTTTTTCACACGAAACCAAAATGCAGGTGAAACGATCGGTCAATATGTGACCGCCTTAAAAGTGCTGAGTCAAGAGTGTGAATTTGATAAACTGTCGGATGGGTTGATAAGAGATCGTATCGTTTGCGGTATCACTAATAACGTCGTACGAGATCGCCTATTGAGAGCGGACGAGTTAACGTTGGGAAAAGCAATACAAATATGTGAAGCGGATGAGATGTCGAAGGAAGAAAATAGAAAAATCGAAGAGTCGAGTGTTCAAGTTAACGTGGTGTCAGGGGGCCGCGGTGGCCGCGCGCCGGGGCGCTGGCGCGGCGCGGGCGCCCGCGCTCGGGCGGGCCCGGAGCGCGGCGCAGCGCAGGCGGCCGCGGCCGCGGGCCCGGCGGGGGCGCAGCGGGCGCGCGCGGCGTCCGCCCGGCCGCGGCCGGCGTGCGCGCGCTGCGGCAGCACGTTCTGTCGAGATGAAGAGCGCTGCCCGGCGGTGAGATCGACGTGTTTTGTGTGCGACCGCCGCGGTCATTTCGCTCGAGTGTGTAATAGTAAACCGTTTAGTAAAATCGTGGACAATGTGAGTGTTGCGGAAGACACGGACGACTCGGAAGGCGACGTGTTTTACGTAGACGTGATCGAGGAACAGAAGCAGACTAATGAAGGTAATGCACAGTGGATCGAATATTTGGACTTTAAGGATAAAAGACTTAGTTTCAAGTTAGATACTGGTTCGATGTTAAATATTCTCTCTAAGTCTGACTATAATAGATTAGGTTTAAAGATAGAGAATCTGATGGCATATAATAAACGAGTTTATTCATATACAGGAAATGATGTACCAATTATTGGGGAATGTACCTTGGAACTAAAATTTAAGAATAAGTACTACAGCATAAAATTGGTGGTTGCTAACATGCGGTGCCAAAATATTCTTGGTTTAAATGGATGTGTTAAATTAGGTGTCATTCAACGAGTAGACGGGCTAAATATCAGTGATTATACAGAATTATTTAGCGGATTAGGGAAACTGCCGGGACGTCATAGAATTATCGTAGACGAGTCCGTGCAACCGGTGATATGCCCGGCGCGCAGGATCCCCATGGGCATGCGGGATAAATTGCTCGCGGAGTTAACTCGTATGGAAAAACTAGGAGTCATAAAAAAGGTAACTCATCCAACCGATTGGGTGAATCCAATCGTCATAGCGGCTAAGAAAAGTGGCGAAATAAGAGTGTGCTTAGATCCGCGAGTACTCAACACGGCGGTGCGGCGCGCGCACTTTGCGCTGCCGACGGTGAGCGAGCTGGCGGCGCGGCTGCGCGGCGCCGGCTGGTTCAGCGTGCTGGATGCGCGCTGCGGCTTCTAGATGCTGCCGCTGGACGAGGCTAGCGCGGATTTGTGCACATTTAGCACACCTTTCGGTAGGTTTCAGTTTTTAAGGTTGCCGTATGGAGTGAATTGCGCGCCGGAGGTGTTCCATGCTAAAATACGACAGTATCTAGAGGATTTGGACGGAACGGACTCATTTATAGATGATATTATTGTGTGGGGGACCACCAAAGAGGAACACGATGCACGCCTGGAGCGCTTGTTACAGCGTGCTAAAGAGATAGGAATTAGGTTCAACAAAAGCAAAGTATACTCAAAGATGAACAATGTAACGTTTTAATCAATTATATAACGAACGGTTGGCCCAAAAATAGACACGAAGTCGACACGCATAATCAGGTTTTCTGGCCTTACAGAGAGACGTTACAATACGTGGATGGGTTAATACTAAAAGGAAATCGGGTATTTATCCCTCGCACACTGCGCGAAGAGATGGTGCGACGCGTGCACGAGGGCCACCTGGGCATCGAGCGCTGCAAGCGGCGCGCGCGCGAGGTGATGTTCTGGCCGGGGCTGTCGCGGGCGGTGGAGGACGCCGTGCGCGCGTGCGCCGCCTGCGCGCTGCACGCGCCGCCGCCGCGCCGCGAGCCGCTACTGCCGCATGCAGTGCCGGTGCTGCCGTGGTGCAAACTAGGTTCTGACATATTTGAGTATAGGAAAAAGTATTACCTCATACTAATTGATTATTTCTCAAACTATGTAGAAATAAACGAGTTAAGTAGTATAAATAGTAAGTCAGTAGTAACAGCGATGAAAGAGCAATTCGCTCGTCATGGGATACCGACAGAATTAGTAACCGACAACGGACCCGCGTACAGCTCCAGGGAGTTCTTTGATTTCATGCGTGAGTGGGATATCACGCACATGACATCATCACCCATGTATTCCCAGTCGAATGGGAAAAGTGAACGAGCTATACGCAATATAAAAAACTTATTAAAGAAATGTGTAGACACGGGAGAGGATCATCATTTGAGCCTTTTGAATTTTAGAGCTACACCCCGAAACGGCATTGATTCGCCGGCACAAATTTTATTTGGCAGGAGGGTGAACACGAGGCTGCCCATTTACGCTCCGTTGCTTTTAGAAAAAGTTAACAATAACCAGAATCACGCTGAAATTGAGAGGCAACAGAAGAAAATTAAATCAATTTACGACAAATCGGCTCAAAATCTCCCTGCGCTACCCGTGCAAACTAAGGTAGTGATAGCGGATGGTAACGAGCGCAGATTTATGCGAGTGGTGGCTAAGGCAGCGGCGCCACGGTCTTACATACTGCAAGACGCAGTAGGGCGTAAGTACCGAAGGAACCGCCGTCACATTATCAGCCGACTCGTCAAGCGAGAGGCGCCAGAGCACGGTGACGGCGCTGCCGCAGCCGCCTCGCAACCAGCAGACTCAGTCAAGGACAAAACAGGTGTTCCTGAGCGCGATACTAAGATTAAGGTCGAAGTTAAGCCTCCTGTAACCAGGAGTAAAGCCCGCATGTTAGCAGATCAGGCCCAACTATATATATAATTAAGTTTGTATTTGTTGTAAAAAAAAAAAAAAAAAAGTAATTGTAATTGTTATTTTTCTATTATCTGCTTATCAGTGTAATTAGAGTAATAGTTGGTGGTGGGAAATAGGTATAAGGTACAATATGATTAACTTATGCTACTAAGTTTGTCTTGTAACAATTAAGGTATAATAAGATAAGGTATATTGCCTTGTTTATTGCATTGTTTACGTGTACATATTTAGCACACCTTTCTGCGATTTTGCTGTTTATTATTTACCATAAGGAGAGAGATGTAGTATATTATAGTAATAGGGTAGTTTATAAATACCAGATATGGGGCCATTCAAGTATTACGTAAGCACATTTTTTACTATTATTTACCCCCTCCTTCCCCTTGTCAGCAAAAGTAAGCAAACCTCTTCCCCCCCCCCATGCTTACGTAATCGTTGGTACCTATAGGCATTTTTCTTTTAATGTATTCGGTTTTTTTATATATTTGTGGGTTGCCATTTGTGTAAAAAAGTAAATAATAACTGCTGACGTAATCACGATATCGACCCCCCCACCCACCATGTCATCAAAAATAAGCAAAGCAAAGACCCCCTCGCCCCCCTCAAGCACTTACGTAATACTTGAACGCCCCCTATGTACCCACTTCTAAAATTATTAAACAGTGTTCAACAAGCAAGCTGAGTTTCACTACACAACAGTTTAGGTTACAGCTCGTATACGGCGTAATAGCCACTATCCCCCCCCCCCCCCCCTTTCAGGGTATCAGTTTCCGTTAAGTACCTCGATGTTTGACTGTACTTTGTGTGTCATGTGTCGTAGACATTGCCCACTGACAAGATATCTGACGCCCATAATGTTATATATAATGCTTACAAGAAAGGGTCAGGTTATGATTGCACATGACTTCATGGAAAAGTTTCATTTAGAAAATCCGACCCCTGGCCTTATACAATGAAATTCGATATTTGAAGAGTTAGATTGCCCGTCTTTTTCTTACTGTTCGTTCTAGAAAGAGACGAGTAGTCTATCTCGCGCGCGACGCTACTCTCACGCGCTCTCGTGCTAGCCGAGCTGTTGTAGTAAATGTATTTAATTTCAAACGGCGTGTTTTTAATAAAGTGACTTTAACAAACAACGTACTGTGCAAACATCCGCTCGTAAATCTAAATAATGAAAGTGTGTTTTGCGTTGAACAAAATACATTCGTTATCGAAGTATTATTTACTCGTATTACGGAAACAAATTCAGTAACTACAACCAAAGCATTGTATTGTTACATAGAAATATCGATACCAATCTACATAGTAAGTCCATGAGCTCTTAGAATGCCATTTGGGTGTCATGCTGTCTCACTCTTCAAAAGAGAATAAACGTCTTCTTTCTTTATTTCTCACTCGTTCTTATGGGTTTGATACTAGAATCGGCCGATGGTACCCGAAACCTGATAGCATTTTCAACATTAAACTACCGTGAGACTCAATCATAATTACACAAACGTACTCACGTATAAAAGTCGAGTGATGCTCGACATGTTTCGGACTAGTTCGTAGTCCTTCCTCTTGGAGCGCGCGACTCGACTTTCATACGTGAGTTATCCGTTTGTGTAATTATGATTGAGTTTCACGGTAGTTTCATGTTCAAAGTGGCAAATCTTTACGGAGAGATTATTATTATCCTAATTGAGTGTCCCAATCCCAATGCTGGGCAAAGGCCCCCCCTTTTTTCCCCAGTCCCGATCGAGTTGAGGGTAAATAAGACAAAAAAATTCCTGGTATATAATGAGAGCCATCCCT
Organism: Pandemis heparana; assembly: GCA_963854515.1. NCBI lineage: Eukaryota > Metazoa > Arthropoda > Insecta > Lepidoptera > Tortricidae > Pandemis > Pandemis heparana. The sequence continues at coordinate 11,395,235 of OY978018.1, read as the reverse complement.
AAATATACCTGCGCGAATTTTAATTTATGCGGAACTTTAAAATTCTATTTTGACCCGCGATTTTCATTCAAATGTGGCAACACTGGCGTCCCTGGCTGGCTTTACTTATTCAGTGTTGCTCGCCTTATGCAGATAGCGCCAGGGCCGGGAATTATCTGAGGGCTGTCCAACGCGTTAAAGTTTCAACGGGGCAAGGGGAATATTGCATTTGATTACCCTGTAGCGAAGGTTTGAACGAGAACATTCGAGAAAGTGAAAAATAAAGTATTAACTCTCTAAGCGTGAGTTTCATAGAGTTAACTTAACAATAACCTACGATTTTGACTTTAAATTTCATAGGTTATCATCTTATCATATGGTTGAGTTGAGGTTATTGCTATCGATCAACAAACTGCCAATTAGCAATGCACGAAGGAGAGTTTACCAAAGTGGCTAAATTTTGTAATGCAATGTTCTCAGACATTTAAATTTAATAATTAATGCGATCACGTTAAGAATCCACGCATATATCATTATTTGCTTCCACTTGGAAACTTTCGTTATGGGAATTTACAATGAATTCTTGAATGAATTTTGTTCTTTGTTTCTGTATTGTTTTGTACTGATTTCTGGTGTTCAATAAAGAGTATTTGTATTGCATTGTATTGTAATTCTCGTGTAAGTTACTGGAAACTTTTGAGAACATTATTGCTTTTTTAATGCGAGCTTGCACCCTATAATGGTTGCGCAATTCCTTTTGGGATACGATATACTAAAATAGATAGAATGCTAATTACTAAAACAAATAGGCAAGTATTTGGAACAGCAAATTAGCCGAAACTCGCCGAACCGGTATTTTGCATTAGGAAATCGGAACTTCATTAATATTGATATTGAAACAGGTCCATTCGACCTTTGCTTAGTGGATCATGACACGATTCCGATTTAAAGCGGCTTTCGTTTTTATAAACTTACTGCAACACTTTTAAAAAGTTCTTCTACAATTATAAAGAGGTAAGATTTGATAGTTTCTTTGTTTGTTTGGTTGTTGGATTTCATTAAATAGGCTCCGAAACTAATGGACCGATGACAAATTTCTTTCACCATTGGAATCCTATTGTTAGCGCTGTAAAATAGTTTTATATTTTTGATTTTTGTCTATTGTCCTATTCCTTATTTAAAGTTGCTTTTTTTACATGTTTTTTTAAATCTTCTGTCATATTATGTCTATCTCTCATTATAACTCTTACGTCAACTGCATGATTTTTACTTCGCTCCCAATTTGTGCTCCTTTTTTGCTATCGAATATCGAATCCTCAATTGAATAGGCTATAATAATATTTAATTTTGCGTGCACGAAGTCGCGGGCAAGAACAAGTTGCTTATAATTTATGGCAATTAAGTGAGAGTCTTGCAAAAGCTCTATCTAGAGCGCTGTATACTTTATGACGAATTTTATTTAAATAGACGATTTTTTATGTCTACCTAAACTTTTGTTAATCTTATCCCTAGCTTAAACCTGAATAAGAACAATTAGATCCATTATACTGTTTTGATGTTTATGTCCAAGTCTTTTTTATTAAAATGACAAAATATTTACCTTGCTACTCCGCTACTTAAATAATAAATAAAAATAATAACAAAATAATAGAGGTAAATATTTTGTGTTCATTGAAATGGACCTCCGCAAAGTAACGCCTGATTCAATAAATTACTTTTTTATTAAGTAAAAAGTTTCAAATCATATTCAACAAAGCAATATTAAAGTGAACGCACACAAGCACACCAATTGGATGCCGCACTCACACACTGAAACCCGGGCTATTTTACAGCAGTTTAGCTGGGCGGGGTAAATAAATCAAAAAGTTTGCAACGCGCGATACGAGCGTAACGGCGGGACCGGCCAACGACTGTTTGCAAAAAACAACGAAATACATACTTCGGGAGGCGACAGCGGGGCCTTGCGTTGCCAACATATCCTCGAAGTGGCAGCGCTTCTGGGCTAATATTCAAGCGTTTCAACCGCTCGGTTCATGCGTCATTGTCGTCCCACAATTATTATCTTAACAGAAGGACAAGCCGCAACAACTTTGGATAAGCTAAATGCAGCATCGATACTGTGTTTCGTTGTCATAAAAAGTTAAATTTTAATGGTATATACATGCTGCGACGATAATGACGAAAATAAAACTCCGAAAAAACGCTGAATATTCGCCCTTCTGTCGCGATGCAATGCAACACAACGTAACCTTATAGCTCGCTTCTCGTAGTAGTGCGTTTGCGTTGAAGTGTCAATTTCTATGTGATTTATTTTGTTGCCGTTACGTGCCACTACTGGTTCAATTTCTCATGCTTGAGACGTTTACGCTAACGCGTTGGAGTCGTTCATTTTGTTGAAAACTGGACACTAGAAGTTTTGCAGCTAAAACTCCAAACAGTATCCCCAATTTAGAACCATCATTGTTTTTTGGATTACTCACTCACTCACTGTTTAAATAAATTTTAACGCGAATTATAGGCATTGACCATGACCACATTCAAATTATTATAGGTATGTGTTTAGTTGTATTGTAATGGTGTTGTTTGGCATTTGTGTGAAGGTTTTGCTTCAGTATAAGTTTGTTTGGTCTATCTCGCCTTCCGTTTAACTTGGCACAAAAGACATGCAAAAAGCTGCTGGCAACTCCCGTCATAAGTGCTATGTGGGTGTAATAAAGTGTCCGCTGAAATTAGAAAGTGTTTTTTGAGTTTTGCTGCTGTGGCTATATGTGATAATAGCGAGGACAACGTTACATTGCAAATAGTACCCGTCTACATAGCATAAACAGAGTCCTCGTGGAAATCCAGTACTTTCGCTGTATTTATTTCAATTAATCCTACTAATATTATAAATGCGAAAGTTTGTGAGGATGATGTGAGTGAGTGAATGAGTGTGCATGTTTGTTCCTTCTTCACGCTGAAACAACTGGACGGATTTAGAACGGAGATAGCTGGTATTCTGATTAAAACGTAGGCTACTTTTTACCTTGGGAAATTGCATAGTTTCCGCGAGATAGCGATAAATATGTCAAAGGCCGTAACCGCCAATACTCGCAACGTAAATAATTATTGCAGAATATATTAGTAGTTATTATAAGTCTAATTCTACGCGGACGAAGTCGCGGGCAGAAGCCAGTACTTTATATATATTCGGATGTTACTTGCTGCCAAGCAGCAGTGCTTGTGCTGCTGTGTTCCTTGGTGCAAAATAAGACGATAACCTTCTGTTGTTGTGTTTGTCTAATTTCTCGTGTAGCATCAGCTGAAATGCTTGCTCGTTTGCCATACTATTTAAAACAGAAGAAGAAAAAGATGATGACGAGGATGATTGAATATGATGGTGAAAATTTACATTTATTTACTTAAGTGCAATCATTTTTACTAAGCATATCACTCAATCTACACAAACATGTAACTCCAAATTTCAAGTCAATCCGACCTTTGGAAGTGAGTGAAATCCGACATACAAATATTTGACCTCCACACTACAACTAACAAGTCAAATAAAGTCTTGTAAAAAGGGTCAAGCCTGAAATTCGAGGAAATATAACTAAACTAACATTTACCATTTCAAGGGACACGAACGTACTCTTATTCGCTAAAGAAATCCCATTAAGAGCTTTAAGAGCGGTGACACATTTAAGACGTTTAGTTTAGTTTGTGTCGAACCTAAACCTTGAGATTGGAGACCCGTGTCAATCATGTGTCGAGCGAGGCACAGGATTTTGCGTTCCAGACTTCAATAGACCACGGTATACCAGGAAACACCGCTATGGAACATTATGTATGTAAATGAACACAAAATATTTACCTTGCTACTCCGCTACTTCCGTTACTTAAGTAGCGGAGTAGCAAGGTAAATATTTTGTGTTCATTGAAATGGACCTCCGCAAAGTAACGCCTGATTCAATAAAATTATGTATGTACTATACATATAATTTCCTGACATCAGTCTGATTTATATCGCTTTCCACTTTTTAACCTCGTAAGTCTTCGCGTACTTTTAGTACAAACTAATAGTAAGCATAACAATTGCCGAATGGACTATAGGGAGTGCAAATTGTTAAATGAAAAAAAAAACGCTGAAATTAAATCTAAAATCACAAAACTGGGAATCGGTAGCTCAGTCTTATTAGGTATGTACTACGAGATTTATAATAAATTCAGGGTTTACGAGGAAACGATATTTTCAGATTGTGTTGCAGAGAACGAAGTGTTTTGGAAATCGTGTCAGAGTCATTGACGATTCGACTTATTTTGTTTGATGAATGAATTTTGTTTGTTTAATAATACTACCAACAGGAAAATTCTGTCTTATAGAAACACGCGTTATTTTGCAGCCACTAAGAGTAGTTACCGACATAGCCAAGCGAATTAGCTCGTTGGAGTGGCAATGGGCAGGCCATATAACACGAAGAAAAGATGGTCGTTGGGACCGAAAGGTTCTCGATTGGAGACCGCGGATCGGCAAGCGCAGCGTAACCAGCAGCCTGGTTAAAGTTGCGGGTTCACAGTGGATGCAAGCCGCTTCCAACCGAGTCAACTTGAGGTCTATGGGGGAGAACTATGTCCAGCAGTGGACGTCCTACGGCTGACATGATGGTGGTGATGATGAGGAAGAGTAATTCTCCCAGATGCAAGACAGGCTACGCCCTCATTTAACCGGCTTCCGATGAGCTTGTGGATTATATATGGATTCATCATTATCAGTCGGAAGAAGTTCACTGTTCGACAAAGGCCCTTAGAACGCCACAATTAACAACTTGCCACTTACGTAGGTACCTACCAGTTTCCCGCAACTTTCGCAACGTTGTCCACGTAGTTGGTTGGATTTATTTAGATTTCAAGTAGAAACATTATGCTTGTACTTATCGTCGTTTGAATCGCATCGAACGTCTATGCCGATTAAATAAAATGTGGCTCAGTCGATGAAATTTAAGTATGGTCGAATATAAATGCTTCACCTTCGCGTATTATTGTGTTTTCATCGTTAAGAAGAATATTTCTCTTTGACATTTGATTAATAGTGAAATGATGTTAGATTGGTAATAGCGATAACATTGATAAATGAATTGTTTGAACGTTTACTTAGAAGACAAATTACCAAATAGATATTTGGCGGGCGATTATTTAATAGGCACAGCTGCTTAGTGTATTTGATATTACATAGGTTATCTGATATTCCATTTGAACTTTCAATTAATCTTTCTTAAAAATCTCAAATCTCAAATGTTTACTGAAATTAAGAATCAAAAGTGTGCTTGACAAAATTGCCAATTTTCGGCTGATGTTCCTTCAGGGAGCTCCATCATGTTCTAAAAATTTATAAGGCTAGCTTTATTATAGTATTTACTACTCTTTTAAGACAATCTAAAAACATTTAGCTTAAACTGGCAAATTTACTTGGAAGATTTCTTTAAAAAACTTAAAGTTACGTTAAGATAATTGCGGTCTACATCCAGTAGAAAATATATCTAATATAACAACATTTCTACAAGCCGAATACTATAATTTAGAGGCGTTTTATCAGCGGAAATTGTAATGACGGCACGAAACTGGGGAGGTTTACCAAGCTTTCTCTCTTTTGTTGAGTTTAAGTGTTTTTGCCACAATAAATGAAGGTAATGATTGAGCTTGGGATTGAGTAATTATATATTTTTTTTTTCATTTTAAATACTTATTCACTTAATTTGTCACAGTTTTCACAATTACGGAAACTGTATTTAGCAGAGTTGAAAGAGTTTTTGTGATAATTCGTGACATGAAGTAATATTGGCTAACGGTTTAGAAGTTTGTTTATATTAACTTCAATAATATTTTCATATTATGTCTGCACTTTAAGCATGTGTTGTCCGTTTGTCCGCTCGTCCGCTTGTCACAGGACTATGGACAGATTGCAATAGATGGACATTCGAAATAACCAAAGACAACAAAAATGAAATTAAGTGAAATATAAAAGAGACTTATATTGTTTGAAAAGCGGTTTGTTTTGGCACGGTAGTACGGAATCCTTGTGCGAGCCCGACTGGCACTTGACCCTTTTTTTGTAATTACGTTCGCTGAAATATGCTTTGATCATAGAAGTTTTTGAACAGGAGCCGAGTCTACGTTCTTGTGATTAGCTCACTGAACCGGAATGTTCACACAAAAAGTTGGGAAAATTAGTAGAAATTCTGTCGAAATTACTTATAAAGAACGCAATGATTTGTAGTCTACCTGTGATCATAAAGGCGAAATGTCCGGAGCTTGCAAACGTAATCGCAATCTTTAGAATATAACCCTGAAATAATAAATCAAACATCATGCATCATTCAAACTTTCAGGTGTCTGCTTGCCAAGCCAATAAACGCAATATACATACCTATATACATTTGTTTTTTTTTATCTCCACTTATTCTTGCAATCTGCCTTTTATAGCATTTGATTGAGCTAGAGTTTAAGAGCTGAATTCGTAGACGTGAATGGCATGAGCCCAGTGGCACAACCATTTATAAAATCTGTATTAGATCAAATCTTGAGGTGCTGTTCTTTTCAGCCTCTTGAAAATTTTGGTCGATTTCTCCATTAATATATACCTAATATAAATCATGTCTTTTTCCCTTATGGGGTAGACAGAGCTTAGGGTAACAAAATCTAAATGCCATGATTAGCATGATTGTAGGCGTAAAGGTAGAGAAAGGAATTACAACGGTTGCTTCAAACGGTTTAAGATGGTGGATGATAGAAAGAGATGGTGCTATATACGTTAGACAATAAGCCTACTGTTTCACGGAACAGCCTCTCAGGCGCAGAATATTATCAAGTTTGTGCCATTGTTACATTAAGTATGTTTCGAATTCTTACTCACCATCAACAAAGGCTTGTATTGAAACTACTATTGTCAATTTCACACGATTGTATTTCTAAATCTAAACATGGGTGACGAATGTGGAAAATTTATTAGATTATCAATTCATTTGCTATTTAATGGTACATACGTACATAAGGTTCTGGCTGAAAATCAGTGCTGCAGGTGTCTAACACCTCAGCGTAATGCTGAGCCAGCGACCGTTTCACTTTTGCGGAGACACACAACGCTGATGATCTAATTGTCATGTCTGTGTTTTTGTTTTTGTTGTTTCTTTTCTATAAAATTGTGTGTATGCTCTTATATTTGTGTGTCTTGCCAAATGAATAAATGTCTTCTTTCTTTCTTTCTTTCTTTCTAAATCACGTCTATATTCCTTACGGGGCTGACAGAGCCTAAGGCAATACCTAAAAGCCACGTTTAGCATGATTGTGGGCGTATAATTGGAAAGGGAAATCAAATGAGTGATGGATTGCCAGCCGCATCGCCTGCAACATGATTGCTACGATTTTCAACCATTCCCTCGATAGGCTTTTACCATCTGCGCGAGAAGAGAAGCAACTGGTACATTCTATGTTTTTTCTTTGGTCCCAGACCAGTAGGCTTATTGTCTAACTCGCTCGCAATCGCCATCGTGTTCATTTTGACAGTTCATGTATGGGCTGACAATTGGCATCAGAATCAGCTAGCTGTCACATTCATACAAGAACTGTCAAAATGAACACGATGGGGATTGCGAGCGAGTTACGTAATAAGCTAGCAGCATGGAAGCGTTTAATTCAAACATTATTATAAGCGACTAGTTTCTGCCCGCGACTTCGTCCGCGTAGAATTAGCAATTGACATGTTTATCGCTATCACGCGGGAACTATGCAATTTTCCGGGATAAAACGTAGCCTATATTTTAATTTAGGTTACCAGCTATCTCCATTCCAAATTGTATGCAAATCCGTCCAGTCGTTTTAGCGTGAAGAAAGAACAAACATACACACTCACATCGTCACAAACTTTCGCATTTATAATATTAGTATGATAATTATACAAGAGCATGGAATAATTAATTCACATTTATTACTGTATGAAGTTTATTCGCTGAGTCATCATACAGTTTACCGCTGACCTTTAGTATACGAGCGCTTGAATTCGAGGCCCATTAACGAAGTGCTTACTGGTAATTACAGAAACTTTGATTGAATATAAATTATAGTGGTTTGTAGCTCTAGACGAAAGTTTGTTCAGGCAAGGCTTGAATATGTTCCAAGATTGGTCTGAGTAGAGAATTTTTATGACCTTCAAAGTGAAGAGGTGTTAATAACGTTACGAAATTAAGGCGCTGTCAACAGCAAATGATCTTGAGCAGCGCCACTCTTCACACATACGGATCGCATGCCTGTTAGTGAAAGAGAAGAAACTATTTCGGCAGCTTGGCGCGCGTCTAAAATCTTGCAAATAAGACACAAATAATAAGAAATAAAAAAAAGTATAGATTATTTGTTAAATATGACTCGTTAGCCGTGTAGGTATGAATATGTTGACTTCATGTTTTTAATTGCAGACCCATACGTCGAAAAAATAAAGACATAGAACCGTTTAATGATGATTTTAAGACCAATCTTTGCAATTATTTTATATCGAGCCGATTTTGTTCAATTATGTATCGAGTCCGTCCAGCGTGTTTGAAATATGATGAAAATTGACATACATATTTTTTTGGATTTTTATTGTGTGTAGTTTTTCTTAAAAAAGTGCTTAAATAACATCAATTGCAACAAAATTTGGTGTTGTCAGCCTCTTAAGTCTTTTGTAATGTGTAGTTTTGTTGATGTTTAAGTAGGTTTAATTGTCTGGCAAAGGCAGAAGTAAGTAAATAAATGCTTATTTGCACAAAAATAAAGAAACAAACTCGCTTTACAATAAAATAGGGCTTTCGAAATATTATAAACCTTTATTGAGCACCATGTTAAAATAGGGCTTTACGAGTAATGTACAAAAGAGTATTTATCCCTTTCAGGGATTTCTACCAGCTAACCTTTGATTAGACGAGAGAAGCATTAAACTAGGGACCGACAAACAGTGAGTTTAAAACTAAAAAATTAAAATTCTAAAAGTAAACACAAAAGAACAACAACAAAACATGTAAGTATGAAACATTAAAATAAATCTTCTTGTTACGATTATATGTTAACTGAAAATAAATCGGATGCATCATAATTATTTCTTTTGACAACAATGGTATTGGCAATAACCCTCCTTCTGCGTTTCGCCGCTGGCGGGTAAAAACATTCAAATCTCTTTAGAAAACTCTGTTTTTATCGTCACTTCAACCTCCACTACAGAAGGCCATAAACTCGAAATGAAATTACAACGCGGAGTAAACATTGATTTGCATCGCGCTTACGATTTAAACGGGCGTCATAACTCCCCTCGGCTACTAACTCATTCATGGGTTCAGGCTAAGGTTTTATGAATGAACTTGCTCCGGCCTCCTGGCGTGCTTTATAGCCTTGTCTTAGTACCTACTCTTTATACGAAATACGTTCCTGTTGTACTTTGTACTATTTCCCTGCCGCGCTAGTCCTTTGATTTTAACCCCGACTCAAAAAGAAGGGTGTTATAAGTCTGACGTTGATGTCTTTGTGTGTGTGTGTGTGTGTGTGTGTGTGTGTGTGTGTGTGTGTGTGTATATGTGGCATCGTAGCTCTCAAAGGAATGGGCCGATTTGGATGCGGTTTCTTGCGGTGGTTCTTACGGGTTTGTCTGCGTGTGAGAGTAGGATAGAAAGTAGAATAGTAGCATGGCAGCAGTCATCAACATCCAACTCTATTGTCATGGATTAGACGGTCAAACCAGCGAAAACCAGCGCTGGAAGACCAGTGTTGGCTGTAAGGCCAGCAAATGGTGAATTGGGACCATTTTGTGACAATTTATTTTATGTAATTTTATATGTTGTTTGCTTTTAACTAGGCACCTATTAAAATAAGAGTTTTTAATGATTCACGGTTAAGTTCATTCGAAATATTATAAACGGGATTATGCGAGTCTTGAGAATGAACGGTTATAATACAAGCACCTATAGTCGAAGAAGGAATACAAAGCGCCTTACTCACTGTGTTTCAAGACAGCCAGCGTTTATGCCGTTTGTAAAAGGGGTGACAGATAAGATCTCTAAAATACTAGATAAGTACTCTGTGAGAACTATCTTCACCCCTCATAGGAAAATTTCACAACTTCTGAGGTCTCCCAAAGACAATTTTCCCCTGGAAAAACCTGGTGTGTATAAGGTTGATTGCAGTTGTGGTAGTTCGTACATAGGGCAGACCAAACGTACGATCGCCTGTAGAATTAAAGAGCACATCACTGCAGTCAAAAATAATGACACGCGCAAATCCGCTATTGCTGAACATCTTATTGAGTCGGGAACAAATCACTGGATTGAGCTGCACAGCCCTAAGATCATTTCGACAGAACGCCACTATATACCGAGACTGGTGAGGGAAGCGGTTGAAATCCATAAACATAAAAATTTTAATCGTGAGGATGGGTTTAAATTGTCGAATATCTGGAATCCGGTGATTTCCTTATATAATTCTCGTCCAAAATCAATTTCGGGTGGGCGAAGTGACACTGTGAGTGTAGTGTGTTTGAATCGAGTTTCGAGTGAGAACGGTTCCAGTGGTAACGTAACGAGAGTGCACGCAGTCGACGCGCAAGAATGAGGGTAGACAGAGCTCGGTCTACCCAACAATAACATCCACCCGCAATTTCTTCAGTCTACCCGTGATCATGATACATGCAACTGTATCGAAATATCGGGAGCTCAATAAAGGTAATCGCGGTTCACATCCCGTTTATAATATTTCGTAGGCACCAATTTTTGTGGTTTATAAATAAACTTTTTCTTTCTTTCTTTCTTTCAAAGTTATCGTGTGATCCACGCATATCGCGATCCATATCACGAAATCCAGTTGTTTTCATATCCATGATCTTATATTGATATACCTACCAGTATCACGATAATATTGCCCGTCTAATTTAAGCTAGTCTAGTTATAGCTCCGACGGAACAGACGTCTTAATGGGATTTAGTTTAGGTTCGCTCGCTGTCAGATTCATACTAAAAGTGATAACTAAAACCTGAACTGAGTCGGAATTAGGACGTCATGGTAAGGCCCCAGGCCCAGCGTCTCACGGTACCGCGTATTCGCCCTGTCTAGACAGCCGAGCTACCTCACTAGTTGTTAATTGCGCTATGTCATCACTATCCAGCAGATTCCTCTTGTGAATTGAAGTGATGAAATACATTACCCAGTTGGTTATATAACTGAGTTCTAGTCGCTCTAAATTGCAGATTGCGGGTTTCCGTTCTATATAAATCCTGATTTAGAGCTTATTGCTGCAGTTTGTGTTTAACGGCTGTTCGCTGAAGGATTGCTAGTATAGACGCGTTAATCCGCATTGATTATTAAGATTTAATGGTAGAATAAGCTTGAACAATCGACAAAATGTGTGCCAAACGGATTTATAGGATTCGAATCGATTATTGATTAGTTAGACCAATATCAGAGTTACACGAAAAATAATACACAAACACAATACATAAATCTACGTGTATCGAATGTGTGTAAATAAATGTTTCTCTCTCTCTCTCTCATAAATTATACACGTAGTTAAAGCCCTATTAGTTAAATAAAACCTCCGTGGAATCTTTTCTCAATAAACTTCATAAAGACTTCTTCCACGAGGTTCCACGGAGGTTTATTATTTAACTGGTTGGGTAATATAATTATGATACAGATGTATTAAAATTGTTCCGAATTGTTTCAGTTAATGTTTTTCAGGATTTTTGAATCATGGAGGAATGTTTCCATACATTGACCGAAGCCCAAAATGAACTGCGTCAAGGGACTGAATGTATCAAAAATTTTAGTGAAAACTCTTTGTACCTATCTTTCAATTAAACTAACCTAACCACATGCTGAAATGTTGCGAAATAATTTCAAGACACTCGTATATATGTAAAATACATAAATTATATACATACATAAATCACTTACGGGGTAGACAGAGCCTAAGGTAACAAGACCTAAAGGGCGTGTAGGTGGAAAGGGGAATAAAATAGTAACGGGTTGCTAGCCACGTCGCCTATAACATGACATGATTTCTAAGATTTTCGCCCATTCCCTGGCGAAAAATGGTTCACCCATGCCCTGATGGGCTTTTACCTTCTGCGCGGGAAGAGAAGCAACTGGTACAAATATTTACTTGTAACAAACTTTATGATTATTCAGGCCAGGGCCCTATTTCATATAACTCACAATTGTCAGTGACAGGTAATAGGTGACAAGTTGACAATTCGATAATTGAATGTTTCATAAAATTTTGGGCTTGACATATTTGTAATCGGAAAAATCAACAAGTTTGTCAAATTGTCATGACAAGTTGACAATTTTGCGTTTCATATAATATTACTAGTGATAATGAAAATTAGACAATTTGTCGTAGATTTTCTGTCAATTTTCTTTTATGAAACGCAATATTGTCAATTTAAAATTACAAACCTGTCGAATTGTCGCAAGTTCTTGACAGGGGACCTTGGCCTGTGTCCGAAATAGATGTCAACTGTCGAGTGACGAAGAAAGTCGTAACAAATCATGATGTTAAATGCTAGCAGTGATAATAGCAATGAAAGTGATGATTTTTATATACGTAGTAGAAAATAGGCGACCGTGAGTATTTCACCGAGGAATAAACTTTTCCTTAGAATTAACGGAATATATTTTATCTAACATTGGAGGACAATTGAAACACCCAACAAAAAGAAGCCAAGCTCTTGAACCTGCGCAGCATTACTGTTAAGTGCGTTACATTGGATGGGTGCCGGTTCGCAATATCGATTTCACGATATTTGTAAATTAAATTTAAAATAACAATCTTGTTCTTATCCGCCATGTTTACCTTAGACTGAATATCAGTGTAATGTTAGTAAACGTTATTTGAGGGTAGTTATTTAAAATAATCATTCAATTGACCTATCATCGACAATGATATACCTGTCATCCAATGCGACCACAGTGACAAAAATTTATCTGTCAGTCTGTCACCGATAAGAATTTAGTGCAATAATTTGTCACAAATAGGTTTTATGAAATGCCCTAAAAAAAAGCGATAATTACCACTGTGATCCTGTCTACAATACTAAAAATGTCAAGTTTTATGGAACGGGAATATAGTGACAATCTGACATATGTCGTCAAATTGTCAATTTGTCGAGGTTTATGAAATGAGGCCCAGAAGAATACTGCCCGCAAATACAGCGTGTTATATTGCCTTGTCGCAGACTTAGCTTGCGTGTAACACAATCCAACACTCGCTTTGTATCCTGTATCCGAGTGCAATATCGACAAGTATTCTCCATTGTTTCACCTACATTGCGGCATTTACACACTGTTTCTTTGCATCTTTAGAAGAAAAGCGGCAACGCATTGAGCATATGGAATGTTTGGCGCGTTGTAATGGTATTGTGAGTAGTTATGTAAGGTAATATGATATAAGTAGTTGCCGCGGAAAATGGGCCATTTCTCAAAGAACCACTTGGCTTCGCTATTATTAGGTTTCAGTGTGCGAATTGCTATGCATTATTTTGTTCAACCGTTTTTATTATTAGAACACTGCAATGTACAACGTAGTAATTAAATATTACAGCATTACATTGTGTGGTAATTTAACTATATCTTTTGTTACAATCACTAAGAATAGTATCGGATAGAATATAGTGTAAGAGTCGTGTTGCATGTTTTTGGGTGCTCCTTTTTACTGGATAGGTATCTAAGGTTCGTAGTTTTTTTTTAGAATAGAAGAGAGAGACCAACTGCAATTATGCAAAATACAAGTTTGTCATTTTTTTAATCCAAACTGTTACATAAATGGTAGGTACCTACTCTTTTTTTATGAACAAATTTCACATGAAAGTACGTTTAAAAAAAGGTCTCCTTAAGAGCACGTGTCGCAGTCACCTCAATACTAGTAGTACTTACATACGAGTAAATACGGCGTATGTTCTGTGGTTAGTGATATTGACTACGAAGCTAAGAGGAATAAAAGGCACAAAATTACTAGGTACCTACGCTTACGCTACGAATAGTTATACTCACGAGCAAATATATCGGGTCGCTTCCCATAGAAAGTTGTATACCTATTTTTATTTATTTATAATTTACTAGCTGTTGCCCACATCACAAGCCGTGGTAGCCTAGTGGTTTGACCTGTGGCCTCTCAAGCAGAGCGTCGTGGGTTCAAATCCCGGGCTCGCACCTCTGAGTTTTTCGGAATTTATGTGCGAAAATTACATTTGTAATTTGCCATGAGCTTTTCGGTGAAGGAAAACATCGTGAGGAAACCTGCACACATCTGCGAAGAAATTCAATGGTGTGTGTTAAGTTCCCAATACGCACTGGGCGCGCGTGGGAACTATAGCCCAAACCCTCCAATACACGGAGGAGGCCTATGCCATGAGGCACGCCGAATTAAGCGACAAATTAATAAATAAACGACAGTAACAACAACAACAACATGTACTTACTGAAATTGTAGCGAATTCGGAATAAAAAGGCTTATAAATTTAAAAAAAAAAGCTGTTGCCAGCGACTTTGTCTGCAAAGAATTCGTTTATCGCTATCCCGTGGGAACTACGCAATTTTCCGGGATAAAAAATAGCCTATGTGCTATTCCAGACTTTTCTCTATCTATGTGCCGAATTTCATCCAGATCCGTTGGACCGTTCTGGCGTGATTGAGTAACAAACAAACATCCATCCATCCATCCATACTTTCGCATTTATAATATTAGTTAGATAAGCCTTTTTATTCCGAATTCGCTACAATTTCGGTAGTAAGTACATGTTGTTGTTGTTATTATTGTCGTTTATTTATTAAATTGTCGCGTAATTCGGCGTGCCTCATGGCATAGGCCTCCTCCGTGTATCGGAGGGTTTGGGCTATAGTACACCATTGAATTTCTTCGCAGATGTGTGCAGGTTTCCTCACGATGTTTTCCTTCACCGAAAAGCTTATGACAAATTACAAATGTAATTTTCGCACATAAATTCCGAAAAACTCAGAGGTGCGAGCCCGGGATTCGAACCCACGACGCTCTGCTTGAGAGGCCACAGGTCAAACCACTAGGCTACCACGGCTTTTGTTTATACCTAACTGACCCGTTATTTTTGTTCGACAGTGTAGTTTTAAAACAAATTTTCAACGTGAAGTTTCGCATTATAATTAAAAAGCAGCGTAATTTAGGATTTCTTATTTAAGATTTCCTTTGAAGATTTTTTTTCATGATAGACGAACATTATAAAGGGTGAAAGCTTCAATAAAAACCCCGTGGGCTATTTGGATCAACCTTTTAGATTAGTTATTTTTTTATTAAGTACATAATAATTACCGTTATTAGTAAGGTGACTTGGTGTTCTAGATATGTAGGACAAATAAATAGATTTAATTATCACATTTTGAAAAAATACATTATTTTAAAATGTTAAATACTTATAAATAATACACAAAAGGATTATCAAGTTAAAATTAAAAAAATGAAATAATACTAAAGACACGATTGAAGTTAAACGAAATTTCAAAAGAGAAATGTAGGTAATTCACAAAAAGATAAATAAAGAGATAAATTAAGTACGCGGTACGCGGAACAGTGGTCTATTCCCGAATTCAAAACTCAAAGGTTGTGCCATGTCTTTTCTCTCACTCTCACTCAATCAAACTAACCAACTGATACTTATATTCCAGAATAATTAAATTTCTACGGCACCTTATCTACCTTAACTGAAATGTGAAATAAACCTAAACGGAATCAATTATAACAGCACAGTAATGCCCAACATCTGTAATTGACTATTAATTAATCTTTGATCAAGCGTTTCTGGTTCAACGGCTTAACATCATAGTAACAAGTCTATTATATTGCTCGCAATTTGGGATGCTTATTCAAAAGTAGGCATGGTAGGCAGGTAGGTATTCTAAATTATACTGCCATTATGTAGACTGAGTTGCCCGATTGCTTCAATTATTATCATACTCGTAGCATGTATTTTTGTGACTTCAATTTTTTATTGGAATTTCGCAGAGTTTAGTATTTCGAATTTATTATTTGTTTGTCGTTTTTTTTAATCCAAACTGTTATATTTAGGTACTTTTAGGCGGAATTCATCACTTCATCGACTAAGTGACATCATTAGCTCTGAGCCGCGTTGGTCTCGTCCCTATGATGTTTAACGTAAACATTTTGAGACATTGTTCCTTGGGCCTCCTTGGCGTGTGTGTGTTTGTCGTAGATTTAAAATAATTGTATTAATATATTGGAATAAATAATTTGCTAGACCTTGGTGTTTATTAGCACCTACTCTTTTTTGGGATTGAACATTTCAAGTTTTGATTGTCTTTAAGCGCAGGTTACTTCACGAAAGAGTTTTGTTTGGAGAAACACACCCCAGGATGAGTGTGTATGAGCCTCGCGTGACTGAATTCTTAAGGAGCAAAACCAATCTCACCGAATTCACACCCCGAGGGAACAGGAATTTGCATCCCAATAAATTAAAATTACGTTTCGAAAGCGAACCCCGGGCGAAAATTCTTGGCGATAATTTGAGGCGCACGTGACCAAGTGGGGTTCGATAGCGAACGGACGGTTTGCGAAGCGAAACCGGCGCTTGCGCTTTTGATTTTGATTTTTATGGCTTGGATTAGACCGCCAATAGTATCGTGTAATCCACGCTTGTCGCGATCCGTATCACGAAATATTGATGCATGTCACACTGAATCCGGTTGTTATGAAATCCACGATCCTAATATTGACATACCAGTCACGATATTGACTGTTTAATCCATGCCTAATAATTTTACGCTGGCAAAAAAACGGTAAGAAACTAAAAATAGAGCAGTTTTTAACTATAGTTTATCACATTTTATTTAACTAAAAGTTTCCTGACTATTCCGGAAACAACGTTCACTTTGAAATGATCATATGCAAACTCTATTTCATTACGGTTGTCTGCAAAACAGCGTAAGTATGTAGATTGTTTCATTTCAAAGGATTTATTCGTTAATCGTTTAAACTACATACTCATGCTTTACTCGTAGAGCTTGCAGTTGCATTTATTTCATAAAATTTTACTCATTTGATAAAACGAAAATAACGCTGAAGTTCAAAAACAAAACGTAATTAATTCTCGTTAAAAATCCGAACCTGCAAAATTTTATAAAACGCAATTAAGTAGATGAAATAACGGATTTTACTGAAAATTCCATGCGAAACTACATTTGAAACAACCATTTTTCTTTAATGTTAGCAGAGCGCAGTAAATATTTGCTCAAACCGAATTCAACATCAACCGAAAACCCACAAAGAGTTCATTTTAAAATATACGCGAAATCAACATTATTTTAAGCTCGGGTTATGGATCCTCACGTTTTCTTTTAACGTGTTGGTATTTTCTTAAACAACCAACATTTCTCTTGTAATTTTACCTTCAGTATCAATGAAATATAGCCTTATTCCCGTCGCAGTAAGATCCGAGAAGCCAATCTTCTATAGCAGTTTTCTTGGTATCATCACGGAGTTTTAAGACCAGTTCTATCTCCAAGACCTCTGCGGAAAGGGACATGGTCACTTTCCCAACATCCATCAATACTTTTTGCTTAAGGACTACATTCGGAGAGTAAACCAGTTACTTGAAATGAGTATGTCAGTATGATTTTGATACGCACATCAAGATTTGCTTTCTCGCTTGTCGCTCATGGCCTTAGGTCTGCTTAAAGAAAGTCAGTAATTATCAACACCAGTCAGCTTTAGAAATTCGTCTTATCTATTTATTAAATTATACAATGTATTAATTAAATTCACTCAATCATCAAGTTCAAAAGGACCTTCGGCCCTTAATAACCGCTTGGGACATAAAGTTACTTCGGCATAACTGTTCTGGTGCTCAAATACAGTACACCTCAACGGAAGATACATTACGAGTAGATGGGTCTTTCCCTTAACTTTGCTATGGTTTTAATGGTTTACATCACTTCAATTTGAACTCTCGCCTTTGAAGACTGCGTTTGACATAAAAAAGTGATTCTGCTCAAGTTTCCAACCACTGTAACTCGGCGTTTAGTTTAGTTGGTTATTCTTTGTTTGTTTGAAGTAAATTACGAGTAAATGGCAAAAAAATGGTTGTTTTCTTAACCGTCTGTGCATCCTTTTGACTTTCTCTGCTCTTATACAAGACAAAAATAATTCAGTTTACAAATGCCAGCAACATCGTTCAAGTACCATTACATCGCGGCGTTTGATCAATTACTTATAATTGCTTAGCTTCGAAGCCCGCAATGTACGCAATTCTACTTGGTTTGGCACGTTGCTCTTTATCATTTAACACACACTTGAAGTACCGGCATCAGTTTTATTTTTTAATTCGGTAGCTGTCAGACGCGTGATATCTTGACGACTTCGGAATTTAATCTCTCCCACGTGGTTTCACGCCATGTTGTTTTGTAAGTACCTGTCATGAGTAGATCCATGTGCAGTGTTCTGTTCAGGCAGACAGAGAGATATTGTATACTTATAATTGTAACCTACTTGAAAATTAAACACATTGTTGCAGGAATAGGTTGAGAGAACAGATAGACCTTGTGAGAACAGATAGACAAGGGTTGACAGTGGGGGCAATATTCTGATAAAACACATGAGTGCTGATTATATACAATATCATTGGTGCTGATATTAGATCATAACCAAATACTCATAAGCATAATTTAAACGTTCGGTGCCTAATTTTATACTTAGAGGGTATTCCCATTGCTTCTCAGATTTCGAGTTAGACCAGTCACTGATACTGGACAGCTAATTTCGGCTTCGTATAGCGTGGTCTCGCTCTAACTTACGTGACGCCAGTTTTCTCTTTCCAAAGACCGAAGTGCAATCTATAAGGCTGGGTACTGTACTAAGATTCCACACAATTAACATACATACATACATATCGTCACGCCTCTTTCCCACAGGGGTAGGCAGATACTACTTTGTTCCACTAAATAATAATAAATAAATAAATATCTTGGGACAATTGACACCAATTGACCTAGTCCCAAACTAAGCAAAGCTTGTGATATGGGCACTAGACAACGGATAAACACACTTATATAGATAAATATATACTTAAATACATATTAAACATCCAAGACTCGAGAACAAACATTCGTATTTTTCATACAAATATCTGCCCCGACCGGGGATCGAACCCGGGACCTCAAGCTTCATAGTCAGGTTCTCTAACCACTAGGCCATCCGGTCGTCTAAACTCCACTTGCTACGATCCTGACATACCTCTTTCGCTTCATCCACATTCATCAATCTCTTCATACATGCTCGTCGGTTTCGGGTACTCTTGACCTGGCCTTTTTCCAAAACGTCCTCAATTGGATCATGGAACGGCCGCCTAGGCCTTCACCTCCCAACGCACCCAGTCACATTCCCCATATAAATCTGTTTAGTTAATCTTCTTTCATCCATCCTCTCTACGTGACCAAACCAATTAAGTTTTGATAATACTGCTATGTAATATATTGAGGTTGAAAAAGACACTATCAGTGTTATTACGAAAAAATTAAACACGTGTCTAAAAAAATAATCTATTGCAAAATTAACTTTAAATCAATGGAATAATTTTTAGACACGCGTTCAACGTCTGTCTAACTTTTTTTTAATAACACCGTATTCGTTTTTAATCAGCCGTTGTTCGATAGATTCGGGGTGCGGTATTTGAGTGAGAATCTATTAATAGATAACAGCAGGACCACTAAGTTACTCTGACTAAATATTGACACCAGATCCTGTCGTGGAAACTCGTCACGTCATTACCTAAATAGTATTTAATTGCATAAAAAACAATATTTGCCGAGACGGACGAAAAACTTAATGCTTTGCTGAAGAAACTCGGGTTTCTTTTTCCTTTTGAAGTAGGAAACCATAAAAAAATCGACAGGTAGCACTCCGGGAGTGCCGGCTGAAGTGAAAACGCCCAGCACTGTCTAAACGAAACAGTAGCTTAGATTTTAATGTTGTGACGTGTTGAGCCTCCATGACGCTTAAGACGCGTACCTACCGTACTGGCCGCTTACAAAAAAAACACGTATTATCTATATGGACAGACCTCTACCAATGTGCTGATGTCCTAGCACAACTTTTGCTCCCCGAATCAACAAAAAACACTTCAAAAATCGAACGCGGCGCTTCATTCGTATTTCAAAATAAGCTCTTAGAGGATCTGCTATCCTGGTACTTTATGCTTTAACTCTCCCTCCGTCTTACGCCTGACGCGAGTTTAACATTTTTTATCCATCCCAAAAAGTGTTCAACGTCACTAAAGAAGTTTTCACTTCAACAATCTACACGTATGAATACCCAATCAATGCTTCTTGCTTCATATCACCTCTGCAATTTACAATAATTACGGCAACTACACGAAATATGAACAGCAGAAAGTTGATAACCGATTTTATTCCGATGGCAAAAACCGGCATTAAATCGATTGTTTTTTTTTACAAAGTAAAAGCCTTCAGGCTGTATGTAGTTATTATTCGGACAGACGGACACACCTCGTCTGCGGGTAATGAAGTGAAAGAGGTCGATGACCGTAAATTGTATTTTGTGGTTCATTTGTCGATAGTGGTTTGTTTATTGTTTCGGTCTCGTGTCGTGTACTTAGAAGCCGCTTTTCAACTAATTAAGTGTTAGAATTGTCGTAACTACTCTAAGGTAAAGCGAAAAAAGTTATAAATGAAGTCAATGGATGTAAAGAGTCCAGGCGACGGCCTTACATTTTAAAAAAATTTGAAACGATAAACCGACTTAAAATGTGAATGAAATCATAATTGGTCAATTAATATATACGTGCCTAATTGGTTTTGTTGCTCTGTTTCGAATAAATTGATGCCAACAATCTTTTGGATGAATGCTTTTGGAATTTTGGCTCGAGATTTTTTTTAAGTTTTCCTTTGTTATGGGAAAGAAGTGTGAAAAAACAAGGTTCCTTGAACATATTAAAATATTTTTTTATTTGACAGCATAAAATAAAAAAAATAATTTAAAAACATAGTGAAAATTATGACACAATTCAAAGATATTATGAAGGATACCTTCCTACGAGTAGAAGGATTACACTGCAAAGTGCAATTAGCAAAAAAGCTCGTAGGTACTTTTTTTAACAAAAAAAAAACTTTTGAATAAAATGATACAATCCGTGAGTTTTTAGAATGCTATTAGGGCTCGTCTTTTCTCACTCACTCGTATGGGTTTGACTCCTGAACCAGCCGATTGGTACCCGAAACCCGAATGACGTTCTAAAGCTTACAGACTGTATGTCATAATCTTCACTATCCCCAGCCTATATACGTCCCACTGCTGGACACAGGCCTCCTCTCAGAATGAGAGCTTGGGCTATAGGTTCCCTTCCCACGCGGGCCCAATGCGGATTGGGCACTTTCATACTCACCATTGAATTTTTTTGATTCGCAGATGTGTGTAGGTTCCCTCACGATGTTTTCCTTCACCGAAAAGCTCATGGTAAATTTCAAATGTAATATTTCGGTCTGTGTGTTGGACTAATTAAAAAAAATCTTATTGCGTCGACTAAAAAGATTTCTTTAAAGCTATATACTATAACGACACAATAGCACACCTTTTTTGCTGGAATGACGTCAAACCACCACATCAGTCGAAGCGGCAATTTGAACGATCGCCAAACGCCGACTTGAAACATAGAACAAACGTATTTATAGTCATAGAGAATATAACCAATAGAGTGTAATGTAACGAATCGGCCACGACATCGGGCGGCACGATATCAGCGGCGAACGGCGCCCATAGGAGAGTACGAGAAACACGCTCGGACCTTTTGTTCTCACCTACGGGCGCCGCTCGCTGCCGCCACCGTCCGATGTCGTGGCCGAGCCGTATCATACACCACAACACATACCTTTAGGTACAATCATGCTAAACGTGGCCTATAGGTCTTGTTACCTTGTAGCCTAAGGCTTAGGCTCTGTCTGGCGTAAGGGATAACGACGCGATTTATGTTTATTTGTTTGTTTATCATACACAATACCGTCATGCCTTTTTCTCATAGAAGTATACAGAAACTACTTTGTACCATTTGCCTATCCTAATGATCCTAACATCCTCTTTCGCTTCATCTACATTCATCAGGTCTAGATCTGCCCTTTTTTCAAAACGTCCCCAATTTGGTTTGGTCTGGTTTGATTTTGGTTTGGTTGAAAACATTATAGAATTCGTTAAAAAAATGCTCTATTGATGTACGCTGATTGCATCCAAGGTCTAACAGGTTCCTGAAGTTACGCGACCAAATAGTTAAGATCGATATTGATGACGATGATAGTACCTAATGGATTGTCACTGTGTGGCTTAAATTTATAAAATACACTTATTTTTAATGATAGTCATAATTATCTATAATTGAGATTGGCTTTGTTTTATGTAAAGGATATGATAAAGAAAAAACTATTTCTAAGGTAAGTGACAACGACTCGTGTTGTATAATTGGTCAGCCCGTATAAACTACTCTACTGTCTAATTTCTCTTTGATTTTAATATAACTTGAGCTAGGTATGTAGTTACGTAGTTTATAATGTACTTACTGACTTGTTTAACCAGATATTTTTTGTTACAGGTACGTTTGATCGCTTTCGTTGATATTCGACTGGTAGGTGAACGTTAGTTGGTAAGTCTATCTATCTAAAGGTACTAAACTGTAATAAAGAGGTATACTTTGTTTAAAGTATTATTTTTATGTAACAAGGTTATCTCTATTATTAACTGTATCGATAAAAAAAAACATTACACTAAAGATAAACCAGACAAAAACTATACTAAAGGATTTATAAACTTCCTTGTCAACTATGAAACTGTTCTACTATAATTACATACATACATACGCCTCTTTCGCATAGGGGTAGGCAACTACTTTCCAATTGCTACGATCCTGATATACCTCTTTCGCTTCATCCATATTCATCAATATCTTCATTATGTGCGCTACGGTTTAAACCTGACCTTTTGACAAAACGAAAATTTGTATTATGTTTATTGTTATTAATAACAAACCATTTAAATTATTACCTACATAGGTACTCATGCTACAAAGTTGCATTTTCCCCAAATTATGCATGGTTTACCCATATGAATAAACTTCAGTTTTAAACACTGCGTCAGTAAATTTCCTTAGAATTTGATTATAACTAAATACCTAGTCACGACATAATAAGTCATACATATTTTAGGTTCGCAGTCACCTTTTGATAGAGCCGTCAATAATTTCTTGAAGAAATAACTGGTATTAATACAATTAAATACGTAAGTAGGTATGTTAGTTAAATTATAAAAGCATATTAAATTTTTGGATTTAGAAACGACATACTTTAACAACCAGATAAGATCACGAAAAATAGTAATATCTGTCATAAATTTAAGTAAGTATCTAACTAACGGTTAATTTGCGCGAACCAGGTAAATTATCAATCATATTTATTGAACACCACAAATTACTTTATAAAAAAACAATTTAATATACTATGAAATTAAAGATTATATCTGCACGAAACTATCGTGAGACTCAATCATAATTACAAAAACGAACATGTCGAGCATTATCCGGCTTTTATACGTGAGTTATCCGTTTTTGTAATTGTTATATCTGTAACCTCTAAACCAAAAGTACAATAACTTACCTCATTCATTAACCATAAACTTCGACGATTTTGTTATTCAATTAAAACCCTTTGAGGGATCAAAGTTTCTTAACTGTTCAAGTTATCCGTCTAAGAAGTCAAGATTAAGTCAATTTCCGGGTATAGCTTGATCAAATTAGTATCTCCATAACAGTATTTAATTGTATTCATTTCAATAAATACACCACGCCACGCCTCTTATCCATAGGGTTAAGCAGAGACTAAGTTTTTTTTTTTTTTTAATAGCCTATTATAGTGTCCCACTACTGGCCAAAGGCCTCCACTTCTTTCTGCCACTCGTCCCTGTCAAATACATGCTCCTGCTACCCTTTTCGATTCGCATCCAAATCGTCCCGCCAACTCCTCCTTGGTCTGCCTAAGAGTCTAGAGACTAGAAAAAATATTGTATCTGTGAGGTCTCTTGCTAGCTCATTGTGTTGTGTTGTTGACCAAGTGATAAAATTATGTACAGTCCGTGAACTCTTTCCCATTCGGGTTTGTCATGCTGTCACGCTGGGTTTGATATTTAAACCGGCCGAGTTGCATTTTAAGAGTCACGAGCTGTACGTTTCTAAACGGATGCGCGGATGCACGTGAGAATTTTGGAGTAAAAATAATCACCAATAAAATTAATTTCAGTCCATGCCGCATCCACAATTATAATCTCTTTACTCTCGCAACCGAGCGGTCGTGCGGGTGTAATCACCTCACCCAATTGTTATCGTTACTACCATATCTACATTACGTTACATATTAGTATATACATAGCTAGGTGGCCGGGCGAACGACCTCCAAACTCGCTCGCTTTTGCGGTCCGTGCTCATTCAATTTGCTAATATTTGATATGGATTTATTTCTTACCGACTTATTGATATCCGACAATAATTTCAATAAAGGAGTTAGGACTGCCTTTGAAGATAATATGACAGTTATTCCTATATAGAGCTCAGAAACCCAATTGCGCCTATGTTAGGTAGGTATATACAGACGATGATCATAACGAGTAGAAATGGACTTTTTAATCCTTATTAATGAACCTCTGACGACTTCAATATAAATTCTCTTTATTTGAAATTTTGTGTAAATTAATGTATGTTTTGTACCTATACAATGAATAAATAAACTAAATTATATTTTGAAATCGGAAAGTACGTAGTTCGATTCATTACCATACTTTTTTGTATATATACGGTACTGATCTCAATGATAACCACAATTGCCACTGATCTTTAAATCTACTTGTATCGAATATCTGTAAATAGATCTTTCTCTCTCTCTTTATATGAGATCACGTGATGGTGCGTGAACACGACTATCGGACACCTTGCTACATTAAAGGATTGCAGATAATGTTGCCAGCTAAGAGCGCTAAATTAGTTAGTGAGTACCTCGTGTGTCGAGATCTGTATAATCGAAAGTGGGACGATATTGATTCACTATTAGTGTTATCGTCCAGTCTGAACGGATCGTAACAACGGATGTAGAGCCCTTAACTCTACGCCGGAAGACAGCGGACAACAAAGGATCATAGGAAGTATTTATAATCTCAAAACAACTCTTGCGCATAAACATGAAGTTATCTTTCATTTAGCGTCCAAGCCTTCACTGTCTAGAATGCTTATCGTGCATTGGGCTATTATGATCTCAGGGCACGATATATTTATATTTAGCATAAAGACCTGTTGTTTTAGCAATTTTATTTGGACTTCATTATAGTCAAGAATCGAACATACGATTAAATAAAACTAACCTAACCTAAACAGTGCTTCTAGTTTCAATTGCCGTGTTTCGAATAAACATGAATGAAAAAGTGCATTATTGGGGATGAGAGCGAGTAGTTTGGACAGAGATGCTCGATGCAGCTGTTGCACTCGCTCTCGATCTTAACAACATTACTTATCATTCATGTTTATTAAGAATATGGCACCTGTCGAATAAATTAAGAAACTACACTCATCAATTTTTTTTTATCCCTAGACAGTTTTGAACATTTCAATATAGGCACTAGTCACTACCGAGTCAAAAAATCTCATTTTTCTGGGGATAATGATTAATGATAAGGCTTTTTTGATGTGTAGAAGCAGTGTACTTATTCTGTAGATTACGCGATCAGACAAGTTCGTCTAGAAATAGTCTCACCTTTCTTTTAAAGTGATCCACTCTCAGTTGCATCTGAGTGCTTGAAATATCAGGTTGCAAGACCACCGGGCTTTTCAGCTAGAGTTGACTAATTAGCCTATTCATCGTCTTCTTACCCTCTAGATAGTATTAAGGTTGGCCTGGACCTTTGAAAGATTGAAGGTGACTTAATGAAGCCATCTGAATGAGGCCTTTGTTGAAAAGCTTTGAGTTTTTTTGGCAAAGTACTTTTTGAGGGGTGAAATAAAATAAAGACTGAATGAATCTGAGAGTACGTTCTTTACAATGAAGCTGATTGGAACGGATAAGGTTGTCTTTAGTAAATGAAAAAGCGAGTTATCGAATATTTTGTGCATCATAGTCACAGAAATACTAAGATAAACGATATGTTCAAAACATTATTAACAATCGAGATCTCCAGGCCCCTATTTCATCATCTCGACAATTGTCGGTAACGTGTGACAATTCGAATATTTCGAATTGCAATGCGTGGTCAATACGAAGCCATCTGGCGAAACTTGTGTAGTTTATGTAATGTAAACAGAATTGTCATTTGTCTCCGATAATTGTCACGCTGGTGAAATAGGGGCCAGACTGTAAGTTTTTGACGCAAGAAACATTTCAAACGAGTTCACGTAAACGTCTCAATTACTATGGAAAAATTGGCAGCGCTAATACTAGCGGATCGAAATGGCAACAAACTGAGCCTCTAGTGTAAGTTTTCGTGAATAAAAACGTCTCGAACGCGTTCACGTAAACGTTTCAATTACTATGAGAAAATGAACAGCGCCACAAGCGGAACGAAACGACAACTAAAATTTCTCATAGTATTTGACATTTTAACGCAAACGCGGTCGAGACGTATTTTGTGACCGAAAACTTACACTAAGCATACTGTTCTCATAGTATTTGACATTTTAACGCAAACGCGTTCGAAACGTACGCTGTGAGTGACCGAAAACTTACACTTACTAAGCATAAAAAAAGCAAAAAAAAGTCTACAACTCATTCAAGTAAACGTTTCAATTTAGGTAAGTAGTAGTAGGTACTACTACAAAAATATTGGCCAGGTCACTTGCGGATTGAAATAAAAACTTACACTAAACTTACTAATCGAAAACACTAATTAGATTATGTATCAAAAATCGTCCCATTTCCGATCACACAGATCCCACAGCCTGAACGACGGATCGTAACGATAGAATAATATGTACGTAAGTATATGCTTATGTAAAATAATATCGTAGCATTTTCATAAACAGAAATGAACCATTTGCTCAGAGGTAAACGCACTTCTAATGTAACTGAAGTTGATTGAACGAACTATGCGCAATTGACTGACGTTTTCATCAATTAACCTTTAAAATATAACGTGTATCACAAAATTCATTACCGATATTTTTACATCCGTCAGGAAGGTCGATCAAACTTCCGCAAGAAAACCTAAAAAAAGCTGGCGTTCCTGGTTCATGATGATATACTGGCACTCCACTTGGCGTTGCGTGTTCGCGTTGCGCTATTGGCATCTTCGTCGCATACGCAAGAAACAATATAGTGCATCTCCTTCACTCACGCAAATAATTGGATAAATACGCCAGTAATATAATCAAACACGAACTTAACATTATTGTAGGTGTTTCGTAACAGCTGACCTTGCCCGCCAGTATCAGTGCTACTTTCACTGTGCTTGCGCCTCTATACGTTTGATCTCGGCGCAAATGGCGCGTGACAGAGTTGTTTGTAGTTGATAGTGATGCACCGATTATGCCTACCGATCATTTCCCACATTTTTACTCTCAGTATGCTTAGTGTAGGTTTGCGGTCACAAAATACGTTTCGAACGCGTTTGCGTTAATATGTCAAATACTATGAGAACAGTTTGTTGCCTTTTCAATCCGCAAGTGGCGCTGTCAATTTTTCCATAGTAATTGAGACGTTTACGTGAACGCGTTCGAGACATTTTTATATACGAAAACTTACACTAGAGGCTCTGTATAATTAACGCGTCGCACCAGTGAAATAATACTTGCTTGCATAAACCCCTCCCTCTTTAGGTTCTTAAGTCCGAGGTCAGCTCAATTAAGTTTTAGAATGCTGTCTTTAGTTTGGTTCTCTTCCATCGCAGATGGTAAAAGCCCATCGATGGAATTGGCGAAAATCATTATGTCAGCTAAGTGTGTCGATCCCCTCACTAGAAAGGTTGTCGGCTACTGACTGCAGCGCCGCTACACTTCATTTTACACCAACCGTGAAGACACAATTATCTTTCGAGAAGCTCATTTGAAGAGTCTTTTGTTTGTTTTATTGAAGCTTTACTATCGTTTTCTAATTAATTAGACTCGCATGTTGCAGTCTAGACGTTTATTTGATGGCCAGTCATGCAAATTATAATAAATCGTGCGAATGTTACAGGCTAACAGTTGAAGGTTATGATTTCCTAGACTAGAAAGACGTGTTGCTTATTCATTTCGACGATTAAGTCAGCACTATTGTTTACTATGGTTGTTGTTTGTTGATAACTTATAATGTGATGTTGAATGGAATGACGAAATAAAACAAGTGAAGGTATTTTTTACAATGAACGCACACTAAGTAGAGTTTGTTGTCACGGTAATTACTAATAGGGTTGCCATTTTAAAATCAATCAATGTAGCTACTATTTCGAAGAAAAAAAAATGCTTTGCAAAAAGTTTTATTTTCAAACTTGTTAATAAAAATAAACATTGCAATGCACATACAGCTGTTGTTAAAAAGAAAAATACTGTACGTATTTTACTTTATTAAAACGTCTTCAAAATATTTGAAATTTGCTTTCCTGACTCGATTGCTTTATATATTTATGAATCTGAACAAAAAGCAAGTTATTTTACTAACTCTACTTGTAACAGACCATAATTATGGTGCATTTGTTTATGCCGGACGTTTTTTCTTGTTAAAAAACGTCTTTGTCAATTTCCTCTACTACTTAGCGGAAATACATCAACATGGCTGCAAAACATGGCTTCCCACTCAGCTGAGACTGGCCGTTAGGAAAATGGCCGCTCGATTTTTAAAAGTAAATAAGGCTAAGAAAGTAAGCGAAACAGGCTATTTGTATGCGAAACACGTTTCAGTTAAATATTGTAAACTGTTCCGGTTCTATATTAGGATTTTTTCGGTATTTGTTATATAATAAAAATAAATTATTTTTGTTAGGTACTTAAGTTTATGAGAAGAAATAAATTTGATCAACCTCTTCCTACATTTGCTTATCTCGGCATATAAAAACTTGAGTGAAATATCACGATCCAAATAGGAATAGATACCAACTTACGATGACCAGTAATGAAGTTCATAATTGTCAAAAAAATGTGTAGGTTAGGTACCTATCTATTTCTTCACCGCGGCCTTCTTTTTTCGACGACTTTGTCAGACTCCCATTTAAAAGATCATAAACGGACAAAGAAGAAACAATTTTTTTCCTTAAAATTGTTGCCTTATTTAAACATAGTGCTCTCATTAGGTCTCAGTAATTTTTTTTAAAAAAAGCACGCCGAATTACGCGACAATTTAATAAATAAACGACAATAACAACAACAACAACATGTACCTTACTGAAATTGTAGCGAATTCGGAATAAAAAGGCTTATAAATAAAAAATAAATAAATAATAAAATTTAAAAAAAAATACTGAAACTTATATTGAAAACACCGTAAACATACAAAATACGAATTCGCATCTATATTCATTACGCCCTTAAAGCTCGGAAAATAGCTTTATAGGAAGCAGGTGCTGGACCGAAATCATCACAATAAAAAGAATATGATCTCGTCAATTCCACATCATAGCCATGCCTTTACAAAGAATGATGGCGTCCGCGTGGGGTCCCTTGTAAACATTAACATTCTGCGGAAGCCCTTTGCGTTCCATTTGCCCGCCGATTAAAAGATAATGCAGTTATGATGCGGTAGCTTTTACCACGGAGTTTGCTGGCGTTTCGTTCTTTTTATTTAATTTTTTTGGTACCCTTAATTTGACATTGTGGACTATAGTGGACATGGTCTAAGTATATATATTTTTAGTACTCAAAAATGACGATAAGACTTGAACCACGATTTTTTTTAATTAACTATGTCAAATTAAGTTCGTACCGTAGCACAAAAGTCTGGCTTTGCGGGCTTAAAAGGGTGGATTTTTGACGTTGTAATTTGTGTGCCATGCTAAACGTATTGCACACAAATTACAACGTCAAAAATCCACCCAAAAACTATGAGTTGCTTAACTTTAAACTTAGAAAATCCAGTCCTGTTTTTTAAGTAGGTATTTCTTAGATTTAAAGAATAAAAATAGAATTGGACTTATCCGAGTTTGTAGTTAAGCGACTCTATGTTTCAAAATGTTATTGATTGGAACCCAATCTTGTGAGAATCATCCCCCGCAACACCAAAGCGTTACACATTGTATTGAGGGCATAGAGCCATAGACGGTTAAGATGGAATACATCATGTGCCGATAATTTCACATAGCAACACTGCTACTTGGTGGCAAGATCAGCGAGTAAAATAGCAGGAAGTGATCCAGGCAATCAGGTGGTGACTCTACATTTTCACGTTCCTTGCTATGACTGTTCGGCTTGAATGTATTGTAGGTATCTCTTTCTTTTATAAATCCAATGTGTATCGAATGTGTGTAAACAAACGTTTCTCTTTCTCTCTCTCTCTCTTATTTACAAATCTTATCACGTCGGCTTTGCGCTGCTATTTGAAAATGTGAGCGCATAAAGAGCCCTACGCCATGCTCCGACTAAAATGTATGTTGGGTTCCTGTAACTCTGTGAAGTGTGCTAAGCATTATGTTGGAAGTAGGGTTGCCATACGTACGAAAGAATTTTCAATAAATGACTAACCCATATTCAAAAACGTTTGTTTGTTTTTATTATGGTTTCTGTTCATTGGGTGGAACATTTCGACAATTTAGCAAAAACGGTTTTGTAACATGTCCGCCACTGCGAGGCCAAATTTACAGCTAGTTATGATTTTTTGACTGTGCAATGGCCAACATTTTCTAAAACTGTCTTTGGCTACATTTTCGAAATTCTCCGTAATTGGTTGTAATGCCTTGGTTACCCTAGTTGGAACGAAGTTTCGGGACTCCCGTTTGAATTGACGGTGGAACTTTATCTGAATACAGGAAGGTTTTGAGGCAGTAGACACATGTTCTGGGGAGACAGTATGTCTGTGTTAATTGCAAGTTGACGAACAGTAGTCGAAACTCGAAACTTTGTGTTACGTTATTATAAATTCTGCAAGCAATTTCTCCAGTCTACCGACTTTTTTTTTATTTCATGGAGGTAAATATAGAAGAACATCTCTTTAGGCATTTTAAATTTTAGGTATTCATGACATGACAGTGACTGTAATTTTTTACAGATGGTTTCATCTGCTACTAATTAACAAAATCGGAACCGGAAGCTTCTAAAGATAGCTTTCCCGACTTTCTAGCAACAATACAACCTGAACGAAACTGCCATATTATTGCAACAATAAGCTTTGATAATTAAGTAAAAAAAAACATTTAAAAACTGGAACCAGGCCGCAATAACAAGCCCGTAGGCGCCATCAACATTTCATTCCCCATTGTTATTACGTTCGCGTATTTTTATAGACACTGCGTGCAGTTTATCACGCCCTAACCTGCCATAACAGTACGTTATTGAATATTTATCAGCGTCGCGTGTTTCGTTTCCAGACGTCTCTGGACGCATCTGTCACATCTCATTTATCTAGCGCCGTAAGAAACGTAGAAAAATACTGGAGGAGCGTAAACTACTCAGAGCTCTGGAGTACGGTAAAAATGCTGAAAAATAGAACGCGAGGACTTTAACTACAGTCTTCTTTTTCTACCATTTATGGTGGTAGTCAGAGGTTTGTCGCAAAGTTTAGTCAGTTTGATTTGTATTCGTTTTTTTTTGTGCTAGCCTGTAATAATGTCCCGCTGCTGGGCAAAGGCCTCTTCTAGACTTCCGACGCGCACTGCCTGCATTTATGTCTAGCCAGTCACTCGAGAACGCGTCTAGGTCATCCCGCCATCTTCGGCCATAGCATTCCTGCGTCATCCACTGAGTGGTAGCACTTGCCCACCGTTCTGGGGGAATGCGGCAGACGTAGCAGACCAGTCCTATTTTAATTCAGTGTTAGTGGTTAAGTAAAAGTTTCTTGTCAAGCATTCTTCAAGCAAAACAAAGAGATGTACAAGATTAAAGCTCTATGTGTCTATTTGCGATTTGAGTTTTTCATAATAAAAAAATGGCTGTGTCTTGTTGAGCAAAATCTGTCCGGATCCATGACTTTACTTGCTAAATCTGCCCAGCTCTTGGGCACCCGAGGTAATCCAACAAGTAAGTACCCAACGGGTTGGCTGAGACAGTAATAGTCTTTGGTATTTCAGTAATAGTATGCAAACTACCCACTCTGAAAATGTTAAGCAGTACCGACATACGCAACCTGGTTTTAGATTACCGATTCTGTAGGCGTTAGCGTTTCGGAAAATAGAAACTGCTGAATAACGTTTTAAACGTTCCTGTTAGTCTCTGATAACTTTAATTTTATAGCTTAACATAGACTAAGCGAGCTGCCAGCTATAGCTCAGCAACATTTTTAGTGTTTAGTTTAATTTTACAGTACTATTCAAAAACATTTTATATTCTCTTAACTTAGTAATTGTCTCTACTACTTTACACCTATCATCACAATGTTGCCAGTCTTCTTAGTGAAAATAAGACACAAATAAAAAAAACTGTCATTCTTGCAAATGAAATCGTTGATGTGAAAATTTAAAAACAAAATAAACGACGTGTTCGATTCACAAAGTTGTCATTTGTTTTTCTACCGTCTCTACAACCAGCCAGTTCGATGCACTTTCGATTTCGTCTACCGCGTATACATACTTGTTTTCTTTACGTGACACAATTTGACCTAAAGACCCAAAATTCAATAAATGAATCCTGCGAGCCCGTGAGTACAGTGCGTAACCGGGTGCCCCGATGTTGTTACAAGGGCCCACTTGTGCCATACGTGTCCCGTTTGCTAATGCCGGACAGAGAATCCGTGATCAACTCAGTTTGTTTTACTAACTCTCTTTGTTACCCGCCTTGAATACTCTTAACCCCGAGTTAGCGGTAGCCGAAGATTCAAATTTCCTTTGAGGCTTTCGCGGACTTTAGCGGTGTTTGTTCGATCGAAATCCTGGCTGTTTGGATTATTTGAATTCGTGTTTGATAGAATATTACGGGTGTTAAATGGATTTTCCTCTCCTTTCACGTAGGGCTATGTAACCGTTTTATCAGTTGGTTGGCAAAGAAACATATATGTATCGATGTAGGAAAGTAGAATTAAGCTCCAAAACTGATCTCTTTAGTGCCTTGTGACTTTCAGACGAATTGTCTTAATAATAGATGTTTACTGCGACAGAGTATTTCATCTTAGAAGTATATCTGCCGTTACTGGAATGTCTTGAACATTAAGACAAAAAAATTATCGAAACCTATTTATAACCAAGTCGTGTCACCGGGGGCATATGGGAGATGAGTTGTCCCATACACCCACTTTCTAACCGCTTGTGCTATAATATTTCAAACCCACAAGTAGCTACAGCAGACAATATCGTTGTTCATATGTTTACCCTCACGCGTATATCATCTGAAACCCTGCTCTTCCGACCTTATACATTCTCGCATAGCAATGCGTAGAAGAAAAATTAATATGATGAAGAGTGTGCCAGCAAAAACAGAAATACGTGATCGGAGCGATATTGCTTTTCATAAAGGTTTTATTGCGGTCCAGTTGACCTATTCGAAGTCGATGTGCCAGAGAATAGATATTATGGCGCCAGTCCAATATTGTCTTAAGTTAATAGAGATCTTATTAGATGCAGGATTGCGACACAATCTTTTATACAAGGTGTTCCAAAATTATACCGGAATATTAATATTAGATGCAGCACAACAATTAATCGAATTACTTTTAAGTCACAGTTGTATTAATACAGATGAATCACTGGAAGGTATGCACGCATAACTTCCAAAAGATAGCATCAATTGGTTTTTGTGTTTGTTTTTGTCACGATAAATTCTGACGTAATTTTCAAAAATCTATCCCCAAAGGTTCTTCTCATTTCATGTCACTCTTTAAAGTATTTATTTGGAAACTTCTCTATAGCTAGAAGATTAACCAGTAGGCTTATTGTCTAACTCGCTCGCAATCGCCATCGTGTTCATTTTGACAGTTCTTGTATGAATGTGACAGCTAGCTGATTCCGATGCCGATTGTCAGCTCATACATGAAATGTCAAAATGAACACGATGGCAATTGCGAGCGAGTTAGACAATAAGCCTACGGTAGGTACCTGTATCGAAAAGCACATCTATCTTAAGCCTCTGTAAATTATTCAGACCAACTTCGTAGGCGTTTGAGACGATTAAGTCTAACCTTAACCCAGTTGTACCATTTTTGGCCATCACGACGAGTATCGAGTTGGCATTTAACACCGTTCTATGTTATATCACCAGTCGGACGGGGTTTTCAATGCCATGGTTTACGGTAACGCTAAGGTCGTTGTTATTACATAAACGATTTTTACTGCGTGTTTATTAACTTACTTTGAGTTTGACGGCGTTCTGGTCCAATACAATCAATTTAGTTAAGGTTTGTTACAATATAGTTGTCCTTCTGATTTGTATGTTGGTACTTGTCAATTCAAATGTTTAATTGTTGCGGTATCCATTTTTCGTGCCTGGGTGCAATGAAAACCGTTCTTTTTTCTTTTTACGCGGGTTAAGAAAAAAGCGAACGAAAATCATATCTTTATCCTACGTTTCGTCGCTTTTCTTTTGTTTTAGGATCTGCGAAAGCCACTAGCAGTACACACAAAGAAACTAAATGGAAAACTATTAAAGCTTTACAAGATAAAGAGTACCTAATAGTACGTAATAGTTGACTAACTCATAATCCAAGCGCTATCATTGTTACTAAATTCTATAAGCACGTGTGGCTCGAAATAAATAAATTATTAATATAAAAGGTGGCCTGTGCCCAGCAGTAGTAAATACGTACCTATATTGGCTGGATCGAACTTACAAATCATTAAAAAGTACAGGGGCCTTACCATGACGTCTTAATGCGTTTCAGTTTAGGTCCGCTCGCTGTCAGATTCATACTAAAAGTGACAGCTAAAACTTGAACTGAGTCGGAATTAGGACGTCATGGTAAGGCCCCAGTACCTTATTGCGTTTGGTTCAATACCATTGCTTGATACTTAGATATACGTTATTACGACTACCTTCTTTTGTAGTCCTTTGTAAGTCCGGTTATCTGCTATACTTATCAACTGTAAACCCCACTTTGATATTTTAGATCAAGGCTGAAACCTGCGTGACCCGGTGATCCTACAATTTTCAACGGTATTCATGTCGGATGTCCCTCGTTAGGCGTGCCCTTCACGACTCATAACTGGAACTGGACACGATTTAGATTAAAATAATCTTTGAATTAAGCGTTCGCTGTATACACATCAAAGTTCAAAGATTTTTGTTTGTTAGCTTGAGTACTTGCTTAATGCTGAATACTTTTATTTGCCCGGATTTCATGTGTATTTGACGTAGGTACTTTTTTGTCTGAAACCGTATTTTTTTCAGGAGTTTTGAAACCATCCTGTAGTTATTTTAGGTTAATTTATAACAAACTTGAACAATCAATAGTTTACAAGAAAAATAGAGTTATGACAAATTATCATTCTGGTAGAGATCGCTCTGTAGCGATAAGGCCGCCTATTGTTACCTTATTACTTCTGTATACCTTTTTTTTATTTTGATTGTTAAATGTGGTGTTCAATAAAGAGTTATTGTATTGTATTGTATTGTATCATTACAAATACCTATATAATTACAGGGAATACACTCACAACAACAACACACAACAATCTTTTTTAAGCGGTTAAGTCCCGAAATACTTTAAACAAAATATGAGTGCAAAAGTGATCAGCTAATGCCACATCAAAGTTTAATTGTTGATTTGTTGAGCTTGTACGGAACCTCGTTATAGTTGGATAATTTGATTACAGTTGCTTACTAACACGATGTTAAACTTTATAACATGACAAACACACAACGATTGTAAACCATGTTGTTCTTGGCTGATTAGAGTCCGATATTACTTGTGCTGAATATAAAATCACACAATGAGAGCTATTGAAACCAGTACGCGTATAAGTAGTAGACGTGACCGTACTACTATGATCATAACTATTACAAACACCTTCCTTAACTATAAAGTACATATGACAGATCCATTTAACCTATCACATAAATTAGGTTAAATAATATATCGCGAAAAGCCGTGGTAGTCTAGTGGTTTGACCTGTGGCCTCTCAAGCAGAGAGTCGTGGGTTCGAACCCCGGGCTCGCACCTCTGAGTTTTTCGGAATTTATGTGCGATATCTCATTTGAAATTTACCATGAGCTCGGTGAAGGAAAACATCGTGAGGAAACCTGCACACAACTGCGAAGCAATTCAATGGTGTGGGTGAAGTTCCCGATCCGCCTGTGCCCGCGTGGGAACTGTAGCCCAAGCCCTCTCATTCTGAGAGGAGGCCTGTGGCCCAGCAGTGGGACGCATATAGGCTTGATGATGATGAATATATCGCGCGCTCTCGTGCTACCCGTGCTGATAAATGATGATTCTAATATATCAATATTATTGTACAACACTTCACACTTAAATACGACCTTTGGCAGGTAAATTCCCTGATCTTATGGGGATTATAATGTAGCTCTAATGGGACAATACTACTCAAGGGACAACATAGTAACAATATAGCAACACACGTATATGTTTGGCACGTGCTTAAGTACTCAATGCTGGGGCCTATTCAATCGGAAAATAGTATTGGAGTTCGGGCCGTCTGTCATTACCGTCACATATGTATTATTAAATAAACGTAGTATTGTCTTTTGATATTTATTATGAAGTGCTGACAGTAAAATGGTTTATTTATCCGTTACCTTGCTCGTTAGCTCATTAATAGAGCTATCCAGCTATGACCACCCTCACCTAGATAAGATACAGCAGACTAAATAATCCAATTAGTCATGCAATCTACTTGTAGTGGCTTTCTGTATTGACCATTTTACTGTACATTCTACAATGTTGTTTCATAGGCCATCGGAGTAAGATACTATTATTAGGTATTTATTTTATTTGTCTTGTTTTGTTTTTCAGCTTTCGTTTACTTTAACGTTTTGTATATTTTGTTTTAATTATATTTTTTATCTGATTTTTAAATTGAGGATTCTTCACAAGTTACAACAAGTGCATTTGCTCCATTAAAGTCTCACTAGGTTTTGTAAACTAACAAAAATAGTAAAAAAAAAAACAAAAGACTATCTTAAAATATGCATATTTAATGTTGATTGTGAAGAATTAATAACGTGTTATAAATATCATAAATAACATTTGACGTAGGTATAATAATTGACTAATAAAAATAGTGTTCATCAGCGCATGACGAGGCGCAAAAAACGTTATAAATACGTTTAGTTTTTGCGCTTGCGCCCTTGAGCGCGTGGGTGCTCCATATTAGGCGGTTTGAATCATTTGAGCTAATAGTGAGCGAATATTAGCGTCACCATCTCGTAGGTTTTGGTACTCATGTAGGCGGTTTTCCAGCAATCCCATCAGACCTAGAGCTCATTCATCATCTTCGTAGCGTTTTTCCCGGCATTTGCCACGGCTCAGTGAGCCTAGGGTCCGCTTTGACAACCTAATCCCTAGAAACCTAGAGCTCATTTTGAAATGAGTTAGGCTTTTATTTATTTTCACTTGTCCCGCCCGATGTATGTCCGTAATCAAATCTTGTAAGTATGTCAAATTTTACCCTCGGATTGACGTAAAATTTGACATACTTATGTAAGTCTGATAATAATCTGACAGTGGAAGTCTGGTGACCTAGTCAGAACCGCCTCCGCTGAAGCGAAATCTTTAACGATTTGTCCGATTGCCTTGTTTGGTCAACCCACCCTAACTTTATTAAAATAAAACGGGGCTTAATCACGTAAACAAAAAGAATTTTTGTAAATACCTCGACGTTTCGGACGCGACTTCGCATCCATGGCCTCGAGAGGACTGAAGTGGCGGGTATTAGCATCTTCTAGCTGCAGGGGTTTTCCTAACTACCTGCACTTGGTCTTTATTATTAGTTTCTTCACTAGGGCTGCCACCTCTCGGAAGATGCCACCCTAATTTCTTTTGGGCGTAGGCCTTAGGAATCATGTTGGCTCAAGACGGAACCCACATACATATAGCTAACTCGCTTTCGCCCTAACTAATCCATTGTAGCGTAGCATTTATTATGTGGCAGAAAAACGTGTGAGCCACATCGCGAGACGCGGATTCTCCATTACTTCTGCCCTAACGTTGTATGAGGAATTAAGACGGATCACAATGGATATTGGGGGAAGGCCGTAGCGAAATTACAATGTAATATGTGATATGATTTATTAATGCGTAGGTGAGGTATGTTGGTCAATCTAGTACCAGATGGCTCAATTATTATTCTGGAATTTTTCAGGAGATAGTTGAAGCAATTATGAGAGCATTAATCAATCACAGTTTAAATAAAGATCCTTACAAAAATCACCAAGGGTTTTCAAACAAATGACAGTCTAATTTCTAAACGACACTGAAAATTAGAACACATAGAAAAATTCGAAAAGTAAGCTTTACTTTTCGGATTTTTCTATGTGTTCTAATTTTCAGTGTCGATTAGAAATTGAATTTCTAACGGTAAAACGTAAAAAGTAAACATTAAAAATCAAGAAGTAAAATTTCTTGATTCATTTGATATTTCCTAAATGACAGTCTGGTGAACTCTTCCAGCTTAATTGTGAGACGTATGTGTGGGAATTTTACAGAGCAGGCGATTTTTGAAAGCACGTTGCAGTAGAATAGGGTAAAATTAGAGCTCTAATTAACCTCGTCAACTAGTTGAAAATTAAAAATCGCAGCAATAGTTTTGTAGCAATAGGAAATTAAATTACCTCAACGCCCGCGAAGACTAGCAGAAAAATGTATAAAAATGCTAACGCCAAAGTGCTTTATGTAAACAAAATTGTGATAAATCAATAAAAAAATAAACAATAAAGGTTTTTATTGTTGAAGAAGTAATGAGCGTAAAGGTATAAAGTATAAAGTGAAGAAACGACTGTTAATATTGTTTTTCGCTTCGAACAATAAATCCATTACCTACCCGTGTTCCCGTGTACTCAGAGAATCGAATGACAATCGGAATAAATCGAAAGCCATTCGAGCGCGCCGTAATAATTACCATAATGTTTAATTAGGAACAGGACATTTATTTTACTTAGATTTAATTAATTTTGGATTGTTTTCAGCGCCAACGTTAACGCTGTTTTAATGAGTGCCGTTTGTTACACAATAAATAAAGTCTAGTTTAAATATTTAAATTACTATACGTTTTGTTTATGCTCCTGAAAGATAAATCAAATATTTTCACGGGAATGTTTCAATCTACTTAATATTTATGACTCGGTTTAGAGTACAACCCTAAGCTGGGTACTCATCTTGCACGTTACAGTATCTAACCATAAATCTTAGTGTAGCGTGGCTCGCGAGACTGTCTAGATTTTTTGAGAGAGAGAGAGAATCATTTATTTACACACACATTCGATACACGTAGATACATAAAAGGAAGAAACACAACATGCTTTAGAATAGTAGTAGTAGTAGTAGTGTATATGTATGGTGTAAAATGGACTCAGCATAATACCTGCTTTTTTTCAGTGGGTCAGAAATAAAATGAAATAAACTAAACAAAAACACACGTACACTGTGACGATGACGTCACGCACGCCAGCGGAAAGCACTTCATAAACAAGCTGACAAATATACGGAAGTATGTGTAGCAACACTCGATCAGTTCAATCGCATAAAGCCAACTAAACCGAAACAAGTTAAGCCAAACGTTGATTACAGTAACGTGGAACAGTTACGGTTAAAGCTCGCTGATGAGTACGAGGCTGTACTGAGCCTCTATTTATACCTAAATCTTTTACACAAAATGATCCACGAATGGGACGAAGTGTGTCCGTCGGGACCTCTTAGATTAAGGTACTTAAATATTACCTAACTAGACGGATTACTTATCGAAGAAAGGCCCTAGGAATGCTAAAAACAAGTCGTGATATCCACTAGGCTCTATTTGGATGTGCTTATAATTTTTGTACCTATCTGCATACATACATACATATCGTCACGCCTCTTTCCCACAGGGGTAGGCAGAGACTACTTACTTTGTACCACTTGCTACGATCCTGTCAATTTTTGTATCTGTAAAAAAGTTTACCGTCGATTTAATTCTGAGTGAAACAGTCAAGTTAAGTCTGTCTTAGTATCGCACAGCTAAAAAAGTGATAATAAAATGACACACAGTGTGTATTTAAACAGTGTGTATAAATACTACGCTGACTCCTGTCTAGACATAATCCAGTTTAGTCACCGGCGCCTCTCGACATTTCCGTTTTATTGTGGATTAGTGACATTACTATTATTAGAACTATTTAATACTGACGAGACGCTATATATAGCTAGCTAATAATACATTTGAAATAGGTTCGTCGTAGTTGATCTTGTAAGTACAATGAACGACCCACGTCAAAAACTGCTACTTATAAACCTTTATAAACCTTTTTCCTTTATTTTTATTTTTTATTTTTTTTTCTTCAAGTCGACGACTGGCAAGAAGCTGCGCTCGATCGGGACAGATGGCGTGCTCTCGTTTCGGAGGCCAAGACCCTATTTGGGTCCCTGAGCCAAGTTAGTTAGTATAAACCTTTATGCTACAAACAATAAGGTCGGTGTGGACATGATAGCGTATCGAAATATATATGCCCACGACTGTATAGGTACACCAAAAATATATAATGGTCTTCATCTTCTTCTTAGAGGAAGGGAAGCGTACGCTTGGTGGTCGGTTTTAGATGATCGTAAACCTACAATTCCGTGGGTCATTTGCAGTGGTGTAACTACAACGTCAGGGGCCCGCGGCAAATTCATCAGATGGGGTCCTTCCTCACTATAAAGAAGTGCATCATCTCCCTTCTGTGCTCAAGGCCAAGCCAGTTCGGGGCCCCGTAGAGCTGGGGGCCCCTGGCATTTTGCCAGCCCTGCCACCCTATAGTTACGCCACTGGTCCGCACCTTTAAAACCAAGTTTGGTTTCGCCAGCCATTCTCGCTCTCACCTCCGGAGCTAGCAGGGATCGCCGTTGACGGATACGTCAAGGATGACAAGGTGATGATGAATATGTCTTAATCATCCATTGACGGACTCATTAATCCCCAGTTCAAACTAGGACTTAAAATACCATACAATAACTCTTTATTGAACACCACATATAACAATTAAAACAGAAAAAAGGTATACAGAAGTAATAAGGTAACAATAGGCGGCCTTATCGGTACAAAGCGATCTCTCCCAGGCAACCATAACGGACCGGAGAAAAGAACAGATCTGAGCAGGTGGTGCAATTTAGAATATATATTAATATACCTAAGTAGTGAAAATACTTACACACTAATACACAATACAATACATAATACATTATACATGAAACACATACATACATATATTTAGTTAGAAGTTTACATATAGGGGCTCGCTGACCACAGTGATCCCTGAGAGAGGAAATTAGGTTAAAAGAACAGATTTTAAGCCGAAAGTTTATTACGCTAGTACATATTAACTTAATTTGGATTAATTTTATTGCTAGGATTCAGAGCTAAATTACTATTATTCCATTGGTCGGCCGTGTTTTCAAATGTTTTTGCTATTGCAGTAGGTACTTCCTGAAATCGATCGTTCAAAATACACTGACTAGCAAAAATAACATGTCGCTCTTCATACAACTTTGTACGGAAAGTGACCCGTTGTTTTGCTCGTCAATGTATAAACACCTAAATCGAGAGGATTTTTCTTACAAACTGACTTGGAACAGTTTCAAAGTATCACGAACTGAGGTTTCCAAAGAATAAAGTTTTTGTAAAGGCCTAAAGGCTATTTCAGGTCGCGCAGGACGTTACAAGCACTGAATAGTAATCGTTTTTATACCTTACCAAATCGGCTGAATGAAGAAAGGTCGGAAAAATTCAGAGGGCAAGTCAGACACAAGTAAGATTGTAAAATGAAGTATATAAACTCCTAGACTACTGTGCCAGACTATCCCACTATTTTTTTTATTTTTTTTTTTATATGAATAGGAAGGCAAATGCGAAAGTTTGTCACGATTAAATAAGTACCTAAGTCAATGAGTACCTACCTATGTACGCTTGTTCCTTCTTCACGCTGAATTGACTGGACAGATTTCGGTCAAATTTAGGACGCAGATAGCTGGTACTCTAGATTAAAACATAG
Organism: Pandemis heparana; assembly: GCA_963854515.1. Lineage (NCBI taxonomy): Eukaryota > Metazoa > Arthropoda > Insecta > Lepidoptera > Tortricidae > Pandemis > Pandemis heparana. The sequence goes on along the minus strand of OY978018.1, from coordinate 11,352,979 downwards.
GCTACTTTTTATCCCGGAAAATTGCACAATTCCCGCGGGATAGCGATAAACATGGCAGTTGCTAATTCTACGCGGACAAAGTCGCAGGTAGTAGCTAGTAGAGGATTAAAAACTGTGTACAGTACGGTATACCTAGCCTGTAACTGATAAACCTAGGCCAAGATGGATTTATGATCATTTTTCCTGCTTGCTTATAATGTCTCGAGCATCCGCTGATAATTAGTATGACTCCTGGGATTTAAGCCGTATTGTTAGTAAATTTTTAATCTCGATTATCTCATAGGTACGTCAACTGGGGTGACTTTGGTAATTTTGGGGCTACTTTGATCGTTTTAAAATTGCTATAAAATCGATATTATCCATATCCGGTGAATGTTTGGCATGTAGACGCAAAGGCGATCGACGAAGACATTGATTGGAAGCAGTAAATAAAAGCAAATAAAAAACAATGGTTTTGTTTTTAAAACTACTTTAAAGTCACCCCGCAAATCAAAGTCACCCCAGTTGACTGTACATAATAAAAATAATAATATTTTTTTTATTTGTTAAAAAAGATAAACTACATACAAACAGAAACAGCAAAATACAAACTAATACAAGTTTAAATCTTATGCATGAATCACGTCTTTATCCCTTACGGGGTAGACAGAGCTTAAGGTGACAAGACCTAAAGGGTTCTCTATTGATTTGCCGAAAATTTTATTGCCGAATTTCACTTCACAACCAACGTTTGGCCGAATTTCATTTTGCCGAATCATCATATATGGCAACTTGTTAAAATCATTAATTTCATTTCCCAACCTCACGATTGCCAACTCAACGTTTGTTTTTTTTTACATGGACACTTATTAAAATGTCATTTTTTTATATAGCCAAATGGTACCACATAACGATTAATAAAAAATAAGACATTCTAGGTAAAATAAAGACTGTTTATAAATTAAAACAACCAAACTAATCATACAATCCAAATTAATCATAAGACTTTTTCGGCCTAGTGTAACATTTGCCATGTGAAATATATTCCAAAAGTTTAAAATCAAAATGATATTCGTCTTTATGAAAATTCGGCCAAATGAGAGGTTGGCATACAAAAATTTGCCAATTGTCAGTTGTCAAAGTGAACATTCGGTGAAATGTTGGTTGCCAAATGAAATTCGATCAAAAAAAATTCGGCGAAAAGGCAGAACACCGACGGCCATGATGCGGCTAGCAACCCGTCACTATTTTGATTCCCCTTTCCACTCTGTCTACTCCGTAAGGGGTAAAGACGTGATTTGCTTTGAAGTAATCTCTCTGTTTTAGTCTCGTCTCGTGGTTGAGATTGCATGTTATTGAGATCGAGAATGCCTGAGGAGATATTCGCGAACGAAAGAAAGTGACTTAATCATCGGTTAAGAAATGTCACAGATGACTGCGGAGAGAATCGGTTACTCATTTTGTTTCTTTTGTTAATTGACTCTGTTGATGTGCATTTTTACTACCAAGTTTTTACTGAATTATTACTAGCGACCCGCCCTGGCTTCGCACGGTATATTATGCATGTATTATACATATAAACCTTCCTCTTGATTCACTCTATCTATTAAAAAAACTGCATCAAAATCCGTTGCGTAGTTTTAAAGATTTAAGCATACAAAAGCGACATAGGGAAATAGGGACATAGGGACATAGAGACATAGGGACAGAGAAAGCGACTTTGTTTTATACTATGTAGTGAAGACATCTAGAACAAAACATTTTGCAGTTTTTTGTTGTATTCAACTCTTACGTAGCTATGGATTAGCATAAAATGTTACAAATTATGTAGATTTTCTCCTCCAAAATGGACGCAAACTCACCCATTTTATTATTTTTTAACTGTTCCAGTATGATGCCGTGTTAATAAACAGGTTTATGAATATTTTGCATTTCTGTACTGCGTGTACCTACTACGTATGAGTATTTGGAGTCTCCTGTCCGGCAATTTGACTACACCATGCTTTTATAAATATACATAGATATAGAAATAAATTAATCGAAATGTAGCTTGCGAAATCCCAATGGACACCACGAAAAGAAATCGCGTGAACAAGGGAAATAGGGATTTTTCTTTTATATATTTACGTTACATACACACTTGTTAATCCTACTAATATTATAAATGCAAAAGTTTGTGTCGATGTGACGATGTGAGTGAGTGAGTGTGTATGTTTGTTCCTTCTTCACGCTAAAACGACAGGACGGATTTGGATAAAATTTGGGACGAAGATAGCTGGTACCCTAGATTAAAACATAGGCTACTTTTTATCCCGGAAAATTGTATGGTTCCCGCGGGATAACGATAAACATGTTGAATCATTGCTAATTCTACGCGGACGAAGTCGCGGGCAGAAGCTAGTTTACAATACAATACAATACAAATACTCTTTATTGAACACCACAAATCAGTACAAAACAATACAGAAACAAAGAACAAAGTATACAATAGGCGGTCTTATCGCTTAATTAATTACGTCTTTATCCACCGACCTTAAAGACCACGTTTAGCGTGATTGTGGACGTATAGATGGAAAGGGGAATCAGAATAGTGACGGGTTGCTATGCGCATGCGCACCGCCTTTGACAAACATGATTCCTAAGATTTTCGCCCATTTCTTGGATGAGCTTTTACGATCTGCGCGGGAATAGCAGCTGGTTTTTGAAGTGAATACTTCTTTAGCGCCGCTGAGCACTTTTTGGGATGGGTAAAAAATGTTAAACTCGCGTCAGGCGTAAGACGGAGGGAGAGTTTAAGTACCCGGATGTCCAGGATATCAGATCCTCTAAGAGTTTATTTTGAAATGCGAATGAATCGCGTTCGATTTTTGAAGTGTTTTTTTGTTGAGTCGTGGAGCAAAAGTACTAGGGCATCAGCACATTGTTAGAGGTTCTTTCAATATAGATAAACGTAGGTACGTTTTTTTTTGTAAGCAGCCAGTACGGTACGCGTCTTGAGCGTCATGGAGATTACAACATTAAAATCGAATCTAAGCTGCTGTTTTCACTTCTGCCGGCACTCCCGGACTGCTACCTGTCGCTTTTTTAATTTGCTCTACTCCATTCTTTGATTTTTTATTGACCTGCTCCCAAACTGGTTGGCAATGCAATCGGATGTCTCGTGAAAGCGACGCAGACGCACGCCAGACGCTGATCACGTTTAATTATGACGAGAAACCGCTTTATTAAGTATGGGAGGAGAAATTGACAGGTATATTATACCGTACGATTCCACATTAGAACCCTGTTAATCTTTAGCAACTGGGTCCTATTTCATAAAGCTACAAGTAACAATTTACAAGCGGAAGTCTCTATTTAACACATAGGGTTAGAAAGAGACTTCCGCTTGTAAATTGTAACTGTAGCTTTATAAGATAAGGCCCTGTTGGTTCACTTTGCTAGCAACCCATCACTATTTTGATTCCCCTTTTCACTTATACGCCCATTATCATGCTAAACGTGGCCTTTAGGTCTCTTTACCATAGGCTCTGTCTACACCCTAAATATAGACATGATTTGAGTAAGTATGTATGCTCTTGCGCATTGTACTGGAATGCAAACACTCGCTGGTGCTAAATTTCACTTCGCAAATGTAAACATATCGCAACCCGATATGTATAAGTACATGTGAGTATGGTTAGGTATTGATACTAAGAACACGAACCTTCCTATTCTTAAAAACCGGCCAAGTGCGAGTCGGACTCGCGCACCGAGGGTTCCGTACCATTATCTATAAATATCTATAAACCAGTGTAAGCAGAGCCCTGCTCCAAAGCATAATGTACGCAGTTTGGGGTCACTTTATATTGGTCACTGATATATACAGACATACATACATATTTACCGTTTTCGCAATTATTCCTTAATCTATGCTATATTACCTACCTTCATACCAAATTTCAAGATTCTGCATTCACGGGAAGTACCCTGTAGGTTTTGATTCCCTTGCGAGTTTCGAAAATTTGCGGAAATTTGCGGCATAAACGGCTGTATCTTTTGATTGGTTTGGCTTAGAAGTTTGAATTTTTCACAGCTTCAAGGGGCAGTAGACTTCAGTATTTGATATAAATTTCGGCTTGATACCTCCACGCGTTCTGGAGAAAAAGGATCTTGACAGACGGACGAACGGACGGACAACAAAGTGATCCTTAAGGGTTCCGTTTTTTCCTTTTGAGGTACGGAACCCTAAAAACGTCAATAATGTCTATTAGAGTCTAATGGAAGTTGACACTGGAATGACGAGACAGTGTCATGTATTTTCAACCCTTATGTTAGCCCAGACTCTATCTATACCTGTATATATTCCATCAGTCTATTCGCCTTAACATTTTTTTTGACACTTCCTACTTGAGAATTATAGCAGTAGTGACTGACTGTCATATTGCCTTGTAAGTGAAATCCACTCAAAGGTTGACTGGAAGAGATGCCTTAAGGATAAGCCTGCCTTTGTGCATGTATCTCAGTGTTTGTCAATTGTATTTGTTTTAATGTTTGTTTTGCGCAATCATCTTCCTAGCATTTTTCCCGGCATTTGCCACGGCTCAGTGAGCTTTGGGGTCCGCTTTGACAACTTAATCCCAAGATTTGGCGTAGCCACTTGTTTTACAGAATAATAAAGAGTTTAAATACAAACATACATAAATTTCATTGAACCTGAAGTTGGTAAAAGCTTTACTTGGTCCAACAGTCATTGACTGACTGACAGGCAATGCACATACTATCGCGTATATACACGACTAACGATACCATAGTCACACGGTGGACACGACGTACAAAATCCGCGTTCTTGATTCAACACAGGCACGACGTCGTCTGTACACGCGTCAATGTGTGCGTAAGATACACAGGGTTGAGTCTATTGCAAAAACCTAGTACTATAAGTACTATCAATGACATAAATATAGGTACTTATATGAAGATATATGGCTTAGATGTGTACAAATAAATGTACTTAATCGTTATCTATTTATTTAAACTTACTTAAAATATGTTTGTCTGTCTGTGTATTTAAGCATTATTATTTTCAGTGACAATAAACGACAACAAACTTAAGCGAATGATTCTGTAGTTATTTCATGTATTAATCGCGATAATTTCAGAAAGCATTAATTTATTAATGTTTTATAAAATGAAGTTAGGTAGGGTAGGTTCCCAAACTTAGTGCCGTGCGGCCGACATACATCGCGTTGCGCACCCTACTTGTTTCCAGCAGCTTTCCGGCAGCCTGCGCTTGGGGGGTGGAGTAACTCGAATAGGTGCGGGGCGGGGGGTGGCCATTCCGTACGTTAGTACTATTATATATTCTGTGCCATAGTCGCTATCGATACTGTTGTTGAAAGACTGTCGATTGTGCACTATCGACTGGAATCATTAATTCAATTTAATAAAAAAAATATCAGAATTAGAAAAAGTTGCCCGCAACAAAAATGTTCTGCGGCAAAGTAGCTTCGGGTTCTGTAGGGATCCTTTAATGTAAATAAAGGTTTGTGTATCCGGCTGCGGTTATTGGCTCCCAGTTTGGGTCGCCGCCTAAACACACAGCAACTTTTGTTTAACATAAACATTAGAAACAATGTACCGCAGTGTGATACTTAACGATTGTGGCGACGTGTCATGTTGTTTCAAAACTGTATGAGGATATACTAAATACATACACAGTAAAACACGTCCATGCGTTACGCAATCTATTGAAGAACAGGACCCCCTACATACAAAAAGCAAGTGCTGTCTTAATCTATCCACATATATCACAGGGATCAACCCTACATACACCAGTAGGCTTATTGTATATGTCGCTCGCTATCGCCATCGTCTTCATCTTGACTGTTCATGAAATAAAATGGAATGGCAATTTATACTGCTTACTCAATGACGAGTCATTCTTGTTCTTTTTGACGTCTGTATTTACGCAATGTAGTGTCGAATATGTAACAATGATGACAATAAAAAAATCTGATTCTGATTCTGATTCATGTATGGGCTGACAATTGGCATCGGAATCAGCAAGCTGTCACATTCATACAAGAACTGTCAAAATGATCACGATGGCGATTGCGAGCGAGTTAGACAATAAGCCTGCAGGGGCCTTACCATGACGTCCTAATACCGACTCAGTTTAAGTTTTAGCTGTCACTTTTAGTATGAATCCGACAGCGAGCGAACCTAAACTGAATCGCATTAAGACGTCATGGTAAGGTCCCTGGTCATCACACCGAATTCATTGCTCATCACACGTGGAACATCACTGTGAACTTTTATCGGATGACTAGGTTGAAATCGCGGATTCACGATCACGATGGATGCAAGCCGTTTCCAAACGAAGCTACTGGAGGTCTTTGTGGTAGGCCTATGTCCAACAGTGATGATGATGAGCCTACATAAATCAGTAATTTATTATAATACTAGCTGTTGCCAGCGACTTCGTCTGCAAAGAATTCGTTTATCGCTATCCCGCGGGAACTACACAATTTCCCGGGATAAAAAGTAGCCTATGTGCTATTCCAGGCTTTTCTCTATCTATGTGCCAAATTTCATCCAGATCCGTTGGGCCGTTCTGACGTGATTGAGTAACAAACAAACATCCATTCCATCCATCTATCCATCCATCCATCCATCCATCCATACTTTCGCATTTATAATATTAGTTAGATTAGATAGATTAGTATAGATATACCTAGAAGTATAGAAATAGATTGTATCATACTTTCTAACATCGAAAATTGTATTTCGCATATTATGGCGGCTCCATGGATTTTAGAACCACGGTATGCGAAAAGTCCTAAGCCTAATTATAATATGCGTTAGAAAACTAAAAATAAATTAATTCTACAAACCGTCCAAGACCAATTATTCGGAACGATCCGGCAGAGTTGTACTAATTGATATATAGCTTAGAAGGCTCGACCTTTACTTGGACCAGTAAATTGATGTAAATGGACGGGAGGCAGTGATTTTCTGGAGGCCAGTTAACCTCTGATTGAAACAAATTCCCGGTAGGTCAGTGCGACGTTTACTGAGCTATTAAGTACGACAGGAACACACACACACACACACATAAATCACGTCTTTATCCCTTACGGGGTAGACAGGAACATCGTAAAATAAACCATAGTCAGTCAAATACTGGGCCCGCGTAGGAACTATAGCCCAAGCCCTCTCATTCAGAGAAGAGGCCTGTCTGTGCTCTGTGCTGGCAATGGAACATATATAAGCTGGAGATGATGATGATAGTGGTTACATTTCAAAAACGAGGTGCTCTGGGGTCTATTCTCAAATCCGTATTTCGAAGTTCATATCATACCGTCCCTTACAGTCTAACCCCCCTATTCATAAACGCTCTTTAGGCTTCTGCTAACTTAGCAATCGTTTGTCCTTATCTGTCACTTTGACATTTACCTTTCACAGATAAGGACAAACGATTGCTAAGTTAGCAGAAGCCTATAGAGCCAATTTAAAAAATCATTCTCCTAATCTAATAGTAAAGTCCAATGTGAATGAGGCCACTAATGCCTAAGCAAGGAACGAACAAAACAAAGGATAATTGTTTAAAATGTGTAACTAACCTATTAATTGGAATTGTTAATTATGTCAAGAGATCACGAGTTACCTAATTATCTTGCTGAGATTTGTTCTTATTCATAAAAATATACCTTCTTTTCAGGTACGTGAAAGTCAAACATCTGTGTCACTTTTAGTGCTAGGCTAAGTAAGGTAAGAAATACTAAGGGAATATGTCTCGTAGAAATCACAATTGCTGTCACCATTTCTTTCTAGCACACGGTATTAGATGAGGATAGAAAGAGATGGTGATAGCGAGCGCTCACACATTATAGACCGACCGCTTACTGAGTCCTCGCCCGCGCGGCACAGGGACGCGGGGTAGGACGACAAAGGGGACCGAGAGCGGTGCGGGCGGCGGCCTCACTACCCGCCGGCACCTCTCTCGGTCATAGACAATACAGTCACTGGCTTAAAACCCTCAGTATTACCAGAATTCGTCTACCGAAAGCAGGTTAGCGATAAAATCTCGTTTGGTTAAAGCCGTGGCCTTATCAAGCCTGTGAAATGGGGATAATCCTACTTTAATCCAGTAAAATATCTCCCGAACCGAGAGCCAAAGATGTGCTAATTTCGTATCTTACCGTGTCAGTTTGGAACATAGAGAAATTGACCCGTGGAGGATCATTTAACGATAAAATTGAAATCTAATCTGGCTAATCTAACTAATATTATAAATGCGAAACTTTGGATGGATGGATGGATGGATGGATGGATAGATGGATGTTTGTTTGTTACTCAATCACGCCAGAACGGCCCAACGGATCTGGATGAAATTCGGCACAAAGATAGGGAAAAATCTGGAATAGCACATAGGCTACTTTTTATCCCGGAAAATTGCGTAGTTCCCGCGGGATAGCGATAAACGAGTTCTTTGCAGACGAAGTCGCTGGCAACAGCTAGTTAATTATAAATGCGAAAGTATGGATGGATGGATGAATGTATGTTACTCAATCACGCCAAAACGGCGCAACGAATCTGGATTAAATTCAGCACATAGATAAGGAAAAGTCTGGAATAGCACATAGGCTACTTTTTAACCCGGAAAATTTCCGCGGGATAGCGATAAACGAATTCTTTGCAGACGAAGTCGCAGGTAATAGCTAGTTTAAAATAAAAACTAGTCTCTTAAAGCTAAATTAAATCTTATAACCTAACCTAAAAAAATTCGCTGATTGTATTTGCATTGCCATCCCTTCTACATTATGTGAACCAAATTTCAAGTCAATCTGACCAACCGTTGAAGAGTTCCCTCCTGCGGAGACGGTCCTGACCAGGCCACCAGAATTCTACGACCAGTTTATTGTATTGTCATCCTACTTCCACAAATATGTAAAACTAGCTGTTGCCAGCGACTTCGTCTGTCTTCGTTTGTCACAAAATACAAGACCTACCTTAAAATAACCGAAATAGATACCTTATCGTAGATAGTGTACGAAATAAAAGAAACCCTTTGCCAAAAACTAGTGCTAGTATGTACGGTAACATTGAAAAAAATAATTTGCTAAATGAAACCGAACTTTCGTCAGCCTGTAACTAAAAAAAGTGACTACATAACTAAGGCAATATCTTACCAAAATCTTTGTTTATGTTTTGTTCTTTATCTATAAAGACCAAAACACCTACGTATAGCTATACCAGTTTGTTAAATCAAATTATCTTTAATAACGCCTTACCGAATTATGGTTTTTGATGAAATAGCCGAAGTAGTTTGGTTAAATATTTTTTTCAGTGAAGTGACAAATGACATAATTTAGTGTCAGAATCCAAAAGCCCGTATTGCCAGTCTATTGAATAATTACTGTATGGTTTGGATAAATGCTGTATTTTATATACCCCGCCGTATATTAACTAGAAGCTCCTAGATTTGGTAATCCTTGTGAAATACTTAGGTCATGTGCCTATACCTACGTTTTATTTCTTGAATCTTTTACTACGAAATTCTATTTCATCTCTCTCATTTCCTAATATATTTCTGTATTATATGATCCTATCAATTTCTATCAATATGATAAATACGTAAGTTTGTGAGTATGTCTGTCTGTATTTGTTACTTTTTCATGCTATAACGGTTGAACGGATTGAATTGAAGCTGGACCTCTACACGCACATCCTATAAAAATAAAATATCCCCCATTTAATTTACTGGAGTGTATAAAGACAGCGATTTTATTATTGGTAACTCCCACAGATTTATGTAAATATTATGAGTAGTACCCAAGAGAGTAAAGTGTCATTCTATGGAACTTGCTAACTATGTAAGCAAACATCACCAGTAAATTCATCATTCGAGACAATTTCAACATGGCGGTTTGTTTACATAGCAAGTTCCATAGAATGACATTTTAGTATAATATTAACTGTCACGCGTCGGTCGCTAGTACACAAGTAATTACTAAAATTAAGCTTTAAATACTTCTGCACGCAGCTTCGATAAACAATTATCTTTTACTCAAAAGACCCTTCCAGAATCCTTTGAATATTTCCAATACAAAGATATTCAATGCTTTTACCCTCTATACACTGCTTTTGGAAGCCACTCAAACTTGAGTCGACGTAACTGCGTAACTCTATATTCTTGTAGCGTAACTGTATATTCGTAGAGCGTAATTCTAAATTCGAAACGTTTACGTAACGTTAACATGGCTCTGTGCGCATGACATTCAAACCAAGCAATTTACTGAGTATTGTTAAAGCTTTCGAATAGAACCTTGCTTTCGAGGGCGCTTCAAATACTTCAGTTATTACGTAGTGAACTACTTAATATGCGTGTATTTGAAATGTAAGGGATTGGGCAAATAAGCTGCGTAAAAGTTATAGGGAATGATGAGAAAATGGATCCTTTATCCTACTAATATTATAAATGCGAAAGTTTGTGACGATGTGACGGTGTGAGTGAGTAGGGATTGCAATCCCGCAAAGCGGGATCCCGCATTCCCGCGGGATCCCGCAGCTTTTATTAATCTGCTGGATCCCGCACCTTTAAAGCGCGGATCCGCGGATCCCGCAAATTAAAAATTTGGTGCTCAAACTAGCGATAAAGAGCGTATTATCACCATAGTTTGATAACATAGTAATAGCATCTAAAAGAAAGTTGTGATTTGATTATTATTAGTCATTAAATAAGACTGAATTAAAAATAATAAAACTACAAAACTATTAAACTATGCCAAACATTTAAAGGGAAATTGAATGAAAGTTTGAAATGTGTGTCTGTAGTGCACTTTGTTTTTTTGTGTCTTTTAGTGTGTCTAATGCAATAATTGATTGACTTTTATTTTCTTATTAAACGATACATCGATACGATTATTTTATCCCTTTAATACGAAAATAAAAGTCCATCACGATTAGTTATTTTATTGGACACATCTAAATATATAAAAGAAGAAACTGACTGACTGACTGACTGACTGACTGACTGACTGACTGACTGACTGACTGACTGACTGACTGACATATCAACGCACAGCCCAAACCGCTGGTTCTAGAGATTCCAAATTTGGCACGTAGGTACCTTATAAGGTCTAGGGGTGCACTAAGAAAGGATTTTTCAAAATTCGACCTCTAAAGGGGTTAAATGGGGGTCCAAAGTTTGTATGGGGAAACAAGATTAGTAAGACTATTTTATTCGAAACTTCGCAGGAGTAATCCTAACGATAAATGAGTAAACACCTATTTCAGGTTTTTTGAAAATTCAACCCCTAAAAGGGGATAGGGGGTGACAAAGTCTGAAAATCAACGTGGGTATTATTATTATTATATTATAGTGGGTAGTATTGTTTGTACAGTTTATCGGGTCGCTGATTACGAAAACAACAACACACATACCTACCTGACACACACGAACACACACACACACACACACACACACACACACACACACACACAAATTTCCACGGGAACGGGAAAAAACGGGATTTATTATATTCGATTCCGAGTGACCCTATCTAAAATTTCGTACACAAGTAGATGATTACAAAACTAAGAAAATAATTTCAGGATTTTTGGAAATTCTCACGGGATAAGGAAAAAACGGGATTTATATATTCAGTTCAACGAAATCCTATGAACTATAATTACTAGAGTTCAAATTTGGCATAGAAATAGGTGATTATAATAGTAAAAAACAGTTTTAAGGATTTTCGAAAATTCCAACAGGATAAGGAAAAAACGAGATTTATATTCAGATCTACGGGATCGATTTTTCGTTTTAATGATCGTAGATAACTGAAATTTGGCCTTCAGGTTCCTTGGGGAGTATAGGGAAGCACTACCGAAAGGATTTCCCAAAATTCTGACGGAAATGAACGGGAAAGAACGGGATTTTTTATTATATGTACTGCAGTGCAGGTTGTAGAAAGCTGAAATTCGACATGTAGGTTGCTTGGGGAGTGTAGAGAAGCATTTAGAGAGGACTTTCCAAAATTCCCACGGGAACGGGAAAAACTGGATTTTTCGTTTTACTGGTCGTAGAAAGCTGAAACTTGGCATTTAGGTTGCTTGATGAGTGTAGGGAAGCACTAAGAGACAATTTCCTGAAATTCCCACGGGAACGGGAAAAACGGAACTTTTCGTTTTACTGGTTGTAGAACGCTGAAATTCGGCATTTAAGTTGTTTGGAGAATATAAAGAAGCATTAAGAGAGAAATTTCCAAAATTCCCACGGGAACGTGAAAAAACGGGATTTTTCGTTTTACTGGCCGTAGAAAGCTGAAATTTGGCAAGTGGGTTCTTTGGGGAGTGTAGGGAGCATTAAGAGAGCATTTCACGAAATTCTTACGGGAACGGGAAAAAAACGGGATTGAAATACTCCTGGTACACATAAGCGAAGCCGTGGCCAAAAGCTATTTGTCAATAAATGAAGTCTACGCGGACGAAGTCGCGGGAAAAAGCTAGTTGATACAATAAAAACGATGAATTTGTATAGACCACATTTTAATCCTTTATTCAATTTCTGTGAAGTGGTCGTGGAGAGCACTAGGAATGCGACGTTGCTAGGTCGGTATGGATAAACGCTCTTAATGTACGAGATGTTTAATTAAAGTTGGTTTTTACACAAAAATTATGTAGTTTCTATTTGATTTTATAACATAATTTCAAAGTTGCGGGATCCCGGGATCCCGCGGGATTGAGTAATCCCGCATATCAATCCCGCGGGATTGAATGAGCTGCGGGATTGCAATCCCTATGAGTGAGTATGTTTGTTCCTTCTTGACGCTAAAACGACTGGACGGATTTGGATAAAATTTGGAACGACGATAGGTACATAGTTGGTATCCTAGATTAAAACATAGGCTATTAGGGTTCCGTAGCCAAATGGCAAAAAACGGAACCCTTATAGATTCATTGTGTCTGTCTGTCTGTCCGTCCGTATGTCAGACCCACTTTATTCCGGAACTATAATAGCTATACTGTTGAAACTTGGTAACCGCATTAAGATTTTCACACAAAAATAGAAAAAAAAAACATTTTGGGGGTTCCCCATACTTAGAACTAAAACTCATTTTTTTTCATCAAACCATAGGTCTTCAAAAATAATATGGAGGTTTTTAATATCATTTTTTTTAACTGAATAGTCTGCGCGAGAGACACTTCCAAAGTAGTCAAATGTGTCCCCCCCCCCTGTAACTTTTAAAATATGAGAATGATAAAACTAAAAAAAATATATGATGTACATTACCATGCAAACTTCCAACGACAATTGGTTTGGACGAGATCTAATAAGTAGTTTATTTTATTTTATTTAATATTTGTCGGTCTATATAAGTAACCAATATAAAATGACCTCACACTGATTACATTTCGCTTAAGAGCAGGGCTCTGCTAACACCGGATTTTATAATAACTTGGCGAATTTGTACGGAACCCTCGGTGCGCGAGTCTGACTCGCACTTGGCCGGTTTTTTATCCCGGAAAATTGCATAGTTCCCGCGGGATAGCGATAAACATGTTAATTACTAATTCAACGCGGACAAAAACGCGGGCAGAATCAGACGTTTAGTATGTAAAAAACAGAGTTTCTCAGAGGAACAAACATACACACTCACATCGTCACATTAGAATAGCGTAGAATTAGCAATTGACATGTTTATCGCTATCACGCGGGAACTACGCAATTTTCCGGGATAAAAAGTAGCCTATGTTTTAATCTAGGGCACCAGCTATCTTTGTTCCAAATTTTATCCAAATCCGTCCAGTCGTTTTAGCGTGAAGAAGGAACAAACATACACACTCACATCGTCACATCGTCACTCACAAACTTTCGCAGTTATAATATTAGTAGGATACATAGGTGTACAGGCGTAGAGAAAGTTTTTGGATAAAATTTAGAACGAAGATAGCTGGTACCCTAGATTAAAACATAGGCTACTTTTTATCCCGGAAAATTGCGTAGTTCCCGCGTGATAGCGATAAACATGTCAATTGCTAATTCTACGCGGACGAAGTCGCGGGCAGAAGCTATGTATAATAACTTCTCTAATTTCCTTGATGTTACGCCCAACGTCATTATTCAATGCTTATCCGAGCGCTCCTATCATAAACAAGCATTATGAATTAGTTAAGTAGCTACAGATTAACTCGGACATAAACGGAGTGCGCCTCTGTTAGAGCCTTTGCACACAGCGACAAATCAGTCGCAATATTGATGACCGCGCGACTGATTTGTCGTAATAAACCGCTTGTAGCATTAGACTGTTAGCAATTTGCTGGGTCAGTATTAAATAATAACAATAGTAAATTAGAACACACAGAAAAGTCCGAAAAACAAAGCTATGGCCGGGAATCGAAACCGGATCATCATCATTCCTTGATGCGTGCTATACCGCTACACCACCCATAGCAGACGTATTAATGCACACGTATAATACATAACGTATAATAGGCATGGGTTCAACGCTGTATTTAATTTTTTTGTAATCATCCCATTAATAAAATCAGGCTTTGTGGAGGTCTATATCAATTAACAAAAAATACTTTCCTTGCTTAGCCCGCTCGCTATCAAGCGGCTGCGGCTGCGGCTGCGGGGTAGCAAGATATATATTTTTTTATCATATTATTCGCCAAATCACACTATAGTACTATACCATATTGCAGCTTTGCAGCATTTTTTAATATGTGGTCTGCGAATGTATGTATGGGGTCTGCAGTCTTATCTCTAGACCGTTTTAAAATATAAATAAATGCCACCGAAAGTCTCGCAATCATTACGCTTCGATTATTTTTTTATTGGGGGCCCTGATAATTGTGTATGATTTGCTAGGGTTCCGCGGCTGAAAAGTTTAGAAGCAATGCATATTGCGACCATATCACAGCAGAACAGCGGTTAAAAGTCGCCGTGTACTTCGTCTCTTAGAAAACGAAACCCCACAACGGGGCGCGACCTCACGCACTGACCTGGTCAACCGCATTAGCGCCATGCCACCGTAAAACCAAGCTTATGCCACTGTGATAAGGCTGCATGGTCCACCGGTGTATGGAAAGTATGTTGTATTAAATTTAATAGGAGTGTTAAAGGAAAGTGACGTCATGGGGCTATAAAAGTGTTGGCGGCAAATTAATCGGTAGTCTGAGGTCGGGGAGCTATGGCATTTGTCTAAGCATATATGTATGTATAATATACACATACATACATACATACATATCGTCACGCCTCTTTCCCACAGGGGTAGGCAGAGACTACTTTGTTCCACTTGCTACGATCCTGACATACCTCTTTCGCTTCATCCACATTCATCAATCTCTTCATACATGCTCGTGTAGGTATAATATAGGTAATATAATGTCCACAACCATGCCAAACGTAGCCTTTAGGTCTTGTTACTTTAGGCTCTGTCTACCCCGTAAGGGGTTAAAACGTGATTTATGTATTGAAAAAATGACTTTCTGCCAAGTTTCTTGCGGTGCATTCTTCTTGGCAATGATGGTCTTTCCGAATGCGCTGGTAGCTTCAAAAAAAGACATGCAAAAGAGCCCTTGGCGGCCTATATTTGCAAAATAAAACTTTTGGGTTTTTATGTATTATTAATTTAAATGTAATGTAGTTTGCAATGTAATGTACCTATTATAGTATAATATAATAATGATAAAGAGGTTAACTTATACAATTTTACCACTGGATAAAAGGCGGATGCTCGCGTTAGCTCATTGTAAAAGTCCCGTTAGATGGCGCTATAATCAATTTTGTTGGTTTTTTGTAGTTTTTAGAAGATTCTTAATACATTTATAGATTATCAATTAATTTGCGCACACAATTCAATACGGCCGATTTTTTGAGACTACACTCAAATGGTAATTATGCACCAATTCGGAGAATAGCTGCACAAACGCTGGTGTCATTAACGGCCTTATACAGATACTAGGTCTTACACACACATGCAAATAGGAGGCACTAGCGGGTGGAAAAATATTGCAACACCTTGCTAAGCTGTTAGCGTAACTTTTCACGTTATATTTACGTTTTTATATCAACTTTACTTTTACCAGAAATTTTACAAATCTATACGTACAAAAGTAAGTCGTGTTATTTTAACTATTGATAACTTTGGAATAGCTGCACGGATTTTTATGATTATTGATTTGTTGGCTTTCTCTCTTCCACGAATAGCTGAATATTTAATCAAAAATATGAAAAATGCACAAAATAACTTTAATTTTTCGTATGCAGCGCCATCTCAGACAAAAACTAACTTTAAGGCGAAATATTTTTTACTAGCTCAGCTAGTTATAAATATTACATATGAGTCTAGCAGATGCAAATATGTGAATCAATGCCACCTTTAACCCTTTTTGAATACCAGGGAGTCAATTTTTTTGTACTTTGTTAGAATGAGGGCTATCGTATTTGTACTCACTAGTTGGCGCCACTGTAGAGTAAGGTATATCACATTATTCAGGATTTCTTTTAATTAATATTTAATAGCAAGCTATTTATTACCCACAGTGTTGCACAGTCCTATCTTATCTTCTAAATTAGCTGCCATTTTATTTGCCTGCTTAATTTGGCTCCTAATTTTCATAACTCTTCTTTTCTCTTTTAATAAACCTGTCGTAGGTATGTCTGCGATAATAATCGGAAGGAAACAATCTTAATAACACTAAAAATCCGTTATGTAAAGCCGGATTATCAACTTGTAGGTACTACTAATTTTACGTTTCTGTATAATACCTCACGTTAAAATAGCGCCTCTAGCGGCAAATTCATATGCCGTCATTGCTAGTATCTTCAAAGTACCTATCAGTATGTAGGAACCTATTCATATTTGATATTCGTTCATACGTAGAGACATCATCATCACCATCGTCTGACATTTATTAATACTCTTATGCATTATAACTTATAAAAGCGTTTCGTCTGGGGCATCTAAACAGCTAGCGCCGTAAGGTAGGTATTGTCGTTTCGAGTCAGGCGCGCCTTTCGTAAATAGGTAACTTGAGAATGAGCCTAGTTGCAGCGATGAGACGAAGTCACTCGTGCTAGCCATTCGGATCCTTTCACCAAAATGCATTGCAGTATAGGTTCAGACAAAGGAAATAATTACGCATAGCGGGTAGGGACTACGTCTGAATGCTTCTAGGCCTAAGGGTTTAGTTAGGGGTTTGGTTAGATAATTTTGTTCCAGAGTTGTGAGCTGCCTTTTTTAAGTTATGTCCTTATGTCGTCATAATTCATATTTATAATAATTCATCGTATAGCGCATAAAAGGAAAAAATAATATTAGATAATTATGATGACTTTGCAATAGGTAGGTACGTCAAATAAAATAATGACAACTCCAAAACAAATCTAATCCATCTGAACTCGCTTTTACTTACTATAATACTTACTTCCACAAAAGTCCAACTTCATCCGTCGATGGTTTTGATTAGCGTTGCCTAGAGTGGGATAAAGCAGAGTACTACGGTGTCTAGTACACACGCGAAAAAATAAAATTGCAGCTCGACGCGTATTATATCAGCGCTTTCCTCATGAGCCTACTCTACATATATATATTATGCGCAACTATTTGTGCCATTAGGAATTTCGGGTCAATAAAAATAAGAATTCTCAATTGAGATAGTAAAATTAGGTTAGGTTCATTAGGTATTTTCAAATACCCGAAGGGCAAACTGAATAGAAATAGGAACCCCGCTGTCGGACCTTACGGAGGAGTGAAATTCCTAAAAGCACAACTAGTTGTGCATAATATAGAGTAAGGCCCATGAGGAAAGCGTCATACATTTAGTCAGAAATCGTGTGCATAAAAATGTAATAAAATTTTGTTAGCGTCGTGCAGCTATTGCGTCTGTACTGCGTGTCGACCAGTGAACCAGAACCATATTTTTTTCGATCTTTCTCGTGATCTACCTACAGGTTGTCCACCTGGTTTTTGATGGAGCTCCGCTCTTGGGCGGAGCTCCTTTTTTCTGGGTATTGGAAGCTGGGTATTGGTTTTCCGGGTGGACAAATTAGGTGGGCCACGGGTAAGTCCCTATATTTTTCTAATTGGTATAGTAGGTAGATATTCGACTTTGTGTTTGATATCTAAAGTCGAAAAAACGTGCACGCTGCCATAGTACCTATGGCGTAATGGCTACTACGAACGAAATCATTCGACTCATAAGTAAATGCGCCACGCAACATGTGGTATGCGCACACAAGGGCTAATTTATCAAAGCGCTGGTAGTTAAAAAAAAGATATATTTTTCAAATAAAACTTGCAATTTGATTTGAAACCAAATACCAGTGAGATGTCACTTTTGAAATAATTTGTATCACTATTCTATTCAGTATTCATAAACATTTGACACGCTGTAACAGGAATACGAATAGTTTTATTCGTACTATGTACTTATTCCTGGGTAGTGGTAGTGACAAATCAAGTCCTGACACATTGTTGAACTTTATCACAGCAAATGTCTTAATGAAGTTTCATTTTGATTGAACTGACAAGAAAATTCACTGTGCTGTTGACCGCGTTGATCGTGAAAACGTTCTACTGTAGGTTAGAAATATAGGAACCCGACCCGGAGCAAACTCGGAGTAAAAGCGTTTTCAGTCAAATTTCACGAAATTTTAGTTTGATGGAGATTCAAGTCTCTTGATACCTATTTTTTCATTTGGGCATAATTCCCTCAGAATTAAATGCTTCCAGTAATGATCAAATTTATATTTTTCTATTTCTATTATGTTTTCTAAATGCGATAAGTTCTTTGAAAAAACACACGCTGACTAGTTATTGATAACTATGCCTAACTAATTATAATTCTGAGAGAGTTATGCTCATACAAAAACCATACCAAGATACTGAAAATTCATACTAAAATTTTGTGAGAAGTAACTACCTCCTGAAACTACTTTTTCCTCAAGTTTTCCTGCAGGGCTCTTTTATTGATAGTACATACATACTTAAATCACGTCTTTAACCCTTACGGTGTAGACAAAGCCTAAGGTAACAAGACCTAAAGGCCACGTTTAGTATGATTGTGGGCGTATAGGTGGAAAGGAGAATCAAAATGAGCGATGGGTTGCTAGCCTGTTGATTGATAGTATATACATATACCTATGAACAAATGATCAAACTATTGTTAGAAGGTACGAAATGGGACCCGTTGTATAGGCAGTCCCACGTATAGTCAATACCTAGGGAAATAAGACGAAAAATACAAGCATTTCCAAATACACGAGTCTCTCAATACGAAACTCAAAATATTTAATAATTTATTAAAAGATGTCACGAAATTGTAGTTTGTACAGTCACCAGCATAAATAAATGATCATTTTTGTACCTTGTCGCTTTCAGTCGTTACATGATTTCGTATGGTTTTTCAAACATGACTTTAAAGTGACAAGGTACAAAAGTGATCACTTATTTATGCTGGTGACTGTAGATCACGTAACATATTCAATAAATAAAATTTTACACGAGTGATTATTCATAAGTTTCATAATTTAATGGAAATTTGCCACTTATTATTTATTGTTCACAAAATAATATTTTTTATATGCATACAAAAAACAATCATAACTTATTTTCCTACTTGGCATTATTTATTTATTTATTATTTTTCGGTTTGGTATTAAAATATTGCAAATAGTATCATTAAATGATACCTGTCATCATTATCATCATCATCATCATCATATCAGCTGTAGGACGTCCACTGTTGGCCATAGGCCTCCTTCATACAGCTCCAGTTGCCTCGGTTGGAAGCGGCTTACATCCACCGTGAACCTGCGACTTACGGTAGGTACCTATACGATTGCGTATGATACCTACGTAAAAAACTACGTAAAAACTTGGACGGTGATATTAATATCACCCTGTATCATACAGTTTCCTTTTGCTTTACTGGTCATAGGTAATGAGAACATGAAAGACGGACGAAAAGACTTCAAGTCTTCAGAACAGGGTTGACAAAACTCCGCTGTTGGACATCTGGCAATTCACGGTCTTGAATTTTCTCTAGTTATTTTTATTTCATTATGTTATGTTATTACAAATTACGGTAATAAAAATCTACAGAATGTTTCATGTGATTTAGAAACAACAATTTTTTTTTATCATCACACCAGCAGTAAACTTTTTGCCCTTCTTGCACAATAATAGCAAGTAAGATACGCTCGCGTCCAGTGGATGTTTGCTTCACTTATTTCCTGTTACTGGAGACAAAAATTAAGTACCTTCCGAATCCAATGTGAATCTGAAAAATTATTCTACAGTCAGTACTACAAAAGGATATAGATGGATGGGCGGACGAATGGATGAATAATATTTATAATGACAGACAAACAGACAGACAGATTTACATACAAACAGATGGACGGATGGTTGTTCGGATGCACAGACAAACAGACAGCCGGATGGATCGTCGGACGCATAGACAGACGAATAGACAAACAGACAAACGAACAGACAGACAGACAGACATACATACAGACAAACAGACGAACAGATAGATAGACAGGCAGACAGAAAGAAATAAAGAAAAAGTTAATTTATGACAATTACAAAAGTAGTTAAAAAAACAAAAGTAAGTACCTATATAAACATACAAAGCTAAAAATAAAACCTACAGATAAATAAATTGTCACAAAATGGTCCAGAAGAATTGACAGACGGAAAGACAGACAGACAAAATAAGTGCTTCTACAATGGTTCCTTTTTTTCTATTTGTTTATTTTACTTACCTTTCTTATACCTTTCTATAATGCATACATACATACGTATAGTTTTTAATTATCATTTTGACGGCAAATTCGGTATTCGGACGCCGGTCGGATACTCTGTAAAATATGTACATACATACACAAATCACGTTTATCCCTTACGAGGTAGACAGAGCCTAAGGTTACAAAACCTTAAGTCCATCAAGAACAAGCATGATTGTGGGCGTATAGGTGGAAAGCGGAATCAAACTAGTGATGGATTGCCGTATCGCCTATAATATGATTCCTAAGATTCTTGCATTTACCATCTGCGCGAGAAGCGAAACAACTAAAATACGTGTGTATTTGTGTTGTCCTGTATTTACCTTTTTCATGTGTTTTATGTACAATAAAGAGTTATACATACATACATTCCAGACCAGCATGAAAATGAGTAAAAAATAACTACCTAATATGGGTAAAAAAACTATAAAGTTAGGACAGACGGACAGATAGACAGCCATAGACGGACGAATTTGAACAATGTGGCCATAAAATAAACCATGGTACAGCATGAACTTGGTAATAGTTAAGCTCCTTTGTGTTCCGAACACCAAAGACTGGACAAGTGTGGGTCGGACTCTCGCACCGAGGGATTCGTACAAATTCGGCAAGTAAATATAAAATCCAGTGTTAGCAGAGCCCTGCCTCCTAAGCAAGATGTACTCTTTATGAGGTAATTTTATATTTGTTATTTACATACTTAGACTCACAAAAATATTCTGTTTTTAGTATTTGATGTTAGAGCGGCAACAAAGAAACGTAATTTTTGAAAATTACAACTGTCGCTAGACAATCACAATAGCTGACCGCCATATCACGGATCATGAGATACAGCATGGTGACACAGACAGACACGACAGACAAACAGACAGACGGACAGTGGCTTCTAAGCAAAATGTAAGCAGTGTGAGGTCATTTGGGTTGTATGTATTTAAGTATGTATTTACCTACATTATACAAGTATGTTTATCCGTTGCCTGGTACCCATAGTACAAGCCTTGTGCTTAGTTTGGGACTGGGTCAATTGGTGTAATTTGTCCCATGATATTTATTTATTTATTTTACATTGGTTACTTTACTTACATAGACAGATGGACAAAAATATATTGTTTTAGTATTTGTTGTTATAGCTGCCACAGAAATACATCATCTGTGAAAATTTCATCTATCACGGTTCATGAGATACTATACAGCCTGGTGACAGACAGACGGTACATACAGACAGACAGACGGACAGTGGAATCTTAGTAGGTAATTAGAGTCCCGTTTTCACCCTTTGGGTACGGAACCCTAAAAAACCTGGACAATAGCAAGTTCGATTACTCGCACTACAGATTCCTCTGAGTTCTAAAAATTATAATTAGACGTAAACGTGATGCATCATGCATGGATGGTTGTTACTCTTTCTGTTGATGAGTTTCCAACAGCGGGAACGATACCAGAATTTCACTTCAAGATTACTGTAGTACTTCTTACAAGTCTGACTTACAAGTACTTATGCCAGATTTCACGTCAATCTGATCAATAAGAAGTGGGTCAAAATTCACTTCCAAGATTTGATTACATGCAGACACTGGGACTGTGCACTTCAATTGCGTTTACAAAATATTTTGTGCCAATCTGACACAAACGTTGAAGTATTGTATCTTAAAAAAATATTATGATTAATTGATAAGTACATACCTGTACGTCCGAATAAATGCCTTCGCTGCGTAAAATATCGTAGCTCGTAACATCTTTTACTTCCAATTGACTTCAATTTATTTCGAATAAAATGATTATTTTTATTTTGAGAAACCACGTTCTGTCAATCATTAGTTTATGACAATTTCATGTCATTGTTTTTTTAATTACCCTTCTAGCCAGGTTTTTGACTCGCATGTTTTTTTTTTAATGTTCTATAATTGAGAAAACCTATTTACTCGGCCTATTTTGTATTTAGCACCTGTCCGGATTTTAAAATCATTGCCGTGGTGTATGGCTGTGTTTTGATGCAGAGGTTTAGGGTTCGATTCTCGTGAGAAGCATTCGTGTAATTAACTAGAAGAACTTTTTTATTTTAATAGGTGTAATTTCTGTAGTTGAGTACCTTTTCTTAGTACATAAGGCAAAACATGTTATAAGGTGGCAATATGACTGCGAGGCGCCACCATCTATGCCAAAGTAATAAGCACGTGTGATCCTAATACTAAAGTACTAGTACACTTACTAGGTATGAAAGCTTTGCCAAGTTTAGGTTTGATAATGGGCATAAATTGCCCTAAATCAACCTGCTAAGTTTGTGGTTGTTTTAAAACCACTTAGGTAGTACCTAGCTTCTTTGATTTGGTTTGACAAGAAAAATATTGAATTTAACTTAAAGTTTCCTGCATCTCAATGAGATGGTCTTACTCACTTTAAATTAGTAAATTATTAATTTTTTTTTTATAAAATATAAAAAAATGAAATGCGGCCTCGGGATTTGAACTTGGTCACTTACTATTCAGTTCTTTGAGTCATAACCACTGAGCCACATTAGTGGTCACGTGACTGTTCGAAATAGTCGATTGGTTTTTACAACTATTTTTATTTGACACTAGCTACTCACACTATTGTAAAATGCATCGAAATTTACTGCATCGTACTGCAATTTAGGTATGATAAATGCACACCTTTTTGTAATTTGCGCACACAATTTATCCATATCTAACTATCCTCAAAAAACCGCATTAAAATTAAGCCTGTGGACGAAATGCAGCTGCACGGAAGATTTGTATGGAAGAGCAACCCCCTAATAGATAGTTTCTCTATCGATAGTTTTAAGCGAAAAATTACATAATATCGATAATAGTATTATACAGAAAATTACGAAAAATATTGATACTATTGATACGACTCAAATTAAGGAAATTAAAAAAATTAATCTATTGCTCAACACTATCAACAGTATAGTTTGTGACTAGTTTGTGTTGTGTGTTTGTGTTTGTGCCGGGGCGAGCGCTCTCTGATGAAGGACTACGGAATAGTCCGAAACCGTTGTCGGAGCATTCTTTCGGCTTTTTATACGTGAGTTATCCGATCAGTTGTAATTAGTTTGTGTAATATTGAAAAGCAATCGTATCGAAACTATCCATAGTTTGTTCAACGTCAAGGATCAATACTATCTATATCGAACACTATAGGAAACTACCTATTCCAGATTAACATTATAAATTATTTTATCTACACACTGATTTCAAATTGACACACGATAGTGAATTAAATTTTATACCAACCAACGAGCAAAATAAACGGGTCACTTTTCATACAAGATTGTATAGGACCCGTTATTTTTTGCTCGTCAGTATTTATATCTAGGTTAACGATAATGCGTATTCCTAGTTCAGGATACTGTAACAGTCAACAATTAACTAAGCATTAAGAACCCACACTGATCAATGGTTGATAACGCTAATGGTGGCATCAATTTGTCAACAGACTGCATAGCTTTCCATTGTCTTGCGTTGGCGATACGTCTAAGAAAGCAGTATTTGTCGAAACCGATACCCGTTGTTAAGGTTTAACTGCTTTTATAAAAAGGAGAAGATTCTCAATTCGGTTTTTATGTTTGTTACCTCAGAGCTCCGGAATTTGTAGATTGATATGAAAAATAATCTTTGTTGGGACGTTTCTATTGCGGCGACAAGTCAGAATCTGATGACGGAATCATGGAGAAAACGAGGGAACCTCTGAAATTTTATTGTTTACACTATGGTAATTTCAATAGATATGTCTGACGGTTTTAATACGGGACAGCTAGGATATGCTATGCTATACTAGCTGTTGTCACAACTTTGACTGCGACGCTATCGTTTATCGCTATCCCACAGAAAATAGGTACGAAATTTTCCGACATAAAAAGTATCCCGCTAAGGCTATAAACAAACTTTGTCTAGTTCCGCTAAAATCTGTTGAGTACTTTTTGCGAAAGAGTAACAAATATGACTGGTCAGATTACAACATTGATAAACACGCTAAGCAACCCACTAAAACCTATTAAAGCTTCACTAGTTTTATCACACAATATAGATTTCGCACTTCCAAACTCGACACAACTTACAACCAATACAAAAACCTTTGCAGAGAAAACTTGAGTTTTGTTAGTGTGGAATTTTGAATAACTTAGGTATTTGTTTATGGTCGGATACCGGAAGTAAGGGACAGCATAAACCCATTAGCTAATGCTGTTGCACTCTATCGAGACATTGTTTTTATGGCCAAGGAAATGGCGGTAAAATGACGTGTGGGCAAAGGCGTGTGTAAAGTGCTTTTGATTAAGATTAATAGTTTTGTTGCAAGTTTTATGTGCTAGGATGTAGCTGGGTTGCAAGAGCGGTACCTGTATAGCGCTGTGTAACGCTATATAGCGTTAAATGGTATTTTATTTACCTACTTTGTGCAAACCCTATACTTCATTTAATTTAGGATGAGAAACCACAAAAACATTATATTGCGGCTCGTGAACTGTAATCTCTTTACGATTTGTACTAGAGTAACAATTGACGCCACGCAAATAAAGTGGCACTGAAACAATTTTATTTTGCGGCTGCCAAACTATTGCACTGTACTGTTTGCTAGGTAAGAAATAGTTGACCAGCCGCAATATAATGTTATTGTGGTTTCTCATTCTAAATTAAATGAAGTATAATAATGTAGTACTTTTGGCTTACTCAAAAGAGGATCTCAATTAATTAAATATTCTTTCCGCGAATTAAAATACGTATTTCAACATTGTGTGTGTGTATTTATACGGTTTTGTTGTATCGTTTTCTAAAGACTGTGTATTTGTGAATAAAAACGTGTGAAATAAAAATCACCAATCATATCACACACAAAGTATAACTGGTAGAGATCCTGTGTTGAGAGATGTGTTTTTTTTGTGAATTGTACCTATCTGTTTCTTTATATTTGTACAATAAAGCATTACTTACATACGTACTTACTAAATATTTGTCATAAACATATTCATTACTCACAAAATAAAACGCCATAAACCTGGCGTGATGTGATTTGAGTTCCCAGTCGACAAATCGTACAAACTACGTTAAAAAAATAAGAGGGTAACGTATTTCTTATCCTCCGGGTACATGCCTTCATTATGCCTAATTTGGCTCGCCTTAAAAAACGTCATTAACGCGTCTGTCACATAAATTCGGCGGAAAGGCCGAGCCGTAATTAAGTTACTGTGTGCGTACAAAACACGGATTAAGAAACAGGGACTTTAAGAGCACTGAAGTTGGAATTATACGATTAAGACTGTTTGAAGTCTTTATTTACAATATATTTTGCTGAAATATAGAAAATTAAGTGGTGTAATTACATAGGTACATAAATCACGTCATTACTCCTTACGGGGTAGTCAGAGGCCAAGGTGTGCTAAGAAATAATATGCCAATTATGAAAACTGCGCTCAGTAATTCAAGAAAAATTAAGTAGGTAACTATGCCAATATATATCGGTGTAGTTTTTTCTGCTTTGTTTTAGTGCCACACAAAACATTTTAGCTTTTTAGGCTACTTAGCAATAAATTTGCAATTTCCTGGTGCTACAGGTGTCAATGGGTGCGTGTCTTTTCTCATCAAGTAGATCCACAATTTATTTTGTAAAAACGAAATTGACAGGGCTACCCCGTTTTAATTCTATACGCACTCAGTCCCATAATTTAACAAACTGAATATAGTAAAAGGAAGTCCGTAGAAAAAAAGCAGTTATAAATCATTACACTTCATAAATACCGTAAGATAGTGCACGTACAATTAATTCCTCACAAATTCGGCAATTCTCCTCCGACGGAGGTACCGCGAAGCCTGTGAAGTTAACTGCTGGATAAAATCGCTTATTGGTCCGGAAACACTTGATAGCTTGTTATTGCAACCCTAAAACACGGTTATGAATTCCGTGGAACGAGGTAGGTTTGGTAATGGTAGTAGGTACAATAGTCACAATATCTAAAACAATTTCAATCGCTTTGGTATAAGTAAATGATTGTATTATTTTAGGAAAACAGTGCTAAACTGGGAAAATTTCACATAGTCAATAGTGTTGACATTGCCGACATCTCCCACTTAGGGATTGCAATCCCGCAAAGCGGGATCCCGCATTCCCGCGGGATCCCGCAGCTTTTATTAATCTGCTGGATCCCGCACCTTTAAAGCGCGGATCCGCGGATCCCGCAAATAAAAAATTTGGTGCTCAAACTAGCGATAAAGAGCGTATTATCACCATAGTTTGATAACATAGTAATAGCATTTAAAAGAAAGTTGTGATTTGATTATTATTAGTCACTAGCTTCTGCCCGCGACTTCGTCTGCGTAGAATTACTTACGAACTGATGTTGATTATTTACGATGCGACTCTAGGCAGCTACGACCTTTAACATGTTTATCGTTTTCCCGCGGGAACTATGCAATTTTCCGGGATAAAAAGTAGCCTATGTTTTTATCTAGGGTACCAGCTATCTTTGTTCCAAATTTTATCCAAATCCGTCCAGTCGTTTTAGCGTGAAGAAGGAACAAACATACACACTCACTCACATCGTCACATCGTCACAAACTTTCGCATTTATAATATTAGTAGGATTAAATAAGACTGAATTAAAAATATAAAACTACAAAACTATTAAACTATGCCAAACATTTAAAGATGAATCTAAAAAAACAGATTACCAATTACTTATACTTAATTAATAGCGAAGAAATAATTTCTGTTGCTTAAGAAGGTTTATTCCTATTGGGCTGGCGGCGTCGCATTTTTGGTTTGCGAATGTTGCACGGAAATTGAATGAAAGTCTGAAATGTGTGTCTGTTGTGCACTTTGTTTTTTGTGTATTTTAGTGTGTCTAATGCAATAATTGATTGACTTTTATTTTCTTATTAAACGATATATTATTTTAGCCCTTTAATACGAAAATAAAAGTCCATCACGATTAGTTATTGCATTGGACACATTGATACACTAAAAACGATGAACTTGTATAGACCACATTTTAAGCTTTTATTCAACTTCTGTGAAGGGATCGTGGAGAGCACTAGGAATGCGACGTTGCCAGGTCGGTATGGATAAACGCTCTTAATGTAAGAAATGTTTAATAGAAGTTGGTTTTTACACAAAAATTATGTAGTTTCTATTTGATTTTATAACATAATTTCAAAGTTGCGGGATCCCGCGGGATCCCGCGGGATTGAGTAATCCCGCATATCAATCCCGCGGGATTGAATGAGCTGCGGGATTGCAATCCCTACTCCCACTCTACGGCTAAAAAAACCCGCCGTCATACGTTTTTGTTTATCTTGGTAAGAACTGGAAACATCAACCAATTGGAGAGCATTAAAAATAAAGTGCCATTGCTATTCATATAGCTGTCCATCATCTATTTAGTCAACGTCAAAAGTAGTGGTTCACTTTTTTACGTTGTCGCGTTGACACTTTTGTCAATCATGTACGTTGTTACGTGTACTGTACATCACCGTAAAGTGACAAGGTGCTAAACCGTGCAAAATGATGATATTAACATTATAACACGCGTAACCGCAAGTACTTATCCTTATCATAAAGGTTTCCTTTTCCAACCAACGCATTAGGAAAGTCACTGGCAACAATCGAGTACGTTATGTTATCTATCCACTGCCTAGTAATAAAAAGCCCGTAAATGCAACAGCAGCATATACCGAAAGGCCGCTGAGATGATGAGAACATTTATTTATTTATTTATTTATTTATTGAGGTGTCTTACTGTGTTACAATCATACTTAATATAGTTTACACATGAACTGCTCGTTCCTTGCCGTATCTAAGACGACCCACATGTATCAGGTTACTCTAGTCCTCGACATTCTGATTAGTTGCTCAAAAAATCTTTTTACGTCGTTGATAAGTGTTTCCCTTTCTACCTAGTCTCGTACGAGAAAACGGGTAAACGAAGAATAACAAAACGCTTATCACTTGTAGCCTCAACTTGCTCTTGCATCCTTTGTTTTCCTTTCGAACTAATGCAACCAGATTGTAAATTTTGACGAGATTTTGACGCATTCAACGCCAAGCGAGTACGTTATGTCAGCTGTCCGCTCCGTATAAAGGCCGTAAACGTAACAGCATGCACTAAAGGACCGCACAGCTAGGTCACGAGAGCGTAACGCCCGCTGACGCGACGCACAGATGTGCTCTACTATTGTTTTATTACCTTACAGCATCCTGATATCATATATGTATGATTTATTCAGAAAACCACCGCTTTCTTGATATTGAACGTGATTTGAGTTTATTCAGGATTTTTCACAAATACGTTATGGAGGAATACGATATTTTACTGAATCATAGAAGAATCATGATTGATGATTAGAAGTGATAATAAGGTAAGTGGAGTCCTCGGAAATGCAACGAATAATGTTTATTCTTCGTATTTTAAGTGACAACTTCCGCTTCTGGTACTTACTATTAGTAATTCGAAATGTCACCATAGCTATAATTTTACTTTCACCAAACTATATAATTTTCTACTTGGTCGATTTCCTGTTTAACTCGAAGCGACATCTAATTTTGTTTAATTACTTACATTATAAACTGTACGAAAGTAATACAAACCGCAAAGAACCACTATTCACACTACAAATAAAAACCAAACGGTACCGTAACGAAATTGTGAAAGTAAATAGATACTACGTATTCATAATAATTTAACAAAACCTATAATAAAATAAAGTAAAGGACGAGAGTCTAATAAACGTGAAACACGTCCCAAACTTACAAATTGTTCTGGTATAAAAGGGAAATTTCATCCCAATGACTTGCTAGGGTTGTGTAAGGACTCGGGATGCCGAAAAAAAGAGGTTATTGGGGCTAGGAAAAAATCCTAAGCTAGAAAACAGTAAATAATATAATACCCCTTTCATCCACTCAAAGGACTGGAAGAGATCCCTTAAAGGGATAAATCCGCCTTTACGCATGTATCTTAGTGTTTGTCAATGGTATTTGTCTTTTTTATTTTGCACAATAAAGAGTTTACAATAGTTCAAGCCAAGTTTTTTGCAGCGAATGCACACATTTGTTAGTTAGAGGGCATAGGACGGGAGCCTGTGCTTTACTGTAACTGCCATTTAGGAACCAAGATGAATTGTACTTTTCTGGTATAATAACAACAACAACGTTGAGACATAGACGTAATTACATAGGTATTACAATCGAATACAAGTGTTACCCACGAATTTGTATTCAAGGCAGGCTTGACATGTTTTGGACTAATCTGCGGTCTTATTTCAAAGTGTTTTTGGCGCGGATAGCTAAACAAGAACTTAATTTCTTCGTCTGGTTTCTGCGTAGGTACTTTTCCTTCATTGCCGTATTCTAAGTAATTGTGAATATAATATGGTCCAAAACTGAAGTATGTATGTAAACTCTGTACTGTTATGGTTTCTAACCCCCTTATTCATAAACGCTCTATAGGCTTCTGCTAACTTAGTAATAGTTTGTTCTTATCTGTCATTTGGACAATTACCTTTCACAGATAAGGAAGAACGATTGCTACGTTAGCTGAAGAGCGTATATGAATAAGGGGGTTAGTCATTGTGAATATAATTATGGTCTAAAGAATGTACTTATGTAAACTCTGTACTGTTATGGTTTCTAAATGTTTAAGGTGGCATCCCTGGGTCGCATTCATACAAAGAGAGCATTGGAGACGTCTCGATACAAGGGTATAAAATTTTACGTCCTCTTTCTTTCTCTAACATTTTTCCAACTTTTTTACTATTATTGAGTACTAGGAAATGTATTGCGTTTTGTTTTGATACGATTTCATAACTTCGTGAAATTTGATCACATAATCAATTATGAAGTTTTTGACTGATGCCGAAAGTTTTGACTGTTAACGGATTAATTTACTAAGGAGCTGAAATTATAGATTAGTTCTACCAATTAATGGTATTAACAATCATTTTATTCATCAATTTACAACGAAATGCTAGACTTTGTAGCTAAAATTAAAGTGACTGTAAATATAAAAAGGGTCTTCAAGGACAGACAGACAGACAACGAAATGATCTTATAAGGGTTCCTTTTCCTTTACAGATCCCTAAAAGACAAGAAATTTTCCTGTATTTCCTAACTATACCTAAAATATATAAGTATAAGATCCTAAAAATATTGATAATAACATAAAATTCTAAAATATTCATAATTCATAACTTTATAAATTGTCGGTTATCATTATCAAGTTGTTAGAATATAACTCTACTTGTCTACCTACCGGCTATGGGTGATGTAGCGGTATAGCAGCATCACGGAATGATGAGGATTCGGGTTCGATTCCCGGCCGTAACTTTACTTTTCGGATTTTTCTGTTCTTATTTTCAGTGTCGTTTAAAATTTTCTATTTGTCTAGTGCAATTAAAGCACTATTTTTGTGTATTCTTCTACACTATGCACTTGCACCGTTAGCGCGATACAATACTCGTACAGTGTGAGCTGTACTGGAATTAGATATTCCGGTCTGAATAGGTCATTGAACAATAAGCTAGTGTTGCAACCGTAACCCTCATTAAAAAAACGTAAGTGTTAAGAACAAAAGTCAATTTCAACTCATTTCTCTTCGCTCCTAAACGTGGTACGCTCCCATTAAACCAGAATTCCCCTCAAAATGAAATAGCTCGCAACAAAATGCCATAATACCATTACTCGTTACGCATTCGACCCTCGCCGCCTATTTAAAACGCATTACGGCGTCGAATCGACCGGCCTTTGCGAGAATCGACTGTCAGTTATCGGGAATATGCTGATGAAAAATTGGAAAATTTGGTTACCGAGTTAGAAACGTTTAAAAACATTTCACACATTTTGAATGAAAAGGTATCCTCGTTGTATTGTATCCAAAAAACGTGTGAAATAGAAAAAAATTGATAGTATTTACTTTTGGATCCAAGAATTCAAGGCTAAAGTTAAGTAGTCGGAAAAATAACAATTTTGTTTGCTGGCAAGACTAGTGTAAAAAAAAAACAGTAATGGTAGGTAGTTAAAGTTACATACTTACTTTTATTTTATAATTTTTTTTTTTAATCAAATAACAAGGGAATTTTGTTCACCCTGCCACGCAATATTCAACATCATACAAAGTTAATTATTTATTGCCACAGACATTACTTACATACTTACTTAGGCCAATCGGAGTGCATAAAAAAAACATTATTAAACATTCAAAACTCGAGAAGAAGCATTCGTATTTTTCATACAAATATTTGCCCCGACCGGGGATCGACCCCGGGACCTCAAGCTTCATTCAGGTTCTTTAACCACTACGACAAACCGAAACCGCGAATCTTTTAAATCTTACACTTAACCATCTTCTATCGTAGGAAATTAGAATAGAATAGAATAGAATGATTTATTGCAAGTCACATTACAATACAATACAATAACTCTTTATTGAACACCACATATAACAATCAAAACAGAAGTAATAAGATAACAATAGGCGGCCTTATCGCTACAGAGCGATCTCTACCAGGCAACCAAAACAGCACAAACAACATTACAATACATATAAAGGTGGAAATCATAATCATAATGTAGTACAGATGTGACACCCTGCAACACTCGCACTTGCTTACTCGCTAATCCTGCCGCTAAGCAGCAGTGCTTGCGCTGCTGTGTTCCGGTGTGGAGAGTAAGACAGCCGGGGAAATTACGGGCACAAGAGGCATTTCATCTAAGTCCTCTAGGTTGGCAACGCATCTGCATCCCTCCGGGGTTGCGGGTGTCTATGGGCAGTGGTGATCGTTTACCATCAGGTGACCCGCTTGCTCGTTTCCCTTCCTATACACGTAAAAAAAGAGCATAGCAACATAAATATTTAAAAAAAAACATCTATCGTAGTTAAATTACTTTATGGTCCCGCCCCATGGTCCCATTCAATATCCACGACAAACCATAACTAAAACAAGCCTATTAACCTTCACGCCCACACTAACTGTGAAACTAGCGCACAAAAACCACTCGTGCGCAATTAAAACCCCATTATCGGCTCGTCAGTCTGAATTCGAATTCACTGACATTAGCATACAATGCCATCTCGACGTCGGTACTGTACAAACAGATGGTGCGGTACACTGAGTCATGATGACGTGCACTTTATTAGGTGAAACTGGTAGGTACTGGCCTTCCTTGGTTTGGGAGGAAAGATATAACATAAAATGTACCAGTGGCTTCTTCTTCGTAGGTAAAAGCCCACCGAGGGAATGGGCGCAAATCTTAGGAGTCATGTTATACGTGACAGTTGGTAACAGATAGAAAAAATCGAAGGCTTACTCACCTGCTATGGGTGGTGTAGGGGTATAGCACGCGTCACGGAATGACGAGGACCCGGGTTCGATTCCCGGCCATAGCTTTACTTTTCGGATTTTTTTTATGTGTTCTAATTTCCAGTGTCGTTTAGAAATTATATCATGTTATAGGCGATGCGACTAGCAACCCATCGTTAGTTTGGTTCCACTTTCCACCTATACGCCCATTGGCTAAACGTGGCCTTTAGGTCTTACCTTAAGCTCTGTCTAACCCGTAAGGGCTAAAGATGTGATTATATGTATGAATTGTGATTTATTAATTAACACACACTAGGTTAATTTTTTAACAGCTGTTTAGTTACTCAAACAATCGAAACGGTGTCACTAGATTGAGTCATGCATTGTGACAGTTGTCTATGGTTTGTAACTTTGTATGGAACGGCGCACGCGCTTCTCGTGCGCTCGTGCGCTGTACATGCGGCACTGTCGCATGCGCATTAATTAAGAAAACATTGCGCATGGCATAATAATTGGACTCGGATTGTATGGCGTGTGGTCGTGAAGTAAATGTCACGTCACGATATATCTACATGCGGGGCTTTTATGATTTTTGGGGTTCCGTATTTACACAAGATGTAAAAACGGGACCCTACTATTGTCCATCTGAATCTCATGAGGGTTTACTAAACAACATTTCTCAAATGCATCGTTTGACAAAAACTTCATTTCAGAACCTTTTGTTTTCTACATACTAAAATAAGTGATGACTTTTTGGAAAACTTATAAGACAAACCTAACCTAACTTAATATGAGCCACGCCTAAAGGTTTCCGATTTTTAAAAAGTTTATCAGATATTAGGGGCCGTCCATAAAGTACGTCACACTAATTTCATCATTTTTAGAGCCCCCCCACCCCCCCCCCCGTTTCACAGGGTTTACTATGAAGACTACGATTATTTTGTTAGTGTCACAAATTTCCAGACCCCCCCCCCCAAACTGTGTGACGTACTTTATGGGTGGCCCCTTAAAGGGTTGCCAAATGATAAGTTTGTCAAACGATACATTTGAGAAATGTTGTTTAGCAAATGATCGATTACTCTCATGAGTGTGATAGCTAGACAGTTGAAATTTTCACAAATGATGTATACTCACGAGCAAAAATACCGGGTCACTTTGCATCCAACTTTGTGTGGGAAGTGACCAGTTATTATTGCTCGTCAGTGTATTTATTAAAAATGAAATATTTTTACGTCCGTGTCTATGTAAGTACCTAACCAATATAAAATGACCTCACACTGCCTACATTTTGCTTAGGAGGCAGGGCTCTAACTGTAATTTTTCAGAATACCTATCCGAAATTTCTCGTGGAATAGCGATTACCAACATCGCAAACTCACTGGCATCTGGGAGTATTCTGAACGCAAATCCTAGCTCAGTTTTATTGCAACTAAAACAAAGCCTGCGAGGTGACCCTATCATAAAACCCGTACGAGTGACAATGCCCTTGTTCCATAGTAGGTACTGAGGAAGTGTGTGTCGGAACTCGTACAAAATGTCCCAGTTCTATGGAACAAATGAGAGTTATCCGTGCAAGGGGAAATGCCGACGGCTCTATCGCAATTCCCTCGTAATCCTATTAGTTCACAGGCCCACATGTGGAACGGCGACCTATGACACGCATTATTTGACTCAAAAAATGTACCTAGTCTATGACTGTGAGTGAAGTGCCTTATTTTCTTTCGTGATATCGACAGCTTAGTAACATTGAATTAAAAAAAAATTAAAACTCCCAAGCATTAATTAAGTAATCATACGTTAATAAAAAAAAACAATTATTATCCCAAAAATGCAACATCAATAGTGTACCTACGGAACAACTGATAATAGGACTTAAGTCACTTTTCTAATTTGGTACGTCATTTGTCAATTCGCATTCGCACACATTACTCACACATACAACAGGTCATTTACTTAATTTTTTCACCTATAAATTTTTAGTTCATCTAAAAGTCCAACGGCGTTATTGAAAATGATATTCACAGGGTGATGTCACGCACCGGGAACCGGAGGTTTCGTTGGGCGACGCTTCCGCCCGCCTTATCATACTCGCATTGTGTACGGGCCAGTGCGACTTTAAATAATAATAAAACATATACAGGTTCTCTTCGTAAAACAACTAAAAGGCAACCCGTACCTACTACTTTATACTACCTACTCCCTTAATATTAAGTTTACCGGTGAAGGCAAAGTTGGCGCACCTCGCTCTAGCCAAGTCTACATTTTCCTTGTGTTCCTCATTAGGCAAAGATGAGCCGTTAAATTTTGCTCCATCCGAATTATCCCCACCGGCCTAATTATCTGTACATGATCTTAATTGCGCTTCGGTCCCACTACTGCCTACTGCTACTTAGTAATTACAACTTTGCCTAATTGAGACGGAACTCGAATTAATGACGGGGAGCTATTGTACATCGTTCTGTATTAGGCGCGGAAGTATTTATTTTTCGTGGTGCCCCCGTTATAGCTCCCCCTGTATATCTAACTAATATTATAAATGCGAAAGTATGGATGGATGGATGGATAGATGGATGGATGTTTGTTTGTTACTCAATCACGCCAGAACGGCCCAACGGATCTGAATGAAATTCGGCACATAGATAGAAAAAAGTCTGGAATAGCACATAGGCTACTTTCTATCCCGGAAAATTACGTAGTTTCCGCGGGATAGCGATAAACGAATTCATTGCAGACGAAGTCGCTAGCAACAGCTAGTTATTTTCTAAATGGCAACGTATTTAAAGTTTATTTTTTATTTGAAAAGTTTTTCTACAGATTCCCTAAAGGTCCTCCCACCTCTGCAGTATTCAGAAATATTATCTCATTAAAATACTCTGTCAAATACCATTTCAAAAAATTATAAAGAAAATATTATGAGACAATCGACACCGTTGACGTAGCCGTAGTCCCAAACTAAGAAAAGCGTACACAACGTATAAAATACTAGCTGTTGCCAGTGACTTTGTCTGCAAAGAATTCGTTTATCGCTATCCCGCGGAAACTACGTAATTTTCCGGGATAAAAAGTAGCCTATGTGCTATTCCAGACTTTTTTCTATCTATGTGCCGAATTTCATTCAGATCCGTTGGGCCGTTCTGGCGTGATTGAGTAACAAACAAACATCCATCCAACCATCCATCCATACTTTCGCATTTATAATATTAGTTAGATTTCTACACATATCCAAAACTAGTGAACGCATTTGAATTTTCATAAATAAATTCTATTAACTGCCGCATTCGAGAACCGAACCCGGGGCCTTAAGCGTCGTTGTCAAATTCTTTAACCTCTGAGCTATCCAATCGTCAAAAACCAGGAATGACTACTCGTGCTTGGCCGGCTTTTACCCGACTTCAAAGAAAGGTGAAGGTTCTCAATTCGGTTGTATTTTTTTATTATAAATTATTAATAACAAAAGTCCTCTTAAAAAGACCAACGGGAGCGGATCAGAATATATAAAGTTTAAAATTAAAATGTATAATGGGTTAAAATGCATAATAGTTCAAAATGTATAATGCCATTTTCTGCGAAACTATTAGATAAATGGTTTTTTTATAGCGTAATCTATAGATTGGTTTAGGTTAGGTTAGGTTTAGTTTATAACAATTCTGTTAATTCGCAATTTTCGGAATAAATCGCATTATATATTTTGAACCATTATGTATTTTAACCCATTATACATTTTAAACTTTATGTATTTTAATACGTACCCAGACCAACGACCCCTTAACCACAACTAATCTAACATGATGTAGGCGCCACTTAGGCAGATTGCATCAATTTGCATTCGGTGCACTGTCAGTGAACAGTTGAATTGAACCAATTTGGGACGGGAAGCGCAGCGTGTAAACAAATATTTAATTCCACGATTGTTTAAACAGGTTTAGTTTTAGCTGAGTGTGATTTTATTAAGCTTTTAACTGAATGGCGAATTAGTCTTGAAGCTGTATAAAAGCTTCACTAGTTATTACTTCTGTGTGTAGTACGACAAATTAAAAAGGGAGATAAGTAGAGTCATCTACAAAATAGAGAAAAATTAGGTACCCTGGTGAAAGACACCTTTTAGAGGTATTTCAATATTTTATTTTAATTTCTCCTCTTCTATTTGGCTTTGTTCTAGCTTTGACCTCCCTTGGAGAATAGTTGGTGACAATTTTTTACTGAATATTTTTTCTACGAAGATGGGGCAAAAAGTTGTTGGATTGGAGACCACGAAAGGGGTTCAGGAATGTGGAGAGGCATCCAGCAAGGTGGACGGATGA
Source organism: Pandemis heparana (assembly GCA_963854515.1). Classification (NCBI taxonomy): domain Eukaryota; kingdom Metazoa; phylum Arthropoda; class Insecta; order Lepidoptera; family Tortricidae; genus Pandemis; species Pandemis heparana. The sequence continues at coordinate 11,315,609 of OY978018.1, read as the reverse complement.
TTTGGTGCGAGCGGCTGGGAAGGACTGGATGCGGAAAACTCGTGACAGTACAAAATGGACAAAAATGGAAGAGACCTTTACTCAGCATTGGGTAGATCAAGGTTGAAGAAGAAGAAGAAGATTTGGTAGATGACTCGCCCACCTATCTCTCTCTTACGTTTGTCGTTCTAAATATTTACGGGAAATCCTGTATACAGTTATTTGCAATGTAATAATGATGATTCTGCTTGGACGAGTAATTAAATCAAATAACTTTAAAAATACCCGTCTTTTTAAATACCTTACACAAAGCTTAACAAGATTAAAAAAAAATCACTGCGAGGAGTAAGTGAAAAGGGGAATCAAAATAGTGATAGGTTGCTTGCCGCATCGCCTATAATATGATTCCCATGATTTCCATCCATTCTCGATGAAATTTTTGGGTCTAAATTAAAGTTTCAAATTAAAACAAACACGAAAGCCAGAAAGCGGTGAAAGCACAGCGATGTTGCCACTCTATTTCCTAAAATTTGTTACCTAATTAGATCCAACGCCTGCTGTAAATCTTGAAGGTAATTTAATTTTAGGAGATAGCGTCTAAGGAAGATATTAACAGACACCGGGCTGAAATACTCGGTCGAATACTTGTAAAATACTTTTTGTAACTATTAACTATACACGTACGTACGGTCGTTGATATAAATTGTAAAGCCTCTATGGAACCAGTGTTCCATAGTCAGAGTCATAAAAGTTTTGCTAATCCCCTACAATCTGTGGCATTGTGAACAACTAAACCAGAAAGTTATTTTTGTGTAGACGAGAAACGAGAATAAAGACGGATTTTGTAAAATTTACACGGGATATAGTGATTAGAAATGGGGGTGCAACCGCATACGCGAGCGAGTGATGCCATGAAGATACGGAGTACAAAAATTTGTTTATTTTAAATACTGATACATTTTGCCAGTAATTATCTAGAATTTTCTTTTCTTTCCTCAGTATTTTATCAAGAAGCAGAACAATTCGAAAGTAACTTTTGTAACAATTGGATGTGTCAAACTTTACTGGACTATGTACACACAGCAAAGCTATTCGGTAAGCAGGTTTAAAGCAGCGCGTGCATGCAAAGGTGCTTACCGAATAGCTTTGCTGTGTGTACCTGGTATTTTCCGTACGCTCCGAGTAATTTTACTCGTACTCATCTCAAATAGAGGCCAAGGCCCGCAATGAGTTAGTAATGAGATGGGTGAGGGAATTGGCCCTTTGTCTGCTGCTCGACCCGTTGCGCTGATTTGAATTTTCTTTTCTTTTCCAAATTAAAAATCCTTGAAATATTTAGGTTGCTGTACTTACGAAAGGGGAAGGTCGTTGTGTACCCGGATTCTTGGAAAATACGCTTTGAGTTGAACAGGTTCGTTAGAAATATAAATTAATAAGTTGGCTATTTCGACCAGCGACTAAGCCTGGCTATCCATCGCGAAAACGCTGCCTGCGTCCTGGGAACATGCTTTCCAGTGACATTGTGAAAGTCTTTTTTTTCTGAAAATTTTACTTCAGATTATTTTTTAATTTAGAATTTTTTAGTTTTTTTTTTGTTAATTCTATTTTTTTGTAAAATTAAAGTTTTAATTTGCATAGTTTCATTTCAAGTTGCTCTAGCGAGGTTATTAGGTACTCTGCTGCTAACTTGCTACTGTGTAACCGTCGTTTACCTTCGCGGTTTTTGCTAAAAAAAAAATCTGTTGCAGGTACGTTGGATAACATTTGTGAAGAACAAACGGCTGGTACCAGTAAACAGTCACCTATGTATGGGTGGATTTTTGACGTTGTAATTTGTGTGCCATGCTAAACGTATTGCACACAAATTACAACGTCAAAAATCCACCCCTATGTTTCTAGCATAAACCAATTTAGGGGAAATATGATACAATTTCCAATTAAATAGACAGGCAAAGCTCTGAACAACAGCTAGTATCCGGACATGTAGTAAAGAACCAACAATTATTGCAATATTAATTGTATATTTCTTGATTTTATAACATTTGATATACTACTTTTATTGTAGTTTTTTATTCTATTTCTATTTGTATTGTTTAATTTTCTTTATATTTGTGACATTTAGTATTACCTATTATTTATTTATTATTACCTATGTAAAAAATTTTGGTTGACATCAATATAAATTATCTTTAGTTGACATTTTACGTAAACTAACGTATTTTTTATATATTGAACGAATAATAAACTAAGCTAAACTAAAACAAGCATTTTACAAAATCAAATCCCGTTTTATTATAATCATGAGTGCCGTGACAGCAACGGTCCAATCTTTGCTCCTAATTATGTCATCAAAGTACTCACAGGTCATGGTATAATCAAAGTAATTTATGTCGCGAGTGCTTCGTGATTTAGCCACATTATATTAACAGCTGTTACCGCATAGTACTCTCGTCGGCACGCGATGAGACTTCCACTCTCCAATCTCTCCATGGACAATGAAAGTCGCTCCTGTGCGACACTCCTGTGTGAAGAGCGTGCGAGTAAGTCGGTGTAAGATCCCTTGTATGTTAAATCGGTAATTTATTGCTACCAACAAAACTGATCTATTGGAGCCTTACCATGACATCTTAATGCGATGCAATTACGAACCAAAGTTGGATCGATCGCTGTCAGATCCATACTCATAAGTGTCAAAAATGGGTGCGGATCTGAATAAGTATATAACGTTTAAAATGTATAATGGGTTAACGTACATAATGGTACAAAATATATAATGGTATTTTCTGTGTAACTATTAGCTAGGTGAACATTAATTTTGATAGCTTATTATATAGTTTAGGTTAGGTTAGGTTAGGTTTAGTTTATAGCAAATTTTTGAACCATTATTTATTTACCCATTATACATTTTAAACTTTGTGTATTTTAATACGTACCCGTTACGTTAAAGTTAGACTTTACGACACGTGAGAGAATAATAGTTTAGCAGTCAGCTCGGCTAACACGAGAGCGCGCGAATTAGACTACCCGTCTCTTTCTAGAACGAACAGTAAGATAAAGACGGGCAATCTATACTTGCGAGCATAAAAAAATAACCCGTCACTTTTTATACAACTTTCTATGAAAAATGACATGTTATTTTTGGTCGTCAGTGTATCTTGCGCGCGACGCGACTCTTGCGCGCTCTCGTGCTGGGTGTACAGGGCATTAGCGTAATTTTTCTTGGTTTCGTGCTCTCTAGAATTGACCACCGAGAGCGTAACAATTTTGTGAAACACGTAGGTACTTAAGTAATAGAATGGACGTACAAATCGCGTGCCCACAAATATTTATTTAAAAAAGTGACATTAGTATAATTATAGGTAGTAACATAGGTAATTTGTTGCGGAAAAATACCCATGTGGACACTGACACTTATTTTTTTCAAAGCTAAAGCCCAATTTAGACTTGCATGATGTTGGATATTTCCTATAAGGGTTCCGTTTTTCCCTTTGAGGTACGGAACCTTAAAAATACAGAAATTAATTAAATAGGTAGTCTACAATAAACAAAAAATAAAAAGGAAGGAAAACTATGTTTAAAAACAATAAAATTGCACGTCACAAATTTTACTATAATCAAAAATCCTAGTGCGTGTGGCCCGTGAGCCTACTGCGAGAACGCCACGTCTAAGGTCTTTTCATTCTTAACTGTTCTATTTGGTAAATAAAATTCTAACCTCAAAACGTTTCATTTTTGTTATTATTTAACTATTTCATCATAGATAAAGAACTGGAGATAAAATATCAGCAAAATTATGTACAAAATATTGCCTCAGGTTTATATGATAACATAATACACCTTATTCCTTACAAAATTTTGTACATTGAGGTTAGAATTTTGTTTACCAAATAGGACAGTTAAGAATGAGAAGACCTTACACTAATGGATTTTTGGTAACCTCCGGTTACAGCTTCTTAGGAGTACATACCCGGCTTATGTAAAATGTACGTTAAATTATTTCATCCTTTTCGTTCTTATAGACACATAATCTGAAGGATGACGTAAACAATTTGCCGTGTTTATCCAATCCCATCAACAATCTTCCATAAAGTAAATGGAGCACATCTGTTGGTATTCTGGATGTCCCGCATATTAAACCGCGCCCACTGAACTGGCGATCTCGAGTTAGATTGCTTTCAAGGCTGATAACAAGGTAGTGAAGAAATAAGATGTTATTTTTTTAATTTTAATACACTTTATTTACTGACTGTACTTTCATTGCGAAGTTCCCATCCGCGCTAGGCCCAAGCCCTCTCATTCTGATAGTTTATTACGTAACTCGCTCGCGATCACCATCGTCTTCATTTTGACAGTTAATGTATGGGCTGACAATTGGCATCGGAATCAGTTAGCTGTCACATTCATACAAGAACTGTCAAAATGAACACGATGGCGATTGCGAGAGAGTTACGTAAGAAGCTAGCTGTGCGCAGCAGTGGGACGTTATGCCGTTTGCGAAGGTGCGTTCACAGAGTACTTTTTAGGGTGCGTTAATTTAATCGACGCATTGTTTGCTAAATTGATAAGTAAGAAAAATAAAATTCAATAAAATTCAAAATAAAATATGGCGCCTATCTGTGTACCTACAGCTCTTTATCGACCTTATTACCCATAACCGCAATAAAGAAATTTTTTTTTCAACTAATTTCTACGTTAACCTAATTAGTTTTTATCAGTTGCCAAAATGTAAGCCGGTATGAAATTTACACACTGTGTACGTCTTCTCCAAACTTCCCATAGGTAAAAGGTATGAAAAAAAACTCGTCCATAACTTCGTTATTAATATCGAAGGCATTGCCCTCCGTCTGTTTATTCCTGTCACGTCGAATGCGCTATAATATCGATGTTCTAGGCCAGGGCGTGGGCGATAAAAGTTTAAACGGTATGTCTGGACGCGTGGTAGGTAGGTACCTACTACGTTTTGTGGGACGACGACCGTATTACTGTAAATATACTAAATGCGTGGGAAAACGGGTGCCTTACCTTTGGAATGATTTTATGGTGTATTTTTTTGTCGACATTTGTCATGTTTTTTTTTACGATTATATATATACAAAATAATTTGTAAGTTGTAAATTTGACGTGATAACGTCTTATAAATCGATGAACACTGGTTGCACGCATGAAAAAGTGTCACGTTGTCACGTTCCGCGTGACGTCAGAGCTAGCAGTTTTCATCAAAGTTGCTTTATGACGTAAAATTTCACGCGTACTGTAAGTGATAGAAACCGAATTCCTGAAAAAATTGTCACGAAATTTGGTCGCGTAAAATGAAATTGTAATGCCAAAACAAATTGTTTTTCAAGTATAAAAACAACGGAAAAACCTTATCGCCTCATTAGGCATAAATGAATAAACGCGACGGAAATTCCTTCATTTTCCTTTGAATTATTTTCTTTGATATTTTTCCAACGTGTTACGGAACCCTCGAGTCTTCAGGTAGCTGACACGCGTGTAATACTCATTAGTGACGGGGTTCCATCCATCACAGACAGTGATGGAATAAGTCGATGATTTGCTATCGATAAAGCCCTTCACTCACTAAATAGCTTATTTTTTGTTTTTTGTTGTTTGTGGTGATCGCTTACCATCAGGTGACCCACTTGCTCGTTTGCCTTCCTATTCACAAAAAAATATATATTTACTGAGAAAAATTATAAATACTACGTTTATTTTGCTTTAGAAATAATTCATAAAATTCTGACAACTTTTCATTCGTTTTCCCTTTGTTTGTCATTATAACACTAGTCTATAAAATTTCTCAACTGTAGCACTCACTGTAGGTCTGTAAATTTTATAAAATGAGAGGATAAGAAGAGACAAATATTTTAAACATATTTCGCCTAAATGACAACGTACTTGGCGTCAATGTACGTCAGATTATAAATATACGTTTATGCCAATACATGAAATTAAGCGTCAATTTGCATGCGTTTAGCATAAGTCACTAAAAATAACAAGTATAGCTTTCTATTCCAAGGCTTTACCTATTTGACAAAAAATATTCAATAAAATAAATACAGTTAGAAATATTTTGGCCTAGTATTCAACTCCGTACAGCAAACACCAATTACGAATACCTTACGCATTCGCCGTGCACAGAAACCTTTTGCCAACAAATTAGGTTAGCCCACGTTTCTAGGAATGCCCTACCTTAATAATAAATGGAGTTTTCCTTTCGTTAGTGCTCAAGGGGTTCAAGTATGCGCCTACATAGTGCACTGGGTCACGCTTTATGCCCACGTCCGAGTTACGAGACTGAAATAGAATTAAAATGTGGGAACTTTCGAAATGGTCGTACAGTGTTCATTGGACTTATTTTCAACTAGCTTTTTCCCGCAACTTCGTCCGCGTAGACTTCATTTATTGACAAATAGCTTTTGGCCACGGCTTCGCTTGTGTGTACCAGGAGTATTTCAATCCCGTTTTTTTCCCGTTCCCGTAAGAATTTCGTGAAGTCCTCTCTTAATACTTCTCTACACTCCCCAAGCAACATACATTTCGAATTTCAACTTTCTACAACCAGTAAAACGAAAAGTCCCGTTTTTCCCGTTCCCGTGGGAATTTCAGGAAATTGTCTCTTAGTGCTTCCCTACACTCATCAAGCAACCTAAATGCCAAGTTTCAGCTTTCTACGACCAGTAAAACGAAAAATCCAGTTTTTCCCGTTCCCGTGGGAATTTTGGAAAGTCCTCTCCAAATGCTTCTCTACACTCCCCAAGCAACCTACATGTCGAATTTCAGCTTTCTACAACCTGCACTGCAGTACATATAACAAAAAATCCCGTTCTTTCCCGTTCATTTCCGTCAGAATTTTGGGAAATCCTTTCGGTAGTGCTCGCCTATACTTCCCAAGGAACCTGAAGGCCAAATTTCAGTTATCTACGATCATTAAAACGTAAAATCGATCCCGTAGATCTGAATATAAATCTCGTTTTTTCCTTATCCTGTTGGAATTTTCGAAAATCCTTATAACTGTTTTTTACTATTATAATCACCTACTTCTATGCCAAATTTGAAGTCTAGTAATTATAGTTCATAGGATTTCGTTGAACTGAATATATTAATCCCGTTTTTTCCTTATCCCGTGAGAATTTCCAAAAATCCTGAAATTATTTTCTTAGTTTTGTAATCATCTACTTGTGTACGAAATTTAAGATAGGGTCACTCGGAATCGCATATAATAAATCCCGTTATTTCCCGTTCCCGTGGAAATTTGTGTGTGTGTGTGTTGTTGTTTTCGTAATCAGCGACCCGATAAACCGTACAAACAATACTACCCACTATAATATAATAATAATAATACCCACGTTGATTTTCAGACTTTGTCACCCCCTATCCCCTTTTAGGGGTTGAATTTTCAAAAAACCTGAAACAGGTGTTTACTCATTTATTGTTAGGATTACTCCTGTGCAGTTTCGAACAAAATAATCTTACTAATCTTGTTTCCCCATACAAACTTTGGACCCCCATTTAACCCATTTAGAGGTCGAATTTTGAAAAATCCTTTCTTAGTGCACCCCTAGACCTTATAAGGTACCTACGTGCCAAATTTAGAATCTCTAGAACCAGCGGTTTGGGCTGTGCGTTGATATGTCAGTCAGTCAGTCAGTCAGTCAGTCAGTCAGTCAGTCAGTCAGTCAGTCAGTCAGTCAGTCAGTCAGTCAGTCAGTCAGTTTCTTCTTTTATATTTTTCAATGGGATACAGGTACTGTGCTGACCGCAATTCTGAACTAAAATGTTGGTCATGCATTTAGCGTTGAATTATTGAAAGCTGTCGTTATTCGGTGTTTTTATCGGTTTGTCGTTATTATTTTCTACGAAAATATTGTTAAACGAGATGCTGGGAAGTTAATAATTAGCTTTTTATGGAAACGAAAATAGTGCCGTAGCTGAGTGAAGTTTGACTAAAGTATTGAGATTTGGCTATCGTTGTTTGTTGTGGCCATTATTGAAGAAGGATAATTCGAGCGGTCAAAACTTCCGAAAATTCACCCAGCGCAATTTTAAACTCAAAAGTAATTTGCTGTCAATATCCTCTATTTTGTTAGTCAAAACCTGAGCAAGGTTTCTAAAATCGGATAAAGATATTGAAAATAATTACCCGGAAACCTGTTCTTTAGAATACTTACATACTTAATTACGATATTTAACTAACTTTATTTAACGCTTTAATATTTCGTATATCAAGTACAACTTATTGACTCTGAGAGACTTTCTATGTCAAAAGGGTTTATCGATAATTTTAAATAGCCTAATTTTTATGTTATTCTTGACCTTGGAACTGTCGATAGTTGTCCCACCACTACACGTCGCAAACCGTCATCGAGTTGAAAATATCATCTCACCTTTATTTCAGGCGAGCGGCGGGAGCGCGTAAACAAAAATCCCGGACATTCGCGCAATCCCCGGAATTGGGGGCCCGGACGGGATCACTTTGGTCCCGGAATGTCCTCCTCATGTCCCGACAGTCCATTTCGTCGGGATATTAGGACATTCCCGTAAGCTAGACTACCTAGATTACGTTTTAGGTTTTGTTTCGGTCTGTTAAGGTAGGATAGCGCGGTAGTAAACACTTTGTTTTAAAGGTTGATACCAGAATATACGTTGTGCTTAACAGGGTGTTCACTTTGCGGAATGTATTTGGCGGCGGTTGGTATCTAGGCAACCTTTTTTTATGTCCCGACGACACCTAACGACTCAATTGTTTTGTATTACCATTGTTTAGTATCACTTGGAAAAATGTAATCAATTCGTATTAACCATTTTGCGGGTTGCTCCTAAATTCTGTCGCGAAGCAGCGTGCTTGCGTTGACGTGTTTCGGCATAGAGAGTAAGACAGTTGGTGAATTTACTGGCATATGAGGTAGGTATTCTATCTTGGCTCTCTAGGCTGCCAACGCATCCTTTGGTGTTGCAAGCGACCACATAGGTGGTGGTGCTCGCTTACCAAAGTGACCCCACCATCTCGTTTTCCCCCGATCTCATAAAAAAATGCGTCGACAGCCCGAAAAAATACTTGGCTTTTAAATAAATTCCAAAAACACCAGTGTGAGCTCAGGTTGGGAAACACGACCCTGTGCTTGAGAGGCCATAGGTTAACTAAAACTGGGCTACCTACCACGGCCTTTTGTTCTAAATACTATGTAAAAAGTGGAACAAAAACTACTTGTTACCTCACCGTAGTGAGAGTGCGCCAGCTGCCAAGGGCGTCAATGTCACTGTTCCTGCTCGTTCCGGGAACTCGGGTTCGATTCCCGGCTGAGCGTCTTGTTTCTTTGTTCGGACGTCATGCCCTTTGTTTTTAATTTAGCTCAGATAAATTCGTCATGCGGTGAGAGTGAATCATCCTGTATGTTGATTGAGTGATAATGTTTGTGTCAGCAATTAACAAATTATACCAAGCGAAAGTTTGAAAATAATCTCACTTGGTTATATCGATGACTTTATCTTTTGTTTGTTTCTTTGGAAGACTTATTTTTCGCAAACATTTTTTTCTTATGTATTGATGAATTTTGAAGCAATGTTTTAAGGAAAGTATATTTTCTGTAAAAAACTTTAAACGAAAATAGTTTTCTTACAAAAATGGGGCATATTAAAGTTTATTATTCATATAATAGGCAATAAACTTATAAAGTTAAATCATTCCTATATACAGCTTTATAAACACGTCTAATACGATTAGGCGACTTATAAGAATATTTTATAACTTAATAAGCAATAAATATGGCTTAAGGATGAAATCGTCGGTCCTACAAAGCTGCCTTATGAATGAAGCATAGAGTGACGTCACACCTTAATGTTCATGGCTTCCGCACTCCGTTCCCATAGACATAGAGTTTCCTGCGGGAAAAAATAAATGATAATGAACTACTTCGTTCCTTGCAGCATTTTGAAATACTGGCCACTTGTTGCAATACTATCGGGAGCGAAGTTTTTGAAGTGAAAAGTTATTTAGCGGCGCTGAGCGCTTTTTGGGATGGACAAAAAATTATAATTTCGCGACAAACGTAAGACGAAGGGAGAGTTTAAGTACTTACCAGGATATCAGGATCCTCTAAAGCAGGGGTTCCCAAACTTATTTTGTCTACTGCCCACTTTGAGAATAAATTATTTTTTAGCGCCCCCATTTTTTCACCTACTTCTCTCTACACAACGCCCCCATTTTTTTCTGAGTCTCTTACCGCCCCCTTTTAGGCCTGCAGCGCCCACAAGGGGGGGTGATCGCCCACTTTGGGAAAGGCTAAAGAGCTTATTTTGAAATACGAATGAATCGCGTTCGATTTTTGAAGTGTTTTTTTGTTGAGTCATGGAGCAAAAGTACTAGGGTATCAGCACATTGTTAGAGGTCTCTCAATATACCTAGATAATACGTACTTTTTTTTTGTAAGCGGCCAGTACGGAACGCGTCTTGAGCATCATGGAAGTCACAACATTAAAATCTGATCTAAGCTGCTGTTTTCACTTCTGCCGGCACTCCCGGAGTACTACCCGTCGCTTTTTTTATAGCCTTCGCTCTTGGCGTTAGGCAGCGGGGTTAGGGCGTAGGATCGTCTGAAAAAAAAACTTTTTAGAACACGCTTAAAAATGTAGGCGTACAGAAATGGAAATAGAACTAGGTCATTTGTGGAAAACTACCATGGTTAATGCACCACAGTTGATAGTTATCTGCAGAACAGCTGTTAAGCAGCATTCTTGCCTAATTGCCGGAAGTTGCTATAGTTTTGTTTTGTTTATCGCAACATGAGCATCGCAAGCTTGGTCTAATGTTTAATGGAGGATTTTGTATTTGTATACACGTGGCGGACAGCCGGAAACGTCATATTTAAATTTAAATTTGGGTCCACGGAGTTTTGTTACCAGATCGATTATTTTCAGTTGCCATTTAAAAAAAGAAACGGGACAATAATGTCAATCAACAAATTTTGTCAAAGAATATTTCTAATCGGTCGAGTAGTTTCGGAGCCTATTCAATGTAAGCAATCAAACCTTTCCTCTTCATAGTATTCGTGTAGATCTAACTAATTATTATAAATGCGAAAGTTTGGATGGATGGGTGGATGTTTGTTTATTACTCAATCACGCCAAAACGGCCCAACGAATCTGGATGAAATTCGGCACATAGATAGAGAAAAGTCTGGAATAGCACATAGGCTACTTTTTATACCGGAAAATTCCCGCGGGATAGCGACAAACGAATTCTTTGCGGACGAAGTGGCAGACAACAGCTAGTAAATTATAAAGAAAGCAGGCCAATGAATGAACTATTTCAAGAATGACTTCTCAAGAAGAGATAGTTCCGGTAACATAACATTTATTGTTCACTTGGATATCCAACCAACGTGTAATTTGCCATGCGTTTTGCGTATGGGAAGTGAATCATATCACAACGCATCCTATGAGTTGCACGTGTTTGCATACCGTGGCATTTGCGAGTGGAATAGATACAGTGAACAAGACTGGCTTAATAAAATCTAAGTCGGTTTGACTTGATATGGTTAAAAGCTGTGAAATCTATAAAGCTTTGTCAGCAAGAACGATTGTAGTAGTGTGCAAATATTTAAGATTAATAATAGTTAATAGTTATTTTTGTGAACTGGTCAATAACTTAATTTGAGCTGTAGTTTTGTAGTAGGGCACTGATTAACACCGCTTTCGAATGATACTTTCGAGTCTTATGCTTTTAAAAATCGGGCCCATGTCGAATTATGTTAAAAGTCTCTGACTGGCGAGCATGTATGAAGAGATTGCCGAATGTGGATGTAGCAAAAGAGGTATGCCAGGATCGTAGCAAGTGGAACAAAGTCTCTGCCTTCCCCTATGGGAAAGAGGCGTGACAGTATGTATGTATGTAGACTCTTGAACAAAAACAGTTCCGTTGCAACTCGATAACTCAAATGCACACATAGACATATAGTAGTCTCACCCCTGAAAGTAGGTACCGCTTGATTAATTTATTTACTTACTAGCTGTTGGCAGCGACTTCATCTGCAAAGAATTCGTTTATCGCTATCCCGCGGGAACTACGGAATTTTCCGGGATAAAAAGTAGCCTATGTGCTATTCCAGACTTTTCTCTATATATGTGCCGAATTTCATCCAGATCCGTTGGGCCATTCTGGCGTGATTGAGTAACAAACAAACATCCATCCATCCATCCATTCATCCATCCATCTATCCATCCATCCATCCATACTTTCGCATTTATAATATTAGTTAGATTAGATGTTTGATGGAACGTTTATGACTAAGTAACAAATTTGGTCTCTCAACACGCGGTAGACATATTCCCTTAGGAATAACAATTTCAATTTTCTCAACAAAGGCATCCGCAATCAAATTTCATCGTCAAAGCGACGTTAACTTTACTTTATCTATTAAAATAAGTTACAAAAAGCAGTACAATGTCTCATTAAGTGGTAATTTGGAGCGAACGCTGTTGCCTTAGAGAATTAAGCCAACTGGAGGTGTCATGTGCCGTAGTTAACGCACGGGGCGCGCGTGGGGCACGCCGAATTACGCGACAATTTAATAAAAAAAAAACAATCACAACGACATGTACTTGCTGAAACTGTAGCGAATTCGGAATAAAAAGGCTATATTATTATAAATAGGTGTACATAACATAGACACACTATACTTTATATCTGCGCTGTAATAATGGAGACGAGGCCAAAAAATTTGACAAATGTCAGAACGTGTCCTGTCCAAGATAAAGACGCATTGCTCTCTCAGGCTCCCAGCGTGCTGCAAAAATGATTTCGTGCGATCTATCTTGTCCTAGCGTAATGATTATTACATCGCTTTATCTCTAGCTACTGTTTATTACTTCCATGCTGCAGGCTTATTACGTAACTCGCTCCCAATCGCCATCGTGTTCATTTTGACAGTTCTAGTATGAATGTGACAGCTAACTGATTCCGATGCCAATTGTCAGCCCATACATGAACTGTCAAAATGAACACGATGTGATCGCGAGCGAGTTACGTAATAAACTACCTGGTCTGGGAGCAAAGGAAAAACATAGAATGTACCAGTTGCTTCTCGTCCCGCGCAAATGGTAAAAGCCCATGGAGGGAATTGGCGAAATTCTTAGGAATCGTGTTATAGGTGATGCGGCTAAACAACCCACCATTATTTTGATCCCCTTTCCATCTATACGCCTACAATCGTACTAAACGTGGCCTTCAGGTCTTGTTACCTTAGGCTCTGCCTACCCAGTAAGGGATGTAGGTACGTGATTTGTGTATAATATTTATGTATGTGTTTTTCTCTAGCGTTGCCGCTCTCTTACCATATTCTATTAAATCAAACGAAATGAACAACACTCAAAAATATTTAACCAAACTACTTCGGCTATTTCATCAATAACCATAATTCGTTAAGGCGTTATTAAAGTTAATTTAACAAACAAGTTTACCTATAAAGAACAAAATATAACCAAAGATTTTGGTAAGATATTGCCTTAGTTACGTAGTCACTTTTCTTAAGTTACAGGCTGACGAAAGTTCGGTTTAATTCAGCAAATTATTTCTTCCAGTGAATGCTTCCTTTATTTTGACATACTCAAACAGCTGAAAAATATCAATGGGTGGGCCCGTCGTCCACTCCGGTAGGCTTAATGTTCCAAGCTTTATTTGGGTATAAACATAATTAGAATTTCAGACACATCGTCAGGAGTTTGGACGGAATGGTGCCGTTTACGCCCCACGTATATAATTTGCAGGAACGCAGGTATAAGAATAATTTATTTGGCCCACGACACGAGAGGTGAGCCGCGGCGTTTGACGGGTTAACTTTAGAGGGTGTTTGTGAACGCTTTCGCTTATTCATGAGTAAACAGGCGTTTTACGGGTTGAGCGTAGTTACATTTTGAGCGTGTTCTGTTGAATTTGATTAATTATTTATTTCGTTGTGTTTAAATCACGCTGGAGATTAAAGTTTTTAGGGTTAGGATGAAACTGATGCTGATCATAGCCTTTCGGTCTCGTAATTGGGCGTATCTATACATATAATAAAATTGTAACAGGTCGATGTCTGTACATAGGAGAAATTAAAGAAAAAATAAATTGAGGGGGCTCTATATGCGCCACAGAAGCCAATAATACAATTTTTAGGATTTTTGTATGTCTGTCTGTCTGTCTGTATGTTTGTTACCGCGCTACGCAAAAACTACTGCACCAAACTGAATGCGGTTTTTTTTTATTGTATTGCTGGGGGTCTAACTCCCATGTCGCGTTTTTTTCGAAATTCTATCTAGAAGTCGATATATAAAAGAAAAAGGGGGGTCCACCAAAAATTTTTTTTGATACATTATTTATTGGGATACCAAATGAAAGAGGAAGAAGTCCCGAGTTCAAAAATGTTGTACATGTAATACGTTATAATAATACTAAGCAACAGGATAATAAGAAAATTTACTATGGGTCAATTAGTTCCGCTATTTGTTAATAGATGTCGCTTTATGCACGTCATTTTTCCTAAGGCTAACTAAATGAAGTATATATCTATTTTCAGGCTTATGTACCCCAAAATTTGCTGTCCATCTGCCGGTCCGAGCGTTTGTCTGTCAAGACCCCTTTTATCAGTAACGCGTAATTAAAAGTTAAAGTTGAAATTATACTTACTATTATTTAGGTCTGTGGTTTCTTAGAGATGTGGAAAAACCAACCCTTGAAGTCAAGGTAATCACAAGGTACAGCGATTAGAAACGGTGTTTTTATACAAATGCCACCAAGAAATGAGGAGTAGGTACTTTCAGTTGTCCTAGATATTTGAAATTTGGATAGTATAAGGTATAATTATGTATAAGCGCGTTCATAGAACAAAGAGCAGTTGTCATAGAATAGATAATAACAGGGTAGAAGGGAATCTCTTTTGACCGCGTCCAAAACGCCGCCATTTATATACCTACTTCCCCCTTCACGTCGTTACGCCCCTCTGTCGTCCAGCCGTATTGCTAGGGTTGCTTAAAGTTAAATATTATACTTACGTCTAAAGATAATATAAAAGAAAGAAAGAAAGAAAGGAAAAGGTTTATTTGGTGCAATATATATCGCTAAAATATAAGTTTTTATTTACTTTAAAATCATTATTTTAGCGAGCGAGAAAAGGTCAACGACCGGTGGCGGGGCTATTGAAGATTTGACGAAAAGATGCGAAAGCAATAAAATGCTGTAGGTACCTACTTTAAACCATTGGGTGAAACAATTGGCTACACAAAAAGAACTGTTCAATATATTTTTGATTAATTAGGTACGAAAACAAAACAATATTTAGAAAATATTACTTACCGCTCATCATCTTTGGGCAAACTAAAATACGTGGTAAGGTTCAAAAGTTTCCGGCCTAATAATGAAAATTAACGTTTAGGTTAAAAAAAATATTTTTATTTTTCAATGTAGTCTCCTCCTATTGTTATACATTTTTCAGATCGTTTGATTAACATTTCTATGCCTTTAAAATAATATTCGGAAGTTTTTTCTTCGAAATGCTCGAAAACTGCAGCAGCGACCTCATCATCGGACGAAAATTTTCTCCCCCTTAAGTCCGATTTAAGTCTAGAAAATAAAAAATAGTCGCTTGGGGCTAGATCAGGGCTGTAAGGTGGGTGACGGATTGTTTTAAATCCACATTTAGATATAGCCGCCTTTACAACTGCAGCCGTGTGGACAGGCGCATTGTCATGAAGAAGACGGACACCCCTGCTGAGTTTTCCTCGACGTTTAAGCTTTATTGCTTCTCGCAACTGGTCTATAAGGCAAGCATAGTAACTGCCGTTTACTGTCTGATTGCGTTCTTTGATATCTATAAGCAATATCCCTTCGCAATCCCAAAATATTGTGGCCATTATCTTTTTGGTAGATTGGCACACCTTTGCCTTTCGAGGGGGTGCTTCCCCAGAACGACGCCACTCCATCGACTCTCTTTTCGAAAGAGGATCATAGTATAAGACCATAGTTTCGTCTCCGGTAACAATGGACTGGATAAATTCACTCTCACATGACTTGAACTCCTCTAAAAGTTCCTTGGAGCACGCCACTCGTTCAGCTCGCTGAGCACTCGAGAGAAGTTTCGGGACCCATCTTGCACTAACCTTATTCATGTTTAGATGGTCGTGTACAATCCTAAGGACTGTTATTTTCGTAAGTCCCGTTCTTGACGCTATTTCCTTCGTCTTTAGTCTTCTGTCCTTCAGTACCTCTTGTTCGACTAAATCGACGTTATCTTGCGTAAGAACCTCAACAGGGCGGCCTGGTCGGGGTTCGTCATCGATGGACTCACGCCCTAAACGAAACTGCTTACACCAATCCTTAACAGTCGAAAACGAAGGGGAGGAATTCCCGTACACGTTATCTAACCTTTCTTTGATTATAGTTGGACTTATGCCTTCCTTTGTCAGAAATTTTATCACTGATCGATACTCCAATTTGAACATTGTACAAATTACACCGCTTTTTATATTTAAATCAAAGAAAATTTTATGAAAACGAAAGTTACAAACCACGAAATTATCCACACAATAGCTGAATAAATGACAAATAAAATGACATTCATTTGTTTCTTGTTTTCTTCTTTTAAATATATACGGCCAGGAACTTTTGAACCTTACTGGTAACTTAAGTGTGGCATCGTTTTTGCATTATTCATACACCCAAATACACCACAATAACTTGACACCATTGTACTTAATTATTGTTTCCAAGATGAGTACCTACCTACGGGACGGAACGCGCAAAAATGCCAAACGCGCGTGCGGCGACGCAGGCCGTGGCAGCCTGACTGAGCCGCTCGTTTAACAAGTACTGTAAATCGTGACCTTGAGTCCGGCCGCGAGCGGGAGATTCCGTTCTACTATGTTCTTACTTATTCTATGCAGTTGTGTATGTAAAGCTATGTAAAGGTAATCAAATCATAATAAAGTTTTTATCTATTTGACAACAGATGGCTCGAGTTGTATCATATTTTGATGTGATTTTAAGTCTGTTTTTATTTAATGTAGGGTTTATTGAAATTCTAAAAATATAGGTAGTTAATATCATGCAACAGTTAAAAAATATATCCAATTTAAATCAAGTCTTTTCTGCAATCATTATTATTTCATATGTGTCCAATAGATGTCGCCGTAATAGAAATAAGCAAGGTCAATGTTTTATGCTGTTACAATTGCAATATGAAACTTTTTAAAAAGTTCACGTAGCCTGCAATGCGTATGAGTATCTCTACTGGAGTCAATAGATATACTGTCTGGGACTGGGTTCTGACTGCGATCCCGTTTGTTCAGTTTGTGAAGGTTGCTTTTATAGCATAGCACAGCCAAAATCAAATCTAACTAAAAATGTATGTATAATAATATTGTCTTCTATGTCTGTCTATACAGGATTAGGCTCTGCAACACTGGATACAATATTCACTTGCCAAATGTAAGGAACCCTCGCTCGATACGCGAGTCCGACTTGCCCTTGACCGATTTTTTAAAACAAAATGTCTTCACGCTTAAAGCACTTATTAACCAATTTTATGAAATTAGCTAAAGAGACCTTAGTAAATAGATAAATAGACCTATAGTAAATAAACAAGTTTAGGAAATTTACACTCTTGAATGGGGAGTGAAACTTTGTTTGAAAATTTATCGTTTGAAGGATATTTTATTTAAAAAAAATTTTGGGGGTGAAATCGCGTAAAGGGCACTTAGCAAACTAACAAATTAACGAATAAAATCTTGAAAAATTACTAGATACTTGATTATGAAGCTGAATATTGGAAAGGTTTATGTGAATCCATACTATTAATTAACTATGTGATGGTACACCTGTCTGTTCCCTCTTCACGCTTAAACCGCTGATCCGATTTAAACGGGTATGGATATAGTTATGCTCCTGGGAAGGACAAAATAGTTTTTGATGGCAGGAATCATCCTTTAAGGATGTGCAACAGGGGTGAAATTTACTACGAAAATGCGATACTCGAAGGAGAATAATAATTTGTGTTCTATTTTGGGCAGGATATTTTTAGTGGCAGAGTATCAATTAGAACTTTTAATTAGAAGTACTTAGAAGAAAAATATCCTACCCAAAATTCTAATTCCACGCAGACGAAGTCGCGGGCAAAAGCTAGTTTATTAAAATAAAACTGGTTGCTATGTTGAAAAGTGCCTAAGTAAACGGCAAGCAAGGATAGAGACGGTAAAGATTGCCTTGCATATTTTAGCGGTAGGAATTTTTTGAAATTTCACTACTATATCTAGTATCTTTGTGTTTTTCCACGGAATTCAAGGCGCGGGAATAAACTAGTATTTTTATGCTCCTTTTTGCAATTAAGTTTGCTCCTTTTCGTACAGGATGTCTTAAAATTGTTCTAACTACAATATTTCAGCTGGTGGTTAGGTTAGTATGAATCTTCTGTACAGACTGTAAGAGGTTAAGGAGCTAACAACAGTAAAAAAAATCGCCTAAAATAAATTAAGAAAAAATAACGATCAGGAGGCACAGCAGTGCCCCCGCCAAGTCGAGCTAAATTTACATTTAGGGCTAACGCCAAACTAACTCAACGTAAGATTAATTTTATAACACACTGTATAAATTGCCAATATGAATACAAAAAATTGTCTAACGCGCACACAAACCATTTCAACAAGATAGACACATCTCACATCTGTCGCATGCATTGCTTGTGACGTACTACATCCTTCAGTCTGTCAACAGGAACATTTCAGACATCTGATCCCACTGGTCGTGGGATCCTACATTGCATTTCCTTTCCATCATTTTCAAATTGTTATTGACTTTTTTGTACATATGCGACCACAATGCCTGATGGTAGAAACGAAATTGGAGCCCGCTTGCCTGAAAAATGAACATTCGCCCTACATTTTAAAACTAGATGATAGCGTTCAGAGAACACGACGTGGGCAGAAAATTTTAGCTCTAATGTCTGTATAACAAAGGACGAATGATAACGCATTGTGTGGATTTTATCTCTCTATATATCTCCAGCATTGAGTTTGTCTTTTAATTGTATTATTGGTAGTTTGATCCGCACAGTGAAATATGCTGGTTGTATTCCTACATCTTATTGCTTTTTATTTTGTGAATGATTCTGTTTTAATGTTTTTATTGTTATTATAAATTATTGTACGTCCGAAATGGGCAAAGCTGTTGATACTTACCTTATTTGTTTGACATTCTATAACTATACACAGTTTTGACAATAAATGAATATGAATATGAATATGAATATGAAGTGAAAACTTCTTCAGCGGCGCTTTTTTGGATGGGTAAAAAATGTTTAACTCGCGTCATCAGGATCCTCTAAGAGCTTATTTTGAAAGCTAGAGTCGCGTTCGATTTTTGAAGTGTACGTTAATTTCGTCGCTTTAACGTATATGCGTTTAGCCTAGTGGTATAAGGTGTGGAATAACAGTGTGTTCTCTAAAGTGACCGCAGTTTGAATCTCTTATAGAAAAAGTTTTTTTTCTCTTTTTGCGCGAGTGTGCGTGTGTGTTGTTTTTACTTCTGCCGGCACTCCCGGCGTGCTACCCGGTGTTTCTGCATTATCCATTGTCTGAAGTCATCGATATGTCTTTCCTGCGTTTATTTGTATTCAGTGAAAGATTGATGAACCAAATCATGACACCACTTCAAAATATCCTCTGGCCATTATATTTTTCACCGCACATAGTACATTGGCAGCTATAGTTTTAAAGCGAGTGTGAATGGGTGCGTTGAAAGGCGAAGACCTAGACGGACGTTCTGTGATCAAATTGGAGACGTTTTGACAAAAAGTCAGGCCAGGAGTAACCTAAGCCGACGAGCATGTATGAAGAGATTGATGAATATGGATGGAGCGAAAGTGGTATGTCAGGATCGTATCAAGCGGATCAAAAGTAGTCTCTGGCTACCTTTATGCAAAAGAGGCGTGACGGTATGTATCCTACTATATCTAACTAATATTATAAGTGCGAAAGTATGGATGGATGGATGTTTGTTTGTTACTCAATCACGCCAGAACGGCCCAACGGATCTGCATAAAATTTGGCACATAGATAGAGAAAAGTCTGGAATAGCACATGGGCTACTGTCTATCCCGGAAAATTGAGTTCCCGCGGGATAGCGATAAACAAATTCTTTGCAGACGAAGTAGCTGGCAACAGCTAGTCTAAGTAATATTATAAATGCGAAAGTATGGATGGATGGATGGATGTTTGTTTGTTACTCAATCACGCCAGAACGGCCCAACGGATCTGGATGAAATTCGGCACATACTTAGATAGAGAAAAGTCTGGAATAGCACATAGGCTACTTTATATCCCGGAAATTTGCGTAGTTCCCGCGGGATAGCGATAAACGAATTCTTTGCAGACGAAGTCGCGGGCAACAGCTAGTAATTTTATAAATGCGAAAGTTTGTGACGATGTGAGTGAGCGAGTGTGTATGTTTGTTCCTTCTTCACGCTGAAACGTCTGGACGGATTTGGATAAAATTTGGAACGAAGATAGCTGCTACCCTAAATTGAAACATAGGCTACTTTTTATCCCGAAAAATTGCATAGTTCCCGGGGGATAGCCATAAACATGTCTAATTCTACGCATACGAAGTCGCGGGCAAAGGCTAGTATATATAGTTACAGAAATGGATTAAAATTTCGAGATTCGTAAATTTATTCAACACAATCTTATCCATTTAGATTTGTCTAATTACAACGTTATCATGCTAAAAATCTAGCAAATTTCTTTACAAATCGATCTCGTGGGTGCATTAGAGACGCGAAAACAAGAGTCTTGGAACAATGGGTGTTACAGGGAGCCCTAACCGGGCCGTGGGACGCCACAACAAAGACACTTTCACTCGTAATTTAGGCGATTTATTGTTATCTCTGTTATGATTAGACTGGGTTTAGCGTAAGAAAATTACTTCATTTACGTTGTGTGTTTATGCGGGCAGGCTAAGCGTGTAGGGTTTTGGTAATTACGTAAGATTGTAGGTAGGATCGAGCGCATTTTGCAGTAACTAAGCAAAATGGTACAAGATTGTGGTGTTTCATCCACATAAATTCCTTCTACTTGGAACCAATCTGAACCAATGTATTGAAAATCGTTCAATACAGCAATGTTTTATATTCTGGTAGCCCAGATTCTGTATTGAACCTTTTTTAACCGACTTCAAAAAAAAAGAGGAGGTTCTCAATTCGGTTGTATTTTTTTTTAACAGGTACAACAAAGTACAAAAACAAACTGTCAATTAAAACTGGCCAGAAATATCGAGAAAATAAATGTAAAATGCAACAATACGCGACTTAATCGATTATAGAGAGCAGTAAATAAACAAACGAGCATCGAAACAAAATAACGAACTCGATGCAAACACGACAATTGAATTTTTCATTCGAATTGGTCCAGCCTGGTGGCATTCACGGATAAAATGTGTGTACAAGCAGAAGTAACACTAATTGCTTACGTATATTGTTTTTAGTTCGCAAATGTTATTGTAATTTATTGCTCTTATTTTATTTGCCTTCATGATTGCGTGTTCGGGTAGTTAAAAATTCGCGCCGAAATAATATACCAACTTTCAGTCAAAAGTTGTTAAAACATCGAAGTAATTTAATCAATATATTATTATGATATGAGACAATGTCGACTAGGAGTTTTTTTGGAGATGAAGACTCCTTTGTCCAGCAATGGGCCGCCATAATAGGCTAAAAAAGGATACCGAAAATTTGGTGGTTATTAATCATACAGAAACATAACTCACGTCTTTATCCCTTACGGGGTAAACAGAGCCTAGGGTAACAAGGCCCAATGGCCTCGCTTAGCATGATTGTACGCTCACAAACCTATAGGCGGAAAAGGGAAACAAAATAGTGATGGATTCCTAAGATTTTTGCCCATTCCCTCAGTGCTTATTTTTTTGAAACTAATTTCATAAAGGCTCCATGATATTTTAACCACGAGTGATCTGGAGTGGCAGAAACGTCAACGTCAGTAAAGCCACCGTAACGTACACGTCAACAGACGTCACATCAGTCACCCGGGGAACGGACTCGGCAGCAAGATGGATGGAGAGCTGCATCCATGTTGACGGTCGAAAAATGTGACCGAGTTTGATGCATACGTTTTTCTGGAATCCGGAAAAATGATCTGGGGCCTTTACCATGACGTTTATGTTCGTATGCGATTCAGATTAGATTCGCTCGCTGTCACAGATTCATATTAAAAGTGACAGCTAAAACTTGAACTGAGTCGGAATTAGGACGTCATGGTAAGGCCCCAGGGGCCTGAAACTTTTTCTACACGAGATTTGAACTGGTCACACCTTATACCACTAAGCCGAACGCACATACGTTAAAGCGACGAAATCAACGTACACTTCAAAACTCGAGCGCGACTCTGGCTTCATTCGTATTTCCAAAATAAGCTCTTAGAGGATTCATACGCCTGACGCGAGTTAAACATTTTTTAACCATTCCAAAAAGTGCTCGGCGCCACTACGGAAGTGTTCACTTCAAAAAATAAGCAAAGGCATTCCCTTTGGAAATCAAATGGAAACTTTTGTCAGCACAGTCAATATACTAACTGTCAGCCGCGGGCTGTAGTTTGAAACTCTACGAGTACCTATACAGCAAAGAGTTTTATTTAAAAGTTAATCTTGTTTCTCGGAAACCATTTTATCTTGTGCTCCTTACAGTCTCCAGTGTAATGTTGTTGTAATCAAAGATGTTCTGCAGACGTTGCAGTTGCTTCTTCACGTGAAATAAGACTTATTTTCTTTAACGTCTAACATTTCGTATTGGGTTCTCTTTGTATCAGACGAATCGAATGTGGAAAACACCGTTTAGATTTATCAAATGGAGATGTATGTTTAAAAAACTATTGACTGCAACCTAATTAACTATAAGATTCGGAGGACGATTTCGCAATAGAGTAAAAGATTAGTTTTATAAAATACCTCGATCATTGCACGGTAAATAAGCTTATGCCATTTCTCGCAGATAACGAGTGACAAAGTCACTAGTATGCTGCTACTACTACTACCTATGTTTAAAAAATAATTTTAAACTCTTACTGGTTGGAATTCGATGCAATGATGAAATGAGAAGAAAGCGTGTAAGGGTGGTTGCTTTTTATTTTTATACGAGAAGTCTTGGGGAGTTCTTGAATTCATGGTGAAGTTGAAAATGATAAAGATATGATAAAATTTATACTCATTTAATATTAATATGTCCTCCAGGTCTGAGAGCAAAGAAAAACGTAGATTGTACCAGTTGATGCTTCTCTTCCCACGAAGATGCTACAACTACAAGCCCATCAACTGAATGGCTGAAAATCCTAGGAGTCATGTTGTAGGCAATTCGGCTAGCAAATTTGATTTGATAAACAATTTTGTTTCCCCGTTCCACGTAACGCCCAAAATAATGGTAAACGTGGCCTTTGGGTCTTGTTACCTTAGGCTCTGTCAACCCCATAAGGGATAGAGACGTGGTGTGTATGTGTAGGTATGTATATATTAAATGTGACATGTGTATGTGTTCGTGACAATTTAGCTTTATCTACCGCTATTTGCAACGGAGCCGAGCAAAGAAATGAAATACCCATCGCTGGTTGACTAGCTGCATTGTGTTGTGTCAACCTTCAAGATGAATGTTGTCAACATTGTACTTTGTTACTAAATACGTTATCCGGTGCATTACAACACGTGCATTGTTGCACTCTATGACTGCACCGTGCATCGTGGGAACTCACGGCGTATCCTTTATCTATATAGGGTTATTAGTGCAGCTATAAGGTATTTGTGGTTTTATATAAGCACTAGCTGTTGCCAGGGACTTCGTCTGCAAAGAATTCGTTTATCGCTATCCCGCGGGAACTACCCAATATACCGGGATAAAAAGTAGCCTATGTGCTATTCCAGACTTTTTTCTATCTATGTGCCGAATTTCATCCAGATCCGTTGGGCCGTTCTGGCGTGATTGAGTAACAAACAAACATTCATCCATCCATACATCCATCCATCTATACTTTCGCATTTATAATATTAGTTAGATGAATCTTTCTTTCTTCAACTTTGTATCTTTAAAAATATGGCAGGGTTTTTTGGTCAGGCGAAATAGCGTTGTATAATAGTTAAATAATCGAACCGTTCGGTAGGTAGGTCATGTTTACCCCCAGATTTTGGTCTTATATTGGTTTTGCATAAGTAAAATTCTTTTCAACATCTACGGTGGCAAGCTTATGTGTTATATAGTCGTTGGTCTATCTAAGTAGACGACATTACCAAAGCTCGCTCTTCGGATGGAACCCAATGTTGATTTTTGTATGTATACATACATAGATGACTCTATACCTTTTATCGAATCTTTCATCACCAAATCGAAAACCTTCCATGACTCAAACTTTCCTGTAGCAAGATAAATGATATGTTTGAAATCTATTTAAACACCTTAACTACTGTTCTGGATGCGGCCAGGTGTTTAGAAATAGACTAGGCCAGCTCAGTTACACGTGTACGTGTAGTCCAGATTCTAGACATGCGTATGTAATTCTGTTTACTATTACTTAGGTACTACACTAAGGGCCACTTGCATGGTCCAGGGTTAACGACTTAACCCCGTGTTAGATGCTAACCCGGGGCTAAGTAGTGTCAAAATGTATGGAACTGTCAAACCTAACCGGGGTCCTAAGCGATTTAATTTTTTAACCCTGGACTGTGTAAGGGGGCCTAATAGATACTTCTACCTATTATCTTGAGTTCTAAAATACTAAAAAGGTGTTTGTTTTGTACTTCTGCTTACAGCCATCATGTCAAATATATGTGTTACCGGCCTTATTGTTTGTGGCATAAAAGTGTATAGATGTTTTTGACGTCTTAGTAATGTACATATATTTATGGCCTTGGCTGTACGTGAATACATTTCCCTCACTGTACACAACCCTTATTAAAGCCAATGAATGTTGTCGTTAAAGTGCAGCTTTTACGATGCTTTTAAATTCCTATAATCGTCTAATAGTGACGAAATAGTGGCCTATTTAAGAATCATAAAGTATTTTTCTTTATAATAAATTGCTGTCAGAATTTTTATTTGCCGTAAAATATGTAGGTATAGTTTTAATTTTATTGTACATACATACAAACGTACCGTCACGCCTCTTTCCCACAGGGGTAGGCTGAGACTAATTTGTTCCACTTGCTACGGTCCTTACACACATGTTGTCACACAAGTGTAGACAAAAAAACTATTATAGACAAAGGCGACGATAAAAAAAACAACAAAAATAATCATTTCAATTTACAGTAAAAATAATGACGCTAAACAACATAATTTTAAAACATTCTAGTCTTTGTTGGTATAGTCACGGTTTTAAGCGGAAATCCCAATTAATCCCTGAGCGATGGTCACCCCACACGATTATCCGGCGTATAAATCGGTCGCTCTATTTTTAACAGGCAACACTGAATGAGCCCCCACATTTTTCAGCCTTAATTAAATAATTTAAGTGTGTCCCATGACGTGAACCAATTTGTTAGCTGTCAAAAATATTTTTGTGTATTTTATTTTACTGTCTCTGTGTAGGCGTTTAAGTTTTTACTGGTAGGACTGGCTTTATGTAATCTGTAATCTGCTTTTTAATTAGCCTATTGTGTCCCACTGCTGGGCAAAGGCCTCTCTCAACCTCTACATCTCCCGGTCCTATGCAATGCCAGGTCAGGGGCTTTACATGACGTCTTAATGCGATTCTGGGTCTGCCTCGTCGTCGCTGGTCATTCTCCGGCAGCCACTAAGTAGCTGAGTAAACCCACGTGCGCATGCGGCAGACATGTAGAGCACAGTCCCATTATAGCTTAGCAGTCTTTATCCCAACGTCGGCTATGCGTGTTTTCGAGGGTAGCGTGGTGTTTCGGAATTTAAAGTTAAAAATTCGGCGTCAATCAATTAACGTACGACGGACAGGCAAAATGTTTCACACAGAGAGAGATAGATAGAGAGAGAGAGTTAAGACGTTGAAACAGTTATGGGGCACTACCTACCTACTCACTATTTATTATTCCCACTGTTCTTAAAATACCCGCTTTTGTTGTTGCCATTCCTTCCATGGCGGGTTATTTATTTTAAACATCCATCTGTAATAATTTCAATGTGACCTGTGACCTACTGTAAAAAAAAACATGTTCCACACTCGGCCAATACGAATACTGGCCAGTTTTAAAAAGGATTCGATTCCAGGGGCCTTACCATGACGTCCTAATTCCGACTCAATTCAAGTTATAGCTGTCTCTTTTAGTATGAATGTGACAGCGAGCGAACCGAAACTGAATCGCATTAAGACGTCATGGTAAGGCCCCAGGATTCCATATAGCGCCTGGCGTTGGTCAGACCCCATCAGATTTCTCTTTCAAATCAATGTAGGATTGAATTGAAAATAAACGTGTATTTCGATGTTTATATCATCCCCCGAATTCATTTTGACACTCGTGAGTACTAAAATAAAAAATACGTATTATTCGTGAACAGTCCTATTTTCCTGAGTTTCGAAACTTCCTTGAATGAAATAACAGTTGAAGTACTTTATAGCCTATTATTATAAAGTTTCATCCGCGAATGCTGCAAAGTATCCATAATGGAGGAATTAGAGTCCCAAAACATAATTTAATTTCCGTAAGGACTTGTTAAATCTTGTTTATTTCTGGTACGCGTCGAACATGCTTCTGCGTAAAAGTTTTTTGTAATTTTAAAGGTAATTATGAAAAAGTATATAAAATATAAATAATCGGGCCCCTAGCGTGAAAGAATAGCAATACCATATTATCCATACATCCTAGCAAACTTTCTCATTTACATTTTCATTTATTAGCAGGATGAAAAATAAAATTCTTCTTGGGGGTCTTTATTTTTCAACCGATGCTATTGATAACATTCACATAAACGTACAAGTGTACCGTAATGGTTTTAGATTCCTCAATAAACATTTATTGTTTGTACTTAGTTAGAATTCTACTT
The DNA here is from genome assembly GCA_963854515.1 of Pandemis heparana. Taxonomy (NCBI): domain Eukaryota; kingdom Metazoa; phylum Arthropoda; class Insecta; order Lepidoptera; family Tortricidae; genus Pandemis; species Pandemis heparana. The sequence continues at coordinate 11,288,598 of OY978018.1, read as the reverse complement.
AAATTATGTAGCAAAATGGCAAAGTTGGCAGATATCTGCGACGCCCCTTTTCCTATCTTTAATTCATGCAATAGGGCGCTGTCGTCTCAAAGTCGCCCTTTCCCTTTCAACCCCTTTACCTCTGACACCCTTAGAAACCTCAACCCTTTCTGGGTACGATCATAAAAGTCGTAAATAATAATGACCCAGCCTTATGTCCCACTGTTGGGAACAGAGATCGTGATTCGTGACGAGAGGTCGCGAGCGACGCTAACCAAACCATCCGAGGTGAATTAAAAACCTCTGGCTTATTTCATGCATTAAAATTGACATCAATTAAATTACATTGCATGAGCGAACTCAAATAACGAGAGGAAAAAATGCTTTCGTATGTGTGTATTTATAATGTTATTTTATTTATTTATTTATTATGTCCGTGTGCCGTTTGCGTGATGTCTTCTAAGATCGCATTTCTCAACCGATTCTTGTATAATTTAGTGAGCTAGTTCGATAATTATATGGGATTTTTTATCGATAGAATTTATGGAAATTTGGCGTAGCCATTGGTGTTGAAAACGTTATAAATATAATTTCGAAAATTTTAATTTTTACCCGTGCCGCTGATTTCACAGTCTTCCTCTTAAAATAACCAAAACAACCAAACACCGAAAGCAAGTCAATTCATAATTAACTTAACCTTCACTGCCCTGAACCATAATGAACTCGCCTATTAAACAAAACTCTATCACGGCACATAAATATAATTCACACCAGTCCACATCTCATTACAGCGTCCGAACGTTCAATCACGGATGGAAATAGAAGAGAAATATATGAGATGAGGAACGGTCGAGTACGTTAGTCGTGATCCCTGCCACTCGGCCGAATCTCCCGTCGTTAGTACAAACTTTTGACTGGCATCGATTTAAAACGAGAACATGGTTCCGTAGCTGCTACAATTAGTTTTCAGTTTTCGCTAACTGGGAATCGTAGCTTATACCGTGTCTAGTTTTGGGTGGGCCAGTTTTTTTGTTTCTTTCCTTTTTGTTTCAATATTCCGATTGTTAGAGAAGGGATTAAAAATGGGGGACACCATTTTATTTTCAACATAACTATAATTTTTTACGACTAGTTTTCCTCTTTTATCCATTTCTTCTCTTTACTGTCCAACTGCGTCGTAGTTTTAACTATACCCCTTTACAAAAAAAACAGGCACCCATGGTTTTTGTATTTTATGTGCATAAAAGCTTACTTTCTAAGCTTTAATGCTTAAAAATCTGTAAACCCATGCCCGATTTTTTTTCAATGGGGTGTATATTAAACCTAGACTTTAATATGTAGATATGGATAAGTTGTAGACGGTAATATAGTCAAATGACGTTAAACACGGCATGCCATATCTATGGTATTCCATTTTGTAGACAAGTAACTAACAGCAGTAGTACTGGCACGAAATGGCCGCTTGCCAAAAACCCTTAACGTGAAACAAAACACAATCGGACATACAACAGGCAAAACATATACTTCTTTGGCTTATGAAACAAGTGAGTACTAAACTAAGGTTATTCTGCCGCATGCCGGGATAAAATGACAAAGGGTGTCTTTTGTCTTGAGTTGAGTCTAGCTGAAAGAGTTTGGCAAGGTTTTCGCGGCACTGGAAATCGGACGCCAAATCCTAGAGTTAAAATTTTATTAATGTTATTTTTAAATTAGGGTTTGTACTGCGTAATGATGGATACGTAAACGATATTTGATACTGTGCGGCCTCATGTTGCTCGTCTAGCCAATTTTCCTGAACTTTTTTTCTAATGTAAGCTTTTGACACTAAAAACGTCTAGACGTTAACTTCTCAATTACTATCGTAAAATTAGCACTGCCACTAGCAGAGAATCGTAACGTAACGGCAACAATGTAATCTCATAGTACCTAATATTCAGATATACTTAGTAATACAACTTCGACGCGAACGTGTCCGCGATGTTTGCTACCAAACGCTCTGAAAAAAGACCGCGCGGACAACGGGTACAAGAGGACACCATCACACCATAGTCAAAAGTCAAAAGTCAAAACGGATTTTGATGCGGTTTTTTAATAGATAGAACGATTCAAGAGGAAGGTTTATATGTATAATACATGCTTAATACAGTAGAGAAACACTGAATGCACTCGAAGCTGGGGCGGGTCGCTAGTTTACGCAATAAAACCATCTCGTAAAGCTAAACCTTCTATAAAAACAACTCTGCTTCAAAATTGCATAAGAGGTGTCTATAAAATAGATTTTGTCTAGCACAAAGGGGCCCTAAAATAGTATTTCAAAAGAGACACGTGTACTTGACTCATCTGAGTTATATTCGGAACTTTGATACGCGCCTCATCGGGCAACGGTGTGCTAGCTCCAACACTCAAGACATCATTAAAGTGAAGGGTTATGAAGTGGAAAATGTTTATGATAAATGGACGATCTAGGCACATATGTTACCCGTAAAGTTAGATTCGGAGAGGGTAGCCGGGTACATAGGTTCTAGTTACAAGTAGCAAAAAGCTTGATTTGCGTACCTCGATCACTGCATTTCAGCCTTTTGAACAGCTTGTTCTAAAACTGCGATCTTTCAAGTACTGGTTGAGGACCTTTTCCATTTTAGTTTTTAATTAACTACGTATTCATTTTATTTCTTCACATTTTAATATTACTTATATTACTTTGTTGCTTGTCTGCTTGCCTTCTTAAGATCATTGTAGCCTTTTGCTATCATTTAAATGTGGATTTTGGCTACACCCTCACACGATACAAATCTATAACACATTTTTGAATTTAGTTCACTGCAAAAAGGTCAATAGGAGTTGGTAATAATGTTCCAGAATATGTTTTAGGTATACCCTAACACCACAGTGTGAATGCACCCCTAGGAGTATGACTGCATTGCGTGAAACCTCAACCCACTCCACCGACGCGTTTCATGTCTGCAAATAAACAAAACTGTGAAGTGCAGTTTTAAATCCGGGAAACTTATGAAATGTTTTAACAACTTCAACCGTATCTTTAGACACGACTTCAGAGTGCTTTCGGTTATATGTATTTACTCAAAAACTTTGGAGTGCTTTTGAAATTTAAGTGACATCAAACAGTCTGCTATGAAATGCTGTAAGTAGTTAGTTAGTAGGAAAGCTCATGGTAAATTTCAAATGTAATTTTGCGCATATTTCGAAAAACTCAGAGACGTGCGAATACACGATCCTCTGGTTGTGAGGCCACAGGTCAAACCACTAGGCTACCACGATGGTGTTTCAAAATACGACATGGTAACTAATGATACATACATACCGTCACGCCTCTTTCCCACATGGGTAGACAGATACTACTTTGTTCCACTCGCTACGATCCTGACATACCTCTTTCGCTTCATCCACATTCATTAATCTCTTCATACATGTTCGTCGGTTTCGGGTACTCTCGACCTGACCTTCTTCTAAAACGTCCCCAATTTGATCTGTAGCTAATGATGCTGGTATGGAAGACTTATATTACTCGCTGAACAGATTAAAAAGTTCATTTGAAATTGAAAATGGAAGTAGAGTGAGTTGGATTGCGTGAAATTCAATGATAACATTCAGATAGTTAGCATTCCACGCGATAGTGCATAGCGGAGAGATCTAGGAATAATTATTATCAAGGGACCGTGATGGCGCGATTAAAAAAAACTAAGATGTGACCGGAATTTCACAAAAAATCCAACTAATTACAATTGCGAAAGTTTGGGAGTATGGATGTATGGATGATTGTTACTCTTTCACGCCAGAACGGCTGAACAGATCTGTATGAAATTTAGAACACAGATAGATTATGATCTGGAATAACACAGGCTATCCCGTGGGATAGCGATAAACGAATTCTTAGCAGACGAAGTCGCAGGCAACAGCTAGTGTTAATTAAATGACAGCTAGACACCAGCTCATATTAGAGCCAATGATACCTAATTTACCTAATAATATTTATTAACAAAAAAGAGTTAATTACTTCTCTACTCCACAACTCCATCACACCACAAAACGGCACCTGATGCAATCAATTATTCCATGAATGGATATAATTATTTTGTTTATAAAAGTTGTATAAGTAGTTATCATAATAATATTATCACGCTACGCTATGTTTATGTTTTGACCAACAACATAAATAAACATACTATTTCCACCCACACCCATCTATCAATACATAGTTATTTTCATCACTCACTATTTAGTGACCAACTTGATTCACTAAACAGCTCTGATAAATCAGGCTATTTCAGTGCACATTACCAAGCTCAATAAATTAGTCCAGTTCGGCGGTGAATTCTTCGCATGCCACACCAAGAATTGCATACTAAATAAAAATAAAATAACTCCAGAGCTTATAAATAAGATTGTAGAGCCAATGCCCAATGGAGCTGTCTAACCCTACATCAAATTTAGAAATTAGAAGTTCTTTTCGTTCCGCTCACACTAATAGGTCATTAATAGGAGAGCGAGTGTGATGGTGTGATACGAACTTCGAATTTCGGAGTAGCCGTCTGTTATAGATACGAAATAAATAACACGGACTGCATCTTTATTCTGAGTGTTAACTTCGCTGACTTTAGGTTTGGTTATCGCTGTGGCATGTATTCCGTTGATATTATAGGTTATTTTTATCGCAAAGACTGAAGTGGGATTCGGAATACAGACGCTGAAATAATGACGAGATTTCTCCGAGGGATGGGCGATTGAAGAAAATATCGACAGTTTTCGTATCGATGGTTTACAATAGTATTGATAATAATATTTATGTCGTTAAACGTGAAATACTTATATTTCCAAAATTTTCGCCACTAGGTAGATACTTACCTTACCTTTACATATAATAATAAGCATGAAGACAAAAGCTTTTAGAAAAGAACATCGGTAATAAAATAAATATATGCAACACAACGTATTGTAGGTACCTACAATCGACATCAGATACATGGGAGCTAAGTGCTAAAAATAAAATATCAAAAATATCTGAACAGCAAATATTAGTACTATAAATACGAATAATATTTTAAATCAGACATAATCGCGATTAAAATTATTGATATTTTTATGAAACGTTATCGATGTTTCGATATCGATATTTTTGGATCGAGCCTAATTTCACGAGTCGACGCGACGGGCGGAGCGCGACGCACGCGCATCGGCGCGCGGAAAATATCTAAAAATACTTACGCGTTTGTTTTTGTAACAAATAGAGTGTAGTGTCTTTAGTGTTAGGGAATAACAAAATTTTATAAGATCATTTAACTTAGTAATTAGTTATTTAAAGTGAAAATGTGAACCATGTTGGTTATAGACCTGCACAAAATTTATCCCAAATATTTCAGCAGAGGTTTGGTTAGTTTGACTGTAGGTACCTACACTTAATTTTTTTTTATTGGTGATTGACAAAATTTTTCCATACATCGGTCAATGTTCAGTCAAAGTGTTTGGCGTCCAAGGGGTGATGAATTAATTTTGAATCAAAAATTACGATGAAATAATTTCAGTGTTTCATTAAGCTAACCTAACCTCAGGAAACAATCTTGAACCATTTTAACTACGACACTTGTACGAGTATAGTTACCAAAAATCGGCGTTCTAAAAATTGTGTCTAAATTTTTTTAGCGACTAAAATAATACTGAACGTCGATAAAAGAAGTAAAAGTGTTTTTTAAAAGTTGTTGGTGCTAATATTGAGTGTGGGTGTCGAGAAATATATTTCTCAATTATAAATCAATGTGTGAAAAGTCATGGTAGCCATGATTGAGGTGGCGGAGCGACCGAATAACAACTATTTCAAATCGTTTCTACCCGTAAGTTTTTTAACACTTTATAAAATAAAAAGAAAAAAAATCTACGAAGATTATGCATAAGTAATGAGGTCTTTCATAATCTTATTATTTAATGATTAACATTATCAAAAACGTAAATAAACGGACTTATCCTTAACGACTTTGAACTATTGATCTTCAATATCGTAAAACAAAACATCGCGTAATTTTAAGGAAGTAGACATAAATCATACTTATTAAATTTCATAATTACGTTCGTGTTTGCTTGTGACAAAGAAACTATTCATAATATTCTTGAAATTGAAATGCAGCCAAGAAAATGTCCTTGACTAATTTATCTTCTAGACAGCAAGGCGAGTTTTCTGCTCGTAGTATATTTTCAACTACTGTCATATGTTATGCAAATTATGTGTTAGAAAATAATTTAGGACTTTTATTATCACGCATTTGTCGAACAAGATGACTAACATAACGACCACTTGCAGCAAAAAGTTAACCCAAGTTATTAAGCCTGGGTAAAGTTTTTCAGATCCTTACATTCTGAGCGACACCCTGTGTTAGCATTTAATTTGATGTTATACACCTAAATGAAGTCTAGCTATTGTATTCCACAAAACCCGATTTTCAATTGTTATTGTCTTGCTTTTAACCATTTCTTTTTCCTTTCCAGGCTGTGAATTCCCCACCCGTGCCTCATCGAGACATCTCGGGAGCTTCATCGACGAGCTACCGCCCTTACAATGGAGACCTTGGAGCTATGCAGCACCATGTGGTCAGGCCAACACCACCAGCCGAACCTGAACGCAAGAAGGACAAGAAATGGTCGATCGGAAAACTCTTCAGGAGAAAGAAGAAAGACGATGAAAGCGGTACATCATCCGAAAGCGAAGAAGGAGGTAGTTTGCGATCCAGTTCTAAAAGAAAATCTAGCAAGAAGAAGAAAAGAGCTCCAGCTGTCAATAACTTTGACCACATAGTAATAAGAGAAACACGGCGAGCGCAAAGCCTTGCTAAGCCTAATGGTCGGGATTTCACTGATGATGGAGTACTATCAGATCCTTCTGCGGGCTTTGTTAATTACCGACCTAAAACAAGAGACGTTCACGGTGCATCAAAGGAGTCCTTAAGCTTGAGAGATGACGTCTCAACTAGATCTGGAAGAGCTGGCCCAGAAACGTCAATGAGAAAAACAAGAAAAGGTCGCTTAAAAGCAAGAGTTGAAGCGTTAAGAAACAGCATGAAAGGAGAATCGAGTAGCGACGAAGAGTCTTTAAAATCATCTAATTCCTCCTCCATGATAAGATTCAGAAGCGAGGATTCTTTGATGCGCTCACGTGACAGCTCCCTCAATAAAAGATCGAGAAATGCTCGTAACGAACGCTACATCAAAAGACTATCTCGCGATGAAGAGAACCAGCTCAATAAGGAAGCCGAATTGCTTCAGCAAGGGTATACGAAAGCTGAAGTAGAATTGCTGACAAGGACCCCAACAAGCCAGAGCAGTGGCTACGGCACGTGCAAACGGGACCAGAATAAACAAAAAACAGAACTAAGCAACGACATGACCCGACGACCAATTAAATCTGAATCAATTTCTTCATTTCCATCAACTCAAAGTTACCCATCATCCATTAATTTTAATGCCAAAATTAACAACGAACATGTTAACTACTCCATACAGTATCCAAGTAACTATGTCAGTAAGGAACCGCTTTACGCTAACAATAACAGGGGAAAGTCTGTACCGCGCCCAGACGAAAACCCAGATAAGGTTATGTATGTTAAATTTCCTTTGGGAAATGTGACCAATATTAAAAGAGAAGAAAGAGCGCCACCAGTGCCACCCCCTCGAGACATGCACAGAAAAGTTGCAACCCCTATATCGATGTACTATGAAAACAACTCTGTAGTATCCGATAGAATGGGCAGTAATCATAATATTACTCATGGCGTACCCAACAATGACTTTGAACGAGTAATGAGAAGAAGTCAGGAGAGAACTATGAATCATGGACCAAATGGACTACGCCGACCGATATCGACCTCTGAAGATCACCTTGCGATGCAAAATAATGAGTATTTGCAACATTTTTATCAAAGATCCGAACAACCTCGAAGGCCTGCGTCAGTGTCAGCCGAGCCCAATCACTACGGGGTTTACGCTTTTACTCCTCCTTGGAGAAACAAGGTTGAACAACCTAATCTGGTGAAACCAGAGCCAGTTCAATCAAGAAGCGACTTCCTGTACTACGCAGACTATAGTCCACGATCTCGTAGACCAATAAGCATCAAAACTAGTCAAAATGGCTATGAAAACCAGTATCTCAGTGATTCCCAGACATCTGTCAACGTAGCTGAAAGTGTATATCGTAGACCAAGAAATGCTTCCGAATTTTGGAAAAAATTAGACGACACAGAAAGGCAAAAGAAACAACAGAATATCTACGCTAGTTCCAGAAGCAACAGTGAGCATTTAAGAAACACCCAAAGAACTCAAAACTATACAGATAGATGTAACGGCGTACCTGGTCACAATGATAATAGTGATATGCAGAATAAGAACAGAGCTGTAAGTGTAGATACATCACGAGATGTGCTGGATGGTGCCAAAATGTGGAAAGCGACGACTGAATACAAGAGGTCGATAACTGTCGAACCCCCCAAAACAGTTACCTCCCCAACTAAAACTCATGTACGCCATAAATCCGATACATTTGTTACTAACAGTTATCAAATACCTTCAGATGATGACAAAAGCTCTGAACGGCGCAAATCAACGAACCTTGACGACGCTCTCAACGAACTGGAAGCGATTTACAATAGCTTAGGTTTAGGAGACGAAGACCTACTAGACAGGGCTGAACAAAGAGAGTCGATGACTCCAAAATATAATGATCATTTCAATGACTGGAATGGAAACGATGACGAGGTACAGTTAAGAAGTCAACCAACGACGCCTTTACGAAGGATGTCGAGAAGATCTACGTTGCCTGACAAATTGCAAGATGATATGGCATTCAGAAGAATGAACTCATTCTCCAAAGAAAAACAAAACGCAAAGCAACCACAGGCACAAATAAGTTACATGCTTGCTTCACCAGTGTACGTTCCATATGCATCAGATGATGACAGATATTCTGAACGTAACGAGCCTGACATCGTTCATGATGATGTTGTTTACAGAAATATAAAACAGACTAACAATCATTTGAAGACTCTAGAGCCGCAGCCACCCTTTGGGATCCCACTAGGGCCTGTTTCTCCCGCTCCTCAAAGCGATTACTTACACGCGACACCTGAAAGTAAGGGACGTTCGCGATTCGTGCCGCGAAGATCTCCCGATCTTGTATCAGATGACTTAGCTTACCGAAGTCTCAGAAAAGATAGTAGACATTCAGGCTTGTTTAATGGCGAGGAATATAATGGACACATAAATAATAATCAAAGTTACAACGAGTATCCTTACACTAAAGATTCCGCGGCTAATCTCAAAAAGAAGCGTGCAGTTAGGTCTCTTTCAGCTAACATATTCACTATGATTCAAAAAGAAATCGACGATGCACTTAATATGAGTAAGACTGCTACGCTACAAAAAACTCACAGCAACAGCGACGTGATGAGGCGCTTACGTGATACGTTCGAAAACAACGACAACGAGCCTGACCACAACCCTCGCAACAAGGTAAAACAAAGGCACAATACTGTCAGTATTTTCGTCAATAACTCGCACACGCCCAATCATCATTTCGCAAAAGACGACTCATGCATTCATGGTGACGATAAATACCTTCCCAAACCCGCATCTTGTGATATGTCCAAAAATTCATCACCATCAAACAGATCACCTCAGTCTTCTAAGCGATCATCAAAGGACGAATTTCAGCAGGTACTCACTATGCTTGCGCAGGAAGCCATGGATACCAGTAATAAATTGGGTGTAGCTTTAGCAGAATTAGATAAAAATAGAAATAACAACACTGAAAAAAGGCCTGATGTAAATAGTAGGATATCCGATAGTAGATCACAATTTTTGAGCGGCCTTACCAATGGCGCGTATGAGAACTCTCCTCCAGAAATTAAATTAGTAAATGTTCATTCTGAGGTCGTCGATGATCATACTAGGAGAATGGCTATGTCTGACAAACAAACCAAGGGGCAAAAGACTGAAGATAGTCTTTTAGCTATATCAAATCAGTTACATAGAGTCGAAGATCAACTGAAGCATAGTCATGAAAAAGAATTGAACTTTGATGACGAAAGTTTAAGACTTTCGAGCTACATCGACCAGAACGAAGAACCACTTAAAGCTCAAGAAAGCACGGTTGTTATGCCAGATAATAAATTAAAACCAGATATTAATCCGCTCAAAGTGCAAAATGATTCCATTAAAGTTGAATTAAAGCCAGAAAAGGATGAAAGAGGTGAAATAGAAACTAAATTCACGCAACCACAGATTAAATCAACCAACCCATTTTTAAATACAGATGATAAATTACAGGATATTAATGAAATAAATGCGTTCAAAGAATTGAAAGATGGTATTTCTGATTTAATAGCTGGGATATCCCAAGTAAATGAGAAATTATTTGTTCCTAAAACACCTAAAACTGAAGAAGCTACTAAACCAAAAGTAACCGGTATGACAGAAGCTAGCAAACAGTTAAGCCAGGTGACGGCAGACGTCCCCAATCCGGTACCTAACAGATCTTCGGTTAACTTATCTATTTACGAAGACGATTTAGAAGTTAAGAAAGACACAACTGACTCGACTGAATATAATTCTTCTGAGGAGTTAGCGACTATATTTAATTTAGATGGCAATCTGAAATTGCACGCAACTGCTGTAGAAAATCAACCTGAAACTGAGAAACCGGTTAGAGATGAGCTAAGCTCGCCCAAACTAGTACAGACGATGAATCAACAACTGGGACGGTTGTCTGTAGACCGGACAGAGGAAGCGAGTCAACCTACTATGCCTACTAACGTAGTACCATGGAGAGCTAAGAGGCAAAATAATTCACAAAACGAATCGCGAGGTACGTGGCCCATTTTCATGCATGGTGTTTGGTTTTCATTTTAACCATCGCTTTTTGTGTTTCACCATTATTTTAACAATCGCAAGTTCGTCGATGTTTTCATGCCTTTGGAAATAAGAGCGTTACTCGATTGCTACCAGCACGGTTAGTACAACTGTTTTGCCACTAAACTCACCTTTAAAAAAAGGTAGTAGGTACCACGTGAGAAACGGCATGTCACGCCGGTTGGCCAGTTTTTTTCTATTTAACTCGAAATTAACTCAAGAGACATGAACAACGCTTTGGAAAAGCGAGGATAAAACACTTCTAGTTAACCGTCGTGTGATACTATACTATTTCTTAGTACTCGATATTCTCGGCAAACGTAGACAGTTCTCTAAACGTGCTAGTGCCAATCTATGGCTCATGAACCACGTGAAAATATCCTCCGGACCGCATTTCCCGCACCGTTTTTTTTTGTTTTAAGTTCCCCGTTTGTTTCTGTTGTTGTTGACAGACTCGTCCAAGCACGATTGGCACGACGGCACGCTGCTGATAGCTTGTTCGTACACCATGATGATGTCTCAGCATCTGGCGGAGTTGGACTGGCTGACACTCCTCGGCTTACTGCTGGCAGTTGTCACCATCATCGCTATGCTAATCATCTAACATGCCGAAGGGATATTGTAAAGATGGACAATTTCACTTGAACACGAGAGCTTGGCAATGGCGGATTGTTAGGCGTTTTAAAAATAGTATTTAACCAAAAAAATAAAAAAGTATAATTATTCAAGTTGAAGATAAAGTGGTGGATTTTTTCTTATTAATAACCTAAAGAGAGTGGCTAAAGAATGACAGCAGGTCTGTGCACTATTCGTTTTTAAGGACTTCTTTACAATATCCCTACGACACATTAACTAACAGTTATAGCTTTAGTTTAGTTTGAGTTAGTTTAGGACGAAAGCACTCAATTCGCCAAAATTAAAATTAATTAGTTGCTGTCTTTATTAACAATCGCTCACAAAATCCTTGTAAATTTGAAAAAAATATTTTTTTTGTCAAGAAACATAAAAACAGAGGGGACCAAATCAATCAGTGATTTTTGAATATCAGGTTTTATAATATTATCATGTTAAAATAACTTGCCCTAGCAAATGAATGTTTAAATTAATTAACAGCCCCGTAAATTATTCATGTCTCGAAAATGATTCGCCTAGTTTTAATTTTCGTTATGTGCTTACGAAATCATTACATTACTTATTCAGCATTTTTTTCTTAAGTATTACCTAGGTACTTGTAAACTTACGATTTTGTCCTGTATTAAAAAAGAGAATTTATAAATTATGAAATTAATATTTCAGCATTTTACTTAGTATTTTAGCTGTGATGTCTCTTTATTTTTTATAGCTTAAAAATTGTTTATTATTACGAATTATGAAGTATATCACCTGTTAATGTAGGATTTTTGTTATTTTTCTAAATTAAGAAACTAAAAATTGGCTTTTAGTGTTTGTAAGCGCATGTATTGCATGGTTTTGCATAAATTTATTGACAATGCTTATTGTTGTTAGCTTTAGAATTAAAACATAATTTAATTTTACATAAATAAATCGACTACATACTTAACTCGACACATATCGAATGAATACAGAAAATTACAAACATGTATATCTAAATATTCAAAATTATCAGTTTTTTGTCTTATGGTGTTGAAAACCACTTTCAAAAAATGATTGCCTGAGTTTTTGTAGAAAAATAAGACGGTTGTTTTTTTAACTGTTCAATTGTATTCAACGAAGTTACCGCGAATCATTGACATCTAATTTAAGTAACGAACCTTTGAAAAATAAAATTAAAAAATCGTGTGTTCGTGTACCTAGTAGTAGTTATCTACGTTTACTTATTTTTAGCTCATTATGTATTTTTTATTAACGTTAAAATGTATGTTATGGTTTCATTCTAGGTGAAAACTGATGCCTGCGTGTGCTCTGCTACTGCATAGGTATAAGTTAAAGCTATAGACTCCTTTGGCACGTCCTAGTATTTAAGAATGAGATTCCGTACCAAAACGTATGATATATTTACTTTTAGATTGCTAAGTTACCAGTTTTTGTATTAGGTTATATATCTAACTATAGGTACCTAAAATATGCGATGAATCTGACAAAACAATTGAAATTTTCGGTACCAACATGAATTCGAAGGAATACAAAATTAAACCTTATCATAGAGGAACCACATTCGGCCTTCCCAGATTGAATAAAAAGTCAAGAGTCAAGTCCCACTGCTAGGCTCAGGGGGGCAACTCCGAAATCCGATTTTCGAAGTTCGTATCACACCGTCCCTCTCACTCTCAAATTAATAACTATTAGTGAGAGCGGAACGGCACGAAACGAACTTCGAAAATCGGATTTCGGAGTATAAGGCCAGGCCTCCTCTCAAATGGACAATATTTTTTTATAAATTGATACCTACCTACCTACCTAAATAAAATGCCAAATTCTTCATGTTATTTTTATTACGGTACGGATATCTCGCACCAGTCCGATTCGCACTTGGCCGTTATTATTTACAATTTAAGACTAACATAAAACATATTTGTAATTATACACACTGTCAGTGTTTTATAATTAATTATGTACTGTACCTACTCTATCCTCCTACTGTTACTGTGACATTTTAATCTATCTTTGTATGTAGAGGCTTCCAGTTATTTTTAAGGAGAGCGTTATTTATATGAGAGAGAGTTATAAGTTGAATAAAAGTTTCAGTTTTTATGTTGCTGTTTTATTCATAAACTAGCCCCCCACTATTTCGAAAATTACCATTTTTATTCCCGAATGTACAAAATCCCTTAGACAATCTATACTCTTTCTACGCAAAATCCCCTCTTGGACAATAAGAAACTAGAGAAAAGGCAGTTGTTTTCACGTTTATGGTATTAATATATGTCTGCAAGTGTATCGCTTAATTGTTTTCATAAATGGGTAACTATGGGTTTTGCTCATGTCATCTACTCCAATGCATTAGTGATGAAAAAGGTGGTGGTGGTGGTGGTGGATAGTATAAAACAAAGTCGCTTTCCGCTGTCTGTCTGTCCGTATGTACCTATGCTAAGATCTTTAAAATTACTTTGAAGCGGTTTTTTTTATAATAGATAGAGTAATTCAAGAGCAAGGTTTATAATTGTATAATAATTCTACACAGACGCAGTCGCGGGCAGAAGCTAGTAAAGCAATATAATAAGGCAAACAAAATGTAGTGCAAGATCTCAAAACTCGTGTAGCGACGACAACATAACTTCTTTAGCCATATTTACATTTTAAACTTTGTATGAAATGTCCTACACTGCCATCTATCGAACTATGATAACTCTACTACACCAGACTCTTCATGTCCTAAACTGCCATCTATCGAACTTTGATAACTCTACTACACCAGACAAAAACTAAAATTACGCAGAATAGATTAGGGTTAAACAGATTCTTGGTAGTTTACGTTCATTATAATAGATGTCGCTACGACATATTGACAACATTTGCTTTGCCTGCCATCTGTTAAATATCAGTCCAACTAGTGTATTGCGCGAGTTTGATAAGGAGATGAGTGATGTAGCATTGGAAATGGTCAGCAGAAATTCCGATAGATGTCACTTGCATGACATTAATGACTTCCTGAATTTTTCATACACATTATACGTTCCAAGAGCAACGCACGGTACTTCAATGTAAGTGTTTTTAATATTGTTTTATATATGAAAAATCACCATTATTTCAATAAGTTGTTTTACATGAAAATAAAAATATTTATTTATTTATTTATTTATTTTTATTTTTTGGTAGTAATTGAATTCAGGTATGGTATGGTAACATTAAATGCTTGTCGTTTTTTAGTCATGCAATACCAAGAAACTGAACTGTCATATAGACATGGGGAAAAGCGTTACATTTTGATATCAGTGACTGACGATCCCGTTCCAAAAAAGTCACAGTGAAAAGTCACCGTGACTTTGTCACGCCTGTTACTCGTGTCACTGCATGATATTTGTGTAAACGTTATTTTTGTCACACTGTTATTTCATCGTGATTTTGTCACTCCGGTTACTCATATCATCATATGATATTGTCGCAGTGCTATTATGACGTGATTTTGTCACACCGTTATCACACAAGTAATTGATCCAAAATAACCTTTACACTTTTATAGGCTTAGAACTGTCGCACATTATAAGTAAAAAATAAATACATTTGGGAAATTAGTTCAGTCATCATAATCATCACAATCATCATCATGTCATCATCATCATCATCATCATCGCCATCATCATCATCATAATCATCATCGTCATAATCATCATCATCATAACCATCATCATCATCATCATCATTATGGACGGTGTTCATCTTTTTCATGTGTTTTATGTACAATAAAGAGTTATACATACATACATACATACATACAGCCTTTTCTACGATTATGCTTTATTAAAACAACTCTTTGACACGGATGAGTGAGCAAGCATTCATAATTTTATCGCTGTCTCACTCGCTCTCAGGCAGCAGGCATCATCCGATGTTCGCACACGAAGTTCCGAATCCGAACACTCCCGACTAAGCCCGATTAGAGCCGAGCAGAGCCGAGTCACGTCACAGTTAGTCACTGTCACTGCATCGCGTCTCGTCACTGCTTGCGCAAGGCGCTAGGAAGGAACAGTAAGGAACGTATGTGATTTTGTAACGTTGTTATTTTGTGAAAAGTCACGGTGACACGTTTTGAAGGCGAGTCACGGTGACTTTGTCACCGTGACGTTAATTAACCCCCATGTCTACTGTCATATCGTAAGAATCGAGCGTGTTGTGAACATTTTGCAAACGAATTGTTAATTTTTTTGAATTAGATCATAATGTTGGGCTTGTGATACCTATTTGTTGTGGAATTTTTAGTGTGGTGTTTTTACCAATGTTATTGAATTAAATTAGCGTGCGACGGTTGCATCGCATTTAAAACATCAGCCTACTTTGTTCAAGTTGACCTGCTTCGACTGTGATTTTAAAAAGGTAACGGTTTATTTATTTATGTTGTGTTGTAAAATTTCTAGAATAAATTTAGCTAGCTTGGCGCTTTAATCAACAAGGCTTATCTTTAAAGTGCGCACAGCCAGTAAACCGTAGTACCGTTTTCATATCAAGTTTTTCCAGATAAATCTGTTTATGATGTCGTGTTGTGTTAACTTAATCACTTTTGCCCATTACTGACTCGTTGTGCTATTAAATAAATATCTAAATAATTCTTAGTTAACCTTATAACTAAACACATTTAGTTTCAAATGCTTTTGATGCGTTTTATGCCCTACTCAAGCCAAACGGTTCAAACAAAAACAAATAAAATAATTTACTTCAAACTTGATATTTAATCTTTATTTTATAGTTGCTTTAGAAAGAAAGTAGGCATACCTAAGCAAATTTATTGAAAAGTGGTAACCGCTTGCTTTCTATAGTAATTATGAATAAGTATTTATGTATATCAAAATAAACATAATTGAACCAAAGCCCATCTTAATTTTAATAAAAAAAGTTGTTTCAATGGTCGTCATTTTAATGAATAATTATACAATTTCCTATTTATGTAAGTAAACATACATTTAGTTTATTGAAAAAACAATGACTCATCATTTTTGTTTTAACCTTGACAAATAAACAGAATTTAAATATAATACAATCCAATCTTACAACCAATTTTGTCCAAGTTAAGAATCTGTTATTTAGATATTATTTAACTATATCTGCTATGATTTTTATTATAGTCTGGCAGCTAAATCACTGCAGCCAGATGACACTTCCAAATGTCATTTTATGAAATAATGATACATTTATTTCACTAGTGCTCGACTAAGGTCGCATAATGAATGATTTGATTATTGAACGAACGAAATATTTTATGAATGTCACATTCGTAGTTTAGTATATTTCAAATTAAGCGCGATACTTTTGAGGGGTTCAAGATTCATATTGATATGCTATGCTTTGAAAATTCTCAATTTCAAATTTCAAATTCTCTATTTCAACATAAATGACGCAAATTAATTTATTACATTGTTCATTCTTTCATTCACTCACTAAGTCACATCACTATTTAATATTTGCCAAAAACTGACAACACTGAAAGTGTCATCTGGCTGCAGTGATTTATCTGCCAGACTATAGTCAACTTTAGTGGATGCTTGATGCATGAAATAGTGGCAACTCTTCATGACAGTACAAATAAAGATTTGGGAAATATTACAGAACAGTTGAAAGACCGCAGATTCGATTTTGCCTGTCCAAAAATTTTAATCTTTGAACAAATTGAATGTTTATTTGTACACCTGAATTGTGGATGTTACCTGCATTTTATTCTCTTTTTATCCACGTACCATCAGCCAACTATGTGGTCTATCACCTCCAGCTTGAAAATCCTTTGCACATCATAAAATATAACGATGATAAGTCATAGCTGTCAACATAACAGTCTGACTTAGAGACAGATTCATTTGAAAGGAAGTTGGATGCAAAATGATAGACCATTTATTCACTCACTAAGTCACATCACTATTTAATATTCGCCAAAAACTTGACAACACTGAAAGTGTCATCTGGCTGCGGTGATTTATCTGTCAGACTAATTCACATAAAAAAAAAAACTATAGTTCAATTGGTGTTAATCGCCTCACAATATTGAATTATTTATTTGCAGGATCTCAGTCCTTTATACTGGCAATAAATCTGCAATCCTCCGATGCTGCTTGTAAAATAAACATATTCCTGTCTATATATATAGGTACATCCCACTGGGCACAGACCTCTCAGAATGAGAGGACTTGGGATATAGTTCCCTGGTACACTCAGTGCTTAATCCCAGGCATTGCTTGTGTGCCACCTTATTTCATAAAAGTAAATAAACAGCCTGGTCAGATCAGGGACCAAGGAAATGAATCTTGACCGCTACTTCCTCTAACCAACTCGGACCCCATTCAATCTAAATATAACTCATGCTTCTACCTTCCACAAGTGATTGCATGATTTGTTATTTAAATAATGGTAATGTTCAGAGGCTATGGTTATGTCATATCCAGAAATTTCTTTTATTATGATATTTTGTTGAATCTATACTAATACTTGTTATGTACCTATAATTGAAAGCTAAACCTTTAAAAAGGGGATAATCTTTAGAACTAATAGGAAGTTGCATTATATCTAATTATAACTATGTAGTATCATGATATATACCATTTTCATTCTTACCTGTCCTATTTGGTAAACAAAATTCGAACCTCAATATGCAAATTTTTGTAAAGAATAAGGTGTATTATGTTATCAAATAAACCTGAGGTAATATTTTGTACATAATTTTGCTGATATTTTATCTCCAGTTCCTTTATTTACGATGAAATAGTTAAAAAATATCAAAAATGAGACGTTTGGAGGTTAGAATTTTGTTTACCAAATAGGACAGGTAAGAATGAAAATGGTATACTTATTTCATACCTGTGGCATAGGCTACTTTTTGTTTAGCGAAATTGTAAAACAGGTGTAGTTTCCCTTTTTTATTTGCTGTATCTTGCAATCAGTTGATTTGGACGAGCAGATATGTGGTGCGGGTTTGTCGTGTAAATTTGGCTCTTTAGGGAAAAAATCCTGGCCTAGACCTATACTGCCTATACTGTGCTTTTTAGGATGTTATATCTAATTGTAATTTATAAAGTGGGTCTGCCTGGTTATTATGATAAAGGCAAGAAATAAACTCTTAATTTTAGAAAGCTTTAATTTGTAACGGGTGCGCAAAGGTATCATCATCATCATTATATATCTATCAAGGTATTCGCGCAGACGTAGCGGTATTTTTTTTTTTTTGTATTTTATTTACTTAAATTAACGTCGGCAAACGTATTCCCGGAATACCGACCAATAGGTATACTTGATATGTATCCCTACTAAGATAATAAAATAACCTTAGTATACATATCGTCACCTCTATGGCAAAGTCATAAATCTGCAAAAATTGAACTTTTCAGGGGAGCGTTTTGAAAGTTCAAAAATCATATTTGGAAATATGTGGCATCAAAATCTCATTTTTGCCAAAACTGCAGATTCATGACTTTGCCATAGAGGTGACGATATCAGGCGTGGCATCCATATATAGAACTCTATTCACAACGGTTTCCCTCAATCAAGTCAATCTGAGCGTCTCTTTCCACATTTATTTGAAAAAAATATATATAGTATGCCGAAAGCTATGTCGACGACACGCCAGCACGCCTTTGATACAAGTGGCGGCACGTAAGTAAAACGTGGAGAGGATATGCGCAGTATGAAAATGATGTTGTTTTTCATACTGCGCATATCCCCTCCACGTTTTACTTACGTGCCGCCACCTGTACTTATCGCAAAATTTCATCGACATCGCATTAAAATCTAAGCTATTGTGCTAATACAACACAACAGCAATAGCAGCATAACATTCGCTCCCAATTCTTAACCAAATTACTTCCTCCAATTTTACCAACACAATCGGTTGCCCTTGACTGGATCTACTTGACCTTTTAACTTAACTATGGCTATGCATTACTGCAGCGGCTATGCGATTTCGGTACTTATCCGATAAGCGATAAGTCTGATAACGATAAAGTGGCCTTCGCGTGTGGGTACGGACTAACCTAGATATATATAAACGAGTATAGACAAAGTTAAAAAATAAAGAAAAACGGTATATATATTGTGTATATCTATAGCTTTTACCAGAGAATTGAAGCCCATCGGGGGAATTGGCGAATATCTTAGGAATAATGTTATAGGCGATGCGGCTAGCAACCCATCACTATTTTGATTCCCCCTTTCCACCTATACGACCTCAATCGTGCTAAACGTGGCTTTTAGGTCTTGTCACTTTAGGCTCTGTCTACCCCGTAAGGGATAAATACGTGATTAGTGTGTGTATGTATGTATGTTTCAGTGTTGTAACGAATATTCGCATTCGCAAAATTACTGCGAATGTTTTGCGAATATCAAAAAAAAATTGAAGGTGCCTAATAGTTGTTTAATTATATAATTATCGCCGCCCGGTAAGGTAGATAGATAGCCCCTAGATTGGCTAGGCTAGGTGCTAAATTAAATAGCCCCATCTAGCAACACTGAGCGGAATAACACTTCAATCGGATGCGTTCGTATCAACTCCGCTATTCTCAGAACAAAAAACAAACTGAACGCACTTCGTTCGAACGGGACTGCCACCAAAGTCACCAAGCCATAGAGAAATGGCGCTAAATTTTAACAAAAACTGAATATTCGCATCCGCATTCGCATTCGCGAATGTTGGCAGCAGATATTCGCATTCGCATTCGCGAATGTCCAAAATATGGCATTCGTTACATCACTAGTGTGTTTACCAGAGAATATCTTTTAGCGCTTCATATTACTTAGGACCATTGTCCTTATATATGAAGCACTATCCGGGGTGTGATTCAAATACTACAAGAACCTCATGATATGTTCGCTGAGTTATAAGTGCCGGCACGTAAGTGTAGCAATGACCTTGTATGCGCAGAAGTGTAAAATACGGTATCCGTGGGTGCGCAGATCCTCTCTACGTGACTCGTCATCGTTAGACTTACGTGCCGGCACGTAGTTATAAAGACAATAATAACTTGACCTGTTCGCTCGTAGGAATTATACGGAGTCAGGTGTCTCGATGGTCGTGTGTTAATGAGCGCAGAGCGCAGCGTGCATACAACAAACGAAGTTTACCTATATATCTGTTAAATTAATTTTAACTAATTTGCTCTTATTTTATTAAAACACACGATTTTAGTAACGAATTTATTTGAACGGTTGTACAAATAACTCACAAACAGGGAACAAAGGCTGTAATAATTCTAAACAAGTCTTTAGCACGATGAAGTACACAATTCGCTTAGAATCACGCAATAATAGAAAGAAGAAGCAGCAAAAGATAGCTCACAAAACACGGTGACAAAGGAGATGCTTCCAGGCCGACGGTCGAGAGAATAAGAGATGATAAGAGCCCGGCACAGCAAGAGGCGGGTATTTAAAGACCAGTCGCACGACGTCACCCGCCTACCACCCAATAAATTAAGTTTCTAACATTAATTAATACTACTAGCTGTTGCCCGCGACTTCGTTGGCGAAGAATTCGTTTATCGTTATCACGCGGGAATTTAATAAATGATTTACCTAACCTATTTTTCTGGGACAAAAGTCAGGGTTAAACCCTAGTCCATTCCCGGGGCTCTAAACTATGTTATCTATACGAAATTTCCTCTACAGCGTTTATGATATGAGGGTGATGAGGTAACAGGCAGGTAGAGTACTTCTGCGTTTATAATATTAATAGGGATTAGCGGGGACAGGGATGGGGCTTAGTTGAGTGTCCGACTATTGCGTTTTTAGTATAGGCCCGTGGCCCGCGGCATAGTAAATTGTTTCAAATAAAGAAATAAGCTGAATATTATTGTATAAGGTGTGCAAAGGCTCTTGGAGCGCCTTCACATACTCTGCGGCCCGGCCCTGGAACTCACAATGTCACACGTGGCCCTTGGCCAGTAAAGTGTGACGACCGCTTATAACAGCTGGCTGTTCATCTATTGGCCTGAGCCTCCACGCACATTAGTTCCGTTAGGAAAGTCTAGAGATAGAAATGTTTAAACAGACAGTTAATTAAGATTGCATGTTTACACACAGTTGTATGGTATAGTTTTATAAGCAAGATAATTGTATAGGTAAGTAGTACGCGGGTAGCGGTTTTTTTAACATGGCAAACGAACAAGTGATAGTTCAGATATTGATAAGTGGACATCAGTATCCACGCGAGAGGATTACAGATACTTCATATGCCAGTAATTGCACCGGCTGCCTTAGAACCTTGCCTCACCGGGACGCCATGGTGACGTTCCCAGCTACATATCCTATACATACAACTACACATGGATACACGCGAGAGTCAGGAGAGAAGTCAGGGGAGGTGTGGGAGTCAGTTTCCTTGCGGTGGTTCTTAGCCATGTTTGGTAAAAATTGGTTCAGTAGTTTGAAGAGTATCAGCTCTTTTCCAAAATGATCTGAGGCATTTTTGGCATAAACATTTTTTTTTTATTTACGTATGATTATGATTACTCGATTAATGGGCGGGGGGTTTTTAAATGTTTTATTTAATATATACTAATACTAGCGACCCGCGCCGGCTCCGCTCGGTATATTATGCATGGATTATACATATAAACCTTCCCCTTGATTCACTTTATCTATTAAAAAAACCGTATCAAAATCTGTTGCGTAGTTTTAAAGATTTAAGCATACATAGGGACATAGGGACAGAGAAAGCGACTTTGTTTTATACTATGTAGTGTAGCTCCGAGCTAGGGACATCGCCATGTCGTCCCGGTGAGGCAGGTCTCTTACTCACACTCTACGCCAGAAAAAATAAATAAAAAAAAAAACAACCATTTTGACTTCTAAATGAAAATAGTTAACATTTTAGTTACGCGCTGTTGTTTTGTGTGTATTTAATTTCCAATGGAAAATATTTATTTAGAAACGTTCGAGTGGGCTTAGCTTTTTTCCAGCTTGTCTAAAACTGAATTGTTGATATTCTTTGAAGACTAAAATAATTTAAAATACCTAAACAACTGTGTTTGCCAAATAACGTTTTCCGGTGTCGAATTATCGGTTCGTTTTGCTTCCGCAGTTTTTTACATTCAAACCCGGTTATTGACGTCAAATTAAATGGTCTGGCGTAATGTTATTAAAGAAAATAGGTACATTTAATTTTGCAAAAAAAATTCAGTTGATTACCCTTTTGTAGTTGTTCTGTTATTAATTGCATTAATCGGAAACGAGCAACTTATGTCATACATACTATGTACATGACACAAACATTGCAAATGGAATAAATCCTTGTTATAATATTTTTCAGTAGTTTTTTATTGTTATTACTGTCCAGAAAATATCTCGCGAAGATTGTGTCAATCAATTCAAAAACAGGGTTAGCGATAAGCGCTTTTGTTCACAGAATTACGGTTTTAAGATGTTTTTTGTCATCAAATTCAATTCCTGGAACAGTGACAATGACTAATATTTGCGTACAAACCGTAGTAACGTGCTTTGGATACTGCTTTAGAAGCTTTTTTATTTGGCATCTTAAGAGCTTATGTTTAATCAATGACCCAATATATTCAGAATAACGTTAAAAAACATACCTACAAAAATATGAAATAATCACCAAATTTACGACTCAAGTATAACCGATTTTTTTCTTGTATTTTTTTTTACACAAATATTTTAGACAGCCAATGAGGCTCCGCCTGGCGGAGCTCCTATTCTGATCTGAGTAGTTTTGGCGCTTCATCGTTTGACGTGTTTCTAGACAGACACACAGACAGACAAACGAACGGACGGACGGATACTGCAACCGAGCGAGTGTCTAACTAAATAAATATAAAACGTACTTTCGTCTACTAACCACAACACGAATATTTGGGATATCTCTAGTCTTTTTTAAAATAAATAACGCCACATGCACGCTTTCAGTCACGTCACTTTTTTCCATATAAAAAAATCATGTCGAGCTCGTTTGCGCAAAAACACCGCATCTGTCGATGATTAACATCTGGATAACCGTAACAATTTACCTTAACGTTTGTGACAGCCGTGTAACTGATGTTGCCTATTAATCGTTACTTAGTGCGGTGCAACGAACGCAATAGTCGACGGACCGTGAGCACACTATACCTACTCTCTGGGCAATAATTGGTGTTTCCGTTGTTTACTAGTTTCTAAACCGTGGTCTTGAAACACGTGATAATTGGCTAACCGACGTAAACTGCGCTAAGTTGAACGTGGAAGGTGCTGAGGGTGACCTTTGTGCGGTGCGAAACTTATCGCGACTCGTTAGTAATATTGTCTGAGGTTCACTTTTATTTAGACTGAAGTTTAGTTCACTGTATATCGCTTGTTGAGACAGCCCAGCCCGGCTAGCACGACAGCGCACAAGAGTCGCGTCGCGCGCGCGCGAGATAGACTACCCGTCACTTTCTAGAACGAACAGTTAGAAAAAGACGGGCAATCTATCTCGCGCGCGACGCGACTCTTGTGCGCTGAGCTAGACGTGCAGGCTTGGTGGACGTATGACATGCTAGCTTATTGCGTAACTCGCTCGCAATCGCCATCGTCTTCATTTTGACAGTTCATGTATGGGCAGACAATTGGCATCGGAATCAGCTAGCTGTCTCATTCATACAAGAACTGTCAAAATGAACATGATGGCGATTGCGAGCGAGTTACGTAATAAGCTTGCTGGTTAAAGTCGCGGGTTCACGGTGGATGCAAGCCGCTTCCAACCGAGGCAACTGGAGGACTATGGGGAGGCCTATGTCCAACAGTGGACGGTTGATGTGATGATGTCGTTTGTTGTAACATAGGGTTGTTCCGCCTCGCTTAGGATAAGGAGAAGTACACGGAGCTAACGGCCTACCTTCACTAGTTGGAGAGGCAATAAAAGAAGATGTCGTTAGTAGGGATGGGTACATATTCGATGTTATCAAATTTAGAATGAAATTATGTGCATATTATGTGTAATAACACATAATATGCATGAATTTCATTCTTTTCATTTATTCTTTGGAAAAAACCGCTCTAGCTATAGCGCAATGTCACAATTTGATCAGATTACGCGTACTTTCGTAAAATTATGTCGATTTAATCTAAACGATGTAAAAGTGATTCCCATAAAGCGTAATAAAAAGACGTTTTGCACAAATAACTTTGCAAGATTTCTAATGACACGGCCACAAATTGCGTTCATAATCGCTCGAGAGCAGAGATTTAAGGAGAGAGTTTAATGCAAGTTTCGAAAACTTGAAAACTTGATAATTTATAGGGTTTTAATGGATTTCATCACACCTTGTAAGTTATTTATAGAATTAATATTTCAAAGTGTACGACAGATATTTAATGGATCGTTCTGGAACTTGTTTATAAATCATTCATTTTGATAAGACTGCCAACAGACTTATTTTGTAACGGGGTCGTAAATAGTAGCTTGTATTCGTCCTAATAATGACTTGGCATTTACAAGTCATTATTAGGATGAATCGCACTAAAAGGGACCGTAATCTGAAACGGCGCAACGTTCTCGATTCTCCTTTCCGCCAACGTGTTGCTTATGTTTTTGGTATGGGAAAATAATCAATTGTTTCTCAAATTGTTATTTCGTATCGAAGAAAGTAGGCTATAAGGTCAGTCGTCTTCGGTCGTGATGTCCCTGACTAACGGACGAAAATGAGTGGATGTTTAACGATATCAAATTACTTATCAGATTTGGCTTCCGAGTGGGCACTTATCTCGAGTTGCTTCGCATTTTTTACTCACAAGATGCAAGCGCGCAATGTTTATTCCATATTTTTTAAAAGCAGCGTAATTTTTCCCGACTGTTTTTCGCTACTGTTGCTTTATCATCTCATCAACTCTCAATCAATTATTGATAAGTATTCCAAGTAGTCTGTATTTGTCCATCAAATTTTATAGCACTTCACTTTAATGTTTTATTAATCAACGCTTTGTGTAGGTGTTGTGAAATTGTTAAATGTTTTGCGAGGATTCGCAGCGGACGATTCTTGAAGGACGGTAGAGTTAGCACTACAAATAGCCCCTATCCCCAGGGAGCCCAGTTAGTTTCACAAACGCAACAATGTGCGATTTCTCGTTTCAATATGCAAAACGTAAATGGGAAACGAAATACCATTTACTCGTTCAATCTAAGTTATATTTTCTGCATTTTAATCCTTTTGCTCTATATTTCTTGCATATTATTATTAGTATTGATAGGCTTTACTGAGTAGATGACCTCATAACTAGCTATTAGTTAGCCTGGTTTATTTCCATTCAAAGTGAATTTCATACTTCATTCATAATAATTATTGTCTAAATCGTGAATTCAATGGTTGTTAAAAAATAATCTTATGGTAGTTATTTTTATGAATGAGCTTTCGACCGTTCTTTATTCTGCCCACACTCAAAGCAAAACCAGTCTGATATGATAATCAATTTATTAAGGTAGGTATAACATTATTTTCTGTGCCGGGCTAAACCATTAAGATAATCTCCCACTTTCACCTTATTCTTATCCGTAAATTAGTCGCTCGAGCTTTCTTCCTGATTGAAGTATTTCCTGTAATCGCATCGCATGCAAGAATTTAGTCCATAACTGTAGCTTTAGATAATATCGCAATTCTACCTATCATCATTTATTAAGAATTGAGCTCGTGTATTCTATTGTTTACTTGATATATTTCGCACGGTGGTGCTCTTATTGCAACTGAATCGTTTTAGTCGACGGCTCTCATTCACTCATTTGCCTTAAGGTAATCTTTTGGTCACATTCACATCGTCATGTCTCAGACAAACATCTATTCTATGGTTTCTCTCTCTCTCTCTCTCTCTCTCTCTATTCGGCTCTTGCTGTTTGTTTCTAGGTTTAAGTTACAATATTGACTGTTGGTTAGGGACGTAGTTCGTTTTCTGCCCTCGAGCCCTCTTGTCAATGGTGATTTCATCTGTTTGCTTGAAAGCCAGCGTCTTACGAATTGAGTATCTCATTTGAGAAAACAGTTGCTAATTATTTGCATTTTCAATGAGCAAAATGCAACGTTTATCGCGAATTTCTTCCAAGTCATCGATGTCCAGAGAACCGGCTTCCGCATGACGTGTTCATGCTCGACTAATGGGCCGCGCCGCGCCAGTAATGCTCTCCGCGCCGCGCCAACAGGTGCGCTCCGATACTTCCAGCGTTATTCTGCTGCTCTGGTACTTTTTCGGTGCCCGAGAAACTTTGTATTGTTATTTTTGGTGTTTGTGAAGTGATTGAATTAAAACTGAACTGTTTAAGATAGACTTGGAGTTAGGTGAAAAGGTAGCTTTTATTTTTGTTTTTTAAAGTTAAGCTGTCGCGAAAGTTGACCGAGTTCACGCGTCGAGTGTCAATAAATTCTTGAAGCTGGTTTTGGTTTAGTAGCATCGGTTTATTTAGGGTCATAAGTTTCATAACATAATCGTAAACTGAGGTATTGGATTCTCTTCAATTAATAGAGAGAAAGTGAATTCGGTAAATGTAACCTTAAGGTATCTAAATTCTTCGCTTCATGGAAGATTAAAATAATTGAAACTAAGCTAGAGTTAACTAACGTATCTTTTGTCGAGTATTAATCGAGTTTTCTTTTTAATATATTGTTACCAACTTTAATTTTACGATTTAATTGACACTTTTGATGATTCAAAGTTTGGAATACTTTCAAAAACCCGTTAATGCAATCTTTGTCCTTAATTCTAACTTTCTTTATTAAAAGTTTTTAATTAATCCAAAGACTTCGTTGAAGTTCGTTAAAAATTAGCTTTATTTATTCTCTATGTTTCACGAAAACATTTTTCGTTATATATTGTCAAATGCAGCAAACTTCTTTGCATATGAAACCTTATACATAGGCTTTTGATAATTCAAAGTAATTTATGGACAATATCTATCCACGGCCTCAAAGGTTAATGAGATAAACAGCTTAACTCATGTCATTGAACTTGATCAGAAAATAATTACCCACATTGTATGTAATCTGTTTAAATTTTCCAGTTTACGAGTAACATGTTGTGGCCGAGTGAAAAGTTCTCGATTATGCATATTTTGTGTAATGTAGAGTATCTTCATCATAGTGCAAGTGGCACAAATCTAACGCTTAGTACTTAATAAGTATGACGTTTTGGTATTGGCGTATTTATAAGGAAGGGGTGGGGATTATGAGCCCTTAATTGGTTATCGCAGTACGCAGTCTCTTCCTGTACCAAAAGTCCCAGTCCTACAAGACGTGTTACAGTATAGGCAGCAGAAGACAGTCTAATCAGCATACATAATCATAATCATTAATAAGCTTTAACTGTAGAGTAGACCTTCCTTAGCAACAAGGCTGTAGACAATGAGCATAGCATAATAATTACTATTTGGTAGTAAGCGTATTTGTTTTATCTCAGCCCTACATACTGACAGTCGGAAAGTAGATAGATCGATACTGGCGTGCAATGCAGGTAGATTATATTTATATATACCCTATTGTATACTTTGTTCTTTGTTTTTGTATTGTTTTGTACTGATTTTTGGTGTTCAATAAAGAGTGTTTGTAATGTATTGTATTGTAGATGGTCTGGACACCTACGAATCACTCGCTTGCCGCACCACATAGTTGGCCTATCTAGAGTCTAGATTCTAGACGATCGTGTTACCTTACTGTTATCTACTTATTAGTGATTATTTCGCTATGTTATAGCTAACTATTACAAAGCAATTTGTTTTGTTGTTTTACGGTTTTCTGCAAGACAAGGTTCTTTACCAGAAAAGTAGCCTAAATTAAGACTCAATACTTCCCAAAGCCGCCTTGCTTCTTGTGACTTCGTCATTCATCAGTACGATAAACTGACTTTTATTTGTGTTTCATACGTCAGGTCAAGTTATAGTCATGTCGTCGTAAGAAACAACAGACCACGTTTTCAGAACTTTATCTGCTCTGTAATTCTCTTGGGTGCTAATGTTCTAAAACTAATTTACTTCATGATTCTCTTGACGTAATAAAATCTACACTCAATATCGGAGTTATATTGCATTTGACACGTGCAACCTTATTAACTATCACGGCGTATTAGATATTTAATACTCGATACGTTATGTCATTAATAGTTATTGACGTAGAGTCTAAAAATAGTGATGATTCTGGCGTCTTTGAATCATGCCTTGCATTTAAGTAAATAATTAAGTGAATTACCAGTTAATTTGTCTTTAAAATTTGCTTATTTCGTTTGTTTATTGTATTTTGTATGCGCTCCTTTTTCAGAAACTATTTTGCTTTTTTTGTGTCGAAGCTCCAATACAATATTACAATTTATTTGGTCTACTTGATTATCCTTTTGGAGCTAAGAAAAACTTGTCATTGTTACTAACATCAGTCGAAAACTATCCTATTCAAGGTTGTCTCTGTTAGGATTAACGGTTTTCGCTATTAGCATCATGTCTAAGTGAAACTTGCTCGTCTGCTTGCTTTTGATGTTGCCGAATCATATTATGACGATCTACAAATAAAAAAACTTCCAGTCGACTGAATCTGTTTAATAAGTTTAAAGTTAAAGAAAATACACGATCATTATTCGAATTCACTTTGTCTCCAATTAACTGGTTCAATGAGCTGTGTTCAAATCATTGTTTTGATTTTCGTATTTTTCGCATTGCGTTATATTTATCATGATTTTTGATTATCTTTTAGCGTAAGAGCTCTGTTAAAAATGATTGTCTTTTGTGACACAACGGAATTTCATTTTCGAGAGCTAACTCAAAACATTCCAGTCTGCTGCACTTCTAAATTTGCGCTGCTTTTATCTTACTCGACCGTTGCCACAATTTCAACAGTTAGAATTTAGTTTACGAGTTTCTTGCATGATGAATATGAAAGCCAGACCACAATTTTGCCTACTTGCTTTATTCAAACCACTACAAATTACTGAGTGCGGAAAAAAATATGAATTAGCACTTATGCTATTTTACATTTTTTCAATGACAATGACCTCTTATTGGTATGACTATTGTGGTAACCACGAAACATTGTCTTCAAAGGAAAACTTATTATAAAAACCAAAGTCATTCACGAGCAATTTTTCATAACTTTACACAATTGAAAAGAGCACAAAAGCTATTACCATAACAAAACTACTGTTCATTTGTAAATGCCTGGTACATAGCTCCATTTCAATAGCCCATATTTAACATTCAAAATAGCATTCCAGGTTAATGGAATGAACAGAAAGTGAATGGATTAAGTTTTTCCATTAATTGATGGTAGACCCAATGCCTAATATAGAGAAGCGTAGCTCAATGCCGTGTGCCAAAAAAGCCGATTCCACCTCGCTATAAGCTCTCGAATAAATTAATCGAGTCTGTAAGGCGAGGTTTGCTTTCGATAAAATCCGGTCTGGCTTTACATACTTTTATTTGCGGTGCCTGGAAGGCTGATGCACGATGCAACTCGCTCATTACGCGAATTGAACGCGAGTAATGGTTGCCCCGGATAATTTAATAGGTGTTCTTCTAGGTGAGATAATAATTCCCGTGGTTTCAATGTGAAAAGTAGTAGTTCAAATTTTTATTCTGATTTTAAGATGAACACAATAAGGATAAGGAATATAATTTTTCCTTCTCGTTAAAGATATATTGTGAATAAGTATAACTTTGAAGAAATTCCAACCGCTGGAAGTGGTAGAAAAATTGATTATTTTGAAGGAATCTTACATAGGTAGGTACATACGGGCACGCAACTTAATAAAGGTTTTTAAAACTGAGAGATTCAGGTTTATGGATTTCCACTATGGAAGATTTTTGTAAAACCAATCTACGACGTACTACGACGTACTACGACGTAGGTATATTAAATACACGTATGATTTGTTAAATTGCCTTTACACATCTTATGTATTTATATGTATTGGTACATTTATGGGGTTATGACAGCATTATAGAGATACATATTAGGTGATACTGTTTCTGACTCAGCCAGATTTGAAGATTGTAATGTAACACCTAGCATTTCCAAACCGTGTGTTTTAGTTATCGTTGGTTGCTTGCTACACGGAATATCAATTTGTAAAGTTTATAGCGCTGGTAGTACACTTGTAGTAAGTATGTTACAAAATCAAATTACTTAACACTGTTTATATTTCTCTATTATTTTATCGCATGATGATTACCTTTTACTACTTACTAGGGATGTTATGGATATATAATTTCGGATCCGGATATGGATATCCATAACAACACTGCTCTAAAGTTGCCAGCCGGGCAAAAACAAAAACTTGTCACGACGTGTCATATTTACTATAAAGTACATATAACCCGTACTACGAATTAGCTGTGCACCTCGCGCTGTGACGTCATTAGGTAGCGGGAGAGGTGTCGCATTCCAGCGGAGTGCACAGTTAATTCGTACGAGTTGTAGTATTTAGTTAGACTCCGCCCTATCCGAAACTATCCAAAACTTTTATTTCGGATTCGGTTACGGTTACGGATATTTTTTTATTTCGGATATCCGATAGTTCCGGTTCCGTATATGGATATCCATAACAACACTGCTACTTACGTCATAATTCATTAAATTTTTAATCCAGTTTTTGCTGTACTACTGTGCGATTAAACTGGCAGTTGTTTTATACAAGTAATCAAGTTATCAGTCATTATTAATACCAATAAATCTGTAATCAATCAAATTCACATTGCATTCTACATTACTTAACGGTAGCGTCTTGTCTTATTGGTGGTATATGAAATATCATTTTATCAAGCTACGATACTTTATATCTGCTACTCTAGTTTAATTCTAATAAATTATCATTTTGTCATGTCCCGTTTGCATGAATATGGGTCGCAGGATTAGTAAATGTCAAATAAACCTGTTTTAACAATGTATTTAATGGAAATGATGATGATAAATTGAACACAAACAATATCACCTTTATTGTATATTCTAAATAACAATTTTATTCACTTTACTATGTTGTCGTCTGCCTCGTTTCTCGTAGATAGAACCACGTCGGCAAGCCTAATGCCTAGTAAAAACTGAACGAGCAAGTCCTTTGCAATTGAATTTTCTTGAGAACAGCCTGTATAAACACAGCTTCTTTGTATTCTTGTTTGATTTTTGTTATCTGTTTCTTCATGATGTATAATCCTGTATTATTTCGCTATCGATGTTTTCATTTCGGCGCAATTCGGGTAGACGGGTTGTTATCGCTATCTGGAAATGGGCGCCGCATTCGAAGATCCTTCAGTTTTTAGGGTTCCGATTTCCGATAGCGATGGAATTTGTCCTGTTAAGACCCTTTATGGCCGTCAGTAATCTTTAAAACAATCTAAACAGAAGCAATCATCCATTCAAGGAACCAGAGGTACAATTTTCGTATAATCATTAGAAAACGGGACCTAGTTATTTATAACAATAACACTAATAACAAATAGAACAGGTCAACTCAACATTATGGTTTGGTTACAGATGTTTTGTTCCCGTGCCCGAGTGCGAAGAGTAGTATGAATGGAGCCTTTTAGAACAAAGATAATTCTACAAACATTTTATTAATCAAAATAAAATGTCTGCCAACGAGATCAGTAGGCTTATTGTCTAACTTCATTTTGACAGTTCATGTATGGGCTGACAATTGGCATCGGAATCGGCTAGCTGTCACATTCATACACAAACTGTCCAAATGAACACGATGGCGATTGCGAGCGAGTTAGACAATAAGCCTACAGTGGCCAATAAAGGAGCCTACATATTCAGAGGACTGTGCTTTCCTGTGATGCATGTAACAATTAATCTCTGACATGTGTGATGTACCTAATCTCGTGAAGAGAGTCCGTGTTTGGACGAAACCCTTTGTGCATACCAACGCCGCAAAAATTTGAACCGGCAAAAATACATTACGGATTATGTATTCCACTAATGTAAATAGAATGACCTTATCTGCGACACGGCTTTATCTATATGTCACTCACATGCAAAAGATCGTTTGCTTTGTATTGTATTATTCACACAGACGTCGTCAGCATAACAGGATTTTGCAGCGGTTTAGATTGTTAATATTTATACTTTCGCATCTCTCACACTTAAGAATGTTAAAAGTATGAAAAATTAAACTGTTGACTTAGAATACTTAGATGGTTTAACACAGAAACTACTTATATGATGTTAATTATGAATACGTAAGAACTATTTAATATCTAGATAGGGAGAGGAAAGTCCACCAACGGGTCGTTCGCGTCACTTTATTTTTATGACTCGAGCAAATATTGACAACGGGCATTATCGCGAGTTACGTATCGCGTCTGCTATTTCGAACATGTTTCACTTTCTCATGTGATAGGGGAGAGGTTACTGTACGAGATATGATAACATCTATGTATATCGTAATGTTAATCAAAATGACACCAGTTTTTATAACTTTGATCGGAATCACATGTCTTTTTAACTGTCAAATTATTCCTAGTTGGAGTGCATATTCAATCATTGTTGATTGATTTGCCATCAATCAGAATCTATCAAATACCTCCCATCTGGCTCCATTAAAACCGTTTATCAATCACGTGACGTGTCGTTTACATCCAATTGGAAAGTTCCGCCTGTTAATATCAAAGTAGCCAAAACAAATATG
Source organism: Pandemis heparana (assembly GCA_963854515.1). Taxonomy (NCBI): domain Eukaryota; kingdom Metazoa; phylum Arthropoda; class Insecta; order Lepidoptera; family Tortricidae; genus Pandemis; species Pandemis heparana. The sequence continues at coordinate 11,255,511 of OY978018.1, read as the reverse complement.
TGATCATCATTTATATTCTAATCATAAACTCAATTTAACATAATATTTTTACTCGCCACAAATATTGAATGCTAACGCTGGTAGTAGGCGAAATGAATTTGCTTTCGCTTCGTATGAGTACTTTCTTGAGAGAGCCGATGTGCCCTGAATGCTGATTTGGTTGATTTTCATCAAGATTTCAAAGTAAAGGATTTGAAATTTCTCTTGATAAATTTGAGTCTCGCTTGAGTCTCGACACGTATACGTCACAATCACAAACCTCTGCATATTTGAGGGTACTGGCGTATAAAAATGAAGTTAGGCTATAACGGCACTTTTTCACAATAAAGGTTGTACATTTTTTATTCTTCGCGCACTTCCCTGACGCTGTGTATATGAACGTCTGCCTCTCTTGAAATAGCCCCGTGTACAGATTAGACTTTATCGCTGTTTGCAGTTTAAATTACTGCGTTAATGTCCTACTTAAATATCTCATCAATAACGTGAACCACTTTTATTTTCTGCGCTAATAATCTTGTCTTTTTTTTGCCGAGCGTTCATTGGTGCGCGGGCGACTATGCGGATCCATGCGTGGATCCAAGAGACATACGCTACGTAATCGTACCACAACACGTGTGAATCAGACTGTGAGAGTGGCACGCGATATTGTCTTTCCTATTGAAAAAAAAATTGTACAGATAGTGGTAATTATTCCGTAAATTGTTCTGGAAAATTATTTTTTTGGATCGAACCACCATAGTTTAAAAAACTTTTCACTGTGAATTATCTCAGGTATGCCTATTCATGTTATAATTATAATGCTCGAAGATATTTATTTAATATTACTGATTTTATTTTATTTTTATTTGTATTACAAAGATATGAAATTGAATTGAGTTGTGTGTGAGGGAATCATGAAAAAGCTTCTCTTGTGCTATATCCTGCAAGAACTTAGAAAAGTATTTTCTTCCATGGTACTCTGGCTACTACAAATATACCTACACTGAATAGTTTTATTGGTACATTGATTTATTAAGTGATGTAGCTATTTGTACCATAGAAAAAAGGTGATTTTGTTGTACCACGGAAGCAACTAAGTAATTTACTATGTCGCGTTCCGAAATGACGAATAATTTTTTTCTTATTTGAGAGAACTTTTCGTGATAAACCTACGCTTTTCCTCCTTTTTTCCTGGAAATTGGTTACCCGATATGTCGGAAAGTTACTAGTAAGCCCATGGCTTTATTTATGGTTAGGGCCTATACAAACAAACTATCAGGAACGAGAAAAATAAACTTCTTCCTCAAATTGATCAATGTATGCAAAAAACTTGATTAAACTTGGGTCTTTTTTCGCCATGCCTCACTCAGGGCACCATTTCAGATATTAAAAAAAAAACCGGCCACAGGCGAGTCTGACTCGCTCTCTTGAGTGTTTCATGCAAATAAAGAAAATGGGACTTTTAAATAGGTAGCGTTAGCGTTTTCCAAAGGCTTTTTTTACGTGAAAAATCGTAAAATTATATATTTTTTCATTAGAAATGGAGATTTTTTTTCTTTTCTTGTCTTTTTTTGGCCTTAATTTTACCGCAAAATTCTATGTCGACCAGAAGTACCTTGTAGGTTATTATTTATCACGATTTTTATGAAAGTATGCATATTTTCAAAAAGTTGTACCTTTAGGTAGGACGAATTTAATGAATTACTTATACAAAAATATTTCATATAAATTTCCTTTTGATGTAAGGAACCCTAATAAAGTCTAAAAATATTATACATAACATAGCATAACCGAATATCAGACATGTCTAAAAAGTTTACTTGTAAAGACATATCGACAAAAAGTTCTAAACCATCACGTATTTCATTACGTCTCGTCTCGCCAAAACAATCAGCACATTGTAAATTCTCATATACCTGTACTGTACCAGACACTTCAATACCAACTTCTACTTTATGCTCGACTCGCTGTTTGTAAACTAACCTTAATGTTACTCTCATGCTTACACTTTCAGTTCAAAGAAGTCGCAGTCTTACAAGGTACACAATAAGGTTTTGATCTAACAACTGTCAATACGTTGCTAAGTCACGCCCTCAGCTAGGCTTAAGAAAGGCTGTTTAACCAGCAAACCGTAATTGGCATTGACATTGTGTATAATTTAATTTGTTTGAAGAAGGCGATGTAAGACGTCTACGTTTTGCTGACTTGGAGTAAAAAGATCTAGTCTATCTTGTTGACTTATAGGTCGAGTTGAGCCAGTAAAAAGTGGAATGAGAATTCTAGCTTAGTCGTGCGATTGCGTGTTGCTCGGGTTCATTTCTTGCTGGAATTCTGATCACCGACTAGATATTTATTGCGTTGCAGATTTTATTTAATCACAGTCTGTGGCAATCTTGAAAAGTTATTCTCAATTTCTCACACGCGCATCTCTTCTAGTCAAAGTAAAGTTTTAGCAAAGTAAATAATTAGTTTGTAACAAGATTATAAAGGTAGCAAGGTACTATTCTAACTTTAGTAATTTACTAAGTAGAAGTTGTTTTCAAAGTCAATAGAATGATGACATATGTTTGGATGTAGATACAACATTGTTTAGTGCGGTGTGTAGTTAGTATACTCTTGTTTATAAATACTAATTTTATTTACATACCGCATTTTGCTATTAAACGCATGTCTGTCTGGTATAGTAATACATGTCTATAAGTCTCATCTCATTTAATGCGAAACGCATAATATATGCGACATTAACATTTTACTCCCATCTGTATTTGAATTTACCGCAAACAAGTTTCTTGTGATAGTTAATTTATTATTTAAATTGCCGTCTAAGCTTCGTATCTTAGGAGTTAAAGTTTATCATTATGCGGTGACGAACAGCTGGTACAGTGAAGTCTGTGAATAACTGATGTTGTGAGACCGACTTGTAATCTTCACGCTCGGAGTATTCCCGTCTACCTCAGGGACGGTAACAAAGCCTTGCGATGTTAAATAACTCTCAGTGTACCTACTTATGGGTTTTATATGAAAATGACAGGCATTCGGTAACATCTGTCGCGTTCAATATCGAAGGCGACTTCAGTAAATTTTATGACTTATTTTTCAAGAATGGCCCTCCCTTTTGATGGTTAGGAAAAATCTTCTGGTGCATTTTACGTGTGTAGTTTGAGTAGTAATATTTTTGCAACTTTATATTCAGAACTAAAGTAAAATTTAATTCGTGAAGTCTGTAGAATTTGAAAGAATTGAAATGTTCAATAGGTTGGTAATTTTGTTTAACGTAGCTGATCTCTATCTAAAATTCTACATATACCTTTGTCATATTTGAGCCATTGTGAGCTTCTTGACCTAAATGTCAGATAAATATCGTCCGTGTAACCTAATAGTTAGAAAAGCACTTTTGGGTCTAATCACTTAGACTAAGTCAACATTGCCCTGTTTATCTTTACATGCAAAAAAACGATGGAGTGTTGTTGTTTGGGAGATAAAAATAAAAGGCTTATGTTCGTATTGCTCGTACCATACTTATTATGAAAACCAGTTAAATCGCCCTTTCTTCCAATTAACGGTTGAACGAATAATCTCATATGTTACTGTTACGGGGTACACGCCACATTACAATGGAACAAAGGCCTGTGATGTCTCACTCGGAAACGCTCCGCGTTATTCGCCATGCGTCGATAAATTAAACATTCATTGTTTGTGCTCTCCAAGCTTACCTTCGACCTCACTCATGTAACTCACGTACGCTCCCCAGCAGAACCCATGTCTTTGTCTAAACGATGTTTGTTTGCATCCTCATATTAAAGTTTATTTTTGTATTTTTCAGATTAACCACCACACGCGCCTTCTTCGCCTATCTCCAGCCTTAGCCTGTATTCATCACTGCCAACTATTCCGCCCTACTGCGTGCTTAATGTCGCCATGCTAGACAAGATTCATGTTCAATGTAAGAACGGAGACCAAGCTAGAAAACTTCAGAAGTGCTGGCGTACGTGACATCATCGGGATAAAAGAGACAGCGTCATGAGCCAGTCTCAGGATGAGGCCCGAGCGGCCAGGATACTGAAATATAAAGAAGAGAGGAGGAAACAGCTTACAGCAAGAACGGCGACGCTATTCTCTGAAAATGTCACTCAAAGGTAATTAAATTCTACATCCATTAACCAACTTCCTTGCGTGCTGAAAATTTTTGGATACATTTGACATTACTATGATATAGGCAAATACTTAATGTAACTTTTTGCTTACTTTCTTTAATTCTCTTTTATGTCTAATTTTTCGTATTTATTATTTTCAGGCGCCCAAGAAAAGCAGAACGTGCGCCTTTGGAGGATGCAACGGCTAATTTGAAATCATCATCAGATTTAAATCTTAACTCCATTTCTACATCTGTGCCTATTAGAACTACACGTACTTCTCGCTTAAGAGCTGCTGCCACAAATCATTCCGACTCCTCGCTGTCTCCAAAAAAATCAAATAGAAGCTCTTCAGCTCAGTCTCTTCTGGAAGAACATAAAAACAAATCACCTAAAAGCTCGAAAGTTATAGAAAGAGATAAAAATAAGTCTTCTCCGAATAAAAGGACTAGTCATCAGAAGGAAAATCAGAAAAGCACTTCAACCTCATGCTTTTCTGATAAAGAAATTGGTGCTATTAGATCGAAACCTAAACATTCCATTAGTAAAAATATTTTAGAAAAAGACAAACTTAATTTATTAGTCAGTAGTCCTAAAGAAAATAATGTTGACGAAACTAACGGTTTGAAGATTGAGGATACACAGAACGTAATCGAAGACAATGAATCTAAAAATAGTGATATAGAAAGTAAAGACAACACTTCCGTAAACCTAAGAGTCAACGGCGATGAAATTTTGAATGAAATTTTACTTGACAAAAGCATTTCTCCGAGTTTAGAAAAGGAAAAGTTTGAAGATTTGTTTAACAGATGTGTCGTAGAAGATGAGAAAATTCAGAGTGTTTCTCTGCTGAATAATACGGATAATTATTCTGATAGAAACCATTCAAAAAAGCTCAATATTAGTCACAAAAGTAACATTCCTATAATACAAGAACCTGTGGTAAAGAAAATCGATGTAATTGTCAAATTAGAAGATAGTGTTGTTGTGCCAATGGGTGTGAAGGATGAAGTGGGTGGATTGTTAGGGGCTGTGTGTGTTCGCAAAGTAGAAAGATTCAGTGAATTGCTCAGTAATTTATGTTCGCCTTGTGAAGCTGATGTTTTATTTGAAGACATCTTGGTTGAAAATGGGATCGACTCTGGCGGTGAATCGGTAAGTAGAATCCCCTAAAAATTTACTGAAACGGGATTTAATTGGTTTAAAAAATATTTGCATTTATTCAACATTTATTACGTCTTATGACCACGGCTTCTGCAATGCAAATGTGATTGTGATCGTTAAGTCAAAAATCAAAATCATTTTTGAAACTTTATTATTTTTACAATGCGGATAGTGAAGCCTACTAATTTATCTATTGATATTATTTTATTGATATTAGGCAGTTGATTTAATGGAGGAGCTGGGATGACCTGGTATTTTGCTTGTTTTCTATCTGTGATAATTCTCGTCTGCCGCGTGATGCTACTTTCTATGGCTGCAGTTTGCACATGGTAATGGGTTTATCAATTCCATTGTTGCGTAGAATATCTGTTCAAAACATTTTATGTTTGAATGAAAAACGGCATGGTCTAATATAAATATATACTCGTAAATATTTTTGATGTCAACCTAAAGTATATCTGAAGTAATTACGTAAATATCTTTGATGTCAACCTAAAGTATATCTGGAGTAATTACGTTTTATAACCCAATAATGATTGGCAATAAAAGCTATCTTCTGTAATAAAAACATTTGATATATAACGCAGCTGGATATTATGAGGATGATCAGATAAATAAATATTTGTGTTGGCTTCAGGCATCTTGTGTTCATCCAAGCTAAAAAGTTTAATAGTACTTACTACTACTACTTACTAGTGTACTTACTTAGTGTACTTAGTGTACTTAGTACTTACTAGTGTTTACTACTTATTTGACTTTACCTCATGATCCAATTTTTAAATTCACTAGCGACCTGCCCCGGCTTCGCACGTGTGCAATCAGTGTTTCTCTACTATTTTATGCATGTATTATGAATATATAAACCTTCCTCTTGAATCACTATACTATTTAAAAAAACCGCATCAAAATCCGTTGCGTAGTTTTAAAGATCTAAGCATACATAGGGACAGACAGACAGCGAAAAGCGACTTTGTTTTATAATATGTACATACATAAATCACATCTTTATCTCTTACGGGGTAGACAGCCCAGGGTATCAAGACCCAAAGGCCACGCTTAGCATGATTGTGAGCGTATAGGTGGAAGTGGAAAGGGGAATCAAACTAGTGATGAGTTGCTAGCCGCATCGCCTAAAACATTATTCCAAAGATTTTCGCCCATTCCCTCGCTAGGCTTTTACCATCTGCGCAATAAGAGAAGAGATTTCTATGTTTTCCTTTGCTCTCAGACCGGCATGGAAGTATACGAGGTGCGGTCCAAAAGTTTCCGGCCTAGCAAAGAAAAGAAGTAAATATATTTACAAAACTTTTTTATTTTTCGATATAGTCTCCCTCTATTTCAACGCACTTTACAGATCTCTTAATAAGCATTTCTATCCCTTTATAAAAATACTCCGAAGTTTTGTCCTCAAAATAGGCGTAAAACGCACGGGTCACTTTATCATCTGAAGAAAATCTTCTCCCCCTCAAGTCTTGCTTAACTTTCGAGAACATATAATAGTCACTCGGGGCCAGGTCGGGATTTTAAGGTGGGTGGCGAATTTCCTCGAAGCCACATTTTGCTACAGCAGCCTCGACAATGGAAGCAGTGTGAACGGGTGCATTGTCGTGGAGAAGCCGAACACTTCTGCTAAGTTTTCCACGACGCCTCTGCTTGATCGCCTCTTGTAACTGCTCAATAAGGGTGGCGTATTAGCTACCATTTACCGTGGTATTCCTTTCTTTTATGTCAATCAGTAGTATTCCGTGACAATCCCAGAATATCGTAGCCATTATCTTTTTGGTGGATTGTGTGACCTTGGCCTTCCTAGGCGGCTTATCACCAGGACGACGCCACTCCATCGATTCTCTTTTGGAGAGAGGATCATAGTACAAAACCATAGTTTCGTCACCCGTAACAATTGACTCCAAATAACTCTCTTCATGGCGTCTATATGCGTCTAAAACTTCTTGAGAGCACGCTTTTCGCTCACTTCGCTGCAAGCTCGAAAGAAGTTTGGGCACCTACCTCGCACTAACTATTCATGTGAAGATGTTCATGAAGAATCCTAAGAACTGAAGTTTTCGAAAGCCCTGTCCTTGCCGCTATTTCTTTAGTCTTCAGTCTTCGATCACTCAGAACTTCCTCTTCCACTAATTTGACGCAGTCCACGGTGAGTGCTTCCACAGGCCGGCCGGAGTGAGGTTCGTCGTCAACCGACTCCCGCCGTAGACGAAACTGCTTACTCCATTCTTTAATGGTGGAAAATGACGGAGAGGTATCTCCGTACACAGCATCTAACCCTTTTTTTATACCGGTCGGGCTGATCTCTTCCATTTTCAAGAGCTTGATCACGGAACGATATTCCAACTTAAACATTTCAAAAACTTTCAGACTTCCTATTGTTCTAAACGCCGTCAAATCAAAACCACAACCAACAGAAACCTCAAAACTGTACACAAACAAGCAGAATAAATGACAATCACAATGACACCTTTTATTTTTATTATTAAACCGCCATATTTCTCCAGCCAGAAACTTTTGGACCGCACCTCGTACTATGTAGTGATAATTAATTACATACCAGCAAGTACTACATTCTTACTTAGCTACCCACCCAAAGGCCTTATTATGCTAAAATAACATGTGCTCAAACATGCCACGAGTGTCCCGAAAGACATTACTGACATTTGTTGCATTTTTGACGTTATGCTTTAGCGATTTTGAGGCAGTTAAAACTCGATTTTGAGCTACAGTATAGTCTCCATTTATTCCATTTATTGTAAGTTGACCTCATTCTTACTGATGCCATGCCTCACGCATTCTATGCAGGGCCGCTTGACTCGCAGCGCAGACGTAAAACCACTACATCAGCTTAGACACTTTAGATTCAAATCTAAAGGGTAATCCATGACTCTTAGAAATCTTATAATTAACACTGCAGTTATAGCACAAATTATACGGTCAGTTTGACTAAGTAGTCGATACCAACTACCGGGTTACCTGACAAATCGTGTGTAACAGAAAATCCAATTAGACTAGCCTTCTTGATCTGATGTCCTATCTGTCTATCGGGACGCAATCGGGTCAAGAGTGCCGCAGATAAGGCGATGTCGTGATATTGTTTGTAGGACGTCGAAGCTTCAATTTCATTCCACCTACGGTGTAAGGCTTACATGGTTCTGTTGGCATTGTTTGAAGTTATCAATATGTCTTGCATAGTCATCAAGATTACTTAAAAGCTTTTGTTTAGGCCTTCGTTGGAATAGGCTCTCCATTGAAATCGAGATCGACTTATAACCAAGTTCGTAAATCAATTTTTGAGTTATTTAAAGTAATAATGAGTGTAACTTTTAAATTATTAACGGCAAAAAACGTAACGACATTTTCTGCGGGACGTAGACCACGATTACCTTTGATAAGCTCCCGATATTTCAACGCAGTTGCATGCTTCATATTATTACAAAGCAAATGAAAGTAATCGCGGTCTACATCGCCCAGAACAACCAGTCTAATAAAATGAGTGTCTTTAAATAATTTCCACGTTTCTAGTCGTTTTATAAAATGTAACTGTCATACTAGAATAAAATAAGTACACAAAACACTGTGAACACTACACTACGACACTGTTACTCGCAAATCCTTCACAGGGAACATGACATATGACAGCTTATACACAGCAGTGTGGCTTGATCGACGATGATAGATGCAGCCAATAATGTTAACTGACGGCATCCGGAAGCCAATACTCCGGTTTCTACTCCAGGTAATGAAGGATTAACCACTTAGCGATTGTTTCGAACTGTTATTTGGCCATATGCGTTTTACGTCAACTAATTGTAATATCATTGTTGATTCGCTCTATACAGTTAACCTAGGGATGATACCACGAGCGGTAGGCTTAAACACCAGAGCTCTTGACCGCTAAGTAACTGCTAAAAAACCTGCATGCAGTCGTCCTCGTCAACGGGGTATTATTATGTCCATTGTCAACATTAGCATATTATGTTGCCCACCTTGATTCTGAAACCTTCAGTAAACATATTGAGTACGCTGCATTAAATAAAAATATTTTCCTTAAGCAGACCTTAAGGTGTTTATTTTTTAATTTAAGACCTCCCAGCTGCTAAAGGTTTGTGCTTGCTAACCCTGAAAGGATCCTCAAATTGGCTTTGCCATGTCTTATTTGGGATACATAAAAGTACATTTTTGGGTTGCCGCACGCTGCAACTGCAATGCGTTGTGGCGATATCGATAAGCTCGGTCAAGTTCGACAATTTTGGTAGCGGCCAGTATTATTCGATTGCGTTGAAGCGCGCAAGGAGTTTTGTCGACTTGCAGCTGACCTCGTTTCTACATCGACAGCTCTCATCGTATTTGGTCATGATCGTCGCAAAGTCGGCATGCCTTTATTTGATGAATTAAGTGATAAAGCTTAAATGCAGTTTCAGTTTGTAGCATTCATTATTGAATAATCCTAAATCCTAACAAGGTAGATTTCAAATCTTAAGTGCAAATGAACTTGGAGTTGTAAATAAATTATATCATGTGCGTTCGCGAGTGTTTCTATTTTCTTTGCCCAAAGCGGGCTAACCGTAACAGGAACCTTATCTGTGCGAAACTTTTTTTAATGAATTATTACTCAATAGTAATTAACTAATTAATCATTGCCAGCGAGCAAGCAGCTCTTTTTAAATATAAAATGAATACCTAGAATATTTTCTTAGGTTGTTCGTTTACTATTTTATTAACAAGCAACCAAACTCTTTTTGTAACGTTCACATAATTTATCCAACTACGGCAATTTGTCTTTGGCCTCATGCTTGCATAATCGTTATTTTTTATCAAGTTGGTCTTATTTCTTTTGCTCATTCTTAATTATTGGTATGTGACTTAACTGTCACGAGAAACATTTTAATCAGTAGTGTTCCACACATACAATTGTTTGAGGTATGTCGCGTGCCACGTTGATGATTAATTAGGCGTACTGATTATTGATTACTGATGGCTACCCGAATCATCAAAATGCCGTCTCTGTATTAAAAAGTCAATACCTGATTTGATTATGTGCCTAACTAATGTACGTTATACTGTCTCGCTTTCTACATAATCAGTACTTCCCGTTTTCGTTCGAAATATGTCGACCAAACAATCCACGAAATTTTTATTACTTCATAAGTCAATAAAAATTGACGATGAGTGTTATTGGTTATTGAACTTGGACAAAAAGTCACGCTATTGTCTAATTGATTATGTTTTTGCGTCGACTATTGTAACACCTACTGTGCTTTTTATTAGCTTTATTATACCAAACAATCATTGATCTCAACCAATCTATCAATACATTCGAGTTAATACCTATCAAGCGATGAGTTCGGAGAGAAAACAATTAGATACTTACTCAATGTTTGAGGTAAAGGAGTTCTACTGCATGACTGTTTCAATACGGTGTCAGAAATGTCAGAATGTATTTTAAACTCGGCCTTGAATGAACGGGATCCCGAATGAGTTATGAATTATCGCACTGAAATCGATAGAAGTGAAAGAAGGCTGCGCCGGCGCCGATCGCGGCAGTTGCATTGACGACGCGAATGATCACGCGCGTCGCGTTTCTATTGTTTCGTTGGTATTGTTATTGTTTATTTATATGTACTGATATTAATTTGTCGTTGGTAACAAATTTACAAATATTGTTATTATATTTATTTTGAAAGTGATAATAGTTTTATATCCTTTATCGATTTGAGTACATAGGTACATATGTGCGTGATACTGTCCAAGTGTCAGGTTACAAAGCGATTTCTTTTCACTTTCATTTATTTTTGGTTTCTATAATTGAACTTGGGAATTTTATACATTTTTGTCCGTATCTTTGATTTGGAACGGTAGTTTTTGTGACCGTTATCTCCGGGTAAGTAAGCAGTGGGAATAATAAATAGAAAACGATACACTTTAAGAGTTGTATGCGCAAATGGGTTTTTAACAAGCGCAGTAACCTCGTGTTTGATAGGCAGTCAATCGCACCTTATATGGCTGGCGTTTACGGTGGGCCTTTGCACTCATAACGTTGTTTATACCAAGGAGTAGGAAGTTGCGGTTATTTGAATGTGTTTTAGTTTTCGGTTGTTTAATTAATCTAGAGTTGTTTATTACATTTTTTATGGTTATTCCCATTAAGGGAAGAGTTAATTTAGTTTTTTTAAGTTAGCAATATACAACAGAGGTTTGCTTTTCGATGACTCAGTGTGGATACTACCTTTAAAGCTGTAGTTGTGGGCGCTATAGAGCCATACAACTCGAACAACTTCTAAGAAGGAACCTACCTAGCTTTACCTAAGTCGTTATGTAAGATGACTTAACAGTTTATAAATTAACAGATTTTTTAAAGTGTAATCGCGAAGTCAAGGTTGTATACGGTTGTATTTGTATATTTTTATTTATTTATAAGCCTTTTTTATTCCGAATTCGCTACAATTTCAGTAAGTAAATGTTGTTGTTGTTATTGTAGTTTATTTTTTATTTATTTATTAAATTGTCGCGAAATTCGGCGTGCCTCATGGCATAGGCCTCCTCCGTGTATTGGAGGGTTTGGGCTATAGTTCCCACGCGCGCCCAGTGCGGATTGGGAACTTAACACACACCATTGAATTTCTTCGCAGATGTGTGCAGGTTTCCTCACGATGTTTTCCTTCACCGAAAAGCTCATGGCAAATTACAAATGTAATTTTCGCACATAAATTCCGAAAAACTCAGAGGTGCGAGCCCGGGATTTCAACCCACGACGCTCTGCTTGAGAGGCCACAGGTCAAACCACTAGGCTACCACGGCTTTGTATATTAATCAGAGTTAATTACTTTAATTGCTGAAGAGTCAATAGGCTTGTTTCAAACAAAAGTAATTAAACATACTACCACCGAAGTTGAATCGTTAGATTAATATAGTTTGATTGAGTACCTATCTAATATAGAATACGTGATTTGACCTTTACTAAATAATAGCCGATTATTGAGGGATCTTGAATATGGAATAGTTTAGTAATTTATGATAGGTACTCTGACATTGTTTAAAATGTGGCTCTATGTCGAGCTAACTAACATTTTCGGGAGACGACAGTTGTTATTGCTTATTTAATACCCATGTGAACCAAAAAACTAAGTAAATTTTCTTCGAAATTAATGATTGTGAAGGAAATTGTCTGGTTTTGATGAGTGGTAGTGGTGTTCATTTACCTTCAGATGACCCACTTGCTCGTTTTCCATACTTTGAACCTATTGAATTCGTAAAACTGTAGTAATGGACAAATATCTATCTAATGGTTTTTTTTGACACATTTTTATCGAAAATATGTAAACATCTCCCTAAATCGGGATAAAAAATTCCCAGCAGTGGGACTTTTGTATAGTCGCTTAGTCGCAAAACTAATTATGCTTTAGTTTTTAACATTAACTTTATATCCTTAGGGATTATCTAAAAGCCTTTTCATGGCCGCCCATGAAAATATGAAATTCCAATTCTGAGAACTAGATCCAATATGCTTTGTAATATTCTACCTTCGGTCTAAACAGTAGAACCTTTCATTAAATGTAACGGTTATGAAATATTTCTCGTAATATTTTGCTAAAAGTTGACAGCGACTTCTTAGAAGCCAGTCGAGGAATTAAGAAGGTAACATGAGTTATTTAAATTATATTCAATTCAGATATTAATATTAATGGAATTTCAGGCTGGCAATATTTTGCTTTACGAAAAATTGGGTCATTTTTTGTACTTGTATTGTATTGGTCCGGTGAGACTTGAGCTTATTTTAAGTTGAGAAAGTTAAAGCTCTTCTAAATAGGATTACCGTTTCTTAGAAACTGAAATCGGAATTTTTAACACCAAATAAATACAATACAATACAATTTTTGAAGAGGAAAAAAGTGTATGTGGTGAAATGTTGCAAGTAAAAAAAAATTACCAGTGGTCTGATTGACGTAAATTTTGGCATAGCTATCAATGTACAATAATCTGCTGTGCCCCACAGCTGGGCAAATGCGTCTTCCCAACGCTAATAATATTAATAGGATAAACCCTCCATTGTCCTAGCCTAGAGTTAGGTAAATGATGGTCCCGTACATAATGTATGCCGACGTTGACGAATTTACATTTACATGGCGTGGGTGATACTCAGGTTATCTAGATCGACATTCTATCTGTCTGCGAAGGCCGTTTGCTGGTTTGTGGGTCCGAGACATAATTAAACTACTTAGTTCTTACCCGCAACTTCATCTGCACGTATAGCCGGCCAAGAAATTCCATTACCCCTTGTGGTTGTAGTTTAATATCAGTTTGCTAATTTTTTTTGTAGCCTATTTGGTGTCCCGCTGCTGGGCAAAGGCCCTCCCCTTTCTCTTTCCAGGCGTCTCTGTCTGTTGAAAGGCTTCCCCAGTCCGGCTAAGGCTAGTAGGCTAAGGGCACTTTTTCTGTGGTCTAGTTTCAGTATAGGTACTTTAGTAAATCTAACTCAGTAATAATACCAAAAAACAATGATGCTAATTAAGTTTTGTATTTGAGGAGATATCATTTTTAGTTCCCCAGTAAAGTGTAATATAAGGTGATCCGGAAACCACATACGATCTTGATACTTTATGCTGTGACATAAACTTCGAGAGTTGATTTGGTTGCGTGCACGCAACATGCGGATATATTTCAAGGATTACAGAATCAGAGTGGTAAGTTTTCACACTTTCTTTGTAAGATTGGACTTTGATTAGCGTTATGTCATATTTGAAAGCTTTTAGCGTATTAGGTAAGATATACTATGTGAAATTAACTAATTAAATTACATAGGTACAGGAATGCCAAGTTATTTTGTTACAAGCTTTTATTGAACTTGCAATGTACCTGTGTGGTATGTGTGTATGTTTGCCCGAGTGGAATGTTGCAAGCTTGCAACTCAATTTTGAAGCAGATATCTTCAACCGACAATAACATAAATGTAGGACGGATGACAACTGATATATTTTCTACAAAAACTTATTTTTAACACTTTGCCATTAGCAAAGCACGACAGAACTCCCATAAGATATTATGGACTAAGAAATTTAAGTAGAGATTGGAATCATGAACTTTTTAAAACTTTGACAAGGGTTTTATTACAATTGTACATATATGTGCCTAAATCATCGTATCTTTCAAATTATTTAGTTACTAGCGACCCGCCCCGGCTTCGCACGGTATATTTATTCATGTATTATACATATAAACCTTCCTCTTGATTCACTCTATCTATTAAAAAAACCGCATCAAAATCCGTTGCGTAGTTTTAAAGATTTAAGCATACAAAGGGACATAGGGATATAGGGACAGAAAAAGCGACTTTGTTTTATACTATGTAATGATTTCCTAACACTTCAGAATTTCTCATTTTTGTTCTCTTCAGAACATACATACATAGGTAAGTAAGTACCTAACATCGGTGAACATTAGATACTTACAATATTTATCTTGAAATCGTAACTTACACATTATAATAAAAGGTCTAACCTTCGCCTTCTGAGGCTTAAAAAAACAATATTTTCTACTGAAATAATAAAAACCTTGAAGTAAAGGATTCAGTGATCCGAAATGCCTACGCCGGCTTTTTTCGGTTATAGACGGAGATTAAACGTTATTCTTATTTGCTGAAGGCATCAGGGTTTCTTATAATAATATCTAATATGTATATTTTCAGAGTTTTTAGCGCGTTTTAAATATAATTACTATCGGGTTTGGTGGTTTGGTATTTGAAAAACGAAAGAACGAATTGTCCCAGAAATGTGATCTAGCTGGATCTAGATATCACCCCCCAAAAAACCCTTTAAGTATGGCAAATTTCATCGTAGGGTTATTTACGTTCTCTAAGGGGGTTCACGTATTATATCCCGACTATTAAACCAAACTTACTTATAAGTACCAATAAAATAATATTTGAGATGTTTCTATATGTCCTTACTCCAAGGATAATTGCATGTATGTAATTATATTTTCCGATTTCTCCGCACTCCTCACCTTTCTTTGAGCAAAGTTTCCTACAACTACTCCTAAAACGTGCCTAGCTAGAACCAATTCATTCATTGGGCTTTAAATTTCCTTATTATCGGGATAAAATAAGGTATCTCGTTTAATCCTACTAATATTATCCTACTAATATTATAAATGCGAAAGTTTGTGAGGATGGATGGATGGATGGATGGATGTGACGATGTGAGTGTGTATGTTTGCTCCTTCTTCACGCTGAAACGACTGGACGGATTTGGATAAAATTTGGAACGGAGATAGCTGGTACCCTAGATTAACACATAGGCTACTTTTTATCCCGGAAAATTGCGTAATTCCCGCGGGATAGCGATAAACATGTCAAAAGTCTTAGCTGTCTAATGTAAGACTAATTTTACGCGGACGAAGCCGCGGGCAGAAGCTAGTAAGAAAATAAAAGTCTATCACGATCAATTATTGCATTAGACACATTAATACAGTAAAAACGAAGTGCACTACAGACGCACATTTGAAATGTTCATTCAATTTCCGTGAAATAATCGTTAAGAATCACCAAAAATGCGACGTTGCCGGCTCAGGGATAAACGCCCTTAAGCATTAGTTCCAATTATAAATAAGTATTAAGCTCGTGTAAACCTCAATTACTTAGTAAATTACGCTTACATTGACTAACCCCCTTATTCATAAACGCACTATAGGCCTCTGTTAACTTAGTAATCGTTTGTCCTTATCTGTCACTTCGACATTTACCTTTCACAGATAAGGACAAACGATTACTAACTTAGCAGAGGCCTATAGTGCGTTTATGAATAAGGGGGTTAATTTCCACGAGTGCCAGGCGTAAAAGGCTGTTAATAGGCTTCACCTTTGGCTTCGTCGAACTGAAATAAAACATCGTTTTGATTTTAATTATTATTTGAAATAGCCGTTTTAGCCCCCGACGCAGTGTTATAAGTGTTAGTGTTATGAGTTTCACGTCTATGTCTCTGTGTGCGTGTGGCATTATAGCTTTTTAACTTATGGACCTATGATATACTATATAAAACTGAGGTAGATACGTCATAGGCGATCTCCCCGTGGCAAGCGAAAAGTAAGGTTGTCTGACTTGTGTTTAGTCGCTGTCGGCGCGCGCAGAGGTCCTTACATGTCAAGTAACGGCAATGACGTTGCCATGTCCGAAAGGAGTTGTTCAGCTATAACGCGTCTATCTAACTAATATTATAAATGCGAAAGTATGGATGGATGGATGGATGGATGGATGTTTGTTTTTTTGTTACTCAATCACGCCAGAACGGCCCAACAGATCTGGATGAAATTCGGCACTTAGATAGAGAAAAGTCTGGAATAGCACATAGGCTACTTTTTATCCCGGAAAATTGCATAGTTCCCGCGGGATAGCGATAAACGAATTATTTGCAGACGAAGTCGCTGGCAGCAGCTAGTATTATAAATGCGAAATGAATGAATGTTTTGTTCAGCTATAACGCGTCTATTAGTAATATGTCATTGTTATGGACCGATTTCGATGCTGTTTTTTTTCATTCGAAAGCCAGTTTCCTTTCCTTACGGTGGTTCTTAGCCATGTTATGTTTGGTAAAAATCGGTCCAGCAGTTTGAAGAGTATCAGGTCTTTTCCAAAGTGATGTAAGGTATTTTTGTTGCGTGGGGTTTTTTGATTAAATTCTTAATTTAGCCCAGAATACTTTTTCTTACCATGTTAAGTCTTGAGTACGGCTCAATGCAGGAGTCAAAGTATCTACATACGCTAGTAACAAGAACTTATTAGGTTAATTTAGGCTTATCAATTATCATGTATTTATAGGCATTTATAGGTGAGTTTTTGGTATATGTTAATTTGTTTCCGTGCTGGTCTGAGAACTAAGGAAAAACATAGAATTTACCAGTTGCATCTCTTCCCGTGCAGATGGTAAAAGCCCATCGAGGAATGGGCGAAAATCTTAGGAATCATGATGTAGGCGATGCGGCTAGCAACCTATCACTGTTTTGATTCCCCTTTCCACCGACCTACATCACAGTCCAGCCTGAGCCTTTTGCCACACTTATATACTGCGTTGTTTTATTTTTGTGCGACTAATTGTATGGGCAATAAATGCTTTTTTATTTTATTTGTTTATTTATTTCTATACACGTCATCGTCCTAAACGTGGCCTTTAGGTCTTGTTACCTTTGGCTCGATCTACAGCGTAAGGTTTATGTATGCCAGTAGCCTGCAAATTTGCATGGATACCTTAAGGACTATAACGCTGTGAACACTCGAGTTCGCGTTCGCAAAAAAAAAAACTAGATGGCGTTGTTGACGCAACTCATTGATGTGGCAAATTTGTGTACCGTGTAATAGAATCTAAAATTCGCCATAGATAATACAAGGTTCACTGGCTCATTTCATAAGCGTCTGACTTATGACTGTATGCGCTCGTGATAGTCCTACGTTCGAATCCGAGAATGGTGCTTACTTTTTTCATTTTTTAGTGTGGTAATTAATAATTTTATTGTGTTTCATAGTAAATAAACCATTATTTATTTATTGTGAATTCTTAAAATAATATAATTGCTATATTACTTTGAACACAAATGAAACAACTTGTAATTATTAAAATAATAATAATATATCTTTATTTTTACATAATGAAACAAAGTCAGGTTATTACAATGATTTTTATGTTCGTTGATTTGTTGGATTTTTCTCCACCCCAAATAGCAGAATAAATATTAGAAAATATGAAAAATTTACGAATAAAAATAAATATTTTGTATGCAACGCCATTTCTGTGAAGCCAGGTCAGCTAATTCGTAAAATAGATTGCCTTTTAGTTTATTTTAAACATTTGTTACAGTAAAACAATTACCCTAACTTTATTGAGATCATGGTTTAATTATTCATTTTCGAAATCGAAAAGATGATTGAAGCTTGATCACAACAAAAATAAAACTATTTTAGCAAAATTTTTCTCAACTGAAGACTACGGGTCAATACTCATGACATAGTTTCATATGTTCCTTAAGGCACAAGGAATGTTACTATGGAGGAGACTTGCTAGATGTGACTAGATAAATGTGTTTCGTTTGACATAATTATAGTTAGATAAAATAAGTAGTAGTAGTAGTTAATAATAATAATAGTATTTTACTGTCACAAATGTTATCATTCCGTTCTAAACACTAACGAACTAACTCATGTTTAGGTTTATGTTTAGGTTTACCCCCACTCTGATTATTACAACTTGCACATGATAACACAGAAAAGTAGATAAGTAACATGATCTGCAGCACCGGACCGGAATCCATATTGGGCACTATGTGATTGCTATTATATCGCGTATTATTTCGACGCCACAATCAAAACGGCCGCGTCTAAGTTTTCACCAGTAAAGATGACATGACTCCAGTCGATATTTTCTCTGTCAGCAAGGGTTCAACAGCATGTTCAACATAATGCAGACTTTCACTATGAAAAATACTACGCATAGTATCCACGCTTGTGTCAAATAAACCAGCGTAGTGATTTTGTCTATATGAATCCATTTTCGTCATACTCTCTCACTGTAGATCGCTGTGCTGTGTCAATAAGACGAGGTCTAATCGATGTGACCGTGTTGCAATATAACCCCTACTCTTCAAAACCTCGTAGGTATCCACAAAACTGCTTATCTCTGTAACAAAAACAAACATAATTAGTAGGCAGAACAATGAAAAAGAAAACAAAATATTTTTTATAGAAACCTAAAAAAATACTTACGTTTACATCGGTCTTTCTAGCATTTTCTGCCAAATTTTTCCCTTCATTTTATAAAGCAATTATATTTGATCGTGTGACCAAATCGATATTACAACGAGAACTTATTCTTGTCAAAATGAAACAACGGTTGATACTTTTATCAAAACCCATCCAAAACATCAATCGAATAAGAAATACCGAATAAACGAACAGGTGTAAGATTCAGTAAAAAGCAATCTGATATTTAATTAATCTTACCCTAAATATTTCTGAGTATAAAGACCCTACCCTCTCATGTTATAATTCTAAATATTTATTAAATTAGTATACAAAACCTCTTAAATTGAAACTTGAACTTTGTTGTATCGTCCGGGGTTGCGGGTGTCTATGGGCAGTGGTAATCGCTTACCATCAGGTGACCCCCTTGCTCGTTTGCCTTCCTATTCACATAAAAAAAAAAAAAAAAAATAAGGTTTAAAAAAGAAATTGAGTTGTTTATCCCTTTGATGCGTAAACTGTTGATTAGTTTCAACCACTCTGAATAAGAACGTTTGGCCAAGTGGTGCGTGCGATGGCTTATTGATCAACAGTTTCCAGGTTCAAACCCACGTTGCTCATGAAGTTTTTGCAAATGTTTAAAAAAATGGAGTTTTCGAGACGTTCAGTCGAACTTCAAAATTAACAACAACCATCGTAATTGGGAATTATAGTATAGCCTCCCATGATCCAAATTAATAACACCGAGAAATAATAATACCAATCTTACAAATGGAAAAATAAATACAAAAAGCTACCCGGGATCCATTCGGATTCAAATTTGTCCTCGTTTACAAAATTATTTTTTTCCATCTTTGATAACAGCGCCATCTAGCGAGATCTTGTTAAACCAACGAAGTTTAAAGTTGACTGTTTGTCATCGAACGGATAGTTGCATCTCATAGCATTATTTTACTGAACTGGCCATGCAGTTTTGCAGCCGGCTGTACATATAATACTCATAATACTTCAATTTGCAGCGGGTGGCTCCTCCGGAGTGCACAGCGCCATGCCGCCGCGCGCAGGCGTCCCCGCGTGTTGCTACCACGCCGAAACGAGCGCCTGCGCAGCCTGCAAGCATCACCGA
Organism: Pandemis heparana; assembly: GCA_963854515.1. Taxonomy (NCBI): domain Eukaryota; kingdom Metazoa; phylum Arthropoda; class Insecta; order Lepidoptera; family Tortricidae; genus Pandemis; species Pandemis heparana. The sequence continues at coordinate 11,235,380 of OY978018.1, read as the reverse complement.
TGCCAATGGTAAGTGCTGCAACCTTCGTTGCTCGTAATGAATATAAGGGAACATCGTCTTCCTAGCGTTTTATTCCGGCATTTGCCACGGCTCATTGAGCCTGGGGTCCGCTTTGACAACCTAATAAATATAAGGGATAACAAAGAAAATATATTAAATTATTGGTATATATCAAAGTATCTGTAATATCTCGGAGATTTTCCGTTTTGAAATAATAATGTAGGTAGGTATTTAGTTCAGTGTGGCTGAATAATAAGCAATAATAATACTAGTCAGTAGTTCATTAAAATTTTTACTGCTCTGAAAAATGTTAGATATTCTGTTAGAAACAGTCATGTTTTCGATATTGCATATTTAGTATCGCTATATCGTTGTATCTATATTTTTTCAACAAACCTATTGAGTTATAGCTGTGAGTCATGACAACGTGTTATATCTTATTAAAGTATAAACTTCGCTACATGATTGCACGACTAGTCATCAAAGCATAAAAAAACCCTTAGGTACATTATTACGATGCGATGATTCTCGGGACAGAAAAAGTTAGTAAAAAGTTGCCTACTTTCAATATAATTTAGTGATGTTAATTTGCTTTTTTTCCGGTGGTAAAAATGTAAACACTAGAAAACGAAATCTTAGCCGGTTGATACAGAAATATTTATAGAGAGTAGAGATACGCGTTTTTGAGTAAAAGGTTTTTCCCTTAGAGGTATCCGTACCTATATAAAAACAACTGATAAATCGGTCTGTGCGATTAAACTTTACGAAGCCGTAAACAGACAGATCCATGGAAGCACAAAACTTCTCGTGCAAAATTCTCAGCGCGGCAGATTAAACTAACTACGCCCCAGCAGCAAAACTGCTGAACCTTGCTCGTTTGCCTTCCTATTCATATAAATAAATAAATAAAAAATAAAACATTGTCCTGTTTTTTTACGACCTTATTCCAAAGTTGTCAGTTAACGAATTTCACAGGTTTAACGCAATATGCAAAGTTTCATGATTTATTGCTGTGGCAAGCAGTAAACTTGCAACGCTGCATGCCACGCGTGCGTAAATCTGCATTAGGTATGTTTATGTCATTCCGATCTGAAAGGCTGTGATAAAAGTTGGCGTGGATTAAGTTGTTTATTGCAACGTTAATTTTTTATGATTTTTACTATAGAACCTCTTTTCTCTGGAGCTTTTTTGAAACTCTTAAGAGCACCAGCTACGTACGAGTAAAGGCAATTCAATAACTAAAAGTCTTGCAACTAAAATATTAGACTTCAAAATAACACCCTTAAATCATCTCCAGCACATTTATGATCCGCTGCTTGGCTCAAAGCTCAAACCTTCAGCCATATTTAGTTTTAAAATATTAATTTTCGTAGCCATATTTTAACTAAATTTTAACAAAGACAAAGATAAGTTTCCTATTCTTGTTGGCAAAAGTAAAGTAGTTAACAGTAATAGAAATAGAAATAGATTTATTTAAATACCTGCCTTGATAAATGACTTAATCTTAGAAAACGACAGCCTGCTAAGCATTTTCGCATGCTAAGTTATAAAATTACATGATTGGAAATACGATCATTGCATTTTTTCATGCTTATATATTTTACGAAGATGATCATAAAACAGCCTCAAGTCTTTAGTTTTTTGTAGCTGTATAATGTTTCTAATTACCTACATTACAAATTTTTATTATCACAATTTATCTTGCTGTTAATTTGTTCCATTACTGCTAAACGCACGGAACGTTGAATGAATTACATTGTACATCATTTGGTTATTCACAAAATCGTTGTAAATGTTGGAATGCACTGCTTGAGAAAGAGTTTTGAGGTTAGTCAACTTGTGTGTGGTAAACTTTATTAAAAGAATAACTGAAGTATGTTTAATGGTTAAACGCCATTTACATTGTCAGTTATTATTATTACCATGATAATTATGGTTTAAAACAAAATTCGCTGTTAATTAAAATGTATGTACCTATTGCATCTAATTTGTTTTTTTAGTTTTAACAGTTTCTATATAACTTTAACCTTTCACGTTAAGTTTGTGTAGAAAATAATTTTCTATGATTGCCTGTCGTCTCAGAAGCCGTTTATCTTCACATTTTCCCGCCCACGTCCTACCCATCGGTTATGCAAGATTTACAAGCCTTCATGACACTTTGTGTTTCGTCGCCCCTGTTTTACTCCAACACATTCGTCTTCAGTAAACGTCGCTTTACCTTCTTCCCTTTATGAATGAAATTTGCAAATGTTTGCCCTCTATCTATTTTGGTTGCGGTCTTTTGTTTGCTCGTGACCGATACAATATTGCGAAAGAACAATAGAGACACCTGTGAAGTTATTGGGACGCGTCCCCCAGACCTTGTGGTGTCTCATTTAAAAAGTATCTCAAGAAAATCGCAAGACTTTGCTTCGTGCAAATTGTATCGAATCGAAAGAGAATGTGTTAAATTGGATAGGATTAAGTTATGCGTGTCTATCATGTGCGCTCCGTTGACGTATCAATTATCGCTATCGAATGTAACGTGAAACTAGACTTTTTTCTGCTCGTGCTATTCCAAAAAGTGAAATGGCGTGATTGACATGTTATTGTTCGGATAATTTTCGCTCTTCGGCGTTCAAGATACGTATAAATAAATACCGAGTACGATACAGCCAGAGATAAATAAAAGAACTCATGCGAACATTTACGAAGAAGCACAAGGATTAGTATAATTGGAGAGTTATCCTCCTTTTCTCGGAGGAACGCTGCTTCTAGATTATAGGAAAAGGAACGAATAAAACTCGAGACGGCTATCTCCTGTCTTTATTTATTGTGGGTTACCTAGTAACAGGCGGGCAGTAACGTGTAGGCGTTATGAATTATTTACACCATAGTCGACTGGGTACGGTCGCGTACTGAAATATTAGGTATTAATATGAAAATGGCGGCCTCTAGCAGGCTCTGGCTAAATGGGACAAGGCTGCCTAGGTGCGCTCAGTTAGTTGGGAAATTTGCAACAGTGCATGCCTCTGGTTTCCTGTTACTAGTAAATTATTAACAGGACGTTGTGAATAACAATAGGGAGTTAACTAGTAAACTCATAATATGTGCCTCGTTTTATTAACCGACTTTAAAAATTGTGTTTACCAAATGCGTAACATATGAGTTTAACTTTAACCTTGAAGAATTCGTATTCATATACGGACCAATAAAGTTTTCAAATCTACTTAATAGAATGAGAGTGGCGGGCGGTTCGACCCTAATAATAATGTGTTTTCTATTCAAATACGATTCCTAATGGATGATGTGGGTCATAGAGAAATTGAATATTATTTTCTTAGAAACTTAGATCAGATTCGGTCAAGCTTCGCTTTATTTTTTTATTTCCTTTATTATATAGGTGTCTTTTATTTCCACGTGTTTATATCAATTTTATAATTCTATGGTAGAGTTCTATATTGTACAGGAGAGAAAAGAAATGTAAATGTTAAGCAATGAAACAAGAATTTCGACTCAGAAACGCACACGTTTTTTTGTGCTTTCATAAACTAGCTATTATGGTGCTCACCAGTAAACTTCTTTCAGTAAGTCCATTTGAACCACAATCTCTACAATTTCTACAGATTCAACTGAGAAAATAAATAAATGTCTTTCTAGACATTATGTGGCATCTCCTCTTATTACTTCTGTGGCTTTATGTCCAGATCACGTGTGTGCCAATATCAAGTTATGACTTCCGTAAAGTTCCATGAAGTTTGAACGTAATACCCAAGTCTCAGTTGATATTCCGTTTAACTTCGAGCGTGAAGTTTACTTCCGTAACTGCTGCAGTAATTGAAGCTTTGCAGTTGGTCGCGCGAGAGAATAGCTAATACGCAAGGTTGGGACCTGTCCTTAACACGAATGCGGAGAGCTAATGAAAATGCTCGTGCGATAATGGTTATTTATTTTAGAAGGACTGAGTGAACGTAGTTGTTTTTCTTGGGAGTTATTAGTGCCGACATAAATTAATCGATCCTTTGGCATATTTACGCAGCTCGTGGTCAGGATCTGAAGATATAGATTAGATGCTTGTTTATAGTTACTTGGACTTAACTAATGAGACTTCATGTTGGGATTAATTAGCAGATATTAGAGTTTATAATTCATAGACTATTTGTCGTATTGAATCTCAGCGAAAAGTCAGCGTATTCATATTATATTAGTTGGTAGGTACAAGGGTTTTACTTGTTTGCACATTATGTGACCGTAGACATAGTAGATTTTTTGCGAATAGCGAGAAAATCAATAGGATATACTTGTCTTCATTTCTTCATTTGTCACAACGTCAGAAGGTCCCAATTTGTCTATTTATTACCCGATAGCGACTGATTCCAAAAGGAGGATTGTGTTTTTTACTCCAGTTATACTGATAAATTAAGCCTATTCTAAAGCTGCATCCACCTTCCACTTGGAAGCCTATTCACTCGTTAAAGGGTCGGGGTTCACACTTGTTCTTTGAACCGACACCGGCGTAAACATCAAACGGGTGCTCTTTTAACCGCGGCAGCTCTTTCACTTTGCTTGATAACTTAATGAGTTGCCTTGTTGATCACACGGCATTACGCTAGCTGGTACTTAAAGGTGAGTGTTTGCATGTCTGTTGAATAATGTAACAGAGTTAAGAGATGGGATGACTGTCGAGTTTGTTATCATGTTTTTGATGTGGAAGTTTAGTAACGCAACTGAGCTAAACCATCGTAAGATCGAGCAATACGAAAGAATATATTTATTTCATAGGATTGAGCGTTCTTTTTTCTTTTTTTGGCCAGTGTAATGTGAAAATTTCGAGTGTCTACTCTTTACGGTTGTGATAAAACAAAAAATATAAATAAAGTAAAAAGAACAAGTCAAAATGTTTAAATATTTGGATTTTTTGGGTATAAATAATTGTTAGTATGCACGGTACAACGCTGCAATGATACGTTGTACGTGTTTTTTTTTTGTACAAATCCATAATATGAAGAGTTAAATATGCAATTACACGGTATAGGCAAGACAAAAGTGTTCGAAATGTGCGTACTTTCTGCGTGAAACCACTTGTGATATCTTTGTTCTCGAGAAAAAGGTCGCTCTTAAAAGATAAGCACGCAGTCATTGTTTCGAAGAAGTGCATAAGCGATCTCCCGAAGAAGTTTTAACGTCTTTTACAGTTTAAACCCCAGACGAAGCTACTCCGGGTTAAGTTCTATTCACTTTGCTGGAGTTCCTTTAATGTCCTGGGATACGTGGCAGTGTTATACTTTTAATATTACCTCTGCACTATACTAAGCTCGTGTTTACGATAGCGAGCTAGTAGCTCTCTCTCTTTTGCACTTTTGTATGCTAATGAAAGGATCGAAAGATGTTCAGTGGGCGGGCGGTAAAGTTTACTCTTGTTATAATTAATGTCATATTAAGTATTAAGTATCACAGTAGGTTCTTCTATGCCCGGAGATAAATAGAAGTTGGTAACCTTACCAGGGTCATAAAGACACTAAAAACTATTTGTTAAATTTATCCTGTTAGATGTTAGTTATAGTCCAAACAACAGATGTAGGTAATGTACACATGAACACACATGAAGTGTGTACACATGAAAGCGACGAATAAATGACTTATGACTTATGACTTATGTATTAAACCATAATTCTAACATTTCAAACAGTTGCTTAGAAAAAACACTGTTTGTTGCTTTTTGAAAAGATATTAGATGTTGCGATGAATTTTCTAAGAAAAAGTGTAAAAACTGACTTTGTTTACGTCATCAGCGACAAACGCCTTTGTGTTACCAAATTGTTTCATGTTCTGATAACAATAATCTTTCGATCCTTTGTTTTCGCCTTATAAAGGCTTCAATACGAGCTTTGATTACGTTATTATTATTAACGATTCAACAGAATTTATTATCTTAATTATTAACTCTACGACGGCATGCTAAATAAGTCAGCAGAGCCTTCTGCAATAAATTAATCTTCCGACTATGACTGCCTTGCAACTAGTGCCACTACTGTTTCTACGTGTTTGTGGTAAGGCGACGATAATTATAATCACTTCACATTAAACAGAGTCCTCCGCCGCGTCAGTCTGTATGTTCGCGCTAAATTTAACAACTATTGAACGGATTTTCACGCCGTTTTTACCAACATTTTAAGAGTGATTCACTAGGAAGGTCTAGTGAGGTGTATAATAATTCAAGTTTTTTGTCGAGATATAATGATAATTGTTGGAAGTGTCGGGAAAAGTCAAGATGCCTGGGATGCAAATTATATTAATACTGCGCGGGAGAAGTCGCGAGCAACAGCTATACTTCATTTAATTTAGGATGAGAAACCACAACAACATTATATTGCGGCTCGTGAACTGTAATCTCTTAACAATTTGTACTAGAGTAACAATTAACGACACGCAAATAAAGTGACATTAAAACAATTTTATTTTGCGGCTGCCAAACTATTGCACTAATTGCTAGGTAAAAAATAGTTGACCAGACGCAATATAATGTTATTGTGGTTTCTCATTCTAAATTAAATGTAGTATATATAGGTAAGTATAACTTAAATCATATTCCGCGATAATCATGATCGTAAATCACATCGCAATTTTTTCTCACTCGTTCTATGATATAAATATTTCAAGAGGCCTCTAAATAGTAAGGCAGTTAGATAGTATGTAGTTAATTTTAATTACCTTATGACAATTAAGTCTTTACCCCAACATTTATTCAGCCTAATTTTAAAGTAAACAGCATGTTTGATCTTGAAATAGCGGTCTAAAATCGAAAAAAGAGAAATGTCGTTGTTTTCACTCCATGGGAGGTGTTTTATTTTAGTTTATCATTAACGAGAGTATTGTACTTCACACGTGGCACATACAAGACGCGCGCGCATGTCAGTCGAGGCGATGAGTTCGGCGCGGGCGCGCGAGATCGATGATCTATAACCTGGCTAGATCGATGAACTATTAAAAACAAATTAAAAAAAAAAACGGATGTGACTGCCGAAAGTTGATTAGAATTTTTAAAGTTGAAACAATACATTAGTGTTTTATTTTAAGAATATTATTAAATTTGTGGTGTAGTGTTTTTTTTTGTTTAAATAAACCCAAGAAAGTTTCCAAACTGGTATCGTAATTACGCGTTACGTAGCTTTTTTAATTTGTAATTTGGATCGCGGCTCCCGCGCATCTTGCCAAACGTCCCGAAGCGCATGTCTTTAGTGTCAGCTAATGACATCGACCCGCGTTTAATACCTACCCACATCAGCTTTTGTATACATTCAGTATAAATGCGTGCGTCCGGCGTGCTGGATCGTCAAAAACAAAGGAGATAAACCTTTGATTATTAGTTCTGGTAGTTTACGTTTACCAAGTTTTTAGTGCGTAAAGTGACTGATTGTTTAATTCTATTATGGAAGCGTTATTCGCCCAAGACGGTCCGATAGTGATCTCCTGGGTTGTATTCCTGTGGCTTATATTCAGGTGCTACTATCAAATTGGTGCAGTGAAGTATGCTGGTAAGTGCCAGTTACTCAGTTAAAAAAAAACAGACCATGACCATAAAAAAAAAAACATTTCCCTGGTCGCTTCGCAGCGAAGACGAATGGCAATGCTGTCTTTTTCAAAGTCATCCAAGCCGTTGAAAACTGAAGCAAAATACTTATAACTGGATATAGTTAAAACTACATACGGTCCGCGGGTTCTTAGAATTTCATTCGGGTTTGTCTTGCTGTCTTTTATAGATTTGATAGTTCAATCGGCCGAGTAAAGGAGACAAGAATTCAAACCCGAATGGAGCTCACGGAATACACATGATGGTGAAATATATTATGAAACATTATGTATTTTAGCCCATTATACATTTTAAACTTTATGTATCTATTCTGACCAGCACCCGTCCACATCGCATTTTTCCTTTTTATTTCTTGTTAGTTCAGTAGTTGTACTTTTTGGCTTTTTGCCCTTCTTTTGGTCAGCTTTGGCTTCGTGTAAAAGCGATATTACTATATGCCGACATCATAAATGCTTGTCAAAAGGGCTAACTAGCTAACGGTACTCCAAGGGCTATTCTTAGATGAACATTATGTATGAGTATGAACTATGTAAATGAACCGTTATTAAAACAGGAAATCCTATTGAGTGGGTGTCCTGAATGCACATGTTTATTATGTTTATATTACCAGCAAAGAGTTACGTCAATCGTATGTTTTTTAAATGAAATAGATTAAGATTTAGATGTTTCCGAATAATTTAAGTGATTGATTTTAAGTTTTTGTATTTACATACTTTCTATCTTTCTGTACCCGTTGTCATGCAATAAATGAATTATGAATTATGAATTATGAAGTGCTTGATTATAAGATACGTTTTTAGGAAAAGGGTTATTCCCGAGAGAAAAAAAATATTTTTTTTTTGTATTTAATAGGTACTCCTCTCAATAATTTCTCCGGAGAGAGGAATGTAATACACTAAAAGATTTTGCTCATCAAGCCTCAAGTCTTCACTTCCCCCTGGGCTTAATTTTTTTCATAAAGTTAGGATATAAATACCTATAATTAATCAACTTACTGAAAATAAATTACACTTCATATTAACCCTAATTATTACAAGTACGTACGCCTATCCTCATTTATAAAGAGCACAGTCGAGGGCAAAAATATCGATACAGCCATCACGTCAAATATATGTGTCACCGACCCTATTGTTTGTGGCATAAAGGTGCAAGGTATTTTCATTCTTACCTCTTCTATTTGGTAAACAAAATTCTAACCACAATGTAGAATTTTTTGTAAATAATAAGGTGTATTTTGTTATCAAATAAACCTGAGCCAATATTTTGTACATAATTTTGCTGATATTTTATCTCCAGTTCCTTTATTTACGATGAAATAGATAAAAAATAACAAAAATTAGACGTTTTGAGGTTAGAATTTTGTTTACCAAACAGGACAGTTAAGAATGAAAATACCTTAGGTTTAGATGTTTTTGAGGTCTTGGTAACGTACATATATTTATGCCCGTGACTGTACCTGAACTTCGTTTGTCTTTTACGTGGGATTAATCTTAAGAGCCAACTGAATCCATTCTAACAATTATTCCATCTGGAATACTATCTCATGATTCTTTTCATATTCATATTCATATTCATATTCATTTATTGTCAAAACTGTGTACAGTTATAGAATGTCAAACAAATAAGGTAAGTATCAACAGCTTTGCCCATTTCGGACGTACAATAATTTATAATAACAATAAAAACATTAAAACAGAATCATTCACGAAATAAAAAACATTATTTTAGTAATTTACAGAATAATATTCATTGGAATGGAATTGTGTTGAAAATCTGCGAATGCCGTTGACAGCTATAAAGCTTTGTTTATTTGAGGTAGGAAATACCGGGCGAGTTGCGGTACATTGCTGTTGATGTACGATGAATTGAAAATCCGAAGACTAGAGGCCCAGCAATGTAAGGAAAAGAAACAAAACATCGCCTTAATAAGGCTTAAAGCTCCGTGGTATCGGCATTCGCCTCTCTTTGTTGTTTACTCAATAACTTGTATTGATTGATAATGATATAGCCATTTCAATTAATTGAAACATTAATATAAAAATTGCTTTATATAATAAAAAAATGTCTGCCATAATAGCCTAGTAGTTGAACCTATGGCCTCTTAAACATAGGGTGGTGAGTTCATCATCATCATCGTCTCCAGCCTATATACGTCCCACTGCTGGGCACAGTCCTCCTCTCAGGATGAGAGGGCTTGGGCTATAGTTCCCACGTGGGCCCAGTGCAGATTGGGAACTTCACACACACCATTGAATTGATTCGTAAATGTCTGCAGGTTTCCTCACGATGTTTTTCCTTCACCGAAAAGCTCATGGTAAATTTTAAATGTACCTAATATCGCACATAAATTCCGAAAAATTCAGAGGTGCGAGCGTCGGCTCGAACCCTCGACCCTCTGCTTGAGAGGCCACAGGTCAAACCACTAGGCTACCACAGCGGTGGTGAGTTCGAACATGCTTACACAAGCTTTTCGGCGAAGGAAAAACTTAGCTTAGGTACTAATATTAAATGCTAAAGTTTGTGAGAAGAGTCGTTTAAGGGCCTGTTTCACCACTTCTTAACTGTCAGCTATATATGATTCCGTCTCTATTTATTACTATGAAACAAACAGAGACGTCATCATAGATAACTGTCAGTTAAGGAGTGGTAAAACAGGCCCTAAGTGTTTGTTACGCTTTCACACAAACATTATTGAACCAATTAGTACTCATCAATTACAGTTACAGTCAATAACATAGTTTCCACTGGATAGTTGTAAATGTATTCTTCGCAGGCGGAGTCGCGAACAATATTTCGTTTAATCAACAAACCTACGGTTACCACACACACGGTGAAAACATGCCAATCAAGTCCATCCCTTTGACTACCGTTGTCAAGTATTATTGACAATTCCCAAATTAGAACTGCGCCATTACGAACCTGTCAACTTGTAGGCAGTAAATTATCAGAATAAAGATAACCTGTGATGTATCTATGAGTTATCTTTTTATATGTTATGTTATGTATATTACTATAACAAGTGTGTTTCTAAGTGATATTTAGTATTGTGATTATAGTCGTCATCCAAATTTTGACGGTATAAGAACATGTTTAAAATATTTTCATTACATTATTAATGTTGTGAAGTTTGTTGTCTTACAAAAAAAGCAGAATAATATTGGCAACACTTATCATGAAATCTTTCATTTTTAGAACGTTGTAAAATAAAGTTCCAGGACTTTCAACGGCAGCAATGTATGTTGCAATAAATAGTTAATGCCCAGCCGATATACGTACGTAGTTAACCCATTGTTTTATAGCGGTCGTTTGGCCTACATAGTGTGTCTGTTCCACCATCGTAACGCTGATCTAATTATTTAAATGTATGTACCATGTGTTAACGTGCTAAAGGAAACATTAATTCCAATATAGAATGCGTTATTGCGTACCCATTAGACGGGTTTGCGTCATTGTGATGAAAGACGTTTTCTAGGAATACCTGGTTTTGTGTCTAATGTACCTAATTATGACCTATTTAGATTTTGTGTCAGGATTGGGCAATTAGAGTACCTTCAAGACAAATTTCAAGCTTAACAATTTCTTTGTTATGTTCATTTCTAAAGGGTTTTCGCTATCAAAGGACATGAACAATTGATTACGCAAAATTGCTAGCTCTAAGTAATAATACCGTAGTCGTTGTTCTCGACGGATACGTCTGTGATGAAAATTTCTGCAAAATAATCAGCCATATTACTTAGGAATATTTGAGTTTCACGAAAAACGATGGATCGATCGATACCTGCGTAATTATCAAAATGCTAAAACAAAGCATAAAAGCTACTGCAAATATCGCAAAAGCTTGCAAGCTTAATTCTTCTCTTCTTAGTTTTGAAGAAAACGAAAGAAGTGTGTTAAGGAAGAATGCAAAGACCAGAAACACCATCTAATATTTCTCAAAGTGTACCAGCAAATACGTAAGGGGAACTAAAAGATAGTGGGTGGTGATCTACGAACGAATAAAACCATTTTATGGCTCGTCTGTAAAGCGCACTGGGGTATCACTAAAGCAGTGCACTTGCACCGATACCGATCCTCTAGTGAGATATACCGCTGAGCTATTAAAACCGGTTTTATTCGTCTTTTGATCGCCACCCTTCTTAAAGTATTACTTTTACTAAATTAATTGAAATTTAGTGATTTTATTATTATTAGGGGGAGGCCTTTGTTCAACAGTGGACGTCTTCAGGCTGATGATGATGATTGAAATTTAACACATCTATATTTTTGCATGCTTAAATCACGTCTTTATCCCTTACGGGGTAGGTATAGCTTAAGGTCAACATATTGGATGATGCGCAGCGGGAAGAAGCTCCCGGAAAGAGAATCGGACGAGGAAGGCCAGTGCTCCTCTAAGGAGAAAACTCGGGACGAGCTGGCGGCCTCAGCTCTCCTAAATGTGGCGTCCATCAGGGACAATGTGCGGAAAAGCTCGAACCTGAATTGGCGCATCAAGGGCCTCTTAAATGACGCCACTGATGGTGCGGCCCGCGCCATTGAGGAGATGCGCAGAATATCCCCAGTGGAGGACCAGCGCCGACTCCGCGCGGACAATGCCCGGCTCTCGAGGGAACTGGATGCTGTCCGTGCGGAACTGAAGGCTTTTAAGGCCGCTTATGAGGAGAGGCAGAAAATTCCTGCCACCACCACCAAAAGGGTCGCCGATGTCGCGCCCGGGAATGCGGAGGGCCTCAAAGAGGCCATGGAGGAGCTGAGACGCGACCTTCTTACATCCCTGGGCGGCATGATTAATGCCCGCCTTGGGGAGTTGGAATCGCGCCTCCCCCCAGAGCCCGTAGTCAGACCGCCCCTAGCGGCTGACAGGAGGGTGGAGACGCCCGCCCGCCCGCGTGTCCAGCCAAACTTGGCCGTAGGTGCCATGCGCCAGCCGTCCGGGGCAGCCATACCTCTTCCACCCCCGAAGAAGAAGCCGGCGCCCACCACCAGTCCTGGGTCCCGGTCACAGGCCGCCGCCAAGGGGGCTAAGAAAGCCGGAGAGGGCAGCGGTCCTGGCCCCAAATCGGTGGCCAAGCCGAATGCGGGAACCAGCCGGCGTGAGGAGGCCATCCTGGCCACAGAAGCGCGCAGAAGCGGCCATCCTGGGCCGCAAGAGACCCCCTGGTCCACGGTTGTGGGCCGAAAGGCGAAAAAGGCGGCAAGGGGCACACAGAAGACCGCCCCCCCAAGACCATCAACAAAGGCGGTCAAGATTGTGCCCCCCAAAACGGCAGTGGTCGTAGTGACCCTCAAGAAGGGGATCGACTACCGACCGGCCCTAGCCAAAGCTAGGGACGCCATCCCCCTTCAGGAGCTGGGCTTGGAGTCAGTCAAGGTGAAGACCACCATGACTGGCTCCAGAATGATGGAGGTGGGTGGGGAGACCCCGGACACCACCGCTGATCGCTTGGCAGAGAGGCTCCGCCAGGTGATCGGAGACGAGGCAGAGATCTCCCGGCCCACGAAGTTCGCCAACCTTCGAGTTTCGGGGTTAGACGAATCGGTGGGCCGGGAGGAGATCGCGACGGCAGTGGCCAAAAAGGGTGGGTGCCCCGTCAGCGCAGTGAAGGTGGGGGCAACCAGGACGAGTCCCTGGGGGCTGGGTTCAGCCCTGGTGAAGTGCCCAGCAATCGCCGCCAAGGCGGCTGCATCCGGAGGAAAGGTGGCCATCGGATGGTCCATGGCCACTATCATGCCGGTCGACGCCCTGCCCATGCGGTGCTATAAATGCATGGCGCTAGGCCACACCAGGGCCTTGTGTCCTTCTGCAGCGAAACACGGAGGTAAGTGTTTCCGCTGTGGAGGTGAGGGCCACCTAGCGGCCTCTTGTGAGGCGCCACCCAAGTGCGCTGTTTGCGCACAGGCGGGTCGCCCCCATAAGCACGTGATGGGGGGGGTTAAATGTGCCCCCCCAAAAGTGAAGGGGATGGTACCGCCCAAAAGGGCCCCCACCCCCCGACGCAATAGCCAAACGGCCAGTGAGGAGCTCCAAATGCAGGTGTCCTAATGCCAGCACACCTACATCTGGAGCTTTTGCAGGGAAACCTGAACCACTCCGCGCGCGCACAGGATCTGCTCATGCAGGTCCTCGCGGAGTGGCAGGTTGATCTGGCGGTCGTTGCCGAGCCCTACTTCGTCCCCCCCAACAAACAAAACTGGTTGGGGGATACCGAGGGCTCGGTGGGAGTGGTGGTGCCGTCCACGGGCCCCCAGCGCCTCTCCCTCAGGGAGAGAGGGCCCGGTTATGTGGCAGCAAACTGGGGAGAGGGGGTTGTCGTGGGCGCCTACTTCTCCCCCAACAGGCCCCTCAGTGACTTCGAGAACTTCCTGGGGGGCCTAGAGCCGGTGATCAGACGGTCCTCACCAGCTCAAGTCATCTTGATGGGGGACTTCAACGCTAAGTGCTCGGCGTGGGGGTCCCCCATCACAGACAGAAGAGGGGCGCTCTTGCGGGATTGGGCCGTCATGGTCGGCCTGGTCCTGCAGAATTCGGGGCGTGTCGACACGTGTGTCCGGTGGAATGGGGGGTCAATAGTGGACCTAATGTTCACCACCCCAGCCATCGGAGCACGTGTCCACGACTGGCGTGTCCTGGAAGGAGTGGAGACCCTCTCCGATCATCGATACATACGGAGTAGGGTCTCCAGGGCGCCCCTCAACCTGCGGGCCCACGCGGCGGTGGGGGGTGGAGGTAGAGGAGGGGGGTTCCCAAAATGGGTGCTCTCCCGCCTCGACCAGGACCAGGCGGAGGAGGCGGCGCTGGTCCGGGCGTGGTGCGTCGACCCCCCGAACACCATGGGGGTCGACGAAAGGGCTGTCAGGTTCCGTCAGGACCTGACAGCCGTCTGCGATGCGGCCATGCCCCGAGCAAGGGGCCACGCCGCCAGGGAGGGGGTCTACTGGTGGTCACAGGACTTGGCCGTTCTGCGAGCCGCCAGTAACAGGGCCCGTCGGGCGTTCACCCGGTGCCGGCGCCGAAGGACGAGGGTCCCTGGAGAGGAGGAACGCCTCCTGGCCGAGCTGAGGCTGGCCAAGCAGGCGTTCAAAGCGGCGATCGGGGAGGCCAAGGACGCGGCGTACGCTGATTTCTTGGCCTCGCTCGACGCTGACCCGTGGGGGCGCCCGTACCGTATGGTAAGGGCCAAAATGAAGGTGGCCCCCCCAACGGAGGACTTTGAGCCAGCGCTTCTGAGCGCGGTGGTAGAGGGGCTGTTCCCCGACAGCCCTCCATTTGAGCCACCGCAAATGGCGGGACCAGAGGTGGAGCCGGAGGTGGCCCTCGAGATCCCTCCAGTCACCCAGGAGGAGATGAAGGCGGTGAGGGGCCGCCTCAAGGGGCGCCGGAAGGCGCCGGGGCCGGATGGGGTGCCGGGGAAGGTGCTCAATATCGCCTTGGAGCACCTCGGGGACCGGCTCCGCGACTTGTTCACCGAGTGTCTGGTCGCGGGGCGCTTCCCGGGGTGCTGGAAGGAGGGGCGCCTCGTGCTCCTCCGAAAGGAGGGTCGGCCGCCGGACTCCCCGTCCGGCTACCGTCCGCTGGTGATGTTGGACGAGACGGGCAAGCTCCTCGAAAGAGTCGTAGCTACCCGTATAGCCACTCACCTTACGGATGTGGGGCCGGATCTTTCGGAGAACCAATTCGGGTTCCGGGTAGAGCGGTCCACGATAGACGCCCTATCTACCCTGAAAGGGTTCTCCGAGGAGGCGGCGAGGACGGGGCAGGGGGCTGTGGCGGTGTCACTCGACATTGCTAATGCCTTTGGCTCTCTCCCCTTCGGAGTGATAGAGGAGGCACTCCGGTATCATGGTGTGCCCCTCTACCTCCGGAGGGTTGTGGAGCAGTACCTCTCGGGGAGGGTAGTGCTCTACACGGGGAGGGGGGGAACGGCGGAGATGAGGCGGATGGCCAGTGGTGTCCCGCAGGGGTCCGTTCTGGGACCCCTGCTGTGGAACGTCGGATACGACTGGGCCATCCGCGGAGAGGTGCTGCCCCGAATGGCGGTTATCTGCTATGCAGACGACACGCTGGTCGCCGTCCGAGGCACCACGTGGGAGGAGGTGCGGAGGAGGGCCGAGGTCGGGGCTACGCTCGTGGTCCGCAGGATTGGGGCCCTAGGACTTCGGGTGGCCCTGCCCAAAACCGAGGCCCTCTGTTTCAGGGGGCCGAGGTGGCGGGTACCGGGGGGGGCCACACTCCGCATCGGGGGGGAAACTGTCGAGGTTAAGGCCCACATAAAATACCTGGGCCTTGTCCTTGACGGCAAGTGGGAGTTCGGGGAGCACTTCCGCCAGCTTACTCCCCGACTCGTAGGAGCGGCGGGGGCCTTGGGCAGACTCCTGCCGAACCTGGGCGGTCCTAGTGGCCCCTGCAGACGACTTTTCTCAGGGGTCATTAGAAGCATGGCCTTGTATGGGGCACCGATCTGGGCCGGCTCCCTAACCCCCGCCAACAGGGCCTTGCTCCGAAGGCCCCAAAGAGTTATGGCGGTGCGGGCAAGCCGGGCATACCGGACGGTGGGGTGGGCGGCGGCATGCGCCTTGGCTGGCACCCCTCCCTGGGAAATCGAGGCGGGAGTGCTAGCCGACGCGTATAGAGGGCGCGTTGAGCGGAGGGCCCGGGGCGAGTCCCTTGCCCCAAGGGAGCTGGAGCGCCTCCGCGAGACGCAAAAGGAGGAGGTCATGGAGCGCTGGGCGGACCAGCTAGCGGAGGCCGAGTACGGCCTCCGCTCTGTCGAAGCCGTCCGCCCAGTGCTCCAAGAGTGGTGTGGAAGAAGGTTCGGGTCCCTCACCTTCCGGCTCACCCAGGTACTGTCCGGGCACGGTTGCTTCGGGCGGTACCTGTACCGTGTGGCCGGCAGGGAGGAAACGGCGTCGTGCCATGAGTGCGGCGCCAGCGACGATACGGCACAGCACACCCTAGAGGTGTGCGCCGCCTGGTCCCGCGGGCGCCGCACTCTGGTGGCGACGATCGGCGGCGACCTCTCTCTGCCTAGCATCGTGCAAGCCATGCTGGGCAGTGAGGAGTCCTGGGAGGCCGTCGCGTCCTTCTGCGAGGAAGTGATGTCGCAGAAGGAGGAAAGGGAGCGGGAGCGCGAGAACGACCCCCTCGCGCCCCCGCTCCGGCGCAGACGGACGGGGAGGAGAAGGCGGCAGTTTGCCGCCCTCCCACCCTAAAGGTGCCTGCTGGCGGGGGATGGGGATCCCTCGCTAGCCCCCAAAGGCCCACGAGTCTAGGGGGGGACCAGGTATTCCCGGTCCCCCCCTCTTGGCGCAGGAGCCCCGGCACATAGCCTGGGGCGGCCGGTGGGGCGTACGCGGTAGACAATGTAATATGCTCCCGCTGCGCCCCCCCAAATGGCAGAGAGGGAATACCGGTGGGTTTTTAGTGGGTATGCCTCCCCCGCCCCCCCCCCCCCCCCCCCGTCCGGGAGGGGCCGGGGAGGAGAGTCCCACATAACCTCCGCGCCATCCCCACGGCGCGGTCGTATGCGTAACGCATTTTCCCACCGCAAAAAAAAAAAAAAAAAAAAAAAAAAAAGGTATAGCTTAAGGTAACAAAACCTAAAGGCCACCTTGTGCAAGATTATCGGCGTATAGGTGGAAAGGGAAACAAAAAGAGTGACGGGTTGCTGGCCGCATCGCCTATAACATGATTCCTATGATTTTCGCCAAATACTCGATGGGATTTTACCGTCTGCGCAGGCAGAGAAGCAACTAGCACATTCTATGTTTTTTCTTTGCTCCCAGACCGGCATGGATCAAGTGTTTAATGTACAATTTCCAACTTGATGCAGATGCATGTTTCAGATTCCGAAATCTTATCAATTTCTTCAAAATGCTCGTGGTGAATTCGGGTTATTCCGGATTTAAAAAAGTGTTACATATATTGGAACCGAACAAACTGATCACGATGGTGTTTGGTAATTTGAAGTCTAATTTTGCCCGTCATGTTTTGGACCAATCGTGCTATGCTATTTATTAGTAAAGTTCATCCTTTGAGTTAACCACAATGCTCTTCAAAATTGTATACTCGATTCGCTTTTAAACCTCATTATAGTAAATTATAGTTAAACTAAGCATGTTATACGCTGATTGTTCAGAATCCAGGTCAAATAGTTCAGCTGCAAATGCTGCAATTGACGACCGTTAAAATACAAACGGTTAATGCCGTGTGATTGATGTGTTTGACCTGATATTATGCCACGGCCATAAATTTAGAATCGATTCGATTTGACAGATTTAGAATTATTGATAAAACGGCACGTGGCATTATTTCGTAGGAGCTTTTACTTGTGACTACATCAATTATTTGTGCATATTCTATTCTACAATCATGATTCTGATTCGACTGCAGGGAGCTTCCTGGTTCAAATGATTGTACTTCATTTGCAATTGTTTGCACGAAAATCTTCACCTTTTACCTCAGCACCATGCAACGACGCAATACTTGCGGTTGTTCGTCGACACGACATACCCTTCTCAAGTCTCCATTTTAATGTTCCCTTTTTAACAGTTTAATGAATATCACTGATGGCACTGATTAAACTGTAATTGAACGTGATATCCCCTTGTAGAAAACTGATTATTCTGAACGGAACCCCTTTCTGATTATTTACGTTTTCTGCTCGTCAACAATTTTATCTTTTCTTCCTATTTTATTTAATATCAAAAGTAGGACAGTGATGCTATAAACTAGGGGCCGAGTCAATAATGCAGTGGTAGTAACTACCGGCATCAAGTAGCCAAATGGGTCTCTCTAAAAATACTGTCTACAATTTGTATGGCGTATCGTCGTACGGGTAAGTTAAGGTTAGTTAATTTGTTGATTCGCAGAGAGCGAAATTCTCATAGCAAAATGGAACATCACATGATAGATCACTTGTCTTCTAGACTTTTCTAGTTATCGATGTTATGTAATTATCTTTTTGTGTTATTATCTAATTATTAGTGACATTTCACCCTATGTTATGCGAGTTGCATCGCCATGTAGTAAATTCGCGACACGCATCTTTATCCTGAAACTCCATGTAAGTAATGTTATACAACGTTGGCACAATTTTCTAATAATTGTTTTTAACGTCATTAAGCTCTACCTAACCAAGTATTTTAAGAAAGAAAGTCGATGATATCGATGTTCATATTTTAATGATAAGTTCTCGAAAAGGACTACATAAGCCAGACAATAACGATTGAAGATGTTATAATAAAAGACAAACAAATAATGGTACGTGACGATAGTTCTACTAAGCCGTTTGCTTATCCGAAACAAGCGCTATATCAACAATATTGCTGAGGTCGTGTGGATCACTTTATTCTTGAAATATCAAGTCTGCAACACAACTACTTTAACAAAATACAATGCACGATGTCTGAAAGCTGTCAAAATTGGAAACGTGCTAAAAATAATATGAAGCGTGAGCTCACTGTATGAGTAACATTATATCTTTGTGGGCTTTTAGAAAATTAGAAAATTGAGTTGTGTAAATGTTTTATAATTTAAAATTTATCACACACTTTACTAACCAATTAAAATTTCTATGCCTTTGTACTGAAAAAAAAAATAAGTTTGGCGTTTGTTTCACACCTTTCGCCGAAATTGTTTTACGATGGAGTGTGAATATAAAACGGGCTAGGTCCTATTTTATTTTAAAATACCTGTTGCCCTGAGGTGTACTAATTCAAACGAAACACCATCCCTGAATTAACATTGCAAAATATCACCTCGTTCAATATCGCTGTTTTGTTAGAACACCTGGTGCTTACTTTACTATGCTATATGCAGAACTGTCCAATTTCGTGCGAAGTGCACTTTCGAGCGCGACTGTACTTTCATGACCGGGCCATAAGCTGCGCTTCGGCTGCACTTGAGTTTACTCTGCACGTGCCCAGAGAATGCATTTGATGTTTTATACCAATCGCTTTAAACTCTTCACGGAATGCCGTCACGAAGCACTTTTATTTGCGACTGTAGCCAGGTCGGGTTATGAAGTATGCACAGTGAAGACACGCCGCTATTAGAGTTAAAAATAGAGCAGGTAATTTAAATTTATTAATTCTGTTATGTTTTCCACATCATCAAAACCATCGTGATCTGTGAAAAGGCATAGAAGAATAAATAGATTAAGAATACTTCTTCTACTTAAATTATTAATTTAGTGTCATAAAAAAGTTAATCATGGTGACATCCTCGTATTAGTGAGAGTGGATTCCAATATAATCGATCAGCACTTGAAGAACGACCCTGTAACAACGTTAACTTTATATTAGGCAGCCTAAGGCTATTAAATATGAGACGCTCGGCAAATATTACTTAGCCAACTTAGCAAGATTTACTCTCGAGCCTAGTAGGATGTTATTGTTTGCTGAGTTGAAACGCTCCCCTGATTTTATCGTGTGATGCGTAATATGTTTTTAATTATGTGCCTGGAAGATTAATTAATTGTTCAACAAAATACAGCCACATTTATGATATCGACTACATTTTTGATTAGTCTACTCCTGAGGCTTTGCGCCGTTATGAAGTTACAATTCAATTATCCTGGATCATAGCTAGTCTGCATTCTTTAATTCAGGAACTATACTCACAAGCAAAAAGTCATTTATTGACCACGTGTGTGATACGACCACATTGCAACCACATCGCAACCACATCGCAACCACACCGCAACCACACCGCAACCACACCGCAACGGCAACGCAACCACCGGTGGCACCGCTTTAGGGTTGCTACCAAGGTACCACAACCACACCACGTCGCAGCGATTCACACGTAACCACATCGCAACTACTAGCTACAACCACATTTTGTAGGCACCACAACGCAACTGCAAAATGCTGCAGTGACACTGTTCACACGTAACCACTGCTTGACCGCCTTTTAATGCTGCTACGTGGTGTGTTTGTGGTGTGTGTGAAACAACCGTAAAGTCGGAACTTTCATTTAAATTTTTGATTCTAAATTTAGTCCCGCCCTTGACGCTGTTCGCTTTGAACATAGATCAATTTATAGATATACTAAGCTGTTTCCCGCGACTTCATCTGAAAATAATTCGTTTATCGCTATCCCGTGGGAACAACGCAATTTTCCGGGGTAAAAAGTAGCCTATGTGTTATTCCTGACCATAATCTATCTTTATTCCAAATTTCATCCAGATCCGTTAAGACGTTCTGGTGTGACAAACAGCCATCCTCACAAACTTTCGCATTTATAATACAGTAGGATTTCTGCCCGCGACTTCGTCCGCGTTAAATTAGCAATTGACATGTTTATCGCTATCCCGCGGGAACTATGCAATTTTCCGGGAAAAAAATTGGCCTATGTTTCAATCTAGGGTACGAGCTATCTCCGTTCCAAATTTAATCCAAATCCGTCCAGTCGTTTCAGCGTGAAGAAGGAACAAACATACACACTCACTCACATCGTCACAAACTTTCGCATTTATAACATTAGTAGGATTAGTAAGATGATTAAAAAAATCCAGAAAAACATTTAAACAGCTATTTAGTTAATCTAATCCAACCTTAGAATCCAACATACATACCAACCAACGTATTATACACGTGCAAAGAATATTCAACCTTTGTATGGCAGACCACATATTAGACCGATGGTACCTTGGGTATTATTTTCTAAGACTTCCGATTACGCCTGTCCATGGCGGTAGGCGGCTTATGATTATGGACCCAGTGTACCGTTATAAAGCTAATGAAAGTTATTCAATAGGAACCAATATAATTCTCGGTACAATATTATACTGTACAGTCAAGGGCATAAATATATAGCACGTTACTACGACGTCAAAAACATCTATACACCTTTGAAATACCTATTATAGACGGGATATGAACCGCGCTTACCTTTACCTATATTATCCGTTGTCTATAATATTTCAAATGAACTTAATCATTGAAAACTCTTATCTGTACGCCTTTATACCACATTAAGGTCGGTGACACATATGTATATTTGACATGATGGCTGTATCTGTAGTATATGTATGATGGATGTATGTAAAGAATTGCGAAACTGAAGTGGCAGTGGGCGGGGCACATTGCTCGCAGGACCGATGGCCGATGGGGTCAGAAGGTTCTCGAGTGGCGTCCGTGGACCGGGAGACGAGCTGTTGGTAGGCCTCCAACAAGATGGAGCGACGACCTGATCAGGATCGCGGGATCGCGGTGGATGCGGAAGGCACAGGACCGGTCCGAGTGGAGAGCCTTGGGGGAGGCCTATGTCCAGCAGTGGACGTCTTTCGGCTGATATGATGATGATAATGATGATGATGTATGTACATAAATTATTTTAAATATTTGAATCACTAGCTGTTACTTGCGCTTCATCTGCATCCCGCATTAACTGAGTTGGTACCTAATACTTTCCGCGATAAAAAATAGTATTTGTTAACCGGGATAATAATTTTCAACTAGTGAAAGAATTTCCGAGTCAGTTTAGTTCAGTTTATAATTCAGTACGCTGGGTTACTTGACTAGCGCTAATTGGGAAAATACAAAATGTCTGCTTAATTTCAGGAATGTAGTTGAAACAATTGAACTGTGTGTCCACAATTTGGAACAAGCAGCATTATTTGAATTCAATAATATTGGATACAGTGCAAACACAGTGGGGCATGAAAGAGCAATGCGGCCAAAGTAGCGAATTCGGTTTGATCGGGATAATTTTAGTCGTTTTAAACCAGTGGTTCCCACAATGATATTACATAATAAACTGGGAGTAGATATGTCACTACCGCGCCCGAGTTGAAGATTCATAAATGACCAAATTGTCTCATTTACCTCAAACAAGCCACAGTATGAGTAGTCCGTGACTGTTGACAGAGGGAACGTTTTTCAAACGCAATTTACTAGGAACGGAACATATCTATACTATGAAATATCATTGGGTTCCCAACGTTTTAATGACTAGGGACAACGATGTACAAAAATGAACGGAATAAATCCGAAAGCAAACTTTGATCATAAACTACCACGCATAATAAATGTAATTTTAATAGGAAATATATTATTGGTAGAAAGACAAATCTTTACTGGTAAATCTTCGAATCAAGCAATCCTGGGACTATTATTAAGACATAAAGCTGCGTAAATCATTACTTTCTTTCAATCGACCGCGGACCAATGGTTGGATACAACTGTTTTAAACCGATGCTCCAGTTAACAGTGAGCGTCGCGTGTTAAGAATGCTTTTTGCTTCGTTTTACGTTGTTGGCCGCGACTACATCCGCGCAGAATAAAATTTTGTATCCCAGCCATCTTGAATTCTCCCGATACGTCCAACAACTATCGTTATATTTCAACCAATTTACACAAAACCTCGAAAAATTGTATAATGTAAATCTTTCTCGTGAATCACTCTATATATTTGCAAAAACTGCATGAAAATCCGTTCAGTAGTTTTTGAGTTTTGAGTTGAGAGGACTTAGTTTTATGATACTTTTGTAGTTAAGTCGAAAGCGTAGTGATGTGATAATCGAATGAATCTAATCTAACTAATATTATAAATGCGAAAGTATGGATGGATGGATAGATGGATGGATGGATGGATGTTTGTTTGTTTGTTACTCAATCACGCCAGAAAGGCCCAACGGATCTGGATGAAATTCGGCACATAGATAGAGAAAAGTCTGGAATAGCACATAGGCTACTTTTTATCCCGGAAAATTGCGTAGTTCCCGCGGGATAGCGATAAACGAATTCTTTGCAGACGAAGTCGCTGGCAATAGCTAGTACCTACATATGTTAAAATTTTGCTATGTGCTCTATAGAGTTACGCACGTTTTTATCATTTTCCTTAAAGGTGCTCTTGGATCTAAAGGGCAATCGGAATACCCACATCAATTTCCATTAACCAAATAGCCCTGGATTGGATAGTCACGGTCATTGAGGCCTTCTAAATGTTGGCTTATTCCGACTGCAGCTATCAATTACGATTCCAATTTATTTCTGAGTGGCTTATCATTATCAATTTACTAGCTATAGGTTAGGTAGCTTTTGATTTTGATCGATTAACTTTTGATTTTGTGATTAATTGCCTACTAATTTTCCAGTCACAATGCCACAGGCAGGAGCCTTATTATGTACTTATTAAGTTTTAGTTTGTAGTTTGTAATTTTATTTAGTTTAGTTTTTATTAAGTTTATTTCAAATTGTATTATTCTCTTGATATAAATTTTATTCTTAGTTAGTGGACGTCTCAACGTCTCCACTACTAATTAATAAAATGAGATTAGACTGAAAGTTAGTTTTAGGTTTTCTTGAACTTAAGCGATTTTTGGTAATTATTTAATATATGTAGTTTTATACCAGAACGTAGAAATGAGTAGGTGCGTGCGACCTACCTACGACATGAAATAGTTGGAAATTTAAAAATGAAGATAGCTACTTTTTTCATGTGTCACATATCTCATGTACTTACTTAAAATTCTGTAATGTGGCAATATTTTTTCATGAAAGTTTATAAATTTTACTTCATCCATTTTGTACTATTTACTGTCTTACTCTACATAAGCTTATCTTTCGACTGAAAGTTAAATGGTGTTTGTGTGTTGTGTAAGTTCCTCAATCTGGAACTCCAACTCTAAAAATAATACATACATACATAAATCACGTCTTTATCCCTTACGAGCTAGACAGAGCCTAAGGTAACAAGAAAGGTAAAATAATTCAACGGCAAATCACCGTTTTAGTAGGTAAATCGTTAGCATTAATTCAGCTTTTAAAGGCTCAATTTTCTTGTTTTTCTTTGAAGCTTAATATTTTACAGCATTCGTGACGGCCTCAATTAGTTTCAGCTATTTTGCCCGATTCCCTAGAAATCGTAATAAGCCAGGTTTCATGCGTAAATTTTGCCAAGGACCTCTTTTTCACTCGATTACCGCCAGTCCTACGCGGTTCTAATTAAAATTAAACACTCCACCGCGTTTTTGTGCCGAGCTCCTTGCGCCACATCCAATTTCAAACCCCCTGAATACAATTTTGTGGTAGAAAATGTCATGCCTGTTGACAAAGACGTCTGGACTTTTTTAGCGCGGGTCAATGATATTAACGTCATTGGGAATGCTGTAGGCTGCTAGGTACTAGAAAATTTAAATGTGCCTGAAATTTAATAGCATTTTTTTATTTCATCGAAGCGTCTGAGAAATTAGAAAAAGTTGAAGCTGTTTTCTTTGACAGATTAAGGCCTTTTCGAAAATTGTGTAAATTAGGTTGAAAGTAATTTCTCGCGAGTTTTATTTTTGTTGGGATTGCAAAAGAATCTTCTCAAAATTAAGTGATATCGTTATGTATTTAAAAACCTTGTAATAATTGATTATTTACTATGTATGTTAATGCAAATAAAGATGGTAAACTCGATTTAATACAGATTCAAATATTAATATTTTTCAGCATGTTATGTTGAATTCCTTTTCTGAACAGAAAGTACGTGATAAATAACATTTTCCGGTTGCAATGTAGTTTCTCGATAGTCGATTGCTGGATAATTGTAAAAGCTAATAAGTCATAATGATATGATATGCGGCATAATAGGTACTTAGGTAGCCATACTTGACCTACTTGTGCCTTAGGGAAATAATCACATTTTGTATATTAGGAATATTTATAAAGACGCAGAGGCTTCTCGTGCAATCCCGAAGGAAACCTCAAACAGGTTAAAATTGGTCCTCAGATGTTTAATTAGCTAATTATGGAGTTATTTGATGTCTCAGTAAAGTTATAAAGTATAGCAATCTATTAGCTTTAGTCTCTCAATTTTGTGGAATTAAACAAATGTTTTTTATGGCTTACGCTATTCGGCCGCTCGATGCTAGGTTCACCCTTGGCCATAATACTTGTATAGCTTTGTATTGAACGCTAGGCCATATTATCACAATGGCAATAGCATTCGCCATTTCTTTGTCCTCCATCGTAACCCATTTGCCGAAAAGAAATGGAGGTGGTAACCGTGCGCTCGTTAGAAAATAAACTTAGCCTGCAGGGCTATAAATTAGACTTTAAATGCAATGAAATATTGCACTTAGTTTCCTAACGGAACTTATAAATGTGATCCTCTAGTGTCTCCCTAGGCACGGTCGGCTGCAGTCTGTTGTTACTGCGCAGCGACCTGAGCCTAGATAGGGTTACCATTTGTCATGATTTCACCTGATATTGGATGTTCGCTTGGCACAAGATTTGATAATGATAACTTGACAAGGTTTAGAAAGGGATTAATTATAATAACCACCAAAAAGATGTGATGATGAACTTGATTTTAACATTTTGATTTTTTGAACGACAAAATGTAAGACGGGTTAGGTCAGAGTAGGTTCAAAAAATTACATGGAATAGGAGCTCCGCAGGTGGAGCTTCGTCCACTCAACTTCATTCGGTGATCATTTTCTATTTATCGACTGCAGCGAAGCCCAAGAGGAAGGTTATTTTGGCTGTGTAGTGTTTTTGATCGGTTGTAAACATAATATGTTTAGGAAAACAGTATTTTTAACATAACATTGTGCTATTATATCAACAAGTTTCCATTACATCCTGATTCTATGGAAATGTTGTTCAGTTAAGTCTTCTCGGTACTAATAAAGCTTCTCTGTAGTCAATATTTTCGTTTTGGTTACAGTCAATGCCACAGACTTGGCCATTTGAAACTTAAAACATTATATTCTCTTAATTTGGACTGAACCATTTGACATTTTTAATCGGTGCTAATAAGGGTTAGGATGTTAAAAGAATTTCACTGAGGAATAAAAAAGGCTCAAAAGATCAAGGTAACATAAAAAAACTGTTCCCTCTATTATCATAAGAATTGAACAAAAACATAAAGTAGCCAGCTTAACTGTGGCGTTGAAAGCTTTAAAATATGAATAATTTGCTTTATTTTATCAATACCTCTCCCTGCGGTACATTAAGCAATTGGATGGAGACGAAGTTATTTTTTTATTTCTCCATTTAATTAACGGGTTATAAATTAAAACGGAACGATACTTGTGCTGTAAAGGTAGCTTAATCTTCTAGAAAGCTCAACTTTATTGTTGTGCTTTAAACACTACGTGGGCAGTAGGTTATAATGTATTAAAACGCATTTTATAGACTTGTAGATTTGAGTAGGCAAGTATAAAGTATCAAGTTTATTTATTTAGTTGAGTGAGTGACATTTTTCTTAGCTTCACGCTGTCTTACTAGAAAAAATCTTCTGACTTATCTTATTCCAGTAAGACAGCCAGTTAATAAGACGTGTTTTCATTATCATCCCATTGGTCCTGCCTTCATCATAATGAAGACCCGTTTGTTAACCAATAAAGCCGTGGCAGGACCAATGGGATCTGCTACTAGGTCAGGCTTGTGTCTAAATAAGTGTAATGTTGCCTCACAGGCATAATTACGTTATAATAAAGTTAAATTAAATAGCTCTCCTCGTCGGGATTGTTTAAGTTAGAAATTCCGTTTAAATATATCGCTTTAAGTATTATTTATTCGTAAGTCTAAAAATCTACATCAAACGACCGGGCGTAAAATTAACATCCATCATTTCGTAGATTAACTTTCTATTTTAAGCGTGCCTAGTTGAGTTCAGATTTAGGCTAATACGATACCGAAGCTAAATATGACATGCAGCAGATTTAACGTGACGGTAGTAATAAAATACGACAAGCTTATAACAATTATAAATCTAACGGTGATAAATGTAGGAGAGCGAAACTGATGTCAGCGGGGAATGACGAATATCGTTTGTCTTGCAAGTATTACGTTGGCGCTGAAAAAAAGCCATCTTGGCTTGGGAATCAGAACTCAGAAATAAAAATATCTGAGCAATGTGTCGGGCGCATGTTAATTTGCATCTATGTTTATCCAATGATAATAAATTTGCAAATTTATTCTGCAATTTGCACCAGCAAGATGCACCTGAAGTAAATCGTTACCGACACAGTTTTTTAACAACCTCTTGTTTTCCAGAGCACCGGTATTTTTGGCTTTTATTAATCACTCGAGCAGGTATCGGATTTAAGAAAAGAAAGCATTTGATCGTAACTCTCCTTTTATTACTTTAAAATTACTAATACCTTAAGTACTAATAACTTTACTTAATAATACGAAGATTCTCCAGAGTTTTACATGAAGTTTTCTAGAAAAGTTGGTAACCCTAATTCAGTTGTTATAGCTTTGTATGAGGCGCCCTTGAGCAGGGTTACAAATTACTTTTACCATCCTATTGGCCTTTATATGCCGGCTTTACTTTTCCTTATATCTTGCTCTTTCCAGACCACATTTTTATTTTCGTAGCTAATGAAATCAGTAGGTCATGTTTTTTAAGTTCTATTCGTAAATGATCACTACACCTATCAATATTCAAGTTTATTTTTATTCAAATAGTCTTTTTGTTTGTTATTTATGACATAATAGTCCGTTTAACTGCAATGCTGTGACTAATTATCAAGCGTTAGAAATTGATTTGAGGCTATGTTATAAGTACTTATAGTGCTTACAGTAGACACAATGGTTCTATGACATAATGCAGTTCTAGGCAACGTTACACTTTACAATTGCGACACGCTCACATACGCACCGTTCGACTGGAAGCATCTTAAGTTACTTGACGTAATTATGCACCGTTGCAAGTTTACCGTCGCACCTAATGTTATTAAACAAACACTCGACTCTTTGCATTTATGAGCTGATACCGCTACAATCTTCGAGGCGTCAGTCAGTCGTTTGGCGTCCGTCGCGGGAGACGCACGCCCTTTGTCCTCCCCACTCACGCGACTCCATACCTCTAAAAAGGGAACGAATATTTTTAGTCCACGGAAATCGCGTGTCGTTTTTAAACGTTGAATCAAATAAGTGCACGAAGGAAGTTTATATTCAATCGAACGTTTATGCGTCGATGCCCGGGATGTGGGTTTGCGTTATTGTAATTTAAAGGTGAGTTTGTTTATACGATCAGCTGTGATATACGGGATGCTTGGTGATTTATAAAGTTGTTTCTTCAGTGTCAAATGTGTAAGTATTTAATGCCATCCTGTTTGCTCCGGCCGA
Organism: Pandemis heparana; assembly: GCA_963854515.1. Classification (NCBI taxonomy): domain Eukaryota; kingdom Metazoa; phylum Arthropoda; class Insecta; order Lepidoptera; family Tortricidae; genus Pandemis; species Pandemis heparana. Next base: position 11,206,741 of record OY978018.1, on the reverse strand, counting down.
AACTCGGCGTGAATTTAAAACTTGGGTCTTGCAAGTTAAAACAAAACAAAGTAGCGAACTCCTTAAGTGAACACAGAAGAAGTCGTGACTCTGTTATATCTTGTAATAACAGCAAGACATAAGTGTATTTTAGTAATTATACTAATTGCTTTTATGTAAACATAGACGGCATGACGCCGCCGATTGCAATTAAATATTATACGATGTTAATGTGTAATTAATTGAGCCCTATATTTTGGAAAGGTGGTTTGTAATGAATAGTTACACTCAGCCTAGTCAACATTCATGTGTTTCGCCTAGGTATTTCCAGATTGCAGACTTCGAGCACATTATACAAATCCATAACACATAAAATTAGACTCTTATCATATTATGACAATATAAATGTAGATTTTAACTACATACATAAATAAATCACGTCTTTATCCCTTACGGGGTAGACAGAGCCCAAGATAACAAGACCTAAAGGCCACGTTTGCCATGATTGTGAACGCATAGGTGAAAAGGGGAATCAAAATAGTGATGGGTTGCTACGCGGAAATAGAAGCAACTAGTACATTCTGTGTTTTTTATTTACTCCCAGACCGATATGGAATGAAAGTTTGATCAATTAACAAAAAATGTCGATTTGTTCCAACAGCGCAATGAAAAAACTCAACTGTTGATCTGATTGAATTCCAACTTTTTCTGACTTAAACTTTGTCTATTTGTAAGGTAGTGTCAGTTAACTTGACCATATCCAGTGAACTTGGGTTAAATTTAAGTGTCAAGGTCGAGAGGTAGAGCGGCAAAACCTCTTAAACCTACTGCGTGGGAAGGAAGTTATTACTTTATTAAAATTTATACCTACGTAGCTTTCTACGCGTCTATGTAATTTTTTAACACGCAATTTTTGCATGATGTTCCGACAATGTAAACCTTTAGCTTTTAAAGTTTAAACTAAGTAACCTAATACATATTTGTTAATAAAATTAACGTTGACATTTTTTAAAAGCTTTCATGAGTCTGTCTGTACGTGAGCACAGAAACTTTTTGGCTTCTATAAATTTGAAGGTAAAAAAAATACTTTTCAATCAATCAATCAATCAATCAAAATATCTTTATTCAATTTAGGCTTTACAAGCACTTATGAATGTCAGAAATGAAATCTACCACCGGTTCGGAAAAACCTCTGTTGATACGAATCCGGCAAGAAACTCAACAGGGTAACAGATTACAATAAGCTACTTTTAAATCAGAATTGCAATAAGTTGCGGAGTGAAATATAGCGAAGTCAGCCATGCGTATAATGCGCGTGGGAGGACTAATGATGGTGAATATTTATAATATTCAAGTCACACCTTTATAGCCTTTGGAGATTGGTGTAAATTCGTTAAAATTAATTTTTGCTGCTCATTTCAGTTTCCAATCTTATATACCTAAATGTTGGTTTTTAGTTACGCATATACACCCCCTTGCAAAAAAAACGGGCACCCATGGTTTTTGTATTTTATGTGCATAAAAGCTTACTTACTATGCTTAAAAATCTGAAAAACCATAGATGCCCGATTTTTTTGCAAGGAGGTATATGTGTAGGTATTCGATTTATGGTGAAGTACTTATGATAGACGGTTGAGTGGTTCGAGTATGTTACTATGTTAGCGAGTGAATTTATTAAACCTTTATGATAAAGTAATTGTTCATTCCATTCGGCTGAAGAAGCAGCATTCCTTGACTCTAAATTTTCCTTTTAAACGGATAAAGCAACTATGCTCAATCTCAAAATTTCACAGATGATGATACAACTAATCGTGTCCGTCTGGAATTCGGATCGGCGCGAGTTGAATGTCAATAGGCGATTGTTCTTTGACCAGTCGATATAACCGAATAGGACGCGAAGATTTGTGATCCAACCTGGTTATTTATATACATTGGAGCTTTGTCGAGCAGAACGTGCCCTATCCCCTTGCAACAATCCAGAGAATGTTGGATTCGAATGAATAATAAACGAGAAGGTCCTAAATAGACCAGACTGCATCGATTCGGGGATCGTTCCTGTCACCGGTGTTTTTTTGGACTAAAGAATTGATCGGCTTAGAATTGCGAGGATTTTTGCCTTAGTTCAAACGGTGGTTATAGACGCTCAAAAAAAAACTCGAGGGAACATTAAACTAAGCAATTCAAATGTTGTATGTGAAATTCCCTCTGTATGGAATACGTATGGCAACTGCAGCTCAAATCCTCGCATTCTGAAAGGAGGCCTTTACTCAGCGATGGTTCGTAAATAGGCTGAATAAGTTCATTTGTAGTAACCTTTTGCTACCCTGCCTACTACACCGCGTTCAATAAAGAGTAATTCAGTATGAGTCGTTTGGTACTATTTTATCCTTTACATTTTAATTGGTGTGGGCAGTGCGTTTCAAAGTATAAGGGTGCGACCAAACCGCCGCGTATACGCAGTGACGTGTCGTAGGCGTCACGTTTTCTCACCGTTTCTTCATACATTTTGTTGCGATTCCGTAACGTCACTGTTTTTTAAGCGGCGGTGTGGTCGCACCCTAATATGATTACTTTTGTTCATTTGTTGAATTGAAGGTGTACGATTGCAAATCTAATAACAGAAGAGTGAGAATTGTATAGAATAGAACGCATATACCTGCACGTTTATATTATCTATTCGTTAGACTCATGTCGTAAGTATTATAATTATATTATTATAATAGCCTTTTTATTCCGAATTCGCTACAATTTCAGTACCTACCTACATGTTCTTGTTGTCGCGTAATTCGGCGTGCCTCATGGCATAGGCCTCCTCCGTGTATTAGAGGGTTTGGGCTATAGTTCCCACGCGCGCCCAGTGCGGATTGGGAACTTAACACACACCATTGAATTTCTTCGCAGATGTGTGCAGGTTTCCTCACGATGTTTTCCTTCACCGAAAAGCTCATGGCAAATCACAAATGTAATTTTCGCACATAAATTCCGAAAAACTCATGTCGTACTATGTCGTATATATGTCCTACTTCAGAGTCGTGAAATAATAATACTTTCAATACTTTAAAACGTACTTATATTTCACTGTTATTCCATTTACGGATTCTATTGAATGTCTTCAGAGCTAAAACTACTATAATTTGTTCGCCCTTTCACAATGAGTTTAAGTATGCTTGAGCCATCTCGGAGAATTCTCTTTCTTTGAGAATTATTGCTGTTAAAATTCTGTCTATCATCCAATTTTCCTTGTACATATTCTCAACAATTGTTGTTTTGATAACCTTAAAGGCCCATTTAGACACATGCAAGAATTGTATGCCATTATAGTTACATTGCGTAGTTTGACAGATTGGTTGAATTCGGTTTACCCCGGCAACCCGCAATGTAATGAAACTTGCATGCAATTCTAACATGTGTCTAAATGGGCCTTAACACCCAGTTTATCCCACCCTTTTGTTACATGGTGTGTGCGTTCAATTTATCATTTATGTTTATTGTCCATACATCACACATCACACGTCAGTCATGTTGTGTGGCATTGCCCTTCGCAGGTACAGTGGATTAAGTCACCCATTTGTAATGTTTTAATACCCAACAAAGTGTAAATAGGCTCTTGTGTGACACGCGAGACATGTTTATTGCTACAAAACATTAATGCTCACTTTCGGACGACCAACTGTGTAAAAATTATACATAAAACCATCGACACACCTCGGCTTTGCACAGGTTATTAAACTATAAGTGTAAACCTTTCTCATGAATAATTATATCTAGTGATGAAAACCGCATTAAAATCTGGTGCGTAGTTTAAAATATCTAAACGTACATACGCAGATACAGACTTAATACTATAAAGAGGCAAACTGCCTAATTTAAGTACTTTCCTAATGAACTCAACCATATCTAAGTATACATACATACATACATAAATCACGTCTTTAATAGTCTTTATCCCTTACGGGGTAGGCATAGCCTAAGGTAACAAGGCCTAAAGGCCGCGTTTAGCATGATTGTGGGCGTAAAGGTGGAAAGGGGAGTCAAAATAGTAATAAGTTAAGTCGTATCGTGTATAACATGATTCCTAAGATTTTCGCCCATTCCCGCGATGGGCCTGTACTCTGTACCATTTGCGCTGGAAGAGAAGCAACAGATACATTCCTCATACACACCGTAAGAAACAAAAGTTGTCTCTCCTGTGGGCATAAAATTAGCGACTCCGAGTCGGCAAACTTTTTATTTAAATGGGCTGAAAGCTGACCAGGCGTCCCACACGCCAATGTAGACTTGACTTAAAAATATTCACTATAGACCCTTAACTTTTGCCACAGGAGAGACGCGAACAAAAAAATGTGTATGACCCTTCTATGTTATTTCTTTACTCCCAGATCGACATGGAAGACTATATTAATATGGCATCTTATCTACTCCCGATTACTTTCATATTAATAAAGGTAGTAGGCATTCAATTAAGAACCTCAAACGCATCTCTGGTGAGAAATTAATTTGGAACACGCTATTTCAATGTCGTGGAGTAAAGCTTTCCCTTTACATTCGGTTTATACCTGTTCACTATGCGTGACGTATGCTTGTTATCAACAGGCATTTACCAAAAACATCGATAGACTAGACATGGTCTATTTTCTCTCCGCTGAAGTGCTTTGGTTTAGGACTAATATTTCGATTGCCATTATGTACCTGTGTGTGCCATGATGTACCCATTTTATTGATACCTGGTATTCATATTATAACAGAAAAGTGAGCGTCGGGAGCAGATCGAAATCTTGTACAACCTTCGGCACACTCTCTGGCCGAGTATCCGCCATATGATTATGATTGTCCCAAGTTCTGGCCATATTTGATACTTTGAAAGAAATAACGAAAGAAAAAAAGTTTATTCACTAAGCCTCAACTCTAGGCTAAGTTTATTTATTTACTAAGTGTTTAGCTTTGGTTACCTACTTATAATGGGCATGGGGCTTACTCTAAAGAGCTTGGGACCTCCGATAGGTCAAAAACGACCCTGATGATAGCTCATTCCATTTCTGCGCGCAATTTTACACCTCGGTTTTATTATTGCGGGTTCATTCCGGTTTGGTTGAATTGAAACTGTAAAACAACTGATATTTTAATTACTTAGTTTTAAAACAAGGATTATCTTCTTTGCAAGCTGCGCCTCCATGATAACGCATTTAATTTGGAGTTTTCATGAAGTAAAGTTTAAGCTAATATAACTTTACTTGTATCGATTACAGTGATTTTAACTCAACTGTTTAAAGTAATCGAGGAAGCTGAAAAGATAAAATACTATCGCACCGTACAATGCCTGAATTCCGTTTATTTGATTACCGATTTTCGTTGCTACTTCATTCATTAATACACAAAATAACTGTCTTCGCTACATTATTCATGAGGGTGCAGATACAATCAAAACTCTGATTTTCGTGTTTGCCAATTACACAATTTGGCATCCTTGTTTCGATCTGGCTTGTGTTTTTAGTAGTAAATCATTCACAAAGAGTAAAACGCTGAGTTTTAATTAATCGCATTTGCTTTGTGGCTTGACATTGTACTGCATTTGGATTCTTTGGACGCTGGGCATGCCAATTGAAGAATGTTTGCGAGCCAACTTTTGTTTGCTGATTATTAACACCACACCAAGACGGAACTGTCCATGTATGTATATTGTATACTTATCTCGACTTAGTGAGTATTGTATTTTTTTTTAATGTTTCTTCAGAACTCATTCTTTCCTTCGTTACTAAACGTACTGGTTTTTTTTTTTAAGAAACGTTAGGTATAAGATATTAAGATTAGCTTTTTTTAATCCTGTAGAAATTTCAATTAACATCCCATTCAGTAGTTTGGTTTTCATTTGAAGTCGTTAAATTTTTATATAACTTTTGTGACTCGAAGGTAATAAAAACCTTATTTATAAGTTACTAAATTAAGAGTTGATTTTACAAATTCGCTGAAACACTCAATCTTTGTCTTCCAGTCTCTCCTTGGATGCCGTTTTACTCTAACATTTCTCAATTCAGAACTGTAAATTATCGTAAAAGGGTTTTTTAACTTGTTCCGAAATTGATAATTTTAGTATTCAAGATTTCGTTTTCCTAATTTTCAAATTACGGAAGTTTCAATTAAAATTACGTTAATTGTTCAGTCACTCAAGACAAACGATCATAAACATTTAAAAGTGCCTAATGCAAATTACTGGACCTTACGCAATAATAAAACCTAGTCTCAACGAACAACAAAACATAAATCGGGATAAAACAAACATTTCGGGCAGTGTTCATTACATTATTTTTGTCAGGTATTATCCAAAGTAAAGTGCTTCGTTGCGGATTTTGTATAATTTAAACAAACACTGTTGATAGCGGTGTCGTTAATTCGATTTAGAACTGCCTGTGCCTACTAGAAAAGGTAGCTGATAACAAGGATAAGAACATTAGGACCAGAGTAACTGAGTGTACTTGTTTTGCATACAAATGTTTCCGGTTCTCGGATGGCTATCTCATTGCTCGATAAATAAACCTCATCAGGGATGGAGATGTTGAACTGAATATGTTCTTCTTTTTATGTGCTTGAGCATAACGTTGTAACAACTTGATGAAATGAGACAAAAATAGCAACTGCGACTTATCTGAAGTATCACGAATCAAGCATCAATATCAAATTTCTAACATCCGTTATAGATGAAAATGTTATTCTAACATGGAAAGGATGTGCCGTCTGATGTGTTGAATTTGAAATCTCTTTGTTTTTTCGGCTTCTGATTCCACGAGACTGTGGGTTTGCTGCTGAAATTGAATTACTGTCCGAGCTACTTTCGCTTCACTGCATTCAATATCGGTGCAGCAAAATTGAATGTCTTTGTTCATTGTGGTAACAGTTGAATCGACAGTCGGAGCTAACGCAAGTTTACATCCCAAAAACATGGTAAAAGTTTTTGAATCTATGAACACAAATATACCGTGCCGCATTTCAAGAACACCGAAATTTTCTTCTAATGAACGTTTCGTTAAAACTTTTTCTGAAAGGAAAATGAAAGTAGCTTAGTTTGTTAAGAATTTACTTTTTCTTTAACGATGATCCGGAGGTCTGTAAGAACTTTTATCAATTCAAGAAAACTCTGCAGACAAATTATTCGAAAATATATTTTTCACTCTTGAAAGTAAAATACCCCTTTTTTGTCAGACCATGCATCAACCACATTTTTTTCAACCACATTTCAAAAAAATTACACTGTCGAGCAAAAGTAACGTAACTCGTAATAATCCGTTATTTTTGCTTGTAAGTATAGTTAAAATTAACAACACTAAACGAAATTTTAATCAAGAAACATTTATGTAACATATAAGTTACATTTCAGTTGGACCGAACGTGACCTCGAGCCCTCGAGCGTTTTCTAGTTAACGAGAGACATTATTTGCTTAGTGCACTATCTTGAAGAAGTATTCAACAACTTTGCAGACGGTATGAACAGCTGTAGAATAAAATTTCTACTGAGACCTATTCCTAGAGACTGACAACAACATATTATCATCAAGATTTAACGAGAGGGAAATAAATAGAATTGATGACTCAAAGGGAATTATACCTAATTGATAATTGATTCTAATTAAAATCTCAACTGTGTAAGTAATGCTATTTATGACAACATTCCACTCATTTTACTGAAAAGTATTTAACAATGAAGTATTTTTAAAATTTGTCATTGTTGCAAAATTAATCTTTATACTTATTATTTGATAATTTTATTTTTCTTACACGTTTCAATTAATATTTGAACTGGATTTTTTTAATTCGTTTTATGCGCTTAGTTTTAAGCACTAAGGCTAAGGACTAAGTTCGAGACATCTTGAATTAATTCTTAGAAATGACTTCATTATTTCTTTAGAAGGAAATTGCATTAGTCTTTTCTCTTTGTTCTCTAACTTAAACTGCAATCTTGAAATGGCAACACATCTGGGGGCTCTTATTTATTTATTAAAAGGCCACAAGAAGAAAATTAAATCCTTCAATCTACTGAAAATTTATGAGAGCTACAATGTTCATAATATAACCTACTTTTACATTCATGTCTCGTACGTGCAATCGTGTTTTCCTGCTGCTAGTCATAATAGTAAACATAATGTTTTATTTACGGATTTATATTCTCTTCTGCTTTTCCTTACGCATCAAGCAATATTTTCCAGTTTGTTGCTTACATTGGTATTGGATTACAGTCTTCATGGTCGTTATTTGCACTGATTGCAACCAAATCTCTTGAGTACAAACCAGTTTCATTAAGCACTCTGAAGAAGAAACATTACTTTAACTTTTAGTAAATTACTATGTCTTTGCCCAGATAAGAAATGGAAAATTAAATGTTCCTCATAATTCTTCAAGCCTGTACGATGTACATCGGAAAAACTCCAATGAAGATAACATCTGTCACAGGTCATGCTTGCGTAACTTACTTGAGTTCGCGTGAGTGGTGCTTTCTGTAAGCAATTCAGTGTGCCCACGTCTGTGTTTACTCAGCTCGATATGTTGTTTGCCATGCCGTACTACTCACAAACCAATCTATGTATTATAACTCATATGGCCGAATAATGTGTTCCTCGATAAAAGTCGGCGATGAGAATTTTTCGTGGAAATGTTGATGCTCTTTTATTTGAATTTGATTCTTTGTGGCGATGGTGTTCAAGAAAAGTCAGTGATTCATTATTTACCTTGTTTTGTTTTTGTTTTGATTTTAAAACAAAGTGTTTATTATTAAACTATGGTCATGCATTGCAAGAGTCTAACTTTGCGTAAGATATGGGCACTTTGTTTCGAGTATCCTCTACAAGCGCTCCTTCGACGTGACTCTTCAATCAATCAACCTTAATGTTTTCATAAATATTGGCTCGCTCGCACCGCAAAGCGAGGTTACGTCGAAAGTTTAAGCCCCTAGGGAAATCTAGTTTACTGACATTGGAAAAAAGAGACGCGTGTTGTGTGTTATTAGTTATTAGGGGAAATTATATTAGCAACTTTTCCCGATGGGTATAAATATAAATGTAAATAAGATTTTTCGATTATTCCAAGAGTGAATCAAGCTGTAACCCACTCGAATAACGTAACGAGGGAACAACCTTATTCAATCAGACAAGTTGACCAGAAACGTCTTAATAATAAGAGAGTCAGCAGAGGCGCTGACGCGTAAAATTAAGCATTTGTCGCACAAACAAAAGCCGTGGGCCGCGTAACTTTGACGCGACTTTGATTAATGGTATATGTAGGTGTTGATAATAATAGCTCTTTTGCGAAAGATATTTCAACTGTATCTAAGGGCGTTCAGTTATCAATCTTTCTTTGGTTACTTATTGACTTTTTCGCGTTTATATCTGCTTTCTCTAGTTACACGAGCAATATAAATTTGGAAGTTGACGTTTGATATAGGTCGGAAAATAAGTTAATTATCTATTTTTGTCGCATTTATTGTGCAAAATCTTTGCAAATTCTTGCAATAGACGACTGAAATTGAGCAAATGTCTCGCAATTAAATCAAAATTTTACAGTTTAAAGAGATCAAACATTTACGACATAACCCCAGTCGACGTTGTAAGCGCTTTTCTCAAAAGTTTCCACAAATTAAAGTATATTAAAGAATAAACTTTGTTGTTAGAATATCAGAGCACCTAATGATATGAAGAAGAAAAAAATATATATTTCGTATAATGGATAGAAACCACAGTTCAACGACTTACAGAAGAATTGTGAGTTCTCAGTGTTCCTAATTGGTCGCTTGATTGTCATTCATTTAGCAAAAAAACCGGGTGGCTATTGAGACCCCCATTAAAGAACGATAAGTAAAATTAATTGTCACGTTAATCTCCGCCAAATGAATTTCCTATTGGCGAACTCTCAACTTGAAAGCCGGTTGAATTAATGCAATTAATCAATCATTCGCGTCTTTAATGGAATGAGCTTATAATGATTAAGGTGATGGGGTTTTAGTAAATTGGCCAGAGGTTATCGGCCATGCGAGCGGGCTACGAACCCGCGACCCCGACTCGGGAGAGGCCATTTATTTCATCCGGCTAGACTTTTCTCGTTTCGCTTGTTGCTTGTTTCGTAAATCGTCATCAAAGTTTAGAAAGAAACTCAAGCATGAATCAAAGTTGGCAGTTATGTTATCTTGGATTTTCTAACTCTTAGCTAAACTGTATCAGCCGTTACGGAGTTTTGAACTTCAGCCAAAAATGTTTTCTGCGTTGTTGCAGTTTTGTACATAGCCTTTCAATTTTTTTTTTTTAATTGTATTGGCCTATTGAAACGACGTCTGTAGTGTCTACATTTTTACAACACTGGTCGTAGAAAGGAGGGTACTATTTTAAGGGTTCGTGTGAGTTTGAATGTAAGTATATAGTTATGTGAGTTTTTTTTTCATAGTCTGACTTATGTCAGTCTAGAAAATGTGTAGTAATACAGGTTGCATTCAGAGCAGCTGGACCGAACATGATGCCGTCCATTGAGGACAGATTACCGTGGTTAACAAGCTTGGTTTAATACAATACCTTTGTCTAGTCTAGACGGGCACAATCCTAATATTGAGCGTCTCGTTGGCTTACAATTGCTTGCTAAAGTGGAAATAATTTTTTAGTCTGCTAAAGTTTTGCTTTTGGTTATTTTGGTTACTTTGGGAGATAGAGAAATGAACTAGCGTATTTTGTGAAATATTAAAAAGGATTTGTTCCTTATCCCGTAGAAATTTCGATGTACGAGTATCCCTTCTTAATGCGTAATTATACATAAGGCATAAGCCTCTAACACCAATGGTTTATTTAGTCATGTGCGTTGTTTTTCAGTCACAGTTCTGTTTGTATAGATTTTAAGTATTGAGTTCTTCAACTGTTTCCTGATGGTCTAGTTAAAAAGGGTTACTTCACCGGATAGCGGTTTCGTGCTTCTGTGGCGCTATTTTCCGGCTTCTCGTTTAGCAGGACTTCTAACCTACCCACCCTGAGATATAAAGAAAGACCACGCAACTTGTGCAGACTACTAAAAACTCGAATGACGTAGCACAGTTCATTGGTGCTGACCGCGCCCCTGTTTATTCGCAATTCCAACAGTCTGGGGCGATGACATTGTTGCACATTAGTACTAAACTAACCAGACAAGTTTTTCATCATACTGAAGCGTAGGTACGACCGACAGAAATACGGTATCGGATAACTTGGGAATTCTTGAAACATATCTTCAATTCTATTGCCGTAGCTTAGAGAAATGTCGGAGTTGTTTGCTTGTGTTTTTGAAATTTGATATACCTAAGTAGCTTCTCGATAGGAAAATTTTGCATAAATAGGAAGATCTTTGCGGAGAGAGATAGGTCTTCGTGTCTGTTTGGAAATAGTAATTGGTTTTACGTGATTCAATCAATTTTCTACAGATTGTAGAATGTAGGGGTTAAGTTGAAGGCATCTTACAATGTATTGTGGATTACTCTTTCAATTAAGATATCACGACGAAATGCTTAAAATTCTAAAAGAAAAGGAAAAGCTGTTCAAAACGAAGTTCCATTTGAAAAACTGAAAAAGTTTTTGTTTATTTTTTGCATTGATATGATTCCAAGTCACGAACGCGTTATTACTTTGGTTTTCCTGTTTAAACAAAAAACGTCAGAGTACATAAATAAATTTGTACATAATTACAGTCCTAAAGTTGTGTGAAATCTTTACATACCCCGATACATAATTTTCTTCTTTCATTTTCCTGAATATTTTGATACGCGCGATAGCAAAAATAAAAAAGCACTTACTTAATAACTTAACTTTTTAACCATATTAATGTTACGACTTATTACGAGTATTTCACTTTATCTGCTTATAAATTTGATACGGCGTCGCTGACGTCTTCCATTATCTTCCCATTCCATTTGTGCCATCAAGTACGATATAAAAACTTTGTAAGTACGTATCTAAAACTTCACAAGCGTAATTCAACCCTAATGATAAGACTCTTTGTGTCATGGTCCTACTTTTAGAGTCTTTGAAACATCAGTAGCGTTGCCGCAGACAGGAGCTCCGCTGAATAATGTTAATCATTTCAAACCCTCCTTTCAAATGACGCTTTCATTATGTTCATGAAAGCTTACACTGATTTGAAACCCTTTCAAGTTGTATCATCAGCAATTCAGCATACTTGGCCCTGTTTAACATTAGCAAGTGTTTCATAATTAACTTCGAATGTCTCTTATACCGTAGATCCAATTTCGTCGACGGAAGGCTCGAGAATCGCCTCTTACTCAATGGCCCGGCTAAATGTATCGCAGACGACAAATAGCCGCGTGGAATTAAGGATAATACAATTTCGAATGAACCATCTAATTTTTAGAAGCACGTACAATTCATTCTTGTACCTAGAAAAATGGGGCGCGTCAAAAAAGGTGACTTTACACTCCACTCGGCATCATTTTACGACGATGGAATATTAAATTTGCATAAAACGATGGTGAATTATTTAGATGGTATTAATTTCAGTGTTGCTTTCGCTGTAAAACCTGCAATTATATGGATATAATAAACATTAATGCGTGAGTAGGTATGTGTTGAAAGTATGTCGTTACTCGTATATGAGTTAGTTTGATAACACGGCATTGTTCAGAGCGTTCTAAAGTTTTGTTTTGATTCCGTGACTGTAAATGGTTTTGTATAGCAAATGTCTGCTTACATTCTTTGTTGTCATATCGATGTCTTTACCTTTTATACAAGAAGATGTGATGAACGTTTTATAAAATAAAAAAAACCATACGTGAATATTGAAGCAAGCCGTTTGATTACTCGATTCCAGGGTTGAGGTATTGCTAAGATTAAATTTAAACATGGTGCGAAATCAAAGAGTATTTACTAGACGTCAGTCTTCATAAAATATCTGTAAATAATTCAAATGTAAATTTGAATCTATGAATATGTTTAAAGCCGGTTTATATTCGCATTAACTTTGCAACCATGATAAAGGAGCAGAAAACAAAGACTTAATACCGTTAGTAAAAGTTGGAATATCTGTTTGATATTTGCCTGTCCTTAAATAGTTTAAATGTCTTGCACGTGAGTAGCAGAATAGCAAGGTACCTAAATGTTTATTGATCATTTTTAAGTGAACCTCAGCAAAGTAACGCCTGATTCAATAAATTAATTAAATGAAATTCTTTGAAAATCACTAATTGATTTGTAACGATTTTTACGCAAAAAATCTGAAAGAGGAAATTTTACATTAAACACAGCCGCAGAAACGACAAAAATACTTCTAAGTTAAATAAAATTAAGTAGGTAGGTACATCTATGTATTTACTCGACTTTAAAAATGAAATGAAAACTTCTGTGCTCATGTTGTATAGGTACTCATAGTCGTGTAGCCACTCCTAGAGCTAAATTTTAAATTAGAGTGTAGTTCACTTTATGTCTATTAATGTGTTAAAGTGGAATAGGTCATACTGCAGTAATTGCTCCCGCTAACTAATTAAATGAATACCGCGAAATGTGACCTGCTACTAAGTTTAATCATCAACTGTACAGCTAATAAATGTACAGAATAAGTCGACCTCTCTGTAGCTACCTGTTCACGTTTTTAGAGAAAAAAAAAGTTTAACAATGAAGCATTCGCAAAAGCGAGGTTGACCTGTTTTTTAGTGACCGCAACTCTTAGACTGGCATAGGTCAATCGCTGACTCACGTTACACTTGTTAGCCGAATACCTAGTAAAATCAACTTGCTCCAACCCTACGGGAATGCCAGTGACGTCACCAAGTTACGTGAATTAGGGCGGAATGTAGAACAACTCGCGTGACCCTATCGCAGCAAATATTTTAAAAATTACAGTTTATGGCAAACGTTCAACGAAAGTTCTTTCACAATACCGGCTCATTTGTCGATAATTGCTCTGCGACATTTCTTCCATGTCACGTAATGTATGAAACACGAAAGCCTTCATCGTTACGATCGTTTCTTTCATTGATGCTTTTCAAAAGTAATTATCTCGATGGACTATTGGTTTAGTAGTCGTGTTCATCATTGGAATCTGCTGCACTCTTGAGATTTTCCTTTCTTATATCGTCTTGAACGTTATCCCAGCAAAAAATGTCAAGTGCACTTGCCACACGATACGCCTTAATGTACTTACGTAATAGAAAACATGTTATCGCGGTTTTCAACCGCACGGACCACAGCCTTCGGCGTTTCGCACGTGATTGAGTCGCTTTATTCAACTATTCCTACCTACATTAAACTGTAAACGGCAGACTATACAAGTAGATATCGACTTTTTGTAGATTTAGTTGTGTTTGTGTTTAGCTGCGAGGTATGTTTACCAGTTAATGTGCGTCAATTGAATGACAAAAAATTTGGTTGTCTGTGGCCTGCACCTACTTTTTATTATATTGTGGCTTATTTAAGAACACCCGGGAATAAGTTAAGTAATAACAGTTATTAGGTAGAGGTAGAACATGATATCTTTTACGCTACTTTTTAATGTCTTGTTTATCTCGTTAAATTACCCGCCACCTACTTTGGTTTGTCTAAAGGAGACTGCTAGTGAACGTTTAAGGATAAAGCCAACAAAATATTTTTGAATTTACCATGGAAGTATCGCTCGTTCTTGCCGTTAGCAACCATTGCCGGAAATGATTAACGTTTATATTACCGGCACAAAATTTCGCTACACGTATGTATTACACAATGCAACGGGCATTACGTTTATAACAATGGCTTCGGTCGCCATATCGCGCGAAACGTCACGGCTATCGGCGTTTGCGCAGCTGTCAGTGAACTTGCGTGGAACAATACGCACGTGTAGGTCAATAACGTCCTTTTCCGTTCCATCCAACTGTCCAAACTTGAAACTTATTATAAAATTTAATCAAATATAATTTTTGCTCTAACAGTTGTTTTTGTTTGTTCCAGGAACTGTCACGAAAACGAGAAATCGTCGATCCCTCGAAGCACCGAACTCCAAGACTGAGAACTCACTGCCGTCTTCCAAAATATCTCCTAAAGCTAATTTTAATTTATCTTTCGGAATCAAAACAACTCCTACAAAATCTTCTCCTCCTAATAATTCGGTTCAAAAATCCAATGAAAGAAGACGAAGTTCTGAAACTGTTACGAAGCCTAGTTGTATACCTCTTTCCAAAAAATCTGTTGAAAAACAAACTAGAACTTCCATATCACCCGTAAAACAAGAACCCAAAAAAGAAAAGACGTCGAAACCTGAAAATAAATCGAAAGCAGAGCCACCTAGACGAAAGTCTTCAAGCAAAAGCCCGGAGAAAGCGAAGAGTGATACCGAAAGTAATCGTAACGATAGAAGACATCGAGCTCAAAAAGAATATGAAAGTCTTAGCGAAAAATATCACAATTCAAAGAAAAGACTGACTAGTTTAGAGAATAAATCTTCAGGAGACACGAATGTTAAAAACGCATCGCCTAAAAAAAATATATTAAATGACAATTTACATATTTCTAAGCGAGAGACGAGTGTTGGTAACATAGAAAACTGCGAAGATACTCAGAAAATGTCTACTTTACACGAAACTGTGAGAGCACATACGAATAACTCTAGACTTTCGCAGGAGATGGATAGCTTAGCAGCGTTGACAAAACAAACTTTAGATAGGGTTAACAAATTATCGAATAACTTAAATAGTAATAAAATTAACATAGACTCGTCTGAGCCACGTTTTGACACTACGTTATTTACGACGAAAGAACAAAAAAATAATGGTCATGCATTCTCTTTTGGTAACAATACCGAAAAATCATCGCAAAACAGGGGAGTAACTGAAAGATTGAGGGATATAGATACAGCAGCACAGAGGCTGATCGACTTTGAAAAACAAAGTGCAATGTTTTCTGATCTCAATAATGATACTTCTAGTCAATTCCGCCGTCTTGATGCAACGTCGACATCGTGTAGTCATACACCCGTTTCTATTTTAAAACGGAAATCTATTAATGAAGATAGTGCGATTCATAATGCTTCAAATCATTCTATTGCCTCTCCACCTGTCACTTTTTCACCAAGCGTTATCGAACCACGGAACTGTCGCTCCGACAACCGACTACGTCAGGGGATTCTCAAAAAACGGCGCAGCTTAGATGAATCCCAGGTTGCGAGAAGGAGGTCATGCAGCCCAGAAGTATCATTCGCAGAAGATGGTTCACCTGACGAAAACAAACCGATTTTAAAGAATCGCAGATCATCTCTTGAAGATGTTGTGAGAAATAGGTCACCAGATGGCCAAATACAGGGAATATTGAAGAGAAAAATGAGCAGAGAAGAGGATCATGTTCATGACGATCTGTCTCATAGTTCTCCAGAACCTCACGGCATACTAAAACGTAAATCTAATTCCAGCTCTAGTAGCAGTACCACCTCGTCTCACGTTTCTATTGCTCAAGCAGTTCTTTTGGCAGCCGCTGGCGGCGCCGAGATAGTTGATGATGATAAAGAAACCGTCAGACCTATATTGAAGAAAAAGAGCTTCTCTGAAGAACGACCAAGTCTCGATGTATCGATTTCCGAAACCCCTAGGCCTATTTTAAAGAAAAAATCGGTAGAACACGAAGAACATGAATTCGAACTACCAAAAAAACCGATCTTGAAATCATCAAGAAAATTGTCAGGAGATGAGGGTCACACTTCTAGCTTCGATCTGAGCGAAGACGACAGGAGCTCTAGGCGTTCCTCGCTCCTGAGGTCACGCACTTCAGACCATTCCGGCTCGGAATGTGAAGCTACAATGAGGCCTATTTTAAAGCAGAGAGGTTCGAGTCTCACTAGGGAACGTAGCCAATCCCCGCGCCCACGGCTCTCATTCTGTGCGGATAACGAAGCGAACATCAGTGTGACGAATTTCAGTTGCGACGCGCCCGACGTGTTGGCGGCTGGACCGCGACGCGTGCTGAATCTCTCGCTAGAGCCGGAAGAGAACGGTAGAAACCCTTATCCGAGTGCAGTGCTTAGACGACGAAATCTCCGACCTAAATCGAACCCCCGATCTAAAAGTCTCGCGGGAGACGTGAACGATGAACTGTTATCAATATTAAACAACCGCAGATTAAAAGTCGATGAAAATTGTGAAAACGCGCGTTTCGATTTGTGGGGACGCGAAAACTCTGGAGATAACGAAGGTAGTAACCATAAACAGTTTCCGTCTATTGCTGCACGAATAAAAAGTATGGAGCAAGCTCTCACTGAAACATCTCCCAGAGACGAGCCTTCGACGTCTAAGTCGAAGAATCGCGATCGAGACCGCCACAAGACGCAACCCATCACTGTCGAAGAAATGCGATCCATCACTTCCAGGTAATTTTTTTCTCATTAACTCCACGCATAAAAGTGTCCACATTTGAATTTCTATTACAACACGTGCACATTATATGGTGTACATTTTCACAGTTATCCCTTTCGTACGCTGTTCAGGGAAATATCATTATGATGTCACTAGTTCACGGGTTGTTTACTGCGGGCAATTTTTCTTTCCCACTCGAGCGGGCGTCCTTAATTTACGAGTTTTCTTGTGTAAAGGTGATTGCGCTCTGAAATGGCCGCTTAGGCGTTGGTTGCCGAATCTTGGCTGGTTGCCATTATTTTGATGGGCATACGCGTGGCGTGGGCTGCTATCGAATGTTTTGTTCTGTACGTTTTCAGGCTTGTTTGCTTCATTAACTAGAATGAAAATAATTACACTTTGTTTTTCCTGTTTGCCCAAAAAAATGCGCGCTAACAATACATATGTTGTATAAGTACTTTACGCGCGTGGGTATTCGGTTTAATACTATTGTGCCCAAGCCTTCTCTTGTATTTTTCAGGTGAAAGTTTAGGAAAATACATTACTCCGATTTTAGTCATTAGGTACGTGGTTTCATCATTGAATACTATACTATATTATATACCATGTTTCTCATCCCTTAAGAATCTCGCTCGTTGTTTCAAAGTAATTGCAGAAATTAAGCAAAAGTTTATAAAAAAATTGGTTGCCTGTAAAGTCGGTATACGGGCGAAAGTTTTACGTGACAACGACTTTGAGTGGTAAAATAATTTTAATGTGAATATTCATTCGTATAGTAGGAAGAAGGACGTGTAAACTTGTATGCAGGCGCCTAAGCGAAATAGAAGCGCAAGACATGAACCGGTGTGTATGCCTATCTCTCTCACTCTCTCTCTCTCGCTCTGTCTCTCTCGCTCTTAGGCGGGCTAACTGTGCTCGAGTGGAAGGGACGCGTGCCTTTCACTTTTTATGTCTGTCTCTCTCGCTCTTAGGCGGGCTAACCATGCCCGCGTGCCTCTCACTCGCTCTCATTGTGAGCGCATAACGTGAGCGGAGCGTAACGCAGTTTCTTGAAGTGTCACCCGGCAAACCAATTTATAAGACGTTGTCACGTCAAAAGGGTGCTAAAGGATTTAAGTTATTAATTATCTTACCCCCTTATTCATTGACGCTTGTTAAACTTCTGTTAGTATAACGTTTGTTTGTCTTTATCTAATACTTAGATTTGCCTTAGCCAGTCAAAACGCAAATTAGTTACATATATCACTTTTTCTCACATGTTGGGAATGATATGGTTTAGTAACTCAGTTATACTCGTAGTTCACTTAAAGATTTGTGAATCCCCGTTATTATTTTCTTATAACATTGGGCACTTCCTAATTAGTAATCAATGAATGCAGACTCGTAATTTGCGCTAATTTCTTAGAACGTCTGACATCATTCCTGGCGGTCCGCGCATTAGAATTGTGTTCACAGTGTAGACTGTAGAGCGTCAGCATTAATTTTGGACGGTGCTGTGATCTTAAATCCAAGTAGTAAAATATACGTTTCATCTGTTTTTACCACAAAAACACCATGAGTAACCACATCCTCAGTGTATGGCGGGACCTCACCGAATTGTAAGTGACACAGTATTAATTTCACGCAATCTATACAGACTCTATACCACTCATAACCCTGCCTCGTTAGCCCCAGTAAATTAACTTACACCTTACCGAGAAATATGACGCCATTTCTCCATGAATATTTGCCTGAGGTATATTTTATCATTAGCATTGTGATCGTAAATGCCATTAATTTGGGGTAGGTACTGGAATATCATCTTACCTTTAATGTGGTCTTTTCATCTCGTCATGAGATAGGTATTGAGAGTAATCTATGCAATGACTTGCCGGACATACAAAAGAGACAACGACCCTCCGTATTAATGATCGTATTCAAAGAAAGCGTATTTGTTAGCCATCGGGTGTTGGCTTTCCTTTCAACACGCTTTTCGCTTGTATTGTTGGTTAGCAAATCAGAAGAGATAAACGGCCTTTGTTAATCGATTTTCATTCGCTTCTTAGTAGCATGTTAGATATTTTGATTATTTCATCGACTTGTATTTTTAAAGACGGTCAGACATTTTAAATGTTGTATAACACCTAGGACCTAGAGAGGATAGGTATTAATTTTGTTTTAAAAAAGCTCAATAAAAGAAAGAAATAGGTAATTGTTTGTGTATGCGTAACTATTATGATTTGATCTGACTATATAATCTAATCACGTTGTCTAGGTTTTCGCAATGACACGGATAAAGACAAAAAAATTAGGCAATTTTTTTTTTAATTTATCGTGATGTCGTTTGAAAATAGTTTATCTCTAAAAATGCACTGTGTTGAGTTGATAGCATTTGCATAACAATTTCAAGTAAGAGAAAGCTGTATGACGGATTTAATTTGATTGTGTTCCGGTAATACCGAAATTTAAAGCTATAACATGGAACACGGAACACTAATAGCTAAAATACTTGCACTTGTCCCGTGTTTTTGTTTTGACAACGAACACCACGTTTCACGTTGACCTTGCAAGTAAGTCGACTTTAAAATAACTCCAAAAACGTGACTAATTACAAGTCGTCTACCGGCTCTTCCTTGTCTGTTATACAATACTTATTGTGTTCATGCAACGTTGTATAATAGATCTGGCAGCTACACTATAATAATCCTAGGATTTGCTTGACATTTGATTTAATTGTCTTGTATACCTCACTAACAAGAAAAATTAAAACGCGCTAATGTTTCTGTACTCTCATTGAAATGATAATAGTCTGATCATTGTCTAGCTAAGCTGAAATAATGCGGATATCTCTTTCGTCTCTGTCATTTAATCTAACTGCTGATTATAGTTCACGGAAACAACGCATGACAACCGACGCGTACGATGCACTCTTATCGTTAAATTTATTGGTGTCCTAAATGAAGCCGATTGCATTAATCTATTGCATGATTAACATCGGTCCGACCATCAGTTACTGGTACAGCCGACATCTGAACGGCATTTTGATGACGGAAATAAGCGCTCCAGCCGTTACTGGGTCAAGCACTATTTCTGGATCTGTTGTGCTCCACAGAGCACATCAAAAGTTTTATGACCGAACGATGTGAACTTTCGATGCCCTTAATGACTATGATTCCGATGCAGCTGACGCTTTGCGTGTTCGAAACGTGCTTTGAATACTTTTCAGAAGCATCTATAAAAGTCGAATAAAAAGATTTACGCATCAGGAAACTGTTTAAGATAAACTCGCGCGCTGCGCTTCTTTATTTGTAGAAAAGAGTTATTTGATGTTTTGATTAGATGAATAGTCTAATTCGCTCGAGAAGTCTATATGAGTCATTTGTTGACTGAAATTCGATCGATAACTCCGGTACCCCCATCAGACGTTTATATTTAGACAATGTCAAACTTCCTTTAATCGATAGATAGGCAATGCCAATTGAGATCACTCGCACCATAATTCATCGATATTTACGAAGAGGGACTGAAGCAGATACCGTCTCTGTCTTGTGTACGGCTGTGTTCTACATTAACGCATTTCTTTTCTCATTCTGCAGTTTGGAGCCGGGCCAAGCGAGTTTCCAAGCGTTCGGCCCCGCGGGCTGTAGTTTTCCGAGTCGGCCCGTCGAGTCCGGTGCTCCTCCGTCTGCCAGAGGCCTTACCGCGGGAGAATCCGAGCGGCTTGCGCTCACGGACTTCACGAAGACCTTAGATTCACCGCCCTTCGACACTAACTGCTTCAGTGTCCATACTCCAACCACGCTCAACGGCTCGGACGTCCCGGCTGCCAAGGACGACAGCTTTGGCGAGGCCACTTTCCTCGACTTCGAAAACATTGCCGCGAACCTTGAAAGAAAGCAGTCGACCTTGGACGAAATCGAACAAGAAGTGAACAAAGTCCAAATAGCTTTGGACGAGGACAGTCGCGCTCTTGAGGAAGACGAGCGGCAACAGGCTGAAGCCGACAATTGGAGCCTGAACGTGTCCTGTGACAGTGGAGTGTATAACCGCGCTTCTTCCAGAGACTCCGGCCCGCATTCAGGTTAATATTTCATCATATTACGGAATCATCATATTTATGCTCGCTCATACCGTATGAGGTCATAAAGGTTTATTTTTATATCCGCCCCACCGAAAATTAGCGTAATCGAGGTTTGACTTATTTAGCGAGCGAAGCAATCAAAACTAATAGCAACAGTGTCATAAAGTATACACGCGCGGGGAATCGGGCCAGAGCCGGCTTGCATTAACTTGCGTTTGTTTATGTTTGTGTTTGGTAATTTTAGATTTGAGGATACTCCGTTATGAATATAGGGACCGTTTTGAAAATAAACACTTTGTAACCTTGCACGTGTCTCCGGCCCTAGTATTTGGGTCAATGTAATGCACGTTTCGTTTGACAACATTCCGTTTGTTATATTTCAGGTGTATTGTCATTTAATTCTTTAAGAGTGCCTCGGTTCATTGTTCGGTACAGATAAAAATGTTTTTAAATACCTATCCGCTTTCTGTTTAACCCGCTAACCCGTAGCTATTTTCGCCCGACACTAATAGTTATTTTTTCTGAATTCTAGGCGAAGAACTAGGCTTGATCGAGAGCCAAGAGATAAAGGAGAACCACGCGACTAACAGTAGCAGCAACGAGTGGTCGCCGTCCTCGATAGAACAGGGTCTGATAACGATGGATAGACAGAGGAAGTCGACGGAGACGGAACTGTTCGGGAGCCCGGAAGACCAAGGGAGCGATGATGAGTCGAAGGCCCAACAGAGCGGCTTCAACCTCGGCTTGATTAAGAGCAACAGCGTCGTGGCGCGTGCCAGCATGTGGCAGCAGTTGCAGCAGCAAGCTAAAGGTAAAGATAAAACATTCGTACCCGTTATTAATACACTCAGGGTCATATTTAGCGGAACACAAAAAAAGTTAGCTAAACGCATACTTAATGCTTAACCAGAAAAAAATTGAAATAAAATACGATTGTTATCTACACTTTTTTGTGTTTCGCTAAATGTGTTCCTGGGTGTATCTATAAGTAATGCAAAGCTTATAATTAAAAGAAAAGCTATATATATAACTAAAAGGAAAGCTTAATATTAGGCACTTATTTAGTCCTAACGAGATCTCAATCTCGCATTAATTTAACGGTTAAAAATATACTCACCAGCAAAAATAACGGGTCACTTTGCATTAACTTTGTATGGGAAGTGAACCTTTATTTTTGCTCGTCAGTGTATTAGGTATGAGCCAAAAAGCTATTAGGGCGCGATCGTTTCGTCGCTTATCCTCCCGTGGCCTTTGCCGTCTGACGAAAATGACTTGCTTGTTTTGATATCTACATAAGTATTTTACCCACATTTGGCGTTAGTGTCTTTAGCTATGTTTTTATGCTTTGATGGGTATTTTCTTCTCAAAACTTTAACTATTTTTTTTTGTATGAGTGGGGTTGTATAACTTAGTGATACTTGTTGATTATTGTTGAGTTAACAATGTAATTATTAAATTCCAGGCACACCAAAGCCGCTAATTCGTCACAGTCGTTCGAAAAATATGGACGGCTCCCTATCTGAACGTTTCAAAACGCAGCCCATATGTTTCACGCCAACAATGTCGCCTGATGAGACCCATGCGAGAGGGCAGTCTCCCTCAGACTCCAAAAGCACTGCTAATGTTTTGGACCGAGACGAAGATGGTAAGCATCCATACATAATAACCTAAAGCTTAGTGTTTCCGTTTAAAATCTTAGTTTTTTATTTTTTTGTTGGTTATACTCGTGTCGTGCGACGTATGATTCAGAAAATTTTAAGAACAGAGTAAACTTTCAATTCGGCATGTACATTTGCATTGTTACGAATAAATTTAAATGCTTCCTGTCTTTTGATTGTCGGCTGTTGTTTCTTTTTTGCATGTCCTCGACTACTCTACTATGTGTATGTCCCGGGCTCTATCGTAAACACAATGCACATTGTAATGTATATACGCACACACTCACCGGTGGCAGCTAAGTTAGACGAGGATGACCCGGCGAAGATGTCTCTAATGGAGAAAATGAAAATGTTCAACACGAAGCTGACCCATAAGCCTCCGGTGGCCGGTTTGCCGCGGCCCAAAGAAGAGAGAGTGCCTCGCACCTCTCGACTCAAGACTATGCCCGTGCTGGCGAGCCAAGTCCAAGAGGCGATGGAACAGAACGAGAGACTAACGAAATCTTTCACCCACACCGAGGTCCCGCGTAATCCTGACTTCCAACTCAAAATGGAACTGTTCCGCTCGGCGAGCGCAAAGAACACGTCGCTCGAGTATCTTATGAGGCAGAACTCTAAGTTTAGGAGCTTAGGTCTGATTTTGTTCTTTATTTTAGTTTGGTTCGTTGTTTTGCTTGTCGTTCCGCTTCCTGGGTTTTAACCTTGTCATACTAATCCGTAGGTCCTTAATTCTAGGTTAGAAGGTGAGTTGGTTATTTAAAACTTATTGCACGCTGCATGTTTGGATAAATTTCATGATCCAGCTGATCGTTGAAAGTATCGGTGAAAGTGTTCAAATAATCATTGACGCTGAGGAATTCGATATTTATTTGGACAGTGTCTTGATTACATTTAACGAACTGCGCAAGTAATTTATCTAAAGCATCAGAGATATATTTCTTGTCTTGATAACTTATAGGTATGGTCGTTGTTTGGTAGTCGCTAGTTACTTACAGGTTTGCAGTTGATTTGAAGAGATTACTAATACTATTATGCTCAGTAAAGGATACAGGTTTATAATACCATAGTGCTTTTGCAATATAATCAGCATGCACCAGCGTGTTAAATTTCATATTATAATCTCGTATAACAGGACACGCCGCATTATATCATACTCTTTTAACAGCCGCTACGTACTTGAGAAATATTTATTTTCATCTCAGTACAGTTAGTCATACGCTTACTAAATCCCGTTAGTCATGATTTTTCTTCAATCGTTTTAAGCTTCATATTTTCTTTAAACCAAAAGAAATTATGAATATGTTGACGAGGCGGAGTAAACAAGTTTATTGCACATTATAATTTTATGACGTCGAAGTTGTTTTTGTTGTGCACAAAAGTTCAATGGTTGATGAATTTACAATGTATGCAATGATTAAATGATTTTCGGGGCGTTTGCAGACCTCGATGATGACTCGCCGACGGAGCGAGCTCAAAGGATGATCACTCCTGAAGTGAGAGGCATTCTGAAGTCTGGGACAACTGTGGTGCCGAAACCGAAGATCCTGGCTAAAGGGGAAAGCTCTGAGGTACGTACCTACTATATTTACCTTTTCTTTCAAACACTTATGGAGCTAGCACATTTACTGTGTTCACGCTTGTCGCTCAGACAGTCCTGTTCCTACCAGGCAGCTGATAAGGTTTTGAAAACAGTTCTAAAGAGTTTGAAGATATAACTGAGGGTCCATGTAATGTGATTTGAGTGACAGAACTGACTGCACACGTGCTACAAAAACTACACAAACATCAATTTAGGATGATCCTAGTGACACTTGAAATGAGATCTAGCCTTGATGTCTGACATCGCTGTCAGACCGAGATTTTTATACACCTAGCTGGTTTCGATAATGTATTCCCTATTGCCCTCAGTTTTATTATTTTTATATGTTAAATGTTTCCTCTTTGACGCAAACAAAAGCTGTTTAAAACTAACTCGTAGATACTTTTTATCCCAGAACATTCTTTGCCACTAGTCTTTGATAGTTTCAACACTGACGTCTTATACGTTAGCTATTGGCGATAAATAATGAACTTTTAACTCAAGAATATATTTAGGCACCGCGAACAGTTCACGTAAAAAGAAACAAATGCTCATCAGAATTTTTGTCTTCCAGGGTCTGAAGGACGAAGGCATCGACAGCTCCTCCGACGACGAATCCGCTTCAGCATCAAGCGTGTCCTCGTCAGAGAAAAGTTGTTCCTCATCAGAGAGTTCCGATGAAATCCCCGGCCCCAAACCGCGCCGGTTTCAGAGGAAGAACAATAAGCTGAAGTCATCGAGAACAGATTCAGATCTCACTAAGGTCCTCCAAGACCCTTACCCTAGAAAAATACAGCTCCCAGGAGCCAACGAACTCAAAGAACGCTTGAGTCAAATCAATAATACCCAAGCAGACAACAAGCCGTTACTAGGCAAGCTTGGGAAGAAACCCTCTGAAGAAGCAAAGAGCGAAGACGATAGCTTCAAGAGAATGTTTGTTAAGAAAATCGAAGAGCCTATACAACTGGGCAAGTTGAGACGGCCTATGGATAAGTTGAGTCCGCAGAAAATGGACGCGAAACCTCCCCAAGTTTTGAAGATATCCGCTTTGAATCAGGAGGCGAAGAATAAGTTCTTCGGTTTGGAGCCGAAGAAGGAGAAAAGTATTGATGAGTTGACCGCCGCTGTGAGAAAATACATTCCACCGGTGAGTATTTTTTCAGTTATCTATAATGACGTCTCTGTCTGTTTCGTAGTAATAAATAGAGACGGAATCATAGATAATTGACAGTTAAGGAGTGGTGAAACAGGCCCTAAGGTGTGTTGCATGACAGACGTTTTGTTTAAATGAAAATGCAATTCTGCCCCCAATTATCCAGCGGAAAATTTATAAAAACTCATAATCTTAACAAATTTTATACATGAAATATTATAGATGGGATATGAACCGCTTTATTACCTTTATTGAGGTCCCTATATTTTAAATGAACTTAACCGTGAATCATTGAAATTTTTTATATTTTACGTGGTTCTGAAAATCAAGTTAGGTTTAAGGATCCGTGTCTTTAAAAAAATGAAATAACGAACAAAAGTAAATCAATTACGTCACAATATGCACATTAAATGAACATATCGACCAAAATTAAGAGGGTGCATCCGTGCTGAGCTCGCAACGTCGCATTTTTGGTGATTTTTTGCGATTATTTCACAGAAATTGAATGAAAGTTTCAAATTTCCGTCTGTAGTGCACTTTGTTTTTAATGTATTAATGTATCCAATGCAATGATTACTGGTGATGGACTTTTATTTTCATACTAAAGGAATAAAATACTATATCTCGTTTAATAAGAAAATAAAAGTCCATCACGATGAATTATTGCATTAGACACATTAATACACTAAAAACAAAGTGCACTACAGACGTATATTTGAAACTTTCATTAAATTTCTGTGAAATAATCGCAAAAAATCACCAAAAATGCGACGTTGCGAGCTCAGCACGGATGCACCCTCTTAAGAGGCTTGCACACCAACTAAATGATTAACTATTGAAATTGTATTTGTTGATTGGCATTTAAGCTTAAGGCAATGAATAAATTCCTTGGTTATTTATACGTAAATCATTTCTTATCTTTGGTGATATCTACGTTAATGGATACTGTGCAAAACTATCAAAATTCCAGTGCAAACTAAACACAAAAGTAAAATATCGTTGTTGGCACGGTTTTGAAATGCCTAAATTGTTTGTAATCGGCTTGAATCAGAATTCGAAAACTTCGCTGAGCAATTTTAGTGCATTCTGTGTTGTTTACTCATAGCTCGGTTATTTAAGGCGGCTGGAATATTTACTTGTACCATTTTATCTCTTGTTTATTGTTCTTTCTTACTAGGTTTAGATAAGATGAGGTAAATTCTATGGGACGATAAAGGGGACCTAGAGAGGCGCACTACCTGCCCGCACCTCTCTCGGTCCTATTATAATAAGTTTTTTTTACTGTACTTTTTGTTGACTCTAAATTGTAATGTCGTCCAAACTAAGAGTGGTTTAAAATGGTTTAGCAAATTTTGAGGCGGTCTACTTCTACATACGAATAGTGCAAGTAAAATAAAATCATAATTATGAGGCCCAGTTGAAAGGCCAGCGCACACCAAATGCGTGCTGCGTGCTGCGTGCTGCGACGTGACACGCGCACGCACCAGTTGTAATGTATGAAATGTAACTATGCGATAGATGTCAGACCAAATGCGTGTCACGCAGCACGCATCACGCAGCACGTATTTGGTGTGCGCCGGCCTTAAACTAGCAAATGAAATGTTATAAGTTCCCAGGCCCCTATTTGACTAGCTAGGGTTGCCATACGTCCCGTATATACGGGACTGTCACCGTATTTGAGTATCATGTCCCGTATTGTTACATGTGCCGTATTTGTCCCGTTTTGTCAATATTTCAATATACAGTACTAAAGGCTCGAAGCCAACGGCAGGGGTGAGACGCGCGGGGGCGCGCGGTTGCGAGGAGAGGTGAGGGAGGGGCGGTGCGGGGCGCTCGCTCGCCCGCTAGGACACTATCAATTCAATAAGTCCCGTATCAGTTCTCAACAATTATGGCAACCCTCTGACTAGCGCGACATGCGCCCGGTGACGCCAATAATTCGATTTAAGTTTCGTAGCAAACATATCTTGAAGTCAGCAATGTAATCCGAATTCTCATAGTCACGTGTCACCTCGAACGTCAGGACCCTATTTCATAAAGTTACGATTTACAAGCGGAAGTCTCTTTTTGACCCTATGTGTCAGATAGAGACTTCCGCTTGTAAATTGTAACTTGTTGTCTTTTCATTCTTAATTGTCCTATTTGGTAAACAAAATTCTAACCTCAAAACGTCTCATTTTTGTTGTTCTTTACTATTTCATCGTAAGTAAAGCAACTGGAGATAAAATATCAGCAAAATTATGTTTATGTACAAAATATTGCCTCAGGTTTATTTGGTAACACAATACACCTTATTCTTTACTAATTTTTTTACATTGACGTTAGAATTTTGTTTACCAAATAGGACAGTTAAGAATGAAAAGAACTTAATAATCGTTTGTTGTCCTTATCTGTGAAAGGTACATGTCAAAGTGACAGATCAGGACAAACGATTGCTAAGTTAGCAGATGCTTATAGAGCGTTTATGAATAAGGGGGTAAATGTACTGTTTTAGGGTGTTTCTTGTTAGAAACTTGGCAACTTCTAACATATTCTCACATTGTTCAACAGGTCAGCAAGTCTATGTCAGTTCACACGATCGAGCTGACGGGATCCGGTAGCGACGGCGAGAGCAGCGGCGGTCGGGAGGTGCGGCAGATCAACACCAGAGTTCGGCACAGGTCAGTGACCTTAACCACACATACATTACATCTAAGGGGGTACATTATTAATTTTAATATGTACCCCAATAAAGTTTAAAATGTATAATGGGTTAAAATACATAATGGTTCAAAATATATAATGCGATTTTCTCAGAAAAATTTAAATTAACAGAATTGTTATAAAATAACAAACACAAACAACAAAGTAGTCACAAAGTAGTAGTGTAGTAGTAACAAAGTAGTCTCTGCCTACCCCTGTGGGAAAGAGGCGTGACGATATGTATGTATGTATGTATGTGTTATAAAATGAACCCAACCTAACTTACCTATCTATAGATTCCACTATCAAAAAAGTACATCTAGCTAGTAGTTTCACAGAAAATGGCATTATACAGGATGTTTGGTAGCCAGGTGCGAAGCTTTAAGGGGGTGATAGCCGAGGTATTTTTGAACATTTTGAGCCATACATGTCTTAGCCGAAATTTGATTTTTTTTTTAATTGAAAATTTTGAAATTTTACGAAAATACCCAGAATTTGATAAAAACGAGTCAATATTGCGCCAATGAGCGTTAATTTGTAAACAAAATCTTTTATTTCGGATAGTTTAATGTGTATTGGACCAAATGAAACAATTTTGAAGTGTCTGTCTTGCCACAGAAACAAAATGGAGGCATTCGAAATTACTAAAAATGTCTTATTTTGGAACAGAGTAATTTTTCAGTGCCATAAAAAAAAAAAATCCTGGAAATGTTCAAACACTTTTAAAAACATGCCTGTTTATTGCTCTTTCTTTTAAGGTATCACTCATCCACATTTTATTTTTAATTTTATTTTTATTTTATTTTTAATTTTATTTTATTTTTAATTTTACTAATTTATTATTATTATATTGATTATTTGAAGTTATTTTAATGTTACCTACTATGAATTTTGATTCCATTGTTTTATAAACTAAATTATTTCATTACAATGCTATTGCTAATTAGATAACTAGACAAGCCTTCCTTTTGTTTTTCATGTGTGTGGCATACGAAATTATTTGTACAACGTGGTGCGGCTAAGGTATAACTACTCGTAATCTATAACGGAGACTAATCTGAATCTATAACTAAATTAAATTAAATTGAATTTATTTCAGGCATTTGTAGTCCATATTTTGTTAGTACTAAAGAATGCACCTGACCGTTTCAGTGTTACATTAGGCGCACACGTACGAACATCTGCCGCAAGGCCGTCAGCCAATATGTGTACATTATAGTTTCGCTTTTACGAAAACGATTCACATTTCCTCGTAATATGCGCAATAGTTCTCAAATTGCCGAATAATCGCACCAATTAGCGATAAAATCTTCGTGTTGTACAATAGCGTTATATTTTAACTACGCTTGGCCAATATACGAATGCATGTTTCATATTTGTTGTGATAGCAAAAATATCGGCTGCAAAAGCGTTGGTAGTTTGATGTTTATTTTAGTTTTGAAATGTTTATCTGTTCGTGCCAATGTCATAACTAGGTCTACATAAATTGTTATGTTCATAAACAGTTTACTGGTAGACGCGTAAGTTTGTGAATGTGTATGTCTGTATGTTTGTTACAATTTCACAAAATTGAAATGGAACTTGTGGTGTGTTTTCATTTCACGTTGGCCTAAAAAGTGTTTTATTGCGATATTCGTACTTGATAGGGATTAACGCATATTATTATAATTATAAAATTCCGAAATCTCGACTGCTAAAGTTCTTCATGCAAAGCAAATGATGACTCTCGTGGGAATTCAGTAAAACTTCAACTGTTATATCCCATGTTCGCAAGAGCAAAGTCGCGGGTAAGAAATAGTAAGTAAAGTCAATAAATTGTAATGACTTCATTTATATTATAATCACTTTTCTTTGCTATACCCGTCAGGATTTCTTGTCTAAAGAATTTCATTCGAAGAAACAGGTTACAAGAATTGTTTAAACCTCCTTGCTTACTTAAAAAGCAATCCAGGTTACATTAAGTATTCTACCGCTTTTTTGCAGACCTTACTTGTCCGCTTACTTAGTGTAGTAACCATTTTTTCACCACATATGGTATCGAGGCAATTTATCTAGGCATGCGTTATTCTAGTTTTTTAGTCTAATTGTAATGAAATCATGTCACGAGTTTGATCAGCTGTCGACATGGTTTCCTGTGTTTCTTGCCAAGTAATTACTACAAATTGTATGAAAATAATGCGTTAGAACAGACGACACTGAAAGAGCACGGGCGACTAATTATCTCGTTTTTAGCCTCTCGATACAAAATGTAATATTTAAACTTGCATCGTTGTCTCATTTCTGCATAAAATATAAACTTCCTCTTCTTTCGTTCGACTTGATGAAACTGAATAACCTACGGCATTAAAGTACTTAATCTAGTTCATTTGTTTTATCTAAGCGTGCCCAAACAATCGCTGCAAGCGTTAGCGGGCCATCAAACTTGCTAAGCTGAGCGTTTGTCGATAGCTAGGTAAAGTCTCACGGCAACTTTGTATCGGTTATCACCATCGTTTTACGGAACCGGTTCGTTCCAGTTTCCTTCTTGTGATGAGCCTCGATCGTTCGGATAACATCCTTTACCTCGTTAGAAACAAGCAAGCGTACGTGTAATCTGAAGATATTTACTTAATATTGGGTTATGTTCCCCTATGTCGCAAATTACTGTGTTCTTGTGGATCGAAGTATAATATGGTATTACTGGAGAATAGCTAACATTGAAGCGAAGTTTAATGTCAGTGTTCGATAGTTCGTAACTGGTGGTATTGGTGCAATTAAATGCTTCCTGCTTACGGGTATATTTTACAATATTTAACAACAGTTGTTGATCACATACTACCAGATGTTGCTCGCAAATACGTTTTTCCACGGCAACTTTGAAATTTTCGTTGATGAAACGTTAGCCTATATTATTCTGGGATAATGTAACTTTCTATTTGGGATTAGGCTAATGCTAGTGCTTGGAGAAATTTCGTTGAGAGCCCTATAGCTTTAAAAGTAGTGTCCGACCGAAACACGATTTTTAGCCGAAACCGAAACCGAAATTTTTGAAGACGTATCATATCAAACAAAATATTCAAAATTACTGTACAAATCGTAAGGAAAAGGTTATTGCAAGGATTTCTTATATGAGAACTTTACTACTTTACTTTTACTTTTTTTACTTTACTTTTTTTTACTTTGTACTTTTTTGTTAAACAATGCATTACCTATACCTACCCGGCCGAGCGTGCCCGAATTAAGCCGAACGCTCCCGATGCGAGAGCCGCGAGAGGCCGCGAAGTAATTTCGGCCCGGCCGAAGGTTTCGGCCGGATTCTGGCCGAAGCCAAAAATTCGGCCGAAATCACTTTTTTGGCCGAAATTGGCCGAAACCGAAACCGAAACTTCGGTCGGACACTATTTAAAAGGTACCTATATATCAAGCATTACGAGGTAGCCCGTACGCGTATCAACATCGCGTTTGTTCCACTTGCATACGTAACGATCTAACGATGGTGATAGACGCGGTATTCATACACTGGCTTTTATATTTTCATATTTGATTTCCACATGCGTCCGTCCGCGATACTGACGTGTTATTTACCAATTTACCTACTTATTATGACGTGGAAATAATTGATTTAGCGTTTGGTGAAAATCTTGACGTACTCTTAGCGTACGTTTGACGTACGTTTAGGTAGCATAGCAATGCTGCGTGAATAAAAAGTCGCCAGTTATCCATACTTATTTGTTTTTTCCTAGTACAAGAAAGTATTACGGAAAATAATTGTGAAGTTAAATGTGTAAGCAAACTATTGGTGAAATCCAGAGATTACGTATATTAGTTTCGTTGTGTAATGTGGTTCAGGACAGCAGATATGAAAGTTTTGTTAAGCTTTTTCACAAAATGTCATTTGTATGTTAAGGCTTTTTGCGATATGAACTGAAGAGGGTCTTCGTCGGTATCTGCTTTAAGACGTCGTTAACGCTAAAGTGCTTATTTATCGCCAGGTACCAGGATTTCTAAGTCATCGGGGGTTAAAGAAAGTTATCAATTACCAGTAGATAGAGCTTGGAAATCGAGGGAGCTGGCGCGTTAAATCTGACACACTTTACAGAATTTTCTTTTGTGACGAAACCGGTATGGCGGTTTTGCTTTTCTAGCAAAGCCTTTTCATTCCACATTGGTAGATTAAACAAAAGAACGACAATCCAAATAAGTTTGGGATACCTTTTTTGTCTTCGATGTATTCATAGCTTAACAACATTTTGGAAAACTTTGTATCCTTTGTTGCGTAATCAGATGACTTGAAAAAAGATACATTTACTAAAGTAAAACAGTGACTGAATTAATTAAAAACAACCTTGTTAATAAAATAATAAGTACTCTTTCAACATCCACACGTGCAAGGTCAAACATTTTTATTATCCATAAACTTTCTTTTCCATTGTCCGCAATGTTAATCTTATTCATAGTGGAGGTAAACAAATATATAAGTATCAGCATAATATCTATGCAGATTGTTAGTTAAGTTGTTATTGAAATGCAACAGCATGATCATCGGGTGTCGAAAGTTTCTTTGATAGGATA
The DNA here is from genome assembly GCA_963854515.1 of Pandemis heparana. Taxonomy (NCBI): domain Eukaryota; kingdom Metazoa; phylum Arthropoda; class Insecta; order Lepidoptera; family Tortricidae; genus Pandemis; species Pandemis heparana. The sequence continues at coordinate 11,173,765 of OY978018.1, read as the reverse complement.
TCACTCATTCTATTGGATATGTTGATGGTTCGTATTCTAGAAATTGCGGTTGATGAAGTAAGTGGGAAATTCACTTTCACTCAGATACCAAAGGTTCTAGTCGCATACTGTGCATACGTTGTATGGGACAGAACTGGGCTTGCAATGTCCACCACGAACTGTTTATTTTAGATGCTCCTGATCTAATTTGGTATTTTGGTTTTGCGGCTAGCAACCGATCACTATTTTGATTCCCGTTTCCACCTATACGCCCACAATCATGCTAAGCGTGGCCTTTAGGTCTTGTTATTGTTACCCTAGTCTCTGTCTACCTTGTAAGGTATAAAGACGTAAATTATGTAGGTGTATGTAATTTGGTAACTTTTAAATAGAACAGTGCATATTACATTCACACGTTAAATGTAGGCGACAATCATCAAACCGTAACAAAACAACCCAAGCTTGAATAATTAATAAAGTTTTAGAATAACGTTACATAGAAAACACAAAACAGACTCCACTATACGTTATGGTGTGTAACATGTAATTTTATTATTATGTTTCATTACCACGAAAACCATATGACCAAAAATGGAAGTACGTAACTGCGTTACCATATACTCGTACCACTGTTACGTTCCAAATGCATTTCTATGTGTAAGACGTTGAGTTTTAGAGTTGCCTGCCCGGAAGAGAACCGAGACCGACCGACTGGCATAGATGCATCCTTGCGAAACACGCTAGGAAGCCAAGATCCATGTATGGTGAAATAGACTGCGGGTCAAGTACAGAATACACAGCGTTGTATTGCTTACAAGATTACGCTGAAGCAGTAGAACTCGACTCTCGATCTATGACAGTAGGAGCTAGGCGGTTGTTGAACGGTGAAGACTTGAAGAGCTTATGTGATCCGCCTCATTTCAATGATGCCGGATAGGATTGCTTAGCGAGGTTTCCTTGGGAAGTGAAGTTTATTGGCTTTTCTAATACGACCTTTTCTAGTTCGCTATTGGCCTGTTTTGATCGACGATTTGAGTTGGGTTGAATGGTAACAATGATTTGAATTAAGTATGCGAACGTTTCCCAATACTAAACCATTGTTGCTTTTTGCTGTTCGCAAATATAATCGATTGTATACACGACCCTGTCAGTAATGTGACAATATCGGTTTCGCTATTATGAAATTGATTTAAACCAGACGTGCCAGATAAAAAAAAAATTGATTCATCTAAAAACATGTCGATTACTAGAAAATATTGATTCAAGGTGCTTACGAATTTTAAGACCTAGACCTACATTGACCAAGGAGGGTTCTGAAATGATCGATTCATCAGCAAAATTAGGAAGTCGTGCGTGAGAAGAATAAAGCAACACATTATCTTTATGACGTATAAACAAGCTTTGCGCCCGAGGCCAAATAAAGTCATTACACATCCTGAACGTTTATTACACATTACGCTAGCCAATTTGGATACAGAACTTTGACAAAACTAAAACTTTAACCAAGCGTGTTTTCAAATGCATACGTTCGTCACTGGCTGAGGAAAGATTTTAGGCGTATCGTTGCATCCCGCTAACAGTTTTGCAAGAATAGACCGCTGACGTTAGATTAATGCGCCATAGAACACTGAAAGATATCCCTATTGGCCTCACAAATGAATTTAGCAAAATGAAGTTAACTACAGAAGTAGGTCAAGTACGTCTCCGTTCGATGCTCAGCGAACAATGGAAGTGCAGTTGCATCAGTTTTACAACGCAACTGATTTCATCTACTCACCGTATGACATCAAACTGGCTAATTTATGTTTCCTTCGTAATGATCATTGCTGCATCGTTAGAGTAAATATATTTTGCTGAATTTGTAATAGTTTGCTTTTTGTTTCCTTGGTTGAGCGCGTTGATATTGTGGATAATGAATGCCTTTAAGCTATTAAATAATTTTGAAGGAGCTGTAATCAAGTCAGTTTTCTCGTTAGCGGCAATTAGTCGCATATAATTATCATTCAATGCTGCAGTCAATTAAAATTCGCTTAGGTATAGCTAGTATATTGTATAAATAAATCTTTTATGAAAGGGTGAGGAAACAAACGTGTTTTTTGGTTTGTAGTTTGGTTCTCACAATATTTAAATTTATAGTCCCTGTAAGTTCATTGTTTTGTGTACTCATTTCATTAGAGAAAATTAATTAACTGTAGCTAAATAGCTAAAGTGAAATTGGATCCTCATCCTCACTGATAAAGTAATCTATCATCAGAATCACACCTATTCATAATCTGCTGTCAGCAAACAATCCGCCTCTGACGCACCAGCTTTCTCTAACCCACGTGGACCGGTAGCATGAGTCATCACGTCACTCATAATCTGGTCTTTCCTCTCGATACGTGACGAAATGACGAACGAAACCTTGTCTCTTATTGTGTTGCGATGAACCTGTATTCGGCGATTGCATACGCGATACGATATCACAGCATATCTCGAGCGAGATTAGGCATATTTGACACTTACGCTCAAGCAAGTCATACGGGTTTTTGATTGGTCTATACGAAATGTTGCCGTGATTTGAAGATACTCCTTGGCATTGTGAAGTTTACTTTTAGAGTATGATAAAATCTCGCTTGCCGTTTTGCAACGATATCGTGCGGCTTAGTGCGCGTGCCAATTTAGGTCTGGAAATATATTCTGTCCATCCAGATGTAAAGACGAGTTGGACCGAGATATGTACTTCATCTCTTTCCCGTACACCATCTGTATTTTGCTCTGCTTTAATAATAGTGTGGGTGATGTCGATTGAATCGGTCCTCATCCTGTTTGATAGTTCATACAATTCACACAAAGTTCCTTACTAACTCTACTATTAGATGCGTGCGGTCAGTGTGAATTAATTAGGTTACATTATTCATAGTTTTATAGTGTGACGCTTATCGTGTCTGGTTGAAACAATTATGACGAAATTTTCTCCTATAAGTCGCCAAGATATTTAATTTAGAACATCGCATTAGTGTTGGTACTTTGTTGTTTACCGTTCTTTTAAAAATGTGCTAATTTGCAATATCCTCCGTTCGCCGCAATCCTCCTTCGTCATTTATAATAGCGAGTATGTAAGCGTATGTACCTAGTATTGCGTTACTAATAATTATTATAATCATATTCATTCATATTTCCATCACGCTGGTATACTACGAGCAGCGCCCGCGCTCGCGTCCGTTTCACCGCACGCGCATTCCCAAAGGGCTTAACTCACTCACTGTAACTGCATTATACGACGTTTTGTATAACGATGTAATATGCAATTAAGTTATAGGTACGTTACGCAATACATCACAATAGATACACATTACCGCGCGCACGAGTGTCCCACAAACCTAGCTTTTGTGTTGCTATAATTATCTTCTAGCTTATTGTTTGATGTTTATGCCTTGTAAATAATGTTAGAGCTTCCTAAATATGGTTTTGTAGATGTGTCATCAGGTCAGGCATTATTTGAACTAACTAAATACCTATGTGAAATTGGTTCATGTATATTATCTTCTTTCTCTCGATACCTAATATATGGAGATGATTAACTCCTAATTTTGTACCTATTTTTATGATTAGGCAGTTTATTGCCTTGATCGAGCTACACATTATGCACTTCGTAATACTACCCTTTTGTTTGTTAAAAAATCCCCTTTGCTTAAAAACTTCCCCGACTGTAGGTATTAAGCTTAGCTAGCCAAGAGATACAGATAACAACTTGCTTTTTACGACAGCAAAATAACATGACGTCAAAAAAAGTCCGCGTATCGCTGTTGAATTAATCAGATGATTAATGTAACAATATTTACCACTTCTTCTTTATTCCCTGAAGTAGACTCGAGATTCTCGAGGTTTATGGAAACGTTAAGAACCCTTTATCAACTACCTGTCCAGTACCTACAGTTCATTACTGGACATAGATTGTTCTCAATTCCCGCTAATTCTCTTCACCTTTAGTCAACCACCCCTACAGATACTTACACCTTACACCATTGTCGTTTCATCTTTCCGTTTGCCAAGTTGCTGTCTCCACTCAAGTACACGCTTCGTCCAGTAATGTTCAGTTAAAGAGTACAGTGCTAAAACTTATCCTTAAGTATAGCGTTGTCCACTAACATTACTGCTTTTCAGATAATGTTCCGCATTTCTATCACAATACGACTGTGAGTGCCCAATGTGCCCATGTCTAAGCTCCCTAGTTGCTCACATATTTTTGTAAAGGATGACTCGTGAGGTTATCGTAACGTATCAAATGTCGACGTGCCAGAATTCGGTCCCAAGTCTCGTTTAAGCTTATCTGTTCTTACGTCAAATACAAGTTTTAGAACTGTCTAGTTTTTTATTTATTTTTACGCGATTACATTCCAGAGTTAAATTTATTCTATTTTAATCCTGTTTTGACCACTAATGAGCATCAGAAGTCAGTGTTTTATTTGTGTTTAAAATTTTTAAAACTGCGGAACGCGTCTGATCGCGCCACGTCCTCAAAAAGACATGACGCTTTCCGTCTGTTTGACAATCCCACAATAACGTTTTCAAATAAATTTTACAAAATTGTCAAATCACACGTTTAAGCCGTAAATTATCCATTTAAAAAGCGCTAACGACATAAAGAAACAAGCATCAAAGGTCAGCAGCGGAAGCGTCGTTTAACAAGTAAAGGCGAGAGGTTATTACACTTGCCCGTCTGACTTGTAACGGCCAAGGAATTAACACCAATCGCGTATACTTAGATTATAAATAGGCAGAATATAAAAATCATGCTGGAAGAAAAGATTTTGTCAGATTTAAATTTTTTGATATGTGGGTTTTAGGTAAGAGGTTAAAATTATGGAAAAGGTTGGTCCTGTCATTTTTTGAAGCAACCTCTGGGTGTATAATTACGAACTGTTGTGATTCTCCCAATATTTTGTCGGAGGTGCATTCAGCATGAAATATTTAACTGTTATCATTATTAGTGTAGGTACATAATAAAATATATTATGGCCTTCTCATATCTGATCTAATACTTGTTTGAGCTCACGATTCTGAACACATAATTATCTTGTAACTCAGAAGGAACCTCTATGGGCTTCCGCTATTACTATAAAGAGCTACAGGAAGTACAAATTGCACCAATGACTGAGAAATGCATTTACGTATAAGTAGTAGAATAGTAGGTACTACTGATGTCGTCAAGATACAAGGAGACTTTTTGTCTAGATATCGATTCACATCTTCCTATATCAAATCATAAGGATATATTGTATACTCGAAGCATGCACACGGGAAGTTCTTTGTATACTTAAACCCATACAATATCCACACTTGTAGACTTCGCGAAAAACGATGCGCAAATATTACAAAATATTGATGTATTCAATTTACGTATAACACCTGTTCGGATTAAGGATTCCGTAATCTCCTGTCGGAATGAATGTATCGATTCAGACACAAACACAAAGTCATAAACTTCCTCTCGCACCCTAACCAGACGTTACCGGAGTCTAGACCGAGTCTAGACTGTCTTTATTGTGTCCACATCTTGCATGCTTTGAAATGAAACTACTCGACTTGAGAGTTTTGAGACCTTCTTAGCATAAAATCTCATCTATATTCGATACTTACAAAAGAAAACACGGTCGAAGGTTCATTATTATGTCACCTGATACCAAAGAATCCAGTTTTTGTAATTAAGAGCAGTCATGCTTTTACGAACTCCCACACAAACTTTGAAAAGACAGGCAAAGTCAATAAACCATGCCACCGGCCGGTCAACACAAAATCCCAACCCATTACATCACAATGTGCACTATCGAAATCTCATATCTTCTAACATAAGTGCTACCAAAATTGACGTTAGAAACTTTACGACTCTCGGTTTCAACAGAAACGTGTAAACGCACGGTGCACTGGTTTCGTTTCGATTTCGTACGCAATATTTTACGAGTTACGTTTCCTATGTAGGTTAATGCTTTCTGAGATAACAGTCGCAGTTGATGGACCAGCAACGGAAAAACTTTAATGATTTTAAAACTATTTCTGGCGTTTTATTGAATAATATTGAGCGTTCTTATCAGATAGGAGATCCTCTCGGTGAGCGCCAGATGCACGTTTTCAAAACGATCTATCCGCTCGAAAGCGGTGCTCACAAAAACGGGATTTTAATGGGTTCGGCTTTACCCGTGCGTCGATAAAAAATCAATCGTGACAGTCCTCGTCTCGTGCGGCGTATCGTACCCACGCATTTTTCCCACGTTTCCTGGAGTCACGTTTTTAATTATTCCAACCACCAATCCCACTTAAATCCAAAAAGAGTGAAAAAGCTATATTTCGTTCCGGTTCTGACCATAAATCGAACTCTCAGAATCCATTCAATCTCCTAAGTGAAGTAAACTGCAACCGTATTGTAATGTTTACACTTCAATTACAGTGATACCCAACATAGAACGTGATTTTTATTGAATTTGTATCTTCATTCACGCAATCGGGGTCAAGTATCTGGCGTGTCGTGTCGTGTCGTATAATTCAGAATCTATTAAATGTCAGTAAGTTGCCATTTATAAAGTCTTCCTCGGTCCTGCAATAGCGACTGCACATTAAAGGCGGAACGGTACTCAAAGGTCAGTCGGTGAATAGAGATCGGCAGATGTGACGTAATGGGGTAGGTAATAATACCAGCAAGCTGCTGATACATCCCGCCAAAGTCGGGATCATATGCATTGCAAGATAGTGAAACTCACGAGGATTCTTTTGTTGTTTTCTACGAATATAGTCCTATTAAGTACTTCATTGACGATTCTGATATGGTCATATTAAATCAGGTTGTATCATGTTGTTTAAATTTCAAAGCTTTCAAGTTTAGGAAAACCACACTTCGTTTATAGAGCTTCTGACGATTATGATTAGCGCTCACGATGTGGCGCAAGTTTTGACAGTAGCTCGATATGGCGACACCGTAAAAATGGCGTTTCGGCTTACGGAAACCCGTGAGATTTGTCCATTGTTTGCTATGTTGCCTAGTCTAAACGCCAATTATTTTTGTATTAGCTAATAAAACATAATACCGTCCTGTATAAGTTTAAGCGTGGACGTGAGATCATCGCTGTTTGATGTTATACTTAGTTTGAATTGTTTATCAAGAAACACCGAGTTTATATTGTGTTGTTAAAAAAGGCTACAATCATTAGCGTTCTAACAGCTACTCGCGTGGATCCGTAGTTTGTTTGTTTACATATAGTAGTAGTACAATCGCATGTAGGTAGTGATCCGTTAAGTTGCCGCGGGGTGCTTCCACCGGCCGCGGCACCGGCGGCCGCGACTCGATCGGCTGACTGCGCTGGCCTGGCAGCCGTCAGTCGCGCGCGGCACGCTCGCCCGCTCGCACTCAGTGTGGTTGTCCTCCCAACGCAACAGCTGATCGCGACCTTTCGTACCACAAACAAACTTTATCACATAAAAACTATCAATAACCCACTGACATTCGACCCTGATTAAACTTTAGTGGTAAACAAAGAGGTACCAAACAAAACAGGAACTGCATCCCGCCGGGACTCAGATCGATATCCCGAAAACGGTCCTGCGGCCTCCCGCGATAGAGCTTGGCAATATTTTGGTGCAATAGACTTACAGTTGCAATAATTATAATTAATCTACAATTGATTATTTAAAGACTGAATTTTTACTTTTAACTTAATAAACTGTGCTAACCACAGGAGTGCGTTTACAAGTGCTTGTGTCCGTGAGAATGGATTTCCTTGATTGACTATCGTATCAGGTGGTTGTGCTGCATCTTCGATAGCATTGTTCTGAACAGAGTAAGTACTCATAATATTTACAACGTAACCTCCGGGTTATGTTTGCTATACAGTCGAAGCATCACACATCGCGCTATTGCGCGTGTAAATAAATTTCTTATCGTTTTCTGAGTAATCGCGAACACCTAGTGAGTGATTATAATTTTTTAGATAATAGTGTTTTTGTGCAAATCAATTTGTCTGTTTTTATGCGCCCTTGAGCTGTAATGTTGCGCGGAGCCCGGGGTTGTCTGTTCTGTGAACTTGAGGGGTGCGTTACCCTCTGTCTGTCGTGAATGGAGCCGGCGCGGCGAAAACCTCCCGCCCAACCTATACTATTGGAATATACCTAATCTCGATTATTTTGTGTCATGTACGTAGATGGAAGATTTAATTATTTCGTTTGACGCTCGACGGAGCGTTCATGTGTAATTCTTATCGATCAGATTGGTCGCTATTGCTAGTTTAATTACTAATGCAATCGAGACGCCGCATTTTGTAACTAGCGATATCAATCGTTCGTTAAAGCTATTTGTATTAATCAAGTCACAGATTACTTCTTATTAGTCTTGGTAGTTTTTAAAAATAATGTGTCTTGGAATATTCATTATTATTTATACCTATACATTGTCGAGGAATACGTTAGTGTATTTAAAAGAAGAGTGAAAGTTTCACTATCGATGCATTAGTTGGCAGGAGCATGGACTGAATGGAATACGTCAACAGAACATTGTATTGTTATTGTGTATGTATTGTTATTGTTATACACATTTCTTCAAGAGGGTATTAATACTTTATGAGATGTCGTAGGTACTTGAATATCAAAAAATGTGGTAACCTGTAGTAAAAAGTTTTTTTTAATGTTAGCGATTATGTACCCACTAAAAGGAGAAATCCTTGTTTCACTGAGGGTTAAATCTTTAGGAAATACATAGTATTGTTGTTACTACAGAGATATAAACGACGACACTTAATGTGAACACAAGTACAGCAAATTGGCTGTCAACTGGCTATCACGTCTTCACTAGAAATTGATTAACATTCAACTCACGCGTCAAGTTACTTTTATTTTCTCTCGTTTCAAACAGAAAGCGTTCAGATGTGTCCGATTTATTTACGTCTCAAGTTTCACCTTTTGTATTCCGGGAAGCATAGTAATTGTGTTCAAGAAAGTGCATTTCCCGAAGATAAGTGCGAACTGCTAACGCATACGTAATGCACTTAACGTAACTTTTCCTTCATCTTATAATGGTACTTCGTGACCATTAGTCTGTTTTAATTGGTGCCGCCTACCGGAGAAACCTGCGCTGGATACCTTAGGTATGTTATGTCAGAGTGTAACATTTAAACCATTACATACCAACTGCAATAATTACAAACAGGACTCTTCCTTATTGTTTTCGTTGTAGCTTTGTAATTCCATTTCTTGCCATTTCCACATTATCTATAATGCGATCGTCGGTTGGTGTTCCAATCGTTCTCCATGGTCGTGTGCTCTTGGAGCGTGACTTCACGTTTTTATTTAGATACGACATGACAGGCGCATGTCAATCGAATATGCGTTTTAAATTACCAGACTTTGCAGTTACATTTCCTTGTAGCGTTCCTTTATTTACAATCATCATTGTTGTTTGAAACGTGCGTTCTTCTGTTTTCCTCAGTGCCGCTAGAATCAATCTCGTTGTATTTGTTTAAATCAAATTGCTTTTACTATGATATGATATCATTGATAATATCTACAACGCTAAAAGCTTAATTGTTATCTATTCATCTATCCTCACTTGTTTCTAAGCACAAGTTGACCTCCAATATTTTTTGCCTATATAAATTGCACTGCGGTGTTGCGGTTAGTCATGAAGTCCGTGGAATAAGCCACGTAGCAAGGTTGGACTGTCACGTCTCGACCGGCTTATTATGTTGGCTAGCAATTTCATTACTACTGACTTGTGTTTACAATTCTTTTTTTTGCGACTTCTGTTGCCATTTTACTTTAAAGACTGATGATGATGATAATGATTCATGTCTTGATGTAACAATGTTTATGTTACGTGCTTTTAACGAACACAGATTCTTGACTTAGGCAAACTCGGTATCGCTCTACCCTAAATCACTATAGCAAAGGCTAACGTTTGAGTATAATCTCTCAAGAGGATCATCTTAAACTTTGTATAGCTCGAGTGCCTGACTCCATTAGTTAGTCGGGAAGGCGTGGTCCAAATTTAGGATAATGAGCGTCGGCGTTGTTGTCACGGCAATTAACCGGTGGGCTATGGTCTTCCGGGACTATTTTGGAACGTTGATCGATATGCTTTGTAAATGGGTTGTTACGGAAGTCGGTTCAGCCAAAATAAATCTGTGTATGATGGAGGAAGCTTGATACAATCTGTTGGTTGCGGTTTTGTGTTAGCCTAGTCGAGCGTGTCATAATCATAATGCCGTTTACTTTGATTAAGCTTTGTTGTAATAGACAAATTCGTGTCATGAGAACTCGTGTTCACGTCCATGATTTTAAAAATGCAAAAAACATCTCGACTTTGATTACACCCATCAACTTCGTAAATTTACGCCACATCCTGCGTATACCGTAAACACGTTATCTGTAATGTTCCTTTTTAATCTTTCTTTCCGTAATAATGTTAATTACTTTTACGCAATTATACTGACAGTGGCAATGAAGTATTTGTAATAGTGAAAGTGCTGCCTCAAGACTGTTTATGTTCGCTTTTATCTTATCAACAACCTGATAATTAGGCAAACCGTCATTATCAAAAACAACTTGTGATTAATTAATGCGTTTATATTCAGAAGTTAGTCATGCATTGTAAATTGCAGCATTTAATACTGCCGGATCTTTAACGGTAACTTTGCTTCTGTTTTTATTTTCAAAAACCAGTTCGTCTTTTTGGGAATGGAAAGTTGGCAGCCCTGCAGTGATACAGGCTGGCGTAATTGGCACTTATTATTAGTGAATCATTAATGAGTATGAAAGAGGTGAGATAAATGTTTTATTCGATTCACGCAACCACGCCCACATTTTGCGCGCGCATCTTATTAGCCGACATCTCGATAGGGTTGAGGGTTACGATTTATTTAGTGCACACGTCCTTTGTATTAGTTCTTATTTAATTAGCGTTCGTATTGATTTAATGGTGGCGCATGGCAGCAACATGTTTCGGCATTGTTACTAAAGTGTATTTTAATTTAAATTTTGCACCATATTTATCAGTGTCAATAAATTTACTGGCGATGAATTGTTTCAAGATATTCATTATTCATTGTTTTAGTACGATCATGCCAAACGTGGCCTTAAAGTACTCTAGGTAAATTTTAACCCTCGGCTCTGCCTATTCCATAAGTGATAAAGACGTGATTATTATGTAACATGTATGTATCAAAATTACTACATATTATCTAATGAATTTCTGTATGTCGCCATAAGATACGTGGGAGCTGTAAAGGTGCTCAACAATATCTGAACACTGCCTTATTGTTAAGATTGACTGTACATATGGCAGACAAGAAACTACGCCAGTTCAATAGTCACTTTATCTTTAATCACCACAAGTTTAAACAAAGCGCAACCGCAATTTTAGTTCCGTTACAGTTCCTTGCGGCTTCCCACACACTATGCAGTTCACATTCAAAACATTAGACATCGCGATTTAAAACAACCATGAATAGAACGAAATCGTAGTTCAGGTCAGCGCAAACGCAACACTGTTCCGCTAACATTAAGCTTCATTTCAATGCAAGATGTCGCGCCGCATCCGATTATGAATGCTACAAAAAACTGTACCAATATTTACGCTCCGTTACGCGATATTTTCCTGGCTTAATTCACCTGTGCACATTTGTGACGTCACACAAGTTCAAATACGAATTAAAACGTTTTTAAGAAACTTGTTTGTTCGTTGCGAAATGAGGAAACCTTCATTTGGTTCTATTGATGTAATATTATCAAATACGTTTGTTATTACGTGAACAAGGTTGTCTAATGTACTAATGATTACATTGAACTTTAGAAAATATAGTCCTTGTAAATACAGAGACTTTTATTAATGTTTTATTCGTTTTGCTACAGGAAACGATTTGTTTACTCGAGCGCAGAGCTGTAATAGAATTTTACTCGAGACGTATTTACCCGCAGTGGTACTTTTAAGTGCTATGTTATGTAAGGTTTTGTACAAATTATATTTTTCTATTTTCGTCTCCATCTCAACCGTTGAACATACAAACGGCCCCTTATACAGAAATAGTTCCAAAACGTCCGCAGTAATGAACATAAAGGCAAGGAGTTCTATTAAGACGCTCCAAATTTAACTTTTGTTATTCTTTAACCATAAACAGTTTTATTTTTAAACGAGAGCACCGAGCAATACTTTTAAAGCGTCATTGTGTTCTGACGATATGTGACTCGTATGTATTTAACATTAAAACCCGGTTACAACTTGGCAAAGTATACTTTATTCTGAAGAATACACTTTATACTTCTAATGACTGACATAATACGTGATTCAGCTGAAATTGTTTCGTGTTTAATAAACAAAAATCGCACGGTGTGCCAAACCGAGCGAGATGTAACGGTTCTGCGCGTGAAACGTGAGAACAGGGTCGTTTATGGGGGTATTGTTAACCATGGTACGGGTCAAGAAGCAAACTTTATGACGAAAGATGCGCTGACAAATTTTTACCACTTTAGACGAGCGAAGAACTACCACGGTTACAATGAAGTTGGTCCTTCCTTCACCCTTAGATCACTTAGATGTCGTCTTTCATTCATAACAAAATGGATTCACAATTCTGTGCTAGCGTGGTTAAGTCGTAAATCTGCAACTTTTACATGCGAGGTTTTATGGCAGGATTATAGCGTGAAAGGGCATTTTATCGTTTGATTTTAGGTACTTTGACGATTGAAAGAAGCTCGTATAACCACTACGTTTTATACGCGAATTTATTGACAGCGTTTCCAAGAAACGTGGGAGCTGAGAAGATCAGACGTGGTATGTTCAGGAATAAGTTGCGGGTTAGAAATTGAAAGCCTTTTAGGACGTTTATCACTTTTAAAAGACCTTTTTAGTGTGTTTTATTATTGAATTGTCATTGGATTTCTATACAAGGCGTTACTTATTTAGGGCTAGCGTTAGTGGTTGATTTCATTAATAATTAGAAAAAATATCACCAGGTACAGTAGGTACCCAGCCATAAAGATTGCACATCGGTGTTCTCGGCTAATTTCGGCTTTGTTGAGTGCTGTCTCGCTCTAACTTACGAGACGCCATTTGTCTCTTTCCAAAGACTGAAGTGCAATTTTTATGGCCGGGTACCATCAGCCAAATATGTGGTCTACCACCCTAAGGTTAAAATTCCTTTGCACGTCACAATAAATAACGTCGATAAGACAGGCTGTCAACTTGAAAGTTCGACTTTAGCGACATTTTCATTTGTTAGGAAGTTGTATGAAAAGTGGTAGACCACTTATTTTGCCGACCGTACCATCAGCCAAATATGTGGTCTACCACCCTAAGGTTCAAAATCCGTTGCACATCACAATATTATAATGTCGATAAGACCTGGCTGTCAACTTGAAAGTTCGACTTTAGCGACTATTTTGTTTGATAGGAAGTTGGACGAAAAGTGGTAGACCACTTCTTTGGTCGACCGTACTGTAATGGATATTAATTAAATATTTTGTACATCAGAATAATAAAATTTCTAGGGAACAAATCTATTAAAGTGTAGCCAGTCGTTATTCTCTACCGCTTCGTACAACTCGGTACAGACAGTCTTAAGACCTAGTAGATAAGTCGGAGTTACTTATGATGAAAAATGCTGCTGCAATCAATGCGCATCTAGTTATACCCATAACGAACTCAAAGCCAATTTGAAACGCATGTAGGTACGTATGCCGGTATTATTAACTGGTATACACGGCAGCATATATACATATGTATATGCATCATTTCGAGATGCTCGAACAAATGGATGAATATACTTTACCAATTGAACCATGACTAATCTTTACACGTGCTAGTGAAAAATCTTAGTAACATACTGTAAAACACATGTAGCTGTTAAATGTTGATCGTTAATCTTTTTTTTTGTTTCGCCGCGTGAATACAATGTGGCAACAATAACTTCATTACGGTGTTGCGATCACAAACGGTCACAATTAATTTAATGTTTTTATTATTACCCTAAGGATTTACGGTTGTGACCACCCATATTGTCATTATATAATGGAACGGAAACATAAATTATTCTATGAATATCACTACTAGTTTTACTACGTACCTATTTGCCATCTTTTCAAAGAAATTGTTACTTGCCTACAACTAAAGTATTTGTTAGACCAGAGACTAATTTCTAAAATCCATCCCTGTAAAAGATAAATGTAACGAAAGGTCTCCTTAGCAATATCAGAATGTACCTATCTAGAGTATTTTATTTCATATTTATTTACTTTGTTCTGCTTGTATTGATTAAGTTAAATGTAATGCGAGTTTTGTTTAAAAAAAACTGGGCCAGGTTTCTTGTAGCGTCTTAGCAATGAAGTTCTTTCCCAAAGCATTGGTGTCACTAATAAAATTACGTGACTTAACGAAGTAGAATATCATTGTCACGAGGTTATACGAATATTTCATACGTTGCTATTCGCTTTCGTAGCTTGCTCTTGTTTTATTTCATTGTGCGCAGATAGGCACGGTCAGTGCCTACATAAAAAGAGTATGATGCCTTTGTCTGTTCCTTGTGTAGGTACTTCCTACGTGTGAAAGCGGCTTTCTCTCAATAATATAGTGCAGTTATACGTGGAGAGGTCAAAGGGACCATTATTTATGGCTGGCTGGATTTACTCAACCATTAAAATGTTTATCGATAACGAAGCCATAATTATGCGGTGTTAATTGAAGTTACGTGATAATCGTTTAATTACTATGACAAAATAATCGAGCGATTTGCTTCCTACTGTTAATTATAGGCTTCTAAATGATGTTATATACTATTTTTATTATAAATTGCTTGAAAATTTATCAATTTATCAGTTACCTAGTAATTAAGGCGATAGCTAGCTAGGTACTTAGTGTCCGGTATCGCAGGTAAAATCAAAAAAACAATAGCGTGTGGAACAATTTTACAACTTACGCACTATTTCACATCGGGATTTTACAATTATGTAAATACTATCCACAGTAATATTTAAGTTGCTCAACGTCCGTACAAACGCTTATAATTATTGCGTAAAACCATGAATTTCTTCGTCGATAAATCTCAAAGGTACGCTGTGTAACGTCTACGAAATTTATATCGGCTCGTTAAGAAAATGGTCGAGTCATTTTCCCCGGCTTAATGCATGACCACAGTCTAATGATGCCTATAGACAGATTCTACTGAAATTATGGTGAAGATACCCTCCGATCCATTTATGGGAATTAATGAGGAGTACGCGGACTGGTTAAAGGTATTCACAACGTTGTGGTAAATAATTGCTGAGCTGTCTTTTTTGAATACACATACCCTTGCGTTATTATGATGTGCAAATGTTTCTGGAAAGCAATTTATAAATTAATCGGTATTGTCATCAGGTTCAGTTCACTACGATTATTGGAAGTTCGTGAAATGAAAAATGAAATGAAATGAAATTCTTTATTTTCATAACATTATGTCCATCAATGAAAAATGAATGAACGAATGAATGATTATGTCGTGAAGCATTTTACATTCATAGACACAAGTGAAACTACTCGTAGTAGATATAAATCATGTTAAACACTGCGTGCGTCCGAGATGAACTATAATAATGCCGAAGTAACCGATTTTCTACGGTTTCGCTTTTAGAATTAAACTGTACCATTCAAGGAGAATTGAGCTCAAAACTGTTGCGTTCTACACATTGTTCCGATTTCCAGTCATACTACAATCACGCGTGTGATTTACTCTGATCTGATTATTATGCCATAGAATAAATAGCCTTTTGTTCTTACTCGGATTACATCAAATTGCACCAGGAATGTATAATTTCTCTATGAAGTGGGTAATTTCACTATCATTTAAAGAAGCTTGAGCAATCATCTAATGATTATTGGTTGCTTACGTCTTTATTCTATTACGCTTAAACTGCCATACTATGTATTATGTTTCCATGCGTTAAGTAATTTTGTTATCTTTAGCTAATTGGTCATTTTCTAGTTGCGTTGTTAATGATTCTTCACCTGCTGTCTGTTCGTGTGTATGCATAATGAGGGAATTGTTTGAAGTCAAACTATTTACAAAACAGTTATTTTTTTCAAGTGTCATCGGTCACAAAAACCTTTTGAAACATGACGAGACACCTTTGAGATATTTGAGTGGAACGTGTTAAGCGTCGTACTTGAATAGTAAAAGGGATATGTGGGAGGCGGGCGTCCTCAGAGTTGGAACGGCAAAGGGAATGGTTAATATAGTCAAGAGGGCTCGAATGGACGCTAGATTGCGTCATTGCTTTTGAATAATGATATAAGTTGACCCAGCTGCCTCAAACGGTGTGGTATGGGTTTAGTCGCGTCCTGTGACTTGACTATGATTTAATCGATATCAGATTGTGTTGTTTACGTCACCTAAGTATATGTTGTGGAATATCTTGACGTAGTTTCTATTCTTTTGGATATTAGAGAAATAAATTGTTGCGCCGAAGAACCGGTTGAGCAATTTCCTCTAGAACCGTTTTAGGTGATAGTGACTGAATTATGGTAGGTAGCATTACAACATTTACGTAACAATACCACTTTCCCTTTCGCCCAAGAAAGGACAAACGCTTAGAAATCATCGACAATAAAACAAAGAAAGCATAAAGATAGACACTTGTTTATGACTCCCGTAAACAATGTTAGTAACCGATCATTAACGAGATATCCCGTGATACATCGCAACTAGCCCCGGCCACCTGCGGTAAGGTGTGAACCCTGGCTGGTTCCAGTGTGATAAACGAGTCAAGAACTAATGGTTTATGTATGAAAGTAATGCTTGGTATTACTTAGGGTTGCCTCGTAATATTTTATGGTTGAGATACGTGGAGTACGACGGCGTCTATTAAGAATATTGATTCTTAACTTCGTTGTAACGCTAAAGTAATAAATTGATGCTCAGAAAATATGACGCGCTAAAGCTCCGAACGGTTTTTATAAATAATTTCACATCAGGTTTTTTAGCGAGCTCTACTTAAAGGTTTTTTATCCGAACCAGCGGCAGCGGTAGCTCTTGACCTTGTAGTCTTAGCTCACGTCATCGCAAACTTCGCATTATAGCTTAGTTGTTTTAATATTATTACGAAGACGAGTTCGTACCTTCCATTGCAACTAATGTCTCCGTAAATCCCTTTCACTGTGATAACCAATCAGCTACGCTTTCACCTCCCCAGTGGAAGGGTCAGAGACCCTTCATCGATTACGATTGGAACTTACATCCTTTACAGTCACAATCTACCAGAATTAAAACGACACCTACATTATTCTAGAATTCCATTTACACAAAATTAGGGACGAGGACGAAATTCTAAAGATCATAGGTTCTGTTCTGTAGGTGTTATTATAAATGTTAATAGTTAGAAGGTGGCAACAGACACACCTGTTATTTCGACATGTTCGCGTGGGATATCGCAAGCTTTAAGTGTATGAAATTTTATAACCCAGTAAGGATCTAAATTGCGTTCTATTTCCCATACACTTGTCTTATACGCCGTGGCATGACTTACTTTCTAACTGTTTAATGCTAGTTTAAAAAGGATAGACTAGGTTGCAGATTTTTATACACATTGCGTTAACTATGTTGCGGCGTTCTGTTTTTTCTATTCGAAGACTAAATGAGAATTTTGTTGTCGTTGTCCAGAATTTAGACAGCCGTCTTTGGCTCTCAAATATTTGTCCTCCAACACTGGGCTTCGTGGACAAATACAAACAGCTACGCAAAATAAGGGTTTCGTGTAAAATCAACAAGGAAATAAGTGGTATTTCTACATTCTCGGTATTCGAAACAGGTGTCTTCCAATTTCTTCGAATCTAAATAAAAAGAAGGTAATTTGGGAAGAAAAGCTCACCTTCGTAATCTAATGGTAAATTACTTCTAATGTCCAAGAACGAGAGACCTCGTATGCGTGGTTATCCTCACAATTTACGGAGAAACCCACATCGAAACCCGCAGCTTACTCACCCAAGATAATGACTCAAGCCCTTTCTGAAATTAACCAGGCGCAAATCTCCAGCGTTATCGCGCAACCTGCTTAATTCTGCCCAGATGTTATCACAACGCTCAAGCTTGCTCTACTAAGCGACCATTAACGCAATCTATGACTCAAGTCGCTCGTAGCTATCTTCAGCCGACCAATTTAAAATTCCACATCAAACTTCCTGAAAATATCGACAAAGCCTACTCCTTAACTCAGCCGCATTGCGCCATCATTTTACACCAGATGTATAGTCGGAGGCAGAGATGTGGTCTTTGACGCATTGCAATAGAGCTTCTACTTGAATTTTTAACTATGCCTACGTATAAATAGTTAGGTTGTCGCTTTTAACTGCAGTGGATCCAAGGCCGCATGCGCAATACTTATCCGAAGATTATTAATGCCCGTTGCATTTGTAGTTCGATGTTAAGCAGGCTTAGTACTTTCGAATGTTAATAGATTCCCCGTGATGTAATTTATGGCTGCTGCGTTCGGCTGGGAATGGAATATTGCCGGGGCACCTGCGGCGTACCTTGCTGCAACAATGTTGCTTTAATCCGATAAGACCCAGCAAATTGCTCTTTAACGTTTCGTTTTTGAACATAAAGTTGAACTCCGATTTTATGTGTTATGGGATTGGCATGCAGAGGTGGTTTTCTTTTATGCTTATGATGAGGTGTGCTACAAATTTCAAACCTGCCAATATAAAATGGAAATACTTTACGTTTTTCCATAGGTACCCCAGTCTTCCAGTTGAGCTACGGATGACTAAATCAATGAATTGAAAAATGTCGCAGAGAAAACTTTCAATTTGGAATAGGCTCTGCACTAATGGCCAATCGGAACGCGACTAATCTATTTCGCGGTATTACAGCGGAACACGGTTGGATAACGGCCGACGGAAAATGGCGGGAAATGATCGAATGCGTACGAACCGCGGTTGACCGACTCCTAATATCGTTGATGGAAATTGGGAAAGGGTATCCGAAATTTCGATTTCATGTTGAATTGAAAACTGTTTTGGCAGCCAGTCGATTATTGTTATCATGGCGATCAAAAGGATTATTTAATTTTGTCAACATCTTTGCATAGTAATCCTCCACATTCACTGTAGGTAAAATGAAAATGAAATGAATTATTTATTTCGCAAGAACAAAATAGAAAAAAATAAATAAAATGTAAATATTTTAATACTTTAGAAGTTCCATGGCGCTGGGTTTAACCTGGTTTGTTTGCTACTATTATGTTTTAGTTACTGCAAATATTAAGCATTGGATATTAATATTACTACAAATTTAGCAATTCGTGCTGCCCACCGCCTAACTAAACTACTATCTTGCTTTAAGGCGAAGGGATAGGCAAATGACCTTGCCCGTTTGTGACGTGGCAAGCAGTCCGATCAACGCGACATCTGTTAAATAATCGACGCGTGAACTCGATGCGAATGGGCGCGGGCTGATGGATTGAAATATTGCACTGTGATGTTAGTAGATGGCGCTTGCTTTAGTTTTCCGATTGCCTACACAGACACATCATAATGTTCAAATCAGATTTTGCAAAAATAATAAAAAAAATTAACATTTCGGCATTCGTAACGTGGCCTTTAAGGTCTTGTTACCTTGGGCTCTGTCTGCTCCGCAAGGGATAGAGACGTTATTTATGTATGTATGTGATATAATACATGAGAAAGTTTGTGACGATGTGAGTGAGTGTGCATGTATGTTTGTTTCTTCTTCAAGCTACAACAACTGGACGGATTTGGATGAAATTTGGAACGACGACAGTTGGTACCCTAAATTAAAACAGGCTACTTTTTATCCCAGAAAATTGCAGTTTCCGCGGGATAGTGATGAACGTGACGTCAAAGGTGTCCAGAGTCTGTCTAGAGTCGCAACGTAAATTATTATTGCAGAATAAAGTAAAACTTGAACGTGTGCGGGAAAGGTACAGAATAAGGTATGGTTTTTCCAATGATTATTTTCAAAACCGATATCTGAGGGTCCGAGAGGTCCCCAAACATAAATCCGTTATCAAAAATGAAAAAGGTGGCCACCATTTTGAATTCTTTGAGTTTTGGACCGATTATTTTCAAAATCGATATCTGAGGATCCGAGTGGTCGTCAAACACAAATCTGCTATCGAAAATGAAAAAACTGGCCGCCATTTTAATTCTTTACTTTTTGAACCGATTGTTCTCAAATTCGATATCTGAGGATTCGAGTGGTCCCCAAACATTAATCCGTTTTTAAAAATGAAAAAAGTAGCCGCCATTTTGAAAACTTTTGTTTTTGGACTGATTGTTTTCAAAATCGATATCTGACGATCCGAGTGATTCCCAAACACGTATCCGTTATATAAAATGTAAAAAGTGACCGCCATTTTGAAATCTCTACTTTTTGAACCGATTGTTTTCAAAATCGATATCTGAGGGTCCGAGTGGTCCCCAAACATGAATCCGTTATCAAAAATGAAAAAAGTGCCCGCCATTTTGAAATCTTTAGTTTTTGGACCGATTGTTTTCAAAATCGATATCTGACGATCCGAGTGGTTCCCAAACACGAATCCGTTATATAAAATGGAAAAAGTGACCGCCATTTCGAAATCTTTACTTTTTGAACCGATTGTTTTAAAATTCGATATCTGAGGATCCGAGTGGTCCCCAAACATGAATCAGTTTTTAAAAATGAAAAAAGTGGCCGCCATTTTGAAAAATTTTATTTTTGTACCGATTGTTTTTAAAATCGATATCTGACGATCCGAGTCATTCCCAAACACGTATCCGTTATATAAAATAGAAAAAGTGACCGCCATTTTGAAATCTCTAGTTTTTGAACCGATTGTTTTCAAAATCGATATCTGAGGGTCCGAGTGGTCCCCAAACATGAATCTGTTATCAAAAATGAAAAAAGTGCCCGCCATTTTGAAATCTTTAGTTTTTGGACCGATTATTTTCAAAATCGATATCTGACGAACCGAGTGGTTCCCAAACACGTATCCGTCATATAAAATGGAAAAAGTGACCGCCATTTTGAAATCTTTACTTTTTGAACCAATTGTTTTAAAATTCATTATCTGAGGGTCCGAGTGGTCCCCAAACATGAATCCATTATCAAAAATGAAAAAATTCCCCGCCATTTTGAAATCTTTAGTTTTTAGATGGATAGCTTTCAAAATCGATATCTGAGGATCCGAGTGGTCCCCAAATATAAACCCGTTATCAAAAATGGAAAAAGTGGCCGCCAGCTCAGATATCGATTTTAAAAACAATCTGTTCAAAAACTAAACATTTCAAAATGGTGATGACTTTTCTACTTTGTATAACGGATACGTGTTTGGGAACCACTCAGATCGTAAGATATCGATTTTGAAAACAATCGGTACAAAAACTAGTTTTTAAAATGGTGGACACTTTTTTTCATTTTCAAAAACGGATTCTTGTTTGGGGACCACTCAGATCCTCAGATATCGATTTTGAAAACATTTGGTCCAAAAAGTACAGAATTCAAAATGGCGGCCTGTTTTTTTAATTTTCGATAGCAGATTTGTGTTTGATGACCACTCGGACCCTCAGATATCGATTTAAAAAATAATCGGTCCAAAACTTAAAGATTTCATAATGGCGGCCACTTTTGTCATTTTTGATAACGGATACGTGTTTGGAGAAAACTCGGATTCTCAGATATTGATTTTGAAATCAATCTGTCGATAAACTAAAGATTTCAAAATGGTGGCCAGTTTTTTCATTTTTGATAGCAGATTTGTGTTTCACGACCACTCGGACCCTTAGATATCGATTTTGAAAATATTCGGTCCAAAACTTAAAGATTTCAAAATGGCGGCCACTTTTTTCATTTTTAAAAACGGATTCATGTTTGGGGACCACTCGGATCCTCAGATATCGATTTTGAAAACAATTGGTCTAGAAAGTAAAGAATTCAAAATGGTGGCCAGTTTTTTCATTTTCGGTAGCAGATTTGTGTTTGACAACCACTCGGACCCTCAGATATCGATTTTGAAAATAATCGGCCCAAAACTTAAAGATTTCTTCAAAATGGCGGCCACTTTTTTCATTTTTGATAACGGATTTATGTTTGGGGACCTCTCGGACCCTCAGATATCAGTTTTGTAAATAATCGGCCCAAAACTTAAAGATTTCAAAATGGCAGCCACTTTTTTCATTTTTGATAACGGATTTATATTTGGGGAGCTCTCGGACCCTCAGATATCGATTTTGAAAATAATCGGTCCAAAAACTAAAGATTTCAAAATGGCGGTCACTTTTGTCATTTTTGATAACGGATACGTGTTTGGAGACAACTCGGATTCTCAGATATCGATTTTGAAATCAATCGGTCGGTAAACTAAAGATTTCAAAATGGCGGCCAGTTTTTTCATTTTTGATAGCAGATTTGTGTTTCACGACCACTCGGACCCTTAGATATCGATTTTGAAAATATTCGGTCCAAAACTTAAAGATTTCAAAATGGCGGCCACTTTTTTCATTTTTAAAAACGGATTCATGTTTGGGGACCACTCGGATCCTCAGATATCGATTTTGAAAACAATTGGTCTAGAAAGTAAAGAATTCAAAATGGTGGCCAGTTTTTCATTTTCGGTAGCAGATTTGTGTTTGACAACCACTCGGACCCTCAGATATCGATTTTGAAAATAATCGGCCCAAAACTTACAGATTTCAAAATGGCGGTCACTTTTTTCATTTTTGATAACGGATTTATGTTTGGGGACCTCTCGGACCCTCAGATATCAGTTTTGAAAATAATCGGCCCAAAACTTAAAGATTTCAAAATGGCGGCCACTTTTTTCATTTTTGATAACGGATTTATGTTTGGGGAGCTCTCGGACTCTGATATCGGTTTTGAAAATAATCGGTCCAAAAACTAAAGATTTCAAAATGGCGGCCACTTTTGTCATTTTTGATAACGGATACGTGTTTGGAGACAACTCGGATTCTCAGATATCGATTTTGAAATCAATCGGTCGGTAAACTAAAGATTTCAAAATGGCGGCCAGTTTTTTCATTTTTGATAGCAGATTTGTGTTTGGGGAGCTCTCGGACCCTCAGATATCGATTTTGAAAATAATCGGTCCAAAAACTAAAGATTTCAAAATGGCGGCCACTTTTGTCATTTTTGATAACGGATACGTGTTTGGAGACAGCTCGGATTCTCAGATATCGATTTTGAAATCAATCGGTCGGTAAACTAAAGATTTCAAAATGGCCAGTTTTTTCATTTTTGATAGCAGATTTGTGTTTCACGACCACTCGGACCCTTAGATATCGATTTTAAAAATATTCGGTCCAAAACTTAGATTTCAAAATGGCGGCCACTTTTTTCATTTTTAAAAACGGATTCATGTTTGGGGATCACTCGGATCCTCAGATATCGATTTTGAAAACAATTGGTCCAAAAAGTAAAGAATTCAAAATGGCGGCCAGTTTTTTCATTTTCGGTAGCAGATTTGTGTTTGACGACCACTCGGACCCTCAGATATCGATTTTGAAAATAATCGGTCGGTAAACTAAAGATTTCAAAATGGCGGCCAGTTTTTTCATTTTTGATAGCAGATTTGTGTTTGGGGAGCTCTCGGACCCTCAGATATCGATTTTGAAAATAATCGGTCCAAAAACTAAAGATTTCAAAATGGCGGCCACTTTTGTCATTTTTGATAACGGATACGTGTTTGGAGATAACTCGGATTCTCAGATATCGATTTTGAAATCAATCGGTCGGTAAACTAAAGATTTCAAAATAGCGGCCAGTTTTTTCATTTTTGATAGCAGATTTGTGTTTGGGGAGCTCTCGGACCCTCAGATATCGATTTTGAAAATAATCGGTCCAAAAACTAAAGATTTCAAAATGGCGGCCACTTTTGTCATTTTTGATAACGGATACGTATTTGGAGACAACTCGGATTCTCAGATATCGATTTTGAAATCAATCGGTCGGTAAACTAAAGATTTCAAAATGGCGGCCAGTTTTTTCATTTTTGATAGCAGATTTGTGTTTCACGACCACTCGAACCCTTAGATATCGATTTTGAAAATATTCGGTCCAAAATTTAAAGATTTCAAAATGTAGGCCACTTTTTTCATTTTTAAAAACGGATTCATGTTTGGGGATCACTCGGATCCTCAGATATCGATTTTGAAAACAATTGGTCCAAAAAGTAAAGAATTCAAAATGGCGGCCAGTTTTTTTCATTTTCGGTAGCAGATTTGTGTTTGACGACCACTCGGACCCTCAGATATCGATTTTGAAAATAATCGGTCGGTAAACTAAAGATTTCAAAATGGCGGCCAGTTTTTTCATTTTTGATAGCAGATTTGTGTTTGGGGAGCTCTCGGACCCTCAGATATCGATTTTGAAAATAATCGGTCCAAAAACTAAAGATTTCAAAATGGCGGCCACTTTTGTCATTTTTGATAACGGATACGTGTTTGGAGACAACTCGGATTCTCAGATATCGATTTTGAAATCAATCGGTCGGTAAACTAAAGATTTCAAAATAGCGGCCAGTTTTTTCATTTTTGATAGCAGATTTGTGTTTGGGGAGCTCTCGGACCCTCAGATATCGATTTTGAAAATAATCGGTCCAAAAACTAAAGATTTCAAAATGGCGGCCACTTTTGTCATTTTTGATAACGGATACGTGTTTGGAGACAACTCGGATTCTCAGATATCGATTTTGAAATCAATCGGTCGGTAAACTAAAGATTTCAAAATGGCGGCCAGTTTTTTCATTTTTGATAGCAGATTTGTGTTTCACGACCACTCGAACCCTTAGATATCGATTTTGAAAATATTCGGTCCAAAATTTAAAGATTTCAAAATGTAGGCCACTTTTTTCATTTTTAAAAATGGATTCATGTTTAGGGATCACTCGGATCCTCAGATATCGATTTTGAAAACAATTGGTCCAAAAAGTAAAGAATTCAAAATGGCGGCCAGTTTTTTCATTTTCGGTAGCAGATTTGTGTTTGACGACCACTCGGACCCTCAGATATCGATTTTGAAAATAATCGGCCCAGAACTTAAAGATTTCAAAATGGCGGCCACTTTTGTCATTTTTGATAACGGATATGTGTTTGGAGACAACTCGGATCCTCAGATATCGATTTTGAAATTAATCGGTCGAAAAACTAAAGATTTCAATATGGCGGTCTTTTTTATTTTGATAACGGATCCATGTTTGGGGACCACTTCGACCTTCAGATATCTTTTTTTTTCTTCTTTGTAATGATAGACTATACATTAGAGTACTACTAGTTTAAATATCAAAATTTTTCATGCAGTAATTCCTACCAAAATCCTATTTCCCATGCTGTTCGCTAAACAGCAAGTAAGTATCAAACCATCCTGCCACTAAGTTCCCAAAAAACGGATTGAAAATAATCACTTAACTTAATATAGGTATTACGTGCGACGCGCACTAGTACGACTTTTTGAAGCACTGTTTCGCGCCTATTCTGTGACTCAAACAACATGCTTAGCCAAACCAATATGAAAAAACGCGAAGCGAATTTTGGCAACGTCGCGTCGCTTACGCACTGCCGCCACCGAGCGAACATGCAACGTTGCTTTTTTCTTATTATTTTCATACATCTTATCCAAATTATTTTTTTATTTATTTATCTATTATTTTTTTATTTTTTTTTATTAACATTTTTGGTTTTATCTTAATATTATTTCATTGTATTATCTTTTTAACATTTTTTTGGTTTACGAATTTTTTTGTACATTGAAAAGCGCCTGATTGAATGTGCGGGCAAATATTGCGTTCGCCCTTTTCATAGTCTCAGGGCAGTACTACTCTCTAAAGCCTTATTTGTTGGCTAATTGAAGCGAACGCACCGTGGAATTTTAATTATGACTTACTAGAGTAACCTCGTCGAGATTGGTAGCAAACAGATTTGTTTCACCCGAGCAAAACTTGTACAAAATATGTTCGAGACTCTTAGGGCAAACGAATTTTTGTACTAACTACGACATAAAGGAATATGTTTTCGCCGGTGAGTTCTAAGTCAAGGCATGTTTTATAGAATGTGCAGTTTTCAAAACCCCAAATTGTGTATTATCGCCATAAAACATGCACAAAAACAACCAATTTATGAGCTTTTGCCTATCCCTTCGCCTTAAGAAAGTTGGATATGCATTCAATTTAATATGGCACCAACTTTGATTACCTACTTTTTAAATGAAATTGAAATGAAATGAATGTCTTTTAGATTGTTAATTTTGTGTTTGTTTTTAATTATATTTTTCACTTCTGCTATTTCAATAGATACTATAATAATTATTACCAATAATCAGTCCTAGGCAATAAAATTATCAAGCACTTCTTTTCAAAGTACCTAGTTGTAGAATTAGTAAGGTAACACTATTTGAGAATACTGAACTTAATTTGAATACTTTCTATATCCCTTTTATTTTCTTAAAAAATCGTATGAAATTAAGACCCCTACCCAACCAACACAGCACAATCCAGTCCGGTGCCAGGCAGTACCAGCGCCTGAAACGTTTTAAGATCTATTATACAGTTTCTAATTTCTATTGTACCATCAGCCAAATATGTGGTCAACCCCCCTAAGGTTAAAAATCCTTTGCACGTCACAATATTATAACGTCGATAAGACAGGCTGTCAACTTGAAAGTTCGACTTTAGCGACATTTTCATTTGATAGGAAGTTTAATGAAAAGTGGTAGACCACTTATTTGGGCGACCGTACACTACGCTTATCTAAGGACCAGTTCTTTATATGCCTGTTAAGCTTTCACGATAACTATGGTATGTATTCGATTCGTTGCGTTTGTATTATTAGAATAGTTTCAGATCAGATCTCGCCCTCTTAACTAAGGTCGTCTAGAACAATTACTGTACCTAATTGCTACTATTAATAGGTTAGGTTAGGTTACTTTAGTATTTGTCTGTGTATTATGAACGATATCATTAGAAATAATGTTAAGATTTCGAAGATTATACTATCATGAAAGTCTGTTATCGGCGGCCATGAAATCAAGGGTCCGAAACTAGAACTACTTGTACGCTTTGTTAATTCTTTCTTGACTTTGGTCAATTATAAAATTATAAGCTCTTTTGTTTCTTGGATTGGACTTGTTAGTAGTTTAAATCTGACATTTGATCAGAGACTGAAAGCATCGTCTTGCCGGTTGTTAGCGTTAGTTCATTGAATTGTATCTAGCTAGCTGTAGCTACGGTAGCTCCTGTGGCATAATCATGCGCGTTCAAGTGCATAGTGCAACCGATCGCTTGCATCGGTGAGAAGCCAGCAGCATGCATCGGGCTCTCAAGTTGCTATACATCCTCCACAAGTGTAGGTTACATGATTCATGTCTACTGTTTCTAGGGCTTCTTTAAGAGTAATTGCCTCTGAAGAAAAGAATGCTTGTATGTAGATTTGTTTATATGAATGGCCACGGATCTTCTTCGTGCTTTATGTATTTACTAATGACTTTATTTTTGTTACAGGTATGTACCTACAGATGAGAAAATAATGAGCGCTGTTCTTAATAAAACGTAAGTTCTCATTAATTGACATGATCGATATATCAAACTAAACTAATGGACCGACTGAACCCGACTAACGTCTTTTGAAATTTACGCAACAAGCTAATACATTGTGACAAGTTTGGACGAAAAAATGCGTACAAATTAATACGATGAAACGGGTCTGTGCGGTTGTTTACATGTCCGTTCGTAGACCCTACACCTGGTTACGTCACACTGTTTTATATGCATACTTATGTAAATCCAGTCACCACAATGCAACACACTTTGTCAGTGACATGAACAGATTATTTAAATTTGGTATATAAAAAAACTGAGCGTATGAACGCAGTGGCTTGAATATTTACGATAATTATGCTATACGCACACGGATATATTACGCTAAATGACAGGGTATGAATATAAACGTAGGAATTGCTGTAAAATCGCGTTACCCTTACGACTTTTTGAATGGAGTAATTTTTCACGTACGAAACACTTACCTACTGATGATAAAATTAATTCAATCTAATAAAAATCTTTATGCAACTAAACTAAAGGAATAATTCCTTCGTTACTAAACTACATATAACGTATACGGGAAGCTTTAGTCCTTAACTAAGACAGGCCAGAAAAACTAAAATACTATTTGAGAAGTACGAATGTACGAGTGGTAAGACAGACCTTTAGTTTATGGACCCAAATTAGCGTTTAATTACAACGTAGGCGTTATATACTCGTATATGAATGATAACGTAGACGTACTGCATTTGAATAAATCAAACCCCACTAGTGCTGACCTGTTTAAATCAGATTACGTTATAATCGCATCGAGTGTTGCTACTGCATGTTCTTCACCTTACGCTTATGATAGTTTGATTTGTTATTGTCGGGAGCAACCTCCTTCAAAGGTGGCTGGCAGGTAGAGGTCTGACTTTGCGCTAGCTGCCATGTGTCAGACGACTCCTGCCTGCCAGCATGTGATTCTGAATATAATTCGTTATTTGTTCCATTTTCTGTTAAATTGTACTAACAACACTCATATATTGTGCTTGTATGCGTTGAATAATCTCAAGTCTTTCATTAGGAACCAGATGTTCCTTATTCTGCAGGTATCTCTTCTAGTGTTCGTTGCTGAATGCTGGAAATTAAGTATCTGAAACAGAAAACATGGCCAATATGAAAAATAATCGAAGTGAATTAAAAGTAAAATTAATTGATTTGCCTTTTTTAATGAATGTAGACTGTGCACAAAAATAAAAAATTAGGTAGGTACACCTGTTGACTCATTTTAATTTGCCTCGGTCGGATTTAATTGAAAAATGTAATAACGTGTTACGACTGTCTGCACACTTTTGGAAACATCAAAGCGTGACAAAGCGATATAAAACAAAGCGAAGTTAAGTAATAATGTTGTCATAACAATGCTCAGTAGATTGTTACAGTAAGTAAAGCACAGGCTTTAAACGGCACAAAAATGTTTCTTAGTTAAAAAAATTGGTTGCCTGTAAAGTCGGTATACGGGCGAAAGTTTTACGTGACAACGACTTTGAGTGGTAAAATAATTTTAATGTGAATATTCATTCGTATAGTAGGAAGAAGGATGAAATAATAGTAACAATTTAAAACATTTATTTATACAAAGAATTATATTTAACACTAACTGTGCTCGAGTGGAAGGGACGCGTGCCTTTCACTTTTTATGTCTGTCTCTCTCGCTCTTAGGCGGGCTAACCATGCCCGAGTGGAAGGGACGCGTGCCTCTCACTCGCTCTCATTGTGAGCGCATAACGTGAGCGGAGCGTAACGCAGTTTCTTGAAGTGTCACCCGGCAAACCAATTTATAAGACGTTGTCACGTCAAAAAAAATATATGTGACCATAACTTTATACATGTAGTTGCAAAGATACAATACAATACAATAACTCTTTATTGAATACCACATATAACAATCAAAACGAAAAAAAGGTATACAGAAGTAAACAAAGATAACAAATGATTCCGCAGAAAATACTTCTGAGATAATAGTACAAATTAAATATCTCATATTAGTCTCTCTCATATATTTTGGCTTGGCAATGACCACATTTGTCCACACTTAGTGAGTTTAAGAAAACAAAATCGCTGTACTTATATGTGTTTTGTATAAACCTCGCCCTCCGCGGAAAGTGGGACCTTAAGTGAAATGCAAAGACAAGCCTAATACAACTCCCGTCGAAAGCATTGTGCCAAGATTGGAAGAGAACCATGATGAAACATTTTTTCCACGCGTATTTTTTAAATGGCAAAAAGTCGTATACAGCTAAAACTGCATCCAACCAAAGCTTCATAAAACTATCATACCTGCGTTTAATGTACCATCAACATTGATGTATTATCTCGGGTGCTGTTATCTCGACGCGCCGAGCCTTTTGTTCCTGTGTCCGGTGCTCCGTAAGACAGCCGCTGTTTCCGCTTTCCAAAGGCATTGTGATGGGCGCCATTTTGTATTAAAACGATATCTTCTGTGTTGTATGCTTGTGAAATATTCTCTGGATTAACTTATTTAATAAATGCGTTTAAAAATCTACTGGCTGGGATTGTTAAAAGCTCCTGCTTTTCCGTCAGAAGTTGCCAAGTACCTATAACTATGTGTCAGATTTTTACAAGATTATTGGTTCAATTCTAAGCAAAATAAAATTGGCAGAAAGATTGGCAGTAAAAGCCCTTCTAACTTTATGTATTTTTTTCTTTATGGCTTATTTATAGTTGTTGGCTTCCCGTGGAAACTTTTCAGTTTGCGCTATCCCAGGGTAAAATGTACCCTATGTTAACTAGGGATAGCGTAGCTTTCTGTAATAATACAATAAATATACACAAGGCAGAGTCGCCAGTTCCTTTTATTTCGAACTTTGCTGACACGCTGCCGCGGGTCTAGATTTTTAGAATCGGTTTTCTATATACAAAAAATAGACGCTCCAAAGTTTTCTTATTTCTTGTATTTAGGTATAGATTATACCGGGCAAGAATAATGTTTTCTAAGGTTGAGCTGCGTCGGCTGTCAAAAAGTAACAAAAACACACTCGTTTTCAGTGCGTCTTCCGTATTATATATACATACTTACATATAAACACAAATCACGTCTATATCCTCTACGGGGAGACAGAGCCTAAGGT
Organism: Pandemis heparana; assembly: GCA_963854515.1. Classification (NCBI taxonomy): domain Eukaryota; kingdom Metazoa; phylum Arthropoda; class Insecta; order Lepidoptera; family Tortricidae; genus Pandemis; species Pandemis heparana. The sequence continues at coordinate 11,143,121 of OY978018.1, read as the reverse complement.
AATAAGACCTACAGGCCACGTTTAGCATCTTTTCTTAAACTAGGGGTCCCTACGGATACACTTCGACCCAGTCGTGGATCTTTTGTGTAAAACCACGTTTAGCATGGTGGGCGTACTTACAGGGTGAAAAGGGAATCAAAATCTATCCATATTGTGCTACAGTAATGTTTATAATTACGAAATGTTGGTAGTACGTGTCGATAAACGTAATTACGAGCTTGATGAAGCTCACGGTGCTGCCGGGCGCTTCCGGCCCGATGAAGCGCTAGAAATCAACTCCCTGACGACCGCAACCGACATTACGCGCCACCGGTTTGTAGCTTGTTGCTTTCCATTTTCATATCTACCCGGTATGATACGTAGACGTAGCTTAGATTAGATTTTAGTGTTGTAACCTCCATGACGCTGAAAACGCGTACCGTACCTACAGGTATACTGGTCGCTTAATCTCTCCAAATCATCTTCATTCGTCATTTCTGTTTGAGGTAGTGGCATCTTATTATATTCCTCTCACTTAACTGTTTATTATCGCACTGTTGGGTTATAGTAAAAAAACAAAAACTTCGCTGCGATTGGCTGAAACGTTGTTAACACCTTGACGTCTTTAAATGCAGAAATGTTGTTAAGCTTAAACTGCATATTATGCAACTTAATATTCGTCTTGTTCATAAGTCATAACTCGAACGGCTATTTATGTGTCTTTAGCTGTCCCTTACACACCTCATAATGAAAAACTTGAACCGCACGTTCCGTTCGACCCTTAATCACAAATCTTTCTCAAGCCGTCTGCTCGGATTTCAAAAGTAAACCCCACTAATAACCTGTCACTTTTAATAGACTGTCGGTCCGTACGCTAGACTTATCTTCCACGGAGTCTGAGTAGACGTCTGCAGGGTTTTTAATCTCTGCTTTTCCTCATTTTCGAGATGGCGACGCTTGTCTTAATCAAGAGCCCTCGGGGCAACCTGTGCTCAGGCACGCAGCTCGAGCAATGGGCGTTGCAAGGCATATATATACTTACACCTACCAATGTATGAAGCATTGTCTTGAAAGCTATAGGATACCCGTCACATGTGCGGTTGAAAATCTCCTTTGTGCTTACATACATTGTCGATAAAACTCGTCGTTAAAATTGTATTATACCCGGTTAGCAAGTTTTATCTTTTATCAGCTATTTCAACATAATGATTTACAGAGGTTTCTCTATTGTGGTCAAACTCCACAAATGTAATGAGTAATGAACAATTAAACACTTGCCTTCGTCGGAATTGACTTCGTGTAATGAAACGCGTCGAAATTTTATATGCGCCTTATGTTAACGCAGAGCAATGACTCTCTTCGCAGTAATTTTCCTACCTTTGTAGCAGGTGTCAATTGTCGCCTCACACGTTTTATCATATTTCACGTTTGCTGACTGGAAGTTCAGATGGAATGAAAGGGAGACGCGACTCATTAGTAATGTCGGAACGTATCATTAGTTGCTTCAACACACAGACCACGTCTTTCAATACCTCAGTAATAACGCTCGTGACCCGTCACGGCTGCCGGGAGCGGCGCGAAGGAACGCGCAAGACGTAATGTATAGATAGATCAACCGAAATTGAAGGATTATAATCATAACATTTCAACTTGTATGGGTGTTGGAAAAGTTTTTTGTAAGATGTATATGATAGATGCTTTTCTCTCTGTCCAATCGTAAAAGATCTAAACTAAGAGACAGCTAATGTTATGAGATTATTTTCTTCTCTGAAATAGAAAATATATTTGCTAGGCTTCGACTGCTCTCCTCCGAATTTTCTCGCTTTAAATAATTGTTTTCGCAGATCGTAAAGAAAGCATAGTTGGGATTTTCCTTAAAACTGTTATTTTCTTATGTTCCCCGTCTAGACGGCAATGCTGCGGTTGCTGAATTCACTGCTCTCGCCGTCTTATTATTTTTGTGCAATGTAATGTTTCGTGGCTTACCACCACCCTCCGTATTTTCCTCTTCATTACATATTTTCCTCTGGTTTGCACGGCTTACGGTTTCCTGCTCTTTGTCCAAATCTTTAATAACGGTTTCTTTAAACGCTTACCTGAAAAAGAAATTCTTTAAATTGATTCTTCATCTTAAAATACGAAATAAAGTCTTCAAAATTTCAGTAGCGTCACTGAAAATGTTTTTAAGAGAGAGAGAGAGAGAAAGAGAGATACATTTATTTACACACATTCGATACACATGGATATATTAAAAGAAAGAGATACCTACTTATATATTTGAGAAACATAAAATAAACGGAAAACAAACAGTCAATGATTTTATACTAAACAAATAGAACCTACCGATAATACCGATATGGTGTGAAATGGGCCGCACTCATCATAAGCTAAACGTAAGCGTCAGACTATTACTTAAAAAAAAACCGTTTCTCTTTTTCGTTTGAGCGAACTCCCTTCGTTACTAACCTTTGTAAGTGCACACAAAAGCAACCAACTAGCAAAAAAACAAGAATCCTAGGAAATAAATGAGACTCTCTAAGTTATTGGCTGGGGGGCGAGGTAATTAACACCCGGCATTACCATATGGTAAAGGGCTAGATGCGATGCGGCGCCAGTAAACATGCCTGTTAGCTTGATGACTTTTTGTCTTTTTCTTGTTTCCCTAACTAATTATCTGGATGCTGATTAAAGCTTGTGTGATCAGTTCTTTCTTGTTTTACTGTTTTTATGTCTCACTTTGAGCCAACGCAATGTGCACTCCCGGTAGACCTTTCAACGTACATCTTTCATTATTTAGATCTGTCGCTTATTTGATCGTGTTTTGTTTGTTTTTCACGTGTCTTGTATTTAAATATCACATGCTTGTTTTGTTCATTTATATTTTGAGACTTTTCTGCTATTCCTGGGTTGTTAAACTATCATAGTGTTATAATTTTCATGTAAGCAACACAACCATGTAACAGTTTGTTCACAATGGCAACTGGAACGCGAGTCCTGTCTCGCTTCCTTCCGTCGCATACTTCCAGCCACATGTCTCGTGTAATGCACAAGAGCAACAATGGAATACGCTACGTTTTTAATGGTATAGCGCTTTGGTTGAATTTTGGATGAATGAGGAGACTACCACTACCTACTTCCATTGTACGCGAAGTTGTTACTTGGAAAGTAATCTTCTGCTGCGAATAGAGGTTTTAGTAGGTACAGTTGTTGCCAGTATGAGGCTGTATTTTAAATGAGATTATTTGAAATACATTGTTAATTAGGTACTTTAATTTGTTTTTATGAAAACTGTATAAGCATCTAGACACCAAATTTTCCAACATAACGAAAATTTGATTTATGAGTTTAAATTATTTAAAAATAAGAATGATAAGTGTTATAAAAATGCACTAGTTTGTGAATTTCTGAAATTGTGTCACTGATCCTCTTCAAACATCATGTACCTATATCTACTATCAGTTGTTTAACTGCGAGATCCTTCGGGACATTCGGATACTCTATTACTTCTATATGATGCTACCCTCGTCATCAAACCACACAGACTGAAGGTGTGAGATAACATTCAATATTGTGGCGACAAGTCCCTCGATGAGGCAGCTTTGGGAGAAACGTCCATGGGAACATTGGCAACTCTGATAAAGTGACGTGTATGGGGAATAATGTAATTTTATTTGAAATATGCTTAGATTTGGTACCGAGTATTAAGTTCCATTCCATTTGAAGATTCCGGAATTGATCCTTTCAACATAGACAGTTCTGATTTTTATAAATTTGTGACGAACTCGTGTTTTCGCTTATTAATCAGTGGCTTATGATGTCACAGGGTTCTTTAACATAAAGCCAAGTATTATATTAGAGGCGTATATTTGAAAGCAGTTTCTAAACAAATCATGAAACTCAAATAGGGCATTTATCAACTTGTCAATAATATTAATTTTTAAGGAAATTATTCAACTGTCTGAAACAACTAACTGCACATTGCACTATGAGAACCTCGCTTATCATTATTCGACTAACTCCCATTCATGCAGATTGCACGCAGCTTTCTACATTGCTCAAATGACTTAAAATTAAACCAAGTACGAAAGCCATAAATAAGGCAACCGTGCCTGTCATTATCCTAACCGTTCATAATAGCTGCTATTTATGCCGTCCTTTATTTAGCCGTGGTGGGGTACGGGACATATCGCTGCTTTCCGAACGATAAAACCCAACTAAATTACAGGGGTGGTTAATACATGATGTATGCCTTTCGTGTACTATGTGTTTATTCGATGCATTTGTGCGTTACGTTTGTCCTTTCTATTAGGTTTGTGTCCACTAGTCACCAGTGGCGTGGCGTCCATAGAACTCGATTCCCACCGGCTTGCCTATTTTAAGGCAGTTGGGCAATTTATTGTGCAGAATTAGAGGAAAAAGCTAGTTAAGTTCCCTTCGGCTTGCTTTCTGATATACTTGACGCCCCGCCACTGCTAGTCACACTATACTTAGATACTTCTATGCCTACTATTTGCCGATCGTTTTAAGGCTTATACAGATACAGTTTTTGTTTCATTTAAAATAAATGGTAGCTTTAAATGAGACCTGGAAATTTTCCTAAGATTAATTAATCAATGTGAAATTTAGTAAACATGCCTTTTCCATTGTGTGCTCAGCATTATGCAGGTAATCGTATTGATAGCATATTGATTTATTTGCTTAATGGTTACGATGATAACGCGTTCTTATCTTACAGAATAAGGTCACGATTAAGTGACTTTATAGTATAAGATTTAGTGCACACAATGCGTTCTAAATGAGTAATAAACATTAATCATTGGTGGGTGGCACATTTTTATTTTGTGTTCCATTTTCGATTAAGCCTTTTAAATTTTCCTTTTTTTATTATATATTGAAATTGCTAACATCGCTAAGTACCGATGTACGTGTATTCAAAGCTTATCTTTATTGCCATTTGATATAAACAGGGCCCATTAATGGTATCCTTTGGGAGCCACAAATTCGTACCTAGTATAAAGTGTCTGCAACGAAGCAGCTAATCAATCTAACTAATATTATAAATGCGAAAGTATGGATGGATGGATGGATAGATGGATGTTTGTTTGTTACTCAATCACGCCAGAACGGCCCAACAGATCTGGACGAAATTCAGCACATAGATAGGGAAAAGTCTGGAATAGCACATAGGCTACTTTTTATCCCGGAAAATTGCATAGTTCCCGCGGGATAGCGATAAACGAATTCTTTGCAGACGAAGTCGCTGGCAGCAGCTAGTATAACATAAAACCAGAAAAAGTGGGATGTATATGTGGATGATATTACGGCACGTGCTCGCTTCCACCTGAAACAGTTCTATGGACAATTACTCTATTATCTTATGCCTTTATTCTCTTGAACGCTGTAATCAAGTAGGTAAAGTCAGATGACTATAGTGATCGTACAGAATTAGTACTTCCCTTATCGATATATCGACCGCTTATCTATTACTATCTTACGTTAATTTTGTTACTGTTTTGTTCTTAGTGTATTTGTGTTTCCTTTAGTGATATACCGTGCTGTTGAAACAAAGTGCAATAAATGTGGATTAAATGTGACACGGTTATTGTAGTTTCTAGTTGCTGAATAATAGTCGTATAAATTTTGAAAAATTAAGTGTTGTTTAGATGATGCGTTTAGTTACTTGGTAGCGTTGTATGTGGATGTTTTCATTGATAATTTCTGGTACATTATAGACACTTCAGATCTTAGAACGTGAAGTACTTAGTTTTCTTTCGTTACATTCATTACTACTTAACTGGTCTGTGCTATGATCGAACAGCTGCACACTATAAATATGTCTTAGCTACGCCAATATACTAAACGTGTATTACTACTGATATGATGTCAACCGAGTCAATTGTTATTAATGACTGTCATTGTGTCAGCCGGGCACAACGTCTCCATCGGGATGTCGTAACATGCATTATTGGATACTGTTACATGTGATATAAACAAAAGGGCTCATTATTATCTAATAATCATCCAGATATTCTGCATCTGTATTCCTGTACGCAGTAAAGATACACTGCGCCTTAAAATGAAACCGGAATACTTCGGCACGTGTTTGGTTACTTTACTTTGGTTTACTTCGTCAGGATTTTTTCGATTATCGTTAACAATGGTTTCTACACATTGTTCGATGTTCGAAGTACGAGTATATGGTGTGAAAGGGATGACATAATTTTGTATCCAAAATTACGATGAAAAACACACCCGGCTGAAATATTCCAGAACAGTTCCAAGGCATTTCGTATTTATGTGAACTTGGGTATGACTCAAAGCGTTAATGTTAGGTTTAATTTCGTTGCTTGTGTTATATGGAAATCCGAGAAAGTGAGAAGTCTGGGAATGCATTGTAAAGCAGTGTTGGCTTTGAAATTTCGGACCGTTCAAGTTCCAAAGCAGAAGTAAAGTGCCTCGGGACTTGAATGCACGTCCATTGCACAGTTTGGAACAATCCCCTTGGGGTAGACGTTATGCACTTGATGTGTATTCTTAGTTGTTATTAGTTTATAATAAACGTACTGTTAATATATTTGTGAGAATAGTAATGGACTTCATTGTTTTGATTTATATGTGTTTAGCTTTAAAAGGTCGATTCGAGTCGTGCTAAATATGGTTTAGCGTCAGTGTCTCTAGTCGAGATCGGTCACCGGTGCGAGTAGTGCACACTGACTGACTTGTTTAAATATCTCTGACTCTGAAAACATTTCTCGCAAATCATTCGAGACCTAGGTATAAGGGAAATTTCCGCGTATTAACTCCTTTCTCGACATAGTATTACTTAATTTAGATTAAGGTATACTTCATTTAATTTAGGATGAGAAACCACAACAACATTATATTGCGGCTCGTGAACTGTAATCTATTTACAATTTGTACTAGAGTAACAATTGACGACACGCAAATAAAGTGACATTAAAACAAATTTATTTTGCGGCTGCCAAACTATTGCTCTGCACTATTTGCTAGGTAAGAAATAGTTTACCAGACGCAATATAATGCTATTGTGGTTTCTCATTCTAAATTAAATGAAGTATAGTACCTGCATACTTTCGCTTTAGTTTCTTGATGTCGCATTTGCGAAGGTGCAATTATATTTTTCCAGAACCATGAGAGTCAACAAAGTAACTCCGAGTATTGTAATTTGTAATGTAACACTGAACGGAAACTACTGCCAATGTTTCTACGAATCAATATCAAATAAATGATTGCATTGATTTGCTATCTAACTACCGATATCTAAGCGTTATCTTGATCAACGTTTTCTTTGCATTTTTATCAGATTCCCTAAAATAACATGCGTTTTTTGAATAATCGCAGTAACTTAGTCTCTTTCCTTCTAGGTAAAAATAAAGGGAACGCAGATAGATCAAATACGAAAAGATAAAAATCAAATAGGTGTAAATAAATTAGGTCTGCCGTCAACTGTATGCAGCGTACCAATATAGCCAATTAAGAGGTTATTAATGTATGCATCCGATGACACCCGTAAGCGATTCGATTCAATTACCAGAATGCGTCTGGTGCAATGAGGATTGACAGTGTTATTTATGTGTCGATTTTATAGGTATTGGACATATTTGTTCATGATAGTAATTTTACAGTCGTATACGTTTGAAAACGCGGACTAACTAGTACTTAGTATTTAGTACAAGTATTAAGTACTTACACATCGAATTGAAGATTTAATAATTACGCGTAAATAAATATATATTCGCATACACTATTTTTTCAAGTCTAAGTAGATGACTTTTTCATCGTGAACAAATAGATGACTAATAATGAAATCATCACCATCTTCAGGCGTCCTACTGCTGGGCACAGTGCACAGGGCGGTTTCCTCACGATATTTTCTTCACCGGAAAACTCGCATGCACATCAGTGCGAGCCCAGCTGCTAACCTACGACCTTTAAGATGCCTTAGGTCAAACCACAATGTTGATGCCTGTATGTGATTAAAAACAGATATATTTTTTAGTAAATATGTCATTTGAATCCATCCAATCGAAGAAACAATTAATGTACCTACTTATTCTGGACTTTTGTAAAATAATCTATCTACCAATCCAGTAGCCCTCCACAGAAAATTTCAATCATCTAAGCTATTTCAATGACGTTTCGGTAAATCAACTAAATACCGGACTAGACGTTAACTCTCGACCGGTTTTGCATTCATCAAATCCTTTGCCGTTTCGTCGCGTCCCGTAAATCACGCAATCGTCGAGCGGGAATCGCATTGCACCGCCCCCGTCCAGTACAGTTTCGATATCGCATTTCCCGGCTCCGGAAAATCCTGGGCGTTCGCGTTCGGTCGTAATTCAGCGTCGACGTGGTAGGCGGTTGCATAGTTTGGTTGTATATGTGCTGTTTATAGGTATGTATAGTGGGAAAACTAGGCACAGTGCTGTGCACGAAGCTTTACGCAGCGATTTTGGTGCGCTGAATTTCGACTTCTCTCGAACGAAAAAACATTTGCCTTGCTACTCCGCTACTACCATCATGTACCAACTGGGCAAAGAATGTATCAGTTGTGTCATCAAACTGACAAAAGATTACAGGACACTTTTTTTTTACAAAAGTAAATAAGGTGGAGGTTTCTGATTCAGAAAACCTCGAAATACCTTGAGAAATTTCAGCCTGGCAAGTTTTTATTTTAAGTTGCAAAGATTTAAAACGATACCTATTAATGTAGGTAATTATCACCCGAGAAGTGCGGGGTCATTGACCTGTTTAAAATTGCGCTCAATAAAGTTGCTCAACTGGACATTCATTCATTAGATTACACACATTAGCGTAGCCCTAAGCTAGCGACGGGACGGCTAGACGGGCGATGTCCTGCGGTTTGCATGTGTGCGTTAGTGAAAATTCAGGCATTTCCGTGCGGAAGTTGTTAGCTGGTGTGCGTCACGTATACACATATGCATATTGCTGTGTGCTAGATATCGCTTAACTTCACTTGTTATTGATTCCTGTTCAATTATTTAAAAATACGCTGGAATGCTTTCATAGCTTAGGTATTTTTACATGATGATGTGGTTCGTTGGCTTCGGTTTTCCCTTTAGTGTTTCAGTTAGGTCGTATTTTGTATTAACTTTTTAATAAGTTTTAATAACCTACCTGCAGTTATAGACTTTTCATTAGAGTTGCATTTTTAAATACAGTCTCAGATTGTTTACGATTTCTATTGTCGTTTTCAATATCAGCACAATACATTTTACTTACTTTTGTATAGTCGGATTCGTCCCGACGCTTTCCGGGCGTTGTAACGACGCCTCCTTTGTTTGCCAACAAAGCTGGTAGACTGTACCTAGACATCTTTGTAACTTGATTTGATTGCGAATGTTTCGTGTCGCTGTGCTTTTGTTCGTCTTGTATAGTCTATCAAGTAAGAGCTATAGCATTTTTTTGTGACATCTCATCAGAAAAAGAACTATAAAGTTGATTGTTAAAGTTGCTTGATTGACTTTTGAGTGAAAATAGACTGTACGTAAGTCTAAAATCCCTCCATAGAACGACCTACAACGAGCTGGTTAATAAAGTGCTTTATATTGAATTCAATGTCAATAAATATATTCCAAATGGGTTGTCTAAAAAAAAAACAGTCCAGTAAATGATTAATTAACAATTAATAAAATTGTTATTGAAACATTTCACTGGTTTGGTTAATAGACATATTCCATACCAATCGAAAGTATAAAGTCCATAGAATATGCAAACGTCAGGTTGACTCTTGGGTAGGCAGGAATACAGATAAGTCGATACTATAGTTGCTTGCACCGGTCTGGTAAATGAATTAAAGTTAAATTAAAATAAATGTTATTTCATTACGAAACCCGGTGGTATAGGGTTGTCTGCGAAAAATCAGTGCTGAATTCAGGTTGTCGTGTTTTAAAACGTGTAATATAGCTATAGAAGAGTACACAGCATTGCAGCTATTTGTCCTGGAAAATGAAAAGGATAGCGATAAACTCGTACATGCTGTGCTCGAGTGTTGGAGTGGCTCGTGACTTGGTTCTTAGAATTTTTCGAAAATAATGTTTTATACTTCCTAAAAAAATATTTCAACAAAATAACCAATATTCCGAGTTCTATTCTCCTTTCAAATCCCCAAAGCGCCAATATCACGGTGTACACTCAGCCGCATTATTGTTGTGTTAACGAACCGACGCGGCCCTTTGTTTGTGCACAGTCTGACTGTACACAACTTTCCTTGTTAGTGCCTCGTGTTTGGTTACCCTTAATTAAATGCTTAACCCATCGTCGTTATTGCTAGGTTTGATGGGGTCTATTCTGTAGATTCTCAAATAACCCTATTTAATTTTTAAGCTCTAGCTTTTTGTTTCTATACCCGTCTGTCATGTACTGTACCTAAGGGAAATGTATTCACTTATCACCACTAAAGTGATATATTATATATTACCTACTCGAGTTTGAGTGACGGTTGCCTGTCGAGCGACATGGTTTTACGGTGGTTATAGTGAATACATTTCCCTTACCGTACATAGGTATATACCTACATGTTTGCATCAAATTGTATTGTACAGCATTGTATATCTACAAACTTAAAAAAATAAGAACCAAAATCTTCATAGTAAGCCTGAGATAATCGTGACCTTATCACAAATATTTAAGAGAGTAAAACTTGTCTTACCTTATTAACTATGTTAATAATGAACTGCATTGTTTATTTACTACACTAGTAGGTTTTTAATGATGCTGAATAAATTGCCACAAAACAGTCGTCAAACAAAAACCATGAAATGAACTTGTCCCAGAGTTTAAATTATTTACACTCCAATTAAAACGAGTTGCATGCTTCAGTTAAATGGTTAAATATACCCGGTGTTGTCCGTTCGTTGTCTGAAAAGGACCCTTTGGAAAAACAGTTAATACGTGAAGGTATAATAAGTATAGTTAGTTGGATGTATAGTATAAGTGTATAATAAACAAAAAACACAAGAAATTTACAGCTTACAGAACAAACTGATGTACGAAGGCGACCTTATTCTTAAAAAGCATCTCTTAACCTTCGGACGATTGACAAGACAACAGAACCAGAGTAGTAACATATCAAAAGAATTTAAAATAGCGATAATCTAAAATTTATATTGCAGTACGATAAGATGGCTTCGCTGCGTTCCCGCCTTAGTTTAAACGTCGCGTTAAAGACGCTCCTCGGTTGCTCGTACTTGATCAAAGCGCGGAACAAAGTAGAGATCCTGAAATGAATTCAGTAAATGAAAAACAAAATGATATAATGAGAATTATAGGTTGCTTTGCTTCTATATTACACACGCACTCATTTTAAATATGCAAAACTTAAAAATATAACTATGAGACGAGGACTATCGAAAACGGCCATTACAAGTATAGATAAACGTTACAATATCCTCGCCATTTTAATCAGTCATTTCCTGTAAAGCGATCCGAGTATTTAAAATTACTTCCGTAACAAAATACTGCACGGCTCGGATTACGTATAATTGCATCCATCGCGCACTACGCTGAATGTAAACTGCGTTTTGATGGCGCACGCTTTTCCGTGCACATAGTGTCGGTGCAGTGGCTTAGTACAATACAATACAACAATACAATACAATAACTCTTTATTGAACACCACATATAACAATCAAAACAGAGAAAAGGTATACAGAAGTAATAGGTTAAGTAACAATAGGCGGCCTAGCACCTTTAGCTAGGGGCTTAGCACCATTAGTTCTCATAACCGTTGAATTTCTGAGTATGTTGTTTATGTCCTCAAAGAAGGAGTCTTTAGAAATGAATCTAATGCTAAAACGTACCTAGCTCATGGTAAAGCGTAGCGAGAAATTACGACAAATGAATTGACAACTGTTTAATTTTCTGGTTGGATACAACCTCAACCTTCTCCTTAATTTGCTGAATATAACTTCTCGGTCTTATGGTACCGATATTTATTTGTAATATCATCCAATATTTTTCGGTTAATGCGGAGATACCTTTATAATTTTGATTCTTCACGGCCTATGGGAGGGCAGTGACAAAGTTTTGTTTCGGTGGGTGGCCAGCGCTGAAAATTTGGCAATCTAAAATTTTAACCAGTGTGGTTGGTTGTATTCGTCTCCGGTCGCCTTCCATGCAAACGCAGGCGCCCTTACAGCGAACACTAGTTCTACTCGATGGGAACTCACTCACTCAACGTCGCTGTAGGTACTAACCCGCCCGCCTAGCTCCCGCCCTACAGTTGCGGCGCGACCTCCGTAGGGCGCGCTCGCTTGCAACCTCACCACAGCTTTCAGCTTCGCATAGTGTTGTGTATACACTCTTTGTTGTCGAACAACGGTTTGTATTTCTATTAAGTACGTAAGTTGTTGTTTGCTGTATTTAAATATTAGTTTGAAAGGTATTGTGATGGTTTTGACTTAGTTTGAGATATAATGATTCTTGTTATTCTTTTGTTGCCTGCGTGTTCTAGATTCGTATTAAAACTTAGTTTCCTTTGTAATCGTAATGTGTAATAGCAATCAGGCATAGGATATAAATAAAAATAGAGAAAGTCTTTGAATGTAATTCAAGATATTATTAAAATCAAACTTAGTGACTTGAGATTTGAAGTCAAATCGCATCGTTAGATCAATCAAATAAAGTACCTAAGTTTAAGGTCGTCTTGCAAGTTTTGCAACAATAAAAAACTAGATTTACAAAAGTTTAACTCATTTTGGCAATGTGAAACGATAGTAACAAAATATAATATCATTATGTGGAAGTGTCAAACTCAAACAGGTTTTGAAGGCTGATACCTATTACCTACTTAATTTTTTTGCTGCTAGGTAGTTACCCTACGAAAAATACCGTATCAATGCAATAAACTTACATATATTATACGAGTATAGTAGGCGGCAAATAAGTAAAACGTGGAGGGGATATGCGTAGTATGAAAATGTTTTACTTATTTGCCGCCTACTATACATTACGTACTCAGTAAATAGTTAAGAATTATTTTGCATTAATTATTATTTTCAACATAAAACGACCGTGAGACTCAAACATCATTTAATTATTATTCTTTTCGGCAAAAGGTATGAACGTAAAGTAGCACCTATTTACTTACATTAATTGTAAATTGTTCCAAGATCTAACAAGAGTACAAGTCCCAAAAAACAAATATTCCTAAAGCCCCATTTCTCAATACCAAAAACTTTCCAATGATTCATCAGGAAAATAGACCACAATAAGACAAATACCAGCATTCCATGCGCCCTCTTTGCTGTACGACTAACAATAATACTGACAGTGTTATCAAGTTAACTGAACGCATCCGAAGCTGAACCCAGCCATTGTATAATGTCATTGTCAATACAACACTCAGACCGGACGGTCGACTCTATCATAAATTCTTATAGTCTATTTACAATTATAAAAATGCTGTAGTTTTAATACTCGAAGTGATATTTGTGATACCTATAGTGTTAAATATTGTAATCAACATGGAGATCATTATATCAAGGCGGCCGATGGAGGAGAGGCTCTTTAACTTTAAGTCCGTCAAAGACATGTTCGAACAGCCGAGGCAACCGAGGTAATGTTTGTTTTCAGGCATCTTATAAGTGAGATAACCCTTCTGTCGTGAGTCTTTATTTCTCATATTGTTGTATTCTAGTAATTTCTCTCAAGACTCTTTTGGTAATTTACGAAGATAGCAAGGAGTCTCGTAAAATAGTGATATTGCCCGTCGAATGTAATCTCTAATTAACTGCATCTATTTAAATACTTTAAAGTAAAAAGAAGTGAAGCTCAATGTAATCCCTAAATGTAGTATTAACTTTATTTGCGGGGGACGTTATTTATAATTGTGTGTTGTTGCAATTTTAATGGGTAATTTTCCTCTTAACCTGAATATAAACGAGCACGTTTCAATTATTTATATCCGTATTCCGTATGCCATGTTTAAACTGAGATAGGTACCTCATAATCATCTGCGGCCTGCCTTATAACGAAACTTGTATAAAGCAACAAAGAAACGATAAATTTTTTCCTCTTTTAAGCCACTGCGTTGAATTAGACTTTACTAATAAAGTATTAAAATTTTATTCAATGACTTTAATGCTTTAAAGGACACGTGCCTTTAATCAATCTCTCCGCTGCCTTTGATAGCCATATATTACTTCTTCAAAGCTCACGTCAAACAACTTTCATTCGGGCATCGTGTGTTGTATCTCTATGAAATTTCTATATTGTTTAACTAAGTATGACTCTAAAGACCTGTCCCACACTCAGTTAAGTTCCTGATATTTTTAGTGTCAGAATCTGTGATACCGTTTCTGCATGCTTCGGAGTAATAAATAGATACGACACCGTACATACCTGACACTTAATATATCAAGATTTTCATAGAAAGTAATGGAACAGGCCCCAAACGTTTTGTCTGTTTCGCCAACGATGCGCTAGTTTAACATCACAGTACCTATACCTATTTACCTGAAGTTCTACGTCTGTGTTGGCAACTCTCTGTTGTCTCATCATGTCTGATTGTTTGCGTCGTTGTTTGCAGGCTCGGCGGCGGTGTGCAGCGGAGTGCCACGCATGCCGACATGCCGCACAGAGGAGGCACGATTGCCGAAAGGTAAGAAACTAGATTAACTAGGAAGTTACGCGCGCAGTTGTAAGACCGCAACGCACGGTCTTGATAATTCGTGAGCTCCGTTTTAATCCAAAACAGTACGGGAATTATCAGTTCGTACTTATATTAAGGCGTCAATTCCAGACCGTGCATTCAGACTCGTACAGTTATATGAATGTGTTCCCTTAAGCAGGGATTCTTAGCACCCCAAAATTCCAAGTGATGCTTGTAGAAGTTATACGCGGATAATTGAATGTTGGTATCTGGTTTTGGCTATAGGCACTTCAAAATATCCTCTAGGAGGACCTAGAGGTACCTCTTAACAGAATTCTAACTCCTTCCTCCTAACAGAATCATGTTAAGAGGTACTGATAGGACGGTACTTTCATAGGAAGACATTTTTTAACTAAATATCAATTTTAAAGCAGAACATTTTAAGTACCTAATGAATTAGATTAAATAATGTGTTAGCTAACAAATAAGTTATTATCGGTACGGTCACGATATTTAATTTAGGACCCATTTCGCAAAAAAATATTTGCATTGGCATACATTTAGTACAGTTCAACTTTAAGTGGGTCCTAAATTAAATAACGTTACTGTACTTAACATAGTATACGCTCAAGTTAAATTACCTGAATATTATTGGCACAATATGCCTGCCAGAGCTCGGAGTAACAGGAAAATGTGTAGGAATCCTCTAATCATGGCATAAATTATTACAATCGGTTCCCTTCCAACTGTTCCCGTATCGTCCTATAAGGTCATTCGCATTACATAATAAATAACTACGTAGGTAATTACATGTAAATAATATAGCATGTTTTGTAGAGAACGTAGCCACGAAGCTAACTGCCTTATTGATAAAAAATCCTTAATTGAGGTTTGATCAGTTCATTAGTTAACAGACTGATTAAGCTTATTTGACAGTTGTTAAAAAGTATGATTCATAAACGCTTGCTAGCAGTCTGTTAACTAATGAGCTGTTGATGAATGGATTAGATGCGTTATGTTGTCACCTTGACAAATCATAGACCATAAATGGCTTTTTAGTGAATAAAAAAAAAATTGACAGCAGTGGCAGCGAATTAGCGGGAAATCAGCGAATTAACAGGACAGACGAGGCAGTGTGGATCTAGTTTCCTTTACCTTTCTCGAAGGGGATACAAACTTAAAACATAAAAAACTGTCTTGCGTATGGTTTTGCTCTTGCCAAAATCAGCTGTTAATATGTGTGGCGGCCATTTTGTGAGTTAGCAGAGAGATAAAGTAGGGTCTACGGTCCGCTAACTTTCGGAAGACTTAACAGATCCTTGAAGGACTGATTAGCGCTAATTGACGTTTATGAATCATGTTTTTTTGCATCGGTCCTATAGTGAGCTTATAGCGAGCCTCTAATTTTTTATGAATAAGGCTGTAAGTGTTTAAGTTACAGTTAGGAGAAAATTGTCTTGATGATTTTAGTTTATGCTTAGTTTTGTATTGTGGTCTAAACATGGCATGGTGTTTTTAGATACCTACATTTCTTTGTAAATGGTGGGCTATTTAATGGTAGGTTGAGGCTGAGGCTATGCATCTGCCTCTGATGTGTGAGGAATAGAAAACCAGTAGAAAAGCAGCATCGAGAGAGTCATAGTGGATACGCAGCCTTAAACTAACTTACTTAAATACTTTAGGTTAAGACAGTTGTTTTTAAAACTTCAATTCAACCTAAAATTATTAAATTAGCTCTAACTCAATAGTCCCTAGCCTGTTCTGTGTAATGCCGAGTCCGCATAATAGAAACTTGAACGCAACTTCCTCGACAACTGATAACGAAGCTCCGAGACGTGATAAGAATTGATAACAGTGGTACTGTACTGTTGAGTTAGCTTTTGTTAACCTTTCAAACAATTAACACAAGTGTTTAGTAATGAACTGATAACGGTTAGAGTGAAGTTTAATGTTAGGCTAGGTTATGGTTATTTGTTAGGTAGATTTAGCTTTAGATTATTTTTTCATTCAATAAAAATGACATCATAAATTGTACTTACATCGTCAAGATTAGAATTTAGATTGAAATCGTCAAGAGAAGATAAATAAAATTAAATAATAAAAATAATTTAAATGTTACAAAAATTATAAAATCAAAAACAATAATAATAAAACTATTAGCTACAATTAAATTAATTCTCCGTTAGGGATCGTCTTTGTTAATTATTATAATGCTAAAATACTGAAATAATAATGTAATTAAATAAATAAATCAAAATCTCATACCCAGAAACTTGTTTACAGAATAAAATGCACTTTTCAACAAAATAACTTTCAATAAGTATGTAATGTAGGGCTAGGTATTTGTTAAATACCGATGTGTACCTATGAGAAAATTAAACGAATATCTTACTAAGTATATGTAAGTACGTTGCCCGCGATTTCGATTGCGATTTTTTTTTGTCGCTATCCCGCGGGAACTACCCAATACGTTCTCCCCAGGGCCTCATACTATTTCACGAATTTTTCGCTATCGGTTGAATAGTTTACGCGTTTATAATATTAGGTACTAGCTGTTGCCCGCGACTTCGTTCGCGCAAAATTGAATATGTATTGTATAATATATAGCCTATGTTCGTCTGGGTCTTAGGGTTAATGTAGGATTTCAATGGTGAAAGCATCTTTCAAATTGGTGCAATAGTTTCGGAGCCTATTCAATGCAAACGAAATCAAATCTTTCCTCTTTATAATATTAGTGTAGATTAGTATTAGTCAAACATTATTTTATTATAGTTGAATTATAATAGTTTAAGTGTTACTAAGTTTTTTTTCTGTTTGTTTGCAGGCTGGCCGCTCTGCAAGCGGCAGGCGCGAACGATTGGCGCGCGAGGGTATGTCGCCTTAGTCCAGAGAAGGAGGACCCTAAGGCGATAGAACGCGCCAAGAACAGAATAAACGTGAGTGCTTCTTTATCCAATAGGCATTTCATTCGGCATGACAGTTTTTTTACCAATATATTGGAAGGGAAGATTCAAGGGAGATGAGGAAGGGGAAGACCCAGATTGGAATACCTTGGAAGAGAAAGTGTCACTGTCGAGGTTACAGAGAGGTCAAAAGGCTGACGGAAGAACGGGAGAACTGGCAATTACTCCACCGATAAGAGTCAGACTTTTAAATAGTGATGATGATGACTTCTTTATCTATCCTGTTACACATACCGGAGGAACTCAAATCTCAAATGTAATACAATCTCAATGTAATAGTGTGAAAAATGAACTACGTTTTCGTCTACAAGTAAATTGCTGTGAGGTTGTCATTGATATGTCGTGAGTACTTATTTTAAAAAGGGCCACTTTGAAAGCATCTCAAAAAAATGTATTCATGTGTTTATTCGTCGTCGTAAGGTTCAATACTATCGATACTATTGTGTTTGCTCAAAATAATTTGATTGTCTCTCGAGCAGGAGCTGTTATTGTAAAGATTAAGGTTAAACTATAGTCCCCTTATTCATAAACGCTCTATAGGCTTCTGCTAACTTAGTAATCGTTTGTCCTTATCTGTCACTTTGACATTACCTTTCACAGATAAGGACAAACGATTGCTAAGTTAGCAGAAGCCTTTATAGCGTTTGTGAAAAAAGTGGTAGGTAGGTATGTAAATATTTTTATATTTTTTTTTCAACGCAACACGCTGAGAAGCATACTACAGTGTTCCGCATAGCGCCGACCTTGCAACTTCAGTTCTCAGCCCTAACCGCCAGTCAGGGGCTCTCAACGAACTATTGTAGACTTGAGGGCTGCCTTGGCTTGCCTAGTGTGCTTTTATAGCACTTGAGATCTAGCCAGTCGTTGCTAGAGTTGAGTGTAAAGAGTTCTTATAGCGCTGTTTTGTAAAAAAGTTGTTATGGGTTTGAAGAGTGCGTTGTAAGGGAATGATGGCGAGGAATATTAAAGTCCGATCGGTGAAATACTTTTCATTCAACTTGCTATCGAATGAATTGATAATGTCGCTAAAAGTTGAACTTTCAAGTTGACAGCCACGTCTTATCGACATTATTTTTATTATGTGCAAAGGATTTCTAACCTTAAGGTGGAAAACCACATAATTTGTGTTTACACATTAGTGACTATTGGTCTTCGTTAGTGATTTTTAACTCTTTCAAGTCTCTTTTCTTCTTCAAAGTCGTTTATTCACTACTGAGGCTGCCGCCCAATTCTTTTAATAACAGCTCTCCACTTTTTAAAGTATTGCTTATTATTTCTTCGGCTTCTAACACATTCTTACTATTTCGCCGACGTTTCCTCAATTTATATGATATTATTAAAATCAATAGCTACAGTCAAGGGCACCGTGTTCGGTGGAGATATCTCGGGCCTTCGTCGAACTCAGTAACGGGGGACGTTCATAATAACCAACCTATATTATTCTTTGATTCTGCCTGTAGATTTGCTACATTATTGTCCTATTCTGACTAGGCGAAACAGAAAACAACGCAACGCTGTTATTACCTCAAAAGACCTTAACAGCTAGTAGACTACAGGGTGTATCAGATACCCCCTAACAATAATCAACCGGGGTATATAACCGTAGCTTTAGTAGCTAAAAAAAATATAAAAAAATAAATTGGAGTAAAAAATCGAACTTAATATTATAAATGCGAAAGTATGGATGGATGGATGTTTGTTTGTTTGTTACTCAATCACGCCAGAATAGCCCAACGGATCTGGATGAAATTCGGCACATAGATAGAGAAAAGTCTGGAATAGCACATAGGCTACTTTTTATCCCGGAAAATTGCGTAGTTCCCGCGGGATAGCGATAAACGAATTCTTTGCAGACGGAGTCGCGGGCAACAGCTAGTTTGTTATATTTTCTATAGGAATGATTACAGTTAGTACTACCATTCCTATAGAAAATATAAAAAAAAAATTACTTACTCCGATTTTTTTTTTAATTTTTTTTCAGCTTCTGTAGCTATGGTTATGTACCCCAGTTGATTATTGTTAGAGGGTATCTGATATACCCTGTATAGACCGACAGCTTAAATAAGTCCTCGCCCACACGATGCAGGGGCGCGGGGTGGGACGACCGCGTGGGCCGAAAGAGTTTCCCTTTGTCGTCCTACCCCGCGCCCCTGTGCTGCGCGGGCGAGGACTTCGAATAAAAGGACCAAAGAAGCGTGTAAAGAAGCGTGAAATTGTTTTGATATATTTCGGCAAAGATTGTGATAGTTCTCCTATACCTATGTGTTTTGCTATCACAATTTTTGTTTGCTGTCACTCCTTTGACCCAGTATTCTTTGATCGCCGACAAAACAACGTTTGTATTGGCGTTAATATAACTGCATCGATTGCCACCGGCGATATTGACCCAAAACATGCTCCATTAACAAAATTGCCAATGCTTTGACAAAATCCATTGTAAAATCTTGATAGCATTTGGCTTTGACAACACGTAGCTCAAGGCGTCATAGTAACTGTTGATAACCAGACCGCGCCTTCCAAAATTACTATTGATTATCCTCTGATAAGATATCGTGACAAATCTCAACTCGAATGGAGGTCGATTCTTATCAGCGTCGCGTGACTACTGAAAACACCTTGGGTATTAAAACTACAACATAATTTGTCAACTTTCACACTGATAATAAGTTTCGCCGTAAAAAACGCGTAGGCGCCTTTTCAACGGGTGGAAAATTAAATGTATTTCTTCTGTTCATAATTTTTCCCTGGGCGAAAGGATGATTTGTTTAGGCTCTGAAAAGTTCTGCATCGTTTATTTGAGATCAAATTGAACGTGTTTATATAGAGACAGATTAGAACAGGTGCGTAATGGTATTGAAAGTAGTGAAAATAGTAGGTATTTGATATTATGAGCCTACAATGACAGTGAACCTTAGTAAACTTTAGGGAGTTGCGGAATTTCTTGATCGACTGTACTTATTGTATATGTTTCGAACTAGTCTGAAACATGTCGAGCATTACTCGACTTTTATACGTGAGTTATCCGTTTGTTGTAATTATGTTTGAGTCTCACGGTAGTTTCAAGTTGGAACTGTGAAATTATAATAAAAATAACACCGTCGTAAACAAATAATGCCTTGTAAGTAGTATTTGTTTGTTTGTTATAGTATTTATCTACAGTTTCTCACTTCCGTCAATTTAGGAGTCGGCATGTTGATAAAAAATCCCCAAAAATATGTTATTTAAAACGCAAAGAACATTGAGTTAATTAAGTAGGTATATTATGGGTCATCCACTGATCATTTCGTTTAATTTTAACCCAAAAATATGTTATTTAAAACGCAAAGAACATTTACTTAATTAAGTAAATTATATGTCATCTGATCATTTCGTTTAATTTTAACTGTAAAACTTAATTATTCGCTTTAATTACGGTTTGTCGTTTTCCGGGCAGGGAGTGTTGCGTTAATTACTATACCACGCCTCTGTGCGAACTTTGACACGAAAATAGTGAAGGCTGGATTTTCGTGCGACGTTTATACCTTTTACGGCCTCGTAATAAAGTTAGGCATCCAGGAATAGTTGATTACGTGCAGAGGAAAAGTTAATATTGACATGTCGCGGTCCAATTTCCCACCCCTGGAGCCGTTAACCTTAATCACCCTTTGTTTTATTCCATCCGTCGCCAACCATTGGCATCCTAATCGAAAACTGATTGATTTATTATGTTTGTGGGATAATTGTGACGAAATTTGTAAAAGCTTTTTGTAGTAAGTTATCCGTTTTGTTAGGGTATCGAATACAAGACTGATCGTCTGGTTTTTTTAAGGGCTATCTACGACTGTACCTAATGACTGTACCTGGATCACGAAATAAAACAAGTATAAAGTAGAGAGGAGTCACAAAACAAAAAAAAAAAAAAAAAAAAAAACAGTAATACAAATTAATAGTACGATACGAACTCTTGAAGTTCAACAACGGTAATACTAGTAATCAAACGAAATATGAACGGAAACGCATAATATAGGTACTCACAAATCCCGCGAATAGTCAATCGTTTATTCCAATATCCGTGAATCTGTTACAACCTGCGCTTTCACAAACCGCCCCATTCCTATATCCTAAACCAATATCAGAGATTCCAGTCGGGCGTTCCTATTACCTGCTCAGAGCGCATTCTCTCTTTATTGCTATGTCATCGTTATATGGCACCAGTGGCCGCAATTTTCCATCTACTTTCCTTCCGTTATGAGGTAAGACCACCCGTGTGTGGTTTACGAGGACCCTTGGCAAATAACCGTGACGCGGACTCACTAAATTATAAATGGGTAGTCCGAAATAGAGCCTTGCACGAAAAGGCAGAGGGTTCTTAGGATGCTAGGCCTAAGAGGACTGTGTAGAACCTTGTCTTTATAAGTGGTATGGTGCGACCTCGAAATTAGGGAGAATTACGATGTGATAAGGAAATTATTAGGGTGTTGTGTATATCATGTGTTGAAGACTTTATTCTATCTGTTTTAGAGTCAATGTTGTTACCTACGTCGTTTTGATAGGTTTTTTTTGTAATATATATTTTTTATTCCCATAAAGCTTTACTAAAAAGCCGTGGTAGCCTAGTGGTTTGACCTGTGGCCTCTCAAGCAGAGCGTCGTGGGTTCAAATCCCGGGCACGCACCTCTGAGTTTTTCGAAATTTGCCATGAGCTTTTCGGTGAAGGAAAACATCGTGAGGAAACCTGCACACATCTGCGAAGAAATTCTATGGTGTGTGTTAACTTCCCAATCCGCACTGGGCGCGCGTGGGAACTATAGCCCAAACCCTCCAAGACACTGAGGAGGCCTATGCCATGAGGCACGCCGAATTATGCGAAAATTTAATAAAAAAAAAAAACAACATGTACTTACTGAAACTGTAGCGAATTCGGAATAAAAAGGCTATATTATTATTATAAAGCTTTTACTTCATCACTTCTTAAAATTTTATATATTTTTTTTATAATTTTTAATTAAAATTATTATAATTTTTCATTTATATTTGTTCCAGTTATTTCTGAGGTTTTCCCGTTCAAAATTATTATTTTGATTTTCTACTGCGACAAGAACTCGAAAGAAAACATCATAAAAATAATCCGCAACTTTACGTAGGTATATCTTAGTCTCAGTAGAAATAATAAAAAATAAAACTTCCTTCTTCGACTGACACTTTTACATAGACCTTGGCCATTTCAGAGCTCACTTTTTTTACCTGGATTTTGAATTCGTAAAGCGGCATGAATCTTTACCGGTAACTAAGGGAAGGTATGCCAAGTCACGTCACCTTTGCGAGACCGGGGGATTCGCCCTGTCAGCCAGGCAAGGGCGCACGGAAACTTTAGCCTATTTTTACCCAAATGACACGGCTATAAAAAGAACCTGCAAATGCCAATCACCTCGACCTTTTCACGAACTTTAAGGTAGTTACACGAACGTTGTGATTTCTTACTAGGTAGGCACGTAATGTTTCAGGGATACAAATACATATATTGTCAGCTTTAAAATCCAATTCCGCGCGGACTTGCGCTTTTTTTACTGTAACAATGGTAAGGAAACACTTAAAACAAAACATTTTTTCTCTTATGTCTTGAATTAGGTAATCTTGTCTTCTTAAACAGCGGTTGCATTCTTTGGAGAACATGTTAGCACCCTTCACAAAATAGTGTGTTCCTAATATATCTAATGTGGAATAGATTACCATTATTCTCTTAAACAAATCTACTCGATAAGAACGTCCAATCTGTCGAACAAATCTGTCCCATTCCTATACTTATAGATGCGTGGAATTGGATTTGTACTTTTCCGGAGCAAACGTTTATTAGATCTTGTGGCAGCGCCATCTATGTATGGGGAAATTAAATAAGCGGCTGTGGCGCCCGAAACGTCAGCTTCACGGGTTATTCAATATCATTTGCCTAATATTAAATGTTACCAGTTTTCATATGTATTTTATGAACGTGTCACTTGGATCATCGCATAATCTTTTTTTTAGTCATTAGTCTGAAAAAAAAAAGTTCTATTGTCTTATTTTTTTAACCCATTCTTAATTTACTACTAACCAGCTGTCGCCACATTAATTCCTCCATGTTTAACAACCTCATTTTCGTAACCCAATTGACAACATTTCATTTTTATAACACCTGAAAATGTATATATGGTTCGAAAGCATTTTGCCTCCTGATCACTGCAATATGTTTATATAATTTTAATATCGCTTATTATAAAAAATAAAAATTAATTAAAAATATGTCCTAATTTTACCAAAACTACCACAGGATGGGTGAAATGCCTTTGCCTTTTTCACGTGAAAAAGTAAGCGACCATAATTTTGTATTTGACAACTTCAAAGCCCAAGGGGGGCAACTCAGTAATTCTATTTTTGAAGTTCGTTGCATACCTTCTCTCTCACTCTCAAGTTAATGACTATATTAGTATGAGCGGAACAGCACGAAGCGAATATCGAAAATCGAATATCGGAGAATAAGGCCTGACATTGTCAATTTGAAATTGACGTCGGTTTTTTTTCTATACAGAAAAGACAAAAGGATAAGTGTCTATTCTGTGATAGTTTCGGAGTTACGCCCTTTTAGAATAAGCAAAAATTAATAAATTAATTATAAATTAAATACAAACCCTAGCAAAAAAATTAAACTTCCAGCATGTTCATCTTTTCAAACAAAATACAGAGAACCATTAAAACTATAGGCTCAGAAATATGAAATGTTGTCAATTAGTTCACATACAGCACTATGCATTAGCATTTCCACTTGCAATCCACCATGCCTTACTTGGGAAGTTGAACCCTTGCCTTATGCGGTCACGGAAGGAGGTCGTACGCGTCTTATACTTAGTATATTATAGTATATACATAGTATAATATAGTATACTGAAGTTGAATAGATCGGATGCAAGCTAAGAGGTTGCGGCTGACACTTACTTAGGAACTGGTGTAGCCTTGAAATGGGATTCTAAGTTGAGAAACTAAGTTTATAGGTACTATAAATATTGTAGCGTCTCTTTGATTTTCATACAAAGAAAAGAGATGTACAACTGTAACTGTAACAAAATAAAAACAACACAATCTGATTGGCTGATATTGAGAGGTTCTCGTTGTTTGATTTAATTAACAGAAATGTGCCTTTGTTGTTAAGTTAGGTACATTTGTTTTTCCGTCTAACCAATTCAGAGTGAATCATCGAAGAACAGTAAAACAGTTGATGCATTAACGGTACTTATCGTAAATAATAGATTACTTTTATATAAAAGCAATTGAGACACTGCTTTTCGTTCTATAGCAACATTTGAAACTCTTACTGACTTAGTTCGTTAATAGGTATCTGTCAAAAAAAACATTTTTCATAAAATCTTTTTTTGCTGACTGGTATTTGCATTGTCATTCGTGCTACATACACCTTTCAGGTCAATCGGACCAAACGTTGTAGAACTTGTGGAGTTCCCTCCTGTGAAGACGATCCTGGCTTGGTCACCAGAACTCCGCTACCAGATTATTGTATTGTCATCCGACTTACTCAAGTATGCACAATTTCAGCTCAATCTGTTGAAGTCTGCTTCGAAATTGAGACGCAAGATTCCACACGAACAAAAATACTTAGTTACATACATACATACACAATTTATAAAACACTAGTTTCTGTCCGCGACTTCATCCGCGTAATAGAAAACTCTAATAGACGTCTCTGAGAACAGCACACGTCCAAGTTCTGCAACGATTTATACATTGCAACTACAGGCAGCTACGACCTTTAACATGTTTATCGCTATCTCGCGGGAACTACGCAATTTTTCGGGATAAAAAGTAGACTGTTTTAATCTAGGGTACCAGCTATCTTCGTTCCAAATTTTATCAAAATCCGTCCAGTCGTTTTAGCGTAAAGAAGGAACAAACATACACACTCACATCGTCACTCACAAACTTTCGCATTTATAATCGTAAATTTTATACGACGTAATTACGATTTTATTAGACGTAAATTTTACGTCTGCGAAATTTCAAGCTCCTAGGCTCAGTGGTTTAAGCTGTGCGTTGTCTGTCAGTCAGTCATGTTACTCTTTTATAGGTATATAAGATAAGATAAGATAACGAACAAAACTAACCGTTCCAGCGAATCAAACAGGGGCCTTACAATGACGTCCTAATTCAGACTCCGTTCAAGTTTTAGCTGTCACTTTTAGTATGCATCTGAACCTAAACTGAACCGCATTAAGACGTCACGGTAAGGCCCCAGGACATTACATTAGATACGTTTTAGGCCTAGGCCCAATTACCCACTGCGTCCCTATAAGCATTCGCAGATTCATCCCGCGTCGCGTCACGAGCACGACCGCAAACCGGTTTGACCAATGGGTAACATTACACTGCACTTGTGTACTTATTGCATTCTCCTCGCAATTGAGGGCCGAGTGCGTCCTATCAAGATATACGTGCTTTGTTTATAGGGTTTTATAAATCCTACTTATATTATAAATGCGAAAGTTTGTGAGTGACGATGTGAGTGTGTATGTTTGTTCCTTCTTTACGCTAAAACGACTGGACGGATTTTGATAAAATTTGGAACGAAGATAGCTGGTACCCTAGATTAAAACAGTCTACTTTTTATCCCGAAAAATTGCGTAGTTCCCGCGAAGATTTAATCTTGAGTATCCCAGAGGAGCACTAAGAAGGGATTTTTTGGAATACTCACGGGATAGGGAATAAATGTGGCTTATAAATATAATTCTCAGTAACTGTAATAACTAGACTTCAAATTCGGCACACATGTAGATGATTGTAACACTAAAAAACTCATTTCAAGATTTTTCGATATTCCCACGGAATAAGGAAAAAATGAGATTTATATGTTTGATTCAGAGTGACTGACAGACAACGCACAGCCTAAACCACTGGACCTAGGGACGAAGTCGGGGGCAGAAGCTAGTTTGAATATGTATAAAGTTAAATACATGCAATCAGAGCAATTTTTAGCCTTAGAATTATAGTACAAACCAGAATGCCACCCAATGACATTGTTATATCTACTTATTCTTTGCAAATAAATATATTCTATTCTATTCTATTCTATTCTATTCTAATGAAACCACGCGTCTGTTTTTTGAGACTTCATATTGACAAAGATACTACCTACTATTTCACTTTTTTTTTTGTTTACCCCGCGTTTAGATAATCTAAGAGATAAGGTTGCACCCACGCATGACGTTTGTTAATAACATAGTTTGCTTGCAAATTTATGTTAAACACTGATGTCATACTATGCACTGTGCGTACACTCTAACTAGAGATGGACGATATACATCGATGTATTGTAAACACTCGATGTATAGTAACGATGCATCGTATTGAACCGATGTATTGTTAATACCTACTACAACATCGAATATATATCGATGTTTTTATATTCGATGCATCGAATACGCAAAACGCAAACTATGAGATGAGCGTCTATAAGTGTGACAACACTGGCTGACTGGAACCTGAATCGTAATAATCATTTCAGCCTTTCCGTCAATATTACACACCTACCATATCTTATCCCTTTGCCACGGTACCGGCAAAGTCAAAATTAAATAATAAAACCTAAAACAATATGGCCCACCGAGTTTTTGTTGCGTAGTGTAAAGTGTGAATGTAATGTGTATTTGCATTGTTTTTTTTTATTTATTTATTTATTTATTTTTTATTTATTTATTAACTTTGGCACACAAAACAAATTGTAAACATGTGATACAGTAGTGTAAATAATTAAGACTAAACATTATCTACAATTCAAAACCATGTGTACACATCATGAAAAGAGTGATATAGTTAAGATCTAAAGAAAAGTTTCAATATAGGACAAAATTAAAAATACATGCACGAACACACCAATGAAGCTACACAAGCCTACATAATACGACTCAAACTCAACTGAGAATATTTTTCAACTTGCTCGAAAACTTATTGAGTTTTGAGTTAAATATGTCTAGATCCTCATGGACACAGGCCAAGTCGTTGTATTCCCTACACATTCTAACTATGGGATTATAATAAGAAGTATTATTTTTAAAGACCTCGAGCAGAAAGGTTTTCGGTTTACGGACTCTATATTTAATGTTAATGTTAAGGAGTGACAACAGGGCCGGAGCATCAATATGGCTATGAAGAATTTTGTGTAAATATACGAGACTATATTGCCTTCGACGCACTTCGAGTGATGTCATCCCGAATTTTTTAAGTCTTGCGCTATAACCATGGAGGGACCTACTTAAATTGTATCGAAAGCATACAATTCTGAGGAACCTACGCTGCACGCTTTCAATACGCTGGGAATGTACCGAGTAGAATGGCGACCAGACTGGGCTAGCATATTCAAGGATGCTACGCACCAGACTGTAGTACAGATAAATTGCACTATTTGGCCTTTTAAAGCATTTACTGGACCGAAGTATGAATCCCAAAAGCTGATTACCCCTTTTTACTATGTGTTCATAATGAGGCCGAAACGTAAGTTGATCATCAAAAAGAACGCCAAGATCTCTGGCAACCACCTTTCTATCCAAATTGCTGCCAGCCAATTTGTAATTGTACACCAAGGCATTATGTTTTCTAGTGAATGAAATAACAAAACATTTTTCCACATTTAAGAGCATTCTATTCATCCTGCACCAGTTGTAGACAGAATCAATATCCTTTTGTAATAACAGACAATCACTGACACTATCCACCCTTTGATAGACCTTAAGGTCATCGGCATAAAGTAGACTTGGGCAGGACAGATTAGCAACTAGATCATTGATAAAAATAATGAAAAAAAGTGGTCCAAGATGAGATCCCTGAGGCACTCCTGATGTAATGGGGATTGGGCTGGATTTAAAGCCTTTCAAAGCAACCAATTGGCTCCGGTTGCAAAGGTAAGAGCATATCCAGCGATATAGGGAACCACGAATGCCATAAATATTAAAAAGCTTTTGGCACAATAACAAATGGTCAACTTTATCGAACGCCTTGCTAAAGTCAGTATAAACAGAGTCAACTTGGCTAGTTTTGGCAAAAGCAGTACACAAATAATTCTTATAGGTGAGAAGATTACTCACTGTTGAACGGTTCTTTACAAAACCGTGTTGATTTTCAGAAATAGTCTACTTTACGTGATTATAAATAAACTCATATACACAAGACTCAAAGATTTTAGCAAAGCAGGAAAGAATACTTATTGGCCTATAGTTCTCGCAATGCGATTTATTCCCGCTTTTGTGCACAGGCACGATATGCGCAGATTTCCAGACGTCAGGAAAGCATCCAGAGGATAAAGATTTATTGTGTTATGTGTTGTGTAGTGTATTTGTTCAGACCCACAAGCTTTTATTATTGACGGAGGAATACCATCGGGCCCAGCTCCCTTGCTACTATCCAACTGCTTGATAATAGTGCCAACTGTGTTTTCATTGACAACTACGGAGGCTAACACATTATCACAATTGGATTTAAAATCGAAGTCAGGGCCAGAAACCGTAGATGATTTCTCAAAAACCGAACCGAAATATGCGGAGAACAGTTCACAAACCTCCAAACCACTAGAGCAGGTACGACCGGCATACGACATGTTATCCGGGATAGCAGAATGGCCCTTTCTACTATTAACAAATTTCCAGAACATCTTGACGTTGTCCCCAACACTATCTTCAACTGAGGAGACCATTTTCTTGTAACATTCGTCAATAAGCACTTTGCATCTAGCACGCAATACGGAGAAAGCATCGTAGTCCCTAGGATTACCATACCTTTTGTACAGTCTATGAAATTTCGCCTTTTCCTTTAAACATTTCAATAAAGCACCACTATACCAAAACGGATAATTGTTAGCTTTCGACCTTGAGTAAGGGGTATGAGATACAATTATTCCATTTAAAACATCATAAAAATTGGCAACACAAACATTAATATCTTCACAAGAAAGAACTGCATTCCAGTCCACGTTCATTAATTCAGTTTTGATCTTTTCTATATTTGACCTATAAAAGTTCAATCGCTTAGCCTTGTTTACCTTTATTTCACTAACTGAAGCATTTGCAATGACATCAATCGCTAAAGGGGGATGATGGACGTCAATTCTACTCAGTGGTAGAGCACTACTGATTTGTATGCTAGAAATAGTGCTTAAAACCAAATCGAGGTATCTATTATTATGGTTAGGAATACTATTGAACTGAGCAAGGTTGCAAAGTGATAAAGTATCCAATAATAACTCAGATTTACGGTCAACAGACGCACCTGGCTCCATCGTAGGAGAATACAGCGACTTGTTCCATGTAATATTAGGCGTGTTAAAATCCCCAATCAGAACAAATTCATCTTTTTCTTTTTTATTAACTATAATTCTGTGACAATTTTCATAAAAACTTTCTAGCGCACTAAAAGGTATATCAGGTGGTAGATAACAAACACATAGATGAATATCAGGAGTGGTGCACTCATTCGAGACCACTGTGACCCAGACATCCTCCACTTGACTTTCCCATGAGGAACGACGAACAACACTAAGATGTTTCTTAACAGCTATGAGAGCACCGCCACCGTTTTTCTTATTTATAATGGATTCGCAACGATCACGCCGAAAGATGTTATATTTCTGATCAAAGATCTCACCATTAAATACAGAGTTATCTAGATTAGTTTCTGTTAGACAAATAATGTCGTAATTACAATTTAAAGTGTTCAGAAAAAAATCGGTAAGCTTAGACCTAAATCTGTTAACATTTTGATAATATATTTGCACCATTATAGAAACTACGTAAGCTATACATCAGAACCAAAATGTAATTCAACACACTAATAATTAATAATTATACTAATTTATCAAGACACTCCATGCTTTTGATATGAATGTAATTAGAAGATTCGTCTTTAAGGTCCTTACGCACGTAAATACGACCGTATCTCACAGAAACCCGTTCATATCCGCGCTCGCGAGCAGCCTGCCTGGTAGCCGCATGCAGTTGTTTAAGCTCAGGTGACAGATGTTCAGAAACAAATATTCTTCTCTTCTCACCAGCCAGACCCAGGTGGCCCGAGTGTAATAAGTCGTTAGGATTCGCCTTATTAAAGCGGAAAAAGGCAGACATAAGGCTATCGCGCAGACGAGGCGAAGAGAGCGTGACCAAAATACTTCTGGGACGATCCGAGGTCTTATCAAATTTGGCCACTCTACGGCAGGCGTGAACATCTGTCTCGCTCAACGGGCAATTTATTGTATGGCATAAAGTTCTGAACAGTTCAAGAACGTTCTCCTTACGAGTCTCAGGAACGACGTGTATTTCCAGGTTACGACTACGCGATATCTTATCAATGGAGTTTACCATTCCGCGAATATCATTCAGCTCCTTCTGAAGACGAGAGTGTTCGACCTCTAATACCTTTATTTGCTTGTCTCTAGCTTTGATCTCATTCTTAAGATCGTTTTGTTCAGCAGAAAGAAAGTCTGTTGTAACTGTAAAATCATCCTTTAATTTCTGCATAGAAGATCCGATCTCGATTTCAATCATTTTCTTAATGTCCTCTCTCAGAAAAGCCCTTAGATTAGACATAAACATGGATGCAGGGGCGAGTTTGTGGTCCAAAAGGCGACTAATCGTGTCCAGTGAAAGAGTTTCACTCGCTCCTGGGGCACAAGCCAGAGTACTATCTGCGCCCGAACCCGAGGCTATGTTATCATAAGACATATCCAGGTCCGGCACGAAGGAATTCCTCGCTCTTACCGGGGTGTCATCTTTGACCCTCCGTTTAGTGACATTCATACAAGAGGGACATCCCAGGGACGCCAACTCAGTTGTTGTCAGCCTCGATGCATCCACCGAATTTACTCCCAGGCACGGCTTGCAGTAGTAAGCAGCACACACGTTACATTTCAGCAAATCACCCTCTGCTCCCCCGTCGAAACAGCCGTGGCAATTCATTGAAGGAAACGCAAAGCAGTTCTTCAAGCGTACAAAATAACAGTAATTAATATTACTTTGGCAGATTTTTTGCTTTGTGGTGTGGTATCCCTAAGAATAGTTTTGGTTGCTTCCGTACGAATGATATATGTCAACTGTCACATACGTCAAACTTCACAATGTAGGGTAACAGATATATAATAAATATGCGGGTATTTCGAAACTTGAATGACAACGGGCGAAGCGACCAAACAATATTTCACGTTTATTCTTCACTGATTGTTCGCATAACACTGCGTTTAATCGAAAAACGTAGAATCCACTTTCTCAGCAGCGAGATGAAACAATTATTCGGCACAATAACACGGAAATTATGTACTTTTCTAAATTTCAAGAAGGAGCAATCAAAATGTACAACTTCACTCAACAACTACCCGAATTTATGATACAATTACGGTTTGCCTAAATACATGTCCATTGCGAAAAACAATCGATGTTTTGGAAACATCTAATTAACCGATCGATGCATTGCATCAGAAAAAACATCGATGTATATTTTAAATGTCCATCCCTAACTCTAACTAAAAGCATATTAAATGGTTTTGTAGAATGTAATTGCTTGTATGATTTACCATGTATTGTAATAATGAACGCGTCTCATCTAAATTTCGCACAACACCAGCAGACTAGAAAAGTGTACGTTTAAATGGCACTAACGAATTAATTTTGCGAAACATTAACTTTCCTTTTATACAATCGTCTAATTTAACGCAGTTTTACTTTTATTATACCTTTTTAGCGCCACCGAAAATGGATGGTTGGAACGGGAACTTTAATTTTAAACAGAACAGTCAGTAGTTTCGGATTTGATTTTTGCGACAACTGACAGGGCGACAGCTGACAGGGATAATTCGGTATACATTTTATAGTCGTAACAACACAGAACCTCTCAAGTTAGCAATGTATATTCCACACACATATATCACGTCTTTATCCCTTACGAGGTAGACGGAGTCTAAGGTAACAAGACCTAAAGGCCACGTTTAGCGTGATTGTGGGGGTTTAAGTGGAAAGGGGAATCAAAATAGTTATGGGTTGCTAGCCGCATCGCCTATAACATGATTCGTATGCCTATTCCCTCGATAGGCTTTTACCATCTGCGCGGGAAGAGAATCAACTGGTACATTTGGCCAGAGCGATGCCAAAATCCAATTACAGGTAGACGATTAACTCACAAATACTCATTGTATTATAAATGACACTCAACTAACTAGTCAAACGGTGCCAGCGCGTTATGAAAGTGCTCCACATAAAGTTTGGCGTTAGTGCTAAATCTAATTATAAAGTTTGGCCCCCGTCGAGATGACGCGAGCGCTGGACAAAATGCAGTTGACCAAAAACTAGCCACGCGTTTTTGATTTATTATTCGGACGCGGTGAATTTTTATCTCACTATTTTTATGGGTACACTCATAGTGTACTTTACCGAACCAGAAATAAAGTTTTCATGACTGTGTTAGATATGATAATGTAATCTGCGTTATTAAATTAGGAAAGCACTTGAAAGATACTTGAGGCAGCGGTTAGATGAATCGATCCTTTTAATTAGGTACTCGGACTATAAAATTCGTGTGAACCAACCTCTGACAAGGAACAAATGCTAATTAAAAATATACTTTCATTGCCATAATAAGGCTGAATTTCACACGAAATTCAACACAGTATCGTTTTACCGTGTATAGTGTTTCTAAATGAATGCGTACATTCACATTTCAAGTGCGATTTTGAAGTATAATTACACTGCGGACGGATTTAGCTTCCGGGATTTGCATGAAACCATTACCATGCAGCATAGTCGTGTAATTGGTATAATACTTTATGCGTGCACTTACATTCTTTGTTTACTTTTATGATGTAAATCTTGCATGCATGCATGTCACTTTAAAGAAACCTGTAAAATGCCGACGGTATTTATTTTACTCGGGACCGAGACTCTTTTTACCAAAAAAGCTATTTTGCATTGCACCCGACAGTGACCCAACTGGTCAGCGAGACGAAGCGGCACCGTCAGTTGTTTTGGCAGACTCGCAGCCTGCGCTCGCGCCGCGGCGCGCACACGTCTTACGCGAATTTTTAATTTGAAAAATCGCTTTCACTAAGACAACCAAGTCTCCGATCGTGAAACGGCCCGTGGAAACTTGCGTTTATTTTCGGACAGCCTGAAGTTTGTTTAAATGTGACGTTTCGTTTAGTTTGTTTTTATTATCGGACGTTAACATTTACCGCTTGTTTATTTTATTATCGACTTATTGTCTTCAACACATAATTTACACAAGTGCTCCGTTTGATATGCTTTAGTCTTCAATTGAAACTAACGATCTTTAAAATGTTTGTGCGTGAGATCATACACGACGCGCATCATTATCGTTCGTTATCAAACTTTATCTCCTTTATCTTTGATGACCTTGCCATTTCTTACCATAACGGCTTCGGGGAATTAACTTTTTATGTCATACCCTATTCTTGTCTGAGTGTGTGTTGATGTTTACTAATAGTAAATCAGTATACACAGTGACAGCTGTAGGGTCATCAACAATCAGGTCGGCCGGTTTCTAATGTCCACATGTGTTCCGTATGCGACGCACGATTCAATCTTCGGTGGGCTCTTGTGTCATGAACTGCCATTACAATTATTTAATGGATTCGTCCTATATTGCCCTTCTCATCATTCTCTATTGAAACTTATTACACTTGTAACGCGCTGTGATTGATTTGAACATCGTCTTGTACATAGATGATATTTTATATTTTAATGCGCGTATCCATCAGTTCGGAAGCAACTCGACGATTCTCATATTCCCTTACAGTACTTAATGTATCAAATAATACGTGAAAATTAGCTTTAGTTCGGTTTGAAATCTCTTCGAGCACACACCCTTACATCGATCTATTTACCCACATAGCCTTCAACGCCTTTTATAGTGTACTTAATTATTTTTGTTTGTCGTTTTTCATTTATATATTGGCCAACATCGTGCCGAAATCATCTCAGGTTCATTTGAATAGCTTCAATTAGGATCTCCAAGTTTTTGCTCGTTTACACATTAGGTACGGACAAGTTGACATATTTGGTAAGCGTTGAACGTCAACGGTCTTTATTGCGCATATTAAAGTGGTTAAACGGAATGCCTACAGAGAAAAACTTCTGAATTGCGAAAGCTCCTTGACAAACTTTGGTTTATTTCGATAGTAAAAGTGTAAAAACTGAGTGTTTTTGTGCTGTTGCCAAAATGTCAATCCGCTTACGCTATCTCACATATTTGAGTCTAAGTTCGGGAATAAAATCGAAGTAGATTCTGCGTTGTATTGTATTTGTCAATCATCGCGATACTATTCATCCTTGAATAGATCATTTACACACGTCTTACTACTCACTACTCATCGTCGGCGTCTGTCAATAAATAAACTACTGCGTTGTAGACACACTTTGTTTGGCTTAACAATTTGATTGTGTTGAGATCTTTTTATAATCAATGGCTAACCAATTAAATTCGGATGTTTTCTGAAGGTCGAGAAATCTTGTTTCTTTTTGGGTGCGTTATTTTCCCATTCAAGGCTGGGTCCATCTGGTTGGCGCACCTATAATATCGACTTTGTACATGTCAGATGCGTCATGAGGTAGCGGCTACCGCGACAGTGTTTACACACGCTCTAGGACCTGCGCGTGAGTCACTCGTGTCCGCTGCCAGGTGATAGTGTGCACTTGTTCAACCAGTGTGTATTTTACCAGCTGTAGCAGCGCCTGCTCTGTTATTGTTTTCTTTGCACGCCTGTTTCAGTGTCTATCGGTTATTTGCTCTAATATTTTATTCATGTTTTTTACTAGACCCGCTTCATAAACTCGTGATACTCAATGGTGCAAAAAAACTTTGATTACTTCATCGGAACTTTTAAAATCATTACAAATGAAGCGTATGTGTTAATTGGTAGTGGTGTCACCACGTACAACGAATTCTAGTCAGTGATGTGATTTTGGTGATTGCTCAAAATGTTTTATGAAGTTTTGATTGGACTCTGCGTGATCGCTTACTTAATATTGAAATACTTGCGAACGGCTCCTTGTGAAAACATAGAAAATGCGAACTATTCAAAAATAACAAATGCCGAAGAAAGTACATACCCTACTTGCGAAGAAACACCTGTAAAGGAGAAACCAATACCGCCTCAGAAACCAGTAGCAAAATTAAAAGAAGAGGGACAAACTGTTAAAGCCACTAATGGTGATATTTCGGTACAAGTTTCAACAACAAATAGCGTTAAAAGTGAAGATGTTATCTCACCTAGTGCATTGTTAAAACAGCAACGAGCTAAAGTACTCAATAATGCTAATTTCAAACGTGAGAGTCCGCCGAAAGAACGGCTAACCGAGTTTCTGGAAAAAACTATTTTAAACGATGACAAAATACAAACGATAATACATAACCTGTCGTTAGGCAAATCAGAAAGTGATCATGAACCACAGATACTCGATTTTAATATAACGCCTGTTGATGTAAAACCAGTTAAGCCGCAATCGATAAGCGATAAAGCATTGAGTCTCCAAGAATCTATTCATAATATTTCGGATAGAGTAAAGAAATTAAACAGTATTAACTTAAATAAGAAACCAGAATTAGAAAGAAATGATTACGATGAAGACAAAGTACAAGAAGAAAAACCGTTCCTGAAACGTCTGCAAAAACAGGGCGCTATTCCAGCCACTCTTAATTTTGGTTCAGTTATAGGTGAATTAAAGAACAAGACCAAAAACGGGGGACTGAAACCTGTGTTTAGGAAATTTGACGCAGACAACGTCGATAACGCACAGGCATGTTTATTATCTATCATTTTTATTAATATCTTTGTAAGGTCATGCAGTTTTTTTTTGTTACTTCAGGGACGAAGGAAGTTTAAAAATATGAGTAAATAAAAGTTTTAACGAGTGTATTTTCCGGTTGCATTCGTTTCCTCAGTTTTAAAGGTTACGGTAATTATTGCTGCCTCGCTTATTTCTTCGTCATTCAAGTATTTGCATGCTCTGCACGGTTTGTCAAATATTAGTGTAATCTGAAAGTATTGTTGGAAAATATAAAGTTATTCGACTAAGACAAGTTAAAACTGCCAGTTGATCCAAGAATCTTCTCTTCCTGTAGTATCATGTTTCTGTTATTATATTGTGCTTCATACGTTGCAATGATATATAACACGTTACGCAATATAGCGTGACAATATACCGCGAATGTGGATCAAATGTTAATACGTAACAATGGGTGTTGAATGTTAACGCATATCTTGGTTTGCAAAAATCTCTTAATTGTGATCTTTCACACTTTTTTATCATTTTGATTTCACAGTCAGATGGGTTGGGTTGTATCTGTTGTAATTATCTCTACTCATTAAGAAATGTTCTTTTCCTTATTGTAACAACTACTTTTATCTAGATGGCATTATAGCATTTTTTCTCTACTCTAGTTGCCAAATAACCGCTACATATAAAGCGAATACGAATTCAGTGCTTTTGCCTCACCGTACAGTTACTATAGTTGATTCAATAACTAGCATAACTTATCAGATGATAATTCTTAACAAAATTAAACTTTTTATCCACATGGGCTGTTGTCTTTCAACTGTAAGTTTTCAAAGATAATTTATCTGTTATTTGTTAAGTTTAATTTTTAATTGTACCTTGAAACGAGTTCAACGAGAATTATGCAAACTATAAATGAGATGCTCATAGCAGCGTAGATGTCATAATTATTAATCATTTGGCAACAGTTTAATGACGCCTTGATTATGTTGTGTTGTTTATTGTTTAGTGATAGCGCTCGGTATAGTTAGCCTGAGGACAGTAATAAAGGAGCAAAGAAGTGGTCATAAATTAAATTGTATCTTTCCTTTGTTGCAGGACTCCTTAAATGCTGCTGTCGATGAAAACAAGAAGGCACAAATCGACGACAATGAGCTGGGAAACAACATCCTCGCCGACAGACGAAACAAACTCGAAACTGCGGCACAGGTAAATAATTTTAATATTTATAAAGGGGGAAACATAATTTTAAACAGCTTTTCCCTGTGTTTAGTGCGTAAACCATTGGTGTAATAACAAAGCTTCGGTTGGTGTTTTCCTTTTTTGATGATGTGTTTTAATTACGTCAAATAATACGTCGGTAGGTGGTATTATTAGATTATGTTTGATTTTATATGAAATGCATTACAAAACCTTAGCGATAAAAATCAGTGAAATAAAGGTATTCG
This sequence comes from Pandemis heparana, assembly GCA_963854515.1. Taxonomy (NCBI): domain Eukaryota; kingdom Metazoa; phylum Arthropoda; class Insecta; order Lepidoptera; family Tortricidae; genus Pandemis; species Pandemis heparana. Next base: position 11,105,314 of record OY978018.1, on the reverse strand, counting down.
AGAAATCGATTCTATATAGTAAGGTTTCGTTCTCTTTTTTAGTTAATATTGCTAAGGATGTATTTTCTGTCGATATACTGTCATTAATACCCTTCTTTTCCGACTCGAGACACGTTTTGGCTTGCCACTTTATAAACTTAATAAAAAACTACCAGCTACAATAGTATTCGTACGTGAGCTAATCCAATTCTATTTATGCGGCAATTAACTTACAAATACACCTTATGCAACGGAGAACGCGTAACGTCGAGTAGGAATGCCGTTTAAATTATCGTCCGACCTTACAAGCCCTGTTTTCAATGCGAAACAACGTTAATGAGGGTATCCTTAAGAACCACTCTAAAAGGCAATTCGCGAAAGTTCAAGGGACACGCTAATTAAGTGGTGTGTTTATTCCGCTGTAAATAAATCTTTAAAGGTTCTTTCCGCCACGAACCGTGTTTCTGCGGGTGATCCCGAGGTCTGCTTGCAATAGTCTCCCATTCCTCTGACCGCGCTCCCACACCATGTGTTTGAAGTGTCAAAAAGTCAAGTGTGGCAGCGCCATAATGAAGCGAAGTTTTAAGCAGCAGGTCTACTAGAAATTAAAAAATCTAAGTTTGTTTCGTGCCGTTCCGCTGAAACTAATAGTAATTTAGGGAGGCAAAACTACTAGATCTTGAAAGCTGAATTTAAGATAGTAGGTAATGTAATTACAACAAACCTGATAACTCACGTATAAAAGCCGAAGGAATGCTCCGACAATAATTGTTAACAAGTTCTAATGTGTTAAAAAAGTGGTGTTCAAATCTCGCCTAGCAAACAAAGTCAGGTGACTAAAAAGCTGAGGTGTTTTTAGGCCAACGTATGAGTATTGTGATTCAACTACTACCCCGCCAGCATCTAGCGGTCGCGGACGTCTGCTATTTTAACTATTAGTTCTTTTTTATTATTTCCTTACTAGCTTCTGCCCGCAACTTTGTCTGCGTCGAATTATATATATAAACCTTCATCTTGAATCAATCTATCTATTAAATAAACCGCATCAAAATCCGTTGCGTAGTTTTGAAGATATAAGCATGCATAGGGACAGACAGGCAGCGGAAAGCTACTTTGTTTTATACTATGTAGTGATGGTTTAATATTTGCCGTTTTTGCTTTGTTTCTATTTGAACTACATAATACTACCCCAACCTGAAATGTAGTGCTTATTTTGTGACTCGGCAGAACAAAGACAGCTTCGACATTCCTCGTCATCACTTACCATCAGACTAAGGTTAAATTCAACACTCAACCCATTTACAGTTAAAACTAATATTTTCTCGGAATCTGAATGGTCGCGTAAATCGCAACAGCGTGAGTAAGTGATACCGATGATTCACTCACTCGAGCGAAATCAATTCGTAACTGTGCATTCAATTGTATGATTGAAACCTAACGCTCCTCGGCCAAATGTGCAAAACAACTCCGTCTTTGCGACATATGGGCCAGTTCAAAGTACTATGTTCTGAGCGTTTCAGAATTTTAGCTAGGTAATTTGTTTTGTGGGAGTTTCCACACATGATTTATGTATGTGTGCTACATTATATATCATCTTTATGCAAATGGGTTAATGTTTGTTTTTATTAATTACATATTTGCATGAAACGGCCGTTAATATAATTTTATATAACAAGTAATTAGGTTGTAAGGCTTACGTTCTTTGTGTACACTCTATTATTTTACTTAATTATTTACTTAATACGTTTAATTACTATAAATAATGCGCGTGCTTTTTTTTTAAAAAAAAAACACGCTAACTCAACTATTTTTCAATGTCGATACTTGACACTAATGTAAAGACGTCCAAAAGTACTCCGTTTATAAATTATGTCGTTTAAGTCATGGTCTCCTGCGTGTGCTTTAATTGGGGAAGTCTCGAGGAGTACTGCATCCGCTGTATCTTGTGTTACGAAAATCGACAAATATTTCCATACAGTAAAACCAATTTGCATGCTAGTCTGTGACTCCACCGTCTACCCACAAACACGTAATTTTGACGTGATAGCGTCTTATAAATTGATGATTACCGGCTGCACGCACGAAAAAGTGTCACGTTCCGCGTGACGTCAGAGCTAGCAGTTTTCATCAATGTTTCTTTATGACGTTATCACGTAAAACTATCGTTCGTAAACCGACTTTACGGACAATACAGGTTTTTTTCTTGAAGCTGTGGTTTTGGTTGACTGACTGTTGTTGATAACTCTTAATTTTTCCCAAAAGTCTAACCCCTCTGAATTTGCAGGGTTGGCGCAAACGCGTGCCGCAAAGCGACGCCTCACTCTTCACGGTCGCGGGTCGTCTTGAGCGCGATAAAGTCACGGCCACGCCGCCGCTCACGCCGCCGCCTGTGCCGCCATCCGCTCCCGCTACGCCCTCCTCTCCCGGTGTGCCCATCGCCAACAAGTTCAGGTACTGTACTACATTTTTTTTATCTAGATCTTGCGCTAAGGCGTGCTGGGGATGGTCGTCACTGATCTTGCGGGTGGTAAGACTTTAAAAGATCGTTACCATTATTACTCGATGATCCTGCCCCGATACAGCGTATGCGCCGCCGAGTTCCGATGTGAAGAGACAGTCAATGGTATTATTACTGGCACGTGAGCTATCTTAGCCCCCTAGGTTAGCAACGCATCTGTAATGCCCCGGTGTTGTGCCATCAAGTGACCCACTGGCTTGTTTGACTTGTATAAAAAAAAAACTTGGAGGTTGGAGGTCAAGAGCGTTTTATAAATACGAGAATCAGTATTGACAAAGATTAATTATGAACAGAGTGAAAATGAAAGTTAAACTGATAGTTAATATTGTGTCGGTTACGAAGAACAGGAAACATCATCATGATAAATAAAAATATTGCTAACATTTACGCCGGAACTTAGAAGATTAGATAAAATATTTAACTCTTACGTATTTTTTTGACGTCGACGTTGATAATTTAGAAAGTATTTAATAGTAATTTATTAAACAGTAGTTTCCCGAAGATACTTGATTTAAAGCCAGGGTAAATTAGGTACAAAACCTAAGGTGACTAACATTCATAATGCGTAAATGGAAAAGCTCACCACAGTATTACGTTCTTGGCACCGCTCTGTTTTGTGGTAGGTATTTTAACTTTCTTTATTAGATTTTTCCGGGTTCATTGCCTTGCAATTATGTCTTGAAGATGGGCAATTAAAAAGAAACATTTAGTATACATTGTATTGACACGTTTATTTTTGAAATGAAAACTTCTTTAGCGGCGCTGAGCACTTTCTGGGATGGGTAAAAAATGTTAAACTCGCGTCAGGCGTAAGACGGAGGGAGAGTTTAAGTACCTGGATACCAGATCCTCTAAGAGCTTATTTTGAAATACGAATGACGATTTTTGAAGTGCTTTTTTGTTGAGTCGTGGAGCAAAAGAACTTAGGGCATCAGCACATTGTTAGAGGTTTGTCAATATAAATAATACGTACGTTTTTTTTTTTTGTAAGCGGCCAGTACGGTACGCGTCTTGAGCGTCATGGAGGTTACAACATTAAAATCTAACCTAAGCTGCTGTTTTCACTTCTGCCGGCACTCTCGGAGTGCTACCCGTAGCTTTTTTAATTTGGATGGAATTATGTTGTATCTTGGGCGCTATTTTATTAATGTTAATCGTGCCTAATAAATAGTTGTAAGAGTTGAATCAACTCGCTGACACTTATTTAATAAGCGCAGAAGATTTAAACATCTGTATATTTCAGATCTCGCAAGCAACCCTCATCGCCGACCAATGGCTTCGCTTCGGGTCCGCTTCGGTCGGCTTCGTGCGCCGTCGTGTGCGCAGACAAGCCGAAAGAGACGGCGCGACCGGATCGGGAGTCCTTTAAACGGAGCCACAGCGTCAGCGAAAGCATCAGCAGTCGGCTTGACGAGAGTGAGTGCATTGACGAACTAAGGACATGAAATAGCCATAAATATTATCCGAATCTGCATGCTTATTACGTAACTCGCTCGCAATCGCCATCGTGTTAATTTTGACAGTTCTTGTATGAATGTGACAGCTAGCTGATATATGAACTGTCAAAATGAAGAGGATGGTGATTGCGAGCTAGTTACGTAATGAGCTTGCTGACTACGGCGACTGATTCGGTTTAAGTGTCAGATATCTATGATACTACCGTGTCAGTTTATCCACGAAAAATGAACAGTGATGGTATCATTGATATGTGAGTGGATCAACCTATTTCTTGTTGTTATTCTGTCTCGTTAATCGTAGAAGAAGAGGGTTAACACTGCCGCAAAAATACATGTTTGGCAATTTTTTAACCTATATACTTACCCCCTTCTTCATAAACGCTCTATAGGCTTCTGATAACTTAGCAATCGTTTATCCTTATCCGTGAAAGGTAAATGTCAAAGTGATTGCTAAGATAGCAGAAGCCTATAGAGTATTTATGAATAAGAGTGTTACGGTTTAAATTAAAGAGTGACTGAGTAGACCGTAACCATAGCAACGAATGACAAGAAAAATTGATTCATTTATTAGAAACTTGTCAAAAATTAGACGACTTGTCTCACTATTGTAGATCAAAGCGAATCAAACAATACCCAACAAATTATCATACGTTCGCGTTTTATCTTCAACTAGGTATTAAAAAATGCCGTTCTCTTTCAGTGCGACATCAAATATTTTTTTATCTACTCATTTTATTTCTTCTCATTTTGCGTTTGTTCTTTATGGCCGCAATTTTTTTTTTATCGTCCAGAAGATGAATCACCCGGGGCTGAGAAGTCGGGGTGCACGGTCCGGGTCCCTCGGGCTGACGATGAGACCTTCCAGGCCTTCTTCACACCTGTCATGGAGAAGGAGAGGGTCGCCGAGAACGAGGTCGATGTTGATTTGGACGCCATCGACAGTAGTTCACGGCAGATGTAAGTATTTGCTGTCCTCATGTCATGTCGCCATCAGACAAAATAAGAGTGTTATTACCCATGGCATTACTACGTGGCACTACTGACCAAAATAAATATCATAAATGGGAGGTAGGTTTAGTTTAGGTTAGATTTACAGCAGGCCCAAAAATAGGAGGCCAAAAAAAATACCCAGAAATAGGAGCTCCGCTAGCTCCGGCGACTTTGTTAAACTTGTATTTTTTTTACAAAATACAAAAGACTTTATTTGTTCAACATAGGTACAAAAGTAGGTACAGGTCTTACATTATCATGTGTAGCATCACCATGTTGTGCCATAAGGTATACCATATGCCAAATATGTGGTCTACCACCCTAAGGTTAAAATTCCTTTGCACGTCACAATACATAACGTCGATAACAAAGGCTGTCAACTTGAAAGTTCGACTTTAGCGACATTTTGCAACAACAAATGTTAGGAAGTTGGATGAAAAGTAGTAGACCACTTATTTGGGCGACCGTACATGATTGAAGGCGTGCGTGATTTTGAAATAGAAATCTTTGGACAGTAGTACCACTCAGTAGGGCCAAGGGCCATAAAGGTAAAATAGGGAGTGTCTATAGGTAAACCGCTTTAATGAGTCCTCGCCCGCGCGGGTACAGGGGCGCGGGGTAGGACGACAAAGGGGATCGAGAGAGGTGCGGGTGGTGCTTTGTATTTTGTTTCTATTGTTATGAAACGTAACAAAAATTGAATAATTGCCTCGATTAAAACAAGCGCGTAGCTAATTAAGCAGTTAAGTAAATAAGACACGATAATACTACGGAATGTTTCAATTTTCTTTGTATAAAAATTCTCACGCTATTTGAGCTCGACGTGTGGGCTAGTTGCCAATATTTTCGACGACATTGTCAAGAGGCGCCGTGGCTTAGTTGGTTAAAGCGCCTGTCTAGTAAACAGGAGATCACGAGTTCGAATCTCGTCGGGGCCTGCCATGTGGTGTATCTTTTTGTATTTTTAAATTTCTTTTTATTGTTTGCAATTATGATTATAGGTTTTTTTGTTGATGCGATGGGAATTAACGAACGACTGCGAGAGATAGTGGTGTAATTTGAAAACATCGTTAATCAGTTTTGTTTTTGTTATTATAGTTGTTTGACAATGTTTATAGGTATTTCGGCCACAAATGTGACAATTTTAAAATGTAAATGTATAGTTACACGGTACATACACAACTTCTGTTTACCGGTGCATTTATTTAAACAAACGACCGAAATAAAACCTAACACACACATCGAACACTTTATTGTTTATTTGTTATTCTGCCATAGAGATAGACAAGCAAACTTTAAAAAATAAAACTTTTGTAGTTCCTGTCTCTGATGTTACTTTATTTCCAGAATACCGAAATCATTATTATGTATTACGAAAGCTGAAGTTTGAACGCGTTTTGTTTAAACGGGCGTTTTTCCCGCACAATACATTATTTATTTACTTAGACGTTTCGTTCACCAATAATGAATGATTACTTAAGTGTATAATGTTTTTTTTAGGTTGGCCAACGACTGGGCGAGACGAGCCAAGCGCGAGCGCCGGCATGCGGCGTCGAGGAATCCTCTAAAGGCTTTAGCGGCTCGAACTGACTTGAGAGAGGAATACTCGCCGCCTCCTTCTACCAACATTCGGGACCAGCTGATAAAGGAGAAAGGTCCGTACTTTTATTGTTGCCTATTGTTTGTTTGGATATTGGAACTAAATGTGTTCAATGACGACCATTTTCAAGTTTGATTTAGGATACAAGTGCCGGCACGTAAGTCTAGCGATGACCGTTGATGCGCAGTAGTCGAAAATAAGGTATCGCGGGGGAATGCGGGTGTCGCGGGCGGGCGTACACCACGTTAGACTTACGTGCCGCCACCTGTACAAGGTTTCACATTTCTTCTTGGTCTTTCCGAATGCGCTGGTAGCTTAAAAAAAAGACATGTTAAAGAGCCCTTGGCGGCTTATTTGCAAAATAAAATTTTGATTTGATTTGATCCGCTCGCCACCTCATATCCAGCCCGGCTAGTTCGAGAGCGCGCGAGATAGACTATCCGTCTCTTTCTAAAACAAAAAGTAAGAAAAAGACTGGCAACATATCTCGCGCGCGTATACGTGCCGGCGCGTAAGTTAAACGATGACGAGTCACGTTCACGTGGAGGGGATCTGCGCACCCACAGATACAAGATCAGAATAGACTTACGTGCCGGCACTTATAATTTGTATGTACATGAGTGAGTATTGGTTAATTTGTGTTGATTTGTATTGTTCAGCGACAGCCAACTGCGGGCTGGCCGCGGAGGCGCTGGCGGCGCTGGCGACCAAGGAGGACTTCTCGAACGTGGCGCTGCGCAGCGCCGCCGCCGCCGCGCCGCCCGGGCCCGGGACCAAGCCGCTTATGCTACTACAGGTCAAGGGCCGCCGGAGGGTGCAAGTGAGTACAACCTCCAACAATAATACCTGCTAATTTTTACAGTGTCAAGGACTACTTTTTACAGTGTCAAGGACTACTTTTTACAGTGTCAAGGACTACTTTTACAGTGTCAAGGACTACTTAAATTATAGACAAAATTGACATTATTCATTATTCATTACCTACATTATTATTATTGTTTTTTACATTAAGTTGACATTGCTATTATCATTATCATTATCATTATTATCTATAATTGTTATTATTTTATTTTTATCAATATTGTTGACCATTTTAATTAAATATCTACCCGTGTTAGTTTAAAATATGTTTAAATATTTGTACACTTGCTTGCATGCTGAATACAAGGACTATTTTTACCATTTAAGGCGGATGCTCGCGTTAGCTCATTGTAAAAGTCCCGTTAGATGGCGCTATAATCAATTTTGTTGGTTTTTTGTAGTTTTTAGAAGATTCTTAATACATTTATAGATTCTCAATTGATTTGCGCACACAATTTAATACGGCCGATTTTTTGAGACCACACTCAAATGGTAACAATGCACCAATTCCGAGAATAGCTGCACAAACGCTGGTGTCACTAACGAACTTATACAGATACTAGGTCTTACACACACATGCAAATGGGAGGCGCTAGCTGGTGGGAAAATATTGCAACACCTTGCTAAGCTATTAGCGTAACTTTTCACGCTATATTTACGTTTTTATATCAACTTTACTTTTACCAGAAATTTTACAAATCTATACGTGTACAAAAGTAAGTCGTGTTATTTAACTATTGATAACTTTGGAATGGCTGCACGGATTTTTATGATTTTTGATTTGTTGGCTTTCTCTCTTCCACGAATAGCCGAATATGTAATCAAATATATGAAAAATGCACTAAAAAACTTAAATTTTTCGTATGCAGCGCCATCTCAGACAAAAACTGACTTTCGAATTTTTATTTGCCAGCTCAGCTAGTTATAAGTATTATATATGAGTGTAGCAGATGCAAATATGTGAATCAATGCCACCTTCAACCCTTTTTGAATACCAGGAAGTCGATTTTTTTGTACTTTGTTAGAATGAGGGCTATCGTATTTGTACTCACTAGTTGGCGCCACTGTAGAGAAAGGTATATCACATTATTCAGGATTTCTTTCAATTAATATTTAATAGCAAGCTATTTATTACCCAGTGTTGCATGGTCCCATTTATCTTCTAAATTAACTGCCATTTTATTTGCCTGCTTAATTTGGCTCCTAATGTTCAAAGCTCTTCTTTTATCTTTTAATAAACCTGTCGTATGTCTGCGATAATAATCGGAAACAATCTTAATAACACTAAAACTTCGTTATGCAAAGCCGGAATATGCAACTTGTAGGTACTACTAATTTTACGTTTCTGTATAATACCTCACGTTACAATAGCGCCTCTAGCGGCAAATTCATATGCCGTCATTGCTAGTACCTATTAGTATGTAGGAACCTGCGATTCATATTTGATATTCGCTCACACGTAGAGACATCATCATCACCATCGTCTGACATTTTATTAATACTCTTATGCATTATAACTTATAAGCGTTTCGTCTGGGGCATAGTCTAAACAGCTAGCGCCGTAAGGTAGGTATTGTCGTTTCGAGTCAGGCGCGCCTTTCGTAAATAGGTAACTTGAGAATGAGCCTGGTTGCAGCGATGAGACGAAGTCACTCGTGCTAGCCATTCTGATCCTTTCACCAAAATGCATTGCAGTATAGGTTCAGACAACGGAAATAATTACGCATAGCGGGTAGGAACTACGTCTGAATGCTTCTTGGCCTAGGGGTTTAGTTAGGGGTTTGGTTAGATAATTTTGTTCCAGAGTTGTGAGCTGCCTTTTTTAAGTTATGTCCTTATGTCATCATAATTCATATTTATAGTAATTCATCGAGCGCATAAAAGGAAAAAATGATATTAGATAATTATGATGACTTTGCAATAGGTAGGTACGTCAAAAAAATTATGACAACTCCAAAACAAATCTAATCCATCTGAACTCGCTTTTACTTACTATAATACTTACTTCCACAAAAGTCCAACTTCATCCGTCGATGGTTTTGATTAGCGTTACCTAGAGTGGGATAAAGCAGAGTACTACGGTGTCTAGTCCACACGCGAAAAAACAAAATTGCAGCTCGACGCGTATTATATCAGCGCTTTCCTCATGAGCCTACTCTACATACAATATATTATGCGCAACTAGTTGTGCCATTAGGAATTTCGGATCAATAAAAATAAGAATTCTCATTTGAGATGGTAAAATTAGGTTAGGTTCATTAGGTATTTTCAAATACCCGAAGGGCAAACTGAATAGAAATAGGAACCCCGCTGTCGACCTTACGGAGGAGTGAAATTCCTAAAAGCACAACTAGTTATGCATAATATAGAGTAAGGCCCATGAGGAAAGCGTCATACATTTAGTCAAAAATCGTGTGCATAAAAATGAGATAAAATTTAGCTAGCGTCGTGCTGCAGCTATTGCGCCTGTACTGCGTGTCGACCAGTGAACCAGAACCATATTTTTTTCGATCTTTCTCGTGATCTACCGTTGTCCACCTGGTTTTTGATGGAGCTCCGCTCTTGGGCGGAGCTCCTTTTTTCTGGGTATTGGAAGCTGGGTATTGGTTTTCCGGGTGGACAAATTAGGTGGGCCACGGGTAAGTCCCTATATTTTTCTAATTGGTATTGTAGGTAGATATTCGACTTTGTGTTTGATATCTAAAGTCGAAAAAACGTGCACGCTGCCATAGTAACTATGGCGTCATGGCTACTACGAACGAAATCATTCGACTCATAAGTAAATGCGCCACGCAACATGTGGTATGAGCACACAAGGGCTAATTTATCAAAGCGCTGGAAGTTAAAAAAAAGATATATTTCTCAAATAAAACTTTCAATTTGATTTGATACCAAATACCAGTGAGATGTCACTTTTGAAATAATTTGTATCACTATTCTATTCAGTATTCATAAACATTTGACACGCTGTAACAGGTATACGAATAGTTTTATCCGTACTATGTACTTATTCCTGGGTAGTGACAAATCAAGTCCTGACACATTGTTGAACTTTTTCACAGCAAATGTCTTAGTGAAGTTTCATTTTGATTGAACTGACAAGAAAATTCAATGTGCTGTTGACCGCGTTGATCGTGAAAACGTTCTACTGTAGGTTAGAAATATAGGAACCCATCCCGGAGCAAACTTGGAGTAAAAGCGTTTTCAGTCAAATTTCACGAAATTTTAGTTTGATGGAGATTCAAGTCTCTTGAAGTCTTGATACCTATTGTTTTCATTTGGGCATAACTCCCTCAGAATTACATGATTCCAGTAATGATCAAATTTATATATTTCTATTTCCATTATGTTTTCTAAATGCGATAAGTTCTTTGAAATAACACACACTGACTAGTTACTGATAATTATGCCTAACTAATTATAATTCTGAGAGAGTTATGCTCACACAAAAACCATACCAAGATACTGAAAATTCATACAAAAATTTTGTGAGAAGTACCTACTGAAACTACTTTTTCCTCAAGTTTTCCTGCAGGGCTCTTTTATTGATAGTACATACTGTAGCATTAAGCTAACACAAAAAATAAACACGTAGAATTTCACATCAAATCACACTTTATTCAATCACCTTGAGAATATAAAAAGAAACACAATATAATAAACACAGTTAAACACGGCTTAAAAATAAACACTATACAGTTAGAATAGGGTTTAGGGTTGTCGAGTTGTTGGCGTTAGAAAGTTGGTAAACCGAAATAAACACCCAAAATAAAGATGGCCTGCCAAGGGCTTTTAGAATTTAGAAAAGTTGGGAATCAAAGACAAGACTTCGCATGAGCAATAGGTAAATTAAGCATTCGCTATGCAGGAAATTACATGGCAAAGAAATAGTTATTTATGCGCATAAACACCTTACCTTTTAATCTTCCTATAAAGCTATCTTTTAATTCGCCTATGAAAAGTCTTAGGTATAACCAAATTACACAAATTTATCAGTAAGTCTTAAAATTAACTAGTTTGGATAAATACGTAATAAATTTAAAAAAAGGAAAAGGTTAGAGTGTAAACCAGAATATTACGTCGAAGTGGAGCGGATCCCCCGTCACAGGATCCGATAGTCAGGATCCGGAAAATAAAATATTTGATAAATCACGTCGAGTAATTATTGCACATATACATGTGCCTTAGTAAAGCAGATGCTCGTCGCTGCCGTATATTGATGTACAGCACCAAAATGAAGGGAAAATCACCCCGTAAGGTGAAAGCTGGAAAGAAAACTGACATGAACCTATGCACCATGAAATAACCCACTATACTCAAAACGGACAGCAGAAATGAAATAAAACTCTTACCCGTTGCGAAAAATCCGGCTTGAATATAATTATGAATTCGTGGAATATCAACCCAAAACTTTTTACGGCTTGAAATATAAGGGCTTTCACGACAAATTCGTTTTACTTGAACCCAAAAACAGCTCTTCAACACAATTCAATCTCAATCTGTCCTTACACGGGAAACAAATCTGAATGACTTGTTTTCCTAGTGTCAATTTTGATATATTTTTTTCCTCAGAACATCAGTTTAAAATTTAAACATATCAGCCGAAAGAATTATACTCAAATAGCAACCAGTACGATATTCCACAGAAAAGTTATTACTATAAATTTATAACAAATAAGGCCACATTATCATGCAGCAATAATAATGCTGCAGACATCCCCCTACCAAAAGAAATTAAAATCGAATTTGGGAAAGAATACAACCATAAAAAGATCAAGAACTAATAAAATGTTAACACCTGCATTTAATTTTTTTTTTGACAACCCTAAAAATAACAACATGTCGACAACCCTAGCTGTCTAAAATTTAAACAGCCCTAAAAACCAAAATTTAACAAAGCACCAAACCACAAGTGGCAAGTAGGTAGGAACCTAAAGAACCATAGCCATATTTTAAAGTATTCAAAAAAATCAATGACAACAACCCATATTATATACCCATTTCCAAAACCAAGTGTCTCTAACTATACTAATTAGAGGTACACGGAAACCCAAAATCATATAATATATGAAACAACACAAACTAGCCGCTATAACTACTGGACAATAATAGCTAAAACTATTATTGAACGTTAGAAAAGCTAACTTACATTCACACACCGCAATCGCACCATAAAACAAAATAACCGCGTTTTTAATTGAAAGTAAATATAACGTGTAAGACAGAACCTAAAGTTGCGCCATCTACTAAACCTCCGAGGAATTAACTACATACCCTTGTATGTAAACAAGCAAAACCTAAGCTGACAAAATAAGTGTCACACAACAATGCCACCTATAATAAATTTCGGAAACAAAGTTTACAACGCCATCTGTAATACCAAATCTAAACCATCGCGGTTTGTCTAAGCTGAGAATAAATTTCAGCATTAACTTACAGACGCCCTCTATTAATTAACGTAGAACTAAAACACATATGTACAGTTAGCTACAAAAACTGGACACACTGTCACTAATAGTGCGATCGACTCGCTTCTACAATAACCTAAGCTAACCTAACTTTCTAATTAAAGAAGCACGAAAACTGGGTACGGACGCGACAAAGTATGAGTCGGCTCTTCCTCATCTTGAAGCAGACCATAACATCAGGACGTGGTCTTCGTAGAATCTAACCTAAACACACTAAATATACAACTTAGCCAACGAATAATTACATTAAGTTGAATAAATTACAAGATATCTGGCAGGTCCGACTTTCGTTGAATCCTCAAAACTAGAGTCTGACCTAGCAATGCCAGTACAAAGACATACAAGTAGTTACAACTATGATACAGTCGACTTGAAAAGACGACATCACACGTCACCAAAAAAAAATTGGCGAAATAGTTTAGAATTATTGAAAAAAAAGGTACAGTCAGTCTGGAAAAAAATCGTGAAGACTTCGAGAAACAAAAATAGAACGGGTAAAAAACAATAGATATTTTACCTAATGTTGGGAAAGAAAGAGAATAGGACGGACGATGCGTCTTTTGGAAATAAGGGGAAAATTACGTATCGAAGTGAATACTAGTGGAATGATTGGAGACCAGAAAAGAATTGGACGGACAATGCGTCTTTCGGAATTTAGGGAAATTATGTATTAAAGTGAATAACATACATTATTTGTCGAATGATTGGAGATCAGAAAAGAATAGGACGGACGATGCGTCTTTTGGAATTTAGGGAATTTATATACAAACATTATTATTTTAAAATATCTTTAACATGATAAGTACCAACGTGCGGAGAGTCTAGATCAGCTAGTTCATAAACTTGAGACGAAACACGCCGAATTACGCGACACGCCGTAAAACGAGGAGCAAATTTACCACCCCTTTCGATATCAGGGGTGCCCCTCTGGAAATTCCTACGCCAAACAACCTGACCAACTTCAAACAAGACAGGAATACGATTTCGGTTGTAATATCGGGCATTTCGAATAAAAGCATTCGTTAATGCGTCGGCGACTTTTGCGTAAACTTCCCGTAACGATCTGAGGTTTTCCGCACGATCATTCCGACTGTTATCCAACCCTGGGTTAACAGTCTGAACTCTTCTGCGACTACAAGGAACATCAACCTCACGTCCGTACATAAGGAAATTTGGGGAATAATTTGTAGCCAAATTAACGCACGAGTTTAAATATAATGCAACCTTCGGAAGTTGTCTAGCCCAAGTTCGATTGTCCTCGGTCACGAGTATACTTAAAGTGGTAACCACGGATTGGTTAAACTTCTCGGCAACGTTCGCATTTGGACTATAGTAAGGAGTGAAAATAGGAGGTGAAATATGATACGACCTAAGGAAATTCTCAAATTGATGACTTCTAAATACTGTAGCGTTATCACATAAAACGTTAAGTGGAGTACCATATCTCAAAATTACCTCAGACTCTAATGCGTGCGTTATTGACTTTGTGTCTGGCTTCTTCAACGGTGCTAACCATACAAATTTTGAAAAAACATCGACCATCGTGAGGATATACTTGTACCCATAATATGCTATAGGTAGAGGTCCGACCAAATCAATTGAAAGTAAATCAAGTGGAGCATTTACTACGCGAGGATATAATTGTTGTCCTCTTGGTTGAGTGTTTGCAATTTTAAAAGATTTACAAATTTGACACTGCGAAAGTCGTGAAGCAATATCTTTATACATGTTAGGCCAATAATAAAGGTCTCGTGCCTTGAAATAAGTTTTCATAATTCCAGGATGTACATTAGGGAATTCATTGTGGATTTCATCTATTGCTTCACTTGTTTTAGAAGCAGGTAGGACTATCTTCCAAGGGTCGTCAGCGAGTGGATTATCTACCGTTACTCTACGAAGAAGAATACCATTGCGCAAAGAATAGGCCGGAAATAATTGTGGAGTTGTCGAAACACCTGAATAAACTCTCTCGTACCAAGGATCACCAGGTGGTACTTGACCACGTTCAAAAGCGATAAACGACACTTGGGGCCTGGATAATGCATCTGGTACTACATTTTGAACGCCCTTTTTATGCTCAATATCAAAATTGTATTGGGAAAGGATAGTAGACCATCGAGCTAATCGACCTGTGGGGTTGTCCAAAGTAAGAAGCCACTTTAAGGCAATGTGGTCTGTAATGATTTTAAATTTAACACCGTCAAGATAACCACGAAAGTGTTTTACTGAGTCGAGAACAGCTAGAAGTTCGCGCTCCGTGGTACTATAGTTACGTTCTGCTTTAGAGAAAAGACGAGAGAAATAAGCGATTGGGTGTTCGATCCCGTCGAAAACTTGTACTAAAACGGATCCAAGACCAACTTGGCTAGCATCACACTGTAAAATAAACGGCTTCGTAAAGTCTGGACATGCCATAACTGGAGACTCAATAAGGACTTGTTTCAATCTTAAAAAGGCGGCTTCTGCGCTGTCACTCCATTCTATAGGATCTTTCCCTTTTTTTTTACCGATCAGAGCCGTCAAAGGCGAAATAATTGTAGAGAAATTGTCAACAAATCTACGATAATAAGAACACAAACCGAGAAAAGCTCGCAATGACTTTGCTGTAGTGGGAGCCGGGTAATCGCTAATTGCTTCTAATTTCTTCGGGTCCGTTTGTAATCCCTTTTCATTAACAATGTAACCTAGATATCTCAATTCTGATTTACAGAACTCACATTTCTTTATATTGACTGAAAGACCTGCTTCCATAAGACGATTCCGAACCTTACCGATGAGCTTAAGATGACTATCAAAGTCACGTGAAACGAGGATCAGATCATCAACATACCCGAAAACGAAGTCATCCGAATCAGGAGTGTATTCAAAATTAACTATCATGTCCGTGAGGCGTTGCATTTCGGATGCCGCATTTGTTAGACCAAAAGGCATTCGGACAAATTCGAATAATCCACGTTGTGGAACTATGAACGCGGTCTTCTCGCAACTGGTTTCGTCTGCCAAAGGAATTTGCCAGAAAGCGCTACGAAAATCTAATGATGTCATATACTTCGCCCCTCGAAGATTATCCAAAATATCCTGAATCCTCGGCAATGGATACGAATCACGAATAGTGACGTTGTTCAACCGCCGGCTATCAACGCAAAATCGGACTGAACCGTCTTTCTTTGTAACCATTACAACCGGACTCGCCCATGGGGATCGTGATGGTCTGATAACACCTGCCTCCAACATCTTGTCGATCTCCTCATTTAGGATTTTCAACTTGACAGGCGACAAAGGGTAATATCTCTGACGAATGGGTGGTCCTACAGTTTCTATTTTATGTGACAGCCATTTCGTACATCCTAGACCAATTTTGTCAGATGAAATCGAGGAAAAATCATCAATAACTTTCTGTAATTTGCTCTCTTGTTCTGGTGTGAGAACTTCGCGCGGATGGATGTATCGTAGTTCATTAGTAGCAATGGAATTAGCTACTATCGCCTGAGACTTCGGCACAAAAAGCTTTCCGCTCTGATCGCTAGCAAAAAACTGACTTATAACAGACGTAAGACCAAAAAAATTCCAAAACTCGATGCCCAAAATAAATTGAGTAGGCAGGCCAGATCCAACAAGACATGGGTGAGGAGTAGACGAACCGTTAAAAAAAATTGGAATATCCACTCCGCCCAAAATTTTTATAGGACTGTTATCAGCCGAAACAACTGAGGGCTGGATTTTCGAGCTATATTTCAAACCAAGTTGATTTAATAAAGAAATATCAACAAGTGACATCTGAGCACCAGAATCAAGTAGGGCCTTCACCTTATAACCAGCTGCAGTAATTTCAATGAAAAGACGGTTGTCTGGTGAATCGTTTACGACTAGAGGTGACACGGAAGAGCCGAGCCGTGTAACCTCGCTATTTAGTTTTTTGACGTAGACGGATTGCAATCAGGACAATTTCGTGTAGATACCCCAACCCGTTTACAATTAAAACAAGCAATTCCAGGAATTTTAGGACATCCGCGGTAATCGTGTCCAAATTCATTACACTTTAAACACCTGGGAAATGTCTCAGTGTTGACAGGCGACACAACGACAGGAGAAGTGGACTTACACTGAAAAGTTTCAAAATTTCTAGATATCTCAAGAAGAGTATCCATATCTTTAACAATATTTGTGGCGAGACACGGGTGGTAACGCGCATGTAATCCATACTTAACGATTGTCAATAAGTCGTCTTCATTTATCGGAGTACGTAACTTTGAATTTAGGTCGCGAATTTCGATGACATATTCAACAACTGTCTGGTCAATTCGTTGCCTCGACGCACGTAATTGTCGCTCAATCTTAAAATCGTAGTCGACTGTATCAAAAGTACGCAAGAATGCCGATTTGAGATCAGCGAATGACAAGCCAGGAAAGCGAATAGCCCTAAAGTATTTGAGCGCACTTCCGGAAAGAAGTTCGTGAAAGCGAAGGACTACATAAGCTGGGCTTACTCCACGAGCGATACCTTCTTCCTCGACGCGTGCAAAAAACTCACGGACGCATGAATCTCCCGCAAAGATGAGGTTCCATTTGGTAAGTGATTCAGGCTTCCCTGTTGTAGGATACCATCCAGATTGCGGTGCTTTGGCATTTGAGGCGTGGGTGGAAGGACTTTTACCACCGGTTGTCTGCAGTGTAGTCGGTAAGACGGGGATAGTCGGAGCAGAATTAACACGACGCGGGAAGGGTCGCGGTGTGATGAAGGGGTTTGCAGGTGGCCTATGCGGAGTATCGCCGATTGGAAATTCAACAATATCCTCAAAGCTATCCATAGCTGTTCCTGACAAACGACAAATGAACGAAACAAGAAAAAAACAATAAAAATAGGCTAACTGACTTACCTTTGTGTTCCCTAACACTACGGGTACTAATTAAGGAATTAAGCTAATAATAATGAATGACGCGGGATAGGTTGTCTGGGAGTTAAATGATAAGTCGTAATTAATTTTTGAATAATACACAATTTTTATAATTTTAAGTAACTGACGTAGAGGACATTAAACATTGAAGTCATCGATTCGATGTCACGCAGCTATATGTTGGTCTGCTTGGATATAATTATAAGAAGGCACGGTTAAATCTGAAAACAAAGCTAAAAGAATTAAAATGATGACCGAGGATCGGTCACCCTCCTCCTACTAAAATAAATTTTAAATATATTAATTTCACAACAAATTAAATAAAATAAGAGAAAAAATCACTTACGTTCGGGCGCCAAATTGTAGCATTAAGCTAACACAAAAAATAAACACGTAGAATTTCACATCAAATCACACTTTATTCAATCACCTTGAGAATATAAAAAGAAACACAATATAATAAACACAGTTAAACACGGCTTAAAAATAAACACTATACAGTTAGAATAGGGTTTAGGGTTGTCGAGTTGTTGGCGTTAGAAAGTTGGTAAACCGAAATAAACACCCAAAATAAAGATGGCCTGCCAAGGGCTTTTAGAATTTAGAAAAGTTGGGAATCAAAGACAAGACTTCGCATGAGCAATAGGTAAATTAAGCATTCGCTATGCAGGAAATTACATGGCAAAGAAATAGTTATTTATGCGCATAAACACCTTACCTTTTAATCTTCCTATAAAGCTATCTTTTAATTCGCCTATGAAAAGTCTTAGGTATAACCAAATTACACAAATTTATCAGTAAGTCTTAAAATTAACTAGTTTGGATAAATACGTAATAAATTTAAAAAAAGGAAAAGGTTAGAGTGTAAACCAGAATATTACGTCGAAGTGGAGCGGATCCCCCGTCACAGGATCCGATAGTCAGGATCCGGAAAATAAAATATTTGATAAATCACGTCGAGTAATTATTGCACATATACATGTGCCTTAGTAAAGCAGATGCTCGTCGCTGCCGTATATTGATGTACAGCACCAAAATGAAGGGAAAATCACCCCGTAAGGTGAAAGCTGGAAAGAAAACTGACATGAACCTATGCACCATGAAATAACCCACTATACTCAAAACGGACAGCAGAAATGAAATAAAACTCTTACCCGTTGCGAAAAATCCGGCTTGAATATAATTATGAATTCGTGGAATATCAACCCAAAACTTTTTACGGCTTGAAATATAAGGGCTTTCACGACAAATTCGTTTTACTTGAACCCAAAAACAGCTCTTCAACACAATTCAATCTCAATCTGTCCTTACACGGGAAACAAATCTGAATGACTTGTTTTCCTAGTGTCAATTTTGATATATTTTTTTCCTCAGAACATCAGTTTAAAATTTAAACATATCAGCCGAAAGAATTATACTCAAATAGCAACCAGTACGATATTCCACAGAAAAGTTATTACTATAAATTTATAACAAATAAGGCCACATTATCATGCAGCAATAATAATGCTGCAATACATACATACTTAAATCACGTCTTTATCCCTTACGGTGTAGACAAAGCCTAAGGTAACAAGGTAAAGGCCACGTTTAGTATGATTGTGGGCGTATAGGTGGAAAGGAGAATCAAAATGAGTGATGGGTTGCTAGCCTGTTGATTGATAGTATATACATATACCTATGTACAAATGATCAAACTATTGATAGTAGGTACGAATTGGGACTCGTTGTATAGGCAGTCCCACGTATAGTCAATACCTAGGGAAATAAGACGAAAAATACAAGCATTTCCAAATACACGAGTCTCTCAATACGAAACTCAAATTATTTATTAATTTATTAAAAGATGTCACGAAATTGTAGTTTGTAGATCACGTAACATATTCAATAAATAAAATTTTACACGACAGATTATTCATAAGTTTCATAACTGAATTGCATGTGATGGAAATTTGCCACTTATTATTTATTGTTCACAAAATAATATTTTTTACATGCATACAAAAAACAATCATAACTTATTTTCCTACTTGGCATTATATAGGCTGACTTTTTTTATCACCGTCGAAAGCAAGAACACGACAAATACAAGCATTATTTTTCAGTTTGGTATTAAAATATTGCAAATAGTATCATTAAATGATACCTGTCATCATTATCATCATCATCATATCAGCTGTAGGACGTCCACTGTTGGCCATAGGCCACCTTCATAGAGCTCCAGTTGCCTCGGTTAGAAGCGAATTACATCCACCATGAACCTGCGACTTACGGTAGGTACCTATACGATTGTTTTACGTAAAAAACTACGTAAAAACTTGGACGGTGATATTAATATCACCCTGTATCATACAGTTTCCTTTTGCTTTACTGGTCATAGGTAATGAGAACATGAAAGACGGACGAAATGTCTTCAAGTCTTCAGAACAGGGTTGACAAAACTCCGCTGTTGGACATCTGGCATTTCACGGTCTTGATATTTTCCCTAGTTATTTTTATCTCATTATGATATGTTATTACAAATTACGCCAATAAAAATCTACAGAATGTTTCATGTGTTTTTAAACATTTTTTTTTTATCATCACACCAGCAGTAAACTTTTTGCCCTTCTTGCACAATAATAGCAAGTAAGATACGCTCGCGTCCAGTGGAAGTTTGCTTCACTTATTTCCTGTTACTGGAGACAAAAATTACCTTCCGAATCCAATGTGAATCTGAAAAATTAACGTACAGTCAGTACTACAAAAGGATACAGACGGATGGGCAGACGAATGGATGAATAATATTTATAATGACAGACAAACAGACAGAAAGAAGGACGCACAGACAGACGGACAAACAGAAAGACAAACGGACGAACGGAATGTCGTACGCACAGATAAACAGACAGACAGACAGACGGACGGACGGACGGACGGATGAACGGACGGTTGTTTGGATGCACAGACAACAGACAGATGGAGAGACGGACGGTCAAATGGACCGCTGGATGGATGGTCGGACGCATAGACAGATAGTCAAATGAACGGATGGACTGCCGGATGGATGATTGGACAAACAGACAAACAGACAGACATGCATACATACAGACAAACAGATAGACAAGCAGACAGAAAGAAATAAAGAAAAAGTTTATTTATGACAATCACAAAAGTAGTTAAAAAACAAAAGTAGGTATATAAACATACAAAGCTAAAAATATAAAACCTACAGATAAATAAATTGTCACAAAATGGTCCAGAACAATGGAGAGACGGAAAGATAGACAGACAAAATAAGTTCTTCTACGCTGGTTCCTTTTTTCTATTTATTTATTTTACTTACCTCTCTTATACCTTTCTAAATGTATACAACGTACGTATAGTTTTTAATTATCATTTTGACGGCAAATTCGGTATTTGGACGCCGGTCGGATACTCTGTAAAATATGTACATACATACACAAATCACGTTATCTCTTACGAGGTAGACAGAGCCTAAGGTCACGAAACCCTAAGTTCACCAAGACCAAGCATGATTGTGGGCATATAGGTGAAAAGCGGAATCAAACTAGTGATAGACTGCCATATCGCCTATAATAATGATTCCTAAGACTTTTGCATTTACCATTTGCGCGAGAAGCGAAGCAACTGGTACATTCTATGTTTTTTCTTTGCTTCCAGACCAGCATGAAAATGAGTAAAATATAGCTACCTATCTAATATGGGTAAAAAAAACTATAAAGTTAGGACAGACGGACAGATAGACAGACATAGGTGGACGAATTTGAACAATGTGGCCATAAAATAAACCACGATACAGCAGTAATAGATAAGCTCCTTTGTGTTCCGAACACCAAAGACTGGCCAAGTGTGGGTCGGACTCGCGTACTGAGGTTTTCGTACAAATTCGGCAAGTAAATATAAAATCCACTGTCTCCTAACCAAAATGCAGGCGGTATGAGGTAATTTTATATTTGTTATTGACATACTTAATTAGGCTCACAAAAATATTCTGTTTTTAGTATTTGATGTTAGAGCGGCAACAGAGAAACGTCATTTGTGAAAATTTCAGCTGGTGCTAAACAACCATGATAGCTGATAGCCATATCACGGTTCATGAGATACAGCTTGGTGACAGACAGACAGACAGACAGACAGACATACGGACAGTGGCTTCTAAGTAAAATCTAAGCAGTGTGAGGTCATTTTACTTTGGTTACTTACATAGACAGATGGACAAAAATATTCTGTTTAAGTATTTGTAGTTATAGCGGCCACAGAAATACATCATCTGTGAAAATTTCATCTATCACGGTTCATGAAATACAGCCTGGTGACAGACAGACAGACAAACAGACATACAGACAGACAGACGGACAGTGGAATCTTAGTAATTAGATTCCCGTTTTCACCCTTTGGATACGGAACTCTAAAAAAGCTGGTCAATAGCAAGTTCGATTCGAGCACTACAGATTCCTCTAAGTTCTAAAAGTTATAATTAGACGTAAACGTATTAGTATGGATGGTTGTTACTCTTTCTGTTGATGAGTTTCCAACTGCGAAAGCGACCCTGGCTGGGCCACCAGAATTTCACTTCAAGATTACTGTAGATTTTCTTACAAGTCTGACTTACAAGTACCTACTTATGCCAGATTTCACGTCAATCTGATCAATTAGAAGTGGGTCAAAATTCACTTCCAAGATTTGATTACATGCAGACCCGGTGACTGTGCACTTCAATTGCGTTTACAAAATATTTTCTACCAATCTGACACAAACGTTGAAATATTGTATCTTAAAAAATATTATGATTTATCGATAAGTAGGTACATACCTGCAAGTAAGTCCAAATGAATGCCTACGCTGCGTCCAATATCGTAGCTTGTAACGTCTTTTACTTCCAATTGACTTCAATTTATTCCGAATAAAATGATTATTTTTATTTTGAGACACCACGTACAATCATTAGTTTATGACAATTTCATGTCATTGTTTTTTTAATTACCCGTCTAGCCAGGTTTTTGACTCGCAAGTTTTTTTTAATGTTCTATAATTGAGAAAACCTATTTACTCGGCCTCTTTTGTATTTAGCACCTGTCGGATTTTAAAATCATTGCCGTGGTGTATGGCTGTGATTTGATGCAGAGGTTTAGGGTTCGATTCTCGTGAGAAGCATTCGTGTAATTAACTAGAAGAACTTTTTTATTTTAATAGGTGTAATTTCCGTGGTTGAGTACCTTTTTTTAGTACATAAGGCAAAACATGTTATAAGGTGGCAATGTGACTGCGGGGCGCCACCATCTATGCCAAAGTAATAAGCACGTGTGATCCTAATACTGGAGTACTTACTACAAGTTTAGGTCTGACAATGGGCATAAATTGCCCTAAATCAACCCGTTAAGTTTGTGGTTGTTTTAAAACCACCACTTCTTTGATTTGGTTTGACAAGAAAAATATTGAATTTAACATAAAGTTTTCTACATCTCATTGAGATGGTGTTACTCACCTATTATTTGTAAATTATAAAAAAAAATGTTTAGAAAATATAAAATAATCAAATGCGGCCTCGGGATTTGAACTTGGTCACTAACTATTCAGTTCTTTGAGTCATAACTACTGAGCCACATTAGTGGTCACGTGACTGCTCGAAATAGTCGATTGGTTTTTACAACCATTTTTATTTGACACTAGGCACTCACACTATTGTAAAATGCATCAAAATTTACTGCATCGTACTGCAATTTAGGTATGATAAATGCACTCCTTTTTGTAATTTGCGCACACAATATATCCATATCTAACTATCCTCAAAAAACCGCATTAAAATTAAGCCTGTGGACAAAATGCAGCTGCACGGAAGATTTGTATGGAAGAGCAACCCCCTTAAGACCACTGTACTGTACATATACTGTATTCTTACAAATAAATAATTTTGAATTTTGAATTTGAATTAATATTATAACATACATACATACCGACACGCCTCTTTCCCACAGGAGTAGGCACTAGGCAGAGACTACTTTGTTCCACTTGCTACGTTGCTACACATGGGCTACTTATTATCTCGGAAAATTCCCGCGGGATAGCGATAAACAAATTCTAAGTCGCAGGCAACAACTAGTATTATATATGCGAAAGTAACTCTGTCTGTCTGTCTGTTACCTTTTCACGCTTAAACCGCTGGACCGATTTAGTTGGAATTTGGTGTACAGATAGGTTGAGTCACGGGGAAGGATATAGGATAGTTTTTTCCCTGGAAAATTTCATAGTTCCCGCGGGATAGCGATAAGCGACAGTCAGCAAAAAGTTTTATAAATCCTTTTTTTTTTTCAGACGAGATTAGTCGAGCCAGTCCACACGAGCGTCAACCGCGGCGACTGCTTCGTATTGATCACGCCCGACCAACTGTTCCTCTACCTAGGGCATTATGCCAACGTCATTGAGAGGTAAGAGGAATCAACATTTTAAGCACCCATTAGTCTTCAAGTTAAAGAAATAATGTAGGCTGGATATGATGCTAAGTAACACAAGTAAATCCTACTAATGTTATAAATGCGAAAGTTCGTGACGATGTGAGTGAGTATGTATGTTTGTTCCTTCTTCACGCTAAAACGACTGGACGCATTTGGATACAATTTAGAACGAAGATAGCTGGTACTCTAGATTAAAACATAGGCTACTTTTTATTCCGGAAAATAGCATAGTTTCCGGGGGATAGTCATAAACATGTCACTAATTCTACGCAGACGAAGTCGCGGGCAGAAGCTAGTGAATAAAAGGTAAAAAAATAACTTTTTTTTTTCAGGAATCGTAGCACCGACGTCGCTCAGCACGTCATGAACACAAAAGATCTCGGCTGCAAAAACTGCACCAATATCATAAAATTAGATGAACAGACCAAAAACTACTCCAACAAGCATTGGAACCAGTTTTGGTCGCTCCTCGGTGTCACCGAGGACATTGAGAACTATAAACCTTCTGAAACCGGTCACCCCGACGAAGATGAAATATTCGAGTCCTGCATCGTACAAACGAACATGTGCTACGAAGTCATGGACGACGAACTCATACCTATAAAGGAGTATTGGGGCCAAATGCCGAAAATAGCCATGCTGAACCAGCAAAAAGTGATCGTATTCGATTTCGGCTCAGAAATGTACATTTGGTACGGGAAAAATGTACCACTAGAAAGTAGGAGACGCGCCGCGCAACTCGCCCAAGAGCTTTACGACGAAGGTTATAATTACGAAGAATGCCATATCAATCCACTCAACGCTGCTACATATCAAGGTGCTAGGGAACAAGCTAATTCCCCAGACAAAACATCAAAAGTGCGACCCGAATGGTCCATTCTGTCCAAAGTCACGCAACACATGGAAACCATCTTGTTCAAAGAGAAATTCCTCGACTGGCCCGATTACACGCGAGTCATACAGGTCAAACCGCAAGAGAACAGATCGAACAGCACAGAAATAACCCCCTGCGACGCCGAAGAAATGTGGTCGAACGAGTACCAGGATCCAGATCTCATTTTAGAAGGATCCCACGTCGGCCGCGGCACGCAGTACTACGATAAGGAAAACATGCGACACTACGAAATCAAGACCAAGTCTGTCCGCAAGTGGTTGATACAGGAGAACGACTTCCAGCAAGTCGAGAACCAGTCCGAAATGGGCGAGTTCTTCTCGGGCGACAGCTACATTATCAGATGGGAGTACCAGATTACAGTATCCGGTAGAGAACTGAACGGGAAACCGTCCAAGCACAACGTGACCGGCAGAGATCGGTGCGCTTACTTCTGCTGGCAAGGCAAGGACGCGTCTTCCAACGAGAAGGGTACCGCCGCCTTGCTGACCGTAGAATTAGACAAAGAAAAAGGTCCGCAACTTAGAACAGCGCAGGGCAACGAACCACCCGCGTTCCTCAATCTCTTCCAAGGGAATCTAGTCGTACATCAAGGGAAGAAGAACACTGATAAGAGCAGATTCAAACTGTTCGTGACGCGTGGGAACCTGTCGAACGAAGCTTATTTACTGCAAGTTCCGTGCTCGGTGCGACAGTTACGCAGCAGAGGCTCTTTGCTGCTCGTCGATACGGAAAAAGGCTGCCTCTACATCTGGCACGGATCCCGAAGCCTAAAGCACACAAAGAACATAGCCATAGAGCTAGCCAACAAGCTCATCGCGAGGAAATCCAGCTACCTCTTCGGCGGTAATGTGTCGAATGTGATCATAACTGAGGTTAAGGAGAGCGAGGAGCCTAGGGAAGTGTTGGAAGCACTTGGTGTGGCTAACAAGCAGTATTACAACTCGGTGCTGAGCGGGGGCAAGGAGTCGGGCAGTGATGTCACACCGAGATTGTTCCACTTCACGGATCTGGGCGGGCAGTTCGAAGCCAACGAGGTGCTGTCGCCACTGCGGCACGAACGCTTGGTGACACCCTTCCCTTTTGAACAAAAGGAGTTGTATTCGGCTTCGCAACCAGGTCAGTGTCTATAGATTCTTTAGTTCTCAAAATATTTCTGGAATGCATCAAGAGTTAGGAAAGTATAGACAGATCGTTTAAATGAGTCCTCGGCGCGCGGCACAGTGGCGCGGGGTAGGACGACAAAGGGAACGCCTCCTCGAACCTCTTTCAGCCCCCTTTGTCGTCCTACCCCGCGCCCCTGTGCCGCGCGGGCGAGGACTCATTTAAGCGGTCGGTCTATAGACGCAAATTAGCATCTACTAACGCTCCAATAGGATCATGTCAGTTTTTATGCTGTGCTTAGTGTTATAATAACTTTGAATCAGCCCTCCTAGTTTAGTCGATTAAACCATAACACGTATTTGAACGACCAACTACCAAACATTTTATACATAGACTATGGGTCATGGTCGATCTAATTTGGTCCACCTTTCGAATCACTATTTTAATACAAAAATAGGTAGGTTAGGTTAGTTATGTATACATATTTTTGCCCGAAGGGTAAAATACCCAGAAAAAGGGGCTCCACCCTTGGGCGGAGCTCCGTCGAAAACCAGGTGGATCATGACCCATAGCCGACATAGACCGGCTCCATTGCCTCCACAAGAGCGGGTCTACATGCTGTTGATACTAAATCAACCATCCTAACGTTGGTTCGATCCATTGTTACCTCTGAACATAACGAGTACTCTGCGATCGGTTAAACTATATCATTCGGGTTACCTCCGCGTGTGGTCAAGAGCTGCGGTTCGTTTTTGGATCCGTCCGAGGAGAAGGGCAGTGCTTGGTCCGGTGCACCCTGGGCAGCGGTTAATAATTTCCTGGCGGTCTTCAAGGGATATCATTGTCCGTTGGCTAAGAACCCGAAAGGGAGGGGGGGGGTCGTTTGACCGTGTTCTACCGTAAGGTATTTTCATTTTTACCTGTCCTATTTGGTAAACAAAATTCTAACCTCAAAACGTCTCATTTTTGCTATATTTTAACTATTTCATCGTAAATAAAGGAACTGGAGATGAAATATCAGCAAAATTATGTACAAAATATTGCCTCCGGTTTATTTGATAACATTAATACACCTTATTCTTTGCAAAAATTTGCACATTGAGGTTATAATTTTGTTTACCAAATAAGACAGGTAAGAATGAAAATACCTTAGGTACAACGTTGCCGACATTTTTGTCACAAGATTTTTGAATACTGTATTTATTTGACATTAGCGAAATAATCGCATCGATGTGCAGTTTGAAGCCTTGTAGACTTTCAATTCGTGTTTCATTGCGGCTTTATGTTAACGACTATTAACCTGTTCCTATTGCGGGCGGGCAATGTTAATGCAGCTAGTATATTTGATCGTTATTTGTTTATTTCCAGCGTTATTCCTCTTGGACGACGGCCAGTCTGTGTGGCTGTGGCAGGGCTGGTGGCCGCGCGGAGAGGACGGCGAGTTAGAACCTGCGGAAAGGAACAACGGTAAGTTATAACCGTTAAATTAAGTACACTGACGAGCAAAAATAACCGGTCACTTTTCATACAAGGTTTGCTTTGGGCTTAAAACCACTAAATTTCATAATAATGATGGGCGACTTTGAATAATACTAATTCGATTAGTCGATTATTGTAATCATTCGACTTAGTCGACTAATTTGAAAATCATTCGAATATTAGTAGTAGGTAAAATCCACTCCATTCAGTCCAGTCGAGTTGACGTTGATGTAACTAACAAGCCAACAATTAACGCGAGCACCGCGCCGAGTCGACACGAAGATTCCCGATTCGGTCCGAGCACTCGTGCAGCCGCCGATTAGTTACTAATATTAGTAGTCGTTATTCGATTATCGGCATTAGTATATTACTAATTTCAAATTCGAATTACGATATTAGTAATGAATAATCATTCGAATCAGCAAATTAGTCGAAGTCGCCCATCACTATTTCATAATACCTTATTCACTGTTAACCCTAATTTTAAAATTACCATAAGGTCAATACCTAGAGACAACTAAAATGTGAGATTGTCTCTTGTAACAATTTGACATTTTAGGTATTATCTTGGTATTTTTAGGTATTATGAGCCCATTGTAATTTGAAAATTAGGGGTAATAGTGAATAAGGTATTATGAAATTTAGTGGTTTTAACCCCAAAGCCGAAGTTCTATGAAAAGCGACCCGTTATTTTTGCTCGTGAGTATATTCAGTTGTGAAACGAGCTTTTACCCACGACATAAGGGTTAGGGTCAAAGGATGTTTGTTTGTGTGCAAACGATTGTTCCCATTTTTAAGTACATGTTTTTATGTTACGTAATTTTTTTGGGTTGTGAGTCGCGTAATTTCTGCTGCATTCGGTTTTATACAAAACTCCCGTTTCTTTCACACGTCGACGCAAAATGAGTTGGACTTTTGTATGCAGCAAAAATTACACTAGTGTGTTCTCATCCTTATATACTTAAACCTTGCTCGTGAAGTTGTGAATCACTGTTATCTATAGGTGAAAACCGCATGAAAATCCCTTGCATAGTTTTTGAGTTAATCGCAAACAGACAGACGCGACGGAAGACTGTATAATGATATGTAGAAACCCCTATGTAGTGATAATTTTTTTGTCACCCATATCGTAACTTCCCTATGGTATGATCAGGAACGATCAGCATAATAAACCTGTATCTGTGGTAGTTGGTAGTATTATAATGTTTACTTTTGAGTATCGATATCGATACTAAAATGTGTGGCAGTATTATAATGTTAAGGCGCTGTCAACAGCAAATGACCTTGAGCAGCGCCACTCTTCACACATACGGATCGCATGCCTGTTAGTGAAGGAGAAGAAACTATTTCGGCAGCTTGGCGCGCGTCTAAAATCTTGCAAATAAGACACAAATAATAAGAAATAAAAAAAAGTATAGATTATTTGTGAAATATGACTCGTTAGCCGTGTAGGTATTGAATATGTTGACTTCATGTTTTTAACTGTAGACCCATACGTTGAAAAAAATAAAGACATAGATCCGTTTAATGATGATTTTAAGACCAATCTTTGCAATTATTTTCTATCGAGCCGATTTTGTTCAATTACGTATCGAGTCCGTCCAGCGTGTTTGAAATATGATGAAAATTGACATACATATTTTTTTGGATTTTTATTGTGTGTAGTTTTTTCTTAAAAAAGTGCTTAAATAACATCAATTTCAACAAAATTAGGTGTTGTCAGCCTCTTAATGACAATGTAAACCTCGTTTCAGGCGTGGGCGCGTTCGCGGCGCGCTGGCAAGCCCTCCGCGCGGCCGCGCTGCAAACAGCGGAATCCTATTGGCAGGTGTCGCGGCGCACGCGCTCCGACGTGAAGGTGATCGCGGCTGGACTGGAGCCCCAGGGCTTCACGGACCTCTTCGACACGTGGGCCGAGCACGACGAGGCTGCCGAGGCCAATATCGCGGTGAGTTTGCAATAATGTTAACCACTCACTTGATTTTGGATTTTAAAAATGGTGGCCTATATTGCTTCGTCATTTGTGAAAATTTCCGCGAAATGCCGTGTTTTATTTAAAAATTCATAACTTGGCTTCTACTGAACCATTTGCTATGTTTTTTATACACAAAAAAGCCAATGAAACAAAGAATTTATTGCTGTTGCTTATTTTATGGGTTACGATATTGAAAATATTTACAATAAATGCGTAAAACAGACACACTGATAAAGTTGAAGACTTCAAGCGGAAATGTATTTTTAGAAAAAAATCTAAAGCGATAACACCCTTTTTCTTTGCATGCAAAAAAAAGTAGATTAGTTGTTCTTTCATTTGAAGCCAAATACTATATAAGTGTTCATATAAAATAATATAGTAAACATCATTTCATTTTTAAATATGTGACGCAAGACTGCGCAAGACGGGGCGAAATTGTTTCTTTGTTTCGTGATTTATTTGTGGCTAATTTTATAACTCCAGAACCGAAATAAAGTTCTAATTAGAACAAGCAACTAATAATCATAAATTAGAATAGATATATTTTGCAATAATCACGTAATTTACGGTTCTATGAGTCAAAATAACAAAAATTATGTACGTACCACCGAAGTTTTGATTTCCAGTTGAACTAAAAACGCTTTAAACCACAATATCACACAAAACAAACACATTATAAATCACAGTCTGTACCTAGCAAACCACAATTACACAAAGAAAATCGTTAATACATAGAATCACACTGATTTTAAGGTAAATAAACAAAGCCGGTACGCAAAAAACAAAACACATGCGACGTTACCATGCCAACTGCCGATTCAAATACAAAATACAACATGGCCGCCCGTTAGGGTCGGAACACAACGGAGCCGCCAGGTCTATGCAGTGTTTTAGAATTAAGCGCATACCTACGCTATTTTAAGTGGTCTATAAATATAGTATAATGTAAAAAACGTAATATTTGCAAATTTTTTACCTACTTTTCATTAACTTATGTTCGAGTCTTTACCTATGTTAGTCGTTATTTATTTAAACCGACTTCAAAAAAATAAGGTGGTTCTAGGTTAGACTGTATTTTGTATGTATATTTAATTAAATGATAAAATAAAGTTCTTACTATGGAGATTAGGCATTTAAAGAGCTTTTTAGCATACTTGCTGTTAGGCAGTGAATAAAAAAACGATCGAATGTGGTTGGAATTGTATTGTATTTTTGCTTGACTAAAATGACCAGACACCAAATTAATGATTATAAAATGTAGTATGTATGTAAACAATGGGGTCGTGGTGTCATCTAAAAAAAAAATGTGGGTCCAGGTGTGGCTGTGAATATCTCATGTCTTCCAGCCATTGGCGAACGTCTTCGGCAAAATTTGGTGGTAATATAGCGACTCTCCGCAAGTGATAACGCCGGGAGTTTGCTTATCATCATCAATATCACCAATATCATCTTCCTCGTCTTCATCACTTTCGGCCTGCATGGTTTGGCACCAGCCCTTGAAGATCTCCTCCGCTCTCGTGGTTCCGTAATCTAAAAATTAAACAAGCTATTTGATTATGTTCATACTTACAT
Organism: Pandemis heparana; assembly: GCA_963854515.1. Classification (NCBI taxonomy): domain Eukaryota; kingdom Metazoa; phylum Arthropoda; class Insecta; order Lepidoptera; family Tortricidae; genus Pandemis; species Pandemis heparana. The sequence continues at coordinate 11,074,069 of OY978018.1, read as the reverse complement.
ACATACCGTCACGCCTCTTTCCCACAGGGGTAGGCAGACTATTTTGTTCCACTTGCTACGATCCTGACATACATCTTAAAATGATTTGATTATGTTCAATAACAAATACAACAATAAATGATAAAAAACAAAACACCGCTATGAACTTCAAATGTGTTTTTACAAATAATCTTATTCCATCATTGTGTCCCAAAATGTTATTTCAAATAAAGTTGAGTATTTTTACCCGCCGGCGGCATATAGGATTTTAGTAAAAGAAATCTAGTATCAGATTGAACATGAATACTTAGTAAGTAGGAACAAATCACAAAAGCACCAATCGCGTTCGCAGCGCGTCGGGTGTGCTCTATGCCTTACAACGTCAAAGCGAGTAGTTGGCTAAACTGATTATGGTAACTACGGCTACCACCCGTACTTACATGGACCGTTACTTGTTTTATTCGCTAATCCTGGGTAAATAAGTCATAGACGTTAATGATTTTATGTTTATTTAAGCAACTAATATTTAAACTGTTTTATTCACTAGAATATTACGAGAAATATTCTTTATTCTTCAAAATGTTGGCCATTTCAATAGCAAGTCACCGAAAAAATATCTGTCTTAACTACTTTGAAGTGAGATTGTATTTCATAATTATTCATTGGTACTGAAATATAGCTATAATCTGATAGTTGGATAAACACTGAATCGTTTAATGTATAACTTTAATAGTAAAATATAAATTTGAATACTTACGGCATTTTCAAAATACTGTCCACTTTTACGCAACTTCACTTTTTCACAACGTTGAGAACGACAGCTATTTAAAAATATTTTAGTTCTATCATGTTGCCTGCCAATTTTTTTCTGTGTTGCCATCTTATTTGGGTATGTTTTGGACATAGTTTAAACCGCTTCGAAACTGCCCTTCACAGATTAAAAATCAAAAATTGTACAAAGGTCGTCTGGTAGCTCTGGCTACCAGAATCATTTTGTAGGTTACCAAAGTTGGTAGCTCTAGTTACCGCAATCAAGTGAGTGGTTAAACACACAATCGATAGTTTCTCTATAGGTAGTTGGAACGGAAAAATGACATAATATTGATAGGCCTATCGATGCACGTCTAGCACGACAGCGCACAAGAGTCGCGTCGTGCGCGAGATAGATTGCCCGTCTTTTTCTTACTGTTCGTTCTAGAAAGGGACGGGTTAACTACCTCGCGCGCGACGCGTCTCTTGTGCGCTGTCGTGCTAGCCGGGCTGTTGTACAGAAAATTACGAAAACTATTGATAGTATATCGATAGTATCAATAGTTTAAGTAATAGTGAAAAGCAATTGTATCGGTACTATCGATAGTTTGTTCGACGTCAAGAATCAACACTATCGATACCATCGACAGTATTGTAGTCTACCAAAAGTATCGATACTATTGTCCTTGTTCAAGCTATCAATAGTTTATCGAAACACTATCTACACTAGCGTGCAAATGAGATGGAGGTGGCGGGGTTGTGGACTTGTGTTTGAGGAAAGAGTACAAAATGATGCGGGGATGGGGTCGCCAGGGTAGCCAGGAAAACAACACATCAGTACAGTGCGTGAACTTTTACAATGCCATTCGGGTGTGTCTTGCTGATTCACTCACTTATGGGTTTGATTAATCGGCCGATGGTACCCGAAACCTGGTGTCATTCTAAGAGCGCACAGACTGTATGCGCTGCCTTCCCATGAATATCTGGAATGGCTCGCTATTATATTCCTTTCTTTACCTTTTGTATTTAATGAGTTCAAGCGACACTTATTTTGTACTCTTTTTGGGACCACAAAAAACTTTGGTTCAATAAAACTTCTTGAAAGTGTAAATAGAATTTTGTAGTGACTAAAACTACTTACGCTTGATGTACAGTGAGGGAAATGTATTCACGTACCACGGTAGAACCCTGTCGCAATTAACATGCCACAGTCATCCGAACTAGAGTGATATGACAGCTTATTTCGATAGGATCCTACGGTGATATGTGAATACAACGGTACAAGTATGGATGAAATAGATCATTTGTGACTTACAAAAATCCTTTAAATTGTCATAATATGACCATTACATATTTTATTATTACACTTTCACGAAATTCTGTTGTACAAGACATTCTTATTACAAAATGTATTATTAAACTATGGAGTAGGCACCTAATGTATTCTTGTTTTGTAAATAGAAAATTTCCACTACCAAAGATGGAAACAACTGTACAATATACCTCACTGGTGAAGAGATGCTATAATTATGCTTTTATAAACGCTTTATCTACACTGTATTATTACACCACTTGGGCCTTTGTCGTTGGTTTACTGTGTTTATGTGGCTTATAAGCGAGGGCCGAAAATTTTATCATAACTCTAAAAATATTAAAAACTGGCTCGCGACTTCTGTTTACAATTTGTTTATCATTATTCCGCGAAAATTGAAATTTAATATCCATCCTTATACCAAATTTTATACAAACCGGTTCAGCGGCTTAAGAATTAAGATTGAAGAGATGACAGCTTTTGTAACTCTCAAACACTATTAATATTCGTTTTGTGATAGTCAGTATTCGGCCTCTATTTCAGCCACTTATCATGTAGGTAGTCGCGTAATTATACCTGCGGCCCGTGGCAAATTCATCAGAGGTTTATCCTCAATATAAAGAAGTGTATCATCCTCCTGCACTCTATGCCAAACCAGTACGGGGCCCCCGTAGAGCTAGCCCATGGCATTTTGCCAGTGCTGCTATTCTATCCCAAGTTCTCGCCTACCTACTTCCATAAGTCCAAACTAATAGTCGGAATAACTGCCGAAAGTATGGAGTACGAATTGTTGGATCTAAAGAGTACTTTAAAAATGATTAAATTCGATCCAAAATCACAAATCTCGGGAGTCGGCGCATCATTTGCTAAACAACTTTTCACAAATGTATTCATTTCACTAATTCATAATTTGCCAAACTTTTATTTTCCACTAAAGTAGTACTCTAGTAGTATTTTTTGGAAAACTTATAAAACAATGCTAACCTAACCTAACGAGAGTCGCGCCTCAAGGTTTTAGATTTTTAAATAAGTTTACGGTTCGTCAGACAGAAAAGGGTTGTCAAATTATGAGTCTGTGAAAAGTTTTTCAGCAGATGACGATAAACCCAAATGAGATCCCAATGAAAAGCGAGGACTCACTTCCGTATAGTTATCGGTTAGCGACGTAAGCACAGCAGGCCAGCAGGGTAGGGCATAGTGGTGAGCACGGCACGGTATTGCAGCACGGGTACAAGGCGGGCGAGGCGCTGCGCGGCGGCGCGGAGCTGTCCCGGCTGCGCAGCGCGGCCGCCGAGCTGCCGCTGCCCGCGCTGCAGCGCCGCCCGCTGCCGCCGCACGTCGACGCGCACCGCCTCGAGCGGCACCTCTCCGACCCCGACTTCATGGTACGACCCCCACCCTGTGACAGTGACAAGTCGCCTAAATAGGCAGCACGAACTTGTTCCCGCCGATGACCCCCCGTTGCACGCCACCGATAGCGCAACGTCGACTCGCACCATCGGGAACGGCACCTCTCAGACTCCGACTTCATGGTACGACCCTACCCCACAGCCATCTCCGTAGAACATCGTTGACAAGAGAGAGCGGCTGCTGATCATTGGCTTGGCGACGCCTTTATCGACCCGCATGGACTCGAGCGGCGCTTCTCGGACCCCGACTTCATGGTACGACCTCCACCCCACCCTGTGACATGACAGTGAGAACTCGCCTAAATAGGCAGCACGGACTTGTGCTGTGTCACCTTCCCGCCGGTGGCCCCCCGTTGCACGCCACTGATAGCGCAACGTCGACTCGCACCGTCGGGAACGCCAGCTCTCCGACCTCGACTTCATGGTACGACGCCCACGCCCACAGCCATCCCCGTAGCACATCGTTGATAAGAGGTGTCGTCCCGCCTTGATCATTGGCTTGGCGACGTCTTTGTTGACCTGCATGAACTTCTCAGACTCCGACTGGCCGATGGCTCTCAGACAGACTATCGTGTACCGACGTTTAGCAGTAAGAATCAAGGTAATGATAACACGTCTACGTGTGGTGATGGGACTTAAATGTAGGTACTTTGGTATCACTGTAAATTTGACACGGAAGTAGCCTAGAAAAATTGGGGTGAAGGCCTAAAATTCAACATAGACAGATAAAGGACGAAATCTTCAATCAAATGGTCTTGTGTTTGCAATTGAACTTGGTATACAAGAGACTTGTTGAAACTAAGTATGCCATGTATCTCATTATTTTCTCTTAATTTTACAGGAAGCGTTCAACATGACCAAAGAGGAATTCGCGCTTCTGCCGGCGTGGAAGCAAACAAACTTGAAGAAAGACGTCGGTTTGTTTTGACCCTCAGGCCGCGCCGCGCCCGCTCCCCGCGGGTAAACACGATGATAACGCCACTAGCCTAGTAATTTTATACTACCGCAGTTATTTCGTACTTTTCTACTGTTGAAGGATTTGATACAATTAATCGTAAGGGCACGCTTTAAATCAGTAGTAATCCAATCGAGTGTCGTTATTTTGTACTAATGGAATGTAACTATGTATTCGTTCTCGTGATATTTTCATGTAACCGCCGTAGACCGTAGTGTTAGTATTTTAAATTGTACACGGATTTGGATGTCGGAATTGCTTAGTGGCCGATCATAGTCGCATCCATGCTATGGCGTTTTTCTCTATGTAAATAATTTGTTTTTAATCGATATTTATTTTCCTAATTGTTTCGTTTAATGAATTATTATATTATAACCGCAATATTTGCCTAATTTTTATCATGAATTTGTAATTTGAACAGTATTGTTTATTTGGATTCCTTATTGTTTGATGTTGCCGTATGCCAGCATGGACGACGGGCGGCGACGAATTGTTAGGGTGTTATTTTACAGCGACGCTGTGTCAGTGCGTATTGCCAAAGAGTCAGTCTAGCTTTCTGGAGCCAGCACACAGCGTGAGCGATGTCTGGTCAAGTATGGTTATCGGTTATAAATCGCTAGGTATACAAACATATTTCTATACTACTATTATACGCTTTAGAGTAGGCTTATAACCCTGCGGCTGTGGAGATGATGTATTGCTCTCCATTGTGATATTTATCTTCTAATCGTCGATCACTGTTTGTCGATCCTGTTGGGATGTTGTTGAAATATTTGTAACCGTCTCCACACCCGCAGACTCCTATTATATTTTAATACATCACATATCTCTATTCTACTCATTAGCTACTCTTTTATACCGTGCTGTTAGGTGGACCATTGTAAACAGTTTTAATAACTACTGATCTTATAAAATTAATCGTTGTTTTCCGTTATTTTGGTCGAGCTTGTCCACTCTACTGACATGCTCGGGGACACGTATAAAAAATGACGTAGCCAGTTGTGTTGCCAAAAAGCGCGAAAAGAACGGATTCGACTAAATTTTGTCTTTTTTTAACTCGAACGATTGTAAGGTTTGTACTTTAATTTTAATGCTGTTGCTATGTTGTGTACAATTTTAGATGTTTATTTTTTATATCTTAGCTTTATTGCGTACGTAAATGTATTTTGATGGCGAACCATTTTCTCTGCGGCTTGTGATACTACTGGGTCGAGACTGAAAATTAAGCCAGTATTTTATAAGAGTCGGTGTACTGCCAATGAGTAGAGTTGCTCCAACAATCGAGTCATACATACTTTTGCTGGAACTCTGTCGCCGTGACTGCAGTCCTAAGATGCATTTACGGGCCCCCGCGGCATAGACGTATCTCTCAAATCCAATGTTTAATGTTTTGCTTTGGTTGTGTTACTTATAATATTATTATTGTATTTGAGATTTATTTTGTATAATAATGGTGTAATAAATTGATAAAATTGACACTTGTGTTTTGCATTTGACTCTGCTTTGCTAGTACAGTCGAATACTCCAATATTTATCTATACAGACAACTTTTCAGAAACATCTAAAGATGCACTTTATGTAACTGAAAATTAGGTTTTTTCGGAACGGCTGACAGTATTGATTGAAGCTGAAGGACTCTACTGTACACAACAAGAAAACTCCAGACTCTAAAAAAATAAGTAAAAATTAAATGAGGCCCCATACTTCCTTTGCAAATGTCACATTTTCGACGAAAAAGCTTGAACATGGTAATAATTAACTTAATGAACAGGCTCCACTGTGTAACTGCTACGATCTGTATTGACTATCTCTGAACATAACTCGGAAAGCGTGTTATGGGAAACACCCCAATCACATTTTATTTGACCGTAAATACATAGCTTTTAAAATTATTGTTCTGGATTTTTCCAACTTTTACCCTACCATGACGTAGCCTAAAAAGAGAAGTTTTTCGTCTTGGCAGTAGCACTTCCGTGCCCCCTGATTGCGTTATAATTTTCAGTTACCTGGTCTAAAATCAACGGTATGGACGATTTTATAAAATGTGTTTTATTGTAGAATCCTCTTTTCGTTACAATTGGCCAGCATTTTTTAAAAGTGTCAATAGTGGGAATAGTGGGATATAATATAATGGAAACTACAAATTTGTGGTCATAGTTTATCACACTCACTACGTTATTTACAAAATTGCACAAAGTGATCTCGTTTTCTTACACACGCCAACTTATTTACATTAATAAATATCTACTTAAATAACTTCCTTTAGCATTTCAAAGGGGCATTCCCGGAGGAAGTGCTATTGAAATCGCCAGCGTTTTAGAAGAATAAGCGGCGGAAAAAGCTGATATCTTCGCTATCTTCATCAGAATCGTCATTTTGTTCGTCGTTTTCTTCCTGAGACCTTTCAACTTCCTCGTCATTTACTTCGCCGTTCGCTTCCTCTTGAGCTAGCTGCCATTCTTCGTCAGATTCCTCCTGAGCAGACCTGCTTCCGTCCTCACTCTCTTCTTCATCTTCGTTCTCTTCTTGAAGAGCTCGCCTCTTGCGGCTCTCTTCCTCTTCTTCGTCTTCAATTTCTTCCTGCCTTTTTAGATCCTCAACCTCGGCTTCTTCATCTTCTGACTCTTCCTGAAGAGCCCTCTTTTTCCGACTGCTCTCCTCCTCGTTTTCATTTTCGCCTTCTAATTCTTCTTGGCGTTTTTTCAGGCTTTCCTCTTCTTCTTCCTCGTCATCATTCTCTTCTTGTCTCTTGAGGACCTCTTCGTCTTCCTCTACTTCATCGTCATTCTCTTCTTGTCTTTTCAGTTCTTCTTCTTCACCTTCACCTTCTGATTCTTCTTGACGTTTCTTGAGGAGTTCCACTTCTACATCATCGTCCTCATTTTCTTCCTGTCTTTTAATAACCTCTTCCTCATCATCAACTTCATCCTCGTTCTCTTCCTGCCTCTTCAGCTCTTCTTCTTCAACCTCATCTTCAGATTCTTCCTGACGTTTGTTGCGGGCTTCTTCTTCTAAGTCCTCCTCATTCTCTTCCTGCCTTTTCAGTGCCTCTTCTTCATTCTCATCCTCAAGTTCGTCTTGCCTTTCTACGTCCAGTTCTTCTTCATCACCTTCAGTCTCTTCCTGACTTCTCAGCAAATCTTCTAAACCATCCTCAATTTCGGTCTCTTCCTGCGATCTTTCAACATCTTGCTCCTCATCAAGCTCTTCTTGGAATTTGTTGTCATGATGGCTTCCGTGATGGTGACCCATGGCATAAATGTGAATGGGTCTGATGAAACGACGCCGGTAAAGATGCTTCTGTAGTTCTTCAATTAGTTCCTCCTCATCTGCGTTTTCTTCTTGCAACCTAGCCTTGATAGACTTGATGAGTTCGTCTTCTTCTTCGTCTTCATCATGATCATGGTGGTGGTGGTGATGTCCATGGCCATGCTTTCCCTTTGCAAGCTTCTGTATTTCTTCGATCAGTTCGTCTTCTTCAGCGTTTTCCTCTTGCATTCTAGCTTTCAGAAATCTGATGACAAAGTCTTCTTCCCAATCACCGATGTCCTCACCTGAGCCTTCCTCGCTTTCTTCGCTTACGTTTTCTTGATCATCTTCGTGTTCGTGATCGTGGTCATGATCATGATCGTGGTCATGGTCGTGTTCATCTTCGGGCTCGTGCTCGTGGTCGTGTTCGTGATCACCTTCGTGCTCGTGATCGTGGCCATGATCATGATCGTGGTCATGGTCGTGTTCATCTTCATGCTCGTGATCGTGATGGTGGTGGTCATGATCAGCTTCAGTGAGTTCAGCGTTTAGGCGAACCTCATCATCTTCCAAACCCTCATCTTGGTCTTCATCGACTTCATCAGCGGGTTCCTCTTCTACAATGTCTTCCGATTCTGGTTCTTGCTCTGGTTCGGGTTCCGATTCTGGTTCGGTTTCGGGTTCTGGCTCGAGTTCGGGTTCTGGCTCGGGTTCTGGCTCGGGTTCAGGTTCGGGTTCAGGTTCTGGCTCGGGCTCGGGCTCGACACGGCAGCTTGCAGGGGGAGTCGACCAATCGCAAACCTAAAATAAGTTCAACTAATTTAGTAGGAATTCTTTGACTATAATCTCAACACAATGTAGTAACAATTTTAAGACAGAAGTTGAAAGAAAAAAAAGGCAATGTAAAAAACCTACTTCAAATTACACGGTCTGGGGAGCGATTTTTGAAATCATTATTAACTTGAAAGTGGTAAACATATTGCTACAATTCACAGTGGAATGGAAGAAAATTTGAGCTCCAATTAATATTGTCAACAATGTCAACTAAGGTACCCGAGGGGAATATGGTCATCCGGTTAATATGGTCACTTCGATAGATTTTAAAAAGTACAACACATTCTGGATAGATGGCACTATAGTTAATAGCGTCAAGTAGTCTACTCAAACATTGCAGAGTTGCATCGGGACTGCTGTACTGACGGAGTTTTGACAGATCAAAAATAGCGTTCGATTCTCAACTGACATCAACCTTCTAAAAAACTTGTAAACATTAAAATCTCGCAAAATTCAAAAAGATATGTGTGTACTTGTTATTGGAGGTAAGTGAACAGATAATTTATCATATTTTAAAGCAATGGTATGCACATAAAGAGGTTAAAAATAAAGTTTTTGTGTGAGTCGTAAAAAGTTAAACAAGTGTGCACCTGTTAATATGAACATCAATGTGATTTAGTGACACGAACACGACATAATTCTGTTTTGGCAATAAATACCTAACTAATTATGTTAAATATTATGTTTTTAGGACACGGCTAACCAGACCTCAACAAAAAAAATTCAAAGCGTCCAGGTGCCAACTAGTCATGGTACTGTTTTCTTTGTCAAGAAGACAGAGTGGCAGATATGAGGATCTGCATCTCGTTCTGTCAATACGTCCACGAAGAGTGTGTAGGGACTCTCAAAAGACGACGAAGACCATTTTCTGTGCCCAAAGTGCGAGCGATAAAATGGAAACTCACTTCATACCGTAAAATAAAAGTGATGTCCATAATAACCGCACGTGCCGGAAATATGGACATTTACCACTTTTTTTTAAAGTTGATTTTTTTAATAGTTCCTAATTATTACCAAAGTTAATTTGTTATGTTTTCCTTAATATATTAGTTAAAGTATCCAACCGTATATTTGTTAACTCCACCCCCCTATATTTTTATTTTTTTAAAAATCTTCAAAGCTTAACGTGACCATATTACCCTCGGGTACCTTAGTCTAAAATTTAACTTGAGCCGCAGTTTTGCAGCAACACAGATTTATCACTTACGAGAGGTGTTTTCAAAAATCGGGACTCGGATCAATAGGTGTTATACGTGCCGGCACGTAAGTCTAGCGATGACGAGTCACGTGGAGGGGATCTGCGCACCCACGGATACCGTATTTTATACTTCTGCGCATACAAGGTCATCGCTAGACTTACGTGCCGGCGCTTATAATAGTTCCACATGCTACAGGTATAATCAATGAATTACCTGCTCCACCTCGTTGAACCAGGTTTCTTGCGGGCACTCCATGCGGTACGCGTTCCCGGCATAGCATTGGTAGTAAGCCACGCAGTTTTCCACGCTGGCGATGCGAAGGAAGTTTTCCTGTCCCGCGCATAGGGTCTCCGGATTTTGTCTCAAGGAGATTGAGAGAGCGGAGGCACTGGCGACTGCCGCCGCGCACAGGATGAGTCTCAGGGTTACTGCGAAAAGACGGGTTGATTACAAGATAATCATATAAAATATTTATGGCTTCTTTCTTTGAAAAAAATATTACTTCTGTCCATTGAAAGAAAGATAGAAAGAAAAAGTTTATTCGTAACAATACAAGTTGATAAAAACAGAAACAAAGAAGACATTAATACGGAAAGTTGGCACGAAATGGTCACGACACGGCATTGCGCAGGCCTTACAGAATGACCTAGTCTTCCATTGGACAATTTTGCCAGTGACTAAGACAATTTAAAATATGTCGGCCTTGACAATGGTAGGTACGGTTACACGGTCAAAAGATCCCCCTCCCCTACCTGTCGAACAAGAGTCCGACAGTGGCTAAGAAGCGGTCAATTTCCCTCAGAATCTGCCAGGATATCAATAACCGATACCCAGGGTGCTCCGGACCAAATACTGCATTTACTTGAGACTTATCAAAAACAAAACAACCCGCTGCTCTTGATTATACGCCCTTTAACCAAAGGTTTGCTATGGTAAGTAGGGCATATCCTAATTTCTGTAATGCACTTTATGAAATGGACTTTGAAATCTATATGCTTGGATTTCGAAGTTACCATGGGATTGTGTTTTGCAATAAAATGAAGACACCATAAAAATCCTACTAATATTATAAATGCGAAAGTTTGTGACGATGTGACGATGTGAGTGAGTGTGTATGTTTGTTCCTTCTTCACGCTAAAACGACTGGACGGATTTGGATAAAATTTGGAACAAAGATAGCTGGTACCCTAGATTAAAACATAGGCTACTTTTTATCCCGGAAAATTGAATAGTTCCCGCGGGAAAACGATAAACATGTTAAAGGTCGTAGCTGCCTAGAGTCGCATCGTAAATAATCAACATCAGCTCGTAAGTAATTCTACGCGGACGAAGTCGCGGGCAGAAGCTAGACTTCAATAAGAAATTTTCCGTATTTTTTAGACATCCGGATTAAACGGCAATTCACGTGACCCATCCACCCGGTATCATCATCAGTGTTTCAACATTCGATTCATTCGAGTGGCCGATAACTGTGACACAAGCTGCGAACTGTCACTTCAGAGATAAAATCGAGACCGTCGTCCTTAAAAGTATTTGGACAAATAAGTAGATTGATTGTTCCTAAAAATTACGATAACTGGGTTATGTTATATGTTCATCAAGACATTAGCCATGAGTGATATCAAAAATTAAACTCTGTATACCTATCTAAAGTTACATTACTGGTTCAGTACCTACCTACCTAAATATCAAGATAATTTTCACGCAATTTAAATAATTGTTTTTAAGTAGGCACAGTGCTTCTAGGTATTTTCTAAATGTCCCTCAGCAATCTTTGTTTATTTATCAGAATATGACTGACGTCTGAACTGAAGAAACACGAAGTTTGCCAAAAGACATTCAAAAACTAGAAGCACTGTTATAATGGTTATTAACTTATTATAAAGAAAACCACTAGGTACATCGGTCGAAATTAGTACAAATTTGGATAGGCTACCCAGGATTTTATGATTAGATAATTTTACAAACGCTTATTCACATTCTCATAATAAATTTTGTTCGTAAAAAAGCAACACAAAAATGTTTCTAAGTCTTTAAACTACTGGCCTAAGCCCGAAAGGTCACTTCCACGGATAACTAAAAAAAAAATATAAAACACTTACAAGTCATTTCTACCGCAATGCACCCTCTTGTTGCGATCCTCGGCAGAAATAAGCTAAACGCCAGGAGGAGGTGAATTTTATCGAGATCATTATATCACAAGAGGTTGATAACGTCAGAGCAAGATACTTCGATACTGTCGATCAGCGCTATCTGTTTAGCCTGCAGTTTGACGGGCGCGACTATTGCAATTGATAGTATAATTTTATTCTGCGGTAGAAAAATAAAAGACAACGCACATTGTAGCTGTCTTCGCCGACGGAAAATCGGCTAGGTTGACGTTTTGACGCCGATGTCTGTGGCATCGTACCTCTCAAATGGATGGACCGATTTCGATGTGGTTTTTTTCATTGGAAAGCCAAGGTCTAGTAGTTTAAAGAGTATCAGCTCTTTTTCAAAATGATGTACTTAACCTAAGGCCTTTTTGGCATAAAATTGTTTTTTTTTTTTCACCTCTTGCTCGAAAGGGCTGTCTTTCGCCTTCAAAATCTGCGTGGAAAAACGCTTTTCCCCCTCTAGCGTGGAAAAGGTTTTTGAAATTCGAACGTGGCGCTGACCACCATTGTCCACCTACTCATATACTTAGAAATTAGGACTTTGAACTTCGTATATTATCGGCCCGCTTACACGAATAGTATACTTAATAGGTGAATGAGAGGGACGGAATAATACGAAATTCAAATGTAGATCTTTTTATCAGACCCCCTAAATGCTTCATTTGATTTAAAAAAAACATAATCACATTCAGAAACGCGATCCGTTATCTATCGTTTGTTTCGTGAACATTAAACTACGTGTTTTAGGTCAAAGATGATAAATAAAAATTTCATTTCGACAAATTATTAAATTTTATCTACAAAGTGACTATAATTTGCTTATTTAAGACATTGATCAATTAGTTCATTATAATTTTAATATATATTAGGCTGTTTAGCAGCTACTTCTTAGCGCGCGCATGAAGTGAAAATATCGCGCATGCGCGAGTGCCGCGCGCGGATTGGCGCGGAGAAATCGCCATCTTTCACAGATATTTTGTTGATTCGAAGACTTTGTTATTACTTTCAAAATTACGAGTTCAAGTAATAAAGACAAACTAAATGTAGTGTTCGTCGACGGAAATACTATAAAATATGCTCGGACAGTTATATCAGTAAATTAAAGGTGTTAATTAGTTACCAAATAACAAAGTAAAGTTCTGAAGCAGTTCCACTTAAACAATGTAGGGTGGTAACAAAGGTAAACTAAAGTTCTTTTATAAACTAAAATTCTGTATAAAAGTCAGTTTAGTATGTATAGTATGTATTGTAAGGTAAATATTTATGTATGTATAAAAGTGAAATACCTAACTAATTACTATTTTATTTATTTTCCTTTTTCTTCCATCCACCATTTTTCTCGCTGTATTGAGGTGAAAAATTGTGTGTTTCGCTCGGCAGCAAAGTTGTTTAGAGTCTCGTGCCTTGAAACCGTCGCGACGCTCAGGATTCTTCTTTTGAACCTCTCGCTTCGCTCGCGGTTCAATCATAGAATCCTTCGCTTGCTCCGGTTTCAATTCAGGCACTCGCGCCAAACAAACACTTTGCAGCCTTGCATAACAAATAACTATTACTAGGTATTCAAATTGTCACCAGTCACTTGTCGTCTGTCACGTTTATGAAACAGGGCCGCTAAAATATTTATTCCGAAGCAGTTTTATTTTACATTAGTTACTTCGGATGCGCTTACGACATTTCTGTACCTATTTATTGCAATAAGTACCTATATCATATTAAATTTAGCGAAAATTACGCACATTCGGGACTTCACGCCATGTGAACGAGGTTTGGATGAAATTAACAACAATCACATTTGCTAGTCCGCAATACGACAATGTTCAATTTTATAATGAACTTATTATAAAGCTTAAAATTACTTTTGTAACTCATTTCCTAAAATTTCTACATTTAAAAATATAGGTACAGGGTGACACTTTAAGGTACTTATTGCATTAGATTGGTTATTTCGCCAAAGTAAATTAAAATTGTAGCTAGGTAGGTACTCAGGTACACTTGTATTTTATATTTTACAGCTTCTGCCCGCGACTTCGTTTGCGTAGAATTAGCAATTGACATGGCTATCCCCCGGAAAATATGCTATTTTCCGGGATAAAAAGAACCTAGCTTATGTTTTAATCTAGGGTACCAAATATCTTCGTTCCAAATTTTATCCAAATGTTAAGTGTGTGTGAAAGTGAATTTAGAGTGAAGAAGGAACAAACATACACACTCACTCACATCGTCACAAACTTTCGCATTTATAAATAATATGAGTAGGAAGGATTTATTAATTTAATTGATATCTTAATAACCTACTCAAATACCCTTCTCAAATACATGTCAGGTACAATGTTACTTTAATTCTAGCGACTCCACATCACGATTAACATTCGCATCAGTGGAACCACCGCCTAAATCAATTTCAGTGGCTATACATGCAAGTAATAGACGTAGTTTGGTGACCTTGAAGCAATCATCAGATATGGACATGCACAAGATTCGCCTGCGCCAGTTTCAACGTCAAACAAGCTTAGCGTTTTCACAATACGAGTAAAATCATCTGAGGCTCTAGTGTAAGTTTGCACACAAAAAACGTCTCGAACGCGTTCACGTAAACGCCTCAATTACTATGAATATATAAGTTGTATTAATATATAATAATTTGAATAATTGGTAGCGCCATTTGCGGATCGAAACGGCAAAAAACTGAGCCTCTAGTGTAAGTTTTCACACGAACAAACGTCTCGAACGCGTTCACGTAAACGGCTCAATTACTATAGAAAATTTGGCAGCGCCACTAGCGGATCGAAACGGCAACAAACTGTTCTCATAGTATTTGACATTTTAACGCAAACACTTTCGAGACTGTGTCCTGTGACCGAAAACTTACACTAAGCATGCTGTTCTCATAGTATTTGACATTTTAACGCGAACGCGTTCGAGGGCATTTTCAAAAAAACATGTACCGTTTTTCCAACAAAATCACCTTAATTTCCCATACAACTTTTTCGTGTCAGTTTTGTGACGACCCATATAAATCGTATGAAAATAGTGTCACAAAACTGTCAAAAAAACCGAAGGACACTTTTTTTCTTTACAGAAATGAATAGTGCTAATAATTTTGATTCAGAAAAACTCAAAATGTTTTTATTTTGGAAAAAAAGTCAAGGGTACACGTTTTTTTGAAAATACCCTCGAGACGTACCTATTTTGTGGCCGAAAACTTACACTAAGCATACTGATAGGTACCTTATAGTACCTATAGTAAGACTGATTACTATACTTATTACAATTAGTATAGATATATTAGACGAGGTCATTCACCTCCATCCCTTTAATTCAATGCACTTATTAGCCTCTGAAAATTTTGTAAACAATAGTGGGAGTCAAGTAGGAGTTTAGGTCGCAAAATGACAATTTTTTTAGGTACGCGTATTAGCCACATTTCAGTTTAGCTTCACTTAGCTTATTATTTTGGCGTGGGTATTGTTTGCGGAAATCTCTTAATCGATTACCGAGTGATCATTTGCACTAATTTCCTTAGTGTTTTTTTATCTGCGTGGAATATAAATAATAATTATTATTTTGTCGAAACATTGTTACCAACATTATATTTTCTATTCAAATAAAGTCAACAAAATAGAGTGTAGGGTAGGGGAAGCTTTAATTTCAGGAACTGACACAGTTCTCCATTGACAAGTCAGAATGCTGCAAAGGGCTCTTTTACATAAGTACCTATGCATTTTCTTTTGTAATAACGTTCTCGGAAAGGTCATCTTTGCCATGGCATGAAGAATACCTAATTATGCCGCGAGAAACTAGGCAGAAAGTCATTGTAGGCAATGAAAAATACGTGTCAAATGCCAGTATAGAAGAAAAACTTAAGTAAGTAAATGACCTGTTGTATGTAGTAGTAATAATTTTTCTAATTTGGAACGTCAATTTGTCTATTCGCACACATTACTCACACATACAACAGCTCATTTACCTACTTAAGTTTTTCACCTATACCCTATACTGTCAGTGAGTTCTTAGAATGCCATTCGGATTTCTGTTTCGGGTACCATCGGCCGATTCAAATATCAAACCCATAAGAGTGAGTGGGACAGCAAGTCTAACCCGAAAGGCTTTCTAAGAGCTCACGACCTGTACCTACCTAGTTACTCAATTCGTGCTTTCTTAATTAAAGTTAAAATTTATTCGTGAAATAACGAGAAAAAGTGTTTTCTTAACAGTTTCAGTTTAGTATATAATCTCATCATCTTCCTAGCGTTTTTCCCGGCATTTGCCACGGCTCAGTGAGCCTGGGGTCCGCTTTGACAACCTAATCCCAAGATTTGGCGTAGGCACTAGTTTTTACAGAAGCGACTGCCATTCTGACCTTCCAACCCAGGAGGGTAACTACTTAAGCCTTATTTATTATATTATATTATTGGGATTGGTCCAGTTTTCTCACGATATTTTCCTTCACCGAAAAGCTCATGGTAAATTTCAAACGTAATTTCGCACATAAATTCCGAAAATCTCAGAGGTGCGAGCCCGGGATTCGAACCCGCGACTCTCTGTTTGAGAGGCCACAGGTCAAACCACTATGCTACCACGGCTTTTTTGTTCAGTACATAATCTAATACAAGAGGTAGGTATACAATATTAGGTACCTAAACCAGCGTATTTCGAATGTTTAGAGTTTAGTACATAATCTAAACATTCGCAATACTGGTTTAGGTATCAAATATTGTATTAGTACCTCTTATATTTAGCGAACCGGATTGGATTCATGGGATAACCATCTTTTATCACACCTACGTATTATACGTTACGTTGATAGATAGATAACCTAACAACTTGAGATTAAAGTATTGCGTGTAACTTTAACTATTTGTAAGAATATTCAGAACCCGTCTATCTGGCTTACTTTTCGATGAAGTGAGTTAATACCCACATCATTTTTATGTCGTCCATTTTAGTGTCCCTCTGTTGCAAGCTGGGCTTCTCTTTCTGCCCATTTCTGCCTTTGCAATAAATCTCCAGTCCAGGGGCCTTACCACGACGTCCTAATTCCGACTCACTTCTAGTTTTAGATGTCACTTTTAGTACGAATCTGACAGCGAGCGAATCTAAACTGAATCGCGTTAAGACGTCATGGTAAGGCCCCGGTAAGCTCCAAATCGTCCTGACATCGCCTTTTTGGTCTGCCTCTAGTCTGGTGCCCGTCGCCACCCACCAATATGAAAATTAATTAACACCCAAACTGAATGTCCGCCGCACGAAACCATAATTTAGTCTGCTTTGAAAGTTATTTCACAGTTTCATCAAGAATTATGTTAACAAGCTTTGGTCATGTTAATTGCAAAATGCATCAGTTTATTGCAAAAAGGCAACCCTTATATTATATTTTGATGAAAGGTTACCTAGTGAAGTCAATTAACAGTTTTGTAATTTTGGATATTATTCCAGTATATTACAAATTCTTGATTGACTTAAAGAATCTATTGTTGTTAAAGAATATTAGGCAGTTATTTTTACTATTATTTTATTCTTTATAAAGTACTTAGGTACCTACGCGGGGACTCAAGAGGTTAAACGATATTAGGGTGCGACCAAACCGCCGCGTATACGCAGTGACGTGTCGTATGCGTCACGTTTTCTCACCGTCTCTTCATACATTTTGTTGCGATTCCGTAACGTCACCGTTTTTTAAGCGGCGGTGTGGTCGCACCCAAAATCTCTAAATAAAAGCCGTCCGCCTGACAACCATAATTTGACCTGTTATCTCGTAGGCGTTACATAGAGGCAGGTATCTCACTCGACGCGGTGATCAATGTCAACGTACGTGCGTCGAGAAACCAACTAAAAGAAGTCAGTACGAGCGAACGGGTCAACTTACAGGTTGTCGTGTAGTGTTGTTGTTACAGTCGGGGGTTTCCGAAAATTGAAATTCGAAGTTCATAATTCATACAGTTCCCTTCACTCTCGATGATCGTAAGTCATATTGTGAGTGGAAAAGCATGATGTCTACAAACTTCGAATTTAGAATTTCGGAGCTCAAGACCTCATGTTGTCAACTGGAGAGTTACCCCGAAATTAGAAATTCGAAGTTTGTATCACACCATTCTTTTTAATCTATGTCAATTAGTGGGAACAGAACTGCACGAAATGAACTACGATTTTGTAACTTCGGAGTAGGTGTTCTGTAGTTGTAGCTTCGTCGCCTTCGCTACCATTCTCGTGATAATCACATCTCCGTCACTCCCAATACTCGTTACACGGGATTCAACCGCAAGATTAGCGTGTCGTATCAACTGAGTGACAATAAGATAAACATTGTTCAATGTCACTTGATTGCAAAAAGCTTCTAGAATTTCCGTAGGGGCATTTCCCAGTACGAGTAAGCCTCATGCTTTATCAAGAAATTTTGATTTGTACGTATTTTACTTAGGTCTTGGTCACATTAACTGACGTGGAGTTGACCAGTCCCCTATTTCACCAACGCGACTATTGTCTGTGACAAGTGACAATTCTGTAGGCTTATTGTCTAACTCGCTCGCAATCGCCATCGTGTTCATTTTGACAGTTCATGTATGTGCTGACAATTGGCATCGGAATCAGCTAGCTTTCACATTCATACAAGAACTGTCAAAATGAACACGATGGCGATTGCGAACGAGTTAGACAAGCCTCTAGTGTAAGTTTTCACATAAAAAAAACATCTCGAACGCGTTTACGTAAACGCCTCAATTCTGCCGTGCAATCCTTAAGCCACAGTAAGTGCTATTTGAACTTCTTACACTTACTGCGTTTTAAGGATTGCACGGCAGAATTACTATGGAAAAATTGGCAGCGCCACTTGCGGATCGAAACGGCAACAAACTGTTCTCATAGTATTTGACATTTTAACGCAAACGCGTTCGAGACGTATTTTGTGACCGAAAACCTAAGTACACTAAGCATCTGAGCCTCTAGTGTATATTTTCACATGAACAAACGTCTCGAACGCGTTCACGTAAACGTCTCAATTACTATGGAAAATCAGCCCGTTACAACATAACATAACATAACATACTATGGAAAATTTGGCAGCGCCACTTGCGGATCTAAACGGACACAAACTGTATTCATAGTATTTGACGTTTTAACGCAAACGCTTTTGAGACGGTGTTCTGTGACTGAAAACTTACACTAAGCATACTGCTGTTTACATTACAAACTCGACGAGAATCCACGCCGTTTGGTTTCATATTGAATACGCATTCCATTTCGAATTGTCAATGGTCATATTGTCGAGCTCGTGAAATATGCCTGGCGTAAGTTGGAGCACGAATTGGAAGAGTTTGGATCATAGCTAAATGCATAAAGTGCTTTTGCTTTTTTAAATAAAGAAATGTTTAGTAAGTACCATCAGCCAATATGTGGTCTACCACCCTATGGTTAAAATTCCTTTGCACGTCACAATATATAACGTCGATAAGACAGGCTATCAACTTGAAAGTTCGACTTTAGCGACATTTTCATTTGATAGGAATATGAATGAAAAGTGGTAGACCACTTATTTGGGCGACCGTACCTACTTAACACGTACGTCTATCCTAAAGAGTAGGCAGAAGATGACCTTACTTAAAGTCTGCTTTAAATAAAAAGGAACGGATTTGGTGCTGATTCCCTTTTAATTTTAAAGTATACACATACCTACATACGGAATTTTCATACGGTTTCCGTACGGAATGACGTCAATTCGTAGCCCTGTCCCGTTCCGTTATATAGCGATGTCCCGTTCGCTGACGTCATTCTGTACGGAAATCGTATGAAAATTCCGTATGTAGTATGTGGCCTAGAGATGGTGCGTATTTACGTTACCAGGTTTTGATACCAGGTATTTGCTTGCAAGTATACCAACCAGGTACCGACCCGATATACTTGCAAGACTTGAAAGTATTTTTCCATTCAAGTATACTGTCCCTTCAAAGTAAGTACTACTTCATACACATAAGGTTCAGATTGCGCTTATACGCGATATAAAATACTTTCAAAGTATTTTACGTCTTGATTGAAATATTTTGAATCTTATCTGTATAACAACAAGGTTTAAACTTGCAAGGAAGCAATTATTCGACTTGTTACGTTGGACAGAAAATACTTTGAAAGTATTTTGATACCTGGTTTCTGCACCTGGTATGAGAAGGTGGACGTACTTTTAAGCCCTGGTACGCGATTTAGCAAGTATAACCCATCCCTAATGTGGCCGACCTAAAAGTCGCATTAGATATAACAATATAAAAATATCTAAAAGCCCACGTTTAGTGTAACTAATTGAAAAGGAAAGGTGGAAAGAGGAAATAAAATTCATATTATGTTTCAAAATAAAGCAAACTAGCTTCTGCCCGCGACTTCGTCTGCGTAGAATTATACATATATGAACCTTCCTCTTGAATCGCTCTATCTATTGAAAATACCGCATCAAAATCCGTTGCGTAGTTTTAAAGATCTAAGCATACATAAGGACAGAGAGACAGATATACAGACAGTGGAAAGCGACTTTGTTTTATACTATGTAGTGATTCATAAAAGTGTTGTTGTGAAACCCATATAATAATCTGTCATGTTAACATTAATCTACATCACGGGCGCTAACGTCTGTCGTGTGACAGACCAGTCTAGATAATTGCCGTACACCAATAGGTATGCAAAAGTTAACGCAAACCCACTTGAAACACGTCAAAAACGAGATAAACTTAACAGTTAGCTACATGAGGTGCCTATTCTCACTCGTTAAGTGATTGTACTCGTACATATATGTATACTCGTACCTAAAAGGAATGCGTATTCAGCACGCTTAGGTAATAAGTTTTCGGTCACAAAATAAGGTTTGAACACGTTTGCGTTAAAATTTCAAATGTCTCTTAGTAACAGACGACCTTACTTGGCAGTAATGTTCTTTTCAAAATCTTAAAGAAATTATATTCAAAGTCCGAATCTCGAAGTCATTTTTGTGTTAGCTTATTATGTTAGCTTAGCTCGAACTTACTCCAAGCTCCAGTACACAAAATTTCAGGAAAATCTGTCGAGAAATACTACCTATAGAGGAACATATAATAGGCGGCAAATAAGTAAAACGTGGAGGGGATAAGCGCAGTATGAAAATGATGTTGTTTTTCATACTGCGCAAATCCCCTCCACGTTTTGCTTATTGCCGTTTACTATACAACATGCAGACGGATACTGACATATGCGAGCATTTCCGTCCATAGGTGCAAGCTGAGCCTCTAGTGTAAGTTTTTGACACGAAAAACGTATCGAACGCGTTCTCGTAAACGTCTCAATTACTATGGAAAAATTGGTAGCGCCACTTGCGGATCGAAACGGCAACAAACTGAGCCTCTAGTGTAAGTTTCAGTATGTTTAGTGTAGGTTTTCCGTCACAAAATACGTCTCGAATGCGTTTGTGTTAAAATGTCAAATACTATGAGACAGTTTGTAGCCGTTTCGATCCGCAAGTGGCGCTGCCAATTTTTTCATAGTAATTGAGACGTTTATGTGAACGCGTTCGAGACGTTTGTTCGTGTGAAAACTTACACTAGAGGCTCAGAGCCTCTAGTGTAAGTTTCCGCATATAAAAACGTCTCGAACGCGTTCAGATAAATGTCTCAGTCTCAATTATTTACTATGGAAAATTTGGCAGCGCCACTTGCGGATCGAAACGGCAACAAACTGTTCTCATAGTATTTGACATTTTAACGCAAACGCGTTCGAGATGTATTTGTGACGGAAAACTTACACTAAACATACTGAAACGAAGACGCTTCGCTAGAATTTCGCACTCGCTCGGTTAATGAAGTGAAGAAATGCCGGCATGCTGTTAACACACTTGTCCCTGTAGGCTTTGTGATGATAGCGACAAAACGATTCCAACCACTTGAATACAGGTAGCAGCCAGTAGGTTAGATAGGTACACATAGAATATCAATATTATCTTTGATAAAAAATAATGCGTCATCATAAACTGCTATTGAATAAATAATAACTAACAAGTGAAAAGATAAATGGTCAAGTCTTGATTAGATAAATTTAATGCAGTTTGGACAAACCCATGTTTTTCTTAAACAAGGAAGGAAAACGAGGAAGTGGGGCTCCCTGATGGTAATCACCACTGCCCACGGACATTCGAAATACAGGAGCATTTGCATTGCATTGCTTAGCTTAGAGGGCCAAGATAAAATATTTTATGCGCCGGTAATTGTCCGGCTGTCTTATTCTCCATGCTGGAACACTGCTGCTTGGCAGCAGGACTAGATAGTCAAGATGGTAGTTAACTAACGATCCTGGCCGAGACATTGTTTTCTTGTACTTAGGTACTTATAAAAAAGTAAAAACTGGTGGGGTGGCATCATGCAAAATATCCTTTAAGAGACTTGGAGAGCGCACTTTTACGATATTTTTAGCGAGCATTTTTGTTATTGACTCCTTTTTTTAAATTGGTTCTGGTTTTTGTTGCCGGTCAGTCTTTGATGTTATGTATGGGGGTGTAACATGCAAATCGATTGGGCGGATTACATCTGCAGGCTTCATGATGTTTTAATTTGCATGTAAAACAAACAATATCAACCCATCTATATTTTTTTTTTCAAAAGTAAGTAGAGGTAGGTACATACTTCATTTTCGATGAGTATTTTTATTATTATTTAGGACCACATTATCATTCTCTTAACAATAATAAGGTATGGGTTGTGCGTGTAATGAATTTAGTTTTTTTTTCTTAAAGTTTTAGTCTAAACATTAATATCAGTCAACGCTTAAAGTATCTTTGAATTTGTGTATCCAAAACAATGAAAAATGCTTTAAAAAAATGCTATGTAAGACACTATACCCTAAGTAAGCAATCAACGTTTCCCTAATATTACACTGAACAAACGACACAAAAGGCGTTTTTTCCAAATTAAACCGTATATATTTAATTCAAGTGGACTTTTCCTAAAACATTTTTATAATATTGCACTCAACAAACGGCTATAATCTCGGATTTCGGATGTTTTCAGGATTTTGCACGTTAAAATATTACCGTTGGTTATTCTTCACTAGCAAAAATCTTTTTGGAAAGAATGCCGTGTTTCCTTACATTTGAAGTTATGTCCTTAAGTAACGCTCAGGTTTCTTGCTTTACACCTTACACGCTTTTGTTGAAAAAAATATGTTTACGTTGACGACATCTTTATCGAACGCATCTTTTCTTCTTCTTCAGTGCTTTACCGCCCACAGAAGCCGCATAAAAACATTCAAATGCTTTTGATTGATTTTCACGGATTGTGGATATAATTTAGGGGATTAACTTATCAAATCAAATTAGACCACCTGCTTAAGTATTGAACGATAACCAATACATTTACCAAACTCTAAGTACTCTTTCTTGACACAAAATAACTCTACATATATAGTAAATATACCTATTGCGTCTGTCTGCTTTCTAGACAAAGTTCGGGGACAACGACATAAGTCTTCATTATAAACTTATACAGAATAATTCAGAAGTAAACGGAAAACGTTAACAATGTGCGTAGCGACGTCTCGTACTCGTGAAACTTTAAAGTTTCATTACAAGTAAGTATACTAATTTAAAATGGATAACTATGTTTGAGTAGAATTAGTAATGATAAATTATTGCAGATCAAAAATTGGTGATGGTTAGTTTTTATACTGTCCGAGTAAAACTTTTGTGACTTACGGAGAAATAGACTGGCAGACAGACGGACAGAAAAAAAACCTAACAAATATTATAAATGCGAATTTGAGTATGTTTGTTACGCTTTCGCGGGTAACCTACCAAAGCGATCGTGATAAAATTAGGTATGGAGACAGATGCACACCCTGGAAAGGACAACGATAGTTTTCATCCCGGAAAATTGTATAAATCCCGCATGCGATGAACGAATTCTCCACAGAGAAAATTGTGGGCAACAACTAGTATACCTAACAGTGGCGTGGCGTCAAATATATCAGAAGGCAAGCCGAAGGGAATTTAATTAGCCTTTTCCTCTAATTCTGCACAATAAAGTGCCCAACTGCCTTAAAATAGGCAAGCCAGTGGGAATCGAGTTCTATGGACGCCCCGCCACTGATACCTAAGTATAAATGTTAACTTGCTAACTACATAATTACCTATCATAAACTTGCCTACGACAAAATAGAAGCTGAAGGTTTTTCCTCTTGAGTTTCTTCATTCATTCTGAACCAAGTTCTAGTAGCTGTTATAAAAAGAAGCCTTTCTGTGAAATAACAATGAACATCTCTAGATACTTATGTATATTTAAGTTTTACGCCTACAAACAGCATAAAGGCTGATCCTTCGATAGTTAAATGCCAAACCATGAACCCAATGAAACACATATGGGATATCTCATTACATTATGAACAGATAACAGTTTAGCCTGTTGATGTGTTGAGAAGCATTGGTTGGCTTGACAGTTCTAATGCAAAGTGATCAAACGACGTGATGAATTTCATAATGGCAAGGGTAAACCGCAGAAATCTTTATTATTAAGCTGATTTGCGTTCAATATCGTATCTCGTTGTTTTGATTTGTTTAGTATATGATTATGACGCAGTTTAAAACAGTTGAAGTAGGTAGTCAGTTTAAGTATTTTTTAAGAACAGACTGCTGCTGCTGTGGATTTTTACAAGCATTTATTTAGTTTCATTGCATCTCTCCCGGTGTCTGTCTACTGTCTGTAATCAAATACGTACCTACTTAAGTGAAATTTGACCGAGTTTTAGTTGTCGAGTTGACTTGAAGGTTTGTATTTGTACACACATAATATACTCACAAAAAAAAAGCCGTGGTAGCCTAGTGGTTTGACCTGTGGCCTCTCAAGCAGAGCGTCGTGGGTTCAAATCCCGGGCTCGCACCTCTGAGTTTTTCGGAATTTATGTGCGAAAATTACATTTGTAATTTGCCATGAGCTTTTCGGTGAAGGAAAACATCGTGAGGAAACCTGCACACATCTGCGAAGAAATTCAATGGTGTGTGTTAAGTTCCCAATCCGCACTGGGCGCGCGTGGGAACTATAGCCCAAACCCTCCACTACCCGGAGGAGGCCTATGCCATGAGACACGCCGAATTACGCGACAATTTAATAAATAAAACGACAATAACAACAACAACAACATGTACCTACTGAAATTGTAGCGAGTTCGGAATAAAAAGGCTTATAAATAAATAAATAAATATACTCACGAGCAAAAATAACGGATCGCTTTTCATAGAATTTTGTATGAAAAGTGACACTTTATTTTTGCTCGTCAGTGTACTATAGGAGTAATGTGATGACAATGAAGTAGTCGAGAAAAAGGTCAGTCACCAAAAAAGCGTGCATTATTTAATTTTATTAACATTTAAGCAAAACTGCATGAAATAGATGAAAAAATACTAATTTTCATCCTTCATCCGGTAATTAATCTTTATTTTTCCTTTCTGTGATAAGGCCATTAATTTTTCGTTCGATTATTAGACAAACTAATGGCATTGATGTTGCTTTGTTTCTTTACTCGTATCATCTATAAATCCAAATTAATTTTTGTCCTTCAAAATTAGGAATAGGCTGTTTGACATAATCCGTCCTCTTTGTCGCGAAGTTTTCTATTTTAAGAGGGCTTATCGGACTGTATTTTCTTCTGGTTCTTATTTTTTACGACTTCCCACCTTTTTTTTGGTCGAACGACGTACCTACTACCTAAATGTACTGTGACGTATTTTTTTTACGTGGGATTAAATATTGTGGTCTAGAGAAGTTATTCCTGTCGCTTGTCCAAAGGAATGGACAGTTACCTATAACTATTAGTAAAGAATGAAAAAAAAAATGTATAACTGCATCTCCAAGTCGTAAGCTTGTTTGTATTTAATTTCTAGGTCACTAGACCGTTGTAGCTTGGTCGTGGTCGTCGGTTAAAGATCTGAACCTTCATTATGATTTTCCTGAGTGCTGGAGTGCAGAGTCCGTATCTGGCATGATAGAGTTGCTTCCCACTCCCAAATCAATCTTCCGTCCATTCCATTCTTCATATTCGTCTTATGCTATAACCAGGCAAACATTTTTTTTGAAAATCGAAAAATGAAAAATGAAAAAAAAAAAGTAAAAAATAGATACTTAGCTATAAGAAAGTACCTTCCATAACTGATAATGTGATTAATAACCGACAGAGTTGTAGTGTACCGATCACCCAATACGAACGAATTATTATTAATAGGTAACGCACTTGCAGTACGAGTAGGTAGGTGCTTTTTGTTCAAAACTGTTAAAATTTGATTGATCCATATTAAACGCCCCTCACGATTGATCACAAATAAATGATTCAAACTAATTCCAACAGCGATACGTCATACAGTTTACACGGCATTTTGTTTGAAACATTTCAGGAATATTTAGCTCACAAATATTTTTAAAGCAAAGCTGACAAATTGAGATGTACAGATTAATTAATCTAATCTGTTAATCCTTGAAATACAGATTAGCTTCCAAACTTTGAGGCGTGAACGAAAATCACGAACAAAACGCAGGCCCGTGAAATAATTGTTTGTTAACTTAAGATACATCTTGTTAAACTTTTGAAGATTGTCCATTTTGAAAAATTAACGAAAATTACTTAATACATTTATTTTGATAAAAGTATTATACAAAATGTCTAAGAATTGTTTTGAAATATTTGAGCAGATAGGACGACAAAGGGGACCGAGAGCGGTGCGGGCGGGTAGTGCGCCTGCCGCCCGCACCTCTCTCGGCCCCCTTTGTCGCCTACCCCGCGCCCCTGCCCAACAAACACTGATAGCAATACAAAAGTCCACTTTTGGTGTAACACGGAACCTTAAGAGTTAATAGACATTTAATATGGTTCAACCGTGAACTTATAGCGGCGCATTACGCTTTTGCCTGTATAATAGCACCATAAAAGCAGGAACGGATACTATTGTTACCCGATCGGTGTAAGTGCAGATGTCAAAAATGCCTTCTTACAGCCTCTAGCAGCATGGTTCTTTAAGAGCATTTTAGTGGTAGTCAAATATGTTAATTGCTGTATAAAGGCGTAGACTTATACCACTCTAATGCCGCTGCTTAAATGAGTCACTGTGAACTACTGTACAGCCAACAGTTTTAGAGTGGTGCACACTTAGAGTGATTTAATGCAAAAAGTTACATATCGGCTCACCTCGACTCTGTTACACAGCTTTTTAGCGTCTTTTTCAAAGCTGCTTAACGGCGTTTTATTAACACACGTGAACACCAAAGGTATTGCGATATCCTCATGTAACTCAGAAATGCAGCATTTGGCTGTAAATTGGCTACACACAAATACTTCTAAACTGTTTTAGTCTGCATATTAGAATTGTCCTTAGCTATTCTAGGGCACATTGAGCAATATTGGAACTTTTTGCAGCCATGGGAATTAATTCAGGATTAAAACGGTTCACAAAGGTTTCTTCTGAATGTCGCCATTTTTCTGCTACCTTAACCTTAAAAACAATGTTATTGTTTATGTTTAAATCATGATTTCTGTCTTTTTACTTTTTGAATTACACGTTAAAATTACACATATTTTAAAATAAAACAAAAACTTTACATAATTGTGTGTAAGTCACATAAAAATGTATTAAATAATATTTACTTGTTACATCTTTCACGATATTGATAATTAAAAACGAGATATTTTCAAGGCGCGTAAAAATTTAGTCATAAATCTATATAGACATTCACAGTAAACATGCATTCCCAGCTATTTTCACAGGCTGTTACAAACTTTACTTAGTTTACCAAAAATACTATTATACTAATTTCACACTTCTCACCGCGCGGCCATCTCTTTATTTTTCGACACCATTGAATGAATGTCAAATATTCTAACTCAGCTGACAGTCCACAACAATTCACTACGGGAATATTTTCAATATTATTCACACGGCTGATGAGATGATATTATACAGGTTTATGTTAACCAAAAGCATTATTTAAGAGGGTATGTGACCTATCTCTACTCCTTAGTCTGTATAACAGGACACTCGTGTTCTGTTAAACAGCAGATAAACAGGTTTGTGACCCAGAATAACTCCAATATAGTGCTACTATAATTCTTTTAAGTAGAAATGTGAACTCAATTAGAACCAAAGGCTGAATAATTTGTGCCCAAATAAGAGTTATATTGGTGTTAACAGCGCTGTTAAGAGGCTGACAACACCTAATTTTGCTGAAATTGATGTTATTTAAGCACATTTTTAAGAAAAACTACATGCAAAAAAAATACAAAAAAATATAATGTTAATTTTCATCATATTTCAAACACGCTAGACGGACTCGATACATAATTGAACAAAATCGGCTCGATAGAAAATAATTGCAAAGATTGGTCTTAAAATCATCATTAAACGGTTCTATGTCTTTATTTTTTCGACGTATGGGTCTGCAATTAAAAACATGAAGTCAACATATTCATACCTACACGGCTAACGAGTCATATTTCACAAATAATCCATACTTTTTTTTATTTCTTCTTATTTGTGTCTTATTTGCAAGATTTTAGACGCGCGCCAAGCTGCCGGAATAGTTTCTTCTCTTTCACTCACAGGCATGCGAACCGTATGTGTGAAGAGTGGCGCTGCTCAAGGTCGTTTGCTGTTGACAGCGCCTTAACACCATTATACAGCCTCCTTATACAGCTTTTGGTGTTGTGTTACACCAAAAGTGGACTTTTGTATTGCTATCTGTGTTTGTTGGGTGTGCCACGCGAGCGAGGCCTCGTTTAAGCGATCGGTCTATAATTGCTCATTGCAATTTTGAATTCTAATCTAAGTTACCCCTAAACTTTTAACATGGAACGATGCATGGACACATTTTGTCAACCACAGTTAAAAGATTTTGGAAAACATTTACAGAGAAGTTCAAATAAACTAAAATAACCATCACAAAGACACATTGTCAAAGATCCCAATTTTAATTTGCAATTTCGATAACTCAGCTCAGCGCCTCTGTTCCTTTTATATTATTTAGAATTTAATTAGTGTTAAAGCAACGCAACTGAACAACAAAAAAAGCTGTTAAATTAAATAGCATATAAGTTTAGTACCCACTTTTATTGTGCTGCAACTGCAAATTGCATTCAGCGAATAAATGTCATAATTTAAAAGTTCATACTTTTACTTCGCTTGAACCTAAGTTACCTACTAAATGTAAGTTAGTAGAAATTTATTGCAAGTTTCTTTTAATGTTTCTTCTTCTAACATGCTATTGCGTTAAGTTAATGTAAGTATTTCTTTTAAAGGTCCTTCTTCTAGAGCAATTGCTTTTTTAGAAAATTAACGCTCATACAATTATCGTTGGGGTATGGGTTCCATTTGTTGTGCTCAAATATTCTTATTGATACTTTATAATTATGCTTGATATTGGTATTAAGTGGTATTGAGAACAGTAGATATGAACGATCAATACAGTATTTGCGCATAATTATAGGTCACAACATACAGAATTTTTAAATTTTCCCCGCGATTCCAGTCTCAAATTTCGTTAACCAGACTCTATTAAATCTCTTTGCAAAATCATTAGCACAGAGCGCTTATTATAAGTTTTTAGTCGCATCAAACATGTCGAAGCTTTCGTGTTGTGTCAGATATTACGAATACTAATAAAGACCTTTACACGAACGCGTTTACTTGAGACGTTTTGTAATGTCAAAACTTACATAAAAGAAGAAAAGCAGAAGATCAAATAAGCATTTTGAGTCGTTTGTAACGAACAAAATGACCAGCTCGTATTCGTAACAGTAACGTAAGAAGCTCATGTAATATTATCATTGCGAAATCCCCATTTCAATACCTAAGGGACCTATTCTCTCACAAATATACCTCTTACGGATAATGTAAGCTTTAAGCTCAGTCAAGTAACAATAGGTACAGTCTACAACAATACAATACAAACAATACAAATACTCTTTATTGAACACCAAAAATCAGTACAAAACAATACAGAAACAAAGAACAAAGTGCAACGTGAGCAACGTATGTGATAGATCGTATTTCTCGACACCAGTTGACCACGAAACCACGATCCCAAACTAAGTTAATATGATACATCCTGATTTATAGATATTTTAATTTTAGACCTTTAGTGATTTATGGACAGTCTAAATACCTATTAAAGGTTTGCTGCAAGTGTTAGTATTCGCAGGAGACTTTCGGACTAATGTTCGCTTCGCTATTGGTCGTATAAAACTCAGCTACATGGTTTCCGTGAGAAATGCAATAAGTGATAAAATATAGCCAATACCTGTCCGCGGAATGTTACCTTCCAAAAAGGAAAAGTTTTAAAACGATCCAGCTTCGAAGATTGTTCAATCATGGCATTCTGTTTACGGAAATATTTCCGCATAGACAAGTACGCTACGTTTAAGCCGAAACTTTACGCGGCATCTGTAATTAAACGCCATGCCTTCTCAGTTCCTATCGACGATGGTATTTTACAAGCATACAAGGATTCATTTAACTTGCAATGTATACATACATCGCAAATCTTGCAAATCCAGTTTGACCCACTTCTAATACCTAATCGACTAATTTGGTAAATTCACATAGTGTACCTATAGGATGGGGTAGTAATAGAATCAGCAAAAAAGCTTGTATTAAAATGACTTTAAACAAAAACTTACTTATTTCTTTATGTTCAATTAACATCAGATTATATCGTTTCAAAGTGACCAAATAATTTGTACACGACTACATGCTCTTAAGCCTTTGACATTAAAGCCTTGTTCGTATATATTTGCTATATCTGATACTGACTTTACATGCCTTCTTACAAGCTTTCATTTAATTTATTTGTATCATTGTTTGTTAACCTCAAATAAAATTTGACCCACTTCTAGTATTATTAGTTTTTTACTCATTTCATTTTGCTTCCTGTGTGTTGTTCTATAAAGTTATATTGTATTGCACAGAGAACGGTTAAATCAGAGGCAACCAAATGTTTCCCGTTCCCTTTGCACATTCATTGTACTTTTTGCTAATTTTAGAACACAATCAAAAGGGGTGTGTTCAAAGACTTGGCTCATAATAACACTGTGTTTTATTCAAAACATTGCATGAGGTTCAAAAGATAATAATTAAACACAATCCGTTCATTTACTGGATCGTTTTTACTACGGACCCTTTACCCGTGAATATAATAATTTTACGACTTTGTGTCACAACTCGAAGATTCCCATTTGCGGGCAGTTGGCATTCCTTAATCATATTAAGATTTCTTTTTTTGGAAACCGCTTTTCGCTTTTTGACTTTTTACGTAATTTTACGTAATCTAACTAATATTATAAATGCGAAAGTATGGATGGATGGATGTTTGTTTGTTACTCAATCACGCCAGAACGGTCCAACGAATCTGGATGAAATTCGGCACATAGATAGAAAAAAGTCTGGAATAGCACATAGGCTACTTTTTATCCCGGAAAATTGCGTTGTTCTCTCGCGGGATAGCGATAAACGAATTCTTTGCAGACGAAGTCGCTGGCAACAGCTAGTTTGTTTATAAAATGGCGTCTCAGAATAATTCGGCAATATTTCAGCAGATCAATACTAAAATGACAGCTAAGACCTGAACAGAGTCGCATTATAACGTCATTGGTAAGGCCCCAGAACACTAAAAACGAACGCCAGTTTACATGAGATGAGACGTACTTAATAAGACAAAGTAACAAGTTCTCGTATTCTTTGTAACAAAGAGTTTTAAACCTTTGATTGTTGAGCTTTCCCTTCGCAATCATTAGCAAATAAGTGAAATTGTTCGGAATAACAATGCAGACGTAAACGGACGGAACTCGTACTTCGCGCAACAGTAATTGGTTGTTTAGATTTGTTGTAAGTTTTCTTTTAGTCGTAATACCTCTTGTGTTTGTTATGTTTTAGGTTCCTTTACATATTTTTTTACTTCTTATAATCTTTTTAAATGAATTTGAAACAAAGGATAAGAAACAAACAGCACCCACATATATAGGTACCTAAATCAATAATATGATATGAGTTCCTTGTTGAAACAGGGATTCAAATAAATATTTCCAGTACCTAACTTGACTATCAAATCTGTCACTGTCCAACACAGGCCTGCGACGTTATGATCAAGTCTCCAAACGGTACAATTTTCATCTCAGACGACGGATAAGATAAGATAAGGTACACGTCAGTACCGGAGCAACTGAACGACGTTTCAGATAAAATGGTTTGAAACCAATGAACGTTATTTCCCTTGTTTCTATGTACTCATCGACTTGAAAAAATAACTAAGGTCACATTGAAGTTTAACTAGCAGGACCCCGTTTCATAAAGCTACAAGTAACAATTTACAAGCGGAAGTCTCTAACACATAGGGTCAGAAAGAGACTTCCGCTTTAGGGATTGCAATCCCGCAGCTCATTCAATCCCGCGGGATTGATATGCGGGATTACTCAATCCCGCGGGATCCCGCGGGATCCCGCAACTTTGAAATTATGTTATAAAATCAAATAGAAACTACATAATTTTTGTGTAAAAACCAACTTCTATTAAACGTTTCTTACATTAAGTGCGTTTATCCATACCGACCTAGCAACGTCGCATTCCTAGTGCTCTCCACGACCACTCCACAGAAATTGAATAAAAGCTTAAAATGTGGTCTATACAAGTTCATTGTTTTTAGTGTATCAATGTGTCCAATGCAATAACTAATCGTGATGGACTTTTATTTTCGTATTAAAGGGATAAAATAATATAATATATCGTTTAATAAGAAAATAAAAGTCAATCAATTATTGCATTAGACACACTAAAATACACAAAAAACAAAGTGCACTACAGACACACGTTTCGAACTTTCATTCAATTTCCGTGAAACAATCGCAAACCAAAACGCGACGCCGCCAGCCCAATAGGTATAAATAAACCTTCTTAAGCAACAGAAATTATTTCTTCGCTATTAATTAAGTATAAGTAATTAGTAATCTGTTTTTTAGATTCATCTTTAAATGATTGGCATAGTTTAATAGTTTTGTAGTTTTATATTTTTAATTGAGTCTTATTTAATGACTAATAATAATCAAATCACAACTCTCTTTTAAATGCTATTACTATGTTATCAAACTATGGTGATAATACGCTCTTTATCGCTAGTTTGAGCACCAAAGCGCTTTAAAGGTGCGGGATCCAGCAGATTAATAAAAGCTGCGGGATCCCGCGGGAATGCGGGATCCCGCTTTGCGGGATTGCAATCCCTATTCCGCTTGTAAATTGAAGCTTGTAGCTTTGTGAAATAGCGCCCAGCAAACTCTTAGGGCTTGTCTCACCACTCCTTAACTGTCAGTTATCTATGATTCCGTCCCTATTTATTACTACGAAACAGACAGAGACGTCATTTAAGGAGTGGTGAGACAGGCCCTTAAAGGATGAAGTTCGCTTTTGGGCGTCTTTTTTGTTCGGTAACCTTATAGGGCGGCGCACACCAAATGCGTGCGTGCTGCGTACACAAATGCGCGTGACCAACTGGTCTGGCATCTATCTCATAGTTATACATTACAACAAAAGCCGTGGTAGCCTAGTGGTTTGACCTGTGGCCTCTCAAGCAGAGGGTCGTGGCTTCGAATCCCGGGCTCGCACCTCTGAGTTTTTCGGAATTTATGTGCGATATCTCACTTGAAATTTACCATGAGCTTTTCGGTGAAGGAAAACATCGTGAGGAAACCTGCACACAACTGCGAAGCAATTCAATGGTGTGTGTGAAGTTCCCAATCCGCACTGGGCCCGCGTGGGAACATTCTGAGAAGAGGCCTGTGCCCAGCAGTGGGACGTGTATAGGCTGGTGATGATGATGATGATGATGATACATTACAATTGTTGCGTGCGCGTGTCACGCAACACGCAGCACGCATTTGGTATGCGCCGGCCTTTAAGCGAGTGTTTTGTGTAAATTGGATTTTCTAAGTTCATACATCATTCCAACCCTCTCACTATTAAATTAATGACTACTTAAGTATTTGTGTGAAGGTAATGGCAAGAAACGAACTTCAATAACCGATTTCAGAGTATGAGGCCAGGGGCCTTACCATGACGTCCTAATTCCGACGCAGTTCAAGTTTTAGCTGTCACTTTTGGTATGAATCTGACAGCGAGCGGACCTAAACCACACGGCGGCCACGACGTACAAAATCCGCGTTCTCAAATGAACACAGGCACGACGTCGTCTGTACACGCGTCAATGTGTGCGTAAGATAAGCAGGGCTGTCTATCGCAAAAACCTAGTACTATAAGTACTACCAATGACATAAATATAGGTACTTATAATGAAGATATGAGAGAGAGAGAGAGAGAGAGAGAAACATTTATTTACACACATTCGATACACTGAGATATAAAACAAGGAGAAATACAATATACTAAGGAAGTACCGATATGGTGTAAAATGGATCCCACTCAGCATAATGTTGCGGCAAGCCGCAACGCTGTTTTTCAGTGGGACCCAGATAAAACTATAAAACTAAACACAAAAAACACATACACTGTGGCGACACGAACGCCAGTAGAAAACACTTCACAAACAAGCTGACAAATACACGGAAGCCTGTATGGCAACACTCGATCAGTTCAATCGCATTAAACCAATTAAACCGAAACAAGTCAAGCCAAACGTTAATTTGGCTATTGCAGTGAGTTAATTATCAATTTCAATAGTTTTGATATTGTAATGCATCACATAACCCTCGATAAACCATAATACAAAGTAAAAGTAACAAAACATTCCTATGGCTAGTAGTCGGGTGGGAACACAGCCCGGCCCATGTAGTTACCGCCATTCCATATAAAAAAAGTTTAAAGTGAACGGTCAGAGCGTCGGTTTCAAGATATGGCTTAGATGTGTGCAAATAAATGTACTTGTTTAATCGTTATCTATTTATTTAAACTTACTTAAAATGTGTCTGTCTGTGTATTTAAGCATTATTATTTTCAATTACAATAGACGTACGACAACAAACTTAAGCGAATGATTCTGTAGTTATTTCATGTATTAATCGCGATAATTTCAGAAAGCATTAATTTTCTAATATTTTATAAAATGAAGTAGGTAGGATAGGTTCCCGAACTTGTGGCGTGCGGCCGACATACATCGCGTCGCGAGCCCTACTAGTTGCCAGCAGCTTTCCGGCAGACTGCGCTTGAGGGGTGGGGTAACTCGAATCGGTGCGGGGCGGAGCGTGGCCATTCTGTACGTTAGTACTATTATATATTCTGTTCCTAAACTGAAACGCATTAAGACGTCATGGTACGGCCCCAGGGGGGTTACCATGGCGTCTTAATGCGATTCATTTTCGACACAGTTCAGGTTTTAGCTGTCATTTTTAGTATGGATCTGACAGCGAGCGAACCTAAACTGAATCGGAATTAAATCGCATTAAGACGCCATGGTAACCCCACAGTAATCAAAGGCTCAGGGGGGCAACTCCGAAATCCGATTTTCGAAGTTCGTATCACACCGTCCCTCTCACTCTCAAATTAATAACTATTAGTGAGAGTGGAGGTTGAGGGTACCAGGCCACGAGGAAGATCGCCAATGAGGTGGACTGACCAAATAAAAGCGGCAGTAATTGGCTCGTCATCACTGCATGAATGCACGAGGAAGGCGGCCATCAGAGAGGAGTGGCGGCGTGTTGTGAAGCTTGCCACCAATACCTGAAGTGATGACCACGACCACTCTGTCAAGAGTGATACCGAATAGAGTGAGAGCGGAATGGCACGAAACGAACTTGGAAAATCGGATTTCGGAGTATAAGACCATAGCGTGGTCTTCCGCTCGCCGCAGTAAGCTGGCTAGGCTGGGGCTTTTGGTTAATGTAACTGCAACCGTTACAGTTATACATACATACCGTCACGCCTATTTCCCACAGGGGTAGGCAGAGACTACGTTGTTCCACTTGCCATGATCCTGACACCTCTTTCGCTTCATCCACATTCATCAATCGCTTCATACATGCTCGTCGGTTTCGGGTACTCTTGACCTGGGACCTTACCATGACGTCTTAATGCGTTTCAGTTTAGGTTCGCGTGCTGTCAGATTCATACTAAAAGTGACAGCTAGAACTTGAACTGAGTCGGAATTAGGACGTTATGGTAAGGCCCCTGACCTTTTTCCAAAACAATTAAGTAGTTTGAAAATGTAAAGTGAAACCTGTGACTAGATAGTTGGTAATTTATTATTCCCGTGTAATACTTGTGTGTGAAGTGAATTCATACCCATTTACTACATTGCCAAAACTTTTCAAATTGAGAGGTGGTGGTTATTTTGATGTTTGTAATTAGTTTTGTTTCCGTAAATCGTGAGGCCGTGGTTTTGAATCTCATAGTAGGTATGGACGTAGAGCGTTTATTTGGCTATTGTTGTTATTTGTTTTCAAATTGCGATGCGAGGATATGCGGCTACCAAACCATCACTGTTATGGCCCACAATCACGCTAAAAGCGGTCTTTAGATCTTGTTAGTCTATGCTCTGCTAGTGTATCGAATGTGTGTAAATAAATGTTTCTCTCTCTCGCTCTCTCTCTTAAAAATGTAGGGAGAGTTTAAGTACCAGGATATCAGGATCCTCTAAGAGCTTATTTTGAAATACGAATGAAGCTAGAGTCGCGTTCGTTTTTTGAAGTGTACGTTAATTTCGTTGTTTTAACCTATGTACGTTGTACGTATGGGGTGTGGAATAATAACAGTGCGTTCTCAAGTGACCGCAGTTACAAGTTTTTTTTTTCTTTTTTTTTTCTTTTTGCGCGAGTGTGCGTGTGTGTAGTTTTCACTTCTGCCGGCACTCCCGGAGTGCAGTCCGGTGTGTTTTATTTGTGTGAAATATTAGTCTAGGTTCTGGTGATTATTCTGTTACTTCTGCAACTAAGTTGAGATGTATTTGCCTACAAAATCTGAGAGCAGACGGTACGGTAGAGGCATTTTAAAAGGATGCCTATTCACATGGCTCCTCCAATAGCTAATTATCGGGTATGGGTCATAGCTATGATCTGCTTTACGGTTTTGTCTGTCTCGCCACGTACTGCTTTTATTGCACCGATTCCACAGTATACAGCTAGCATCACAGCTTAAACTGGTTTGTCTACTTATTTTGCTAATATGCAGTGTGATTTATTTAATTAAAATACAAACTAAAGAACAAAATAACAATAAAGAACACTAAAACTAGGAAAGTTGGTTTATAGTAAGTTAAAAATGATTAATGAACAAAGCCTCCGCAAAGTAACGCCTGATTCAATAAAATATTAAAAATGATTTAAAAAAAAACCCTCCCTGTTTAGAGCCTGGTTCAAAGATTCCCATTATGCTGGTCGCGTTGCCTGTTTTGTTGTGTTTAAAAGTTGGAACCTTTTTATAGTAAACCAGTGATATCATTGTAGTAAACAGTAAACGTCGTAACGATTTTTCCTTATTAAGAAATGCGATGCCACTATGATGTCAGCTGTTGTTAGGATAAAGACGTAATTTATGTATATATTGTATTTAAAAGTTAACGAAAACAATCCAAGTTTTTTTTTACATAAACTGACTAGAGGCTCTGTTCTCATTTTTTGCTGTGGAAGAGTAGTGGCACGCTCGCTGAATGCAATTACCCACCGGTCAGTTAACACGAATGGGAGCGATTAGCCGTACATAACTTCCAACAAGCGTTTTTATTTTTAAATAGGTACCTACACTATTCTCGTTTCCGTTCCAATCTATTTAAGACTTTTGTAAACAAACGTATTTCATCTGACTTCCAACACAATCACACCATCTTAAATCCCTAATCTAACTAATATTATAAATGCGAAAGTATGGATGGACGGATGGATGTTTGTTTGTTACTCAATCACGCCAGAACGGCCCAACGGATCTGGATGAAATTCGGCACACAGATAGAGAAAAGTTTGTAATAGCACATACGCTACTTTTTATCCCGGAAAATTGCGGGATAGCGATAAACGAATTTTTTGCAGACGAAGTCGCTGGCAACAGCTAGTAATGTTATAAATGCGAAAGTAACTCAGTCTGTTAACTTTTCACGCTTAAACCACTGGGTCAAGTTAGTTGAAATTTGGTACACATATAGTTCGAGTCCCCGGGAAGGACATATGATAGATTTTATCTCAGAAAATTGCGTAGTTCCCGCGGGATAGCGATACTTAAGCGAATTCTGTGCACACAAGTCGCGGGCAACAGCTAGTATTGTATATGTGTGTTCTTATTGTATGTATTTTGTATGTATGCATGTGTGTTATGATATTTAGTAGTTTATTTATGAATTGTTAATTGTATTTAGAGATGTACCTGGCTCTATTGTGGATTTCATTTTCACTATCTGGAATTTTAAAATCACTCTTTGTCGATCCCTCGTTTAGTTTAGTGCTCCTCACATCTCACAACTTCGAATATCTTATACCTGAGTAGCGGAGTAGCAAGGTAAATTAATTTTATTCATTTTTATTTAGTAGTAGTCGTCCTTACATTTGTTTAAGTTACTCTTGAAATGCATCGCTAATGAGCCGGCAAGGAGGCGCCGTCGCCCGCCAACTTGCCAATCTACTTAAGTCTTTAACTTTATTAGTCCACTTGCAGTGCGTTTATTGCCGTGCTTGTACTTTGGACATAAAACATACTAATCTGCATAAGATCACCCTTAGTACAGTCACCAGCATAAATAAGTGATCATTTTTGTACCTTGTCGCTTTCAGTCGTTATATGATTTCGTATGGTTTTTCAAACATGACTTTAAAGTGACAAGGTACAAAAGTGATCACTTATTTTATGCTGGTGACTGTATAAATACACAAACAAGCAAAAATAACGGGTACTCCCAACACAAAGGTTAACGAAAAGTGATCCGATATTTTTGCATCTCAAATTATTTTATTAACGCTATCATGGTCGGGAATTGAACCCGAATCCTCATCAATCTGTGATGCGTGCTATACCGCTACACTGCTGGTTAGGTACACCAAGCAGAGGTAGGTAGGTGATCTTTCGAATTTTTCCATCTGCACCACTCTCCGGCGTTGCGTCTGGTGTGGTACCATAAACGCCCCCCCCCCCCTGGTGGCCCTGGCTTCCACCAGGACCGCGTCAAGAAGGAGAGGGCCCGTACGCTGCGCCCGTCTTCCCTTAGACGATGAGACCGTGCAATGCAGGTAGGTAATGCCCCGTTACCGTTCCCACTGGCCTCAAGGGATTTCTCGGGAGTTCTTTCGAGGACTTTCCATCTCCACCAGCTGTCATCTTAAGGCACTCTTGAATAACAGAATTTCTCATCTAGTTTTCTTTTTCAACCCTTCCAACACTGTACGAGTAAATTGCAATTGTCTGAGCACCGGATTGCAATCGGAAATCTGTCAGTTCAAACTCCATTACGTAGTTTGGCAAATGACTAACGATTCGCGATCTAATCATAAGTATTTGACCCGGAACTCACCTTAACAGAGATGAAACTCCGTAATCAGTTACCACGTCGCAGCCACCTGTTCGCTGATCGATTGTTCTTTCACCTCAGGGGAATACGTCTGCGGCAAATTCTGTATAACTCTAAATCGAATTCTTGTAACGCTTACAAAACTCTTACTGCACTTTTAGAACTTGCAGAACTCAAACTTCGGTGTTTTTAGCATTAGAGAACGGTGTAATCTTGACATCTATTTTTATTGAGAAACAGTTTAAAAAAAAAATAACAGCAAGTTATAATCCAAAATCCCTGGAATAACATGATTTGTTTTGTTATGGTTTTATAATTTCCAGTAACCGATTTTTAAGAAGTGATTTTATATAAAGACACTTCAAAATTATTTACCTCCTTGCTAATTCTAAAAAAGTCGAAGTATAAAGCATTAGCATGAATCAGACGATTAATTTTACCGTGATGGTATGTCAATTGTTGCACCAAGTTACGCTAACAATAACATTAACCACAATCGACAATTTAAACGTATATTTTACAATAAATGTATGAAATATATGTCGAAATCGTAGGTTATGTTATACATACGTACCTACACAAATCACGTCCTTATCTCTTACAGGGTAGACAGAGCCTAGGGTAACAAGACCCAAAGGCCACGCTTAGCATGATTGTGGGTGTATATGGAAAGGGGAATCAAAATAGTGATGGGTTGCTAGCCGCATCGCCTCTAACATGATTCCTAAGATTTTCGCAAATGCCCTCGATTGGCTTTTGCCATCAGCATGGGAAGAGAGACTGGTACATTATTCTTTTTCTTTGCTCCAGATCCGCACTAAATTTAAGTTATGTTTATTATTCTTTTTACCTATAGTAAGTTGGTGCAACTCACACTGTCATAGTCTTTTTATTAAAGTTTTGTTTTAGCTTCAGTCTCTGAATAATCCTTCGTATTTATTTACCAATTAACTGAGCACACGGCGTCGTCGTGTAAGTGAGGAGACTTATGACTGAACATTTGCCACATAATTGACTAATGCTCTCATTTCTTTCAGTTAGCTCGATTTTGGCTTCGGCTACGTAATTAGGCAACGTGACTTGTCTAGATTAAGAGTCTATGTGGGAAGATATGAAATTTATCTCTACATAAACTACAATTACTAGAAACGAGGACTAAAAACAACTCTACATAAACTCTACAAAGGAGAACTCAAAATTAAAACTAGAAAGTTCTCGCGTAACTAAATAAGATTCCCAGGAGATCCAATGAAGGTTTCTTGGTGATTAATAAGGAAGACATCTAAAAGAGACCTTTCAAATTTACAAAATAAATATTTGATTGCGATTTGATTACTCGCACAGCAAAACATCTACTTAACTATACCTTGTGGTAAATTTCGGCCGCTTAGTCATTTCTCCGCAGGATATCGTTGGATGACTCAAACCAGAACTGATAATAGAAGAAATGTTTTTCACATAACTTTCCTAAGGTACTATTTGTTTCGTTTGCATCCGGTACTTGACCGCAGATAAACGAGAAATGTAGGTGTAGGTAATCTAATCATTTAGGTATTTCTACGCAAATGAATTGCGAAAAGACTTTATGGAATTTTCAAAGGGATACATGAGTTCGCTACTATAAGTAATATTAAAACTATTGTATCTATTTTTTTAGTATTTTTAATACAAAGAACGCAATGAGACTCGAAATTGACAATTATGTCGCAAAAATAGGTTGTCAACCGCAGTCACTCAATTATGGCACATATCGCGCTAATAAGCCATGTGCTAAGGGCCCTATTCTCTGACGGCTGAGTCAGGTGTTGTCCACTAGCAAATAATATCACCGGTCTGAGATCAAGCCCCCCAAAAATAAGTGGGGTTGACAAGCCCTGTGTGAGCAGAAAAGGGAACGATAAAAAACTACAAAGTCAACAAGTATTTTTTTTTTTTTTTTTAACTAATATTATATTGAAGCATAATTATTATGTACTGGATTAATTAGATCCAATACTAACCGAAATTTTGGGTAAATTCGATGTTTACAACAGTTCTGTTATTTATTAATTTATTGAAAAAAATATTACAGACTTGACAATGCACTTATTATCCAGGGAGTCAGTGTGATCGAATATTGACACGTATTCCGGAACTTAGGGAACTCCTGGGTCGCTCGGGGTGCACACCAAAAAAAACATGAACTCAGACAAGGGACATGTGATAACTAATTATCTATCTAGGTAGGTACATCACGAAACATCTGAATAGGGGCCTTACCATGACGTCTCAATGCGATTCAGTTTAGGTTCGCTCGCTGTCAGATCCATACTAAAAATGACGGTTCTCTATTGATTTGCCGAATTTCACTTCCCAACCAACGTTTGACCGTTTGCCGAATCATCACATGGCAACTTGTTAAAATGATTAGTTTCATTTCCCAACCTCACGATTGCCAACTCAACGTTTGTTTTTTTTTACATGGACACTTTTTAAAATGTATTTTTTTTATATAGCCAAATGGTACTACATAACCATAAATAAAAAATAAGATATTCTAAGGTAAAATAAAGACTGTTTATAAATTAAAACTAACATGTTCGCGGCTAAGGGGTGGCCCGAGGGCCACCCCGCCGCACCTAAACCTAAATTAATCCAGATTAATCATATGATTTTTTCGACCTAGTGTAACAATTGCCATGTGAAAGATATTCCTAAAGTTTAAAATCAAAATGATATTCGTCTTTATGAAAATTCGGCCAAATGAGAGTTAGCATACAAAAATTTGCCAGTTGTCAGTTGTCGAAGTAAACATTCGGTGAAACGTTAGTTGGCAAATGAAATTCGATCAAAAAAAATTCGGCGTAAATGCAGAACACCAAAAATGACACCTAAAACCTGAACTTAGTCGGAATTAAGACGCCATGGTAAGGCCCTAGGCCCAGAGCTTTACTGTAGTTCCATTTGTCTCATTTAATCAATATTAAACTCTGATCACACAATACAATACAACACCCACACGGAGAAAAAAATCTTTTACAATATCACCAGATTGTATTGTAGTTATGATTCTGGTGTAGGAAAACAGACTTCAGCTATGGTTAACAATTTTTTTGTTTACAACAACAAAGTCATATTATTGTTAATACTAGAATTTTCTAGTAAGAATATTCTAGTACACGAAAAGTGTGACATCGTTTTGGTAACCATCTAATTGTTACAGAGTACAATAATATGCATTTAGCTTACAACACTAATATTGTACTACGCACAATTTATTTTCTACGATACTAGGTAAGTGGGTAATAGGAACTAGAAATGATGTTGCAAAGAAGTAGAATTTTCTATTAATATTTAAAAAAGTATAGTTGTCACACATAATTCAATAACATCAAATCGAGTTTACAATATTCTGTTAAAGGAAACTAGATTTTTTTCTCCGTGCACACGCAAACACGTTCCAAAAAGAAACTTTTTAAAGTCTCTTAACTCGAAAAATTTGCATTCAAATCAGTCTAAACGAGCTCCAGAGACTGCGACAGACTGTATGCATATCTTAAAGAGTCTCATAGCCCTAAGCGGTCCATCGGAGCCCTTGATCACACCTCGTTGCATTAAGCGTGGCCCTTTGCTCTTTATGTCTTATTTAAGTAAAAATAACATCAGTGAAGTCAAGATTAAGTTAATCTGGATAATCAGCGCTTTTGGGGACAGCGTGGGGGTATTTGCAGATTTTTTGAAGCGAAAACTTCTTAGCGGCGTTGAGCACTTTTTGGCAAGGGTAAAAAAAATTGGAATACGAATGAATCGCGTTCGATTTTTGAAGTGTCTGTGTTTTGAAGTCTTTATTTTTTGTTGAGTCGTGGAGCAAAAGTACTAGGGCATCAGCACATTGTTAGAGGTCTGTCAATATCGATAATACGTATGTTTTTTTTTGTAAGCGGCCAGTATTAGCGGAGGTTACAACATTAAAATCTAATCTAAGTGGCTGTTTTCACTTCTGCCGGCACTCCCGAAGTGCTACCCGTCGTTTTTTTAATACTTAGGGCCTGTTTTGTCGCTATTACTACGAAACAGACGGGACGTCATCATAGGTAACTGACAATTAAGGAGTGGTGAAACAGGCCCTTAGTGTGTTGCTATTTATTATTTAAGCTGTGGTCACGTATATTGACTGGTGTGCTTATTTTTAATAGTCCTTCTGTTTATCCCTAAATCGAGACATCTAAAGACCAATCCCAGTATTTTTTTGATTTTGGATATTTAGCAATTTAAATATCACATCATGGAAGCGTAAATTTCCCAGTGGTAGGGTAATAAATAACGTTCAGATAAAGCCTACGAATTCTAAGCGGCAGCTGAAAATTAAAGGTTCCGAGTTAAGGAGGTTGTTTCATATCTTCTGTTGAATCACTTAACCCACTTGCTCGTTTGCTTTACTTATAGTTTTAAAAATATGTTACTGTTTTATTCCTCTGTGGTCGCTCACTTATACTTTGCAACCTATTGAACCCTCGCTTTCGTTGTTATCTTAAGGAGCGCAAGCTTCCTTCGGAGTTTATAACAAATCTTAACTAAGTTAAAAACGCCAAGTCTTCGTAAGTAATATCTGACTTTCTCGGCGAGTCTTTGAAACATGAGAGGCTTTGAGCGCGTCTCACGTGACGTGACTGGAGCTACAGAAAATGCCATAAAAATACCAACAGTGCATAGCTGAGACGCATTTCAGTTAGGTTTGATATTCGACGCTTTAAAGATCATCCTAAGCTAAGATATACACGCGTCTGATAGATGCTTTATACCTATCACAAAGCAAATTGGCAGCGCCAGTAGCGGTAAGTAACGGCAACAAACCAATCTCGTATGTAGTATTTGACATTTCAACGCAGTCGAGGAACTTGTCACGACAAAAAACTTAAACGCTCAATCCTAGCTCTACAATTACCGACTGTAAAGTTTTAGGTAACTATATAATAATAGTTCTTTTTACATTAAAAGCAAGAGTTGCTTTATAATTTGCGCTTAGACAAAGGTCGGTGCCACGCTCATTACTCCCTGGACGCCAGTCTCATCTTTAAAATGTTGTTACGTCTAATTACTAGCACAGGTGGGTTCTATTTAGAGTGCATTTCCACATAATTATTAGAATGCTTCACCATCAAAAACTTAAGACCTGTGATGAAATTACTATGGACCCAATGTTAAATATCATTCTTGGCCGATCATTAAGGTCCCTGGGGTTCGATTTATGAAAGCAATTTATTCGAAAGTTCCATTTGAAAGTTGTAAAAATTGTGTAAATATTCTTACGAAACTACTCGAATTCAATTATCGATTAGTTCTTCTGCTTCGTGTGCCTCTTCAGTCCTGAACACATCAATTAGTTGGCCGGATTAATTCATCTACTCGTATTTCAGATACATGACCATTGTTTACCACTTTCACGTGGCATTTTCGCACACACACACCACATTGGTATTTATTTAT
The DNA here is from genome assembly GCA_963854515.1 of Pandemis heparana. NCBI lineage: Eukaryota > Metazoa > Arthropoda > Insecta > Lepidoptera > Tortricidae > Pandemis > Pandemis heparana. Next base: position 11,029,305 of record OY978018.1, on the reverse strand, counting down.
TTATACAATACCTTTAATTAGTAGGATTCATTTAAATCTTTAGTCTAGCCGTCTTTCGCGGCGCATCGCACGCTCCGTAGATTAAAGATTTCGTAACTAATCCACTGCAAAATAGTAGGTGTATCTGTTGTGCGTAAAACAAAGAACGGGGACATTGTTGGACAACAATGGACAAGTCCATTACCCGGCTATTTACGTCGCATCTCATCCGTATCATACGCTAGTTTTTAAAGCGGTTATTTTACAAAAAGTTTTATCCCACTCGATAGGATATTTAAGAGCGACCAACAGATCTGTCTCATTAACAGATTAAGAAAGTTACTAGGTATTATTTTACGATTGTCTTGCGTTTGTTAATGGTATGTAGACGTCATTTTAATACCGTTATAGTACCGTTATTTAAACGAAGAAACATTAGACGTAGGTAATTTAAAATAATGGTTATTGTAGTGCAGTTGTAGAATTAAAAGGATTAACTCTAGTCAGAAAGTAATTGTTCGAAAATTCAAATACAATACACGATTAACCTATGAAATGAGTAGGTACCTTACCTATAGGCATCCCACGGATTATTTTACCCAAAAATATTAAAACGTAGCAGGCGATGTTAATTACAAAAAGGTTTATTATGGTTCAGATGAAGCCGTAATATTTTGGAAGGTTAAATAAATATTAAAACACCGTTTTAAAAATATTATACCTTTTATGGTGTTTGTTCAATTTATTACGACATCATTCAACATAAATGGACAATCTGCGTTAGGAAAATTACAAAAAAAATAACATGAAAATATCTAACTTATTAGAAATTGGTTATTTTCAATTGAACAGTTTTCAAATTTATTAACTACCTACTGGCTATCCGAGTTCCGAGCCACTTACAGACTAGGGTTTTATGTTAGGTACTAGTACTACAACGTACTTACAACAGTTGCGGTTATACGTAGTACGGGGTACCGGTAGTAGTAGTTCAAGAGTACTCAACTTTATAGGAATCCTGTATTTTAAAACACTATTTTAGATTCACATGAAATGTAACGGACCAAATTAGAGTTTAACCTTTTCGCCCGTCACGTCAAATAAAATAGACGTCACCCTACGCCTGACTTCTTTATTGCGATGCCTTAAGTTGAACCTAAACCCTATTGAACGAAGGTTGCTTTTGCATTGAAGTTTTATTTTTATTTTATTTTTTTATTTTTTATTTATTGGGAAAGCAAACAGCCTACAAGAATACATTAATTATTAACACATAAGGGTGAAACATAAGCCAGTAAAGTTTCCACTAATAAATCTACACATAATCAGAAATTGGTACACAAAATCTAACAATCTATTGACACCAAGCCAAAATACACTTTTGCATGCATAAATTTACGTTATTATACTATATGGCATCTAAAAATATTCACAAAATACAAAAAGGAAAAGTAAAATGTAAAAATAACTATCCACTTATGTGGTATTTCTTACCGCAGTCACATAAGTGCTATAACTTTTGATGAAATATATCAATGTGGTTGTATCTAAGTACTATTATGAGTGGAGCAAGCTCTTCTTAGGAAACTTTTGGACGTATAGGTAGTGGTATAGGTCATTGGCGTTAAACCTGCCGAGCAGATATAAAAGGTTAATAACGTCCGTAGTAAACATATTAATTTGATTGATCTATCAGATAAGTGGAAAAACAAATTTACTGTTACATTTATACTGTCATAAGTAATATTATAGAGGTAAAGTGTAAATTCATCTGTCATTGTCGTTTCCTCACCTACATTCAAAGCATAATCGTTTTTGGATCCTGAAACGATTAAGATCGGAAAGGATAGTAGATTTTATTGGAAAGGTTCGTGTTTAGAAGTTAAAGGTACAAAAATGGCTATCATGAAACGAACATAGCAAATGACATTAACGATGTTTTAAGAAAATTTCGAGGAACACCAATGTACTTTCTCTGAATATACGGCCTGGAATGTGTGGCCTATCGCCCTATAATTCGTACAGCCATCATGTAAAGTATTTGTCACTGACCTCATTGTTTTTGGCATAAAGATGTATAGGTGTTTTTGACGTCTTGGTAACGTACATTTATTTATTTTCACCTAATAGATAATAAACAACTGAAAAAAGTAACGTAGTTACTTTGAAACCTGTCTCAAATTAAATAAGTATAGGGAATCAGATACCTGTTGTGAACAGAAACAAGCATGTTTAAGTATTTCATTTCAAATGTATTCATCACTCGAGATGGGTACGATCTTGCCGGGTTTCCTAGGCAAGCTTGCAGTTGAAACAAAGCTTTGAAATCCTCAGAACGTACAACAAAAACACAGGGGGTTCACTCTGAGCTCCTTAATTTGGCTTGTTATTTCTTTTTCATCTCTCATACTCTGAAAGTAGGTCATTGATTATCTGGATATAGGGTTGAAAGTGACTCATCGCGACCCTTGGGTTGAAAGTAATTTTTTTTTCTAGCTAATCCAAACGAGGGACATAGCAATGGAAATACGTATACAGCCATGTAATCTTTTTAAAATAAAAATCTATACTAACAATTCCTTTTTAATTGTAAAAGGCAAAATAATCTTAAAATAACATTCCCGCTAAATATATAAGCTTATGCAAGCGTATACAACGAGAATTAGTAGAAATTATTACGTTCGGTAATTTTTTTAGCTTGAAATATTTAAGTCTACAATTAATTGATAGCGACCTCCGTGTCTGCAAGTTTTAAAAAAAACTAGCCGGCCGCCATTGGTGCGCAGAAGAAATGCGCAATGCGCGTAAATCGCGCAATAGAAAAAAGAGCGGGAAGAGAATGACAAACGTAACAAATATTAAATGCGACCATGCGACGTTAGTGAAATTTTAATTTCCTCATATTCGAAATGAAAAGTAGAGTGTTCAACTCGGATGAAATTACCCATTTCACCTTCGAACCATTTGTGCCCTCACTTCGTTCGGGCACCAGAAATATCTCAGGTGAAATGGGTATATTTCAACCCTTGTTTATCAATCTACTATTTAATTTTCGGTTTCCATAGAATTGCCCGCCCATTACATAAGTTAAATTTGAATGTACTTAAGTTAGGTGAGCCTGTGATATTTTTTTGTGTATCTATTTAAAGTTTATTGTAGCTCTTGAAAAATGAGCTGCGGTGGATTCAAATGGGCACACCTCATACACCTACAAGTAATTTCAGAGTCTGTGACACTTCACGCCGAAAGACAGCAGCGCAACGTTGTAAATATGTCTGTCCGTCTGTCCGTTTGTTCACGATAAATTCAAAAGCTCCTGGACGAATTTTCCTGCGTTTTTCACCAACAGATACAATTTGTCAAGGTTTTGTGCATATTGGTTGAAATAGGCACAACGATATTTGTTAGAAGTCAAGTTCTGGAATACAAATTTTAATTCTCTGCAGACGAAATCGCGGGCAACAGTTATTACTTATTATGCCAAGAACAAACTGTCTTACACTTGTGGTGATCGCACCAGCAGTACCCGGCCATACAGACTTCGATCTTCGGTCTTTGGAAAGAGACAATTGGCGTCACGTAAGTTCGAGCGAGACAGCGCTCTACGAAACCGAAATTAGCCGAGAAGTCCGATTTGCAATCTTTATGGCGGGGTACTGTAAATGTTTTTTGTTCCTAAACTTGACCCTCCGCAACGTAATGACGAATCAATCAATTAGTCTTCAATTCAATGATTTTTCAAACGAATTGGAAGTATTATTTTTTTCTAATTTTTTTACAAGAACATTACTCTGTATTGTAATTTTAGAGAAGGCTATAAACAAAAGGGCTAATAGCTAACAGCGACCAATTTAGAATTTTAGGGATGGGAAGTTTTAATTACCTTATAAATTTAGCAAAATTTCGTTGTTAGATGAAACCAAACGATTTAGTTAAAATTTGCTTACCTATGACTTTGAGGGTGTCAAAGTTACTAAATTTAGCTCCTGAAGTAAGACCTGGGCTTATGAAATTAGTTACGTTTAACAGTAGGTATAAATATACGTACGTATCTACACGGTATGAGTATGAGTGGTTATCTCTCGAAAACCGGAGACAGATAAATAAACCAATAATGTATTTTTAAGTAACTTGGCGTGGATATCCTTGGGGAAGGCACATGTCAAGCAAAGGACGTCTTCCACTTGATTGACGATGAAAGTAACATCTCATCTTTGGCAAGTATATGAGAAATCTTTGACATTTCTGCCGAATAATGACAAATCTCACGTGATAAACGTTGCACGTATTATTTGCAGTGCTTTTGAAATTCAGTTTTCTACAAAGCCGCATGTAGATTCAGTTTTGGTTGCCCTAGAAAATGAACATGTGGCGTAGGTAATATTAATAATGTTCCCTTAATTAGGCGTGGGCGGGGCTTCAACGTGTCTCTGGGGACGTTATGAGGGACGTTACGGTCGCACTCAGAAATGTCAATTAAAAGTAATCAACATCAAAAACTTCACTTCGAAATTCATGAGTTCATGACACGCTCCCGTTTGTTTCCCCGTTCGTCTTTTCAATTGCTAAGTACTGAGATGAGAACAAAAAATGCAATAAAATTGATCTTCACTTTCGTGTAATTTTTTTGTCAATTGTGGATACCATTACAAGGCTTTCTAGGAACAATTTGAGTGCCTAAGCACCAATGTAAGCACTAATGTAAGTTTTTTGTGAAATGATTTGATACCATTGGAAACTTTTTAAGAACAGTCCGAGTGCTTAATGTGACTTTTTTAATCCTCTAACGCAATAAGATTGATGTTATAAGTTTTACGTTGATGTTTGTGCGTGTGAGTGCGTATAACTGTAGCATCGTAGCACCGAAAGGAATGCACCGATTTGGATGCTGTTTTCTTTCATTTGAAAGCCAGTTTCCTTGCGGTGGTTCTTAGCTACGTTTGGTTAAAATCGGCTCAGAAATTTGAAGGGTGTCAGCTCGTTTTCAAAAATCATTATACATTATAAAGTATATACATTATAATTATACAGTATATCAAAGCTAGGCTTTTTTGGCATAACATTGTTTTTTTTTAATGCGTAGGGGTTTTTTAAATGATTAATTTAACGTTATTGTTGCAACTAAACAATCGTTTTAACGCGTTTATTTGAAGTGTCACACGCTCGAATTTGTTACTTCTATCTTCTATACGTCCGCTACATGCCGGGAGCGGCGCTGCCAATTTTTAGGGTTCCGTACCCAAAGGGTAAAGACAGGAACCTATTACTAAGACTTCACTGTCCATCTGTCTGTCTGTCACCCAGGCTGTATCCCATAAACTGTGGCATATACCTAGTTTTTTTTTTAAAGATGATGTATTTCTATTTGGCGCTATGACAACAAATACTAAAAATATTGTATCTGTCTTTCTGTGTAATATAATAAGTATAATAACCAATATAAAATGACTTTACACTGCCTACATTTTGCTTCGATGCAGGGTTTTGCTAACATTGGATTTTATATTCACAGTATGCCAAAGTACCCTCGGTGCGGGAGTCCGACTCGCACTTGGCCGGTTTCTTTTTCATACTTGTTAAAATATTACCCTAGAGGCTCTAGTAAAATTGTATCGAATGGATACAAAAACTACCACCTACCTGGGGCCTTACTATGACGTCTAATAGGTTTCAGTTTAGGTTTCAGCTGTCATTTTTAGTATGGATCTGACAGTGAGCGAACCAAAACTGAATTGGAATTGAATCGCATTAAGACCCCCCTGGTATCTATTAAATCGACAAAATAGATCGACTTAGGTAATGTTTTAACAAAGGACGGCCTTGTCTGCCTTTATAGTAAATAGTCTCGTTTTACGTACATTTTAAACAACTATTATTTAAGAACCCAAGATCATTACCGGGAAAGTTTAAGTCTCGTGTTACTGTCTACAAATCACGTGGAAATTGGGACTATCCGTGACGGCGTCTGTAAGGTGAATCCATCAATTTGTTCCCTTTTATCCAACTTACATCCCCCATAGAACAAGTATTTTTACGAAATACATCCCACCCTAACATGAAAGTAAGCGAGTACACTTGCAGGGGGCCATGATAAATGAAATAAAAATTACGACGCATAAAAGTTAGTACAACACCAAAATATATTTGTTACAAAAACCTAATACAATGTAGGTAATGACCAAGAATGGCGCTTAGCGTAAAACACAATGTAGGTATATTCATTTCTTTGGATGTCTTACTGATAGATAAGATAAATAGATAAATATTAGGGAACAATACACACAAATTGACCTAGTCCCAAAGTAAGCGCTAGTAAGGCTTACTGACATGTTTTATATGCTGAAATTTGATTTTCGAAGTCCGTTGCGGGCCGTCCCGCTCACACTTATAATTATCAATTTGAGAGTGAGAGGGACAGTATAATAAGAACTTCGGAAATCGAATTTTGGAGTCGCCTCCCAGCACCGGAGTACACCAGGGCAAACTCTCCCGTTGAGCGGCATCCTACTAATATTATAAATGCAACAGTTTGTGAGTGACGATGTGAGTGAGTGTGTATGTTTGTTCCTTCTTCAAGCTAAAACGACTGGACGGATTTGGATAAAATTTGGAACGAAGATAGTTGGTACCCTAGATTAAAACATAGGCTACTTTTTATCCCGGAAAATTGCATAGTTCCCGCGGGATATAACTCTACGCGGACGAAGTCGCGGGCAGAAGCTAGTAAATAAATAAAATAAAGATCGTGGGAGTGATCCAAATTGACCTAATCCCAAACTAAGCTAAGTTTGTAATAAGGGTACAAGGGGGGTAAGGGTAGGGTAGGGTAAGAGTAAAAGTGGTACCCTACATGGCAGTCTGCTCGTGACCACGGCCACTGAATCGTGGCCGAAACGTCAAGGTAATTAATAGCAATTTTTACGCGGTTAATTCCCGAAATACTTTAAGTAAATACAAGGGTACCTACTATACAACCGGATAAACATACCTAGATAAATAAATACATCATCATCTCCAGCCTATATACGTCCCACTGCTGGGCACAGGCCTCCTCTCACAATGAGAGGGCTTGGGCTATAGTTCCCACGCGGGCCCAGTGCGGATTGGGAACTTCACACACACCATTGAATTGCTTCGCAGTTGTGTGCAGGTTTCCTCACGATGTTTTTCCTTCACCGAAAAGCTCATGGTAAATTTCAAATGAGATATCGCACATAAATTCCGAAAAACTCAGAGGTGCGAGCCCGGGATTCGAACCCACGACCCTCTGCTTGAGAGGCCACAGATCAAACCACTAGGCTACCACGGCTTTTTTTTTGTGAGTATATTATGTGTGTACAAATACAAACCTTCAAGTCAACTCGACAACTAAAACTCGGTCAAATTTCACTTAAGTAGGTACGTATTTGATTACAGACAGTAGACAGACACCGGGAGAGATGCAATGAAACTAAATAAATGCTTGTAAAAATCCACAGCAGCAGCAGTCTGTTCTTAAAAAATACTTAAACTGACTACCTACTTCAACTGTTTTAAACTGCGTCATAATCATATACTAAACAAATCAAAACAACGAGATACGATATTGAACGCAAATCAGCTTAATAATAAAGATTTCTTACATACTTAAGTATATTCTAAACATCCAAGACTCGAGAACAGACATTCTTATTTTTAACACATTAAGTAGGTACCTAATATTATCTGCTCCGACCGAGGATCGAAACTGGGACTTCAAGCTTCATATTTAGGTTCTCTAATCAACAGGTGCAGACCACTTAGACAGGGGCAGACCACTTGGAAGATGGAGTGATGAAATAAAGAGTTTGGCAGGCACAGGATGGACAACAAAGGCATATAATAGGAAGTTGTGGAAGGTGTTGGGGGAGGCTTTTGCCTATAAAAGGCAAACAGACGCTACATAATGTTATAAAAAAAAAAAAAAAACAATTTAATGTCTGTATAAAGGCTATTATTATTATTATTATTATTAATCACTAGGCTAGGCTGCCTGGTCGTCAAATTTTGATAAGCAAATGTGAAAGTCTTTTGAATTTGCTGAGGTAGGTACTAAGAATGTATTATAAAAACCTTTCTCTCAATATACACTTGCTTGGTTTAGCTAAAACCATTAAAATTTATTAGTAACTCGAGAGCAGTTGTCCGCAACGTGAACCTTAAGCACGACTTAATCCCACCTTTGTAGTCGGTAAAACATCCCCGTACCACTGTATTAGCATTTTTAATCATTTGTACGTGACTTTATAAAGAAGGGCCATAAAATTTGACGTTTACGGGACTTTGGAAACGTATCGTGGTACAGGGTAGTGTCGAATTTGACAAATAGAAGTACACGCATCAAAAGTGTTTAGGGATCAGTCAAGTATAGAATTTCACACGCGTTTGATGCTTAGAGATTTTTGAGTAATATAATGTAGGTATATTGACTAGATTACGCTTACGGCTTCGCCAATCTGGAAAAAAACCACGCACAAAAGTGATCTGTAGTATATTATTATAATATTTATGTATACAGCGTCTTTTAAAATTGTCCCGAATTATTTCTGCAGTTTGGTGGGTTAGCTTGAATAAATAGCCCTGTAATTATTTTTTCAGGATTTTTGTATCACAGTTGACGAAATGTTTTATACATTGATCGATGTTCATAGTGAGCCGCGTCAAGGGCGGGACGAAATTTAAATTAAAAATCTCTGTAGGATGGTTCCATCAAACTAACCTAACCACCTGCTGAAAATATTCGGTAAAAATCCTGAAGAGCACGTAATTTTGTGTTAATAAGAATAGATTTGGCGATAACTCCTAACACAATAAGCGCATCAATGTTTACCTGAATTTTTTCCTTGAAAATGCTCTATTAGGTACTTTAAAAAAACACAGTACATATAGTAGTTGCTTTTCTTCCCGCGCAGATGGTGAAAGCGCATCGAGGGAATGGGCGAAAATCTTAAAAATCGTATTATAGGCGATGCGGCTAGCAACCCATCACTATTTTGATTCTCCTTTCCATCAATACGCCCACAATCATGGTAACCGTAGCCGTCAGGCTTTATGTTAGGCTCTGTCAACCCCGTAATGAATGAAGCCGTGATTTACATTATGTGTATTACTTTGACTTTTTATTTATTACTAGCCGCGACTTTGTCAGCGTAGAATTATCAATTGACATATGTTAATCGCTATCCCGCGGGAACTTTGCAATTTTCCGGGATAAAAAGTAGCCTATGTTTTATTCTGGACTATCAGCTATCTCTGTTCCAAATTTTACCCAAATCCGTCCAGTCGTTTAAGCGTGAAGAAGGAACAAACATACACACTCACATCGTCACTCACAAACTTGCGCATTTATAATATTATAGTAGGATTTTGGTTACATTCCTTAAGGTCTTTATTCGTAAGTGATAGATAGATAGATAGATAGATATATCGTTTATTTGAATGCTACAATACACACAATCAAGTTTAAAAACAATAGAAAGGAAAAACAAAAAATTACACATTAGACTTAACTTAAGTATTTTGTTGTGTGCGTTGCAGCAGTGCAAAAGGGCCATGGCTCAGTGGTCAACATTGCTCGTAGGAGCAAAACACTGATATTCTGCCACAACCCAAGGACCGAAAACGAATTAATTAATCTAAAAAAAAATACGGTAAATTCTAAAATAAAACAAACAGTGCAAAAATCATCATAAGAGTTTAGTTAAGTAAATGAAATTATAGCTGTGTGTGTGTCTGATCGCTGATCGTGCATGTGCAAATTGCATAGGTACGGTGATTCGTGACACTTCGAAGCATCTAACCTACAACAACACTATACTATTTGAGTTCGAAACAACAGCATGTAACTACCCCACTTCCCACTCTACACTTTAAAATTACACTCAAACTCAAAGTCGAGTACCAAGCAACCAGACTGCTTCTGCAAAAGTATTAATCTAAAGTGTTTTTTAAAAGAACTCTTAGAAGTTAGGCATCTTATCGGTGGGGGAATGTTATTCCAGCACCTGGTCGCTAGGTAACGGAAACTACCGGTAAATGCTACAGTTTTGTGGGGATGACACTCCAACAGACAACATCGGGTAGATCTGGTCCCATATCTATTATGAAAGGAGGAAACGTTTGTCTTAGTAAAAAGATAATTAGGCCTTTTGAAATTAAATATATCGAATAGAAGACATGCTAGGTGTAAATGCCTCCGCGAGGACATGTTCAACATAGAAGCTCTGTTAAGATAAGGTGTTATATGACTTCTCGGTGGAATAACAAAGCAAAAACGACAGCAAGCATTCTGGACACGCTGAACCAAACGACGAGTCCTTGACTGCAACCTCGGCCCATATACCAAATCTCCATAGTTTAATCTAGAAAGGATCAATGATTCACATAGTGTGATACGCATTCGTTCACAAAGGAGGTTACGGATCTGATATAATACTTTTAGACGGTAAAAGCATGATTTTACTAAACCGATTATGTGATTCTCAAAGCGCAGTTTGCTGTCAAATACAATCCCTAAATTTCTAGCCTCGTCTACGCGTTCAATAATTTGACCATCAATAGTAACCACTGGATCAATATTTGAAATCTTACGGATCTGATGCTTTGAGCCGAGAATCATAAACTTGGATTTATGAGGGTTTAAGATGAGCCCGTTTCTGTTCGCCCATGCTGATACACTATTAAGGTCCTCATTCATCTTACGCACTACATCATCAAAACTTTGAGGATGGGAAGATAAATATAATTGGACATCATCCGCATAAAAGTGATATCTGCAATGTTTGATAGCCTTGGTTATATCGGCGCTATAAATGATAAAAAGTAATGGTCCCAGTATAGATCCTTGTGGGACTCCACGTGTCAAGGGTTTCGGATCAGACAACAGAATCGAGCCATCCTCCCTGATAATTTTAACGGCTTGATAGCGGTTCTTAAGGTAACTATCGAACCATGTCAAGGATTTACAATCAACACCGTAAAATGACAATTTGGAAAGTAGCAATGGGATATTAATACTATCAAAGGCACGAGAGAAATCCAAAAGCGCGAGTCCAGTGCCATTTCCCGAATCCTGTGCCGACAGTACATTATCCACTACATCCAGCAAAGCAGTCACAGTGCCCATACCTTTGCGAAAACCAGACTGGAAAAGTGGCAAAATACTGTTAGCCTCGACAAATGCAGACAGTTGTCTGTAAACTACCTTTTCCAGTACCTTTGATAAAAAGGGCAGAATGCTTATGGGTCTTAAATCTTTCAACTCAGCTGGATTGTCAACTTTAGGTAAAGGAGAAACTAGCGCCGATTTCCATTGACTAGGCACCTCGCCCGTAAGAATAGACTTGTTCACAATCTCCGTGATAACAGACAAAGTACGCGGCAGCGTGAGAAGCACCATATCTCTCCCAATACCATCGACTCCGATAGAATTTGTCGTAATTGATGCAATAATCTTGGCAATCTCATTCTCACCAACCGGCTTTAAAGTAAGACGAGCATTACCAAAATCATGATATTCAAAAAACGTTAACTCCGACAATGGAACCGTCCCACTTCCGGGAACACTAAGGAAATTGTCATTGATTATATTGGCATCATTAAATTGGTCAGGAAGGGTGTCGCGTTTTTTAAAATCTATAGTTTTCTTAATATTTTTCCAGAGAGTACTTGAATCTTTAAAATTAGAGTTAATATAGTAATTATAGTACGCTTGCTTTTCCCGAAATATACTAGAGCTAACGAGCCTCTTGAGTTCCAAATAATATCTCTTCTTACACTCTGTCCTAGACTTGCGGTATTCACGATGAGCCTTATTTCTCGCGTCAATCATGAGCTTTATTGTTGCAGTAATCCAAGGCAAAGACTTATTGGGCTTAATCCTAACAGTTTTCAGAGGAGCGTGACTATCAAAAAGCTTCAGCACAAAGTCATTAAAAGCATTCAACATGCAATCAACGGAACCATGTTTCAATACTGATTCCCAATCAATGGATTCCAGATGTTCGTTGAAACTATCCATGTCAATGTCCTTTATCGGTCTATACACGATAGTCTTGGTAGGAACCTTGAGACGCTTTATGGGCAAAGTTAAGTTTATCATGGCATGGCCAAGAGAACCAGTAATATTAGTAACTAATACATCACGGACGGGGGCATTGGTACACACTACATCAATAAGCGTTTCGCTATCAACTGAGTAGTGAGTGGGTTCAGTCACTACTTGGTCCAAACCCATGCAGCTCAAGAAATTAAACAGCTTGCCCGTTTTTTCGTTACGAGTATCCATAACGTTAATGTTAAAATCACCAAGCAAAACCATGTAATCGCAATTCGAGAAATGTGAGATAGACTCCGTCAGAGCGTCAAGGAAGATGTCAACATTAATCCAATTCGGACGATATGCAGTACCTATCATTAAACTACGGCCGTTAATCGTCATAGACAACCACATTTGTTCTATCTGTGCGGCTGGGTGTGCAACAAGACGCGCGCGAATATTTCGCTTAACATAAAAAGCCACCCCTCCCCCCCTGCCCCGGCGCATGCTGGCCGGCCGCGGCGTATTCCGTAGCCGGTAGCCGGGGACGGCGGGCGCGAGCTGCTCTTGTCCCTCACGTAACCATGATTCGTTTATCGCAACCACATCGGCATCGAAGCGGTTCATCGCCACAAGAAAATCGTCGTGCCCAGTACAAAGCGATCCGGCATTGTACAACGCTAATTTTACAAAACTGGTCTTAGAATTGGCCATGGCAGCTTAAAATCAAAACAAACGGTGAAAAGACAACAACATGTGATAGGTACCTTGCTTGTGTTTACCACCGTTGCACTATACAAACAGATACAACGATGCAAATTCATGGGATTATAGTGTGTGTGTTTTATGTAATAATGTGCATAAACGTGAAACTCAATGCTTGATGCAGCCAACGCACATCGTCGGAAATTTATTAGGAGGCTCATGTACTTAATTCTTTCGACCATTGCAAGGCACACAACAAAACATATGATGGCAACAGTAAACAGCAATAAGTTAAACCATCTCAACGAAACCTTTACTATACTTAATAATAATAACACTAATATTACATTACACAATGAGTAGTACAAGTTTTTACTTTTACTGTGATAACTGCTACTCGATATGTATAAAATAGACAAAACAAGACTAGCACAAAAATACGTACAGCAAGTATGCAGTATAAAAGCAAGCATGCAGACATTTTTAAATAGAAGAAGTGTTACATAAAACATAAAAACATTGCATTGCAAAATAATAACACTGCGCTTAACATTAAAAACGAATGGCAGTCGCACCAAAAACACGCATTAAATCGGTCTCATTACGTATACGATGTTTAGGCTCATCTACACCTGACCGTTGCCGTACATAGATTCTGCCATCACGGGTCCACGCATAACGCCAGCCGCAGCTTTCCTTGCATTTGCGTGCCTTCTGAAACAACATGCGGTTCACCCGGGTCAGTCGCTCGTTTATATAGAACCGTCTTGGCGGGCCAGGCAAGCCGATACCTTCCGTGGTAACCCCGCGCCGTACTCGTGCCTCCTTCAACAGCTGATCGCGCAGAACGCGGCGCGCCAGCCGCACCACAATCAGCCGGGGACGTGCTGATGCCGCCGGTGTCACCGACTCATCTCCGACGCCATCTGCTGGCACATCCTCATCAACGACCGGCTGCAAGCTCACAATGCTCTCCGACACCCGCCCCACTCGATACGCGCTGACGATATCCTGTTCCGTGACCCCCACCCCGAGTTTCCGACCCACGGCCATAATGATGTGCAAAACACTTTCACCTTTTTGTTCTGGAATGCAGGAAATTTCCACGTCATTAAGAAGCAGCTCCTGCTCCCGATCATTGATTTCGGCTTTTAGCTCCATCACTGTGTCCAAAAGGGCTCCGTGCGACTGGCTTTCAGGTGACGTCTCTGCCCAGCGCTCCATCGCTTCTATCCGAGACGTTAAGTCGTCAATACGGGTATCGCAATTGTCCACTCTCGTCGCAACACCCGACACCGCCTCGCTCAGACTCTGCAGCTGGAGCCGCACGTCCTCACGGACCTGGCGAACCTCCTCGCGCACCTGGCCCACCTCCTCACGAACCTGGCGAATCTCAGCAATCAACGTCTGCATGTAGGCACCAAGAGTTACGTCCTGGGCTGTGTCATTCAAACTAATGAGAGACATGTCAACATCAAGAACGGGCTCGGAGACACTGTCATCAGCCTTCAAAGGTTTTACGCCGGCCCCGCGTTGTACAGTGATATTGCTGTGACAGCCGCGCACCGGAGTATTCGTGTTGTCAGTCCTGGGCTCGCCACTTACGCATTCAACGCATTTCCAGGTACATCTCTGTTCTGGTGTTGAGTTATTAAACAAATTTTCTGCGATATTTGCACATAGCAAATCATAAGGCAGTTTACAAACACAGCAACTTAAAAATCGCCCGTCCGCAATCTCATGCTTACAGCCCGAACACAACGGCTTGTTCGACTCCATTTGAATGCACGCCCAGATGCGCTCGAAATAAGGTCCAAGTTCACAAAAAACCGTAACCGCGATAAAGGCGATAGCCGAATGGTTCAAGCTACGGTTCAAGATAGTCTGCGGTTAATTAACATAAACTACCGACTTAGTGGATCGATGCAAATAATAACTTTTAAGTTTACATCAAGATTTTGTTCACCAGGGGCACATTTGCACTAGACTAATGACACAGTTTTAAGGACACTAGCAACAGCTTCACTTTGGTACCACTTTTATAATTTATAAGCTGATTTTAGTACTGTTTTTTACAATAAAATTAGGCGAGGTAAAATAAGACTTGTTTACTTGTCGGCGTTTCGCGGTCAAGTGGTCGTGGTTATAACCTAGACTAAGAGCAACTGGGCTGTGAGATACTCGTTTATTTACGTTAAGTAATTATGCGTTCCAAGGTAGTTTTCTATGCAAAAGTTCATTCCACAACTAACCTCTTTAGGTACATGCGTCGAGATTTAATAGCATCATAAAAAATATCCAACAAATGCGTTTTAACTTTATGTTATGAGTTAGAACACACCGCGGCCCATAAAACGCTGAGAGCACTATAAAATCCTTGCAACTGATATCTGTAATGAAGTACTTTATTGTAAAAATGACGTTTGCCATGAAGATGCGCTCATTTCCACAGCATTACGCTTAACACTCCATCGGTTAAGTACAGAACGCGCGTCGTTTACAGCGAAGCTGGGAATAAACATTAGGTTGGAAACTTTCGCAGTCCATGGGCCTTACCATGACGTCCTAATTCCGACTCAGTTCAGGTTTTAGCTGTCACTTTTAGTATGAATCTGACAGCGAGCGAACCTAAACTGAATCTCATTAAAACGTCATGGTACCCCCCTGCACGTCTAGCACGAGAGCGCACTAAGAGTCGCGTGGCGTGCGAGATAGATTGTCCGCCTTCTTCTTACTGTTCCTTTAAGAAAGAGACGATCTCGCGCGCCAAGCAAAGATAATTCATATTGAAGTCGTCAGAAAATTAATAATAGAGAATACAAAGTAAATGTCACAAAAATAAAAAATACCAATAGGTACAATAAAAATAGAATATCAAATGACACAATAAAATAGCGCGGTTCACATCCCGTTTATCGAATGAACTTAACCGTGAATCATTAAAAACTCTTACAATAAAATAGTACCGATATGGTGTAAAATGTGTCCCACTCAGCATAATACACTTGGGTTGGCGCTGATCCAAGCAATATGCGTTTATGTAGCAGTGAACTATTGTGTTGCTGCTAAACTCTAAAAGTGGCCAGTTACCACACTACACCTCCCCGAAAGCCCCTTCAACCCCGGGGTGACAGAAAAAAAATTAAACGCATTTTACTTGGTTACAACTAAAAAAAAATAATCTTGAAACTACAAGAGAACGCTAATTGACAACATTTCATATTTCTGAGCCTATAATTTTAATGGTTCTCTGTATTTTGTTTGAAAAGATGAACATGCTGACAGTTGAATTTTTTCGCTAGGGCTTGTATTTAATTTATAATTAATTTATTCTAAAAGGGCGTAACTCCGATACTATCACAGAATACACACTTATCCCTTTGTCTTTCCTCTATAGAAAAAAAACCCGACGTTAATTTCAAGTTGTCAATGTCAGGCCCTATTCTCCAATATTCGATTTTCGAGGTTCGCTTCGTGCTGTTCCGCTCATACTAATAGTCATTATCTTGAGAGTGAGAGAGAAGGTATGCAACGAACTTCGAAAATAGAATTTCAGAGTTGCCCCCCTTGTACTTTGAAGTTATCAAAAATACAAAATTATGATCGCTTATTTTTTCTCGTGAAAAAAGCAAAGGCGTTTTACCTATCATGTGGTAGTTTTGGTAAAATTAGGACATATTTTTAATTATTTTTTAATTTTTATTATAAGCAATATTAAAATTATTTAAACATATTGCAGTGATCAGGAAGTAAAATGCTTTCGAACCATATATACATTTTCGGGTGTTATAAAAATGAAATGTTGTCAATTACCATTAACTTAGTTTAACTTTACACATTTCAAAGAATCGAAGCAATGTTTTCCTACATCAGTTATTCTCAAGTGTCACGTTTTAGAAAACTGTAGTTATCATTTTTGACAAATCTTTTGAAGGTACATTACTGCAGAGGCCGGGAAAGAAAGGCTTGCAGGCTGAGTAACGTATCTAGACGGCCGAGCTTTGCGAGGCCGGATAGGAGTACGAAGCCTGCAAGTTCTTTCACGCCGAGGCTTGTATAGTGCTTTTCTCAAATATGCAATGAAATAAATAAAAAAAATCCAAAAACCCTTAGAATGTTGCCGGTAGCGCGTGCATTAGGCGGCGGACGAGCAGCAGTAGCTGCATATCCTCCATGTGTATGTCCTCCAGCATCGCGCCCCGCCCCGCGCCGCGCACGACGACGACGACCACAAAACAAAACACGATCGCTTTGCAGGCCAAGGCCTGCCATTTTGTATGAAAATCCATTACATGCCACTTGTCTAACCGCGCCCGCAACGTGATACGTCCCGGCCTATTATTTGGAACGTAAGGTTAACATTTCATTGCATCTTTGAGAAAAAAATATTTGTTTTCTATATTTAAAAAAAGAACCTACTTCTCGTATTTAAATAATCAGGAATAGGAAATGTATTTTTCGTTTTCCTTTAAGTATTAAATTAAATAGTTTTATAGAGTAGTGTTGTTAACTAATTTAAGTAGGGGAAAGTGGTGTAAGACGGGGACACGGGGTAAGACGGGGCCACCCACACATGCAGCAAACTAAACACTATACTGACATGACATAGGTTTATGTTTTTAATGCTTATTGGGTAGTTTTCGTAATCGACCTAATACACAAACCGTTTTATTATTTTATTCAAAACTCAATAAATGAAGGGACATTGACTACTCAATAAATTTATTATTAAAACAAAACAACAACATTTTTAAACTAACTAAAACTAAAACTATAAGGTAAATACGTCGTCAAAATATTCTGCCACAGGCTTCGACCGCAAGACGCTGGCCGCATTACCTCTCTGAACTGCTTTTCCTAGCTTTTGAGAGAGGTAAGCGCCAGCCCTAGGGTCACCTGTGGCCAGCACCATTTAAAGTCGTTGGAAAATTGGGTGGGGTGTCCACTGTGTGGCCATTGGGCACACACTGCGTGTACCGGTGTGGATGACGACGATTCAGGAGAAGTTTTAATTTGTTTTGCCTGTGAAGAGAAGTAAACCGTCTTGCCCCCTATGCCCGTCTTGCCCCCATTTGATGTCCTCGTCTTGCCTCATATGTGGGGTAAGATGGTGTATCTCCCATTTTTCGTTAATTATTTTTTCTAAAATTTTTATGATTCTTAATCTTACCAAAACTTGTGTCAAATAAAACTTAACTTAATAATGTATGTGCCTTTAATTGATAATAAATATGCTGCTTTAAATAAGCCGCATTTTTAGTGTTTCAACCTTAGTGTCCCCGTCTTAGACCACTTTCCCCTACTGGAATGATGCGACGCATTTGGTTTCAAATTTCATTCAGTTGTCGCATACTTGAGTGCGCTGGCGCATGGCCTTGTTAACATAATGCTGACGGGCTTCCACGTTATCGTGAGCGCTCGCAACTGTCGCAAATTGTGAAATACAAAAAAAAGTAACACTAGATTTAAGAAGTAATATTATTTATTATAATTATAAACACAAAATTAAATTTAAAAAATACACAACCAAAATTAAATTAAAAAATTACCTAACAAGATTAAAGTGAATTTTTCATATTACAAAAGTATTGAAACCGTCTTTGAATGTCGATAAAAAATAGTAAATGACCGTTCGGCGACAACCTTTACAAAATTGATTAATGAGAATAATAAAATAAATGTTTTAAATATGAAAGAACGCCCTATAACTGGGCCACCCGTTGGATTCTTCCCCGTCCTCTGGAACACGACACGATGGCGGGTGCTGTTTACCAGCAAGGTTATTGCTGGTAATCATTGTTCAGGTTTGAGATGGAAACTACTTTTACAGTCCGTTTCAATCTAATATATTAATTAATTCCACGCTTATATACTAACCTAGACCCTTACTCAGCTATCTTTGGATCCATAAGACCGGTTATATTATTAACTTACATTATTGTACGTTAGAACGTGCCATTGCCAAACGATACAATACTACACACGATGGCGGGTGCTGTTTACCAGCAAGGTTATTGCTGGTAATCATTGTTCAGGTTTGAGATGGAAACTACTTTTACAGTCCGTTTCAATCTAATATATTAATTAATTCCACGCTTATATACTAACCTAGACCCTTACTCAGCTATCTTTGGATCCATAAGACCGGTTATATTATTAACTTACATTATTGTACGTTAGAACGTGCCATTGCCAAACGATACAATACTACACACGATGGCGGGTGCTGTTTATCAGCAAGGTTATTGCTGGTAATCATTGTTCAGGTTTGAGATGGAAACTGCTTTTACAGTCCGTTTCAATCTAATATATTAATTAATTCCACGCTTATATACTAACCTAGACCCTTACTCAGCTATCTTTGGATCCATAAGACCGGTTATATTATTG
The DNA here is from genome assembly GCA_963854515.1 of Pandemis heparana. Classification (NCBI taxonomy): domain Eukaryota; kingdom Metazoa; phylum Arthropoda; class Insecta; order Lepidoptera; family Tortricidae; genus Pandemis; species Pandemis heparana. The sequence continues at coordinate 11,010,176 of OY978018.1, read as the reverse complement.
ACTTACATTATTGTACGTTAGAACGTGCCATTGCCAAACGATACAATACTAGGCTGTCATATGGCTTCCACCATACTGTATGCCTGGGAGTCTTGCTGGCGCAGCGGCGGATAGGGTAGCACAGTTGACGATGTTGTCGGTGGTGGTCGGCGCTAGGGCTGTAACATTTGATCATCTGAAATCTTCTCGTTGTGGCGTGCCATTGACGTTGTCTCGTCCTGATAGACATGTTGGTGGTGATGATGTGTCGTAGCTCCGTCGCTTGTGTGTCACTGTGTGTCGCTTGTGTTTTGCTCCTGTTGGTGGCGGTGGCTTCGTCGTTGGGCTGGTTTCTGCTTGGGTGCTGACGCTGATCGAGTTTCTGCAGTGCCTCGTAGGCCCCGTGACGTTTACCCGTACTCCCTGTAGGGTGATTGTGATCTAAACACTAAAAACTTCACTCCGTGCACACGCCGTGTGTTGGTTGTTAAATTTACTGACACCGCGAGGCCGTGCTCGGTCCACACGGCGATAGCTCCAATGTTTCTTCCACGCGCCGTTATTGTGATCCTCTGCTGCTGCTGGTGTTGGTGGTAGTGGTGGTGGTGTTTTTTCTTTTTCTTCTTTCGTCTTGTCCCGTTGTGTGGTCTTGGTTTTTGGTCTTGAGTTGCTTTCCTTTGTCCTTAATGCAAGGTTGCCATGCAATATTAAGTAACGGGTAGCGAGGGTGGATGGTAGGAATTGAAACTCTAGTCACAGTTGAGGTATCAAGAACACGTATACTAGTCAAACCTTAGCTTATATACAGTAGGATTGTTGCTGACCCAAGCAATATGCGTTTATGTAGCAGTAAACTATTATGTTACTGCTAAACATTAAAAGTGGTCAGTTGCTATACTACAACACCCCCGAGGGTGGGGAAGTAAAAAATGTGTCAGATCGCAGGAACTTGCCGCACGAGCCAAAGACGAGGACGACAAACATGTGATCTAAGGTTTTCTTCATCATCGCGCGCGAAGGTGTGTAAACAATTTTACGTCTTACCTTAAACATATAATACGTTTTACTATAAAGGCTTACATCAGTAGACTTCTGTTCCTATTCACGAAAGCGGTGTATTGTCACAAGTAAATTGTTGATAATTAACAACTCCCACTTGCCTTAATAGTAGTAATTATATGAGTCAAAATTAGTCGTGTTACATTTGTTTTCTAATTACATATGTTTGGGAAAGCAACCAGCCGTCTTTAATTATCGGTATACGACCGTTTCATATTACAACTGCATTAACTACAATAACTAAGTATATATGTATGTATGTGGTTTGAGATTTTCCAGTCTAACTAGTACACCACAGATAATCAAAACAAATTTATTTTGCTAATAGACTGCAAAAGGCTCTTTTAAATTCGTATCTCTTTTGGTTTTGTCAGCGCTGGCGAAAAGACAATCATTGGAGAAGAATGCGCCGCAAGAAACTTGACAGAAAGTAATTTCTTCAAATCAAAGACATAATTTGTAACTGTTTTTCCGTGTCTTGCAAACACTGATTTTTGCTCGGCTGATTAGGTACAAGTTAAACAAGCAAAAGTATAAAAAACAAAATATACATTTCATTAAATGTTTAAGGAAACAAATTCAAACCAGCAGAAATATAACACTACTTAAGAAGAAACAATATAGCATCAAACAGTAGCAAAGTATAAGACGCCGCAGCGAACCATAGTTTCTATTTTCAACCGGACCCTAAACTAAGTAAGTAAGTATAAGTTTAAACATGCTGTGGCGACACAAATGGCAGATAACGCCGTACCTAACATCCTTTATAACATGTAATTCGCCTTCACTAGGCATCTCTACACGTGAGGTTAGATGTCATGGTGTCTCGAGACGTTATGAAACAACAATTTCCAAATGATTCATTTTCCAACCGTTTTTTTTTCGGAAACCGTAAACTATTCGGGGTTTATTTTATATCTATTTGATATTTGTGACCACGATCAAATAATGGTCGTGACATAGTTATTAAGGGTACTCCCATTTTGCCTTAACTGGCTTTTCGTTCGGCCCCGCTGCCTGTGAAGCTTTGAGAAAACAACTTCAGTACGACATCAAGTAGCGAGTTTGAAGTTTAAACTTAGTTATAACAAAAATTCACGAATTTAGTTTTATGAAACGAGTTCTTTTCACAAATTTAATTTTAATTTTGAAGTTGCTTTTCTAACTTCGTGTAACGATATCAACGATAGCCACTAGAGTGGAAATGTTATTAAATTTAGTTTAAAAATTGGCCAGTACCACTCTTATTGGTCCAAAATCCAGCCTCTTAGGGTGCTTTTCCATCAGAGAATGTGTAGGTAGGTACCTACGCTACTTTCCGTGTATGATATCCACCAATTATATATAGCATAGCACTGGTGGAAAAGGGTTGAACTAAGCTATGTTTAAGCCTTAAGCGGGCAAAAATCAGTTAGCAGCATTCTGTTCCCACGGAACAGATGACATTATTATTAATGCTTTTATAAGCATGTCAGAAACCTTGGGCTGGAAGTAAATGGGTTACCGGAGAAGTCAACAAATGCAAACGGCCCATCAGAACTGCCTAAACATCTCTCACGGGACGGAATTAACCTTAATGTACTCCTTAAATTGGATGACTTAGAAGCCATATTGAAATTTTCTACAACGAGGATATTTTAGCACGTGTGGGTGACTATTTGTAATAAAGGTAGGCTTTTGTACAGAAGTGCTAAAGAGTACCCAGTGCAATAGGTATTTATATGTTTCTTTTTCTTAAACACGTGCTTTTTGCTGATTGTATTTTTTGTTAACTATAATTGCATTGTCCGGTCCGTCCTACCTTTGCGTATTTTATTTTATTTTCTTTAAATTTTCAAGTAAATTTTCCTCTTAGGAGTTTTCAAAGATATTATGAACATATATACTTCAAATATGAAAAAAGTGTAAACATTATATTCGTGTTACTATAATACATAATGTTGACAATTCTTCATTTTCTGCTATCATACTAATTCCTTGCAACGAATTGAGAACCTCCTCCGTTTATTTTCGTCGGTTAAAAACTAAATATGATATATCAACTGATTGTCAATCGTTTGTTAACCAAAGGTTAGTTTTTTCTAAAAAAAAACTTGCCTCAGTTCTATAAATACTTACCTACTTAGCTTCAACGCTTCAATAGTAAAGTACATGCACAAACTTACCCCTACCACTTCACCCTGTGTTTCCGGCAACTACTCTCTGTTATAGAAGGTAGATACATCATGTTCCCCAGTTTCCAAGTGGTACATTATCGCTGTGTTTATAACAACATTTTAAATTAATTAATTAGCAAAATGAAACTGCATGCTTTTCCTTATAGCAGAAGAAGAACGACATTTTATTCTTAAAAAGTTTATATGGCAGTTTAGTGGCCAGTATCAATTTACGCTCAATAAAACAAAAAGTTTATATATGTTTCTAATACGCTGTGAAAGTAAGCAAAATACTAGTGAATGACGTATCTATTAACATTTAGCAAATGACTAAGCCGTTATAAGGTGCTGCCGTCAAACCGTCTGTGGGAATACCAAGGTCCAAAGGCTTCATTTGATAGATCTGTGACAGTCACGATACATAATTCCACGGAATTAGCCCCTATTCAAAGTTATATGACGTTTAATGTAATGTTATCTTTGTCTGGCAGAGGCCAATGTCGAAGTGATGAAGAAGGACAAACGAATGAAAGGGTTTGGGTTGATACGAGTACTTCCCACACACACCATTGAATTGGTTCGCATACAGGTTTCCTCAAGATATTTTGCTTCACCAAAAACCTGATGGTAAATTTGAAATGTAATTTCGCACAATTCCGTAAAACTAAAGAGGTGCTAGCCCGGGGTTTGAACCCACGACCATGTGCTTGCGAGGCCATAAATCAAACCACTAGGCTAACACGGCTTTGTTAAGTTAATAATATGCATTTATAAACCAGAACCAGTGGTCATGTGTTACATTGTTGTTTAAGTATTGTTGTAAATTTATTTTATACTGAAAAAATTACTTACCTACTGCCAAGTTTCTTGCGGCGCATTCTTCTTGGCAATGATGGTCTTTCCGAATGCGCTGGTAGCTTCAAAAAATACATGTAAAAAAGCCCTTGCCGATCTATTTGCAAAATAAACTTTTGTATTTGATTTTGATTTTGATTAGAGATACACAGCATCTAAACATCCATATCCTAGGGACTAATTGGGACATTTAGACAGGTCCTCACTTCTTCACTAACACTTTGTACCCAGTAAAAGGTTCCCAAGGAAGCCCTCTAGCCTCTACGAGTGTTGGCCATTAGCGTCATTTCACTAGTTTGTTCAAAAGTGAAAAGTTCGGAGTGTTAGTCTAAATCTACCTAAAGAAGGAAGGCCTTTTTTAAGGCTGGTTGTGCACTGAACTATACTTCATTTAATTTAGAATGAGAAACCACAACAACATTATATTGCAGCTCGTGAACTGTAATCTCTTTACAATTTGTACTAGAGTAACAATTGATGACACGCAAATAAAGTGACATTAAAACAATTTTATTTTGCGGCTGCCAAACTATTGCACTGTACTATTTGCTAGGTAAGAAATAGTTGACTAGCCGCAATATAATGTTATTGTGGTTTCTCATTCTAAATTAAATGAAGTATAACGAATGATCTCAAAATTCCGCTCCCATTCACTTTTTTAAAGTGGAAACTTCTTTAACGGCTCTAAGAGCTTATTTTGAAATACGAATGAAGGTAGAGTCGCGTTCGATTTTTGAAGTATACGTTAATTTCGTCGCTTTAACGTATGTGGTGTGTAACGTTTTGCGGGTGGTAGTTCCTTGTGCAAGGTCCGTCCGGATTGCTACCACCATCTTACTCGCTAATCCTGCCGCTAAGCAGTAGTGCTTGAACTGCTGTGTTCCGGTGTGGAGGGTAAAACAGCCGGGGAAATTACGGGCACAAGAGGCATTTCATCTAAGTCCTCTAGGTTGGCAACGCATCTGCAATCCCTCCGGGGTTGCGAGTGTCTATGGGCAGTGGTGATCGCTTACCATCAGGTGACCCACTTGCTCGTTTTCCTTCCTATTCAAATTAAAAAAAAAATGTGCTTTTGGCCTACTGGCATAAGGTGTGGAATACCTAACAGTGCTCTCTCTCAGGAGGCCGCAGTTCGAATCTCGTGTAGAAAAAGTTATTTATTTTCTTTTTGCGCGAGTGTGCGTGTGTGTAGTTTTCACTTCTTCCGGCACTCCCGGAGACTACCTGGTGTTTTTTTACTACATGGAAGGCAAACGGGCAAGTGGGTCACTTGATGGTAAGTGAGCTCTACCCATGCACATCTGCAAGGTAGCAATCGGTGGTGGTTATTGTCTAAGGTACTTAGAATAACAATCGCATTCATTTTTGCAGTGTATCGAATGTGTGTAAATAAATGTTTCTCTCTCTCTCTCTCTCATTCATCGTTCCTTTCTGTCAAATGGTAAAGGTTGAGGGTGGAAAGGGATGGTGAATGTGATCGCGAAGCTTCCTCATACACAATAAGGTCTCTGGACGGACCTTGTACGAGGTCCTACCACCTGTTCTAAAGCCTTTAACGTATCCATGACTAGTAAGAGTGCGCCCGAGATAGACTACCCGTCTTTATCTAAAACGAACAGTAAGAAAAAGACGACTATAGTTGTTGCCGGCAAACATCTTGAGCAAAAACGACGTGGAAGGGGTAAGTTCTATATAGTGTTGCCAGGTCCGATTTGTTTTAAATCGGTACATAAGGTAAAACAAATCGGGATTTAGGGTTGTAGATCGGGACAAACAAAAAACAATAAAATATTTATAGGTAGTAGTAAAGTGAGAAAGTCAGAAAGTGATGTGATGCTGATGCGTTAAAAATATAGACAGTACTTATATTTTATATTTTTTATAATGATATTAATTTTTCATTTTATTGATTTATCGGGACATTTGGCGTCCCGCTTAGGTACAAATCGGGACGCGTCCCCAGACCCCTGAAAATCGGGACACCTGGCAACGCTAGTTCTAAACCAAAGGGAGGCTAAATTCACTTCTGCGCATTCAAGGTCATGTATAGTATATCTCACGCGCGACGCAGCTCTCGCGCGCACTCGTGCTAGCCGTGTTGTAAGCTCAGTGTACCCCGGGCGCAGTCTAAACGATGTACGGCACCTCTAACTTACATGGAACACCACTCTGGATGCTAAATCGACGTCATTTTCGGGGTCAAACGGTACAGTTTACCTTTTTAAATACGGATCCAAATAAATGACGCTATATTGCCTAGTTTATTATTTACAACGTAACTAGGCGTCGCATTGATTATGAAAAGTGACAGCTGAATAAAATAGGAACGAATGACGTTGTTTTCGATATTTTTAAAAATGGTGTTAATTATTGAGCTTTGTTAAAAATACGAACTGAACATAGACGTCATGAAAAAATCAAGTTCAATATGCCTTTCAGTTTAAGAAAGAAAGAAAAAGAAAGAAAGAAGACATTTATTCTCTTTTGAAAGACACAGAAATAGAGCATACACACAATTGTACAAAAATGAAACATAAAACACAGACATAAAAATAGATCAGCAATGTATTAATGTGTGTGTGTCTTCGCAAAAGTGAAACGGTCGCTGGCTCAGCATTACGCTGAGGTGTTAGACACCTGCAGCACTGATTTTCAGCCAGAACCGTCTGTGACTCACGGAACGATACACAGATATATTATACATATCTAATATTATAGTCCATACAATAATAACCTATATGTAACTAAATTAATAAATTATAATAGATGGGTTTGTGTTTAGCTGCAGTAGAAGTTAATGGAAAGAACCTGGAAATGAGACTAAAATTAATTCACAGTCAGGTATCATGTAAGTACTTGGTTTGAATTTGGTTTTAACCTTTTCGACGCCAACGACACATATCAGCATCGCAGATTCAACGCTAACGACCTACACAAATCAAAAATCAAAAATGGATCAGTCTAGGGATATAAAATATCCCTAATCTATAAATATCTTTTGACGCGGTAGTAATAATGCCTAAGTATATTGAAATTTTCAAAATTGACTAGGGATAAAAAATATCCCTAGACATTTTTGATGAGTGTATATATGTATACATCCATTACTTCAATGCAAAAGCAACCTTCGCTCAATTGGGTTTAGGTTCAACTTAAGGCATCCCAATAAAGAAGACTGGTGTAAGTGTAACGTCTCTTGTATTTGACGTGGCGGTGAAAAGGTTATTTGACTTAATTTAAGTATAAAAAACCGGTCATGGTGTGCTTCATTGATCATATGGAAAGAAAAAAAGAAAGAAAGAAGACATTTATTCATTTTGCAAGACACAAAATATAAGAGCATGTACACACAATTTTATAGAAAAGAAACAACAAAAAAAAAACCAGATATGAAAATTATATCATCAGCGTTGTGTGTCTTCGCAAAAGTGAAACGGTCGCTGGCTCAGCATTACGCTGAGGTGTTAGACACCTGCAGCACTAAGAGTTTTTAATGATTCACGGTTAAGTTCATTCGAAATATTATAAACGGGATGTGAACCGCGATTACCTTTATTGAGCTCCCGATATTTCGATACAGTTGCATGCATCATGATCACGGGTAGACTGCGGGCTGTATCGAAATATCGGGAGCTCAATAAAGGTAATTGCGGTTCACATCCCGTTTATAATATTTCGAATGACCTGCAGCACTGATTTTCAGCCAGAACCGTCTGTGACTCAAGAAACGATACGCAGTGTAGATATAATAGGTAAGTATGTACAATCATTTAAATGGAAAAATACCTGAGTTGTGTGAAGAGTAAATAATCATGATCAATAATCTTTCTATTAAGTATTTAAAATAAATAGAACATTTAGAATAGTAGTACTTAGAATTCAATATGGCGACCGCCTGCCGCCATAATTGTTGTTAAAACTTACTGGCGTCGTACTTTTGCTTTTTAGCTGACAACGCACCCGGGTGCCATGCCATGCCAGTATCCAGTGAACTGTGTCACGACCTTCTCAGGTAAATAGGCGTTGAGAGTATCGGAAAAACACTACGATATTCAGCCACCTGGGACGCTTTAAAACCAGCTTCAAAAACGTAGGTACAGAAAACAGGGAAAGGGTTACATACTCGTAATTAAACGAGGTGGAAAAAAATGGACCCTAGAGAGGAACTGCCTTAAATTTTATAGTTAACTCATTTCATTTAAAAGAATCAAATTACTTTATTTTAAAAGAGAAAAAATCTGCATTGAGCGATTTTTTAAACGCAGGTCAAAATACAAAATTGAAAATACCTACCTACATAAATCTAATTTTCAATTCATCTTTAATAAATTTTTTTTTTAGGCCTAGGCGGACGTTCCATGATCAAATTGGGGACGTTTTGGAAAAAGGCCAGGTCAAGAGTACCCGAAACCGACGAGCATGTATGAAGAGATTGATGAATGTGGATGAAGCGAAAGAGGTATGTCAGGATCGTAGCAAGTGGAACAAAGTAGTCTCTGCCTACCCCTGTGGGAAAGAGGCGTGACGATAAATGTATGTATGTATGTATGTAATTTTCAAAATTATGGTAGTACTGGATAGTATGTGTGTGATGTGTAATCGTGTTACGTGAGGCCACATGATGTTCATTTGTGAGTGACGCACGTGCGTAGGTGCAAAAGCCAGGTTTAAAAAAAACTTTACAACCGGGCAAAGTTCAGTTTCGTATTTCTTCCAACTGAATTTAAATAAAGGAGGTTCTCTATTCTCTAATCGACCTTTTTTATAATGTTGTCCGTAGATATCTCAGTTTTTCGGAATTTATGTGCGATATCTCATTGAAATTTACCATGAGCTTTTCGGTGAAGGAAAACATCATGAGGAAACCTGCACACAACTGACAAAGCAATTCAATGGTGTGTGTGAAGTTCCCAATCCGCACTGTGCCCGCGTGGGAACTATAGCCCAAGCCCTCTCATTCTGAGAGGAGGCCTGTGCCCAGCAGTGGGACGTATATAGGCTGGAGAGAGAGAGAGAGATATCTCAGCCGCTTATGAACACATTCCGATGACACTTTTTTATATAACTAGGAAGGCAAACAAAAGTGCCACCTGACGGTAAGTAATCACCGCCGCCAATGGACATCCGCTACACCGGAGCATTGTAGATGCGTTGCCAGCCTAGAGGATTAAATTAGTACACCTCATGCCAGTAATGTCACCGATAGTCTTACTCCCCACTCCGGAACATAGCAGCGCAAGCACTGCTGCCTTGCGGTAAGATTAGCAAGCAAGATGTTAGTACCTATCGATCCGGACGGACTCGTACACAAAGTCCTACCACCCTCAAAAAACTACAGGTTGAAAGTGTTAGGCTCAAAGGTAACCTCGAAGGGTATGTGATGTCTCATACAAAGGTTAATAATGCCATCACTCGAAAATAACTGTCATCGTTACATCGCTTATTAGCTAATAAAGGTGGTTTTGGCGGTTTTAGCTGCTCACTAAAATATGATTTGATTGAACATAAACCTCTTAAGTCTTAATAAGGCGACGTGCGACGCACATCTCATAACAATATACTTAGTAGGTACGACTCCGCGGGCACGAAGCTACTACATACCGTATTAATAAATATTGATTTCGCTTCACTTTGTACAACTATTGTCTGTTTACTCTTCTTTTTAATTTTTGGTGTTTAATCTATAATCTTTTGTAATGTTTTTTAATCCGATGGTCTCAACGGAAAACCAGCGCAGGCGGTAAGGCCTGTAAAAGTTGAATTGGGACCATTTTCGGGTCAATTTTGCCTTAGTAATGATTTTCTTTGTTTCTTTTTATATCAATTTGTATTGTTACGAATAAAATTTTTTTTGTTTCTTTCCATTTGACAATCATATTTAATTTTAGTTAAATAGGTAGGTATGTACTTAGCACAGAAGTAGGTAATAAAGAAAATAATTTTGGTTACGTAACAATTATTTGTGACTAAACTTATTGTTATAAGGTATGTTTTTAAAACGTCAAATATTATGTCAATTTGCGCTCATTTTTAGTTAAGTATAAATATGTCATCATCATCATTATCATCAGCTGGAAGACCTCACGAATTTCATTGTATCAACAACAAGCTTTCTTTAAAATATATCTAAGATTAAAAAAAAAACAACAAGCTCTCTAGATCCCAATCCTATGCAAGTAAAGGAACTGTATCTGTGGAAAATCGAATAAAAATACCACCCTCTTAAATGTGTATCTAACCTTCATTGTGATAAAGTTCTTCAGTGGCTGAGGAATAAAATTAGTCGAATGTAAGGCCGAGCCTTTTGCATCATCAATATGTGTCTATTTTAAAGGGTATCAGTTTAATTTCCTGTCTCACATCATAGATAATCAAGGGCGATTTCGACTAAATTGGGACATCCGGTTCTTTGTAAGTATTTTCGTATAAACATGTTTGTCACGATTTCTATTGGTATTTCCGGAATTTTGTTTTTTTAATTTTGATTTTGATATTGTGTTCTGATTCAACTAACAACCCTGTAGATGAAACATTGTAGTCTAGAAAAATTGCAGTGTAAATTGCGGGAGCAAAAAAAAAAAACAAAAACATTTTTCAGGTTTTTTGTTCGGGTCCAATAAACGGGCGTGTTATATTTAATTCCCTGCTGTTGCCCGCAAATTTGTTTGCGGAGAATAGGTAACGTTACGTTTATCGCGTACCATCAGAAACTAAACAATTTTCCAGGATACAAAACTATTCTATGAAACTATCTTCATGATAAATTTTAACACAATCGGCTGAGTAGCTTACGCGTGATAAAACAATACAATCCGAACAAAATCGATAACCGGCAAAATATAAATTTTCTGCAGTGAACAATTAACAAGTTAGCAACATTCAGATTCCAATTGGAATAAAATCTTCGATTGTGTAAGTTGGTAACTACGTCTCCCCGGGGGTACCAACCGTCTCACATTATGCAAATGGTACAACAATTTGGATAATACCTCAACAAATTACGGAGTGCGGCCTAGTTAGCAACAAGTTTCGGTCTAAGATTGCTTGATAATTGTATTAATGATTTTCCTCGAGCCTACCAGAACCGATAATCTTGTTATGCTTTGGTGTGATTGATCGTAAAGTAGAATATTGAATTAGTTACATATATTAAACTCGCTCGCCTAAGCTAAGACAATATTATTAAATATAAACAAGGGCATGTTCCTACAAGAAAATTTAATCTCATTAAAACACATGTAAAAAACGCGTCTCGCAAAGCAATTTTTCCTCTACAGTTAAAGTAAGATCTCATATAAAACCAAGTCCCAGTAACTTTGTTTTAAAATGTTATTTACTTAGTTAATTAAGTAGGTACCAATAATATTTATAGTGGCCTTTTTAATATTACATAGGAAGCTGTATATCTACAATAACTATATGGACTTGACAACTAATTGTGCGCTATCGTAATTAAATACTAGTAATTAAATAAGTATAAAAAAGATCTTAGCTATTTTATTAGGGTTTCATATTATGTTTTAATGTGTATATTGCCATCATTTTGTTGTACCTATGACATGTGAATTGCATTAAATAAATAAATAAAAAAAAAAAACAATGCCCTTTATGCCCTTATGGGCTCCGTTTAATAATGTTTTTTTAGACTTGGTCAATACTTTTTATTTACAATAAGTTTTGGATAATTATAGATTTTGTGTCTTTTTAAGTTCTTATGATAGTAAAAGTAGATATTTGAAAGCTATTATGAAGAAGAATATACTATTTCGAGCATTGAGAATATCTAAACTGTTCGCTTAAAAAGGTGGTATCTACTTTGTTTGCATAAACTAACAAGCATCCTACTAGTTAAACTTATGAAGAGGGAATCTCACTGCGCGGAAGCAACCGAAGAAAAGGATCTGTTTATATTGCGCCAGACAAGAACAAAGGGTGTTATATGTCACAATTACTCACGGGATATGAGAGTGGCTTCAAGCCTCAGGTCAGAGGTTCTGTGAACTTTAGTAAGAAACGTCAATTTAAATTTAAACATACGATAGGCACTATGTTAGGTACTATTGATGAGGGGTGAGGTGAAAAACCTCACGAATACCTAGTTACCACTTAAAATCATTGTGTACCTACACACTTAGATGGGTAGGTACCTACATAATTTCTTCTGCGGCGGTGACTTGTTAAAATAATATTGGCACATTTTTTCCTTTCGTCAAAAAAAGTTCGTAAAAAGTTTTTTAAGCAGACCTTTTGACTTTTCAAAGGCCATGTTAGGGCGAGGGCATCCGGTGGTTCTACACTGTAATCCATGGAGTCACCATGTGTCAAAAATATTTCTTTAATCAAAGTTATTATTACTTAATACGATTTATTTATTTTTATTTGTATGTCCAAGGAAGCTAATTGTGCGTAATTTCTTTTACATTAAAAAACGTGTCATGATGCTCTGTATTTTCGTGATTTTTATAGATACTAGGTACAGAGCAAGAAAGCCGTAGTGGCTTCACCTGTGGGCCCTGTGGACTCTCAAGCAGAGGATCGCGGGTTCGAATCCCGGGCTCGCACTTCTGAGTTTTTCGGAATTTATGTGCGAAATTACATTTGAAATTTACCAAGAGCTTTTCGGTGAAGGAAAACATTGTGAGGAAACCGGACCAATTCCAATAAGGCTTAGTTACCCTTCTGGGTTGGAAGGTGAGATGGCAGTCGCTTCTGTAAAAACTAGTGCCTACGCCAAATCTTGGGATTAGGTTGTCAAAGCGGACCCCAGGCTCACTGAGCCCTGACAAATGCCGGGAAAAACGCTAGGAAGATGATGGTAGATACTACAGAGCGAATCGATTCCTGGCCCACTGGGGAGCCTTTATTAAATATTATTTCGTTGATGTAACATTGAATTAACAAAACAAAAGATGTTTTCTGCGAGAATGTTCTACGGTGCCTAACTAAGTACTAGCTTACGAATAGAGACAATACAATACAATTCCGCTTTAGCTTCGAAAAATATTTCTTAACTAGGTGCTTTTCTCAATAAGTGGTTGCGTAACTAATTTTATCGTAGTGTCATTTAAATAATTTTTGAACTCGGTTTTTGTTTCCAGATCCTGCATTAAAGAAACAAATTTATTGTACTAATAGCGGCTCCATAGACTTTAGAACCAAGGCGTACTATAAAACGTCCTAACTCTGGGCCATGTAGATTACTTCCAAGTATTCCTAACCCACGACAAGGTAACGAACAAGGCAAATTAACTACTTACGATGTTCTTCTAACTACTAGGTTAGGTATACGTACTAGAGGTAAATGCAGAGCGAAATGTAGATTTACTCTTGCGACCCTTAGTATGGTTGCCGATATTATTTAAATATTAAGCCTTTGAACATTAAACTTTTCAACAATTTGGGGCCTTACCATGACATCTTGTGATTTAACTTTGAACCAAAGTTGAATTGATCGCTGTCAGATCCATACTAGAAGTGTCAAAAATAACAGCTGAAGAATGGTAAGGCCCCAGTAGTTTCATAAGGAATTACAGCCCAGCCCCTCACATTTTTGAGTTAAGTCGCTATCACTGAGTAGCTAAATAAATAAAAAATAAAATATAACTTTATTTACTAAAAAGTTTCACAAAATTAAACATGTTACCTTCACACTAGGCTGAGCCTATCTCGTGAGGTCCATTCGTTACAGTTACTTGTTGACATTGATGGTCCAACACTGTTCCCATGCAAGATGGCGACTACATAAAAGCTAGGTAAATATTTAAATTCCTGAGTCTATTTGTATTACTTAACAAAAAATTAACTGCGTACGTAGTTTATTCGTACCGCAGTTCCTTTTACTTACACCACAATCCAAACGGGGTATATTCAACAAGTTGCCGTAACCAGCGACTTTGAATGGCTTGATTGCTTCCAACTATAGAAGTTTTAAATTGGGGTAAGTAAATACTTTGTCGGGTTTCTGAAAAGTTCTATGTTTATTCTTATTCCCCTTCTTAATATAAGTTTAGATTTGCAAGAAAAATCATGAAAGTTTCATTACGATGTCGCCTTGTTTTGTAGACAGAAATTTCACACAATTTCATTTCATAGATTTTTTTTTCAAAGAATTTACAACTATTATAAGTAGAATATTAAATCCAATATTTTCATTTCAAATTCTCTTCATTTCGATAAAACATATTAAAAAGATTTTTTTTTGAATTAATTTTACTTTGTAGAATATTCTTTTCAAAAGGTGGAAAATGGGATATTTATTATTCACATAAGTTTGTTTCTTTGCGACAAAGTTCCACGATGGGTCTGAAATAAATTTAATTAATATTAAATATTTTGTGCCCTAATATTGTCCATTTTATTATTGAAATATAACTTTTATGATTCATTCCAAAGAGCAATCCCTATTTCAAATAAGTCGCATTAATATCTCGCAAAACTTCTGTAAATTGGTATAATTTTATGTAAAATTCGTTACAATTCGAGGAAAACGCTATTGTGAGTGCGACAAAGTCCACTCCTTTATTACAGGAAGCGGTCCGAGTTTGAACAAGTTGAGATCGCTCTTGAGATCAGAAGTAATTAATTTGAAAAAGACATTAAGTTTTGCGTTTAAAATGTAGACAGGATAGGAGAAGTTGGTAAATAAATCAAATTAATATCAAATTGATTAAGAAACTTGCAGAGCAGTAAGCAAACAAAAATAAAAAAAACCGGCCAAGTGCGAGTCGGACTCGCGCACCGAGGGTTCCGTACCATTATCTATAAATATCTATAAACCAGTGAAAGCAGAGGCCTGCTCCAAAGCAAAATGTACGCAGTGTGGGGTCACTTTATATTGGTCACTGATATATACAGACATACACACATATTTACGGTTTTCGGAATTATTCCTTAATCAGTGCTATAAGACCTACCTTCATACCAAAATTCAAGATTCTGCGTTCACGGGAAGTACCCTGTAGGTTGTGATTCCCTTGAGAGTTGAGAGAGTATAAACGGCTGTATCTTTTGATTGCGTTGGCTTAGAAGTTTGATTTTTTCACAGCTCTAAGGGGCAGTAGACCTGAGTATTTTTTGATATATAAATTTCAGCTCGATACCTCCACGCGTTCCTGAGAAAAAGGGTCTTGACAAACGGACGGACGGACCGACGGACGGACGACAAAGTGATCCTATAAGGGTTCAGTTTTTTCCTTTTGTCATTTTTGTTTTAATTGATTTTTATGATTTAACTAGCTTCTGCCCGCGACTTCGTCCGCGTAGAATTAGCAATTGATATGTTGATCGTTATCCCGTGGGAACTGTAGGATAAAAATTAGCATATGTTTCAATCTAGGGTACCAGCTATTTTCGTACCAAATTTTGTCCAAATCCGTCAAGTCGTTTTAGCGTGAAGAAGGAACAAACATACACACTCACTCACATCGTCACAAACTTTCGCATTTATAATATTAGTAGGATTTTATTTACTCTTGACGATTTCAATTTTAAATTCTCCTAACTTGACAATTTATGATGTCATTTTTATTCAATGAATAAATAATCTAATCTAATGCTCACAAAAATGTCTAAGGATTAAGCGCGAATGAAATTCATACTCGACTGACGCTTTAACACTTTTGATGAGTAAAAAAATAATCTACACTTTTTGAAAAACACCCATTTTGTCAAAATCTTAAACTTTTGTAAAATTCGCTCGCTGTCTAGGTACCTACTCGTATAGGTACAAAAGCTAGCAAGCTTTTGTATTTTTTGTAGGTATGCTTTATTGTATACATGTACATAGTATTTCAACAGTATAGTTCAGGTATACACTGTATTAGGTACTTTTGTCTCTTAATAAGTTAAATTTGACTTCGTAATGATTTTGTAACGAAATATTTATTTGTTCACTAGCTGTTGCCTGCGACTTCGTCTGCAAAGAATTCGTTTATCGCTATCCCGCAGAAATTTTCCGGGATAAAAAGTAGTCTATGTGCTAATCCAGACTTTTCTCTATCTATGTGCCGAATTTCATCGAGATTCGTTGAGCCGTTCTCGTGTGATTGAGTAACAAACAAACATCCATCCATCCATCTATCCATCCATACTTTCGCATTTATAATATTAGTTAGATTTATTACTACATACTGAAAATAGGTGAATTTTATGTCCACGTGTCGTTTGAAATCCGTAAGTTTTATTGCATTTTATGACACGCAAGTTAGGTCACTGGTGTCATCCACTTTTATCTAGGTCTATGTTAATGTTGTTTACTGGCTGTCGTCACACTTGTGCTATTAATGAGCATAATTTATATTGTATAATAGCTTCTGCCTGCGGCTTTGCTCACGTAAATAATTAGTAAGTACTTTATCCCGTGAGAAAATCGGGATAAAAAGTTGCCTATGTGTTACTCCAGACAACGAGCCATCTACAGCTCAGCTCGCGACTTCAAATATTAAGTCTTCATTCCCTATCCCACAGGAATTATAAAAATCTTGAAAAAAATACTTTTTACCCAATTATGATTCCCTACTTGTATACCACATTGCAAGACTCGTAAGCATAGTTGCGGATGTATATCCCATTTATTGCCTATCCTATGGGAATTTCGAAAAATGCCTTCTTAGCGCGCTTCTATGATACTCGAGAAATGTTTGCCAAATTTCAAGTCTGTAACTTTAGTGGTTTAGGCTGTGCGTTGTTTGTCAGTCAGTCAGACACGTTACTGTTTTATAGGCATGAGTAGACTTTTAACAGAGCTCGATTATCAGCGTACTTTGAGGCGTGTTACTTTTGAACACGTGTAGATTTTTTTATTATTACTGTCTTAGCCTTTTGGAGTGTCCCACTGCTGGGTAAAGGCGGAAACACATTATTAACACGCGACGCGACCCGACGCAACGAATGTATGCGCAAGGCGTTGCGTCGGATGTTCATAGTGTGGTTCTGGTCATAGAAAATAATACAATTTGATTCGACTTAACACGCGTCGCGTTGCATCGGGTCGCGTCGCGTGTTAACAATGTGTTTCCACCTTCTGTCTACTCTTTCTTCTGCCATTCGTTCCAGTGGAGGACATGCTCCTGTGTATGTGTGTCACACATTTTTTTGAGGAGAAATAAAAGTAATTTTGTTGGTACCCGATAAATTTATTTCATCCATAACTCCCATAGTGTTATTAACAACAAACTAATTAAACATTGGGTATCCAAATTTACATTGATTCTCGAATATCTGCTGACTAACCTAGAAATTATCATAGTCATTATATAACATTACACATGTATGTATGTAGAGCATCAGAGGTAATACAAAACTACAATATATCCATTTTGTCCAGTCCCAGCCTAACTAACTCATATTTCAATGACAAATCGAGAAAAAAAAGTATTGCCTTTCCCCTTTTTTGGAAAATTGTAAAAATCTCCTCAGTTAGAAATAAGAACTAATTATAATTACTAACATTAAAATATACTTTAGTCTTTTACCTCTTAGTACTACTTCATGATTTTGAATTTCTACTTTTATTATTTTCTCTATGCATGTACGTCACGATGGCGGGACCTCTGAACTAATAAAAATACCTAATTAAAAAAAAAAACTACTATGACATTCAGCCTTCTAATAAACTAGTATCGACGTTCTACAAATTGAGAATAAGAGTAAATTAAGTTAAAGTGCTGTGCTATCTTAACCAGTTTATATTTACTACGAGCCACAGCACCTTTATATTGTCTCAACTTTATGTAACAATAAAAATATATAATATATTTGAAAAAAGGACATTTCGAAGCTAAGGGTCGGGCTAAGGTGACGCACATCACTAATCATTAAATATCATCGGAAATATAACGGTGACAAGGAAAACTTGAAGACTGACAGACATCCAAGTAAACTCTACATTCTCCTAGATAAAGATATAGGTAATGGACAAATTCATATGCCATTGACATCGTATTTATTTTAGAAACTATTTACATTTATAATAATACAATATTTTTGACAAGTAGTATATCGTCAATTATCTAAAAGTTTTTTTTAAATAAAAATATAATAGAAAAACTAATTTCGTTTTAAGGTATTTATTTTAAAAAATTAGTATTTTTTTACGTCATATCACAGTAACTATCGTAACATTATATAAAGTCATTTAGTTTATAACTGCGGTAAATAAATTTGAGTGTTTTGGTACAAATACAACTGGTAGGAAATAATCCTAGTGGGTATTAACTACGATTAACTTAAGTATCGTTTAAACCACGTTCCTCAAAAGTTCGTCCGATGAGAGCATGCCATCCTGCGAACAACATCATTCCATTACATATGTGATCATTTCATATATTAATAATAATATTGCAGAGGCAAAATTCAATACAATAATAAAAAAATGTACAATAAAGTTTTTCTATCTAATATAAAAAATACAAGCTTTTTTGTTGACTGCCTTTTTTGTTAATAGTAGTTCCACTATCATCTATATCATCTATCCTGTATATTTATACCAAATTTCAAGTCAATTGAACCAATCGCTGAAGAGTTCCTTCCTGAAGGGATTCCAGGCGAGGCTAGACCACCAGAATTTCACCACCAGATATTGTATGTCACCGACTTACTATATCCATACATGAACCCAACAATACAATCTTTATTTCACTGAGCAGTCGTGTAAATTTTTTTACCTAAATATATATAACTAGGTACCTATATACATTTACGAAAAATATGTAAATACTTTTCTCCTTTCTCCATAATAGGTAAGACACCTTTAGAATATAAGTGACTCAATACGAAATATTTTCATTTTAATAAAACAATACCAGTTTATTTTTGAAACGTCAGTATTTCGAATTGAGTCAGTTTAATTCCATAGGTGGATTTCGTTAATTGTAGTCGCCGTACTCTTCACGAAGGCTACCGTCTGCATAAATACCTACGAGTATACAGTCTCTTAATATTGTCTCGGCATATTTCAGGAGGGGTTAATCGGACTAAATAGCCCTGTAAATAAGTTTTAAAGATTTTTTAATCATAGTTGAGAAATGAGTCAACGATGTTCAACGTGAGCCGCGTTTTGGCAGCACTAAAATTTAGAATCAAAAATTTAAAAGAAAAATCTTCGTCGAAAAATAAAAGGCCCGTTTTGACATTTGTCTTCCCGACGTAACTAGTGATGTCACCGTACGACTCGATGCTCGATACTCACGATAAATCGATTGAAGTTTGCATGAGTATTTGATCGATTTGAATATGTATTGTAAAGTGGCATTGGATTAAAGTTCTGATTAGAAAATTTAAATTAAATTTATATTGTAGGTATTTTGAAATGATACTATGTTACGAAAGGTCAATTTTCTTTCATTTAATATTTTTGTTACAATAACATTCACTCAATTACAAAAAAAAACGATAAAAAGTGAATCTTCAGTCAATCATTTTCTTCAGATGATGAAGACGAGCCATTCTATTGAAATCAATGTTGCCATTGTTTACGGCTTTCAGCTCCAAGGTCATAATTTTCAGTAAAGATCACTAGACAGCTGGTGAAATTCAGTAATTAATTGGTCTAAATAAAATAAATAAAACCGGCCAAGTGCAAGTCGGCCTTAAAAAAAATATCTAGATCGATTTATTTTTTTCTTAACCGATTATTAATAATCTGTGGACAATATGACAAAATCGTTATGCACAGCACTTAGCTGAGTGCGCGATACCCATCAATGAAAAATGCAATTACCTTCAGAACATTTCGATCGGTAAAAAATAGAGAACTTCATGGGCGTGAACTGTCAAAACGGGCCTTTTAAATTGTGACGACTTTAGCTTGGTTTATTTATTTTATTTGCGGCAAAAATACCGAGAGACTCTGTATAGACAAAACTCGTACCGTGAAGGAGGTTAAAAATGACATTGGAAAGCTACCAACCTGGTTAATATCTACAAACTTGCGCACCACGGACCGCGCGAAGTCTGGGTTGTTCACCATCTCGTTGACGAACCAGTCCATGGGAATGCTGCGGAACAACCAACACATTCAATAATTGCCTAGTATTATTATTATATTAGCCTAATGGAGTGTCCCACTGCTGCTGGGCAAAGGCCTCTCCTTTTTTCCGCCACTCGTCCCGGTCGTGGGCAATTGGGCATGCTCCTGCCACTCTCTTGATATGCGTCCAAGTCTTCCCGCCATCTTCTTCTGGGTCTGCCAACGCTTCGATGGCCATCTCGGTACTATACAATTTTATTTTGAAAAGTGAATAGGGCTAGGACGGGAATGAACCCAAATCTGTCAACCAGCGTTTGGTTTACACGCTGAAATTTTCCTAGGTTTTCTTAGAGTCAGTTATATAAAACTAAATAAGTCCGATGTTTCGAAGCTACGAAAAGAGAATTTTTATATACCTACTCAAGCCACAAGGGAAACGTTACTACAACACAATTAGTAAATATAGCACTAAATTAACACGTATTTTGGCCCTACGGATTAAAAAAATCATAATTTTGTGTTTTTATTTTCTTAATTCCTGTACTCGTAATTATATGAAATCCTAATATGGTTTCCCCTAACTAAAGCCTATTAATCAGAAAAAGAGAAATGCTCAGAGTAAGCTACGTAAATATAAATAGTAATTTTTTATCCCAAGGAAAGTAAAATTCCCGTGGGAACCAACTAGTAAGAGTAATAAATTCTCTATCATAACATATTACCTTACTTATCACCATAATATTATGTTTATTGGACACGAATAAAAGTATCAAAAGGACCGTTTCAGAGAAAACCGGTGCTCTCTCGGCTGGGCCACCTCATAAATTCCAATTTTATTACGGATGACCACGCGAAAATTTGCGACTGACGTCATGAAACAAAGGGTTAGGGGAAATAGAAATTTGATAGCAACATTGGTGGTTTGCAAACCCTACTATATAGAGCCTCTCTTAGATTTCTATAATTATTTCAGCAATCGAAAGATAATGTTACGTAAATAAATCAATGAATCGAGCCGAAAATACAATGTAACGTAAATGAAGATGATGATTCGAAACAACGCATGACGTGGGTCCCAAAAGGTAGCACAACAAAAGGTAGTGATGGAACACCGAAGTATGACTACATCCCCAATGTAATTTTTTTTACTGACAGCAATGGTCACATTGTATAAATGTATAATGATTAATAATAGACCACCCGTCCTTTATAGAACTAATAGGCCTACACAATAACAGAGAGTCGATAGTCTCGAGTGGGTAAACCCATCTCAATAAGATCTGCGAAGTGGAAATCTGCGGACAACAAACTAATCCGTTTAACGCGATTTAATCTTTGCGATTGAGGCTCGAATCACGTTTTTGGGAGACGTAAGAGCTGCTGTTAGGTCATCGCGTTTTTATTTTCTATTTGTGATTATTGGTAGCCAGACTGAGATAAAGAAATTACACTGGAGTAATAATAGAAAAGAAAATGAAAAATACAGCTAATATAAATAAATATTACAGTGAAGCTTGAAGTTATTTTATTGAAATAAGTATTTTTATAAAAAAAGCCATACGTAGCCTAGTGGTTTGACCTGTGGCCTGGCAAGCAGAGGGTCGTGGGTTCGAGACCGGGTTCGCACCTGAGTTTTTTCGGTATTTATGTGCGATTACATTTGAAATTTACCATGAAATTTTTGGTGAAGGAAAACATCGTGAGGCGACCTGCACATATCTGCGAATCAATTCAATGGTGTTTGAAGATCCCAATCTGCACTGGGCCAGCGTGGAGACTGTAGCCCAAGCCCCCTCATTCTGAGAGGCGGCCTGTGCCCAGCAGTGGGACGTATATTATAGGCTGGAGATGATGAAGTATTTTTTTTAATAGATACACTTAAATCAAATTTCCATGAAATTTTCTGAAACATCTTGTTATAAATTACCTAAAAGGTACCTATTACTAAAATGCCGTAAAATATCGCGTAAGTTGACCTTTTATAAATAGAATTTACTAGTCTTGCTCATAAATATCCTCTGTAATACGGGTGTTAAAACTATTCCAAATTTAAGGGTCCACTTAAAACGATCCTCAATTACAATTAATTATGTATCTAGCGTGAATTAACTAATGGCAGCCAGTTAATTGGGAGTGGTCATTATATCCACTTAGTGGACGCATGTTTTGAATTAGAATCTATACTAATTACAAAGCACCACGTACGTTTCTCATTTAATACGAGCTGAATCAGAATCAATTTGAATTTGAAATTAATAGCGAGTGAATGGATTGTTTTAGATGGTTGGTGAAAAGTTGAATGCAATAGTCGTTTTAGTGCATTTTTGTGGAAAAAAATTATAAACTGCGAAAAATAAACGTTTTTTAGCCCCAGCCAAGCTCTTGTGTCACGCAACTGTCAACTTTATCATGTCAAGCGAAGGTGCATTTTACACTCCATGTACTTGACTTCATATCAAATCGAAGGTTAAATCACATACTTACTGTGTTGGTATTAGATTAATAATAATACAGGACTTTAATTAAGGGTTTATTTCATCCATTAAGATTACAACCACGAGACTGATTTACCTTGGCTCGAGCGCCATCTTGACATGACATGCTGCCAACTTATCGACTAGTGATGTGACATACTCATAAAACTTACCTAATAGTGTTGTCTGACATGTTGACGAGAAGGTGAAAAGGATAAAAACGTAAAATTACCTTTCAAGAGTTTTATCGTCGGTCATTTCCTGTCCTTCCCTCTCTGGTGAAGCCTCCAGCATCTCCCAGAAATTGTCCAAACCGTACACTGCAACATTAATCAGCCTTACAACCCTTCCATCGCCTCCATCTTCACTCTGAACACATCTCTCACCATTAACTTCATCAAATTTAAACTCAACTTTATTATAGATGTGTTCAAAAAGAAAAAATGAAGGTTTTAGGTTCAGGGGCCTTACCATGACGTCTTAATGCGATTCAGTTTAGGTTCGCTCGCTGTCAGATTCATTCTAAAAGCGACAGCTAAAACTTGAATTGAGTCTGAATTAGGACGTCATGGTATGGCCCCTGTACTCGTAATAGTAAATGCTTTGATATCGTCATTTTGAGTAATAAGTCAAGGATATAACAAGGACAAGGCACGTTTGAGTTGACATTAATTTCAGCTAGAAGCTTTTGTCGATATAGTAAAGATTTTTTAAGCAAACAGATTTGTCCATTCTACTGCCGGCGGGAAGATAAGCGAACGATTATTAAACTGGAATAGTATTTAGGGTAAACGTTGTGTTCATGGTACATATTTATTACAAAAGGTATGAGAGAGAAAACGGATCGTCCGCTACTCTCCCGCCAGTAGGGTAAGGCTCGCTCTAATTAACACTGAGAGCAACAATGGCTTATTCGAGATATCTAATGAGCAAAAGAACTCCTAATGCAGGAGCCTAATCACAAAGAAAGCTGGTATCTGAAGAAGCACACTCATGTTGTAAGTCGTTGCTATTATAACTAGGCACTTCGGCAATGAAGAGAAGTTCCGATACTACCAATAAAATACGTAAAATATTTATGGGAATTAACATAGCTAACTTTAGACCAGTCTTTTTCGAGTTTGAAAATGAAAAGACGTTGAAGCTGTGAACAGATTAGATTTAACTTTTCTTCACAGTATTGGAATTGTAGTACTAATAATATACATTATAAGCGATCTAATCCGATGAATTGAGAAATGTTAAGGCGCAATCAGAGATTTTAATTGACATCAACTCAGACAACTCTAAACTTGAATTGAAATTACTTCATCGTATATTTAAATAGCTATATAAATACGACTGTGGAGCAATTTCAATTAATGTCAATTAAATACGTATCTGTCAAAATAGCTACATTCCCGAAGTGCCAGTCGCATCAATCCTTGTAACACGCAATTTGAAGCGTCAACTCCTTTACGAGAATTTTTGCAGTCGATGTACCGTAAACCATATAAAGCAAAATGCTAAGAGCATCTTTGGCGATTATCGTTTAACACAAAGCAATAATGTTGAAGTAGCTCTTATTTTAAAAGCAAAATGTGTCCTATGACATTCATGGTAGTAGTCTATTTGTGACCGTTTTGTAGCGGCTTTTCCTCCGATAAACAAGAATAGTTTGACCAAATACGTATTTTTTACGTGAGGTTATCAAACAACAGGGTATTACCTCGCTGCGACGGCATCTTTCGTTTACCATAGTTCGGGGCGATTAGGGGGCCCGAGTTCAGTTTGAATCTGCCCACTCTTTTTTCTTCTGTTAGATCAATTTATTTACTTTAATTTTCCTATTTACTTTGCCACGTTTTATATTTATGAATCAAAACCAGCAAGTCATTTTGCTTCTCCGCGAGTGGATGGGCGTCGCGGAGTACCTAAGCCGTAACTGGTTCATAGATGAGATCATATTTTATATAGAATATGGAAAATTCAAAAGGTTTTGGCTCATAACAAGTCATTAGGTACAGGAGTATTATCTATCTTGCCAGAGCTCTTTGATTCTAAATATAAATAAAATAATCTCAGCCGTTTCTGAACCATTTCTAAATTCAAGGTTTCGAAATATTTTTTTAATATTCGGCACAAACAATCGCCGTTTCTTAATTAGGTAAATGAAATTATTATACTAAAGAATTTACAAGTAAAAAGCGAAAACACGCACTTTTTTAACAAAGCTTTAAGCTCACTCTTGCTGCCTTTTTTGCTTCTTTAAAGCAAGAAGCGGCAAAGTCTGCTTGACTTGGTTACCTTCGTCAGCAGTTTCATCATTACCACTCCTTTTGCCGAAACCAATGGCCGTCATCATACCGGAATCGGGACGATAAGTTACGCGCTTCTTTCCGTCACTTATCAGTGGTTCAAATGCCAAGTAGCCGTCTGTCAAAAAGTTTTTTTTACTGAGACACTTCCATTGTGGCTGCGTTTTCGGAAGTCGCGAAGCCAACCAGTCAAAATGGTTTTAACAATACACATAATGTTTTCTCCTCTTAACAGTAAGTTGGTGCGTTGAGGGAAAATTGAAGCCGATGGCAGTGGCCCTTTAAACAAGGCTATAGTTGAATCTAAATAGGCCTTGCTTGGAGTGAAGTATTCTACTTACATAACATCGTAATGGCCTGGTAGTTTGTTTTCAACTTTGGAATACAATCTTATTTTTATGAATAGAGAAGATAAATATAAAACATCTTTTCATTAAACTGTACGTTGACGTAAGAGCATATTCCAAAGTGGAAAATCTTCGCTGAGCAGTGTTAAGTCACGGCCTTGAACATTGAAGACCAATTGCTGCCAATAGTTGGTATCTAGAAGCAACACTGCTTAACCAATCCGCTGGTCTCTCGTACCAGTTTAACGGATCATTCCTGAAGCATCAATCCTCCTCGGGGGTTCCAAAGCACCATCGAACAGTCATGTTTCATCTGTACGGTACCTTCGGGTTCCATTTCTGGCACTCTTTTGCCAACATATCTGCCGATACCGACCGACGGGCTTTTAAAAGTTGGTGTACCACGGCTGGTACGCTCCGGTGGAGTTTGGTCACCAACGTCCCCTTAACAATGGATGGGCATTAAGAAACATTGAAAGTATCCGTTTTATACATCAACGGAAACGCGTTTAAAACCTCGCCTATACTGAATATGGCATTACTCCAATCACCCCTATCCAAAACATTATGCCATACTGGGATTTCAGGTGTGTTGCCAATCTAGTAGACGATTAAGGGCGAGTGCTTCTTGTGCCAGTAATTTCTCCGGCTGTCCTAACCACCCTACCGGGCCAAATAGTCTTTAGAATCTCAAATAGAGCATCGTACTGATTTTCACAGTACTTGGATTATTCTACAGTGGAAAAGATAATTACAATGTAGAACACTGTAAACTTTAACATACCGGTTGCGATTTCGTTTAAACTGCGAAGTCGGATAAAAGTAATTTCGCGAGACGCCGTAGAAAAGGAAACTCTGTGATGTTTTTTAACCATCTCGACATGGTTAGGGCAGGACGCTACAGAACCAAATACCAAGGTCTGGATATACAGAAATTTATCCGCGATATTAACATGGCATAAAAACATAATAATTACATCATCTAACTAATATTATAAATGCGAAAGTATGGATGGATGGATGGATGGATGTTTGTTTGTTACTCAATCACGCCAGAACGGCCCAATGAATTTGGATGAAATTCGGTACATAGATAGAGAAAAGTCTGGAATAGCACATAGGCTACTTTTTATCCCGGAAAATTGCGTAGTTCCCGCGGGATAGCGATAAACAAATTCTTTGCAGACGAAGTCGCTGGCAGCAGCTAGTCATAATATATAAATGGTAATGCACGTTTCTTTCGTTTCCTCTTTAACCTTTTAAAGAATTTATTGACCGATACGAAAAGTCCTTCTAAAATTAGATCTTATAATAAAATTGTCGCTCATCAAATGAAAATAAAACAGTGATAGACAAACATGAATTTATAACAAACAAATTATATAAAGACGCCGTCTAGAGCGTGAACTTTCGTTTAAGTTATACAAAACAATTTCACGGGTCATTTGAATTTCAATGCAAGGCGACATAAAAGATTCATAATTCACGTTCACGATAAAATTATTCCTATTAGGCACATAGTTGGGAGCTATAAAAGTTTCAAGATAAGACGAATGTCCAACAATTCACTTCTCTTTTATAGACATGGTAATCGGCTGTTAAAGACCTCTTTATTGAGGTGATGTGGGTTAGGATACTCTTTATCGGTCTTGCTACAATGATGGATAAGGAGTAACTACTTTCAAAAGTGTCAAGTACTATTGTACTCGTACGAATGTATACTTTAGTTAATACAGTATCCGTCTCCTTGTTACTGACAATTTATTAGCCTACAAAATACTTGATACGATATTGATTTTCGACAAGATGTGTGTATTTAATTACATTATGTGTTTTGTTTTTTATCCTGACTTATTTTTAGAGTATCAAATACTTTTTCAATTGAAATTTTAGCTATAGCTATCAATCTTCTATTTCTGTTACAGGCTCGTTTCGATCGTTACCGAAACGGAATTGGACGAACCAATTCGTCACGAATTCGTAGATCTCTGGACCGCGGCTTTACATACTAAATTGGACGCAGGCGATTCGATTAAAGACAGACACCATGTTGTTGAACATCTGCATCGATGTTTGTGCCTGTGGTTAGGCATGATCTCCATGATGCAGTCATGATCTCTAGGCATGATGCAGTTTGCTTATTGTGTAATATTAGATAACATAACTTGATGTTGAATTCAGGATTAGCATCTTCTGACTGGTTCGTGACCCGAGACTTCCTGATGGTACACAATTTACTTACAACTTCTTCGGGGCTATTTTTTGTCGTCGTTACTTTTACATGATAATAGTAACTTGTGACCTTTATACTCACCTGAAAAGTACTCCTGGAAAAGCGTCCGCGGCATTTTTAAAAACTCCATGTTATCAATTTCTCTTAGGTGAGAGAGATGGTAACCTTCTGATTTTGTAACTGCTGGGATTCAAATGGCAGAGTGTTCTTATACTTACGCCCAGGTCGATCTGACACCCTGCCCCGTACGGTGGATTCTAGGACCTAGGAGTTCAGCGTTTATGGGTATTACAGGGATCTTGTACACTGCCAATAGACCAGTCACGTCCACTCTTCATAAGACGTGACCTTTTCTGTCGAAGTATCGAGTATTCTATAGGGATAATCTATACCTATTCTTAAGGATTTTACATATACTTACGTTCAGTTACAGTGGAATGATAATTACGTTTGCCGAAACCCTGAACAGTCACATCTTAGAACTTCCAAGGAGCACCCAGACAGTTTTCGCTTGCTACTGAGGTGTCAAGTTCACTCTTTGGTAAATCAGCTTTTATCGCCGGAGCATCAATAATTCCAATTAGATATTCTTTGATGTTACCTATTGCTTGATGAGTCCGGTTTTTTCGTAGGAGTATTATACTTACGCGCAGTGCGAGTGGAAGGCCTGTCGCGTTTTCCGAAACCTCGAGCAGTCATCATCTCGACGTTCTTGAAACCCCTGGTAGGCCGTTGCTGCTTGGCGCGAGCCACGCGCCCGTCCACCGCGCCTTCTGAGAGGCACACGCATGCGGCCACGCACACCAGGAGAAACTGCATCGTGATACTCATGGTTTCTGTTGACAAAATGGCTTATGTTCATATTCATAATATTCATTTATTCATTGTTTATGTTTACTGAGGTTTTGCGATATAGCCGTGTCTTATAAATTATGGAGATTTAAGAAGATTTGGCTTTTGGTGAGAGTAATTTTTTAGCAACATCAATACACAGTTTTCCAATGGCTTCTTAATTTATTTCAGAAATTATAACTTCTATTGTATAACATTTTAAATGATTGAGAAACCATGACGTAGCCTTTAGCAATTCTTAAAATTACGGGGATGCATTGTCGGTGTTTAAAGTAGTATAAAAAGTCGCCTCGATTTATCTCAGATCCTTAGCTTATCAAATTCGCACCCCAACAGGTAACGATGCCTTAAATTCACACGAAAAATTTGTTAACTCTGAAAATCGTGCTAACTTTTACTAAGCACGGTGTAAAGTGCAACATTATGGACCACTCAAAGTTTTACGAGGTGGAACTAATGTAGGGTCGGAGGTGTCGTGCTAACAAGCCGATCGTAGCCCACGACATTTTATAGAAGCTAACTTTATGACGCAGAGTTTTATCCTCTTAAAACAGTAAGACTTGTATGACATTTGTGTCGCGAGTTGTGAAGGTGAGAACAGAAGGTTTACGAGTAGTAGAGGCGTGTCTTTATAGTGGTCTCGGATTTTGAACATCTATAGGTAAACTAAAGTTTGTAAAGTTTGTCTTATGTATACCTTTTTTCTGTTTTGATTGTTATGTGTGGTGTTTAATAAAGAGTTATTGTATTGTTTGTTAGTACTGGGGCCGTACCATGACGTCTTAATGCGTTTCAGTTTAGGTTCGCTCGCTGTCAGATTCATACTAAAAGTGACAGCTAAAACTTGAACTGAGTCGGAATTAGGAAGTCATGGTACGGCCCCTGTTCTAAAAACTATTAAAATTATCGCAAAATGAAAACATACAAGAAAAATAAGTGGGAACCACTTGTTCCTTTGTTACGAAATCTGTACTAAAATATCTATACTAAAACCGCACTATTTTTGTAAACGCAGAAGATAGCTCACCATTGCATTGCCCCAACTTCCTGTATGCTATGCACCGCACGTTGACTATCTTTGAATAAAATTATGAATAGTGAACGTTAGATAAAAATGTTAGACTCCATTGTACAAGGCGAGCAGTCGATACAGGAAGCCCTAAGCTTAGGATAATCTGCGGCTATATCCGTCCGCTGGGAAATCGCATTTCATGTCACTCCTCTACTATGCATTTATAAGTGAGCATTAAAAATTTACTTTAAAAATGGAATGGAAACTTTGTTTTCTGATTCTGCCAGTTCCGTTTAAACAGCAACAAAAAATTGTGCTGAATTTGAAATACGAGTAACTTAGAAGATACACTTACGGCTCTCATTAATCATGTGGACTAGGAAAAAAATTAATTAGAGCCGTAGTTTTGAAGATATACACAGATTTATACCACTTTCGAGTGATGTGCTTTCAAAAATCGGGGCCCAGGTTAATACTAAACGTGGCCTTAAGGTCTTGTTAACTTGGGCTCTGTCTGCCCCATGAGGGATAAGACGTGATTTATGTATGTAAGTATGTACCAGGTTATAATTATTGCTGCTCGATCAAAATACGTAGCTTAAAACCAATTGTTTTAATTAAAATAAACAACGATTTAAATCACAATTTGTATAAATTCCGTTATTATTTTGTGGAGCATAATGTTATCAACATTGATTACTATGATTATTAAGTGGTCGTGGTTTATTTTGGTTGTGATAATTGCATTTAAGGTTTAAATAACCGTGGGACTATTGTCACAAAACTGGTAAGCCATTAATTATCACAAAACTGATATTCGTTAATAATGATGGTTACGATACATAAGCGCACCATGAATGCAGTAAAATTTAAAGAGGCTGTCAAACTTCTTTATTTTAGAGTCTAAATTTTAGACTATGTCCATCGTTCTCTTTTAAGTATAAAAGCCACTGGAGACTAGAAGGTTTTGAACGTCTACTTTTGATTTCATTACCAACTCCACAGAGTAATGAAGCAAAGCCCTCCATCTCTGAGCCACTTTCGTCACGACAGCAGAAAAACCCGTGATTTACCAAATTTAATTATTACCACGAGACGTAATAAAAACAAGACTTCGTTCCTGCTTCCGATGAAAACACGAAAATATTTTTCCTGTCCCTTGCCGTTCCTTACGTAGTTAGAGTTAGCGTAAATTGCATAATGAAGACAAGTACATTGTAGTTTCACACAAGCCAACTTTTATCTTAGCCTGGCGAATTACAACTCATGCGTTCAAAGATGTTCTGTTATGCGTCTTATCTCTTCCAATTTTTAAATTCTTCCGCGGAAAACCTTCACAGTTACAGTTAAATATTAATTGTAGTCTGTAAGTATGCCAGTTAAAGTGATAAGATTAAACATTACCTACTACGAAACGGCAGAAGGTTATTAATTTTGCTTGATTGAAAGGAATTTTCTGAGTTAGTACCTACTCATTTTATAAAACTGACAAATGACTGGCGGTTTCAGTAAAATACGTAGGTATTTGGATAAATTGAGGAAGCCATGTTTTTCTTGTTTGAATTTATATTCAATTTTATTATAGTGTTATTTTATAATTTTTTTGGTTACCTACGTGGAATATGGTGTAGATTTACGCTATGGCATTTTATACGTTTCGTCGCACAACAATACCGCAGCTATGTATGAGGAAGTCAAACATTGTTTAAAATTTAACTTTGTTCAAAATTAACACTACCAAAACATCAACAAAAATAATTTCAACAAAGCAATCAGGAACGAGCTAAATTGCTTTTGAGTACGAAGCAACCCCATTGAAGCAAATTGTTGTGCCATTATTGATTGATAATTAGATAGGTACGTCGGCAACTTCTCGGTCAACAATGTACGGGATGCATGAAACAGAGTGATTCAATTTGCGTCGGCAAAGTAAATTACAAATAGATTATACAGATTGAAAGGGCTGGGGCATTTGTTTATTGTTTGGTTAACTAGAAAACACCTAGATTGACAAAGATAACATGAATTAGATTATTATGGGCAAAGCAAGAATGAGAGTCCATGGCTAGCTTCAATTTGACACTATACTTACCTACGCGTGTTCATTTTCAGCTGTTTCAATTTTGTAACATATTTGGTCACTTTTTGTCACTATTAATACACCCCCCACACACACACACACACACCCACTCAAATACACACACATACACATTCAAGAACACCTAGGTGTACTAGAGTAGGTGCACGTAAGCACGTTGCATTACTTGCATTGGAATAGTAGGAGAATGCTAGAATATAAGTTAGGATAAGCTGTATATTATATTGTTTTGATTAACTCTGTGTAGTTTAGTTAGTAATATTGCTCAGTCTAGTTTCTCAACTGGATCCTGTCACACAGGGACTCCTAGCTCAGGATCCAGAGTCGAAGATACACTGATTGTTATATTTTTATATAATAAACTTTTTTCATTTTCATTTTCATTTTCATTTTTTTCATTGTTTATCGGTGAAATAAAATAATCTAAATAAAAAAGTATCATGACTTCTATTTGAAACTACTCTTTACTTAGTACCTACCTAATCCCGGAAATAGATGGGGCAAAAAGTAAAACCTTAGGGTAAAACATTTATAAATATTTTTGTCCGATATTAACGAAATATCTATTAACAAATCTTTTTGACGCGTTATATACTTTTTAATGAGTATATACATACATACATAAGAATACTTTATTTTATTGAACACCACAAATCAGTACCAAACAATACAGAAACAAACAACAAAGATATACATATTTACAAAAAACAAATTAAACTAGGATTAAATTAAAAACTAAACTTAAACTAACTAAAAAGAAAACCCCGTCCAGCCCTGCTGGCTGTGGCAGGGTTCCCAGGACGCTAGCGGCATTACCCCTTTGGACCGCAAGTGCGTAAGTACATGAATTTTACAACTCGCTTTTGTTTGATATTAATAAAAAGATCTAAGTTGAGATTAAAGACTGCCAATTTAAATTTCCTGAACTAAGTAGATATTTTTTTTATACGACCTAACCTGCCTGATACTAAGAACAAGTCTAGTATGAGAAACAGTGAAAGTATTTTAACTATGGTTAGGTACTACGCAAAATTTGGATGGTTTGTGTTTATTTGTAAAGTTTTAGTTTCTAGACCCATATCAAAACACTACCCATTGATGTTATCTCGACATTATTACAATTGTAATTTTCTGCGTACCGGTGGCGCAGTGAAGTGAAGAAACGGGGGTTACTGCTAAAATTTTTTTTGGTGTTTAAACTTTTTCAATCATAATATATTTAACTTTTTAAGTTGGTGTTGTTCAATTAAGTAATACATATATTTTATGTCTTTACAAATAAAACTGACGAGCATGTTTGAAAAGATTGATGAATATGGATGGAGCGAACAAGGTACCTATGTCAGGATCAGTGGAACAAATTAGTCTCTGCTTACCCGTATTGAAAAGAAGCGTGACGGTACGTATATGCTTGTAGGTAGGTATGTATCTACATTAAAAGGAATGTGTAAATAACTAATGATAACCGAATAAATAAATAACCGAGAAATGTTACGTGAAATATCTAGTTTATGTTAGAAATTATACAGCTCGGAATGGAAGTATCCGTATAAATCAATTTCCTTTGAGACATACTCAAAAGAATTGCGGGAGGTTTACATAAAATTGGTTCCGCATACTTTGGGAGCAAGATACAAAGCGCTGGATTGAATGTTTACATTTAAGAGCAAAACAAAGTTCGCTTGAATATTTTAATCTTAAATAGCTATAGATACCTACTGTCTATAAACTGTAAGTTTAACGATAGCCAAATAAATAAATTGCCAGGTCTTATAGTCCAAAAAAATTAGTTCTAACTTCGGTACGTTAGTATAATACGAACGTTTTGTATGTACTTTAAATAGTTAAATATTAAATAAAAAAAATTACCTGCCAATAGCGGTTCTAGTTTCTTGGAATAACATAGTTTAAAATAACAACCACTTGTAATACAGAATAAGCAACAGACATTGCATACGTGAAAAACTCCTACGTTTGTGAAAGTAAATAAAATTATTTGGATTATAACTACATCCAGGCACTACAATGGTGCCTACTCTGCTATGTAATACATTATATTACCTAAGGGTTTTTAATAACATGATATGTTTCATCAAGTCTAAAGCAATACATATTCCAAGACAAATGCATTAATCAAATTACATATTATTGTTTACAAAGTGTGTCTATTATAATTTGTTTAATCGACTAACTCACGATTATATTGGACACTATACATTGCCGTAGTAATAAAAAAAAATCAGAAATGCATACCTATTCCACTCATTGAAGTTTTTGCAATTGCAGACTAAAGTTTTTCAGTTACTACAGTTTTTAAGAGTCTAATCTGCCTCCGAGGTCTAATGTAATATAGCAACATTTGCCCAATTAACCAATCAGCTGTTGCGAATTGACCCATGTTTCTAACTTAATAAAATTGTAACTTGTGCAGTGGTGATCGCTTACCATCAGGTGACCCACTTGCTCGTTTGCCTTCCTATTCACATAAAAAAACAAAAAAAAAAAAACTTGGAGCTTCGAGAAACGGACCACCGGTTTTTTACGAATTAACATAGACATGTCACACTGTGTCTAGTCCACAGAGAACGGAGCAAATTGAGCAGTGAGATCTAGTTAATACTAGCAAAAAAATACAAGGACATGGTTCAGAGTCGCTCGACTCAACAAATTATTTTACGCCAGAAATATTCTAGCTTTATTACTAGGGCTTCGTTCTATTAACTTTGCTCTCTTATTATTAGGGCTCTAGAGAAGTAGTGCTATAACATAAATGACATAGGCTAGGGATTGGTCAAATTCTTTAATATAGTGGCGATGGCGGTTGGAAACTTGGAATTTTCCCATCATGTTCTTTTGCTTCTGAGTTGTGAAACTCAGGAGGGATAGGGACAGAAATATGGAAACAAATGTAAAAGGAAGTCTGAGGAGCACTTTTGGGTTAGTGGCCAGTAATTTTTTAAAAAGAAAACACAGAGGTATATAAAATTCCCGCAGACTAATAGTTTACGATTGTAGCCGACGGAACCAACTATTTGCCCACATTGCGGCTAGAACGTTCGAATATGACATGTCAGAAGCTATCTGGTTGTCAATTGAACGGACACATAATTAATGTCAGATACACAGTTTCTGGTATATCTAGTGCACATATTTGGAATAGACGAGAGTGGAAAATGCAGTGGCTTACCTCGAAGTCGGATTCCTTTAGAATTGAAATGTGTTTGCGGATTACCTTTTCCGTAAAAAAAGCATATTTTTATCTAAAAGGTGCTCAACGGGACCCTAATTTAAGACTCCATAATTTTTTCTTGTTTTTAGGAAGGACGCCGAAAAACATTGATATTTTATTCAGTACAGAATAACCGGGAATTATATAAGATCGAACCTAAAAAAAAAACACACTTGCGCTTAATCACAATAATAATATTTCTTTCAAAAACAGAATTATTAATATCTCTATTGTGATCTGATACGAGGGATACATTGCTTTAAGGCGCTGTCAACAGCAAATGACCTTGAGCAGCGCCACTCCTCGCACATACGGTTCGCGTGCCTGTGAGTGAAAGAGAAGAAACTATTCCGGCAGCTTGGCGCGCGTCTAAAATCTTGCAAATAAGACACAAATAAGAAGAAATAAAAAAAAGTATGGATTATTTGTGAAATATGACTCGTTAGCCGTGTAGGTATGAATATGTTGGCTTCATGTTTTTAATTGCAGACCCATCCGTCGAAAAAATATAGACATAGAACCGTTTAATGATGATTTTAAGACCAATCTTTGCAATTATTTTCTATCGAGCCGATTTTGCTCAATTATGTATCGAGTCCGTCTATCGTGTTTGAAATATGACGAAAATCTGTATATATAAAACTGTTCCGTTACTAAGTGACTGACAGACAACGCACAGCCTAAACCACTAAACCTAGAAACTTGAAATTTGGCACACATATACCTTGAGTATCCCAGAGGAGCACTAAGAAGGGATTTTTCGAAATTCCCACGGGATATGGAATAAATGAGGCTTATATGTTTTTTAGTAAAACTGTAATAACTAGACTCTTCAAATTCAGCACACATGTAGATGATCGTAACACTAAAAAACTAATTTCAGGATTTTTTGATATTCCCACGGGATAAGGAAAAAATGGGATTTATATGATCGATTCAGAGTGACTGATTGACAACGCACAGCTTAAATCGCTGGACTTAGGAACTTGGAATTTGGCAGATGTATATCTTGAGTACCCCAAAAGAGCACTAAGAAGGATTTTTTTTGAAATTCCCACGGAATAGGGAATAAATGAGGCTCATATATTTCTCAGTAACAGTAATAACTAGACTCTTCAAATTCGGCACACATGTAGATGATTGTAACACTAAAAAACTAATTTCAGGATTTTTCGATATTCCCACGGGATAAGAAAAAAATGAGATTTATATGTTCCATTCAGAATTTCAGAGTGACTGACAGACAACGCACAGCCTAAACCACTGGACCTAGGAACTTGAAATTTGGCAGACGTATATCTTGATTATCCCAACTCAAAGAAGCACTAAGAAGGGATTTTTTGAAAACGCCACGAGTTAGGAATTAAATGAGATTTATATATTTCTCAGTACATAACTGTTAACTAGACTCTTTAATTTTGGCACACCTGTAGATGATTATAGCACTAAAACATGTTCTCCGGGAAAATACGAAATTCCCGCGGGACAGAATAAATGCATTCAACTTCGGGGCTGTTTCTAAAAATCTAAATATAAAAGAAGAAACTGACTGACTGACATATCAACGCACAGCCTAAACCGCTGGTTCTAGAGATTCAAAATTTGGCATGTAGGTTCCTTATCTATGGGTGCACTAAGAAAACATTTTTTTTTTCATTCTTCAGAAGAAATGCTATTATAATATTAAGGATTATTTTTGTGATGTTGACACGAATTTATAATGATAATAAAATATTAATTATTTACATAGATTTGTGATGAAATGTATTTTTTTTTTCAATGACAATTTAATTGAAATTCCATTTAATGACTATTATGTACTTGTTTTAATGATGCCTGTTTAAATTTTGATGATATTATTATTTGTGACTAATGTTCCCAAAAACTTTGAACGCCAAACGGCAAATCATAGCTGTACTATTCTAATAATTCCTATGATCTTGTATATCCTACCTATGATTTCGAAATAAATATATTTGTATTTGTATTTGTATTTGTTAAAATTCGACCCCTAAAGGGGTTAAATGGGGGTCCAAAGTTTGTATGGGGAAACAAGATTAGACTATTTTATTCGAAACTTCGCAGGAGTATTCCTGACGATAAATGAGTAAACACCTCTTTCAAAAAAAATTCAACCCCTAAAAGGTGGAAATGTGGTGACAAAGTCTGAAAATCAACATGGGTATTTGTTTGTACGGTTTATAGGGTCGCTGATTACGAAAACAAAAACAGACCATACCTATTTTTGGAAATTTCCACGGAAACGGGAAAAAACGGGATTTATATATTCGATTTCGTGTGACCCTAACTACGTAACTATAATAACGAGTTTCTTCAAATTTCGTACACAAGTAGGTAATTACATAACTAAGAAAGTAATTTCCACGGGATAAGGAAAAAACGGGATTTATATACAGTTCTACAGGATCTGGTCGTAGAAAACTGAAATTACACAAGTATTACAGACACTACAAAAGGATTTCCCGAAATTCTGACGGAAACGAACGAGAAAAAACGGGATTTTTAATTATACTGGTCTTAGAAAGTTGAAATTTAGCATGTAGGTTGCTTAATCAGTGTAGGGAAGCATTAAGATACAATTTCCCGACACGGGAAAACGGGACTATTCATTTTACTGGTTGTGGGAAGCTGAAATTCGGCATTTAGGTTGCTTGATGAGTGTAGAGGAGCATTAAGAGACAATTTCTCGAAATTCCCACGAGAACGGGAAAAACGGGACTTTTCGTTTTACTGGTTGTAGAAAGCTGAAATTCGACACGTAAGTTGCTTGAAGAGTGTAAGGAAGCTATAAGAGAGCATTTCCCGAAATTCTTACGGGAACGGGAAAAACGGGACTTTTCGTTTTACTGGTTGTAGAAAGCTAAAATTCGGCATGTAGATTGCTTGGAGTGTAGTGGAGCATTAAGAGAGGACTCTCCAAAATTCTCACGGGAACGGGGAAAAACGGGATTTTTCGTTTTACAGATCGTAGAAAGCTGAGATTTGGCAAGTGGGTTGCTTGGGGAGTGTACGGTAGCATTAAGAGAGCATTTACCGAAATTCTTACGGGAACGGAAAAAAAACGGGATTGAAATAGGTACTACTGGTACCTACAAGCGAGAGAAGCCGAGGGCAAAAGCTATTTGAAAATAAATGAAGTCTACGCGGACGAAGTCGCGGGCAAAAGCTAGTTATGAATATAATTTTTTGTATTTTTTTTGTGTGTAGTTTTTCTTAAAAACGTGCTTAAATAACATCAATTTCAACAAAATTTGGTGTTGTCAGCCTCTTAATTGTGCTCTTGCCAGCCCATTTATGGACAGGACCCAAATTGAGGGTTTAATCTCCACTAAGCGTGATGCTCTGGATATTTTAGCGACTGGGTTTTAATAAAACAACCTTTCTACACACCAAACTTCACCAAAGGATCATGGGTAGAATGTAGCATGACATTAATGCCCTACAAAAAGTCTGTAATTGACGGTGATTTAAATTGATTTCTTTTCTACAACACATACTAGGTATTACCATTACAGGAGTTGCATAGTGCGATCATGTAGCAAAATTTCAATTTTCGGCTAGATACTTATCACTATAGGATTAATGGAAAATACGTCTAGCCTGTGTGCATAAAATATAGATCGTGCCCCATGTTACTGCGTAAGTATTGTATCGAATCATTTGAAGTAGGCACTGTTCATTAGCTTCAGGTAACGTGAGAGAATATCTTTATTTCATACAAAAGTCAATACGCTTGGAATTCTATATTCCCTAGCCTAACCTGCGTCAAAAAAATCTAGATCTCTAGTCCGATAAAATGTAACGAGGTCTGTAATAGTCTACCCAATTAGTATTCTGTCCCTATCTGAGTCGGAAGGCTGTGTGCTGTGTAGGGTTTGCATCCCAAGTATTAACAAATACGCAGTCAAATTTTATACCTACACAGGTCTTTAGGGAACTTGCTCAAATTTGAACTAATAAAAACGTAAATCAATAAGGTTTTGATTTGCTTTCCACAGTCAGACAATGGTCTGGTTTCCCTACTACCCATTCTGTGGTAGGATAAATATTTGGCGTTTTGCGGCAGTTTTTTCGTGGTTATCAGCAAATATTGTTGAAAGAGATGATGTTCAGGGTTAATTCTTTATGTAAACAAAAAACAGTGTCGATCATGGGTCTAGTTTGTTCGCAGTTGTTGTACTTAACTTGTCTTTTTATTGTTGTCATATTCGTGAGAGGATAATTTACTTTAACGACTTTTT
This sequence comes from Pandemis heparana, assembly GCA_963854515.1. Taxonomy (NCBI): domain Eukaryota; kingdom Metazoa; phylum Arthropoda; class Insecta; order Lepidoptera; family Tortricidae; genus Pandemis; species Pandemis heparana. The sequence continues at coordinate 10,971,356 of OY978018.1, read as the reverse complement.
AATCCTGGAACAATTATTACCTATTACGTGAAGAGTCTACTTTCCCAGTGTTTTTTCAAGGCACTTGTCATTGTAAACATTAATCAAATTCTCACATATCGCAACAGATCGTCTCGTATTTAATATTAAAAAGAACAACTGATTTACAGCAAGAGCCAACAGTCATTTTAAGTTCCATTGTCATGACTATTCTATGGCGACGAAGACAAGGAAACCAACGAAGTATTTCAAGAAATAACCGCCAGAGGAAATATGAAAAGGGATGTATTATTTTTTCCCTGAATAAAAACGGTTTCTATTTTGATTGCATACTATTCGGGATTGTTATATTTTTACGGGTGGAAAAAGAATTTCATTTTTGATACAGGTGTTTTTTTTGACATTTTATAGCTTTTTGCCTTATTTATAAATAACGTGAGAAACGTTTTTCCCAGTTTGATTAAACAATACTTGACCTCAGACTAATTCCTAAAACAAGCTGTGATACCTTCCATTTCATTTGAATTCCAATGACGCATTTCTAAAATCAACAATGAATTATACCGCTTGAGAAAACTTGCTGTGTAATCATGACCGAGAGGTCACAATGTTAAACCCTCCTACTTAAACATGACAGGTGACAAGTGACAGTGACATTTTGGTATACATTTTATAGCTGAGTGAAACCCATTTTCGTCGCGGAACTTTCAAAGCCGGCAATTTTTTCCGAATTGTCGTTCGTCTATTGTCGCTTGTCACTTTATGAAATAATGGCCACGGGCCTTACCATGACGTCTTAATGCGATTCAGTTTAGGTTCGCTTGCTGTCAGATTCATACTAAAAGTGAAAGCTGAAACTTGAACTGACTCGGTATTAGGACGTCATGGTAAGGCCCCAGGACATTGTTCCTCACGTGAATAAGTACATTGATAATTTATCCATACTATGTAATATAAAGAGGTAAACCTCTGGATCTACTGAACCGATTTTGATCATTCTTTTACCAATAGAAAGCCACATTATTTGTAAGTTCATAGTCGTAGGCTACACATTTCATTGTGAGCGGACGGAATCGTGGGCAGCAGCTAGTCGCAAATAAACGTAGATAGTAAAGCGCCGTAGCTGTCTCCACGCCGGGCAACTGCCAACTTGTTGAGTCCCCCGCATCCCACGCTCTCACCCTCTAAATTTCCATGCACATTGAATATCAGAATTTCACCTTTGTTTATATTGCCAGTTATTCTTTGTGGGGTGGCTTTCCGAGTAATATTTTGCTTCGTTTCTCTCGTTCCTATTTATTCACATGTTTTTGAGGAAACTTGTGGATGTCAGTGATCAGGTACCTAGGGATTTCAATATAGCGAGTTCAATTCATTCACGTTCAAACAATTCCAAAAAAAAAGGAAAGAAAGAGACAATGTTGCCAAATTATCTAAAATAATGTTTCGTTGCTCTGCGTACCTGTATTAGTCTGTTATTCAATCTTGTATTGTTATAATCTGAACTATGTATTATAAGATTTTGTTTTGGGTAAAAATATAACTTGGATATTGGTCGAAATAAAAAATTTCCTTTTATTATTATTTTGCATTTAAAAACAAAGAGCTACTCTGTTCTTAAACGTTGGAAGGAATTAATAAACACGGAAAATGCTGACAGCCGTAAGCTAAAAAGAAAGTCCCGGTAAAAGCAGTAAACCGCTAATCGGTTTGCGTGAAAGGTTTAGCTTTATTAACTCGATCGCCTTTTTAATTTTGGCCGAAGCTCTTTGTTTACATACAAGCTAATCTTTAAGATAAACAGATTTTTCACACCTTTCATTTTTGAGGTAAGCGGTTGAGATTTTTTTTACGAGCTTTATTCGGTAAAATTGCACCCACGCACACTTTAAATTTTAAATCCTTACGGCCTTTTGACTTAATAAAAATATATTAGTAGAGCAGGCATGTTGTGATCTCCAAATTTGGTTCAATGCCGCGGGGGAGTACGTTTTTAGATTTATTTTAGTTTTAGTTATATTAATTTATCTTGTTATTTATATTTAAGTTGTAATTTAGGAGTTTTGTTAAATAAAAGTTATGATGACAAAGATAAATTATTAAGAACCCAGGATTTCACCACGAATGTTTTGGTCACGGTATATCTAACTTTACAATTTTCCATTACCAAATACCATACTTTATGTAGGTTTTACTGTATTGTAAATGCGAACAAACCACTGTTACAATAAATGGGATCTTGGAACAAGACATTTATATAATTTATTGCCTGTGTATCGTTTCTTGAGTCACAGACGGTTCTGGCTGAAAATCAGTGCTGCAGGTGTCTAACACCTCAGCGTAATGCTGAGCCAGCGACCGTTTCACTTTTGCGGATACACAACGCTGATGATCTAATTTTCATGTATGTGTTTTTTTTTGTTTTTGTTGTTTCTTTTCTATAAAGTTGTGTGTTTGCTCTTATATTTGTGTCTTGCAAAATGAATAAATGTCTTTTTTCTTTCTTTCTTTCCTTCTTATATTGTTTATCCCGGAAAATTGATAAGTTGCCACGGGACTTGTGACTCTGCGAGAACTAAGTTGCGAGAACCAATGTAACCATCAAACCTGTTTACGTTTTGACAACTGTGTTATTTCTCGCATAATACATAGGTACAATTAATCTTAGTATGTTCAAACAAGCGCACATAATAATATTTACAAGATAAACATAATGTACCCCTACCTATTAACTAACGGTAGTATTGGAATTGGAACAATTTATTTCAACTCGTGCTTAGATTAGATATTTCATTTAATAGTATTCATCACTTTCACTTTAACTTGCTAGTTGGTAATTAGACCAAATTAATAATTTTATTCCAACTACTCGTATTTATTTATATAAAAACTGTTTCCCTGTAATACTTTCTATAAATTTGATATTTAAGACCTATGTTACCTAATATAGGTAGGTAGGTTATTTGCTATTTGTTGGTTTCACTCGGAGTGAGTTCAGTAACTAGGCCCGGAACGTATATTGAGTTTGGTTTTTCCCCTTTACTCTAGTATTCCGTCAGCAATTTGAATACCGTTCATTTTTATTGCCAGATATTGCACAGATTTCACACAGGCAAACAATTATTTTTAAACCGCTTTGGTTTAACCTTTTATACGTAACGATTTTTTGATAGGATTTTTTAACAATCCGAAAATAGATATAAAAAATAGTTGGGGAGGTATTTTCACTACCTACGAAAAGGTACTACCAGTTTTTATTTATTTACTACATGACCAAGCAATAGTAAAGACACGCACACAGGTAGGTACAACTGCAATATAATATAACTAGCTTTTTCCCGCGACTTCGTCCGCGTAGACTTCATTTATTGACAAATAGCTTTTGGCCACGGCTTCGCTTGTGTGTACCAGGAGTATTTCAATCCCGTTTTTTTCCCGTTCCCGTAAGAATTTCGTGAAATGCTCTCTTAATGCTCCCTACACTCCCCAAAGAACCCACTTGCCAAATTTCAGCTTTCTACGGCCAGTAAAACGAAAAATCCCGTTTTTTCACGTTCCCGTGGGAATTTTGGAAATTTCTCTCTTAATGCTTCTTTATACTCTCCAAACAACCTAAATGCCGAATTTCAGCGTGCTACAACCAGTAAAACGAAAAGTTCCGTTTTCCCGTTCCCGTGGGAATTTTGAAAAATGATCTTTTTATAGTTTCTCTACACTCTTCAAGCAACCTACATGCCAAGTTTCAGCTTTCTACGACGAATAAGACGAAAAATCCCGTTTTTTCCCGTTCAAGCAACCTACATGTCGAATTTCAGCTTTCTACAACCTGCACTGCAGTACATATAACAAAAAATCCCGTTCTTTCCCGTTCATTTCCGTCAGAATTTTGGGAAATCGTTTCGGTAGTGCTCCCCTATACTCCCCAAGGAACCTGAAGGCCAAATTTCAGTTATCTACGATCATTAAAACAAAAAATCGATCCCGTAGATCTGAATATAAATCTCGTTTTTTCCTTATCCTGTTGGAATTTTCGAAAATCCTTAAAACTGTTTTTTACTATTATAACCACCTACTTCTATGCCAAATTTGAAGTCTAGTAATTATAGTTCATAGGATTTCGTTGAACTGAATATATAAATCCCGTTTTTTCCTTATCCCGTGAGAATTTCCAAAAATCCTGAAATTATTTTCTTAGTTTTGTAATCATCTACTTGTGTACGAAATTTTAGATAGGGTCACCCGGAATTGAATATAATAAATCCAGTTATTTCCCGTTCCCGTGGAAATTTGTGTGTGTGTGTATGTGTGTGTGTCAGGTAGGTATGTGTGTGTTGTTGTTTTCGTAATCAGCGACCCGATAAACCGTACAAACAATACTACCCACATTTGTGTGTGTGAGTATGTGTGTGTGTCAGGTAGGTATGTGTGTGTTGTTGTTTTCGTAATCAGCGACCCGATAAACCGTACAAACAATACTACCCACTATAATATAATAATAATAATACCCACGTTGATTTTCAGACTTTGTCACCCCCTATCCCCTTTTAGGGGTTGAATTTTCAAAAAACCTGAAACAGGTGTTTACTCATTTATTGTTAGGATTACTCCTGTGAAGTTTCGAATAAAATAGTCTTACTAATCTTGTTTCCCCATACAAACTTTGGACCCCCATTTAACCCCTTTAGAGGTCGAATTTTGAAAAATCCTTTCTTAGTGCACCCCTAGACCTTATAAGGTACCTACGTGCCAAATTTGGAATCTCTAGAACCAGCGGTTTGGGCTGTGCGTTGATATGTCAGTCAGTCAGTCAGTCAGTCAGTCAGTCAGTCAGTCAGTCAGTCAGTCAGTCAGTCAGTCAGTCAGTCAGTCAGTCAGTCAGTTTCTTCTTTTATATATTTAGATAATAAACTATTTTGCTACGCACACGCGTAAAACTTGAAGTTTACCTAGTCTTACCCAGCCTCATTCTGTCCCTACTTTTTATTTGGACTGATATTTCATATTATTTTCCATTAGTTACATTTTCATTTACTACGTTTGATGATTTACCCCCTTATTCATAAACGCTCTATAAGGCTTCTGCTAACTTAGCAATATTGTCCTTATCTGTGAAAGGTAAATGTCAATGTGACAGATAAGGACAAACGATTGTTAAGTTAGCAGATGCCTAGAGAGCGTTTATGTATAACGGGGTTAGTGTAAGTTGTATTTTGTGTTCCTATAATACAATAGCAATCGCTGAGAATAGCGACTACGATGTTTTCTTTATAAACTTTAGTCTTACGTTGCATTAATTTGTTGACTAAAGGGTTTCTGCAAGGCTCTCGCGGCTTTTACTGTTTTATAGAAAGAGACGGATCGAGCAGTCTATCTCACGTGCGACACAGCTCTCGGACACACTTGTGCTAGCCGTGTTGCTGTTTAATGATTGAAAAATGGAATTAATAATAGTAGTGACAGACACCAAGAAAATACCAACCATAAAACCTAAGTAAAGTGTAACAGTTTCGGTATTATTAATCAGCTAAGTTTTATTCCGTGTAGAATAAGTACTTAAATGACATATATCTAGATACGTGGCAGCGAGTCAGCCAAATTCAAAGTAAAAGGAAATAAGGAACTGGTGACGCAACCATGCGGCTCTTGATTTTACTTGACAGGCGACACAATGTCAATGAAGCATTTGTTAAGAAAAAGTTCAACAACAAAGTCTTATAAGACTGGTCGTTCTACAGTAGGTATCATGACTAAATCAAGCTTTTCGGTCGTTAAACATATTTAGCTCATTTGCTTTTTGTTCTTGTGAATGTTAATGTATGAAATAAAAGGGGCCTTACCATGACGTCCTTATTCCGACTCAGTTCAAGTTTTAGCTGTCACTTTTAGTATGAATCTGACAGCGAGCAAACCTAAACTGAATCGCATTAAGACGTCATGGTAAGGCCCAAGAAGATTTCAAAGAGCTCAAGAAAATGACATTAAAAACAAGAGAAATGCTTGTATTGCAAGTTCTATATTTAGCGTCCATAGAGGGAGTGAAACCTTCTAACTACAATGCCGCGAGCAAAAATAAATTCTTGACATCGATGCCTTTCATATATTTACCTACTAGGTATCCAATGCTCGTAAAACATATTCAGCATGACTCCTTAGTCGCAAACAGAAATTATTCTTTGTAGTGCAGCATTTCAAGACAAATTCAGCGCACTAGCTCTTGAAGCTAACAATTAAACTTTGTTAATATTACCTTAAACAGTAAAAAATACCAACCGTATGGTCACCCTATTCTACAAGACTAGTTCATCTATAGATTAAAGTGGGTAAGTACTTAACTTAAATATGACATGTCTTTGTCAATGTACCTAATATTATTAACGATTCATGCCTGGAAGTCGAGAGGGGAGGCCTTTGCCCAGCAGTGGGACACAAATATAACCTGATAATACTTTCAACATGAAACTACCGTGAGATTCAAACACAATTACAAACAAACCGGATAACTCACGTATAAAAACAATTGTCGGAGCATTCTTTCGGCTTTTTATACGTGAGTTATCCGATTTGTTGTAATTCTAATAATAATAATAATAACAGAATACATTTACACAATTTTGCATAATGTTTACGTACAAGTTTTTATACTAAACTAGCTTCTGCCCGCGACTTCGACTGCGTAGGACATAAACCTTCCTCTTGAATCACTCTATTTATCTATAAAAAAAACCCCATCAAAATCCGTTGCGTAGTTTTATATATCTAAGCATACATAGGGACAGACAGACAGACAGCGGAAAGCGACTTTGTTGTATACTATGTGGTGATGATACAGAGTAAGAAAAACAAATCTCTGTTCACGAGTTAAAGAGTCACCCTGTACAAATCTAATGTTCGTAACATAGCAAAGGTCAGTCGACATAACTGCGTTTATATCGGGATTAGGTCTTATTGAATCCGGGGTCTTCTCGAGTGTGGAAAATTTAAATGACGAACGAATTTATGGAATGACCAACGACAATTTTATTGGGCGACGGGAAAGGCAATTTTGCAGGTTTGACGGGTCAGTGGAAATCAAGCACGTATTGGCGACATAAAAAAGAAACAAAAAAAACGCCTCTTATTTATACGCAGTACAAAATGGGTGGAACGACACCGTGAAAGTTGCGGGAAACCGGTGGATGCATTGTAACGTTCTGGACCTTTGATCAACTGTGGACGTCTTCTGGCTGATGATGATAATGACAAAATAACTACAAACGTTAATTTCTACAAGGAAGGTAATCATCTGATTAATTCACACATCACTGCACTTAAAGGCATGAGCCTTTATTCCCCACAGAAATACATTTCAACTGAACTAATTATGAAAGTGATGACCACGCCTGCTAAATCAACAACGCTAAGCCCTCGAGAGTGAAAGGCGTCAAAAAGACATTAAACGCGTGAATATTGTAAAACATTAAAAACGTTTCAACCTAATTAACATTACCTACAGTGAGGGTAAATCGATTGTTTTGAGCTTTCTATAACTAGAGAAAGAAGAAAGAGAGAAAGAAAATACGTTTATTTGACGCATAGGACAACAGCACAAACCAAAAATAAACAATACAAAAAATAAAAATAAATTAAAAATAACAATTAGGTAGTGTGTCGCTGTCCAACGACAAAAAGGTTGCAGCTCAGCATAAGGGTGCGATCAAACCGCCACGTATACGCAGTGACGTGTCGTATGCGTCACGTTTTCTCACCGTTTCTTCATACATTTTGTTGCGATTCCGTATTTTAAGCGGCGGTGTGGTCGCACCCTAATGCTGTGACGGGGGTAGCAGCGCTGGTTTTCTGCCGCAACACTTTTTGAGTGACGATGACGACGGAAAAACTACAATTACTTAACTAACATGACGCATACATAAAAGCACAAAAGTACCAAAAGTCTCGTAAAACTACAACTTAGAAGAGTTGAGGTAACCTAACAGTGTCCAATTTCAATGAACCAGCTGACTCAGAACTATCACAGACCCTTTATTTCGCAAGTTCCATGTGTATTCAATTCAAGCCTCATTAGATTGTTGTTACGGCGACACCAGCCGCGCAACTAGCGCCACTTCGGAAATGTTCTTAAATCTCCTAAATTAGATCAATTTTTAATAATTTCCGAAGGTTAGATACTAGAGATGGCAGAGATAAAGCGAAGGAAGCAATTGGGATGGGCAGCCTTTGGGAAACTGAGTCGCGTGCTGAAGTCGAAAATTCCCCAATCGCTCAAAACAAAGGTTTTTAACCAGTGCGTACTACCGGCTATGACGTATGCTTGTGAGACATGGACACTGACTGCTGGGATGGTCCACGAGCTCAAGGTGACGCAGCGAAATATGGAGCGAGCTATGCTTGGAATAACGCTGCGAGACCGAGTCCGGAACGAGCTCATTAGACAGCGCACGAAAGTCGTTGACGTGGGGCACAGAGTCGCCAAGCTAAAATAGGCGTGGGCCGGCCATGTGTGCCGACGACACGACGAACGGTGGAGCAAGCGCGTTCTGGACTGGAGACCCCGGCTAGGCAGAAGAAGTGTAGGCAGACCACCTGCCCGATGGTCCGATGACATAAGGGAGACAGCAGGACCAGTCTGGAAGAGGGAAACGAACAACCGTTCGGGATGGAGACAGATTGGAGAGGCGTATGCCCAACGGTGGGCGTCTACACGTTGAAGAAGAAGAAGAAGATACTAGAGAAACACCTATAATATGTATTAAATCAGTGTATACAATTTGTCGTTCTGTAGTTGTACCAAAAAACTTGCACAAAAATAAAACTGCCTTTTTGTTACCTACCTATATTATTTCACTTTTTACATAAGCACAAGCTTTTATTAGTTTGTGAGTAGGTCAAGTGGCGTCAAAGTGAACTGCGATATTTATTTATTTGTAATGCATACATTATTGAAACAACAAAATAATGATATAATTATGTAATGTTAAATATGGTGGTACGGAACCCCTCTTATGCGAGTCCGACTCTCATTTGGCCGCTTTTTACAGATAATTTCCGCTTTCAGCTCAATTCAGGAAAAAAATGTTTAAAAGCCAATAAAATGTTAGTAACGGCAAGGTGCTTGTGAATAGGCGAACAAGTATTTTTAAATCTGATTTGTATTCCGAACACAGGCAATTTTCCAAATGAATAAATCAATCAGAACTTGAGAAGGGACCTTAATTTTCTTCTAAATAGGTGAATCACATTCATTCAACACTTTAATATAAATTGGTGTGAACGTGCTCCTTTTATTAATGCAGGACGACCGGTTCTATAAATTGGAGAATCTTTAAACGGCTGAAGTTTATTTATTAGCAGGTTAATTTCACTTGTCAAGTCAGTTTTAAAGAAAGATAGTTTACTAACTTCCTGTTTTTTTTTAACTAAATCACCACTTTACTTACGTGGAACCAGAATCCAAAAAGCTCGCCTATTTGAATGACAAATAAAGAAGGAACCGTTTATAAACTTTTCCTACTCCTGTACTATTATCTGTGATTTATGTTATCACGAGCACCACTATAAGAACACTCATAATAAGACTTTGGCTAAGTCTATATTGTCTATTCCCTCTAAAAGCACTTGTTGGCTTATGGCTCTAAAAGTGCTCCATCGTTACTCTGCCAGCCATAGACTGCCAGACCTAGGTAAAACTTTTACAGGATCAATATTAAATTTACGATGAAAATGCATGGCTACCAACCTAACAAATTATTTCATTCGAATGGTTTTTTATAGAACTAGAACTTTCTGAACGAAATGCGTAGATGCCAACATAACAAACAAGATTTTTTAATAACGTCACTGGCAAGTTGGTAAACGTTTTGGCTAAATGCGCCAAGAATGCAAGGCTATAAAAAAAAAGTTAACGTTAATTAAAAATAAAGTTTACTATAAACAAACTTCCAATTTTTTCGTTAGTCGTTTTCATGTTTCCCGCTCTTGTCTTGTTTATTAAGTATTTGTTATTATTTGATTGCAATAGTTTTAACAAAGTTTTGTAACGTATCATAAAAAAATATGGATGAAAACGAAATTAACTCAACACCGGAAGAAATATCCGCAGCGGCCCAGGAAGTGATGGAAAATTCGTTGCCTAGAAAATCTCGGCAATGATAAAACCTAGGTACGAGAATTTCTGCGTGGAGACTGGAAAACTGGACTTCTTCATTTTTGGAGAAAGTATTACTCTAATTTAGTAAGTGCCTACTTAGTCGTAGAAAAAATATTGTATGCAACGTTGTATTAGCAAGTCAAAAAAAGCTCGTGGCGAATTTCTTACGATGTTCGCTACGCTCACATCGTAACCCACACCACTCGCCTTTTTTGACCCCACTAATACAACTGTTGCATAAAATACTATTAACTAAACACAGTGCTGGATTTACACATTTGCCGCCCCACTCGTGTCCGCAGCCTTACTTTTTTTTCTGTAATTTTTTCGCTTCGGCCTTTTTAGCCTCTATGGTAAATCCGGCCCTGACTAAACATGCATACATACATACATACATGAATCACGTCTTCATCTCACGGGGTAGTCAGAGCCTAAGGTAACAAGACCTAAAGGCCACGTTTAGCACAAACTGTGGGCGTATAGGTGGAAAGAGGAATCAAAATAATATGTAATGCGTATGAATTAAATAAATAAATACCTAATGCAATGCTATTAAATTTTATTGTAATTAAATTAAAATATATTAAAATTATAGTGACATGAGAATCTAAGAATAATTAAATTACGTGTAAAATGTATATAAATTCTTTGTAATATTATTATGTGTACCTATGTTGTGTTATATAATGTTATAGTTTAGGTTTAAGTTTTAATTTTTTGCAATGCCCTTCCAGGGCTATTCATAATGTATTTTTTGATGATGCAAATAAACGAAATTGAAATTGAAATTGAAATAGTGATGGGTTGCAAGCCGCATCGGCTATAACCATTGACTTACGATAAACAACTAGACTCACAATCACGCTCAAAAACTGTCGGAAGCAAAAGTCTGCACGACGCGTCTATTGTGCAGAGTTTTGGTTCAGTCGTGTTTCGACCGCGCTTCGATAACAATGTACATGTCTCTTTCGCACCGTAATCTCAAACGCTTGAGAACAAGAGACAGACAGGTTTCCAGCGCGTGACGTCGTGTTATTACTTCTCACGATCGTATGCAATTGACATTAAACATTACTGCCACGAAATAAGGTGTTAATTTGAACGAATATGTTAATGTTATCTGTGTAAGTTGATGTGTTGACACACACAATACATAGACAACGCCGCTCGGACGTTTCTTGAGGCACTTTTGTTTGCGATCGGGAGTCTAGTTGTTTATCGTAAGTCAATGGCTATAACATGATTCTTAAGATTTCTGCCCACTGTGTTTAAAATAATTAAATTCTAAATAAGGAACATCGTTTCATGTTTTGAAACTCTTGTAACTTTGCAACGGTATCGCGGGATAAATAATTGCTCCATAGATACGTCTTTGATCCGAGTTTCAGGAACTGTTAATGGGACTAAAGTTCAACAAAACTATTCGATAACTGAACAACTTGTACCACTGCGGTTCTTAGTGAGATTCTTACTTCATATTACACAGAAGTCAGTATTGACATAAAAGCGAATGCCTTTACTGCTTGCTTACTTTAAAATTTAATAGCTATATTACACTCAGTTTTCAATTATGTTGATGAAATGTCGAAAATAAATTACAACTCTGCTATGATAAAAAATATTGAAAAGCTTGTAACATATGTATGGTATTTTCATTCTTACCTGTCCTATTTGGAAAACAAAATTCTAACCTCAAAACGTCTCATTTTTGTTATTTTTTAACTATTTCATCGTAAATAAGGGAACCGGAGATAAAATATCAGCAAAATTATGTACAAAATATTGCCTCAGGTTTATTTGATAACATAATACACCTTATTCTTTACAAAAATTTGCACATTGAGGTTAGAATTTTGTTTACCAAAAAGGATAGGTAAGAATGAAAATACCTTATAACGAGTAATGGTATGTGTTTTATATATGCTATGTGTTTCAAAGTTGATGAAAATGATTCTAACTGGAATTTTCAATCCAGCTTGGTTTCATCCTTGGGAAAACGCTTTTTTAGACTTTGCAAACATCGATCAAATCTGTTAATAGCAAGCGGTCCAAATGGTCGATTTTTAAAAACACATCACTAGAACCGGAGCCCCTCTTTTGCCCGAATTTCATATGCCATAATGTAATGTTTGCCATAATGATCATTTGCCATAACCCTTTTTTTCTCTGAAACTGTAATTTTTTCAGGAGCATTGTAATGGCAATCCTGTAGCACTCTATAGGTTAGGTTAGGTTTGTTTCATAACAATCCTGAATAATTAACAAATAAAGAGAAAATAGGGTTATGGCAAATGATCATTATGGCAAACAATACATTTATGGCATATGAAATTCGGGCAAACGATAGAGACCCCTCTCGAGTGACGTAGTTTCAAAAATCGGGCCTTTAATCATAATATAATAAATACTTGTTCATGCTTTATGCAACTTTGTTAACGTAACCAAGACCAGTTGATAGATTTAACGACTTGAAATATTTGAAATATTCAGATCGAAATGAACTACATACATGCATGCATAAGCTTCCATATTCTAAGTAAGAGACGTTTGCAATCAGTATCCCTGTATTAACAGCTCAATCCACTCGCGACTCGCAAGTTCACGCATGTTTGCAGCCCCTTATACATTATCGGAACTCTACAGCTTAGTCGGAATTCAGTGCAGTGCTACGTCACACAGTTGAGTCAATCTGATGGGAATGTGCATCGATATTAGTATAGGTACTTGATGAACTACAAGGTACGACGCAGTAATAAAGTTGGAACTTTGTCTGAGGTGGTTGCGAACTTGGAATCGAAGGTACAGGACTTTTTGTTAATTGACACGTAGTTCTATTCGTGCCTGAAATTGGTTTTTAGTTTAGCTTTGGTTTCAGAAGCAGGGGCTTTACCATGACGTCTTAATGCGTTTTAGTTTAGGTTCGCGTGCTGTTAGATTCATACTAAAAGTGACAGCTAAAACTTGAACTGAGTCGGAATTAGGACGTCATGGTAGGGCCCCTGTATATTTTCAAATCCTCTTAATCGAAATCGAACAAACTAGCTCAACTGATCAAGTGCATAAATATGTACAACTAGCTGTTGCCAGCGAGTTCGTCTGCAAAGAATTCGTTTATCGCTATCCCGCGGGAACTACGCAATTTTCCGGGATAAAAAGTACCTAGCCTATGTGCTATTGCAGATTTTTTTCTATCTGTGCGCCGAATTTCATCCAGATCCGTTGGGCCGTTCTGGCGTGATTGACTAACAAACAAACATCCATCCATCCATCCATCCATACTTTCGCATTTATAATATTAGTTAGATATTCCGTACTCGTCAGCCATCTTTAAACTCACAAAAACCTTAATGAGTTATTCATGTTTCCCGTTAATAAACGCGTCGTACGTTTTCAAACATAATTGCTAAAAGAGCTGCGGGAAACTTTGGGTGAGTAGGGGTGTAAACGTATCAAAACTTTGAATGCCAGTAATTGTGTGGGCCTGTATGATACTTGGGGCCTTTTCCGCTGAGACTAATCGAAACTGGTACACTGCTACTTATAAACAAAAATACTCAGTCCTAACTTAAGGTGGAATCACATTGTTAACACGCGACGCGACCCGATGCAAAGCGACGCGTGTTGAGTCGAATCAAATTGTATTATTTTCTATGACCAGAACCACACTATGAACATCCGACGCGACGCCATGCGCATACATTCGTTGCATCGGGTCGCGTCGCGTGTTTATAATGTGTTTCCACCTTTAGCCCTACTTAGTCTTAGCAAAGTTTTGCAGACTTCACACATTGTTCGACATGCCCATTGATGCCTAAGCTACCTACATCGATCATTTATACTCATCAAGTTCCAACATTATGTATACCAGGGGCTTTTCCATGACGTCTTAATGCGATTCAATTAAAAAAAAAAAAAAAAAAAAAAAAATTCGACTCAGCTCAGGTTTTAGCTGTCATTTTTAGTAATGATCTGACAGAGAAAGAGGTATGTCAGGATCGTAGCAAGTGGAACAAAGTAGTCTCTGCCTACCCCTGTGGGAAAGAGGCGTGACGATATGTATGTATGTATGTATGTAATATTGTATCTAGAGTATATGTAATTGGTAAGTCACGTTAAATAACAAACAACAAGTCTATCTGTCTAGCCCTTCGTCAGGGACTATTGAAGCGAAGTTTAAAAACTGATTAATATAACTGTGGCGTAGCAAAAATTAATGAACCATACAACAAAGTTCAAAATTAAATCACTGATTACTTCTGCAAACTCGTATTTTACAAAATAAAGGGATACTAAGTTCAATCAAACTGTGTCCGTCACTTCAGCGGGACCAGTTCATAAACCCACGCCTTAACTAATATTAGAAAAGCGGCAAATCTCTTTGAGTAATTAGATTGAAACCGTTTTGGTTGTGAAATACTCGGCTCGTTGTTCCAAAGATGTTTAGCGATAAAGATTTAATCTGGTGTTACTCGGGACGCGCTGGGCTGACGTAATTAAGGTGTTGATAATATGGTTGAAGTGGAATTTGATGGTAGGCTCTCGTCCAAGTGAATTTGGGGCTTACAAAGACCTCGACTGACCAGCAACAGTGAGGTACTAATGTACGGCTAAGGTCCACTTTAGGGCAAAGGATAAGCCTAAGGAATAAATGCGGAAACGCTGGCAGCATTCTTAGGACCTTTTACCTATTTCTAATCTTGCGACAAGGACTGTGTATATTTTCATTTAAAATAGTAGTTTATTTTGTATTTAACATTATTTATACATCATAAATATCTACTTGTAGCTTGTATTTAAGAAAAATGTTTTTTTTTTTGTATGTATTATCCTGCGATCAGTCGGACGACTATGAGCAGATAAGTGGTGGGTGTAACATGTCGTGCAGAGCCAGCTTCCCAGTGGAAACTTCTCAATTCGTGGCTGGGTCTTTACATCAGCTTATCCAGTTCTAGGATTCTTCGCCTCTTAAGGCGACCTATCCGATCAGGTTCAGCGAGCTGGCCTGCCAGCTGGTTTGGGTGTTGTTGCAGTCTCCTCTTGTACTCCCCGAGTAGGACCGAATTTCCTCTTTTACCGTATTGATGTTAAGGTGGTGGTGGACCTCTGAGTTCTTAATGAACCAGGGTGTGTTGGCAATGAAATAAAATGATAATTGTAGCGGCCAGGACCCAGGCTGCTGATGGTAGCGGGTTTCCTTGCGATGCCTTTTAATAAAACTTCGATATTTTTCGACTGTGATATATTTTTAGGGTAAGTACTGGTACAAACAAAAGTGCCTATTCGCTCTAGTGGATTCGAAGCAAGTGTTTTAAAATTACCGTTTAAGACGGGTACAATTATAATATTTTTGGGTATGTAAGAAGCTGTTATTGGTTACAATAAAAACTACGTCACGCCCTCTGTTGTACGTTCCGTTTTTACGTTTGAAGTTATACAATAGTAATAGAGATAAATTAAAATATTAAAATGAAAACAGTTGCGTTCGCAACAATAATATATTTCTGAAAATCTTAAAGCACCTACAACTTTTGTTAATTTTCTTTGACACAAAGACAGTTTATTATAATATCAAAGTGTCACCATAAATCCGGTTTGTTAGCGGGTAAAATGTTAGCAAATATCATGAATTATACCGAATTAACTTAACCCTGAATATTTGCATTAAGGCTCGAGCTTACAAATCGAGGGCGGTTAATACAAAGGCCTATACTTTGTCCCGGCGAATAGGATTATGTATTTAGTACGGGGAATTCAAGACGTATGGGTCGGAAGTCCTTTCTGAACATTATAAATCCGTTATTCAAGATGTAGAATGTATTATTCCAGATTTAATGAACTAATGTTAAAGTCCGGACGTATTGTTAGACTAAGGAAGAGCAGTAAATGATACACTGAGCGGCAAGGTGCTTCCCATAGAGCAGGGGTGGCCAACTTGATTAGACCCAAGATCTCCTGTTTATTAACAAAACCCTGCGCGATCTACCAATTAAATACTTCATGAAACCTTAAATGAAACACGTTGCGCAGTCTGGTCTACGTATTAATATTTTTTGCCTTGCCACGATCGACTGGACTAATAGTTGCGATCGACCTGTTGGCCACCCCTGCCATAGAGACTCTTTTTACAAACCGATATGAATCCTCCATTATCCCTGATGTTGATGAACATAGGTTTTTTAATTCTGCATGGATGAAGTCGCGGGAACCAGCTAGTTTAAAATTAGGCTGATGTATCACTACATTGTATAAAACAAAGTCGCTTTCCGTTGTCTGTCTGTCTGGCTATCTGTCCCTATGTATGCTTGATCTATATAACTACGTTACGGGTTTTAATGCAGTTTTTTTAAATAAATAGAGTGACTCGAGACGAAGGTTTATACGTATAGACAAAGTGGCGGGCAGAAGCTAGTAACTTTCATAAAACAATTTACATTTCTCTTATCACGCATATTAGAGATATTTCCATTTTGCAGAAAACATTTTCCGTTGAAATAATTTTAAAATTTCAACCGAAAGTTTTGGACACAGCTTCGACGCTTTGCGACAAAATTATCAACTCTGGTTAATTTGGAACAAAAAGATAATGTTATGAGATATTTTCGAGTTCCATTAGTGTTTGTCGACCCAGGAGTAATAGGATTAGCAGGGGATTTATAAATTAAACCGAAATAAGTAATAAGTACCGAAGTGATAAAATGTAACCCTTAAATTTTAGGTCTTTTCCTGTACAAAGCTTTGAATGGTTGCAAACGAAAGAAGTCAATTTACTTAGTTGTTTGAACGGCTTGATACCTCTTAAGCGCAAGTTTCAAAAGAGGGTTACTTCATGACCCATATTTAATTAACAGTTTTAAGATTGTAATAATTTAGCGTCGGAACCTTCAATTTTGCTGAATACGTATTGTATTTATTTATCTCACTGGCCTACATTTAAGTAGATACATAACGACAACTGCATTTATGTTAGTAACATAAAAACTTTTTTGTTTTTTATTGTACAAATTGTTACTGGCCACTAAATTGCCACATTATATTTTTTTATGAATAAAATAGTCTTCTGCTGTCATAAGCCAAAGCAATGAGTTTTATTTTATAAAACTAAATAATTATTAATGTTGTTATAAACAATGTTATTGGGATGTCCTTACATTAATTAAGACTTAGAGGTTGCAAACCTTCCTAGTTTAGTAAACTCTATCATGTGTGGTCTATTGCTTATTGTGTCCTAGCAACGCCGTGTTCTTTAGACAATATACGATTTCCCTGACATGGTCTCTTTTATCTCTAATATGGTAGCAGAGCGTGGTTATGATCCGCGGACCTCTTGTTAAGTTACATTTTGTCGTAAATATAGACGTCCTAGCAAACAAAGCACAAGTTTAACAAAAAGTTGTAAGGCTCAGCGTAAAACAAGCCGTATTAAATTTATTCAGCAAATCAGTGCAGCCTATTGTGAACCGCTTGTTATTCACTAATGGATTACCATGAATCTCATTAATTATCTTTTGAGCCAGCACATCCGTTTGTTACTTCATCTATACAATTCAAACATGAACGATATTGATTCAACCGCTCTGAGTTAGCAAGTTATAATTAGTTTCGAGTCATCTAATTTTGCTCATTGAATATAGTGAAACGCCATTTTAACCCGTTAAATTTATACCTTTAAACTGACTCAATAATATTTAACCCATTAAATACCGGTCATTCAATACAAATTTTTTCGTTCTTCTTCATTATAGATTGTGATTAAACAGCATAATGAAGAAATCTGTTTTGCTTGGTCTAGAGGGCTAAGATTAGATCATTGTCATGCGCCAGAAATTTATCGGCTGTATGAGTGCATACCGGAACACAGCAGTGCAAGCAGGTGTGGCTAAGCGGCTGGATCAACGACTAAGCTTGTGGTAGCGATATAGGTATACCAGATTTTACACCAGGTCCAATCACCCGTTAAATAATAAGTGTTCTTTTCAATCGAATCATGAAAAATCGCGAAGGTTTTTACATTATATTTTTTATTGTACCTCTACCAACGCTGTCGGAAAAACCAACACCAAGAAAATGCTGCAAGTAACCGGCGCCAGACTTTTTAAAAAACATCGAGAGTAGCACTCGAAAGTGGTAAAAATCTGTTTGTATCCTCAAAACTGCAGCTCGAATCAAGTTTTAACAAGTTCACAAGATTAATGAGAGATGTAATTTTCTTCCAATTTACCTTTGTATTTCAATTTCACGATTTTCACCACTTTCATGTGGTATTTTTCCATATGTTCTTTCAAAAATCGCGCCCCTAGCCAAAGGATCTCAAAGTTTTTTTTTAAAGAAGTGTCATTTTTTTGTTGTTTCTCAACCGAAACCAGTAACCAATTGGAAAGGGGTAACAAGAAACGCTACAAAGAGTGGGCTCATATTTCACGCGGCCTGCGTCCGAAGGCGAGATTCGGTCGCGAGTTGAAGATTCCAAATCAATCAAGACTTCCTCCCACGAACTTCGCCTCAGAACCTTTGCTGACCAACAGTCAATATGATTAGGTTAAACTATTATAGCCGATCTATCACTGTCAGTGTGGCCTTTAGTACGCCTTTCTGTATTTTCGGGGCAGCTTTTAAGATATTACTTAATTGATATAAAATCAATAGGCACTGATATAATACAGAGGTATATTAGGGTGATTTATTTTAATAGAGAAACAGGATATTTTAAATAATTTAAATATTAAATAAATAAATAAATAAAATACTAATCCTAAAAACCTATATCTATGCTATAAATATGAGAGATATTCAGTAATATATCAGGTAACAAAAATCCTTTTATTAAAAAATAAGCTCACTGTTCGCAGTAGGCTTTTTATTCTTGGAAATTTCGAATTTACTAAATAATTGATTAAAAATATTCTATTTTGTTTATTATTTACATTTTTCATGAAGTTTCGTACATTACTTTGTCTGATTTTCTACCTGGATCCTGTAACACGGAGACTCCTTTTTAATAAAATAAACTTTTTATTATTTTAATTATGTTATAAATTACACAACTAACAAAAATAACCCAAGGAACATGTGATAGAAAAAACCTGTTTTATTGTAAATTGTGTGGAAATGTTCACTAATTAACAATTTTAGTGTAGTCTTGTCCTAGTAGTGTCTAAGGTTAGATCCACAAAAAATAACCAAATAAAATAAAACATGTTCGTAGCAAAATAACTCGTAGAGGTAGATTAATAAACTCGGTTGAACCGTAAAGTAAATCCAACTAGCGCTACGACATTTATGGCGTAGCAAGTTAAGCTGGCTCGCGTAGCAGCGCTACGCCATGGCACACTTAGTGTACTTGCATATCTCTTGTATCTATACCTAATAATATCACTATAACTATATTATAAAAGAAAACTTGAAATGCTTTCATACGACTTTCCCACGAGGAAACTGGCTTTCATGTGCTATAAAACACTCCATCGCATTTCCTAGAAATATCTGCAATGCAAATAGTTTCTGACACAAAAATACTCCAAACTAGATTGAAATAAGTTAAAAAACTGTAGGAAATTGTACAACGAACATCACAACAAAGCAACTCGCTGGAATTAAAATCCATTTGGGATTCCCCTTTGATGCACTGGCTAATTTTAGAGTGTTCACTTTTCGCACAAAGTAGCGCGTTTTAGCAAAATGAAATGAAAAATTTTTGAAATATTTTTATTCGACAAACAATGGATCAATGTGTTAGTTATAGTAGACATAATGATAACTTAAAAACTATTGCTATATCATTTTGAGATTGTTAAAATGATGCAAGTTATTTTTTTATATATGAATAGGAAGGCAAACGAGCAAGTGGGTCACCTGATGGTAAGTGATCACCACTGCCCATAGACACCCGCAACCCCGGAGGGATCGCAGATGCGTTGCTAACCTAGAGGGCTAAGATGAAACGGCTCTTGTGCTCGTAATTTCCCCGGCTGTCTTACTCTCCACACCGGAACACAGCAGTGAAAGCACTGCTGCTTAGCGGAAGGATTAGCGAGTAAGATGTTGGTAGCGATTCGGACGGACCTTGCACAAGGCCCTACCACCCGCAAAAGTACCTGATTTTGTTACCAGCACTATTGAATTTGACTGTATTTTACTACGAGTAGAATTTTATATTTTATTTAGAAATTTATATAATTCAATAGATGACGAAATGCTAAGATCACTGACGTAGATATTAGTTATTGTCCGGAGCAGTAATTTTGAAACTGTGAGCTAGGGGAATGAGATTTTTTTTTTCTTCTAAGGGGGACCCAAATTCAAAAGACTAAAATCTACCTACTGGTCTATAGCATACCAGGAAGAGATAGCGATTGTGATTATATTTGCGAGCACGTTAAACAATATGGCATCTGTTAACAATAAAATGGAAACAATATAATACAATAGTTATGAAAGCAAAGGTTTCGGTGTCCTTCCATTTGACCTATAAATTATTGAAAAAAGCATCATTTTACAAAATGATCATTTGACAAAATTTAAATATCTGATAAACCGTGAACTTTTTTAAAAATCGAAAAACCTTTATGCGTGGCTCACATTAGGTTAGGTTAGGTTTGTTTTATAAGTTTTTAAAAAAGTTTACGGCTTATCAGATATTTAAAGTTTGTCAAATCGCCGCCCCCGGAGAACAAAATGATAATCGCTATTATCATAGTTTTAGTATTATGCCATATTTGAAATCAGCGAATGGTAATACACGTGTACAATTTTTTTCATAATTTTTATGCTGTTATTTACCGATTTACAAAATTGTGCAATATTATTCAACGATTTTACCAATGAAAAAAAAGACAAGAACAAAGCTGTATCATAATAATAACATATTATGATCACGTTTTTCAATATTATTAACGGTAATACAATGATGTTCTCGTACAAATCAATGCGCAAGAAAACGATAAATGAAGGTTATCATTTTATTCCCGTAAAAAACCGTTTTACCGCTAAACTAAACTAAATAAATAACTAAATAAATATCATGAGACAAATTACACCAATTGACCCAGTCCCAAACTAAGCAGAGCTTGTGCTATGGGTACCAGGCAACGCCGCTTCCCCCGCACCGCTTCGTATAATGTTCACTTAGCAAAACAACTCTTTTGGTGCAGAACAGTAAAACATATTATCATACTTTTTGCTCTCATGCCGTCAAAAACCCCAATGTCGAACTACTGAGGAACGCTGTCATATTGACATTGCCAAACTTTAGCAACGTGTTTTAAACACTAACAAGCAATCACATCACTATGACAACACTCCACGTATGCTCAACAATTAAGTTGTTGACCATAACGTTTGTCAATCACAAAATTGCAATGGCAAGAAAAATATCGAATGTATGTTTATGCTGATAAACTGTAATTTATCTGGCATTGCAACGAATCAACAACACGGCAATCAACTCCGGCCCTTCAACCATTGGGCCAAAATCAACAGAATCCAATGATATATCACAAGTCAAGATACGCCTTTTTTATATATAAGAAGAGGGTGCAAACGAGCAGACGGGTCACCTGATGGAAAGTGACCACCATCGCCCAGGGACACCTGCAAGACGTGGGGAATCACAGGTGCGTTGCCGGCCCTTTCAGGAATAGGTAGGCTCGCTATTTAAAGATCCCTAAGTTTTACTGCTCGGGGAATGCTGCACTAGGAAGTTGGTTCCACATCTTTGTCGTACGAAGAAAGAAATTGCGTTTAAAATGCACGGTATTTAACTGCCAACTATCAAGATGTTTAGGACGGAAGGACAGACGGTTCCGCGACGTGCGGTAGTGGAATTTAGCCGCAGGCAACAAATCGAAAGTTCATCGGAGCACTCCCCATGATAAATTCGGTACAATATGCAGAGGGATGCCACATCCCTCCACACAGCCAGAGGATCGAGTCGGCCAGAGAGTGCCTGGTTATCGACAAATTGAGCAGCTCTGCGTTGGATTCAGTCAAATGGAAGGATTTGGTACTTGGGTGCCCCAGCCCAGAGATGAGAACAGTACTCCATATATTATGCGACCTAACCTGCGCCTTATAGAGTTGCAGGCGATGGCTTGGCGAGAAGTACTGTCCCGCTCTATTGAGCACCCCCAATTTTTTAGAAGCTAATTTAGCTTTGCCTTCCAAATGACCACGGAACTGAACATCACTCGAAATGTCGACACCCAGAATCCCAATAGACAACTTGGCATCAAGGGGTACCTTCAAAACAAGGCGAAACAATAAAGGGATCCCTTTTAGTGGTGAACACGCATACTTGTGTCTTTTGTCTTTCCGAACAGTCTTTTGCCTGTCCGAACAATTCGCTTACTCGCACGTCTCTTAGGACCACCGCATTGAACGAATTACTCGTGAGCGTTGGGCCTATCTTTACGAAGTAATATATACATCTATGACGGCATCTCTAAAAAATCAATCAAACTCATTAGGCACCACCCAATTCCCACTCCCGATCATAATCTTCATCACTACCGACCCCAGAGCTCCTTACATAAGCCAAGGATTCACAAAAATCACAAGCTGTCCAGCTTGAAACATCACCCGCCCCACAAAGGCCTTTTAGGCCGCCGTACACTGCCCTGCCGATTGGCAACAGCCGGGCGCACAACACTGGCAGTTCGGTCCCAAGGGTAGGGCCCGGGCTGACCAAAGATTCAGATGTCTGTCCGGAACCTCGCACGCCTCCCAATCCCTGTAATGACTCAGTGCTTAATCGGAAACACAAAGAATCGATGTCACACTTGCATTCCAAAACTGATGGCTCCGCAGAAGAAACACTAACCTCCATTATCTTGGTCCACGATATCCCCCGACCGTCTATATCTTCAATCCACCAATTATCAACTCTTTCACATTACATAACTCCGTTTGCAATATTTCTCCGACGTCATGTCTCCCGCTACCCACCCTCGCGATCACAACAATTGCGCAAATTTGCTCAGGGGTGCACACAACTCTGCCTTCCAATGCACGTTCAATGCATATAATCTGCCTCACTCCGGCCTCGGCCTGCTTCAAAAAATCCGCGCGTGATATCCAACTGAAGTTTCGCAGCCGCAAAAAGATACAAAGCAAAATGAATCCATCTCTATCCTGATCACAGTAACCGTCAGATAAAAAGATATTATTAAAGTAAAGAAGAGAGGCATTAAAAACATATCCCTTTACTGCGACGGCCGCCGCGTCCTAAACAAAAATAGACTCATTCCTTCCCCACAAACCCTCCTCGCAGCGGCGAAACGCCAATCAAATATCACCCTCAGACCTCAGACCCCCTGAAACAAGCCACGGCCAGAGCGAAGCAGACTAGGTACGCACTGCAACACCGAATGTGCATTAAAAAAGAGCTGCACACACTCCAGGGGCCTTACCATGACGTCCTAATTCCGACTCAGTTCAAGTTTCAGTTGTCACATTTAGTATGAATCTGACAGCGAGCTAACCTAAACTGAATCGCATTAAGACGTCATTGTAAGGCCCCTGAACAGATTCAGGCAACCATCACGAACGCTAAGGCAAATTGCGAGAAATATGTACAACGTCAAAGAAATGCCGCAAACGGAAACAAATAATACTTAAAGGAGTTGACAATCAACAAAAACTGGATCAAAGATACAGACGGTCAGAAAATATCACGGACCAAAACAATGGAAGCCAGAGCTTCCTCCGCAGAGCCATCAACTTCAATCAAAATACAAATATGACGTCGATTTCTTACACCTCCGATTAAACACATAGTCAATCCAAAATTCAAGCAGCACGCGAGGCTCCAGACATACACCCAAATCTCCAGCCAGCCCAAACCCCGCCTCCGAGACCGAACCACCAGTACCACACATCCAGCCGCCGCCGCCGCCGCCAACCAGCAAGGCATCAGACCGGATCAGCCCCTGCAATGCCGGCGATATTTCAAGCCACACTCATGACCTTCACGAGTCCCTGACTTATGCAAAGAACTCCGAAAACAATAATGATGATGAAGATGATGATCAAGAACAAGAATCAAGCAATAAGCACCTAACAAGTCTCATTGTTCCAGCCCTTTTTAGAGACTCTGCCAATTTCAACCCACTAACTAAACAAAGCCAAAGCCGAATACCATGCCACTGTTCCACTGCAACACAAGACAAATCACATTATCATAAAATACATTTCACAATATTAACGAGAATATGAAGATATGCAACTATTATTTTTACTACTCACACCGTAAAAATCGTAGAATAAAATGATATAACAACCATACAATACGTATTTTAACCCTTGAAAAAGCGCGAATAAAATGATAATCGACTTTATAAATCTTAGATGATGATCGATTTCCACTAACTTCTAATTTTTTAAATAACTCCGTTGTAGTATGTATTAAGTCAGAGATACTAAAATAGAAGAATTCTCAAAAAATTAGCTTTCCGTAATGCTAACTATGATCAGTATACGTCCACTTGTTTAGAAGTAATTGGCAAAAATTGGTTTTTTATTTTTCCTGAAAAGTTGTGTTTTTGCGATTATCATTTTGTTCTCCGGGGGCGGCGAAATGATCATTTTGTCAATAATTTTTAGGTCAAATGTTAGTGAACCGAAGGTTTCATTTAACATTGCTGGTCCGTGTTGGATTTTAAAAACTCATTCCCTGAATTTAAAGAGCTCATTGCCGCTGGGTTTATTCATTACGTATTTACTTGGTATTTACGCAAAACAATAACAGCGAAATTCCGTGTATTCTATGTTTAGTTTTCTCCAGATAAAAGAAGACGAAGCAAAGAAAAATAACCTGTCAAAACATATTTGAACTGAACATGATTAAACACGAATTATCTGATCCTACTTCCTTTTTAGGGTTTCGTAGCCAAATGGCAAAAACGGAACCCTTATAGATTCGTCATGTATGTCTGTCTGTCTGTCCGTCTGTATGTCACAGCCACTTTTTTCCGAAACTATAAAAGCTATACTATTGAAACTTGGTAAGTAGATTGTATTCTGTGGACCGCATTAAGATTTTCATACAAAAATAGAAAAAAAAACAAATAATTTTGAGGTTCCCTATACTTAGAACTGAACTGAAACTCAACATTTTTTTTCATCAAACCCATACGTGTGTGGTATCTATGGATAGTTCTTCAAAAATGATATTGAGGTTTCTAATATCATTTTTTTCTAAACTGAATAGTTTGCGCGAGAGACACTTCCAAAGTGTTAAAATGTGTCCCCCCCCCCCCCCGTAACTTCTAAAATAAGAGAATGATAAAACTAAAAAAATATATAATAATGTAGGTACATTACCATGCAAACTTCCACCCAGAATTGGTTTGAACGAGATCTAGTGAGTAGTTTTTTTTTTATTTAATATTTGTTTATCTATTATAACCAATATAAAATGACCTCACACTGCTTACATTTTGCTTAAAAGCAGGGCTCTGCTAACACTGGATTTTATAATAACTTTTCGAATTTGTACGGAACCCTCAGTGCGCGATTCCGACTCGCACTTGTTTAAACAATATTTTTACCGCTTTCCTAAATATATTTCTTGCTATAATTTAGATTGAAAGCTACAAGACAATAAAAACGCTAGTGTTGTATATTAAAAATTTCAAGAAAGAGTGGTGTGTTTGATGCAAATCTTGAGCGAGAGAAGCCACTGAAAATCATTCGCACTCTACCCACCTTCAAACTTTCAAGCCGCGTAAGTTTCTTAATTTACAAAGTTTTTTTGACTTTACGCCACCACGTGATACTATTATATTTATATTCGTGTGTAGAACGCTATCTAATTCCGCCAACATAAGAAGACATAAAAAGAGAAGACTAAGTCTATTCTATTCTATTCTCCCTTAATGGCGGCCGTAAGGCTTGGGCCAATGGGAAAAGCAAAGAAGAAGCCAAGATGAATGTCAAAGTGACAGATAAAGACCGATTGAATGATAAACTAATGAAAGTCCCCCCCTTTCTAGCAAACCCTTATCAAATAAATGTTTTGATTGATTGATTGAAAGTAAAACAGGTGTTTAAGCTTGGGGGGCGGGTAACTGTTCGTTTAATTTGAAATAATAGTTTGGATGTTTATTCAATTATTTATTTATTTAAATTATACATTTTTATTTTTTTAAGTTTGGATGTTGATTAAATATTTGTGGTTGTTAAACTAAATCTAGCTGTCTTTTCTCTGGGAAAATGCGTTTTTTCGAGTTTTACAAACACCGAACTTACACGGTCGCACAGGTAGGTACTTATGATTGTTATGATTTGCATACATACATAAATCATATTATTCCTGGCGGCCTAAAAGACCTAAAGGCCACGCTTAGCATGATTGTGGGCATACAGGTGGAAAGGGGAATCAAAATAGTAGGTAATGGGTTGCTAGCCGCATCGCCTATAATTTTCACCCATTCCCTCGATAGGCTTCACCAGCGCGGGAAAAGGAGCAACTGGTACATTTTTTCTTTGTTCATGGGAGTTATGATTTGGATGGTATATACCAGCGGTCGTCACACTTTACTGGCCAATATGACAGTGTGAGTTCCAGGGCCGGGCCGCAGAGTATGTGAAGGCGCTCCAAGAGCCTGCACACTTACCCCCTTATTCATAAACGCACTATAGGCCTCTGCTAAGTTAGTAATCGTTTGTCCTTATCTGTGAAAGCTAAATGTCAAAGTGACAGATAAGGACAAACGATTACTAACTTAGCAGAGGCCTATAGTGCGTTTATGAATAAGGGGGTAATACATTAGATATTCAGTTTATTTCGTAATTTGAAACAATTTACTGTGCCGCGGGCCGCACAAATAACGGCCACGGGCCGCATGCGGCCCGCGGGCCGCAATTTGACGACACGGGTATATACCATACTATACCATGGTAACACACACTGTTTCATTATGTTTTTACAACACTGCAAGGATGTCGTGAATTCGCAATGTTGCGAGCATTCTAAATATTTGTTTTCGGACTTTAAAAACAGAACGAACAAGTGAATCATATGAATTCAGAATATACCTCTAACTAGCGACCCGCCCCGGCTTCGCACGGCATATTTTGCATGTATTATACATTATAAACCTTCCTCTTGAATCACTCTATCTATTAAAAAAACTGCATCAAAATCCGTTGCGTAGTTTTAAAAATTTAAGCATACATAGGGACATAGGGACAGAGAAAGCGACTTTGTCTTATACTATGTAGTGATGATGTATAGCAAATTTACACCAATAATTGTATTAATTAACAATTTATATTCTAGTAATTAACTTCAACAACAAGACAAATATTAGAAAGACATACTACACTCGCAAATCGCAATTCATCCAGTCAATGTACTCAAATAATTTAATATTCGATTCAATTAATTCCATCTAAGTTAAGTTACTATTATCATAAAGACATGAGATAAATTTGCATATCAATGTACCTACCAGGCATCCATAACAATATTTAATTTAGTCCCATTTGGTTTTGGCAGCATTTTTTCTGGACACATGATATTTACTTTATCACTACTAAAAATATTATAACATCAGATCTTGCCACTCGTGTCAAGTTATTGCTCTATAATAATATCGAATATTTTCGCTACCCACGAAAATAATATTATCATTATATTGTGTACAAACGTTATTCTATCCCCGCATAGTTACAACAGCAATTAAAAAAGCGAGACAGTATTGTTCAACAATAAATAAATGTAACCCCGAGTCTATTTTTGCTTTATATAATAAAACTGTACTAGTTTAGTTCACTGATGAATATATAGGTACTATTAAATTTATAGATAGGTGCCTTCTTTAGGATATCCTAGTACCCATAGTTAGTGTCGATTGTATCAAGATTATTTATTGCCCAGGACTTTTTCTTTAATATCTGTTAGGTATGTACAGACGTCGACCAGTTACAATTTTATTATAATGTTCCTATAGATATCTTTTGTAGCAACTTGCCTCCTGGCAAGTAACATGAAACAAGTAATAATAAATAATAAAAAAGATTGTCTTACACTTCGGGAAAGCAACTATCCGCGCCTGTTGGCACGGTCGGCCAAATATCGGAAGACCAGCGCTGGCTGCAAGGCCAGCATTATGATGAGATGGGACCATTTCGTGATGCATGTTATTATGTTTTTTACTTCTTTTTTTTTCTTTTGTTGTAATCACGAATAAATGTTTTCTTTCTTTCTTTAAATAAGTGGTCTATTACTTTTCATCCAACTTCCTATGAAGTGTAAAGGTCGCAAAGTTGAACGTTCAAGTTGACAGCCACATTTTATCGATATTATTTTACTAGCCCGTTCGTTCGCGTAGAAATGGACTTAAGAACTGATGTTGACAGTATATTCTGCAATAATTATTAACGTCGCGACTCTAGGCAGCTACGACCTTTGACTTGTTTATCGCTATCCCTATGCATTTTTTCGGGATAACACTTACCACAAACAGAACCTAAGGTAACAAGACCTAAAGGCCACGTTTAGTATGATTGTCGGCGTATACGCGTATACATTGGACGGCGTGAAATATCAAAAGTATTATATTGTAATAGAGGCCGCTTCAGTTGCGTGACAAACGAAATTATTCCGGTTAGTCACAAAAAGATGTTTGAAAACTTTAATGTTCTACCATTAAAAGTGGCTCCATACTTTATTTTTTGTTTTAAGCGCATTTTTTCGCTCATCCACATAATTATTTAACCATAGGCCTACAAAAAAAAATCGTGAACTTCTGTTCCATAATTTGCTCAAAATAACAGCATACTGAAAGTAACCACAGTTTTGCTCGTAAATTTCAGCCATTAGGCGTAACTGAATTTTTTCAGGATGATGAAACCCTTTGTTGGAAGACGATTCTTCATGTAGACATTTTCTTTTATTTATCGCACATGTTTTCCATATTTAAATTTAAAAGTGATTTTATTTCGGTAGGTACATACGTAGAAACAAATGATGTATAAAACGCATTAATATTTAACTTTCTTTCACTAGTTTGAATTTAATTCAAAATAACATTTATAGACTATTGAAAAAATATTTAAAGATTGTAGATTTGTTTCTTCTGACCGTTTCATTTTAATGTCATAATTATGAAAATACTAGCTGTTGCCAGCGACTTCGTCTGCAAAGAATTTGTTTATCGTTATCCCGCGGGAACTACGCAATTTTCCGGGATAAAAAGTATCCTATGTGCTATTCCAGGCTTTTCTCTATCTATTCGTTGGGCCGTTCTGGCGTGATTGAGTAACAAACAAACATCCATCCATCCATCCATACTTTCGCATTTATAATATTAGTTAGATTAGTAAAATTCGACATTACACAGCTTACGCATAAACCAATATTTACAACCACCGGTCACCTTTCAACAGCGACGGACGGATTTCCGCCCCAACTGCTTCCGTTTCCTTAATTCCGTCTCACTTGATCAACAGTAGGTACTCCCAAAAGAAAGAGATGACAAGTTTCCTCCTTAACGAAAAATATAAAATTTTCATTGAAACTCTTATTACGTTTTCAATGACGCTCCTCCGAATTAATCGTTGCAAAAGTCTTTGAAGTCGCCAGAATTTTTATATTATCTAAATACAAAGTTAGGAGCTCCTCGGACCGTTATAACGTTAGGTTAAACCTTTGAGATATATACAATTATATTCGTATTGCTTATACCAGTAGGCTTATTATCTAACTCGCTCGCAATCGCTATCGTGTTCATTTTGACAGTTCTTTTATGAATGTGACAGCTAGCTGATTCCGATGCCAATTGTCAAAATGAACTGTCAAAATGAACACGATGGCGATTGCGACAGAGTTAGACAATAAGCCTACAGAATTCATGGAAGAATTATTCTCTAATATTTTACGCATTTATTTTAACGAATCTGCATAGCCAGTATTCTGTAGATAATTAAATGTACATTAATTCTGTTTTATTTCCGGTTATTTCATAGGGTACTGAGTCAAAACGATGTTTTAATAAAGCGTTTTAGAAATATACGTAATTACGCGTTCGAAAATTTAAAAAATGTGTACGCAATGCGAATAAAATGTTCATTCGACTGAATAAATTAATTTGGTATGGCAATCATTTCCACATTTCGTCATAGGTTTATGTTGCCCATCTACATTTCACAGACGACACAATCAAAGTCAACCGTGGCAAATGTCAACATATTTGTAGATGCGACATGTATATAATAGAGAGACATCATGCCTAATATGTTAAAAAACCCACTCGAAGTGGTAATTAAACGTTGTCGTAGTTGTTGTTAGTTTGTTAGAGATAAGCTTGGAAGCTGTTCAACGAATTTTCATGGCGTTTTCCCAGGTAAATTTAAAATTGCCTTGAGCAACAAGTAAGCTTTTTATTAAAGACAGACGTAGTACAAAAATATACTATTGTTTGAAATTTTAAAACTATTCAAAGTGCGTCATTATCCTGCAAAGTGAAGTCCATTCCATGCGAGCTAAGCCGCGGCCGCTGATCAGTTGAAAAAGTTGAATAAAACCATGAAATGGAATATGATATTTCATTCGTTTGTATAAAACCTTTGCACTTTTGAGCCTCGGTTCGCGTGTCAAGCTAGTAATCCCTAAACCCCAACGCCGCGGGACTCCTTTTGATCAACCACGCCACGCTCGCTAATTTCTACATTGAATTAAATAATAAAATAGCCTAATTTGGCAATTATAATTATAATTGGCTTTCTTTTCTTTCGTCTGAAAGTGCCGCCGGCAGGGTTTTTTACTCCGTATGACTGTATAATGCGAGAATGTTTATTTATATCGTTGTTGCCACAAGTCTATTTCATATTTTCATAAGCTTAATCCCCTAAGGATCTAGCGGGAACGACCTACTCAGAGAAACCTTTGCCAAAACCTATGGGACAATCGGTGAATAGATTAATAACCGAATTTGTTACTTTGTGCACGTATGCATTATTTTTATGAAAGGATGTAATATGCGTATTTATCAGTACCTATATACATGCGTAAAATTGGAAGCCTTTGTTGTTTGTTCGACGAATAGCTCGCTATCGTGGTTCATAATTATGGTATTTATAAAACAATAAAGCGAAACATTAGATGATGTTTTGTAACTTCAAAATTTTGATTGAAAGTATCTAATTGAGTTTACATGAGCATTATATTCTCATTTCATACACACATTTAGCCTTCTTTTGTGTAGTAGTGTACTTGTAGATTACATAATCTACATAATCATTGTGTACCAAATTTCAAGACGATCTGACCACTGGATGTTCGCGAAATTCGACTTGTAGGACTTGAACTCTTGTTCTAATGTTTGTTTCAATTGTTGTAATGTTTGTTAGGTAACGCCTGATTCAATAAATTATAAAAATTGCTTCTTAATTCCATAGTTTTACAGAAAACGTAGTTAAAATGTAAGTTACGCCTATACAAAGTTATTTCGGTTTGAAAGTATGAAACGTTACACGGCAGCTTAGATGGGCTGTTAACAATGAAAATTGAATAACAAGTTTCATCCAGTCCACGAGTTTTAGTTTTAGCTGATTTGATTGCTTAAGGTTAGATTAGTTAAACTGCATCTGGGTTGTATATCACGTGGGTCACTGGACACCCCTAATGCGAGCTTTTATTTATAATCAAAGGAGTATTTTGCCTTTACCGAAATCAACAAGAAACCTTAGTTATAGTACCCATGGCTATATCCGACTGTCCGTGTGTCCACTGCTTATAAAAGATACAAAACAAAATACTCTTTATTGAACACCACTAATCAGTACAAAACAATACAGAAACAAAGAACAAAGTACAACAAAACCGAAAAAGATAGTAAGTACTACAAAACCGTAATTTAGAATATCTACAAAAAGTTATTAGTTAGTATAGTTTTTTTTTTAGTTGTGTCTGTATCTGTTTTTTTTTTTCAATAATGAAAATAATAAATATGTAATATGCACGGATAATTTTTTTTGGTAAAATAATTAATTAGTAAACAAATAATTAATTAATTATTAGAAATTTGGTACCTGCTTTGGGTGGTATTGTTGAAGCATTATACTTAGCATGCATCACGGAATAATGAGGATCCAGGTTCGATTCCCGGACATACTTTACTTTTCTGATTTTTCTAAGTGCTCTAATTTTTAGTCGTTTAAAAATTTAAAATAAAACCATCACGAAAAAATTTCAACGCGAAAAGGTGGTGGATATTATAAACAGACTTAAAAAAGAAGGTTCTCAATTCGTAAGGTTTGTTTCTTTTTTAAATGCCACGGTGTGGGGTGTCCGTTAGCAGCTCCAGCCTACATGCGTCATATTGTTGACCACACACTGTGGGGAATTCACACACACTTATGTAAAGTTCTCAGCGTTTTGATTAAAATAACAATTATCGATACCTATTTAAATTTTAAACAGAAAAAAGCTGTTGTCATCGAAGACAAATTCATATCCAGCCTGTATACGTACCCATGCTTCCTCTTAAAATGAGAGGGCTTGGGCTACAGCTACAGGTTCGGATTGACTTGAATTTGCCATTAAATTGCTTCGCAGGTGTACGCAAGTTTCCTCACAATATCCCTTCACCGAAAAGCAATGTCCAGTTTCCCCCTAAATTTAAAATTAAAATCCAAGCTTTTTTTCGAAACTTAAACCCTTCCTTTCCTGAAATACCGTCAACTGGGGTGACTTTGGTAATTTTGGGGCTACTTTGATCGTTTTAAAATTGCTATAAAATCGACATTATCCATATGCAGTGAATGTTTGGCATGTAGACGCAAAGGCGATCGACGAAGACATTGATTGGAAGCAGTAAACGCAAATAAAATATAATGGTTTTGTCATTAAAACTACTTCTTAAAGTCACCCCGTTAATCAAAGTCACCCCAGTTGACTGTACACAAAACTACGAGAAGATAAAAAACTTTTTTCAAAGATCCAAAGTTCGGCCCTGCACTTTCATCGGTCTAGATACTCTAGATAAAGTAAACAAAACTTTACATAATCTTAACCCCTCACATGTCTTACCTTAGGTCTCGTATGTTAACACTGACACTGATACGGCGCGTCCAACGCGCTGGCTGTGACTAGAATGGCCGAAGCAGCGGATGGCGGCAGGTTATATACGCGAGGGAAGCGGTTGGGGGTTGGTCCAAGCGGCGGCCGCCCTAGCGTGGGCGGGCGTAGGCGCCCTCGATGCACTGTGTAAGTTAAAATTTGATTGTATGATCGTTGATTTAAAAAAAATGATTACTGTGTGTTCAGTAAGCACCATTTGTTTATAACAACATTTAAATTTTGTTTTCAAAATAAATTGCATGATTTTCTTTATCACAGAAGAACGGCATCCTACTAATATTATAAATGCGAAAGTTTGTGACGATGTGACGATGTGAGTGAGTGAATGTGTATGTTTGTTCCTTCTTCACGCTAAAACTACTGGACCGATTTGGATAAAATTTGGAACGAAGTTAGTTGATACCCTAGATTAAAACATAGGCTACTTTTTATCCCGGAAAATTGCACAGTTCCCTCGGGATAACGATAAACATGTTAAAGGTCTTAGCTGCCTAGAGTTGGAACGTAAATACTTATTGCAGCATATTACTATCAACATCAGTTCTTAAGTCTAATTCTACGCGGACGAAGTCGCGGGCAGAAGCTAATTTGTTCTTAAAAAAGGTGTATGGCGCTTTAGTGACCGGGGATGATAATTTTGGGGCTACTTTGATCGTTTAAACATTGCTATAAAATCTTTATATTATTGTCCATATGCAGTGAAAATTTGGCATTTAGACGCAAAGGCGATAGATGAAGACATCGATTAGAAGTATCAAACGCAAAAAAATAATGATTTCGTCATTATATCTACTTTTTAAGTCACCCCGGTTTATTGTATCATTTTACACAAAATTATTGTTCAAGTACTTATTTGAAAGCCGGGTCCACCCATAAGTATATCATATTGGCGATCATGATCATTAAATTTGTAGTCGTATCTAGCACGCGTATCCTAGTATGGACGCTCGCTTACTCATAGTTACCGCATAAAGCAAAGCGTCCGTTCTAGCCGTAGCGCACAAAAACAGACTATCGATGGTATGCGGCGTATCCCGTAGCAAATCATAACAACGTCCATAGAGCTAATCTTGATACACGTATCCGATCATGATCATCAAATACCTCACATTTTATGAACGCGTATCAACATGTGTTATGTTATGAGCGATCAGATACGGCGCGTAGCATGATCACGATTCTTTTCGTCTACTAACAATCATAATACGCGTCGGTGCTACGCGATGGGGATACGATACGGTAAGATGATACAAATGTGTACGGTGTGGACCCGGCGTTAACTGCGTATTTCGGGACTGGGTCACACATCACATGGTCTCGAATTGGTCCTCAAATATTTATTTACCTGTCTATAAAATACCGTTACATTAACCTCGAATATTTCACCATAAAGCGAAAACTGTTTTTGAAAAAGTAATTCATAATTCAAGCATACCCTAGTTATTTTAATGCTATGAAATATAAAAAAGGTTCGCTATTAATAAAATTTAACACGTGAAATAACTATTTATAAAATAAAAACGTATTAAGTACGTCGTACGTAGTCTGTAAAAATACGCCGCTGATTTCTTTGCTGGTGCAACACAATAGGTAATATTACCTCTTCGAAGAGATGATAGATTTGGTTACTAAGTAAACTAATTTAATCAAACGATACACTTCTCGCGTAGTAAGCTTGAATATCTTCTTTTTAGGGTTACCGGGTACACATACAACAAATGTGAACGGTGCGTGTTACTAGATCGAATTCAAATTTGCACAAACAAGGATGCACACCACGCGTGGACGACAGTTTGTTTGTGCAAACTTTTTCACAGGTTCCACGTGAGTGCATATTGCTATATGTGGACGCCGCAGCTATGCAACATGTTATTTGTGCAGATATTTGCACAAATTGTTTATGCACGCAATACTGAGGGGGCGGGTTTTATTCCACAATTTGTTTTGGGCGCTTGCCCATGACTTTCTAATAGTAAAAAGACCTTTTTGGTCCCATTTTTGATTGAATGCAATTAAAATGGATCCATATGAGATAGTCTCATAAAATTCTTATTCATAATTAGTCATTACTCATAATATCGATCATCTTAAAAGTGTTTTGATTCTGTCTTTTTTAGAATTTTTGTTAAACTAACTTAACCTACACCTACCGGATGACTTTTCCAAAAATGCTAAAAAATGCACGGGTCCTTGTGTTATAAAAAACGAAATTATGAGAAATGACTAATTATGTACAGTGAAGATTATGTGAAAAAAGGCGCTCCCAATTATTACCATATTCCTTGGTCATTTCGTTCCCGTTGTGGTCAGACCGGTATACATTTTTAAACAGGGTGGTCTGTGAACTTTACACCGGGTACCTGCACTGTGACCGTGGCGTAAAAGTCAAAAGTCAAAGGCATTTTATTCACAAACATACATTTTGAGTACCTTCCTTACCTATAATAAATAACAATAGCCGTGCCGCTTGAGTTTTGTGTTGTCTTAGCACTGCGTATCTACTCAAAAATCACTTAGTCCCTCCAGGGATAGCCAAAGGAAACAAGGTAAACCTACAAGGTAAAACCTACAAAAATTGTACAAATATGTATCAAGAAATATTAGGTATTTAATGTCATGCTAGCGTAACTATTTATTTACTGTCCTTATTTGCTAGTTAAGTCATTAATTTTCTTTTTTTTTGTCTTTTTGCAAAATATTTAAAAAGGGAAACAAATATTTATTTAAATGACAAATAATTATGTAGATATATATACATGATCATTGTCAATACTTACCTACCTTTTTTGCTGACTGTAGGCACTATTTTTCTTGATTGCACTTTCATTCTTTTCTTGATGTTACATCCACCATATTTCTAGATTTGAAGACTAGCTAAATTTGCAGGTGGTAGAATCCTGCAAGGTCCGTCCGGATTGCTACCACCGTCTTACTCGCTAATCCTGCCGCCAAGCAGCAGTGCTTCCTACACTGCTGTACCGGCGTGGAGAGTAAGACAGCCGGTGAAAATTTATCTACCTCGTACTTATAGCAAGTATCCCAAAAGGATTTTACGCGTCTATTACCTAATTTCGCAAAAGTTGTATAGCAAATTAGCTCTTCACGCGGCTTGCGGGCCACCTGTGGCGTCGAGTCACGCGACCTTACGTAACTGCTAAGTTTTATTCAGTTTTTCAATTTGGATAAACCTAAGTGTATTTGGTTTCTCTAGTAAAGGAGTTTCACGAAACGGCAGTATGAATAAATGGACACAGGTGTGCGTTGTGGGAGCGGATCAGCGGAATTTATAAAGTTTAAAATGTATAATGGGTTAAAATATATAATAGGTCAAAATATATAATGCAATTTTCTGTGAAACTGTTAGGTATATGATTTTTTTTTATAACGTGATCTATAGATTGGTTTAGGTTAGGTTTAGTTTATAGCAATTCTGTTTCTTCTTGAAATTTCTGTTTGAAATTTTCTGAGAAAATCGCATTATATATTTTGAACCATTATGTATTTTACAACCCATTATACATTTTAAACTTTATGGATTTTCGTACCCGTGCGTTGTGCATGCGTTCGTAGAGTCAAGGGCAAAAATATAATGTACGTTGCCAAGACGTCAAAAACATCTATATAGGTATATATATATACATATATCTATTGTATTTGTCTTGTTTATTTTGCACAATAAAGAGTTTACATACATACATACATCTATACCAATACAATAAGACCAATGACACTTAATATATGACATAATGGATGTATCGATATTAGACTCATTATTTTTTTTTTTGTATTTTATACTGGCAACAGTCCGACCTTTGCAGAATTCCTTTATATGTTTTTTACTATCTGTAAAATTAGGACAATCCTGTATTTAAAATTTAGGTAAATGTTTTAGTTTTAGGTACACCGTAAATTTTAGGGTCAATGGTCTTCTAGCTTTTTAGTATTTCGATACTCTCTATAAGTACCTACTCTGGTTTCTGTTATTGTCCTGTCAATCGAAGGTTAACTGGAAGAGATCCCTTTAATGGATAAGTTCGCCTCTGTACATCTGTTTATCTTGTATGTATGTATGTATGTATGTAAACTCTTTATTGCACATAAAAATTTAAAAATACAGAAGTGCACAGAAAATAATACAAAGGCGAACTTACCCCTAAGAAGGGATCTCTTCCGGCTAACCTGAAACCTGAAATCTTGTACCCTGTAAAATTATCGTGTTTTTTGTACTTAAAATAAAGAGATACATACATAAATATAAAGGAGAACACAGATCTTTCAGATACTCATAGTATATTTTTAATTTACTCGTAAGTCCACCTAATTACTTTAATCATTATACGTCCTGTTCATTATTTGTATTAATGCCTACCTGGTAGTTTTTAGTGACCCATATGTGGGTCACGGACGTATGGAGCTAGTACGTCGTACCCATTATATGGGGCACTGAACTGTGAAGGTGTTAACATGAATGATTTCTAGTCAAGGAGCAATCAAATACCTATTTCACAGACACTGGTCTGATCAATATGCAATCTAGTCGGCAATCACAAGCATTATTAATGCAATTAGGATTGGTTTGTTAGTACTGCCAATTAGTAAAGTAGGTACCAGTAAGTACTAGATTAATCTAGTAATTCTAGTATTAAAAGGGTAGTCTTCGAAATCGAAACCTATGGGAAGCTTTTATTACCAGACCAGGGGCCTTACCATGACGTCCTAATTCCGACTCAGTTCAAGTTTTAGCTGTCACTTTTAGTATGAATCTGACAGCGAGCGAACTTAAACTGAATCGCATTAAGACGTCATGGTAAGGCCCCTGGTACACAAACGAGTTTTCCATTAGGTATTACTGTCAAAGCTTACTTAAAAAATATTTATTTCATATTGTGTGTTTGGTATGCTAAAAACGGACAATCTGTAGTTGTCCCAAAAAACTTTTACTTACAACAAAAAGTCGCCGTCTTATTTTTTTGCAAGTTTTTTGGAACAACTACAGAACGACAAATTGTATACACTGATTTAATTTTCAAATCCCAATTTATTTATCTATAATGAAGTACAAGTAGCAGTAAATAAATAAATAAAAACTAAGAGCTAAACATAACAACTTAACCTAAACTTTGAACTGGTACGGAAACACTTAAAAAACAAAACCACCACTGTCGACGCGTGGCAAGGATCCCAAGATGCTAGCAGCATTGCCTCGCTGGATCGCAAGACTTAGCCGCTGAGCAAAGTAGGATCCCGCTCTGAGATCACCAAAGGTGTGCACTAAACGTGTGATTTAATACATATTATAGGTGTTTCCCTAGTATCTAACCTCCGGGAATTATTGAAAATTGATTTAATTTAGGAGATCTATATGAGAACATTTCGTCGCCTTAATGGATCTTAGAAAATAGTCAGTTGATTCAATAATAAGCCCACGTTATTAGGAGCTGTGAACTCATTTTGTTAAGTGTTAATAAGGAGGGCTTCACACAGACTGGAT
Organism: Pandemis heparana; assembly: GCA_963854515.1. NCBI lineage: Eukaryota > Metazoa > Arthropoda > Insecta > Lepidoptera > Tortricidae > Pandemis > Pandemis heparana. The sequence goes on along the minus strand of OY978018.1, from coordinate 10,932,662 downwards.
ATTATAGTTTAAGAGAACCGTCCGTCTGGCTATTAGGTATGTTCACTACAGGTAGGTTAGTGAAATCCTGCCAGCAGATTAGATAGGTAGTAATTATGATTTTTGTCAATACAATTTATGATATAATTTCAAAAACACTTTCAGCTCTCCAGTTAAAAACATAAAATGTACTAACACATTTCAGCCATTTTGTTTTTTTTTCGAAACTAACATTATTTGTTGCCTTGGACGCCAATCTTTTTAAACTAAATGGTTAACTTTTGCTACTCCACATTATACCTAGTGCGGTCAAATGCAAAACATCCATGCTGCCGTTGAATACTTTTAATTAATTCAGTGATTATAAGATTACAAATAGACAGTAAAAAGAATTGAGACTATAATTAAATTTAAAACTAAACTAAAACTTCTTAAAATCAAAAAATTAAAAAAGAAGAGGCCCCCTTGGCCTAGTACCTACCACAGATGCTGGCAGCATTCCCCCTTTGAACAGCGTTTCAGTTAATCCTTTACAAAATCTAATAATCAACGAAAAAGCAACCGAACCCGCAATCAAAACCTTCACCACTCCTCACCAATATTAAAAATAACAAATTTTAATAATAATCCTACTAATATTATAAATGCGAATGTTTGTGACGATGTGAGCGAGTGTGTATGTTTGTTCCTTTTTCACGCTGAAACGACTGGACGTATTTTAATCAAATTTGGAACGGAGATAGCTGGCTCCCCAGATTAAAACGTAGGCTACTTTTTATCCCGTAAAAATGCAAAGTTCCTGCAGCATAGCGATAAACATGTCAATTGCTAATTCTACGCGGACGAAGTCACGGACAGAAACTAGTAAAATGATAGTTTTATCAATATTTTTGTTCAACAATTAAATCCGATAAACTACGCGAGATCTGCAGTTCAAATTCCCGGTTCCATTAATTAAACATTATTTTATATTCTCTTAACACGTCAACGCTCGTGTGGCTTTGTGACCACGTCTTTACCCAATTGATTAGTGAATCAGTCCACTTTTGATTGTCAGTCCGAGACAGATATCACGTTGCCGCCTCCGCCTGAGTGTTTATCGTCTTCTAAAAGGTCAACCTAGTCGTTCTTTTGGGGCAAGGGTGTGGATTCTAAGAGACGAGAGTCTGTAGGTTCCTATGTGGAGAGGTTGTGGCGTGATTTGTGGGTAGCTATTTAATTATTTTTATGTATATTTTAGTTACACATAAGTCAGGTTCACAAGACGTAAGGCTGAACAAGTAAGGCTGAACAAGAGTTCTGACTGCCCTAGGCTAAAAAATTACATAAAATATTTATTTTCTATAAAATTGTGTGTATGCTCTTATATTTGTGTTTTTGCAAAGAGGGATAAATGTCTTCTTTCTTTTTCTTACATCGGTGTTGTAAAACTAATTTGGGTTTGTCAGGTAATGGTTAGATAAGACCAACAGAGCACCCCCTGTACCTTGAACTAAATACTTAGGTAGTTTTGGGTCTGTTCATTAATTGTGAAACTTTTTAGTCAAAGTCAAATGCCAAAATTAACATGTTCTTGTATGTACGTAAATTTGGCAATCTCAATTTAAAAATTCTGAAAAACCACTGTTATCAATCTGGCCCACAATTTTACTGAAGTTTTTTATCAGCAATATAGATGTAGCTACTAAATGTAAACACACTCAGAGACAATGGAACTTAAGTAATTGGTGTCTCGACATGTAAGATGTATTGCGGTATTCAATTGACGATTAGTTAACTTTGTTGCGATTACTTCCCCATAGCAACACAATACTTAGTCGTAGCTCTTATAAAACATGTCTCAAGAGTTTAAATTATACTATGTATGTACCTACCTACTCCTCATATTTAAATCTGCTTCGACCGGGGATTGAACCCGGGACGTCAAGCATCGTAGCCAGCCCGGCTAGCACGACAGCGCACAAGATTCGCGTCGCGCGCGAGATAGATTACCCGTCCCTTTCTAGAATGAACAGTAAGAAAAAGACGGGCAATCTATCTCGCGCGCGACGCGACTCTTGTGCGCTGTCGTGCTAGACGTGCAGGTTCTATAACTTTTAGGATAGGTATTCGATCCGTAGTACCGCCCGTAGCGGCGATTGCTTTGAAAGAAAAAAACTGGCCAAGTGCAAGTCGGACTCGCGCACCAAGGGTTCCATAAAATCCAGTGTTAGCACAGCAGGGGACTTACCATGATATCTTAATGCGATTGAATAGCGAGTCCGTTTTGGTTCGCTGGCGTCAGATCCATGCTAAAAATGACAGTGAATAGCGAGTCCGTTTTGGTTCGCTGGCGTCAGATCCATGCTAAAAATGACAGTGAATAGCGAGTCCGTTTTGGTTCGCTGGCGTCAGATCCATGCTAAAAATGACAGTGAATAGCGATTCCGTTTTGGTTCGCTGGCGTCAGATCCATGCTAAAAATGACAGTGAATAGCGATTCCGTTTTGGTTCGCAGGCGTCAGATCCATGCTAAAAATGACAGTGAATAGCGATTCCGTTTTGGTTCGCAGGCATCAGATCCATGCTAAAAATGACAGTGAATAGCGATTCCGTTTTGGTTCGCTGGCGTCAGATCCATGCTAAAAATGATAGTGAATAGCGATTCCGTTTTGGTTCGCTGGCGTCAGATCCATGCTAAAAATGACAGTGAATAGCGATTCCGTTTTGGTTCGCAGGCGTCAGATCCATGCTAAAAATGACAGTGAATAGCGATTCCGTTTTGGTTCGCAGGCGTCAGATCCATGCTAAAAATGACAGTGAATAGCGATTCCGTTTTGGTTCGCAGGCGTCAGATCCATGCTAAAAATGATAGTGAATAGCGATTCCGTTTTGGTTCGCTGGCGTCAGATCCATGCTAAAAATGACAGTGAATAGCGATTCCGTTTTGGTTCGCTGGCGTCAGATCCATGCTAAAAATGACAGTGAATAGCGATTCCGTTTTGGTTCGCTGGCGTCAGATCCATGCTAAAAATGACAGTGAATAGCGATTCCGTTTTGGATCGCTGGCGTCAGATCCATGCTAAAAATGACAGTGAATAGCGATTCCGTTCTGGTTCGCTGGCGTCAGATCCATGCTAAAAATAACAGTGAATCGCAATAAGACATGATGGTAAGCCAAAGCTCCGTGCTTCTAAGCAAAATATAGGCAGTTGGTTATTTACATAGACAGACTTCTTTCCTATCATTTGAAAAACAGCGCCTTCTCTCGTCCCTGGTGAGCAGTACATGTTCCACGGGAGTTTGTAATTGTGTCGTACAGACACATCATTCAAACAGATGACGCTTAGCGACAAATATTCGCATAGTAACAAGGTCACGTGACAGTTGGTAACAGATAGAAAAATTCGGAGGCTTACTCACCTGCTATGGGTGGTGTAGGGGTATAGCACGCGTCACGGAATGACGAGGACCCGGGTTCGATTCCCGGCCATAGCTTTACTTTACCTGCTATGGGTGGTGTAGGGGTATAGCACGCGTCACGGAATGACGAGGACCCGTGTTCGATTCCCGGCCATAGCTTTACTTTTCGGATTTTTCTATGTGTTCTAATTTTCAGTGTCGTTTAGAAATTAGACTTACGTTAGTCCAAAATCTCTGCAGTGATGGTCTGATAATAAAACCATCAACAGACACTCAAATAAAGCCCGTAAACAAGTTTATTTGTTTACACGCCGCGGCCCACAATAAAATATTATTAACCTAATTCATACCGACCTAGAGCTACGTAATCCTATGGCCAAAGCTTTGCCCGTACTATCAAAGATTTAACTGTCCAGGTCCAAATAATACGAGCTTTAAATGCGTGAGGATATGCTTAGACTAGACTTTAGCATAAATATACTAAAGTGTGGATAGTGTCGTAGTGAAGTCCCGACTATTCACATAACTTTAAGTACCTACCTACAATATTTGACGGATTTATAACATTAGGTTTATGGCAAACTAGCTGTTGCCAGCGACTTCGTCTGCAAAGAATTCGTTTATCGCTATCCCGCGGGAACTACGCAATTTTCCGAGATAAAAAGTAGCCTATATGCTATTCCAGACTTTTCTCTATCTATGTGCCGAATTTCGTCCAGATCCGTTGGGCCGTTCTAGCGTGATTGAGTAACAAACAAACATCCATCCATCCATACTTTCGCATTTATAATATTAGTTAGATGTATTATTTCGCGGCGTAGGTACCGTTTTTTAGATGGGTATAATAAATTAATTAGTTATATCTTTTATTTACAGTGCTTTGTATTTAACTTAAAATTAAATGGTATTCATGGACAATATGGTCGCATTTCTTTTATAAATTTCCGTTTTTTAGTGGACATTTAGACGTGCTAGTTGAATACTCGCCTCATGTACTGTTTTATATACTTAGTCTTGTTTTTTTTCGACTAATTTATTTACTGACTTTGTTAGGTTCTTAAAAAACATTGGCAGCATCATTGGCTGATAACAAGATCCATATTTTTAACTTAAGTAAACAATATTATACTAGAGGATATTTATGATCCTCAAATAAATGCGACGATACATTACGACGTTATATTTATTCGTCTTCTTTACGTCCGTCCATCTGTCTATCCCACCTTAAAGGGGCTCAATCCTTTGAACCGGAATAGCCGGTTGAAGTTTTCATAGAAAAATGTGTTATTGTCACACATGAGAGAATTTGACACCTGTTCTAATGGAGGTTTTTATACTGAATTCTTTGATATAAACAATGTATTTTTAAATATTCCAGGAGTTGGTTGGGTTCGTTTGATTGGACATTCCTGATTATCGTCGTATCGTAAATAATAATATGAATTCTAAACTAAGTCATTCTTTGACGCCGTCCACTTTAAACAATATGGAAAATTTTGACAACTACGAGTACTTACCTATCTAATCTAATCTAATCTAACTAATATTATAAATGCGAAAGTATGGATGGATGGATGTTTGTTTGTTACTCAATCACGCCAGAACGGCCCAACGGATCTGGATGAAATTCTGCACATAGATAGAGAAAAGTCTGGAATAGCACATAGGCTACTTTTTATCCCGGAAAATTGAGTAGTTCCCGCGGGATAGCGATAAACGAATTCTTTGCAGACGAAGTCGCTGGCAACAGCTAGTTGTGATATAAAACACAAACAAGGGGTACCTACCTATTCTGTGGATGTAACCCCCTTCTGAAGTTTTTTTGTTTAATTTTGGGATACATTGTACCTAGGTATAGGTTAGGTATACATAAAGTATGTAGCAAAGTAGCTAAAACAGTAATGAACGGTCGGAGACTCGTAAATCTATTTACGATATTTGGCCCTGGCCATAATTTCGCTTGACGCGAACGAGATGAGCCTCTATTGTAAGTTTTCTCACAAAAAAACGTCACGAACGTGTTTATATAAACCTCTCAATTTATGTAGGTACCTATACCATGTTAAAGTTGGCAGCGCTACTTGCGGATCGAATCAGCAACAAACAGCATAGTACATACCTTTTTACCATGCACCTACTAATTTGTCATTTTAACGCAAACGTGATCGAGGCTTATTTTGTGACCGAAAACTTGCACTAAGCGTACATTAAGCATAGGTACTGGCACAGAATATATAATAGTACTAACGTACAGAATGGCCACGCTCCGCCCCGCACCGATTCGAGTTACCCCACCCCTCAAGCGCAGTCTGCCGGAAAGCTGCTGGCAACTAGTAGGGCTCGCGACGCGATGTATGTCGGCCGCACGTCGCAAGTTCGGGAACCTATCCTACCTACTTCATTTTATAAAACATTAGAAAATTAATGCTTTCTGAAATTATCGCGATTAATACATGAAATAACTACAGAATCATTCGCTAAAGTTTGTTGTCGTACATCTATTGTAATTGAAAATAATAATGCTTAAATACACAGACAGACACATTTTAAGTAAGTTTAAATAAATAGATAATGATTAAGTACATTTATTTGCACACATCTAAGCCATATCTTTAGTATATTTATGTCATTGGTAGTACTTATAGTACTAGGTTTTTGCGATAGACAGCCCTGTGTATCTTACGCACACATTGACGCGTGTACAGACGACGTCGTGCCTGTGTTCATTTCAGAACGCGGATTTTGTACGTCGTGGCCGCCGTGTGGTACTGGCCAGCAGGTACAGTGCTCGCTGATGCCATAGTATATACATATCCTGTATGTAATAGTATTAAGTATTTCATGTCTATCTAGAAATTCCATCCGCCACTAATCCTGGACCGAGAAAAGTTCACCACAAATTGCTCTCCTCCGCGTTATATTATTCAAACTGCCATCGACGGCGGTTCGTTACGGACTTAACTTGGCTCTAAATCGTCCTGTCGCTAATCGTTGCATATATATTGGCTTTAATTGCAAAAACATCGCCAGTAATTAGGATTATTTAAGACTTTTCAATATTAATGTCTCACGTTCCACGTTATCTTGCAATAACGGTAATTAGGGCATTTTGGTTACACTCGAACGTCAAGCGGCTGTAGAACCTTCTCGCAGTTCAAATCATAATCACGTGCTGACGTCTACATTATTGGAATCCATGAAATTTAATGAGGAAGGGCTCTAATTATGGTAACGGCTCAATGGTGCGCCTGAACTGTTGGACGTGATTTTGGTATGGATATTTTGTCATTAATACCGGTTTTACAATGTAAATAGCCTTGTTTAAGGGATGTGTGTTAATTGCTAATGTGCGTGCAATAAGATAATAATACTTACAGTAGTATCCATTTTGTCAGCAGTTTCAATGAGCAGCTGTAATTATAGTTTTCAGATACCGTCGATTAACATTCATGACATGAATTGCATATTATATTACCTACCGCAGAAAATGGAACGAGTTTTATATATTACAAGCTTTCGCCCGCAACTGCGTCTGCGGAAATTATACACATATATATACACACATACATACATATATATATATATATATATATACATACATATACATATATATATATATATATTATTATTATTATTCTTTCAATGTATTTTGACCTCGACATTAATGTCGGATTTTTATTTTGGCCACGATACGGGCATACGCCAAGTATCATGGTACCATTGTGTAGTTATGTGTTTGTGTGAATGTGTGTGTTTGTGTGTATGTTGTGTTGGGTGGTTGTGTTTATTATTATTGTAATTATTATTATTTATTGTGTTATTATTACCTTCCTCTTGAATCACTCTATCTATTGAAATAAACCGCATCAAAATCCGTTGCGTACCTACCTATAGTTTTAAAGATCTAAGCATACATAGGGACAGACAGGGACTTTGTTTTATACAATGTAGTGAGACTTGTTTTTCTGCAACATCGTCTACGTAGAATTCGACATGGCCTATCAAGCTGGTCGTAAGTTTGGATCTCAGCCGACCAGTATGATCAGTGATTATTTATTGATCACAATGCCTAAAACGTAAAATGACTTTGTGGGATCCTTGGGGAAGGACAGCAGTAGACGTCTCTCGGCTGATGTGATAATGCTGATGATGATGATAATGACTATGATTATGATGATGATGAAGTTTGTAAGGAATTATTGCTCATGTAACTTGGCCACCATTAATTGCCTCGTCGACGCCTCTAAGTTTAACACCAGTCAGCGAATTGGCAAACTACACTTCCAATAGACCCGAACTCCTACGTGGTCTACTCCGAAGATAGAAATTCAGAGTTCGCTTCATACCGTTCGCTCACACTAATAATGACTAGTAGCAGAGTGAGAGGGACGGATTGATTTGAACTTTATATTTCGAATCTCAGAGTAGCCGTGTTTAAGCCAATATTTCCGTGCAAATCGTTATTACGCAACTAGCTTCTGCCCGCGCCTTAGTCTGCGTAGAATTAGCAATTAACATGTCAATCGCTATCCCGTAGAAACTATGTAATTTTCCGGGATAAAAAGTTCCCTATGTTTTAATCTAGGGTACCAGCTATCTCTGATCCAAATTGTATCCAAATTCGTCCCGTCGTTTCAGCGTGAAGAAGGAACAAACATACACACTCACATCGTCACATCCATCCATCCTCACAAACTTTCGCATTTATAATATTAGTAGGATACATAGTAGGATAGATATGTGCTGACTGCTGAGATGTTTTGTTAATTAGGCAAGGTTTCAAGTTTCAATCATTATTAAGGCACTCATCAATTATGATTATGTGCTCAGTGTATGTAAAAGGGATGTATTCACTTATCACCGTAGAACCCTGTCACATTTAACAGACCATTTTTCATTTAATCTCTAGTCATATGTCACCTTATTGCCATAGGGTTCTACGGAGGCACGTGAATACTGTACGTGGGTGAAAATACTTTGCTACATTGTGAAGTGTTTAGTTTGCTCGTTTGTTTTTCCGATCGTCATGAACACGCTCACCCTAAACGATCCCGTATTATAATGATACCCTCATCCATTATATTTATTAATGATAAGAATTAAAATGATAGATTGACGCGTCGCAGATAGGTTGCCTAGTTTAATTGCGTACGTCGCAAGACTAAAAACTTACACTACAGATATTGTTACGTATTTATAAAAACAAACTGTCCTTTTATTCTCGAAAGTAAAGAATGCCCCAAGCCATGGGTCAAGAGCGTGCAAGCTTTTGTTTTTCCTTTATGAGGACAATAGAACCATCAAAGGTAAAGGAATGAAGGTTCACAAAGATAATATTTAACGCTGGAAAGTAATGCTGTACCAGCCTCGGGCGTGTTACCACAAAAACAAAACGGTTTGTATCGGCCAATTTGCATTTAGGTAAAGGATGTTCGCCGTTCTGTTTTATTTTATCCATAGAACAAGATGTTAGAGGGAAATTGGTTAAACAAAGATCCTGACGAATGAAAATTTCCGCCTATCTTTGAAGTAATAAACAAGTGCGAGTCGGACTCGAGCGCACTGAGGGTTCCGTACAAATTCGCCAAGTTATTATAAAATCCAGTCTTAGCAGAGCCCTGCTCTTAAGCAAAATGTAGGCAGTGTGAGGTCATTTTATATTGGTTATTATATAGACAAACAAATATTAAATAAAAAAAAACTACTTACTAGATCTCGTTCAAACCAATTTTGGGTGGAAGTTTGCATGGTAATGTACATTATATATATTTTTTAGTTTATCATTCTCTTATTTTAGAATTTACTGGGGCGGGGGGACATTTTACTACTTTGGAAGTGTCTCTCGCTCAAACTATTCAGTTTAGAAAAAAATGATGTTATAAACCTCAATATCATTTTTGAAGACCTATCCATACATACCATACACGTATGGGTTTGATGAAAAAAAAATTGAGTTTCAGTTCTAAGTAACTATGGGGAACCCCAAAATTATTTGTTTTTTTTTTCTATTTTTGTATAAAAATCTTAATGCGGTTCACAGAAAAAATACATCTACTTACCAAGTTTCAACAGTATAGTTTTTATAGTTTCGGAAAAAAGTGGCTATGAGGCTATGACATACGGACGGACAGACAGACAGACAGACAGGAAAAATCTATAAGGGTTCCGTTTTTCCATTTGGCTACGGAACCCTAAAAAAATAGCAATAATAGTTAATAATCAAAGTTAATTAGTCTAATTATGACCCACACTGTAATTATGCATGATATGGATGTATTGAATAAATAAATAAATAAGTCGTTAAAAAAAATATCAAGCTTTTTCAAGGTTGCCAGTGACGATAGGCGATAGGCCGATAGCCCTAAAGGTATTTCATATTACAATTAAAGAAAATAAATATTATTCCAGTAACTATTGATACGATACGTAGGTGTTATACTCTATACTTCATTTAATTTAGAATGAGAAACCACAACATCATTATATTGCGGCCCGTGAACTGTAATCTCTTTACAAATTGTACTAGAGTAACATTTGACGACACGCAAATAAAGTGACATTAAAACAATTTTATTTTGCGGCTGCCAAACTATATTGCACTGTACTATTTGCTAGGTAAGAAATAGTTGACCAGACGCAATATAATGTTAATTACATTTGTAATTTGCCATGAGCTTTTCGGTGAAGGAAAACATCGTGAGGAAACCTGCACACATCTGCGAAGAAATTCAATGGTGTGTGTTAAGTTCCCAATCCGCACTGGGCGCGCGTGGGAACTATAGCCCAAACCCTCCAATACACGGAGGAGGCCTTGCCATGAGGCACGCCGAATTACGTGACAATTTAATAAATAAACGACAATAACAACAACATGTACTTACTGAAATTATAGCGAATTCGGAATAAAAAGGCTTAAATAAATAATAATAATAAACAAATAAATATAATGTTGTTGTGGTGTCTCATTCTAAATTAAATGAAGTATATTTTTACCCAAATACGGCAAAGCCAAAGGAGGGTTAAGATTCTACAGATTAAATTTTCATATATAATTTCTCGTATTTTTCATATCATAAGCACCTATATGCAATGCAATATGTCTCGGTTGTCTATCTGCCTCGAACCTGGGACCTCAGCTTCACAGTTAGGTTCTCCAGCGACTAGATATATACTGGTCGGCGGGATAACTTAGTGTTTTAGAAAAGCATTGTGTCATCAATGGAGAAATATACAAAGTGAAGTTAAGAGGCCAACAACACCTAAATTGTTGAAATTGCTATTCTATAAGCAGTTTTTTAAGAAAAAATATTTGATATAAAAAAATGATAAAATTCATCTTTTTAAAGACTATGGCCATACAATGATTACAGCTGAATCGGCTTGATAGAAAATAATTGAAAAGATTGGTCTTAAAATCAACATTAAACGGTACCTACTGTCTTTATTTTTTTGACTTAGGGTCTGCAATTAAAATCACAATTTCAACATATTTAAACCTAAACCACTAACAATTATAATTAAATTACACAAATAATCGTCGCTTTTTATTTCTTATTATTTGTGTTATATTTCTAAGAATACAATCGTGCGACACGCAGCCGGTAGTTCCTTCTCTTCCACTAACAAGCATGTGAATCGCATGGTGTGAAGAGTGGAGCTGTTCAAGGTCATTGGTGGTTATCGGTGTCCTCTAATAAAAAACCTATAAAAACCAGCTCAAACGATCAAGAAGTTGCGAGCAAAAGTTATGTCCTCATTAAGTAGAAAAGTGCATAGTTTATTTGTTTTATACTTCGATATCGCATCGCATTCAATACAATAACAAAGATAACTTGGATCTGATATACTGTTGAAAGCCATAACCTCAACTCTAATAACGCACTTATATCATGTTTGCTATAAGAGAATGTGCTCAATTCAGTACGCATAAAGCTCAAAGTCCTTCGAAGAAATTTCGAATTTTTACGTAGCAGCATTGCAATCGTATTGTTTCGAAGACGTCAAGGGTTGCCAACAAGATACGAGAATGGTTTTAAAATCACAAGTATTATTTTTATACCTAATATTTCAATATTACGTGATTTTCTGCCCACTCAAAATCACCTCGACCTTTCGAAAAGTCGACGTACTTACCTAATATAAAAATAAGTCCCGTGTGTGATAGTAATTATGCCAAAAACATTTTTTTTTGCTATTTAACATTAAATACGGATGATGTATTTCTAAGAATAAAAATTATACAAGAGCAATTGAGAGCCCTGACTATTCCAAATTGATACTTTCTCGATAGACGGATTTACAGACAGACGGACAACGGAGAAGGGTTTTTTGAGGCATGAAATCCCAGAAATCACTAAAGTAAATATGAAACTGAGAATCGAAGCAGATTCTTCATCATTCCGTGATGCGAGCTACGCCCACACACTTATCTCAGCAATTGCGAGTTATGGTCTGAAAATATCATGATTAAGTATAAAAATAATAAGCAATTACAAATTGTATGCATTAATTAAATTTAGAACTAAAATTAGCCGTTTCATATTACTAAACTGATTGGCCGGACAACAGCCTACGTCAACATAATATGATTTAAAAAAAAAAGTACTATAGCGGTGCGAGGCGATGCGTGGTCAAGATAGGAGCGGAACAAATTACTTTGCCCTACAGCGCGCATCAACAAACACCACAAAAATGTTAAAATCGCTGCCTTCTTCCAAATTTATCTATCATTCTTATAAAATGATTTATATTAATTCTAATAAACTTAAAATCAAGTGAAGTGTTTCCCCAAATCAGGTGAGTGTTGCGAACATTTATTATTTTCCGATAAATCATTATAGTTTACAATTCTATTGTAAAATCGCGTTGCATCTTTTTGTGTTCCTGTAACGTCCTGTTCAGATTAAGCAAATCATCTTTGACTTTAATTTCATCTGCTTTGTTGTGCTTACGTTCCGTCTAGGTCTATAATGTCACTACTACCCTCCAATGAAAAATTATTTATTATAAACGTTAACTACTTAATTCTAAACATCTGTTATAGTTTACAAATAAACGCATAAATATGTTAGATTTTAATCTTATAACCATACATAAGCTGCTACGACAGTTTTTACCTCTGTAAACACTATCCACATGTAATTCCAAAAGAAGCGTTGGTAGCCCAGCGGGAAGGCGTGCGACTTTCAGTCGCGGAGGTCGCGGATTCAAACCCCGGCTCATACTTACCAATACCAATGAGTTTTCCAGAACTTATGTATGAAATATCATTTATTAGATATTTACTAATCGCTTTTCGGTGAAGGAAACATCGTGAGGAAACCGGACCAATCCCAATAAGGCTTAGTTACCCTTCTGGGTTGGAAGTTCAGATGGCAGTCGCTTCTGTAAAAACTAGTGCCTACGACAAATGTTGGGATTAGGTTGTCATAGCGGACCCCAGGCTCACTGAGCCGTGGCATATGCCGGGAAACTAGGATGATGATGATGACGATGATGAATTCCAAAAGCGTATAAAAAATTAAAGGCGATTTACTTATCAAATTGAATATACTGGCTAGATTTAATTTTTGTCTTGTTTTGTTTTGTATTATTTTTTATAATGTCAGCCCAGTCTTGTTTTTTTTGCAAGATGCAACGCGTTTTTAAATGTTTTGACGATTCGTTTTTGTAATTGAGACAATGTTTAGGTATACCTTGGATGGTATATTTTGAATAATATTAAAGTTCTCTTCACACGGTTTGTATATAGCTAAAAACTTACGCAGCTACCCTCGTATCTTTTTAAAAAGTTTGAATTCCATGTTTTATTTTGAATTTTTATTTTAATAATCCCTGCCGTCTTGATAAACATAATAATAATAAATAATAATAAAAGATATTTATTCAACAGTTTGCAATTACATTTAGGTATACATGTAAACAATAAAAAGCTACAAACTATTGAAATGGGTTGCAGCTCAGCTTATGCCTGTGCCACCCAGACCTAACAATCTGTTGACAAACAGGCGCTGTTTTTCAGCCGCCCCCATGAACGTTCATCTACGTCTTGTACGTGTACTCACTATCGGATGTATACTAAAGTCAGAATACCGTCTAATTCAAAAAATAACGTACCTAGTTGCACTAATATTTTAGTTCCTACTTGAATTAGTAATAGTTGGAATCATTCATTTCTATACCTACACTGTAAATCACTGTCATAATTTTGGCAAATTAAATTCCGTGATTTTCCTCTGCTGCCATTTCACTTCCTGCCTTGCTATTTGATTATTGCAATTGTGACTGCCACATCAAGGATTACCTATTTAGTTCTCGTGTTCACTTAACCCGCAACCATGATCATCAGACCTAGAATATTTCGTCATTCCGATGTTGCAGTCACAAACTCGAAACCGGAATTTTTATGAACGCCCTAATTTTCGGATTTTCAGGGATTAAGTCTGGGGTTGGAAAACACTGCACTACCACTGCGGCTGCTCTGCTTCCAGTGCCACAGCCATACTACTTCGGAGTCACATCTAACTTCTCCCGTAGTCCAGTCGCCGTGGAAGAGGAAGAGTCCTCGCGTGTGCAGGGAAGTGAACTCGTTCCGGCTTCTGTATTTTAAGACCTGTGTTCATCGTACACATTTCAAAAGTTTCCACGGACGAGATGGGACTTAAACTTGTTCTGTTTAAATTGTTTCAATACGCTCGAAAAATTCATTTTCAAAGGATGTATACATGGCTCGTAAGTTAATTTTACCGCACTAGTGCGATTTTTTTACAGTTTTTTTTTAATTTTCCATTTTAAAAGTTTACAAGCAAAGAGTATTAAATGACAAAAATAACAAATATCGACTTATACGCAGAAAAATGTGTAAATATACAAAACTAAGTAATGAATTTGCAAAATTTATTGTAATTAGTATAAACTGTAATTTAATTACCTCAGATTTTAATGATTTCCACTTTTTATTTGTTCGAAAAAATCGCAGTGCCTGAACGCGTCGAATCTTTGCCTGATAATTTTAGTTAACCTAATTAAAAACAAAACTTACGCATGCGCATTACGGTACACGGACGCGCCATTTTTGTAAAACTTTGCGTTGTTTTGTGTTGTTGATTATAGTGTACAAAAACCAAACAAAATGAGTTCTTCAAGTGATGAAGTCGACAGTAACATGGAATTAACTCCGCCCGATATTTTAAGTTAGGCGCAAATCGCGCAAAATAGTCTTTTGCCATCAAAATCTCGGGAAAGGTATTTATTCTTCAATTTTGTGTTATTAATTTCCTATTTTCTCACAAATGTATTGAAAAACGTCGTATGATACACGGTTGGCAAGGTTTTACAAATTCGTGACGATGAAAACCCTCGCCTCACGGCTCGGGTTTATCAACTAGTCAGCTCATTTGTAAAACCTTACTTACCAACCTTGTATCACAAATAACTAAAATCTGTTATAATGTATATTTAGATTTAAATCCATATCTTCACCTTATTTCTAAATTCCACCAAGTGACGCTAAACGTAGTTCAATCGCTCTTTGAAGTATGTAGCTTGTAGTTGAAGGATTAAAAAAATGGCGTAGAGATCATTGGTGTACCTAGAGAAGATGAAGAACGCGAGTTTCGGTGAAACGGATTACCTTAGAATTTACGCCTCACATCTGAGAAATTATTGAAAAGAAACAACCTGCGTGGGAAGTGACGTCGCCGCTAAAAATATGAGAAACTGTACGCGTTCCTTTGAAAATTTATGTTAAACTATCTTGTGAAACAAGAAGCTTTATAAAAAAAAAAAAGTTATAAAGTTTCTTCATCTTTAGTTACATATTAAATTGAAAGAAGTTGAAAAAAAACTTTCATCACAATATTTCCTGCCAGTTACTCGAGCCTTTTTTTCTTCGTTTCCATGTTTTGTGCCAGTTACAACTGAGGAATATCCATATTTTTTTAACTACATAAACAGAAGATCATTAATATCTTTAGACAGCCCTAGCTAAAGAGTAAGGCACGACTCGCATACAGTCAATGGAAAGACACAACTCACTTTGTTTACCATCTGCGGATGTATCTGGATGCAATTGAAATTGAATCGAGCGACATTCAATATCAGGGTTAGAATATTTTATTTTCTGTAAAATGATATAGTGCCCTCAGCCCCTTAAACTGGCCTCACTTTGTTTAAATATACTCGATTTTCAAAGTTCGTTTCGTGGCGTTCCTTTGACACTAACAGTCATTAATTTGAGTGAGATGGACGGGTGATTCGGATTTCGGTAGTCTTCCAGTTTATTGTTTTTTATTTGGTCTGACTTTAATTAATGTTAAAAAGGTTCAAATTGCGGTAAAAAGTTGATAACAAATTATGGCAATGCATTTTGAGAACAGTGTTTTTTTTTAATTTCCTTAAGCATCACGGTCACGGGCGGACGGGTGATGGTCAAATACATCAAATTTAAAATGTAATTGGCCAAAGTACAAAAACTATACAATTTATTAAATGTATATTATTATAATAGTTCAGAATACTATGTATACAATGCGTTTTTCGGTAAAATTATTAGCTAGATGAAAAATTTTGATTGCAATCTATAGGTTGATTTAGAGCAGGTTACGTTTGTTTTATATAACAATCCTGTTAAGTTGTCATTTTCTGAGAAAATTGCGTTATATAATTTAAACCAAGCTCTATTTTTCCTCATTATGCATCTCAAACTTTATGCATTTTAATGCGTACCCTAAGGATAGTAATTTTAGATGTCCTCATAGTGATACATTATTAAGGCGCCCCAATAAATTCCATAGCAACTCAACAAAAGCTATTTAAGCAGACCTTTGCTTAAATATATTTAAACTGCCTTCTTGTACTTAGTTCAAAAACACCTGAAACTACGCTAAAGGGCGTCACAATTTCACAAAAAAATATCACACGTGAAAATAAATCTCTATCATTTCTAAGGAAAGCGATGTCAAAATAATTGGGTAATGCGTCACGTACGCATTAGGAGAGCAAACACTCCACTCCATATTTGCCGAGGCCAGCGGTTAATAGAAACGAGATCGTCAGGTGTGCTGACTCACGGTCAGTGATTAAACACCACAGAGACAAACCATCGGGTACTATCGAACAATATGATTCCTGGGCCCTATTTTATAAAGCTACAAATTACAATTTATAAGCGGGGAAGCTTCTTTCTGACCCTGTTAGATAAAGACTTCCGCTTGTAAATTGTATTTTATAAAATACGGCCCTGACCGTTCAGAACGTTCTCACAGTAAACGTCCCATGATTTTTCTTGACAATTCAATGTCACTTCACTGTGACATTTACCGTGAGAGGGTTTCAGTGCCACAGTGGGTCAGGTCTGGCATTTGGTGTTTGATAATACACATTAAAATACAATAAAATTTGAAATGCGTAGTAATGCGTAATGGTTCAAAATATATAAATCAATTATCTTAGAAAATGCCAAGTTAACCGGATTTTTATAAAATAAATCTAATGAAACCTAAATTGTTTAAGTAGCTAATAGTGTCACCCTAAAGTACATTATCATATTTTGAGCCATTGTGTATTTATTTTGATCCATTTCATCTTAAACTAAGTACCTATGTATTGTAACTGCACCGCACCCCGAAGCATCACATACTTAATAATGATAAATGCACTACCGGTTTCTAATAACTCATTAAAGCGTTCAAAAACTTCTTGTAAGCTAAAATGGAACTAATTGTCAGCTTTGATGATAGTAGGCACTTATACTTCATTTAATTTAGAATGAGAAACCACAATAGCATTATATTGCGTCTGGTCAATTATTTCTTACCTAGCCAATAGTACAGTGCAATAGTTTGGCAGCCGCAAAATAAAATTGTTTTAATGTCACTTTATTTGCGTGTCGTCAAATGTTACTCTAGTACAAATCGTTAAGAGATTACAGTTCATGAACCGCAATATAATGTTGTTGTGGTTTCTCATCCTAAATTAAATGAAGTATAGGCGAGGGTACCACGCTCCACTACCATGGCTCTTCATTACCATGAACGCGGTTGCGTGAGCTCTGTCTCTGTGTGGTATTAACTTGTGTGTTGTCTTTTGTCACCTATTTTATACAGGTTTGTTGGTCAGCCACAATCGTCTATGAAATTAATAACGTTTAAGGGTTTTGCCACGGTGTGGAGAAAATGTAGGGTCCGAGAAACGGATACTTACATTAGGAATAGGGTTCGAGTTACAATCGACCGAATTGAAAGGTTTGCGTCCAATAGTATAACTCCAATACTTATTGTTATTAAGTAGTGGTTACCTATTCGAAAAGTTAGAATGTCTTTGCACGTCTTAAATAGGATTATGAAATTTTAATTTTTACTGGACTATTATTTGAATTCGAGTTTTTTATGCTGCCTGTATTTTTCGTTAATGGTACTATAGGTACATCTTAAGTCAATCCGGCTACTGGAAATGGTTTTTAATTTTCGCATAAAAGCTCGTAAAAACTGACAGATATCAGGTCGACTTAGCTAAAACTCACACTGACAGACATCTATAGACAAAACACATTTCAATTTCAAAAGTTATGCAAGTTGTCACTCGAGTCGAGAAATAAGTAAGTAAGTAGGTAGCAGTGGCGTGGCGTTAAGTATATCAGAAGGCAAGCCGAAGGGAACTTAACTAGCCTTTTCCTCTAATTCTGCCTTTTAACCTTTTTCACATAATTTGCTGTACTTCAATAGATACTAATTAACCTTAGTGCGTCGACAAGATGGGTAAACAAGTTTTTATTATAAATTAAAATAAATTGTAATCTTAAATCTAATTATAGCTAGGTAATACTAAAATGTACCTGTAACAAAATGAACCTAACTAAATAGTTATTCAGTTCGCCTAACCAATCCAGTCCAGTGCTTATGTAAAGACATAAGCACTGGATTGGACTAGTGTTAAAAAATTAAGTAGATAAGGTTATTAAAAAAAAAACCTTATTGTTCCCTAGCACGTTTCACGCTCACATGCCCGTCTCGACACTCGGATGACCGTCTCTTGCGGCTTGTCTGCTCTTCTGGTAGGTCAGCCCAAGAAGTGAAGAAGTGAAGTGTTATGGAGACGCGTCTCCATAACACTTCCCTGGTTGAACGCTGATAAGGCGTCCTCGCCGATCCGAGAAAACATGCGCCATTGAAAATCCAAGCGCGCGTTTTCAACACTGCCTGCCTTTATTATGAGGTCGTCGAGGCTCTGGACGGACACACGAGGTATGCCTTCTCGGATGGAACTCTTCCAACGTCGTATCCACCTTCGTTTCTTCATCCACAGTTTCGACGTCGATATTTTCGTCGGTGTCGGTGTCGGTGTCGGTGTCGGTGTCGCTGTTAGTAAACCTGGAGTCCCGAGATGTCGACGGCGCCACTGGAGTGTTTGTATGGCCTACATTAGTTTCTTGCGGGTCAGTCGATAAATCCAAAAGTGTATGAAATAACATCATAAACACTGATTCTAGTGCAGATAGTTTGTACCTCGGTATGGATACCAAGTCTTTGGCCTCTTCACAATTTCATTTGCAAGACATTGTTAATTAATTGTGTTGGTATTTTTGAAATTGATGAATATGAAAGAATAATGAAGATTGGCGAAAACGATGCGGAGTGGCAGGCAAATGTGGGTTGCCAACCATCATTCCTGCTTATAACCAAATTTCCTAATTTCATAACAATTATACCTTAATAATAAATGAGTAAACACCTGTTTGAGGTTTTTTGGAAATTCAACCCCTATCTAAAAGGGCGATATGTGGTGACAAAGTCTAAAAATCAACATGGGTATTGTTTGTAGGTTTATCGGGTCGCTGATTACGAAAACAACAACACACATACCTACCTGACACACACACACACACACATATATAACTTTCTTAAAAATGATTCGCATGCTCCAAAGATCCGAGACCCATTATGCCTTGCAGAAAAGAAAGCGAAAGATCTTTGCACCTCGCCACAATACAGCAGCTTCTCCCTTCAATAGTAAGCCGAGACCTCGAAGCGCGTTCTTATCGGTGAAATTAAACTTCTCTCTGTAACATATAACTTCCTTAAAAATGCTTCGCATGCTCTAAAGGTACGAGAACCATTATACCTTGCAGAAAAGAAGGTGAAAGATCTTTGCACCTCGCCACGATACAGCAGCCTCTTCCTCCAATAGTAAGCCGAGACCTCGAAGCGCGTTCTCATCGGTGAAATTAAACGTCTCTTTGTAACATAAATAACTTGTCTTAAAAATGCTTCCCATGCTCCAAGGGTGCGAGAACCATTATACCTTGCAGAAAAGAAGGCAAAAAATCTTTGCATCTCGCCACAATACAGCACCCTCTTCCTTCAATAGTAAGCAGAGACCTCGAAGCGCGTTCACATCGGTGAAATTAAACGTCTCGTTGTAACGTATAATTTGTCTTACAAATGCTTCGCATGCTCCGGAGGTGCGAGAACCATTAAACCTCGCAGAACAGATCCACCGTATGGCGTTGATGTTGGAAAATTCTCATCAGTTTTATATGCCAACAGCAAGTTCGTCATCCTCTCCCCAACGATAGGTTTCAAAGGACGGCACTTTCAAGCAGACATTTTCAAATCTTCAAGCCACAACACAAGCAAGTGTAGCATTGATTTTAAAACAAGCGGACTTGCATGCGATTGATTGGCAGATGTGGGGCAGATGTACGTGTGCGGTGCCTTGCCTTAACCAAGTAACTACAAGCTTCGCTTTAATTCTATTCCTCTCAGTAATTATTTTTTTGATTGCCGTCTTTTAATGCATTAGTCAGAGAGCTTGGCGGTGATATTTATGAAGGCTTCATGCGTTTCGTTTTAATTTTCTGTAGGCGGTCAGAACTCAGTCGCTGAGGTCCGTTCCTAGATTGCGTAGCCTTTCATAACTACGTTGATTATCAAAATTTGGCGGTATGTGAGTGAGTCTCCTGCTTGGTATCATGCACCATAATTTCTCTGTCACCCATTGTAAATAGGAGGTGTGCAATACGAGAATCGAGTGGCGGTTTATACGCCATCAACAATTTCGCCATCCTCTCACCAACGATAGGTTTCAAAGGACCGTTGCAAGCAGACATTTTCAAATCTTCTAGTCACAACACAAACTTGCGAATGCAGCATTGGTTTTTAACAAATGGACTTGCGTATCTACTTAACTAATAATTCATTAAAGTAGTTCATTTTTAATATCTTCATAGAATAATGAACCAACAGATAGAAATATTCCTAAAAAAAAAACAACTAATTTCCATATACTACAGATTGTAAAATGTCAAAAGTCGGGTAGATAACCCACCTAAAGTTTTATTTTAATAAGTTTTAGTTTAAGTTCAAAATGGCCATTCGCGGCAAATCAAGCTCAGATAAGTTCATAATATCATAATTATCATAATCATATCATTTATTTAAAATAAATTAAGTTTAAACTTACAGTTTAGGTTTCTATTACTTAAATCCTACTAGGTATGCTATAATATTGACTTTACATGTAAATTAGTGTAAAGGAGTGTAATGTAGGTAGATAATGGAAGGTAGAATTTTAAGTCAAATATCAGTTTTGGAATGAGTATACTACGTCGATATCAAAAGCTGTTTTTTTTCTTGTTATCCTAAACTCTGTCCTCCTGAAACTTTCCTGGACATTTTACTCACACTTAAGTACTTACTTGGTTTTAAGAAATAAAAAAAACATAATTCTAATATAGTTTAAATTGTTTTATTCAGTGTAAAGAATAAAGGTAAACAAAACTTGTTAAAAAACTTCAAGCTGTGCGCAAACACTGGGGGCAATTTTTCAATTCATTATTTTTCTTATGGCTGTCTCTTGGCAGGCCCTCAATCTTCTCTTCCAGCAAATTTATGTATTCCTTATCTTCCTTTATACTTCTTCTTGATTATCTTATCAAAATTTGGCGGTATGTGAGTCTCCTGCTTGGTATCATGTACCATAATTTCTCTGTCACCCATTGTAAATATGAGGTGTGCAATACGAGAATCGAGTGGCGGTTTATACGCCAACAACAATTTCGCCATCCTCTCACCAACGGTAGGTTTGGAAGGACCGCACTTGCAACAAGACGACATTTTAAAATCACAACACAAACTCGCGAATGCAACGTTGGGTTTAAACAAACTGACTTGCGAACGCAATGAGGAGTAGCTGCCGTGATTCTGGCTTTTAAGTGTGTGTGTCACTTGATTGCATTTTAATGATTTATTAATGTTTAAGTACCCTCCTACGTTGCTATATTAGCCAATTTACATATTTAATTATAAACGAAGTTAATAAACGCGTTAATAATTTCTTAACGAAATACTAGTAAGTTCATTAATTTGTTTTTAATTTTGTAAAATAATGAACCAATAGACAATTTTTTTAATCCTACATTAATATCCATAGACAGTAAATGCCAAGTCGGGTTGATAACCCACTTAAATACAAGTTTCAGTTTAAGTTCAAAATGGATATTCGCGGCAAATCAAGGTCAGATGTTAAAGTTTAATAGTTATTTTAAGTGTACACCTACATTAAATTCGACTACGTTATAACATACATATTTATAGTTGTTGTAAATAAGTGTAAAGGAATTTAATGTAGGTAGATATTATTATAACATGGGTGGCAGCTAAAATTAAATCAAAGGTTAGTTTTGGAATATAAGTGTTGAAATACCATTTTATATTTAATATATTATTTATTCAGCCACAACTTAAAACACGACATACATGACAACCAAACCAATCATAGACAATATTAGCTAAGCTACCATACAAAGAGGTGCTACATCACTATATTCTAACACACCTCCTTGATTTAGCATCTCTTTTAAACACTTAAATCAATTCACAGTAATTGTCAATAAAAACATAAATAGCTACAGTCATAACAATCCATTTACTACCCAAAAATATCTTCAATATTCTTTAATACCTAATAACTCTCTAAATCTTCGAAACTTCACTTTACCTAATGCTTTTGTCAATATATCTGAAACCTGATCTTCAGTCGATATTTTCTTAACATTTATTAACCCTTTCTTTTCATAATCATACACAAAATGATAGCTTATATCAATGTGCTTAGAATTCTTAGAGAATTTCCCGTGTTTAGCTAAACCAATCGCGTCTGTATTATCTTCATAAATATTAACACTGTCTTATATTTTAACATCTAAATCACACAAAATTCCTCTTATCGGCAACACCTCCTCAACACAGTCATATTTCTTCATCTACAATATCCCACGTCTCATTCTTTTTTCTTCCATTTTACTGATTCAGAACTATTTATTGCCGCTTCGTAGTTTTCTTGTACATTTTCATCACACATGTTTACATAAATTACGTAGTCTTTAAATTTCTCTGGTACTTTTCTTGTTCTTTGTGGTCTTCCATGTTCAATCACTTCTCTCTGCGCTTCAGATTCACCTGAGTCTCGCATATCATCAGCGTCTTCAAATACTTCATCATTATCATCTTCATTATTTACAATCAGTCTAGCAGTCTCTTCTATAAACGATACATGTCTTGTTTCAGTCACTTTATTCTCCACTAATACTTTATATCCTGTACCTGTATAACCCACTAAAATACCTTTAACACCTTTTGGATTTAGTTTTGACGTTCTTTTTGCTTCAGGAATTCTCACAATAACCTTACTTCCAATGATTCTCATTTTGGATACATCTGGCTGTCTTCCAGTAAATATTTCATAAGGCGTTTTCTTTATCTCTGTATTTGTTAACAATCTATTTCCTATATACACTGCAGTCTCCACTAAAATAGGCCAATATTTTTTATGTACCTTCGCTTCCGAAATTAGGCACCTCGCTCTATCCATTACGCTTCTGTTAAATCTCTCTGCAACGCCGTTCAATTCGTGCGTAAACGCAGGACTCGGATTTATATATATCCCTTTATTTTTCGCCAATCTGTAAAAATCTTTATTTATATATTCTCCTCCTCTGTCACATCGTAGTTCCTTTATTCTCTTCCCTGTCATGTTTTCAACGAAATTCATATATGCTTCAAAACACTCTGACACTTCACTCTTATGTTTAATACAATACACTTTCGCAATCCTACTAAAATCATCAATAAAATAAACAAAATAACGTTCACCTTCAACACCTGTAGGATTCAACGGTCCATTCACATCTGTATGCACTATCTCTAAAATATCATTTGCACGTCGTCGATTATTTTCAAAAGGTAAATTATACATTTTATTCGTTAAACAAATCTCACACTGTATGAAATCATTATCAATCCTCTCTGGTAAACCATGTAATACTTTCTGTTGGCACATTTTATTTAAATTCATAAAATTAGTATGTCCAAGAATTCTATGCCACTTTTCTTTTTCAGTCATTTTATTATATGTGTATGATTTTACAACCGTATTACCTACTTTTCCATTCAATATAAACAACTTATTTTTCCTCTCACCGATAGCTAACAACTCATTACTAGACCCATTATAAATCTTAGCTCCATTATTATCGAAGATACACTCAATAAGTTTCGTTTCATACTCGGTACATAATATACATTTCTAATCGTTGTCTTCACCCATTTACCGTTTACATAAAAGTACATTAAAATATTTCCCATCTTATTAGCTTTTAATGAAAAACCATCTCCTACTTTAATATCAACCGGGTTTTCTAAATTTCTACACTCTATAAAATAGTCATCACTGTTTACTATATGGTCAGAACATCCACTATCTAATAACCATGTCAAATTCTCTTTATTAGAATAATCTTCACTCACCGGATCTCTCGCAGAAGTCATCACCTCGACATTAAAAAACTCTTCTCCTGTCGTATCATCCTGGGGTGTATAATTTTCTCCTGAAAAACCTGAAAAATTACCTCTATCTCTGGTCATCATTCTCATATTTCCTCTAGTTCCTCTATAATTCTGTCCTCTCCAGTTGTAATTTCTTGTCATATTACTATTTCCTCTAAAATTGTAGTTTCCTCGCCATCTTGGCATATTTCGATCCTTTTCTTCATTCTTTGGACAATCTCTTTGGTAATGACCGGGCTCATTACATCCATAGCATCTCATTCTCCATTCTGACGTTCTCTTCTGAGTATTAAAAGTTTCCATTCCTTTAGTCTCATTTTCCTCCTTTTTCTTATAGTTCAATAACAGCTTTGACTTAACATATTCAACCGACTTATCTTTCGCTGGCAATGCATCAACAATATCTACTAAATGCGTGTAACTTTCTGGTAAGCATAACAATAAATAATTCAATTTGTCATCTTCAGTCATCTCTTCTCCAGTATTTTTTAATTCGTTCACATTCTTTTCAAATTCATTCAAAAATTCTACCGGGTTATCTCCATCCGCCATTTTCAATTTCAATAATTTTCGTTTACACAACAACTTATTTGCGGTCGACTGTACTTGATATATTGTATCAAATTTTTTGATAATTTTCCATGCAGTCGTTTCCGATATAATTATTTCTAGTTGACTGTCCGTGACACTCGTGACAATATAATTCTTAGCCTTCAAATCCATTTTTATCCAATCATTTTCCTTAATACTTTCCGGTCTTATCGCATTTGCTATTACCTCGTAACATCCCTTCATTTCCAATAGTAATTTCAGTCTAAATCTCCATTTATCGTAATTATTTCCGTCAAATATTTTCATAGAACAATCTTCCGTTACATTCGCCATACTTCAAAAATATCTTCTCGCCTTATTTCTTTAAACTAAATTATTCCGCCGTCAGTCTTACAGTCTTCGGTCCATTTTATTTTTCAACGTTCTCAACGCTCCAACGATCTGCTACCATGTTGAAATACCATTTTATATTTAATATATTATTTATTCAGCCACAACTTAAAACACGACATACATGACAACCAAACCAATCATAGACAATATTAGCTAAGCTACCATACAAAGAGGTGCTACATCACTATATTCTAACAATAAGTACTGTCAAATATTTCGATTGCTGTTGTTTTTTATTGATCCCGTCCCGAAATCCCGTTCTCATGAAGCTTTCGGTTACTAACTATTATTTTGTTAGTTGAAATTACTATTTTGTAACTCACCTTCTGGACCCCAAGATAGAGGCCTAGCTTAGTTTGGGGTTCGCCAGATAATTTCTTTGACTGTTTTCTTTTCATAATTATTTATATTAGGTATGACTTGATTAATAATTCTGTAAATCTTTGTTTGTCAATAAACCGTTTTTACTTTACTTTACTTTCCTGGACAACACAGTTTTTACGCTCGCCTGGTTTTGCAAAAAAAAAGGATTCAAAAATAATTCCATTAACTTATTAAAAATTATTTTGTTCAGTGTTGTTTGAGTAAAGCAAAAAGGATTGTGAAAAAATATGTATACCTACATATATACTGAAGAGCAAAAATAAGAGGTCACTTTTCAAAATTTTTAAAAACATTTTGCAAAAGGAAATTTAAGCATCCTTCATTGAAGTCGCTCCTGCTGCACCAACCTCAGAGATCGCCATAAGCACAGCCGCAACAAAATAAATATTCTATTCTATTCTAAAAATTGGACAGACTGCTTGACCTTGCTATTGGTTAATTCATCTACGGTAACTTTGTATTTAAAAACTGGTGTAATAGCAGCACCATACCAATAATCATTTGTCACCGCGTAGGTACGCAAGTCAACTCCAATCAAATTCTACAAGTCTCAACGCAGCAATCGCGAAACTGTGCGTCTTTCACACTTTGTTAAACTGTCATTATTTTGTCAACATGTCCGTCCTACGGAAATTCTTCAATTTGTCTGTTAATTCCTGGCTAAGAGCTTTCATTTGGCTGCGAGACCGGTGCGTAGTCCGAACGCCCTTTGATATACTCAGACAAATATTCTCGGCCAAGCAGGGCGTCGAACGTTCAGAGACGTTCATTATACGTCTACGAGCTCTAATTGCTACCCTTCCCTACGCTATCGATGAAGCTCAGCAGGTGGATATGGTATACGGGTTGCTGGATTGTCGGATTCGCAATCTAGTGCCCCGCAACACCGTGGTGGATCTCGACGATCTCATCGAAAAAGCTAAAGGCGTCGAAGATGCGCTAATCTTGCGCGCTGATGCCGTCGCTTTGCGAGATGTGGGTGGTGTAGAAATGATCAGGGTACGTCCACGGACGCAACGTCGAAGTTGTCATCTGAAGTGATTGATCATAACTTAAAAGCGTTTGGTGTATTATTGTCAACTAGCGACCCGCCCCGGCTTCGCACGGTATATTATGCATGTATTATACATATATAAACCTTCCTCTTGATTCACTCTTATCTATTAAAAAAAACCGCATCAAAATCCGTTGCGTAGTTTTAAAGATTTAAGCATACATAGGGACATAGGGATATAGGGACATAGGGACAGAGAAAGCGACTTTGTTTTATATTATGTAGTGATGTCGACGCGCGACTTACTCGTAGTCGTAGATCAAGCGTCAATACACCTGAAGCTGTGTAATACCTACAAGCAAAAGCGTCAACTTATGATTGTCTCTCGAGCTCGATTGTTATTTCTGACCAAAATCTAAGGCTAGAGAGATGCAGGATGCGTAGGAGTTGTGTGTTACTAAGTAGTTTCTTACTTAGGTTAAGTATGTTATTAATTTTAAGCATCTAATGTGAAACTATTTTAACTGAAAACACGATTATATTATTGATGAAAGATATTGTGCGTCTTTTTTAACCTATTGTAGCCCACTGTCAGGCTAAGGCCTCTCCTTTAACATCCACAACTCCCGGTCCGGCGCAAACAGCGCAGTGTCAGGCCATCTTCTTGATCTGCCACGTTGCCGCTGCCAGTCCAAGTTAATAACTCTTCAACTTCCTAGTATGTGAGCTCTTATAATGCCATTCGGGTTTGTCATGATGTCTCCCTCACTCAGCTGATTCAAGTAACCCATAAGAGTGAGAGACGATAGCGAAGAGCTCACTGACTGTACCTACTATGGATAGGTGTAGGTAAATAGCATCAAAAACGGTATCATAAATTATTCGTCTTGTTCGTCATTCGTTAATTTTTTTTTATTTCACCTCGTGCTCTATTCGTCACTGTCAATAAACTAACTTCTCATAGAAGCTAACAATTTGACGCGATAGCGTTCAAGACATTTGTCATGACAAAAATACCCAAGTCGCTATCGCTAAGCTTATAAGATTTGAAGAGTTCCTTCAGTTTCTCCAAGATCTCGTCATCAAGAGTTAGGTGCCTAATCAGTTGGAATTTTTTTATTGCGAAATGGTATGCAAACTACACAAAATTAAGTAAGTACGTGATTACTAATTACTATAAATTAACTTGTTGTACTTAATAATCAATTAACTTCATTATAATTGAATTATGGTACCTAATGAAGTCATTAATTAGTTAAAATATTATCTATTACAAAAGGGAAAAATGTTTTTCCTATCCTGTCGATGACGTTAAATAAATTGTTGTTATCCACTAAAGAGTAGGTATTCTTATTCGTTTTAAGTTAAAAACTGTTACATACATACATACAGCCACGCCTCTTTCCCATAGGGGTAGACAGAGACTACTTTGTTCCAAAAACTGTTACGTTATGATAAAGCTTAAATATGTTTTGTCTGTGTCTGACCAATGCAAATTTCAATGTAACAGATGAAAGTATAATAAAGTAGGTAACCAGCGTTTATAAAGCGTTTATTAGGTACTAAAGAAAACGGAGCACAACAGATATAATACAAGAAAATAAACAATATCCCACAAGCCTGCTGCTCCCCGTGGGGGAAAAGAACCACAATCTTTCAGCTAACATCAAGAAAATACTATCTACAGTAAAAAATAATAAAACAAATGCAACTAACTCTTAAAATCGGAACTTCGAATGTTAAGATCTCTGGAAAAGAAAAATAAATCCAATTTATATCTGAAATTGTAGTGTATTTCGGATGATTTTAATAAAACTCCAAATTAATCGTGCGAGTTTATTTCAACAACCAACTGACAGGCTTCAAACTACCCTCTAGTTGCTTTATATTATCTCTACCCTACATACATGTATATGTACTACATATTATATTGTGACAATAGAAAGAAAGAAAGAAGTATTTATTCGTAAACACATGAGAACAATACGACGAAATGGGCCCATAATGCTGGCCTTACACAGCCACAATAGCGATAATAGTAAGGTATTAAAAAAAATCAAATAAGTACTTGTAATTTAATATTAAATGGATCGGAAATTGCAGTTATACATACAGGCAGGTATACATTGTCATTTTCCTTTCTGGAATTCTTAATTTCGTATTTTCGAAAAAAAAAAGAAAAATGTCTTTATTGCGGTTATGGGTAATAAGGTTGTTAAAGAGCTATGTACATAGATAGGCGCCATATCCTGCCTGCTAGAGGCGTACAATATTCCTGCACACTATTTCCAACATAAAAGATTAATTAAAATTGAATTGGCATTACATGGCATGGCAATAATTCCATTGGGATGCATGATAAAGTATGTCGAATCTACTCAAATTTATCAGATCGCTGGTTCCAACACTCTCACCACCTTACTATAAAAAATACAATGAAACATAATAAATTAAAATATGGTGACACAAAAAACATAAAATATCATTCAATTGCTATCGTTTTATAAAACACAACTATAAATATACTTAACAAAAATTACACTAAACAAAATTATATACATGCAAAACAAAGATAACAAAACTACAGAATATAAAACAAATCTTATTTCAATAGTAAGCTGAGACTTCGAAGCGCGTTCTCATCGCTGACATTAAACGTATAATTCGGTTTATGAATACTTTCGTATGTTCCGGGGGTGCATCGCAATATCGCGAAGCAGAGGGCTTACCATGACGTCTTAATGCGATTCAGTTTAGGTTTGTTCGCTGTCAGATCCATACTAAAGGTGACAGCTAAAACTTGAACAGAGTCGGAATTAGGACGTCATGGTAAGGCTCCAGAACACGGAGAATCCACCGTATGGCGTTGATGTTAGTAAATTCTCATCAGTTTTATATGCCTACAGTAACTACGCCATTCTCTCCCCAATGGTAGGTTTCAAGGGAAGCCGACATTTTAAAATCTTTAAGTCACAACACAAACTTTGCGAATTCAACTTTCCAATATGTAGATATGCAACCTGGACTCAGCTAATAAATTCATTTCATTTCATTTCAAATAATTTCAGACAAAACTTAGATATAAATACATTAATATGGACAAGTAAACAAATAATACCTAATAGACAGATAAGTACAACAACCAGAGACACCAGAAAGCAGAGACAACACCACAAATAATCATAATCACACTAAACTCATAAAAGAAAAGAAAAAGAAGAAAGTAACAGTCTCGGCGGTGTTATACAATGTTTTAAAATGTTTTAGACGAAGTGGTCTTGGGTTGATGGAGCATTGTCGTCTTGCGTGTTCACTATCGTCGCAGCCAAAGGGTTTTCAGCCCACTTTGTGTAATAAATACAAACTACAAAGTAAATGGTTAACCACTACGCCAGAAAAATAACGCTTGTCACATAGACACGCAAGTGACAATTTTCTTACACGATTGCCTATTAAACCAAACCTAGTTTAAGGAATTTCTTGGTTACTTCAGGTTGTATAAACACCAATGTTAGCTATAAAGTCTTTCCCTAATCGAGACCTACCCTTTAACTGGTAGTAGTAGCAAATTAGTATACTTATATCTAAGTATTTCATATTTAAGCACACTCAAAACATCTGGTGAGGGTAGCCGTAGGTACGTGAGTACGGCCACAGAGAACGGCTGCTTTCAAGTTAAACGGTATTACTCATGTCGAAATTACTTAACCTAAACTTAAAGTCCGATTTTAACACTCGAGAAGTGGTGCTCGTTGCAATTACTGGGTGCCAGGTATGGAATGATGGCATCCACTGCCGCTGCCACGCTCGTCGTTAGCAGCGACAGCAGAGGGTCTTCACTGAAAACCAACATTTCTTTCATTATAGGCCAATTTATGTCAATTTTATGTAGCTTTTAATGTGTTTTTGTTTTTTAATTACTGTGATTGTCATAAATAAACTTTTTCTTTCTTTCTATATGTATAATGGCCTCACAATCTTTCGACCGTCCTGTAGCATTGGCTACTTGTTTTAACTTTGAATCTATGTTATTTTAACAATGAAATACAAAAATTATGTACTGAACAACACAGTCAGTAGGTACATAGATATTACAAAAATAAAATATAAGGTGGGTAGTATATAGACGGTCTAAATCATCATCATCATCATCATCATCTCCAGCCCATATACGTCCCACTGCTAGGCACCGGCCTCTTCTCAGAATGAGAGGGCTTTGGCTATAGTTCCCACGCAGGCCCAGTGCGGATTGGGAACTTCACACACATCACTGAATTGCTTCGCAGTTGTGTGCAGGTTTCCTCACGATGTTTTCTAAATAAATAAATAAAGTAAATTGAGTTTATTGATGTGATGAGATTTAAGTACGCATGTAAAACCTTAAAACCACTAACTCAGAAGACACAGACTCAAAATATGCTATATTTACCTAATCCTGCGCAGACGAAGTCGCGGGTAACAACTATAGTTACGTATAATATTAGTTGGATGTTAATGCCTACGTGTCCATTTTTTTTATAGATACTCTCAGTCCCAATAAGGATATCAGTAACTATACTAAGACTTCACTTGGTCAACTCAACACGCGATAAAACATCGAAATGGTATAGGTATCACGCACGACACACTCGAATGAAAACTAGATAATATTCACGATTGGAAATAAAACAAGTGCGTTCACATCCATTGCAAGAATGACGAAGACATCTTATACTACCCACCACCTCCTGATCATAATCTATTTGCATCTACCCGATAAGTATAAATACTTAAGTATAAAAGGTAGTATAGTATACCAAGTTTCACAAAATAAATTTAGGATATTTGACAAAATCTTAGGTTAGCCGGTCTGAACACCACTGCAAAGTTTCGTACTCTAATTAAAACGCAAGAAAAGTGTGATTGGGTAATTGTGAATTAGAACATCGATATTAATACTAGATTTTAAATAATAATAATAAGCCCTATACTTCATTTAATTTAGGATGAGAAACCACAACAACATTATATTGCGGTTCGTGAACTGTAATCTCTTAACAATTTGTACTAGAGTAACAATTGACGACACGCAAATAAAGTGACATTAAAACAATTTTATTTTGCGGCTGCCAAACGATTGCACTGTACTATTTGCTAAGTAAGAAATAGTTGACCAGACGCAATATAATGCTATTATGGTTTCTCATTCTAAATTAAATGAAGTATAGTATAATCAAAGTATCAAATCACTACCTATTGGTCAATTCTTCTATAGTCTCCTATAAGTAACTTAAAAGCTAGACCCTTTGGCTTTCTACATGGTCGGGACCAACCGCCGACCATCGTGTCCTTGGTCGGGATGATTTAAAAATGGATAGTGTAGAAATCGGTTGATCTGACCGATATTTGGTCAGGGGGGCAACTCCGAAATTCGATTTTCGAAGTTCGTATCACACCGTCCCTCTCACTCTCAAATTAATAACTATTAGTGAGAGTGGAACGGCACGAAACGAACTTCGAAAATTGGATTTCGGAGTATAAGGCCAGTACATAATACAATTGTCACGTTGGTGAATTAGGGCTCAAAAGTAGCAACTAGGTAAGCTACCTCACTACCTCGCTAATAATAGTAATCATTCGGTACCTACCTACTTCAAGTCTTCATTTCTTGGCAGAATACTCGTACAAAAGTCATATCACTTGAGACGCTTAGATAAAAAAACTTAATTAGAAATTATTCACGTGGTATAATTTTCAAAATGCCTACTTTTACTTTTCTAAACGATTTACGTCCAAATTTAATTTAATTACCTGGATGGAAACTTTAACTATGTGTATTACCTAATCATGTACTTTAGCTAATGTATTTAAATTAAGCACTAATAAAATAATTCATGAAGGTACCTATAACTGTTATACTATTAGGAAATTTATTTCATATCAGATAGCGGAAAGCGACCATGTTTTATACTATGCAGTGATGATGAAGTGATGATTTGTCGTTTTCGTATTTGTCAGTGATAGTAGAATAGGTAAATAAATAATTTGATCCAATTTTCGACTTCTATTTTATATTAATATTTAATACCTACCTACTTAACTACCTTTATAGATTTTGGTCGTTTGCTGGATTATTCGTTTTCCAATTTTCCCTAAAATTTTAATGGGAGCGGATCACAATTTATAAAGTTTAAAATTTATAATGGGTTAAAATGTATAATAGTTCAAAATACCTATATAATGCAATTTTTTGTAAAACTGTTAGGTAACTATAATGTTTTTTTTTAGCGTGATCTATAATTATACTAGCTTTTGCCCGCGACTTCGTCCGCGTAGACTTCATTTATTTTCAAATAGCTTTTGCCCGCGGCTTCTCTCGCTTGTAGGTACCAGTAGTACCTATTTCAATCCCGTTTTTTTCCCGTTCCCGTAAGAATTTCGGTAAATGCTCTCTTAATGCTACCGTACACTCCCCAAGCAACCCACTTGCCAACGAACAAAACGAAAAATCCCGTTTTTCCCCGTTCCCGTGAGAATTTTGGAAAGTCCTCTCTTAATGCTCCACTACACTCCAAGCAATCTACATGCTGAATTTTAGCTTTCTACAACCAGTAAAACGAAAAGTCCCGTTTTTCCCGTTCCCGTAAGAATTTCGGGAAATGCTCTCTTATAGCTTCCTTACACTCTTCAAGCAACCTACATGGCAAATTTCAGCTTTCTACGACCAGTAAAACGAAAAATCCCGTTTTTCCCGTTCTCGTGGGAATTTCGAGAAATTGTCTCTTAATGCTCCTCTACATGAGTGTGCAACCTAAATGCCGAATTTTAGCTTTCCACAACCAGTAAAATGAATAGTCCCGTTTTCCCGTGTCGGGAAATTGTATGTTAATGCTTCCCTACACTGATTAAGCAACCTACATGCTAAATTTCAACTTTCTAAGACCAGTATAATTAAAAATCCCGTTTTTTCTCGTTCGTTTCCGTCAGAATTTCGGGAAATCCTTTTGTAGTGTCTGTAATACTTCTGTAATTTCAGTTTTCTACGACCAGATCCTGTAGAACTGTATATAAATCCCGTTTTTTTCTTATCCCGTGGAAATTACTTTCTTAGTTATGTAATCACCTACTTGTGTACGAAATTTGAAGTCTCGTTATTATAGTTACGTAGTTAGGGTCACACGAAATCGAATATATAAATCCCGTTTTTTCCCGTTTCCGTGGAAATTTCCAAAAATAGGTACGTCTGTTTTTGTTTTCGTAATCAGCGACCCGATAAACCGTACAAACAAATACCCATGTTGATTTTCAGACTTTGTCACCACATTTCCCCCTTTTAGGGGTTGAATTTTCAAAAAAACCTGAAAGAGGTGTTTACTCATTTATCGTCAGGAATACTCCTGCGAAGTTTCGAATAAAATAGTCTGATCTTGTTCAGATCAAACAAGTGAACGTAAGGCATATTTTTAACGTAATCAATCGAAACGATAATTTTGAATAATACTTGGAATCCCAGCGAATAAGATGGACTGCAGTGGCTGCAATACTCCAATACTCAGTAGCCTGGAAGTATTAAAATGTGTCGCTTGCTTATGCACCTACCACTACAAGTGCCTAAACATAACTTCAGCGGATTTTAGGCAATTGAACCTAGAGATAAAGAAGGCATGGCAATGTCCCCTTTGCGTAAATATTACTACTCGCCGTAAAACTGATGAAACACCAGTCAGAAGGCAATTACTAACTGATTCGAACATATTCAATGACACGGCAATGTCAACAGACGACATTCCGTCTGACTTCCACAGCTCAATAGGAGACACTCTACACACAGACCGTACTGAAGAGCACCAGCGTTTTATTGCAACCACTATGATTGAGCAAATCGGGAATTTGATGGAAACTAAGCTAGAAAAAAACAACAAAAACATCATAAGTGAATTAAAATCGTTAATACACTCTGAAATAGATGCTGCACTCCATAAATTCAAATGCGAAGTTATCGACAAGAACAACATGTCCGTACAACTTCAACAACAGACCTTAGCTAAACAATTAAAAGACACAGAAGGAAAAATACAACTACTGGAAAAAGAAAATCAACAAATTAAGTCTCAAATACAGGACCTGATTACTAAGTCTTCCATTTCTACCAAAATAGAGGTTGCAAAAAATGACGACTTTCAAAAGAAATTCGTTCTGTATGGTTTGGAAGAATTTTATGGAGAAACGGACTCATCTCTTTATTCCCGTATCAACAATATGTTTAGAGATATATTAAACATTGAGATAAACGGATTTATTGAATCGATCAAACGAATTGGTAGGAAAGGTAACCGACGGCCGCTAATAATAGAACTATTAAGTAAAAGAATGAAAAAATATATATTGGAAAATGCATACTATTTCAAATCCACCGAATATGCAGTGTCAGATGTACTGAGCAGAGAAGACTTAGAAAAAAGAAGAAAACTAAGAGAAATGTTAATAAATGCACGTAAGACCGGAAAGTATGCAATAATTCGGAACAATAAACTATTTATAAATGGGAAGGAATATATACAGATGAATCAAACGGAAAATGGACAACTCACGTCAGAAAATACACTTTCACAGCCTACGACACTTACCCCGAGCAACGCCAAAGACAATTTATTACCAAGGGCACCACATACATCGACAGTGACCGGAAACACAACAAGAGACAGTGATTTTTTTCGTGTATGACAAAATAACCGTACTTCACCAAAATATTAATGGCCTAATAGCTAAAGCAGACATGTTAAGTGTTAATGTATCTGAATTGGAACTAGAAACTAATAAACCGGTGGATATTATCTGCATCACTGAGCATAATATGAAGACAGGAGATGATGTTCACCTAAATATTCAAAATTATATTCTGGCGTCGAACTTCTCCAGAAAAGACCGGAATGGTGGGTCATGTGTTTTGGTACATAAAAATCATAAATTTAAAAGTTTGTGCTGTGTTACCTCATTGAGTGTCTCAAATGTTGTTGAATTTTCTGCAATTGAGCTAATTGACCACAAAATTATTATTATTTGTGTATATCGTGTCCCGAACATGAATATAAAAGTAGTAGATACGTTTTTAGATAAACTAGAGAAAGTACTTAGTCAATTTTGTTTTAAAAATAAAAAAATAGTCATTTGCGGAGACTTCAACATCGATATGCTCAAGCGAACGTCGGCTTCAATGGCTTTTAAAGATATGTTACTAGGCTTTAATCTGAAAATAGGTATAAATCAGCCGACCCGCTTGGCAAGTAATACTTGCATAGATAATATTGTGCATAATATACGCGGAAGCAAATGTAACGTTGTTGAACTAGCTTTGTCTGACCATACAGCTCAGTATATAATATGCCCGGTAAATAAAACATGCATGTTAAATTGTTGGTTTGTACGTAGAAGAGATTACAGCGAGGAAAATGTCAGTAAGTTTGTCAGCTATTTGCATACGCTTAGCTTTAATAGCACTTTCATGGCGAACAATCCAAGTGATGCGTTTGATTGTTTTTTGAATGACTTTAAACTGTTTTATGACTTATGTTTTCCAGTAAAGAGAGTTAAAATTTCGAGTGTCAAAAGACCAAAATGGATAACCAAAGGCATACGTAATTGCTGTAAACGCAAAAGGCAGCTTTTATGGAAATACCGGTTATCATCTAAAAATAGCATTAATAATACTGATAGGAAAAAATTTATTACCTACTCAAAACGACTCAACCGGATAACTAAATTAACACAGAAAGCTCAAAATGACTATGAGATAAGGAATTCAATAAATAAGTCAAGGGCTACTTGGAAGGTTATAAACAAATCAAAATCCAATTTGCCGAGAGAAAGAATTGCAAAAATTAAAGTAAATGGGAACGTTATAGAAAATCCAAAAATAATCGCACAGGAATTTAACAATTATTTCATAGATGATATAGAGAAGAATATAGAAAAATCTGACACAATGGATGCAAAAAATGTTAATCTATTACTTAGGTCGAGCAACACATTACTTTTTAATCACTGTAGTTCTATCTTTATGGCTCCCACCTCTCCGAAAGAAATATGTGATGTTATAAACTCACTAAAAAATACTAAAAGTACGGGTTACGACGGTATTAGCACAATTATCTTAAAGAAAGCTTCCGGCGTAATTGCACCCATACTTAGTTACATAGTGAATTTGTGCATCGAGAGTGGAGTGTTTCCTGATAGCTTGAAAATCTCTATAATTAAGCCAGTATTTAAAAAAGAAAACAGAGAAGAAATGAGTAGCCACCGGCCAGTTGCTCTAATACCCGTTATCTCTAAGATCATAGAAAAAGTTATAGCTAATAGACTCTATAATTATTTCGAAGCCAACAAATTATTTGCTACTGAACAAAAGGGCTTTCGTAAAAACAAGTCCATAAACATGGCAATTTTCGACCTGGTAGAAGGAGTTGTGAGGAATATGGATAGATCACAACCAGTCTATGGGATGTTTATGGACATGAAAAAAGCCTTTGATTTCGTAAACCATAAAATACTTTTAGATAAACTGTACAGGTATGGTGTTAGAGGAAATGCTCTAGAATTGATTAGATCGTATCTGAGTAATAGAAGGCAGCTTACACAAATTACACAAATCGACTGTAGATCAGGAGAGGACACCACATACTCGTCCGAATTAAGAGATACTCATTATGGGGTTCCACAGGGAAGCATCCTGGGACCTTTGCTTTTTATTATATATATAAATGATTTACCGAGAGTCACTAATCACCAAATGGTTTTGTTCGCCGACGACAGCACTGTTCTTTTCTCTGATGTAAAGCAAAACCCATACGATTTTGAAATTAATAAGACTTTGGAATCAGTGATTCATTGGCTCAAAATGAACAATCTCAAGGTCAACTTAAAAAAGACTTGTGTAATGAACTATAAACAAAGACCCAAACCCAATGATCCCCTTGAAGTCATAGTTAGGTATGATGGACAGATTATAGCGGAGGTAGATGATACGAAATTTCTAGGTCTTACTCTGGACAGTAAAATGTCATGGAAGCATCATATTGACAATGTTTGTGGTAGACTGAATAGTTATTCATACGCACTTTATAAATTAATTAAGGTAGTGAGTAAACCAACTGTCCTTATTTCCTACCACGCATACGTGACATCGACACTTAGGTATGGAGTTGTTTTCTGGGGCAATTCGCCTCATCGTGATTTAGTGTTCAGAGCCCAAAAAAAGTGTTTGAGAGCGGTTTGTGGGATTCGGCCTAGGGAAAGTTGTAAACCACACTTTATTAAATTGGAGATCCTAACGTTTCCTTGTTTGTATATTTATGAAGTGGCCACATTTGTCAAGCAGAATCTCGACCGGTTTCAATGTTTCAGCAGTAAACGTCTTAAAAATAAACTACTTGCTACCCCATCAAGGACAGCCCTTCTATCAAAAAGCATCTTGGGGATGGGCCCTAGAATATACAATAACCTCCCAAGTACAATTAGAAATACTGAAGGTTTTTTGGAGTTTAAGACTTCTTTGAAACTGTTTTTAATTAAGAAAGCTTACTATGCTGTGAAAGATTTTTTAGGAGATACAATCCAGTGATTTTATGCCAGTAATGATATTTGTAAATAAAACTTTATTAATCGATAAATGATTATATACCTAACTAACATAAAGTACCTAATTTATTTTGACACTGTATTTCTGTAATTTTGACATTATTTCTGTAATTTTGATTTGACATTATTTTTCTAATTTGGATATTGTAAATAAAACTTTATTATTCGATAAATGATTATATACCTAACTAACATAAAGTACCTAATTTATTTTGACACTGTATTTCTGTAATTTTGACATTATTTCTGTAATTTTGATTTGACATTATTTTTCTAATTTTGATATTGTATTTTTTGTAAATGAGCATGCTGCATGCTATAATGCACGCTATTTGTATGCCGACAGGCAAAGCATAGTGAAACGAATTAAGTTATACCTAAGATCTCTGTAAACCTATGTCTTCACAAATAAATATTCATTCATTCATCATTCATTCATTCATTCATTCATTGTTTCCCCATACAAACTTTGGACCCCCATTTAACCCCTTTAGGGGTCGAATTTAAAAAAATGTTTTCTTAGTGCACCCCTAGATAAGGAACCTACATGCCAAATTTTGAATCTCTAGAACCAGCGGTTTAGGTTGTGCGTTGATATTATGTCAGTCAGTCAGTTTCTTCTTTTATATTTAGATTTTTAGAAACAGCCCCGAAGTTGAATGCACTTATTCTGTCCCGCGGGAATTTCGCATTTTCCCGGAGAACATGTTTTAGTCCTATAATCATCTACAGGTGTGCCAAAATTAAAGACTCTAGTTAACAGTTATGTACTGAGAAATATATAAATCTCATTTAATTCCTAACTCGTGGCGTTTTCAAAAAATCCCTTCTTAGTGCTCCTTTGAGTTGGGATAATCAAGATATACGTCTGCCAAATTTCAAGTTCCTAGGTCCAGTGGTTTAGGCTGTGCGTTGACTGTCAGTCACTCTGAAATTCTGAATAGAACATATAAATCTCATTTTTTTCTTATCCCGTGGGAATATCGAAAAATCCTGAAATTAGTTTTTTAGTGTTACAATCATCTACATGTGTGCCGAATTTGAAGAGTCTAGTTATTACTGTTACTGAGAAATATATGAGCCTCATTTATTCCCTATTCCGTGGGAATTTAAAAAAAAATCCTTCTTAGTGCTCTTTTGGGATACTCAAGATATACGTCTGCCAAATTCCAAGTTCCTAAGTCCAGCGATTTAACCTGTGCGTTGTCAATCAGTCACTCTGAATCGATCATATAAATCCCATTTTTTCCTTATCCCGTGGGAATATCAAAAAATCCTGAAATTAGTTTTTTAGTGTTACGATCATCTACATGTGTGCTGAATTTGAAGAGTCTAGTTATTACAGTTTTACTAAAAAACATATAAGCCTCATTTATTCCATATCCCGTGGGAATTTCGAAAAATCCCTTCTTAGTGCTCCTCTGGGATACTCAAGGTATATGTGTGCCAAATTTCAAGTTTCTAAGTCCAGTGGTTTAGGCTGTGCGTTGTCTGTCAGTCACTTAGTAACGGAACAGTTTTATATATACAGATTGATTTAGGTTATTAGTTTATAGCAATTCTGTTAATTTGCAATATTCTGAGAAAATTGCATTAACTATATAAATTTTGAACCATTGTGTATTTTAATCCATTATACATTTTAAACTTTATGGATTTTTAATACGTACCCTTATTAACCCACGATCGTTTATTGTTATTGACAAACCAGCATAACGACAATATTGACCGTCTAATCCAGCCAATACATGAATGTAGAATGTGTAAAAAAAAGTAAGGAAATAATTATAATAGGCGAAGCAATTTCATACCTCTCACCTTTGATAAACAATCCTCTCACTTAAAATTGCGCCATCTCGCGGCGAATCGACGTATTCCACACTTTTATCAAGTTGGTAGCTTTGCAAACGTTTGCTTGCACTTAAATGCCAAGCTTTAAAAGCAAATATGGCAACGTCACCAAAATGAAAAATACCTTTGAATGTTGTCTATGGCGCGAATACTGTATTCTTATTGGCTAAAATTAGTCAATGGAATGAGCGCGGCTTTTGTCATATCCTGTTCTGTAGTGTTGGTGGTTGAGTGAGTGCTGCATGGCCTCGACTCGATGTAGCGTAGATCCCGTTTCAAGATTTGTCTACAAGACTACTATTCATGTGTAATAATAACCACAGTATAATTCGTAATGGTGTTCTCTAAAAGGCCATGGATTTGATGAAAACGGTAAGCAAATTGATCATACTACAATGTACTTTTTAATTTGTTTGGCTTTTGTTTCTTGTTTTGGTGATTTTGAAACTGGCCATTACATTAGAAAAAATATCTCTTTCCAGAAATTGTGGGCACGTGGAAGGTAAGTGGTGATAGTTTTCATTAAAAGACGGTGCCCAGTTTCGAGTGTTGAGATAAAAAATCTTCAGTGTGTTGATTTGTCAATACATAAATTGACACCCGGCCCGGCAACTCGGCCTGAGCGTTGTTACGCCATCTTATAGTCCTCCAAATGTTCCGCATATTTTACAGCTTTGCGTTATTACGAGGCACGATTAGAGGCTGAAAATCACGCTTAATTCGAAAAGGATTGCAATGGAAGTCTGTTCAGTAAACATTGGTTTTAGGTATGTCATTTTCACTATTGCATCTCATTTTCACGAGTTCAAACCACATGTGCGTAGATTTGTTGTTGTTGTTATTTGGTACAGAATTGCGTAATATACCTCTACTTTGCACGTTGGGACACTGCGAAGTGTATTTTCCAGTTATTGGTTATGTATATGTGCTTTTAAATTGAAGTTTTATCAATAGGTATAATATATAACCTATAAATTTGACAGGCAGTGAATAAAACAGTCCAATGTTCATCTTGGAGAGAAGTGTCACTGTATCTGTTAATTTAACAGGTAATTTCAATGTTTATTTGCTATGAAACATGTTATTGGTCTTCTAAGCCGATGCAAAATGTCAAATTACTATGAA
Organism: Pandemis heparana; assembly: GCA_963854515.1. Classification (NCBI taxonomy): domain Eukaryota; kingdom Metazoa; phylum Arthropoda; class Insecta; order Lepidoptera; family Tortricidae; genus Pandemis; species Pandemis heparana. The sequence goes on along the minus strand of OY978018.1, from coordinate 10,891,526 downwards.
ATGCATTTCTTGGATACTAGGTTCTTGTTTCTCAGTCTTGTCCTAAAAATGTTTCACCTGTCACTCTCATCTCATTGCTAACAACATTCTATAGCTATGTATGGACACCCAGGAACTAGTTGAAATAACCTCAAACCAGTATTTTCATAGCAGACACTTAAAAATATCTCAAAATCTGGATAACTCGATTGAACATGCCTGCTTAACATTCAGCACTTCAATTTTTAGCATCAATTGTATCCTTATGTGCTGTTTTTACAATGAATTTACTGATACTGTGGCGACAAAGCTCTTTAAAATATTCAAAATTTAGAATAAAGATGCATTGTCAGAGATTGTTATGCAATAATCTGTCTTTACTTTTAAAAGCATACAAATACAAAGCTGCCAACTTATAGCAGCATAAGTAAACTAATTGTCAGTGATATCTAATTGGATAGGAAGGAGACGACTATAAAAACATTGTATGTATTGAAATTTTTTTTTACTGATAAGTCGCAGTCTGATATTGGATGGAAACAATAATGAAAAGGGAAAGGAATTGTAATAAATTCTTAGCCATCATAAAATGCTGTTTGCTTGGGACTTGTTTCACTAAAATAAAACTAGTAGGCTCACATTAGGGTGTGCTTCCATAGAAGTGGAGGGAAGGAAATAAGCAGACTCAACCAATCACAGTTTCAAGTTCTGTCACATTGAAGTAGGTAGTATTTTTTACAATGTCATTTTCATTTAATTCAAAGACAAGTATGGTAATGGTACCTATCTAAATAAGATCTAGAGACATAATTTCACTGGTTACCATAACCAATGATTTTGATATATTTTTGACAAATGTTTGTCAAAACAAAATCATGCTAAAAGTAACTGAATGCATCTTACACTTATTCATACTATTGGAATTAGTATTGTTGACTGTTGCTGTGGTGAAAATTCCCTGTGATGGCTAGTTAAGATTATTGCAATTGTTCATTAATTTCGAATTTTCATAGCATGGTAACATGAATGAAAGCAAGCAATGGAGACAAGACAATATTCACATTATATGAAGATCCCACTTAATCAATTTCAATATATTTTTGAAATCATCCTGATTCACACTTCTATCGATTAGTATAGCATGTTCTCAAAAAATAAAAATGTGGGTAATTTTCATTATATAGGTATCAAAGAATGAAGTGACAAATTATTCATTTTATTTATTGTTAGAGTAAGTAACTATATTATAATGTGGTAATGGACAATATAATTATGCTATAATTATTATGTCGAAATTTTGAAGCTCCCTACAGTAAACCGCAGTGACTCATGTAGTACTTGTGTATCAACATAGATATTTTAATTTATGTAGATTATTATTAGCAGTGGTCATAGATTTTGTAGAATTTTTGGTTTAGTGCTAGGGTTGACATTAGTGGCTAATATTAAATTGTTTGAACCAAGAATAGAGTTGAAATAAAGTCATTTAGTACCAAGTAATACTGTAGTTATGGTTTGTAATGTAATAGTAATGAAACCCGATTAGTCTTAAAAAATATATATATAGTTTATTCAAAAGAAGAAATGTTTACAAAAAGAGTTTACTGATGGTTCCACACTAGGCTAGGCCTGTCTTGTCTTGAAGACCACCTGTTGTCTTACTTTTGAGTGTTATATACTATATTGTTTCTTTGTTGAGCTGTGCAATGAAGACTTATTGTATCGTCTTGCTTCTTTTGCATTAATACTTGAAACAGAAAAAAATGGGTTGCAGTAATAAATATTTTACAAAATCATTATAACTGATTATTTATTTATTATTTACATTGTAATATCATGTACATTATATTAAAAGATGCTACAAAATGATTTTAATCGGTCCATGACGCCCTGCAAGGGCACACAATAACGATTTATCACTTTAATTAAAAAGTATAGTGTTTCTTTTTGAATAACAATATAATATTACATTGTTTCAAACTTTAATCATACTGCACTTGCAAAGGTTTTTTTGCTACAAAACCTATGATCACTGATTATTAGTCATCTGAAAAAAGTGTGGCTTTTTTTTATTATTGTTTCATATTAACCTTGTTCTAACAATAATGAATGAACACAACAATAAAGAAATATCTAATGTGGCAGTCATTCTCAAGTTATGGCGTGACCAAGAGAAATATAGATTATTTTTTGAAATATTTATTTAGACAAATATGAATATAGAATTGTGACTACCAGATAGCCTAGTGGTTAGTGACCCTGACTATGAAGCTCGAGGTCCCGGGTTTGAATCCCGGTAGGGGCAGACATTTGTGTGATGAATGAAAGTTGTATGTATTTATCTACACTATATTATATGTGTATGTTTATCCGTTGCCTGGTGTACCCATAGTACAAGCTTTGCTTAGTTTGGGACTGGTTCAATTGGTGTAAATTGTCCCATGATATTTATTTATTTATATGGGAAGGAAAGTAAGAGTTGAATTTTATTTAATGTTAGGGTTGACTCCACAGCTTGCTTTGTCTTATTACCATGCCATGAAACTCCGCACTCTATTGATTACTCTATTTTTATAATCTATCTCCTACCTGTGATAATGTACATAATTGGTAATTAATTAAAGTTCTACACTGTTAATCACTGGCCTCTTGCAGATTTATTATATTTATTGATAGATTTAAGTGTACATACATAAAGTAACCATCTATATCTACTGTAATAGTTGCATCCTTCATGGATGGCTGTGCATGACTGTGGAAATTGGCTGTTGGCATGTTGAGGCTATTGTAGTAATAAGATCTTAAGTCCCTCTCAATTTTATTAAAGTGTTTAAGGAAAAATTGCTCACAACTTTTAAATTATAAATTTATCAGCAGCACACGATTTCCCAAACGCTCTAGGTAACTATGTAGTGTTACCGAACGCCTATACCAGAGGTACCCAAACTCTTTTGTTCCATAGACCACTTTCAAAATTTTGCTGGATCCGGTGGACCCCTGCAGCTACATTACCACTAATTTCTAAACTAAATCTCGAAAAAAGAAATTAAGATTAGCTCTATAATCTTTGGAAACTTGCGTTGTTGGTGAGTTTCAACGATAAATTAATAGTTTTCGAAAAAAAATGGTTAGAACTGATTGCTTGATAGGGTTAATTATTTGAAAATAAAGTCGACTAAACAAATTTTCAATTAAATTATATTTTTGTGCTGCGAGTGACTCCATCCTACTTTACTTTCTTGAAATCTACAATGACTCACAGTACAAGAACCAATCAATTCTCACAAATTTTATTCAATTTTCATGCACCCCCGCTTGCGATTGTGGACCCCCATTTTTGGTCACGCCCAACGTAGACCCCCGTCGAGTCTTCCGTGGACCCCTGGGGGTCCACCTGGACCACTTTGGGAACTACTGGCCTATACGGTCGGTTTTAATCACTAAAAATATCACTTTGAAAGTGGTAAAAAATTGTGTTCAATTTGTAATACGATATGAGTAAATAGCTCTGAATACTTTTTAAAACTTGTCTATATTTTATTCGTACGGTAATTTTCACCATTTTCCGCATTTATTGCTGAGATTTGAAAATGGCTCCCCCAAAACAAATTTTCAAATCGCCATCACTTGATACTATCTGCTATTCAAAAGTGAAAAAAAATTGTGCTATATTTAAAATATGAGTAGAAAAAAAATATAAAATCGAAATCAAAGCTGTTCTTTTCATTCTGGGGTTTTAAAAGTGTGCTGAGTCATATTATAAAATAAGATTGGGAAACCCTGCGATTGTAAACAACAATTAAATTTAAAGGCACATTCATTAAGAAATTAATAGTTCCCTGTTAATTCAATGTCATTAGCTCTTTGGAAAGTAATGTAATGACATCAGCAACATTACCAAATAATGATATAGGTATTTAAGGTAATTATTTAAAAATAATGATATTTGAGGTAATTATTTAATAATAATGATATTTGAGGTAATTATTTGATAATAATGATATTTGAGGTAAATTATTTAAACTGATGTTAAGTTCAAAAATGTTTTAGTCTGTTCTTGACTTCGTAGTGAATTCGTGAACATATTCGTATATTTACTTAATTAGTGCAAAATGCCCTGCCGCCTCTTCACCGATCAGGTTAATACTTTAATTTATTATTATCTCTTGCCAACTCCTTAATGCGAAGTTAAACATGCATTTAATTTAAGTCTTGTTTGTCTCTATAATAGTAAATTTTAATAACAAACAGTAGTTTCAGTTAAAGCCAAACTTCAGTTACGTCAAAATAAAGTAATTTAATATCAACTAGCTTCTGCCCGTGACCTCATCTGCGTATTATACATGTAAATACACTATTACACATTGTAAACCTTCCTCTCGAATCACTCCATCTATTTGCCATTTGGCTACGGAACCCTAAAAACCGCATCAAAATCCGTTGCGTAGTTTTAAAGATCTAAGCATACATAGGGTTTAGGGACAGACAGACAGATGTGCCTATGAACTGTTGGCTTATTGTCTAACTCGCTCGCAATCGCCATCGTGTTCATTTTGACAGTTCATGTATGAATGTGACAGCTAGCTGATTCCGATGCCAATTGTCAGTACATACATGAACTGTCAAAATGAACACTTGCGAGTTGAATTGCGAGTGAATTAAACAATAAGCCTACTGATTTCGATGATGCTTTTTATTTGGCTCATGTAAATTTCATAAAAATCGTGTACGTAAATTTCTGGTTTGGAAATAAAATTATTGCAAATTTTGTAGAAATAAGGTTGAAAAAGTAAGTCTCGGATTTGCAATTTAAGTTGTTTTAGACTAAGCATCCACCAACGCTGCGCAATACAGCTAAGTGGTGTGCGGGGGCCTTACCATGACGTCTTAATGCGTTTCAGTTTAGGTTCGCTCGTCAGATTCATACTAAAAGTGACAGCTAAAACTTGAACTGAGACGGAATTAGGACGTCATGGTATTGCCCCAGGAAGCAAGGAAAAAATCTACCAATAGGAATGCTGCGTACGAGGCAAGGAAGATGAAGTAATATGGTATCCTATTGGTGGATTTTTTCTTCGCTCACTGCTTAGTTGCCTCGCATAGGGTGCGACAAATGTTCGGGATTCGATTGCGCGACCCCACAATGCTCGTCCTAATAATTTGTGTACTGTATACAAAAATATGAGTGTGAATTGTTAGGGCGTTTGTGCACTACAAGGAATTTTACTGTCCGGAGTCCGATTTTTTACGGAATAGGTATAGTATGAATCTTCCCAGGTGAACTTTTCGCTTCGAGCCCGAGTTTAGTCACTGATATTCTAGATATTCTTTTTAATTTGAATCTTAATACTATGACGATACATACATACCGTCACGCCTCTATGACGATACCGTTAGTTTTTCAATATGAATGTGTGGCACGTGCTGTACGGGAGCTTGCGGTTTTTCGATAACAGAGACAATGGCCTTTGTTTGAAAGATTAAGGCTCGAAGTGAAAAGTTCACCTGGGAAGATTCATACTATACAAACTGCCGTACAAATTGTACCTATTCCGTAAAAAATTGGACTCCGGACAGTAAAATTTCTTGTAGTGCATAAACGCCCTTAGGTCCGCTTTTCAAGCCGTACATTGGTCGCACTCGCAGCCCTCGCACAGCTGTTGGGTGCGCAGCGTCATACCGAGCTAGTGACTTTTGTACATGTTTTAAAAATGTCCCTGCAACCTCAAAGCTTGAGTCTTCTGGTAGTTAAGGGAATGTTGTGTTTATAAGGCCTTCCTTCTTACGTGGAGTAATCGGTGTGGTTTTATTTTTGTGATGGCAAACGTGTGTTACATTGGTGTGACGTGTTTCAGGAATATGAGTTCCTAGACTTGTCAGATGTGAAAGAAGCGGAACTGTGCAGTTTGCAGAGCGCACTATTCCAGCGGAAGACCGAGGTCGCGACACAGTACGGCTGGACTGAGCCTGCTATCGGTGAGTCCTTTTATGTCATTATCACACTGTTATTTGTGTAAAAGTTGAATCAACATTTTTTTATGTAAAAAGATACATTTCCATTTTCTACAATAATCAGTTCAAACAAATTTAAGCGGTACGTGTTCGCTCTCGCTTATCAAATATCGATCTCACGAATCGACCTACGTATATGCCTATCCATTATATCGTCAACTAGCTTCCGTATGCGACTTCGTCCGCGTAGCAGTCGGTTCGCGATTTATATGTAAGCGTCTATCTCCGACACAGATCTATCGTCGTGTTCGTCGAGCACAGCCGGGCCCTTAACCGTGTCCAGCAGCCTGGATAGCCTGTCGGGCGGCGAGGGCGAGATGGCGCCCCACTCGCCGGCGCGGGTCGCGGGCGCGCCGCCGCCCTACGCGCAGCCGCCGCCCGCCTACCCGCAGCCGCCGCCGCAGTGGCCCGTGGCGCCGCCCAACGTGTACGTCAGCCAGGTCACCGCCAACGTCAACGTGCACGGCTACATGGGCCAGTACTACCAGCCGCCGCAGCCGCAGTACGCGCCGCCGCCGGCCGAGCGCCCGCCGCGCGCGCACCGCCGCGAGCGCCGCGGCAAGCGCGCGCCCTCCCCGCCCCCGCCGCCGCCCTACTACCTGCAGTACCCGCAGTACTACCCGGCCGCGCAGGCGCAGGGCGCGCCGCTCTACCACCTGCCCGTCTACGAGCCGCTCGTCTACGGGCCCTACGCGTACCCGCCCTACTACCAGGAGTACCCGATGCCGGTCGAGGGCGAGGGCGACAAGGGGCCGGACGAGTATCAGCAGGAGGTCGTGATGGAGCAGGAGGCGGTGGACGCGTACTACGCGGGCGCGCACTACGCGGGCCCGCCGTACGGGCCGCCGGACGGCGCCGTGGAGTACCTGCCGCCCATGTACCTGCCGCCGCCGCAGCACCCGCCGCCCGCGCCGCTGCCGCCGCCCGTGCACCAGAGCGCGCCGCACCAGTTCAACGTTCACGCCAAGAACTTCGTTCTGCCGTCGCACAATCAGAACAAGGCCTACACGCCGCCGGACAAGAGCCAGGAGCGGAGGACTCCGCCCGCGACCGCTTCCGCGTCGACGGCTCCGGTCGATTCGGTGCCTATGAAAGATCTCAAAATCGGCAAGGGCCCGGGCAGCCCCAAACAGACGGAGCGACCCGTCGATAACCAGACGAAACCGCCCGTGAGCGCGAACGATAAGGTGTCGCCTCCGCCTAAGATTGAAAACGCCAAGCCGAGTTGGGTGCCTAACGATAACAAAGCGCCAGACGCGGTCAACAACTTCCCGCAAGCGAAGGCTTTCCCCCCGATGGCTCCGACGAACCAGGTCGTCGCCACGAGCAAACTGCCCCCCGCGGTCAGCAAAACGACGAAAGGCCCGGCGGCGCCGTTCTCCGGAGGCAAACAGCCGGCCAAGCCTCCGGTGCCGCAGACCGCCGTACCGGTCCAACAGTCCGCCTCGACTCCGAAGGCCCCGTTCGGCAACAGGCAGAAGAGGGACAACGCCGCGAACCGCTCGCCGACGAGCGAGCACGCCGAGAGCGCGAGCAGCCCCGCGCCCGCGGAGCACGCGAAGCGGGATCCTCCGCTGCCGCCGAGCAAAGCCCCGATGCCGATCTCGATCACGCTGCACTCGCAGGGCCCGCCCCTGATCGTGACGAACAAGTCCCCGTTCGGGCACTCGCGCAAGGCGGCGCCGCCGCCGGAGCCGGCGCCGGTCCCGCAGGCGCCGCCGCCCGCGCCCACGGCGTCGGACTTCCCGCCGCCGCCCACGCCGCGCCACCGCGGGGAGCCGCCGCCGCCCGCGCCGCAGCCGCCGCCGCCCGCGCCGGCGCCCGGCAAGTCCTGGGCCAGCCTGTTCGCCAGCAAGGCCGCGGCGGCCGCGCCCGCCCCCGCGCCGCCCGCGGAGGAGCCCCTCGCTCCCCCGCCGGCCGCCAGCGTCCAGAAGCCGGTCGCCAAAGTGCCCCCGTTTGACGCGTCTCCGTCGCAGACGACCGCGCCGGACAAGAGCTCTCCCGTCTCGCGGCCGGCGACCGCCGCTCCTGCCGTTTCGTACTCGGAGAAGACGTCCGTCAACGCCGTCAGTTCTACCCCGGTGGCCGCCAAGCCGGCCTCTCCTAGCCGAGCCGCGCCCGAGGTGCGAGAGGTGCCGATGATAAAGGAAGCCCCGCCGGCGTTACCGGTCCAGCCCTCGCCGTTCGCCGATGATCCCAACTCGTATCGGATGGGAGGTAAATATATATATTTTATGCACTTTTTACTTCTTCACGTTACAGTGATAGTTCTATGCGCTTATAGATAATGTTGAATATACGCGTTGAAAACACGAGTGGAATAAAATCAATCTGCTTGAAATGGATTCATGTTATCACTGTCGTAAACGCGATGCTAAGGTACACCCAATGAGTCATCGAACTTTTATCGACGTCATTTTAATTACAGTCTAATTGCAATAGTACTTGTGTTTTTAACATTAAATTAAATGACCAGACCTCGTTATCGGTGGTGAAAATTCATCGAAAATACTAGGGCTGGCACTACACATTAATATTTACACATGTATAATTTGATATACCTAATATTTGATCAAAACAATATACCCATTCATAGGTATAAATAATGTGAAGCCAATTGCCTTAGAAAAGGTTTCTTTTGGTAGTTGAACTGTATAATAATACTTAGGTATTAAATTGACGTATATTTGTCAAAATGTGTCTGATGTCACTTACTTAATTTTATGTTCGGTAAAGTATGAGCTTTTTGGATAATCGTGCTGAATTCTCTCAGTTTAAAATGGAGCTAATGGCAAAACTGAAAATAGATAAACCGAATGCGACGCGGAAAAAATGGTTTGTAATTTTAGTAAAACTGTGCAAAAGACGATATTTTTTCTCCAATAGTTATTGATTGACGTTTATACCAGTATGTCAAATGTACACAAATTAAATGAATATTGTGTGGCAACCCTATGATTCTATTTCAATAAATTTTCAGCACTGATAACGGGGTCTGTAAATGACCCCATGATGATGATGATGAAGCTATAACCTCTACATTACCTTGACACATGTTATCCATATACATTTCTGTTATAACTATAACCAACAAATTGTTGCATGATGGTCAAATCTTGCGTAGAATTTTACCTATTTCCGATAGTGAGATAAACAGCGCACTTGGTAAGAAAAAGTGTGGCCAACAAATAAAGCTTTTATTTCAAAAAAAAACTTGTTGTATTCCAGAGTTCCTGTCAAAGTACCAGCTTGACAATCGGCCGGTGACGCTGCTGCCGCGCGGCCTCACCAACCGCTCCAACTACTGCTATGTGAACTCGATCCTGCAGGCCCTGATCGCCTGCCCGCCCTTCTACAATATGCTCAAAGCCCTCCCGTACCAGACACGCCGCGGGAAGTCTAGCACGCCAGTAATAGACTCTATGTAAGTTTATTAACATTTGTTTTTTATAAAGAAAACTTCTTTAACGGCGTTGGGCACGGGATGGGTAAAAAATGTTAAACTCGCGTCAGGCGTAAGACGGAGGGAGAGTTAAGTACCAGGATATCAGAGCCTCTTAAGAGCTTATTTTGAAATACGAATTAATCGCGTTCGATTTTTTAACTGTTTTTTTTTTGTTGAGTCGTGGAGCAAAAGTACTAGGGCATCAGCACGATAGAGGTCTGTCAATATAGATAATACGTACGTTTTTTTTTTGTAAGCGGCCAGTACGGTATGCGTCTTGAGCGTCATGGAAGTTACAACATTAAAATCTAATCTAAGCTGCTGTTTTTAAGTGCTACCCGTCGCTTAAAGTTAACTGGTAGTAGGGCCTAGTCGTTACCTGCAATTTTGCAATATGGTACACTCGGAGACTTTCAACTTTAATTGTTGATCAATTGATCATACATGGAACGCTGTCGTAGTGAGGCGATTGTTTGTGGGGTTACAAACAAGTTGCAATGGATTGGCGTTGTCAATATGACAGCGTTCCAAAGTGGCTCAACAATTCAAATCCTTTAATTTTGTTGGACTATTTTATTTTCGAAAAATAACGTTCTGACATGTTTCTTGCGGCGCATTCTTCTTGACACAATGATGGTCTTTCCGAATGCGCTGGTAGTTAAGACATTTAAGAGAGCCCTTGGAGGCCTATTTGCAAAATTAAGTTTTAAATGTACAGTCGCCATCAGATATTTCGGAGCGGCCAAGGTGATCAAAAATATCGAAACATGAACTCTATGCCTTAATAATAGAGTGCGTGTGCCGATATCTTTGACCACATTGGCCGCTCTGAAATAAAATATCTGATGGCAACTGTACATATTTTTGGTGGCAATTTCATTGAGGAAAAATATTTCTTTTTTCTTAGAATGCATTAGCAAACCAAATAAACCAAATTAGTTTAAATGGATTACCTAATTGATTTTATGGCTCATTATCATCATTTAAGTTGAATTGAACGTCATACAGGATCCTAACGACCTATCTAATGAAGGCCATTAGCAATTGTGTTCTAATTGCACGATTGTAATCAACCAGCTCCGATTGGCGTAGCTCGTAGTGATGAATGAATGATCCTGTATTTCAAATAGCTAGCATGAATGAAATAAACGACGCTATCATCTTCGTCTTTATGTTGGCCTTGTAGAAGTTCCTGGGGCCTTACCATGACGTCCTAATTCCGACTCCGTTCAAGTTTTAGCTGTCACTTTTAGTATGAATCTGACAGCGAGCGAACCTAAACTGAATCGCATTAAGACGTCATGGTAAGGCCCGTTTTCTTTGTACACTATTGCTCATATCCATTAATCGACGGTTTATGGAAAAACCGCGATCTTCCGCAGGAATACCTACTGTAGAAGTGTACAATAAAATAAAAACGATATCTTGTTAATTATCTCATACACATGTTCTCCTGGTCTACAGCAAATTATACAGAACACAGTAGAAATCTTTATCTGAATTAATTATTCAAAAGTACTGAATCACTTACAACGGAACTAATCTGAATGCATTTGAGTAGGGTATTTGATACAGCCAAAATACATATTTTTCATGAGCTATCAAAATGTGATTCTGCACATTTTGTGGGTCAGTCTGTGACTTCACTTATCTGCCAAGTCAATCAAACATTTATTTATTTCTAGACAATGCAAATACCAATGGATCACATAGTGTTCTTTTAGAGTTTTATCTATCTAATTCAGATGATGCATGTAGCTAAGAATTCCTATTATGTGAGGGTGTTTTGTTCTACACAGCGCATTGTATCTGTAATTTGCCTTACTATATCTCTGATTGCCTCATTCCAGGGTGGAATTGTGCTACGAATTCAGCCCCCTAGCCTCTGCGTCCCGCGTGGGGCGCGGAGCTCGCGGCGAGGGCGGCACCGGGCCGGCCGTGCCCGCCGGCCCGCCGCTAGAGGGCGGCGCCGGGCTCCGGGTCCTGCGAGCCCTGCGGCCCTTCCCTGGCTCTCAGGAGGGACGCCAGGAAGACGCTGAGGAGTTCCTCGGCTGTCTACTGAACTCCCTCAATGATGAGATGCTCGAGGTAACTATTGTAGTTGATTTGTATACCAAAGACCCCAATGTCTCATTCGCGTCATTCGCCATATCTTTCTTTCCTCACTCCAAGGACCGGAAAACCCCTTCATTTGCTTAAGCCTTTTCATAGGGTAACCCTATTAAACCGTTACCCTGTGATGTGGTAAAATATCGTTGTGCTCAACGAAGGTTTGTGTGTGTTGTATCATTACGGAAACCGGTTTGAATAAGGTTAACTGTTGGTTACCCGCTTTCTATTATGGATATAACCGGTACGGTATCCGGGTTTTTAGTTTTGGTAAATCGCTTATGGAATTAACTATGTTATTCTGGTCAGACTTTCTTTCGGGTAACCCGATGATATGCTTACCAAATTGATAGGGTTTGTGAAAACAATTCTATGAAATACCCTACCCAATACCCCTTGAATGGTAACCGGTTCCAATCCTTGCCTCATTCTAACGTATCAGAAAGAAATGGTGCAGACGTGGACTCGAAAACGAAGCTATCTAAGTAGGTTCAGGGGACAATTTATTTTTATTCCATTGTCATAATCTCTTGTTACTTTCAGTTAATGAAGCTGGTGGAGCCAGAAGAACCGAAAGATGCCCAAGTGAATGGGATCATCACCCAGGAGCAAAGCCCGGAAGAGGAGGAAGATGATGATGATGAATGGAAGGTGAGCTGAGATTTTTATTCTATGTGACGGGTTATTCTTCTGAATGAATGATAGACTTTTAGAGGTTATTTATCAGAATTTAAAAAAAAGGAGGTTTTCGCTTAGGTTGTTCCTTTTTATACTATACCCCCTTGAAAAAAAACGGGCACCCATGGTTTTTGAATTTTATGTGCATAAAAGCTTACATTCTAAGCTTTAAGGGTGCGACCACACCGCCGCTTAAAAAACGGTGACGTTGCGGAATCGCAACAAAATGTATGAACAAACGGTGAGAAAACGTGACGCATACGACACGTCACTGCGTATACGCGGCGGTTTGGTCGCACCCTAATGCCTAAAAATCTGAAAAACCATAGGTGCCCGATTTTTTTCAAGGGGGTGTATTAAAATTAGAACCTACTTCCATATTTATTGGTCTTATATTCTGTCGCACATTCTGCAATTTTAATTTCATTCATAATTTGGGATTGAATAATGTTGCTGTTTTGAGAAAATTGCTGTTATGAATAAGAAACAACTGTTGCTACCTGAGTTGTGAAAGTGATACGTATTCAAGTATGTAAATATCCAATGTCTGTATTAAATATTCCCAGGCAGTATCATATCTTACTATTGTTTTACTTTCTTATAATATTATATAAAAATTTCATAACTTGAACAATCGTTTCCATTTCTTTGTGTGATTATTAGTTTCTCAAGCTGACTGTGATTGAATAGAATTGTATACAGTAATTTAAAAATATTATGGCTTTTATATTGAAGTTGAGATATTTAATTGTGCAGAAACATTTAAACAGGCACATACAAACTTTAGAATTTATTGAAATAGAATGCTTGTTTACACATTTTCTTGTGTAATTAGTGCCTTGGTAGCAGTTAGAATTGAATGAATTCTTTATGATACCGAATCAATCAAGTGGGCGCGGGTAGGCGACGGGGGCCTCTCTCTGTGCGGGCGTTTGGCGCACTCCCCGCCCGCACCGCTCTCGGTCCCCTTTGTCGTCCTACCCTGCGCCCCTGTGCCGAGCGGGCGAGGACTTACTTAAGGCGCTGTCAACAGCAAATGACCTTGAGCACTTCACTCATACGGTTCGTGTGCCTGTTAGTGAAAGAGAAAAAACTATTCCGGCAGCTTGGCGCGCGTCTAAAATCTTGCCAATAAGACACAAATAATAAAAAAAGTATGGATTATTTGTGAAATATGACTCGTTAGCGGTTTAAGTATGAATATGTTGATTTCGCGTTTTTATTTGCAGACCCATACGTAGAAAAAATAAAGATATAAAACCGTTTAATGATGATTTTAAGACCAATGTCTGCATTTATTTTCTATCGAACCGATTTCGCTCAATTATGTATCGATTCCATCCAGGGTCTTTGAAATATATGATGAATATTAACATGTTTTTTATATATTTTTTGTATGTAGTTTTTCTTAAAAAAGTGCTTAAGTAACATCAATTTGAACAAAATTAGGCCTTGTCAGCCTCCTAAGCGGTCGGTGTATAGCGGTGTATATTGCAGGTGATGGGTCCGCGCAACAAGGGCGCGGTGGAGCGTCGCTGGGCGGCGCGGCGCACGCCGGTGGCGGACATCTTCCGCGGCCGCACGCGCGTGCGTCTCACGCGCGCCGCGCACCATGACGTCACCGACGCCGTGCAGCCCTTCTTTACTCTGCAACTCGACATCGAGGTCAGTCTACACGTATACAGCCGCCTTATCATCGTCATCATTATCAGCCTGAAGACGTCCACACCATAATGAACGACAACTCGCCACCTGCATCCACCGGTTTCGCGCAGCTTTCACGATGTCGTCAGTCCACCTAGTGGGAGGCCTGCCAACACTACGTCTTCCGGTTCGCGGTCGATGAACTTTTCTCCTACAACGGTTGCCTGTTCTACGAGCGATGTGGCCTGCCCATTGCCACTTCAACGTACATACTCTTCGAGCTATGTCGGTGACTCTAGTGCTTCGGCGAATTAGTTCAGTTCAGTTTATTTATTCAAAAAACAATTTTCATTGTGTACGAATATTATATAATTATTACAGTCATACTCAAATTAAAACTAAGAAAATATCTAAAAATCTCCGTATTTCGGATTCTGTCGCGCAAAGAAACTCCGAGCTCTCTCCATAGCTCGTTGAGCGACTCCGATGGGCCTTACCATGACGTCCTAATTCCGACTCAGTTCAAGTTTTAGCTGTCACTTTTAGTATGAATCTGACAGCGAGCGAACCTAAACTGAATCGAATTAAGACGTCATGGTAAGGCCCTAGGAATTAACCAGAGAGCTGTCCAATTGTGACAAAATGTGTATCTTTTTTACAAGCTGTATATGTTTATATTAGCTTGCAACTACGTATGTTTATCTGGGTGTAATCTTGCGACTTAATTTTGAAGCAGTATCCGCGACCGGATGGCCTAGTGGTTAGAGAACCTGACTATGAAGCTCGAAGTCCCGGGTTCGATCCCCAGTTGGGGCAAATATTTATATAAAAAATATTAATGTTTGTTCTCGAGTCTTGGATGTTTAATATGTATTTAAGTATGTATTTATCTATATAAGTATGTTTACCCGTTGTCTAGTGCCCATATCACAAGCTTTGCTTAGTTTGGGACTAGGTCAATTGGTGTCAATTGTTCCAAGATATTTATTTATTTATTATTTATTCATTCCATTGGGCTGAAATTTTGCATACCTGTGTAAATCAGATGACAAGAGAGCTTATGCTCTTGAGCCGTCTTATCATTTAAGTTCGCTATAAATTTGACTTTACTATGATGGTACTATTTTTCGTCTCTGAACTTGATTACAAAACAAATCAATGTCTTGTTGACAACAATTGCTGAGTAAACATTCAACATACTCAAATTCCAATCATCACACTTCAATTGTTTCTCACAATCATGTTCTCTTGCAGCGCGCTACGAGCGTGAAAGACGCGCTCGAGCTCCTCGCTAACAAAGACACGTTGGAGGGCGTCTCGGACGCGTGGCAGCAGCTGTCCCTGGAACAACTGCCTGTTGTGCTGCTGTTGCATCTTAAGTGCTTCCAGTTGGACTCCGAGGGACACACCGCCAAGATTGTGAAGAGCATAGACTTCCCGGTCGATCTTAAGATTGATCAGAGTAAGTATATCATCTCATCATCATCTTCCTAGCGTTTTTCCCGGCATTTGCCACGGCTCAGTGAGCCTGGGGTCCGCTTTGACAACCTAATCCCAAGATTTGGCGTAGGCACTAGTTTTTACAGAAGCGACTGCCATCTGACCTTCCAACCTAGAGGAGTAACTAAGCCTTATTGGGATTGGTCCGGTTTCCTCACGATGTTTTCTTTCACCAATAAGTCTCATGGTAAATTTCAAATGTAATTTTGCACAAATTCCGAAAAACTCAGATGGAAACGAAAGCATAAGATGGATAAGACTTATTAAACTAAGAGTAATATTTTTGTATAAAAATATATGCAGTTTTTCTAAGTTTTTTCCCTATGTAAATGGATAGTGAATCATAAAAGGAATGCACTGGAAATATGTATAAATAATAGAGAAAAAGTTACGATTACTTACTGCAACAATAAAATTATCGTAACAATTTTTCACTGGTCATTGTGCATCGAAATTAAAGTCAAAAGCCAGCGTCAAAAGTATTAATGAATTAATAATCGACTTTACAATGATGTTATATTATTTTTCGTCTCTGAAAGTGATATATCACAACTTGTAGACAAAAACGACTGAGTTTATATAAATACATCTGTTCACCATTCCTCGCACCTAGCCCCGATATCAAATTTTTATAATATTTCAGAAATAATGTCCTCCAAAATTAAGTATTCGGGCAAACAACGGCTGTACAAGCTGTTTGCGGTGGTGTACCACGAAGGAGTGGAGGCGGTGAAGGGACACTACGTCACTGACACCTACCATGGACAAGCGGGCTGGATAAGGTAAGAGCTACCACATTCTTAAGGTAGCAGTGAGCTAACTGAAAGTGAAGATGATTCGATGTAACTCTTTGATTCATAACAAGACATGTCTGAATTTAAAACATAACTTTTCTGGACTTGCGTGAGCTGCAAAGGTTATAAAGGGACGTTGGCTTGGGGCCACTTGCACGGACCAGTAGGCTTATTGTCATCAGCTATCTGTCACATTCATACAAGAACTGTCAAAATGAATACGATGGCGATTGCGAGCGAGTTAGACAATAAGCCTACTGGTTGAAAGATGAGAATTGATCAGTATTTGGGTTTGTATAGTATACGAAACTGTTTCATTTAATTTCAAATGAGTTGGGTTGGTCTTGATCCCTGTATACCGGTATTTACAATGATGTCTCATTATTTTTCGTCTCCGAAAGTGACAGCAATCACTCGAATGTGGACAAAAACCAGCTGAGTAAACATCACAGCTTATCCGCATAATTAAGTCCAGACTCGTGTGTTAATATAGTTTGTTTTTATAGATACGACGATTCCACGGTGACGCAAGTGACCGACGCCCAAGTGTTAAAACCCAAGCCACCCCGGATGCCCTACCTGCTGATGTATCGCAGGCACGACACCCTGCCGCCACACCGCGCCCCCGGCAAGCCCGAGTGAGCCCCGCCAGTGAGTGTAAAGATTATTTACATGTGACATGTCTACCCGGCTGTGATTTACTTCGGAGCGGACTGAACGAACAGTGACGTAGCTATAAGTGTTGTGTAAATAATGTGAAAGACTCAAATTGTGCCTGTTGAACACTTACAGTGCAACGAAGCCCTCGTGTACGTAATGTAAGTAAAATTCTGATGTTTATAAAAAAACGACTTTAGAGTTGTATAAAAAAAATACCAGTAGTTAGCACTTGTAAATTTGTTTATGCAAATGGTCTTATCTTACTTACGCTAACGGACTGGACCTGTAGTTTTATATGTGTATCATATTTTGTAAATTAGGCTCAATTGTTTGAGGTGTAGGATTAATTTATATGTAAATTTGGATACTTTTTAGAATAAAGTACAAAATGGTATTTGTTTGCTACTTGATTTAATACCTAGTTGATTCTCTTCGACTATGCTGTGACTATAAAATTGAACTACAAATTATTAATGATGCATTCGACCTAATTAATTCTTTTCAGTTACAAAATGAATCTGCAAAACGAGTTGTAAATATTGTTTGAGAATGTTATGTAAGTAATTTAAAGGAGTCGAGTTCTCTACTGGACTAGACAATATTGAATTGTGGTGTTATAATTTGAAAAATATAAAAAAAAATACTTGTAAAAAAACTAAATTCATGATACATATTTCTATATTGTTCATCTTAAAAACAATAGTAGAATGACTTCCACATGCCCTTCCATTGACGAATATCAAGGTACTAGCTTGGAGTACAAAATATCTATGCAGATTTGACGACGATCCAGGGTGCATTTGCGAGTATACAATGAATGTATACATGTTGGGAAGACTGTTATGAATATGGTAGAATTATGTAGCGTGAATTGCTGATTTTCGTCCTAGTAGTGTTTGATATTAGGGGTTGTTGGTTGGTTGGTCGGAGGCGAGGTGTGGAGCGAGGATCATGCCCTTGTAATGTGATATGGAATGCCTGAGATCGACTAAAGAATGTTTTATTGTAGTCACTTTATTGTATAAAATTGTTATAACGATGTAAGTGTTACATATAAATAAACAGATATATATTATCTCGCCGTTGGTATGTTGTGTGAAAGGATGTCTGTTTTTAATATTATTCGAATTCAAATTGAGGTTTATATTTTCTCTTGTACACTTTTAAATATTCGCGAATCATTACATGATCATACATACTATATCTTATCGACGAAGATATTACGGTCAAGTGCCATGGTTTGATTTTAACACAAGAGTATAAACCTTCAAATACTTAGCAAGTGCGTGAAGTTAGGTATAGTGTGATTCAATTATGGAACAATAAAACGGAAGTATTTGGAAATCCTTTTGGTCAAGTCTTTCATTTGTATGGAAACCGAGCTGTGGCATCTGACCTATTATTAGTAGCATTTTGCTGATATTAAACTTTTTGATCTCACATTTGTTGTTGTTTGGAGAAAAATTGTATAGATGTGAACGGAAATTTCTCTTCGCTAGTGATATAGGCAATAAATACATCAATGCCTTATTATTTGAAAGCCACTATTTTATTAGTACGAAAATGACCAAAAAATATAATAAAAAAAGTGTTTGAAATTGCTACTAAAGTAGAGCTTTTCTAAATTGTTCTTATAATGAAAAATGCAAACACCCCTTAGAGATAACAAATATATACTATAAGTATCTATAATTAAATTACTTTGGTTCAGTGTCCAAAAGTTAAAAAATAGTCTTATAAATTTAGTCAATTTAGTATTACATTAATGAATCGAAATAGGTTTAGATTTGTATGGTTTCTGAAAGAGGTTATATATGGCTAACTGGCTAAGCTTTTTTTTTAGTAAATACTTTTCTTTTTTTGCTTAATTTGGATCATGGGTAGGTCATAATACTTAGTGATACTGGCAATAATTATAACTTGTAATAATCTCAAAGATGTTAAATGGCACCTACATTTTAACACCAATGCTGACACAACAGCACTTGACGTGAGAGGGGCCTGTACCAGTGGACTGCACTTAAATCTTATGTTGACTTCAACACCTTTCAGAAAATATACATATTCATCAGTGTAGTCTACTAATACGGACCTTCGTTCGCACGACGTAATGGCTTGCACAATAATATCCTGACTTGTAGTTGCAAACTGTAGCTGGACATTAAGAATGTATCGGTAACTCTTAGCCTTTCACTGCCTCACGAAGTGATGCTATTTTTTTTTTCGCTTCAAATATATCAAAAACGTGGGTACACTTATTGTTGGTTTATACACCATATTCATTCAAAGACTGTTATTCTTATGTTTACATTATATTTGATTTCAAATAATGTGAAGCCTGGTGCTACTCTACTTTCGCCAAATGTGTTGGAATTTGTTTCGAGCATGCAGCCTACCGGCCGCAGAGGCAGCTGTTTCTTAAAACCTTTTCTGCACAAACCACTTTGTATTTGGACGTTGGTCGCTTCTCTCGCCGCCGTGCGGGCGTTTCGATTTTGCATGAGTGTCTATGCGTAAGACTGAGCGCAGGGTCCCGAATGTCGGCTTTTATTTATGTACAAGCTCACGTTTTAGTTGTAAGATTTTATTATAACAATTGCTGCCTTTTAGTTAAGCGTCTGTGTTGCATATTTATTGAGATATTTTACGTTTAGGATCAGTAACGAAACGCGTAGATATAATTTTCTCACTTAATAGCTTGCTCTGGCATTTATAACGGGGTGCTGAGATCCTTTTGCTGTTTGGCTGTGACATAGCACTTAGGATTTACTGTTATAAATACCAGTTGGCACATGATATTTGATAATTATGACTTTTATCGATGTGATTGGTATTATTATATAGTCCTTTTACATATTTGTGTCGCAAACTCGTGAATCACACTGATCATTTTGTTCTCATCGCTACATTTCTGCAAGTATAATGGTAGATTTTTTATTGTTGAAGTGTACGGGATGGATTCTAGACTAAACCCATTATCAATAAGACTTACAGTTGATTGCAGTTACTACTAATTAAATATTACACTAGTTTCACACTTACTGAAACTAATGAGAAAGGTTCAAACTCCCTTTATGTATGTGTAATGAACTAACACGAAAACGCACCTTTTTCACTGTTTGCCGAGTGTGATCTTGGTGTTTACCTCAATTTACGTTTACACTGCCAGACACACATTACAGTTTTATAATCGTTTACAAAAGTGGTCTATGATTTTGTGGACAAATAGTCGATAGTGTTTATTTAATTTCAACAATAAAATGTATAATAGAATGTTATTATTTAAAGAGTGATTGAAATCTAGAATTGATTAGTGTTTTTTTTAACATGATTGTTCCTAGTTGAGTTCCATTTCCATCCCGTGTTAGTTGAAAAGTTTAATCCTTTATAAATGTTCCTGATCATAGTTTTAATCTGATCAAAGTAGTTGTGAGCTTAACGAACTAATTTAATATTGAATGAATATTTTTACTTTTAATGCATTGTGCATCTTTATTACTAACTACTTTAAGTGCAGACATAAATACTAAGAAAAATGTAGCATGTTTAAAAAATATGCAAAAGCATACTCGCAATTGTATCATATTAAAAAAGAGTATTTTCGGTTCACCATCTGCCTGATATAAAGCTTCTATAGAGTATGTGTGTCTGCACCTTTAGCTAATAGACTAGCCACAGATGTAACATCTGTTCAGGAATTGCCTTCACATTTTTGTAACTGACTACGCCCTGTATTCCTACCTGCATGTCTTTGTTTTAGTGTTGCTTTTAACAAATGTTAAGATAAATATCTTAAAACTCACGATCTGGCGTTCAGATTTAACTAATTATTTTACCTCGAAAGTTTGAAATGAAACTTATTGTAGCACAAAAAATAAACAGCTTCAATTTCCAGGCATTCTAGTTTTTTTGCGGACATGGAGCATTTCGTCCCTTTCACACACGCCTAGTGGACAAGGGGTAAAATGAGTTTTTATGTCCGCGGCAAAAGCTAGGCTGTTGCTTGAGATGTTTTAAATTTAAATTATCTCCACAAACTATTTATGTTGACAATATCTAGTCTTCAGAAGAATCGCAACTGAATTTGGTGCAATTATTCCTATACAAATATTCGTTTACGCAACCGTTCGATGTGTATAATGTTATACAACTACACAACCACACTTATTGTAATATTAAGTCTTAAATTGGAAATGAAAGTTTCAAAACAGTGCAATAGTGTAATAACCAGAAAAAAGTAATCGACAAAACAATGAACACGCTGGCGGTCTATCTACTTAGGTATTAACGATGTATGTAGAATGTCTAATAATAATTATCCTTATTTTTATATGAGAGGTTTATCGTTTAAGTTATGTTTAATTTTTAGTGATAAGATCCAAGGCTGTATTAATAAAAGGAGTGTTTTTACACCAATGAGCTGTAGCTGTTTAATGTATTTTGTTTTCCCCATTGCGTTGTTTGGAATTATTGTGTAAAAAATGCTCCGATTGGTCATAATAGATAATGGTCCAAACGACAGTGGAAACTAAATGAATCGCCATTGTCTATTGTGGCCAGCTTTCTAAGTTGTTACGTGGATGCGTGTGTATGACTAATTATAAAATAATCCTTATTTTGGTAACAAATTGGTGTTATGAAAATTTTGTGAATAAAATATGGTGTCATTCTATCAGTCATTTTTATTAACCATCCAGAACCCGTTATTACCTCTAGCTGGGGCCTTACCATGACGTCTTAATGCGATTCAGTTTAGGTTCGCTCGCTGTCAGATTCATACTCAAAGTGACAGCTAAAACAGAACAGTTAAATTTTGACGGGTTTGGTTACAGACTCGTGGTCCACTGTTATAAAAAATGAATTATTATTATTACACTCCACCATTAAGGTCGACGGAACGGTAATTCTATTCGATGTGCCCTTCAGCCATCTGAAAATACCTAACGAACCTAACCTAATTTTATTATCTCTAGTGATAATTTTTATAACAACGTAACAGTACTAACAGTGGGGCGACGAGAATTAACCTCTATTTTTGGACAATTAGCTTTTCTGGCAGCCACTGCAAAACGGGCCTTACCATGACGTCCTAATTCCGACTCAGTTCAAGTTTTAGCTGTCACTTTTAGTATGAATCTGACAGCGAGCGAACCTAAACTGAATCGCATTAAGGCGTCATTGTAAGGCACCTGTTCATGATGCATGCAATTGCGTCGAAATATCGGGAGCTCAATGTGTTATTGGGATGCAGGAGTTCGTGGGCTTAGATGGCTCGGGAATATATTTAATTAAATTAGGGATAGGAGCGCAAATCAGACTTCAGCCATGTTCGATCAAAGACTCTTTTTATTTTTTAAATCTTGTTTATATAAGCTACTCAAGTTCACCACAGATAATGACACATGCCCCTTTTTAAGAAAAATAAATTGACAGGATTGGGCTTTGACAGATGACATTGACAACTTACTGACATTGACAGTGACACATAATAATCACAACATAATATCGCTAAATAGGTTAGCTTTCAGAAAATGTTAGCATACAATTCACATAAATTATTATAACATACATTGAATTATTATTAATACTATTATTATCATTTTACAGTCGTCAACATTTGAATTAGAATTAATTTCAGGTATATGTCTAAATAATTACAATTGCATCAGTGGAAACCTCGTCAACTTATTACAATATATAATTTTGTTATACAGTTCTCAATAAAACTTATAAATCTAATTTACATGGTTTTTTTTATCAATCTCCCTCTTGAGCTATATCGAGGTTCCTCGTTGTTAATACTAGGCGTTGACGAACAAGGTAAGTTCACATTGTTATCATTATTTTCAATTGTTTGATTCTCCTCACAAACTGTAATTACATTACTAGTTGGACTAATTTGACTTGACACATTTTGTTCAATTGACTGACTGGATATGAAACTTTCATTTTCTGAACTTGACGTAGAACAATTTTGACTTACATTTTGGTTATTTATTTGACTTGACTTTTGACACTGCTGTAAATAATCAGGTATGTAATAATATGTACGAATATCATCCCTTTCAACATCGTTTTGAGATTGACTTGACTTATATTTATTATGTTGACTGTACTTATGACTTTGAGACTCTGACTGATTGTTATTGTTAGTAAATATTCGACTAGACTGTGCCGGCTGAGACTTAGACATACCATGACTGGGATTGTTTGATTGATTGGCCTTGTTAGACTCTTTGACTGACTCATTTACATGACTAGACCTAGACTCTGACTTTGACTTTGACTTTGACAGGCATGAAGAGAATAATTTTATATGTTGGGTGTTGCGCCTATAGACAACTCCCTCCATACTTTTGACTAAGTAAGACCTAGGAAATCTGGTTTTAGACACTATAGTACCTTTCGTCCAACATTCATCCTTAGGATTTTTCTTGAAAAAGACTACATCATTAGGTTTAAATTCCTCTGGCAGCTTAGCACTTTTATTATAGTATGCCTCTCTTTTAGAAATTATATTTGACTTTTCTTTTAAATGTTCTGAAAATTTTACAACTTTCGGCTTTAGACTATCTAGATGTGTAGGTAATCTAGTTCTGAGTTTTCTAGACATAAGTAACTCTGCTGGTGACTTTAAATTTCCCCTTGGTGCTGTTCTATATTGTAACAAACCTAAGTGAAAATCTGTTTCTGACTGATGACATTTTTTTAATATATTCTTTATTATTTTCACAGAAATCTCTGCCAAACCGTTCGACCTAGCAAAATGAGGACTAGACTGAATGTGTTCTATGTCCCACATATTCAAGAATTTTTGAAATTCCTGAGAATTGTACGGCGGTCCTCCATCACTAACCAATTGCAATGGAATTCCATGTCTGGCGAAGATTGACTTAAGATGCTGAATTACTGTCTGACTTCTATGATCTGTGTTTAGTTGAGCTATTTCTATGTAATTCGAATAATAGTCTACAACTAATAAGAATTTTTTGTTATTGTAATCGAATAAATCAGTTGCCACCCTTTGCCATGGTAAGCAAGGCTGATCATGAGACAATAAAGTTTCTTTTGTTTTATTTTGACTATATGACATGCAAGTTTCACATTTTCTTACTTTCATTTCTATGTCATGATATATGTTAGGCCAAAAAACTAAACCACGGGCTAGATTTTTCGTTTTTTCTATACCCATATGACCTTCATGTAATCTATATTAATAATTTCGTGACCGGTTACGGTAGACTCGATCGAAACGTTGCCTGAATGATAGAACGTGAAAAAATAAAAATTTCGAGTCGACAACATGTATCCGCAAAATTCGGATTGTCGAGTATTTTGTAAAATTCTAACGGTGCTTGATGGACAAATCGCAGTCGCCATATTGGACACCACAGACTAGCGCGAAACTGACACCGGAGGACGACAAACGTTCCGTTTCATGCTAGCGCACATACGCCGTGCGATTTTTCTTAAACCTGAGATTGGCCAACATAACCATAGAAAAAATAGAATAATTGGGAATG
Source organism: Pandemis heparana (assembly GCA_963854515.1). Taxonomy (NCBI): domain Eukaryota; kingdom Metazoa; phylum Arthropoda; class Insecta; order Lepidoptera; family Tortricidae; genus Pandemis; species Pandemis heparana. Next base: position 10,867,182 of record OY978018.1, on the reverse strand, counting down.
GATGATTATTTTAAAACTGCTTGGTGATTTTTCTTTTGATAGGAATAACCATCCTCAGCTACGGAAAAAAGTTTCCGATTCTTTCCGTCGAGCCATATATTTTATAAAAATAAAAACATTTTATTCAGTCACTCGGCGGTAGTGATGTAACGAATGTCCCATTTTCGACATTCGCGAAAGCAAATGCGAATATTCAGTTTTTGTTAAAATTTGGCACCATTTGTCTATGGCTTGGTGACTTTGGTGGCAGTCCCGTACAAACGAAGTACGTTCCGTTTGTTTTTTGTTCCTAGAATAGCCGAGTTGAGACGAACGAACGCATCTGATTGAAATGTCATTCCACTCTATGTTGCCAGATGGGCTATTTAATTTAGCGCCAAGCCAATGTGGCTATCTCCCTTACCGGGCGGCGAAAATTATATAATTAAACAACTACTAGATACCCTCAATTTTTTTTTATATTCGCATAACATTCGCAGTAATTTTGCGAATGCGAATATAAGAATATTCACGAATGCGAATGCGAATATTCGTTACATCACTACTCGGCGGCCCTTATACGGCAGTTAAGCAGTACGCCAATGCATATCAAATTAAAAAAAAACTGCTTGAATCTGTAGTACACGATGACATTTGTAGCTAAAAGAAGCAACGGCTAAGTGGCGCCGTCTGTAGATTGTTCGTGTCACTAAACCACTATGGTAATTTTTATTGAAATTGGCATTGTTCATTTTTTTTAAGCTGTGCTTTTAACACCTTTATTTGATAGAATGGACTTTTTTAAGAAACTAACTTGAATATTATGCTTCTACGTATCTTTGTTTATTAATAATAAATATTTTTCGCTGTTTGATAATATGTTAATTTTGGCAGGATCCCAATCGCCTTCGTACAGAAATATTAAAAAAAAGTTTTGTCTATATGTCAACGTCATAGATCTGTAGATGGGTGTGAATTTAACGGCAAACTCATGTTTAATGTCAACAATGTTCGCGTGTTCGAAATTATTTCCGTTCGTTGGTGTTGTTATTGTTTTCCGTGCTGTTTTTGATTTTTCGTTTCACCCCTGCACGGGATCCCTTTTTTTCCGATAATTTTTTTACTCCGAATTTCGCAAGTCAGAATTTGATGGTCATATTATTTATGCACAAAAGTATCAATAGTCATAAAAGTTGAAGTTCATACCGCTCATTAATTCTAATAATTGTGGTGTATAATTTGGAATATCATACACGACAAAAGTCATAAAATTGACATCTATAATATTAAAATACATATCGATACATATTCAGAAAAACTTTAGGACATATATCTTAAAATCATAACTGTTTTTAGTAATATTTATCCATTGAATAACGTTTACTGGGTACTTTAAATTAAATTCATAAGATCTGAAGGCATATCGATACATATCCAGAAATATTTTTAGACATATATTGTGACGTAATAATCTTCGATGTTCATAATTTGTAACAGCATAACTAATTTCATTTCCTTAGTATTTTAGTGAGCGAGCGAAGCGAGCGAGCAAGATGGACCAGAAAAAAAGCGAGTCGGATAGGTTAGGTTCAGAAGGCTAAGGCGGGAGCGAAGCGAAGCGTAGCTACCGCCTTAGCCTTCGATGTTAGGTTTTTTTTTTAATTATCCCTATGCATATTTTTTCACTAAATAAATAAAGACAACTACCCTCCTACTACTCCTTGAAGTACCCACTCGGGTTTTTAACTCGGGTGGCACTTTTAGAAATGCAAAATGGTAAATATGTTAGTGTTACGATAGTATGTTATTACGAACTAATTTTATGACTAACAATAATTTATGACGTTCAACAATTATAATATGCGATTTTATTACCAGTAATATTATGATATATCATACAATCATGTCATTGAATGTTATTACCAACAAATGTTGTGACTAACAAAAATTATACACTGCGATAAAAGCCTTACAAACAATTATTATAAGTGATAATATGACATTAATTATTATGAAAAGTCATACAAGTAATACATCGATTGTTATGTTAATAAACATTATGACTTAGAATAATTATGACCAATGATAATAGTAACTTCACTTTATGACGTAATATTTTACGGAGCCCCTCTTTTGCCCGAATTTCATATGCCATAATGTAATGTTTGCCATAATGATCATTTGCCATAACCCTTTTTTTCTCTGAAACCGTATTTTTTTCAGGAGCATTGCAATAGCAATCCTGTAGAACTCTATAGGTTAGGTTAGGTTTGTTTCATAACAATCCTGAATAATTAACAAATAAAGAGAAAAAAGAATTATGGCAAATGATCATTATGGCAAGCAATACATTTATGGCATATGAAATTCGGGCAAATGATAGAGCCCCAATATTTTATGACTATCAATATTATGACCAACAAAATTTATGACAAAAAACGTTATGGATTTAAAAATTATGACCAAAAATTTTATGGGACAAATTATGGACCCCATGGGACAAATTACACCAACTGACCCAGTCCCCAACTAAGCAAAGCTTTGTGCTATGGGTACCAAGCAACGGATAAACATACTTATATAATTTAGATAAATACATACTTAAATACATACAACATCCATGACTCGGGCACAAACATTCGTATTCATCATACAAATGTCTGCCCCTACCGGGATTCGAACCCGGGACTTCTAGCTTCATAGTCAGGGTCACTAACCACTAGACTATCCGGTCGTCAAATCTGAAACTTTTTTCCGTAGGTAAGGATGGTTGGTTATTCGTATCAATAGAAAAATCACCAAACACACTTTTAAAATAATCATGCATTCCCAATTCAAAATAAAAACGGATTTTGGAGAAAATTACAAACTTTAAAATGGCCGCCCTGTAAAATTGCTATTTTGAACTTATCAAGTTGTTCACGCCATGCACGGATATATTCTTGCAGATAATTTCAGTTATTGTGAATGCTATCACTTACCTACCTATTTTTGTATTAAAATAATAAACAGTGATTCGAAATAATGGCTACACATTCTACCTACATTTTGTACCTACAAGTGTATTATGATTCAAATTTCACCCGAGCGAAGCCGGGTTTTCATCTAGTCTATATTAATAATTTCGTGACCGGTTACGGTAGACTCGATCGAAACGTTGCCCGAATGATAGAACGTGAAAAAATAAAAATTTCGAGTCGACAACATGTATCCGCAAAATTCGGATTGTCGAGTATTTTGTAAAATTCTAACGGTGCTGATGGACAAATCGCAGTCGCCATACTGGACACCACAGACTAGCGCGAAACTGACACCGGAGGACGACAAACGTTCCGTTTCATGCTAGCGCACATACGCCGTGCGATTTTTCTTAAACCTGAGATTGGCCAACATAACCATAGAAAAAATAGAATAATTGGGAATGGATGATTATTTTAAAAGTGCTTGGTGATTTTTCTTTTGATAGGAATAACCATCCTCAGCTACGGAAAAAAGTTTCCGACTTTTTCCGTCGAGCCATATATTTTATAAAAATAAAAACATTTTATTCAGTCACTCGGCGGTAGTGATGTAATGAATGTCATATTTTCGACATTAGCGAATGCAAATGCGAATGCGAATATTCAGTTTTTGTTAAAATTTGGCACCATTTGTCTATGGCTTGGTGACTTTGGTGGCAGTCCCGTACAAACGAAGTACGTTCCGTTTTTTTTTTGTTCCTAGAATAGCCGAGTTGAGACGAACGAACGCATCTGATTGAAATGGCACTCCACTCTATGTTGCCAGATGGGCTATTTAATTTAGCGCCAAGCCAATGGGGCTATCTCCCTTACCGGGCGGCGAAAATTATATAATTAAACAACTACTAGATACCCTCAATTTTTTTTTATATTCGCATAACATTCGCAGTAATTTTGCGAATGGGAATGCGAATGCGAATATTCCAGTAATATGCGAATATTCGCGAATGCGAATGCGAATGCGAATATTCGTTACATCACTACTCGGCCCTTATCAAATTAAAAAAAAAAACTGCTTGAATCTTTAGTAGAAATGTCATCACATTTCTAGCTAAAAGAAGCAACGGCTAAGTGGCGCCGTCTGTAGATTGTTCGTGTTACTAAACCACTATGGTAATTTTTATTGAAATTGGCATTGTTCATTTTTTTTAAGCTGTGCTTTAACACCTTTATTTGATAGAATGGACTTTTTTAAGAAACTAACTTGAATATTATGCTTCTACGTATCTTTGTTTATTAATAATAAATATAAATATTTTTCGCTGTTTGATAATTTGTTAATTTTGGCAGGATCCCAATCGCCTTCGTACAGAAATATAAAAAAAGGTTTTGTCTATATGTAAACGTCATAGATCTGTAGATGTGTGTGAATTTAACGGCAAACTCACGTTTAATGTCAGCAATGTTCGCGTGTTCGAAATTATTTCCGTTCGTTGGCGTTGTTATTGTTTTCCGTGCTGTTTTTGCTTTTTCGTTTCACCCCTGCACATCTTTCCTGACTTCTACTTACATTAAAATGGTCTTCGCAACAATGCATCGTGTAAACTTTGAAATATTACACATTAGCTTGTGTACACCATTTCTTCTGCAAACCTTCTCTGATTTTCACAATGATTTTGTTGGGGCTATAGTTCGAGTCATTGTTGCATCCCGGCAGAAAACATTTTTTTATAAATATCCATTGTTTGTTACAGTTTTATACTTTGAATTTGCTTTTATTTCTAATGATTGTAGGTTAAGTCAGAATGTAATGTTATGATGTAGACGTGACAGTGATAGCGTGACAGATACCGTAGCTAAACTTTTTTTTTTCATTTTTGTGGCAAACATTTAATGGCCGATTCTTACATAAAACATAAAACCCGGTCGTTAGATCAAACAAAGGTCAAAACTTACTACGTACTTTTACAAAAATATCTGCAATCGTAAAGTATTTTTGAAATCGGACAAGATAAATCGGTTATTTGATGGTTTTCCTCCAAATGGTTTTCGAATTGGAGCATACTAAAAAAAATGAACAATGTCAATTCCCCATGTATGGTAGTAACACAAACAATCTACAGGCGGCGCCACTTAGCCGTTGCTTTTTTTAGCTACAAATGTCATCGTTTACCACAGATTCAAGCAGCAATTAAAAAAAAATGATATGTCATTGGCGTAGTGCTTATCAGCCGTATAGAGGCCGCCGAGTGACTGAGTAAAATGTTTTTATTTTTATAAAATATATGGCTCGACGGAAAAATAAATAATAATAAACAAATAAATATCATGGGACAAATTACACCAACTGACCCAGTCCCCAACTAAGCAAAGCTTTGTGCTATGGGTACCAAGCAACGGATAAGAATACTTATATAATTTAGATAAATACATGCTTAAATACATACAACATCCATGACTCGGGCACAAACATTCGTATTCATCATACAAATGTCTGCCCCTACCGGGATTCGAACCCGGGACCTCTAGCTTCATAGTCAGGGTCACTAACCACTAGACCAGAGGTTCCCAAACTCTTTCGTTCCATAGACCACTTTCAAAATTTTGCTGGATCCGGTGGACCCCCTGCAGCTACATTACCACTAATTTTTAAACTAAATCTCGAAATAAAAATTAAGATTAGCTCTATAATCTATGGAAACTTGCGTTGTTGCTGAGTTTCAACGATAAATTAACAGTTTTCGAAAAAATTGGTTAGAATTGATTGCTTGATAGGGTTAATTATTTGAAAATAAAGTCGACTAAACAAATTTTCAATTAAATTATATTTTTGTGCTGCGAGTGACTCCATCCTACTTTACTTTCTTGAAATCTACAATGACTCACAGCACAAGAACCAATCAATTCCCACAAATTTTATTAAATTTTCATGCACCCCCGCTTGCGATTGTGGACCCTCATTTTTGGTCACGCCCAACGTAGACCCCCGTCGAGTCTTCCGTGGACCCCTGGGGGTCCACCTGGACCACTTTGGGAACTACTGCACTAGACTATCCGGTCGTCAAATCTGAAACTTTTTTCCGTAGCTAAGGATGGTTATTCGTATCAATAGAAAAATCACCAAACACACTTTTAAAATAATCATGCATTCCCAATTCAAAATAAAAACGGATTTTCAAACTTTAAAATGGCCGCCCTGTAAAATTGCCATTTTGGACTCATCAAGTTGTTCACGCCATGCACGGATATATTCTTGCAGATAATTTCAGTTATTGTGAATGCTATCACACCTACCTATTTTTGTATTAAAATAATAAACAGTGATTCGAAATAATGGCTACACATTCTACCTACATTTTGTACCTACAAGTGTATTATGATTCAAATTTCACCCGAGCGAAGCCGGGTTTTCATCTAGTATATTTAATATTTCTGAACGCATGGACTTTGGAATCACTACGGACTGATTTTTAAAGACAATGTCATCAATAACATGAATCTCTTCCCGAATGTTCCAGTAGGGCAAAGTTATAGGGTCACATTGAGTCTTACTATTAGGCCACCCATTTAAATAATAGTCCTGTAACTTTAGCAATGTCACATCTGATTTAGTATGACATTTAATTTGTTGTAATTTATTCTGAGTTATTGCCAAATTTGAAGTTAGTAATTTTACCTGACAATCAATATTACTGTCCAATTCTTCAAAATTAAATTTCTCTATAGTTCTGTTAGATGATATTGGCGCTCTGGAAAGGGTATCAGATACATACATTTCCGTGCCCTTTGTGTATGAAACTATTAAATCATATGATTGTAAAGCAATCATCATGCGCTGAAGGCGAGCTGGGACATCTGACAAAGGTTTCTTAAACAAAGTAACTAAAGGCTGGTGATCTGTTTCCACCTGTATAGTTTTTCCATAGATATATTGATGGAATTTTCTACAACCAAAAAGTATAGCAAATAATTCACGTTCAATTTGAGCATAATTTTGCTGTGTAGTAGTTAATGACTTTGATGAATAGGCTATGGGGTTTTTGCCATGAAATATGACTGCACCCACTGCACTTTTTGATGAATCAACAGACATTCTAATTGGTTTATTGACGTCATAATGAACTAGTACTGGTGACTGACTAATAAGATTTTTTAATCGAATAAATTCTTTTTCATGATTATCTGTCCACTGCCAAACGTTTTGTTTTTTGAGTAAGCTTCTAAGTAAATTTGTCTCATTGGCTAAATTTGGTATGTATGAACCTAGATAGTTTACCATTCCCATAAAACGTTGTAAACCTTTGATATTTTCTGGTCTTGGCATGTCAAGTATAGCTTCGACCTTCGATGAATCAGCAGAAATACCATTCTTATTGAAAACATGACCTACATATGTTATTTCAGTTTTGTCAAACATACATTTTGATTTATTGAATTTTAAATTGACTTCACGGGCTCTTTTAAAAACATTTTCTAACCTTTCATTGTGCTCCGCTTGGTTTGAACCATGTACTAAAATATCATCGACAAATATGAGAACACCTGGTAAGTCCCCGAATAAGTCTGTCATCACTTTATGGAATATTTCTCCACTAGAATTTATGCCATAGGGAAGTCTCAAAAATTTATACCGGCCAAATTGAGTGTTAAATGTACATAATTGACTACTATCTTCATCCAACTGTATCATCCAATAACCTGAATTAGCATCTAATTTTGAAAATACTGACGCTCCCGCTACTTTAGAACGTAAGTCGTCTAATGTAGGATAAGGAAAGTGAGGTCTTTTAATAGCTTTGTTTAGACTTCTCGGATCTAGACAGATACGTAATTCACCATTCGGCTTTTCAATTGGAACAATAGCATTAACCCAGTCTGTCGGGTTTGTGACTTTTTCTATGACCTGCAACTTCTCCATTCGATCTAGCTCGGCTTTAAGCTTTGGATGTAAAGCATATGGTATTCTACGGACTGGACATACTTTAGGTGCAACACTTGTATCTATATGCAAATGAGCTTTATGTGGCAGACAACCTAAACCTTCAAACGTGTCAGAGTAGGTATTTACAATTGAGTTTACTGACCTTTGATCTTGTGATGTCAGTTCAAACAATCTTTTGACAATACCACAGTCTTCGCTCGTCTTCCAACCCAGTATAGTCGAACATTCACATTTCACAACCATGAATTGAATGTTAGCTTGCCTTTCATTGTCAAAAGTACATGTCAGCATCACGGTACCTAAATTATCTACAAGTTGTCCTGAAAATGTGAAAATTTTATTATGTGATCTATGAATTGGAATTCTTATATTATTTGTATTCTCTAAACATTTGATAGTATTTAATGAAATTACATTTATGTCTGCACCTGTGTCAATTTGACAGCTTAAAATTTGATTGTAACATTTTAATTCAATTTTCCAATTATTTTGACTAGACTTGACATTATGATTAATAGATCCAATTATAAATTCAGAATTATTACAGTTATTTTCTTCAATATGAACATTTTCTTTTGGAGAATTATTATTATGACTAGAAATAGAACTTACTTTTTTGTCTTTGTAAAAACAGTACTGCGCGAAGTGGTTTGGTTTTCTACAGATGGCACAAGTCTTGCCCTGCGCTGGACATCTGTAGCGATGAACTTGTCCACACCTCTTGCATATTGTGTTGTTGAAGCTGGTCCTGGCTGCTGAACTGCTTCTTCGGTCTTGACTCTTGGACTGGTTCTGGTTGGGTCTTGATCTTGACGGGCTTCTGAATTTTTTTCTTGACGTGTGTCTTGGTGTTGACGTACGATTGGTGATTTGCTGTACTTGACTCGATTCTTCGTGTTCTTTAATGTGTTTCGATCTCTTTCCGGAAAGTTCTATAGTTTTCGCTATTGTGACGGCTTCATTTACATCTTCAATATCTTCTTTTTGCAATAGTTTTTCTTTTATATGCTGGTTTTTAATACCTATGACGAACATATCTTTGACAAGTGACTCTTTCAGATTGTCGAACTTGCAACTTGCTGCCAAGTTATTTAGTGTGGTCACATATTCGTCAAGGGATTCTTCCTTTTGGTATCTTGTGAAAAAATTGTACCTTTCTACTGTGGTGTTCTTACAAGCATTGAATTTGTTGTCAAATTTTTCCAAAATTTCCGTTAAAGTTACCGTTGACCGTTGAACGTTAAATGAGTCATAGATTTCTAGTCCCTCGTCTCCTATCGCGTTGAGCAAAATTGCAACCTTCTTCTTTTCCGTGAGCTTCTCGAGATCGTTAGCATCACAATAAATTTCGAATTTTTGTCTCCATTTTCTCCATTTTTCTGAATTTGAACACTCCGACGATGAGTCTCCGTTTTGAATTCCCAGACGTAACGGTTTTAGTCCGTTGGCTAGTATGACATTTTGTGTTTTTTCTACTTCTTGCGGCATTTTCTTCGTTTTCTTTTTGATTTTCTTTTTCTTCTGACACCATGTGTTATTGGGATGCAGGAGTTCGTGGGCTTAGATGGCTCGGGAATATATTTAATTAAATTAGGGATAGGAGCGCAAATCAGACTTCAGCCATGTTCGATCAAAGACTCTTTTTATTTTTTAAATCTTGTTTATATAAGCTACTCAAGTTCACCACAGATAATGACACACTCAATAAAGGTAATCGCGGTTCATATCCCGTCTATAATATTTCGAATGAACGTAACCGTGAATCATTGAAAACTCTTGGAATGATGGGTGCCGCATCGCCTAAAACAGTAGTTCCCAAAGTGGTCCAGGTGGACCCCCAGGGGTCCACGGAAGACTCGACGGGGGCACAGTACATATAAGCACAAGCAGTAGGGAATCTTCGAACAAATCGGTCGAAACGAACGCACACATAAACACGCGCTTTTACACGGCCCCTAAGCAGATCTCGCGGTGCCGTCAGTCGCGCGTGGCGCATTGAGACGAGCGGCCGTGTTCGTTTTAAACATGCCAAGAGCGTATTGCGCAGTGTACGGCTGCTTGAACTCCGCTTCTTCAAAACCGGAGCTTTCGTTTTTTAAACTCCCTGCTGATGTTAAAAGGTAAGAATGATACTATATTATTATGAAATAAAATGTATATATTATTTTTATAACGAGAAATGTCAGATGTCACTTCTCCGACAAATGCTTTTTCTGTTAAATAAAACGTTTGGCTGTTTAGATGATAAGTAAGTAGTTGCCGTATATTATAGACCGTGTTTTTGGTGAAAAAAAATTCTACGGACTTTCATTGTTATCATCTTGCATCTATAGTATATGTACTAATATATTATAGAAAACTACACTTGATGGATAACTTGTCAAATACCTATAGGTAGGGCAAACCTTGGTTAAAAAAAACTATTCAATTTAACAAAAATTAAATCGACAACCCTAACGCTTTATTGGAGCGTAGGTACTTATTTCAAAAAGTAGGGCTATCTTCCCTACTGCTTTAGCTTATATATATACTGTGACGGGGGTCTACGTTGGGCGTGACCAAAAATGGGGGTCCACAATCGCAAGCGGGGGTGCATGAAAATTTAATAAAATTTGTGAGAATTGATTGGTTCTTATGCTGTGAGTCATTGTAGATTTCAAGAAAGTAAAGTAAGATGGACTCACTCGCAGCACAAAAATATAATTTTATTGAAAATTTGTTTAGTCGACTTTATTTTCAAATAATTAACCATATCAAGCAATCAATTCTAACCAATTTTTTCGAAAACTGTTAATTTATCGTTGAAACTCGGCAACAACGCAAGTTTCCATAGATTATAGAGCTAGTCTTAATTTTTTTTTCGAGATTTAGTTTAGAAATTAGTGGTAATGTAGCTGCAGGGGGTCCACCGGATCCAGCAAAATTTTGAAAGTGGTCTATGGAACAAAAGAGTTTGGGAACCTCTGGCCTAAAACATGATTCCTAAGACTAAATAAAAACTTAACATATTTACGATTTCATTTAATTAGGTATCAAATCTTTTTCGCCAAATTATCTTCGACTTATTTTTCACTCCTTCCTTACAATGTTCTGAAAAAAAAGGGCAAGTAGTAACAGCGTGTTAGTATTGTAACTTATGATTAGACTAAGAGCCCGTTCCACTAGGTACTCTCAGTTACGTTCCTGATATTTTAAGTTTCAGTTATAAATTTATGTTTTCTTTGTCTGTTTCGTAGTAATAAATAGAGAGGGAATCATAGATAACTGATACTTCAGATATCCGGAACTTAACTGAGTGGTGAAAGGCCCTAAGTTTTTAATTCAAAGCTACAAACCCTGACGCGGCATTTGAAGATGAGGTATGCGATGAGAACTGCAACGATGGGTGACAGTATAACTCCGACCACCGACCAGCCGGCCGTCGCAGCAGCCCTGGGCTGGTCCGTCAGGCCAGAGGAGAAGGCCGCCTGGAAACATGAGAATATGAGGACAGAAAGAAATCATTTTTTTTTTCGTAGGTACAGCGTAAGAGGGTTTGGGCGCATAAAGTCCCACTCGCAAAACGTCCCTCCACCAAAATTACCATTCGCAAAACGTCATCTCTGCAAATGATCCCTTATGTAAAACACCCCATTCGCAAAACGTCCCTTTCTCAAAAGGTCCCACCCACTTCGCAAAACGTCCCTTCTGAGAAAGCCCCTTTCGCTGAAAGTCCCTAGTGCATAACGCCCCTTTCGCAAAACGTCCCGTCTGCGAAATGACCCATTCCCAAAATGTCCCGTTTGGGAAAAGCTTGTTTCAGTAGAGAGAGTCTTCTCATGGGATAGTGATCGTTTTGCGAACGGGACATTTTGCGAAAGGGTCGTTTTGCGTACGGGTCATTTTGGGATAGGGACGTTTTGCGAACGGGCCCCTTTGCAGAAGGGTCGTTTTGCGTAAGGGGCATTTAGGAAAGGGACATTTCGTGAAATGGGACAAAGGGACATTATGCGAGTGGGACGTTATGCGCCTAAACCCGTAAGTTATAAAATCAGGGTCTGATGACAAACCCTTATCCAGCTCATTTGCACCCACCGTCAGCAAAAAGGGCGCAACAGCCCAGCATATCCTCATGAAAACGCAGGGATACTCCCCCACGGCGAAGAAGATGTCCTCGCAGAAGGTGGTCTGGCCGTAAGCGAACGTCACGACGAACCCCATCACGGCGGCGATGGCCGTCCGCGGCCGGGTCACCGGCCAGTCCATTAAAAATGTTAGGATGTACAATCCACTCTAAAAGAAAACGTACGTATTATCTATATTGACAGACCTCTAACAATGTGCTGATGAAAAGTACTAGCTTTTGCTTCACGACTCAACAAAAAAACACTTCAAAAATCGAACGCGATTCATTCGTATTTCAAAATAAGCTCTTAGAGAATCCTGATATCCTGATACTTAAATTCTCCGTCCGTGTTACGTCTGTCGCGAAATTATCATTTTTTACCCATCCCAAAAAGCGCTCAGCGCCGCTAAAGAAGTTAACACTTCAAAAAACCGATAGTCGGTTTACGGACGATAGTTTTAGATAACGTCATAAAGAAATATATTCGAACTGCTAGCTCTGCGCGATAAGATCGTGCCTCTCTATCGCTTGTTCCGCGCTTTCGCTTGCATACTCTGACGTCACGCGGAACGTGACAATGAGTCTAGCTTTTTCGTGAGTGCATCCGGCGTTCATCGATTTATAAGACGTTATCACCTGTCTTGCTTCAAGACTGATTTAACAGCAATAGAATTAATTTCGATTCCAAAGCGTGAATAAGTATTTCTATAACTTGCTTACCTACTTGCTGAAAGCCAGTAGGTAAAGCTTTTTCCAAACTTAAGGTCCCCTAAAGTAGCAGCTCACAATATTTAGCATTTACCGTCACTTAAAGCCAAATTTACATTATGCAACTAATTTCGTACAACAAGCATTACATTGCTCGGCCGATAACCTAACGCTTCAAAAGTGATTAATCAAACGCCGCAGTGTAATGCTAGTAGCACGAAATTAGTTGCATAATGTAAATTCGCCTTCATTATAAAATTGTAGTAGAAAACCTGAGTGCATAGAGTGATGACGCCGATTGTGCAGAATAGTGAACAAATGACGATCAAGAAGGCCCACGCTATCTTCCGTATAGAGCGTCCCGTAAACGTCGACATGATCGTGTGGACCGTCAGGGACTATAAATAAAGCTTGTTTTAGTAAGTTGATAAACAAATCTCACAAAACCCGTGATCACACAAAAGCCGTGGTAGCCTAGTGGTTTGACCTGTGGCCTCTCAAGAGGGTCGCGGGTTCGAATCCCGGGCTCGCACCTTTTCGGAATTTATGTGCGAAATTACATTTGAAATTTACCATGAGCTTTTCGGTGAAGGAAAACATCGTGAGGAAACCCAATCCCAATAAATAAGGCTTAGGTAACCCTTCTGGGTTGGAAGGTGGTAGTCGCTTCTGTAAAACTAGTGCCTACGCCAAATCTTGGGATTAGGTTGTCAAAGCGGACCTCAGCTCACTGAGCCGTGGCAAATGCCAGGAAAAACGCTAGGAAGATGACTGATTTAAATCATATCAACCAATCACAATAGAGAGAGGGATAAACAGTATCAGTAAAAACAGTAGGTTTATTGTCTAACTCGCTCGCAATCGCCATCGTGTTCATTTTGACAGTTCATGTATGGGCTGACAATTATTGGCATCGGAATCAGCTAGCTGTCACATTCATACAAGAACTGTCAAAATGAACACGATGGCGATTGCGAGCGAGTTAGACAATAAGCCTACAGGCTCGAAGCACCTCATCTTTGACTTTAAAAAAACCACATACCACAAAGGAGATAGAGAGGACAAACAGGGTGAAGAAAACCAGGCCGGACCAGAACTGGCTGCCGGGTACTCGGGCCACGTAGTCCGCCCACAGTATCACGGAGGCCGGGGGACCTGTCGTACCGCACCAATAACAAAATATACACACACATAAATCACGTTATCCCTTACGGAGTAGAAAGGACCTGAGGTAACAAGACCCAAAGACCACAAATTGTGGGCGTATAGGTGGAAAGGAGAATCAAAATAGTGATGGGTTGCTAGCCCATATACTCCCACAATCATGCTAAACGTGGCCTTTAGGGCTTGTCTTATACCTCTATAGGCTCTGTCTACGTGTCTACCCCGTAAGAGATAAAAACGTAATTTATGTATGTATGATGTTGTTGGCAGCATATTATATCATTATATCATCAAGATTACTGCTAAGAGCGTCGCCAGCCAAGGTAGTAGAAGTATAGCGTAGTATAGGGTTTTTTTTTGGCCCCTTTATTCACCATTGACAAAAATTAAAGGCTAAAGTTTTTCGATACTCTGGGGGTGAGGGGGCTGCAGCCATGGCGACGCTCTTGATTACTTCTCCGGGATGTGGGCATAGGAATAAATAAAAGAACATAGTAGAACGGAAACTCCCGGTCCGGCCGGACTCGAGGTCACGATATTAGAGTACCCGCTAAGCGAGCTACTCAGTCCGGCTGTCCGGCTGTGTCGGAAGTGGGTATATAAATGACGGCGTTTTGCACGCGGTCTAAAGAGATTCCGTTCTACTCTGTTATTATTTATTCTTATGATGTGGGTTACCGAGCGTGATGGAAGTATACTCCCAGTGGGAGCTTTGATCGTGATCTTTCTCCCCGGAACACGCGGACCACAAAATGCCGGGTCGGTCTTCGCGCGTGCCTGCGAACAGAGATGGGCGTTACATCTAAGGTCTTTTCATTCTTAACTGTCCTATTTGGTAAACAAAATTCTAACCTCAATGTGCAAATTTTTGTAAAGAATAAGGTGTATTATGTCATTAAATAAACCTGAGGCAATATTTTGTAGATACATAATTTTTCTGATATTTTATCTCCAGTTCCTTTATTTACGATGAAATAGTTAAAAAATAACAAAAATGAGACGTATTGAGGTTAGAATTTTGTTTACCAAATAGGACAGTTAAGAATGAAAATACCTTAGATCAGGGGTCACCAATTAGTTTTGCTCGACGTCCGTTTTAAGAAATGAAATGACTATCGCGGTCCACATAACATTTTATAGAAAAAATATTCAGCTCGTTTGTTAGCTCGTTGCTTCGCCCGGTCATTTTCTATTTGATATCAACAACGGTAATAGGTACGGGGGATACATTTTTATTAAATTACGCACTCTGTAGTGCAAGTTGCTATGTTCTCGCGGTCCGCACAAAATTGGTCGGCGGTCCGGATGCGGACCGCGGTCCGCCATTTGACGACCCCTGCCTTAGATATACTAGAGAAAATATTCTAATCTTGTACTTAGCTAGGAGAAACCGGAAAAGGCAAGCTAACTCGCGTAGCACTACGGTCAGACGATCACTATCGTTACCCTCGAGCCACTCAAGTTGAGTGACTCAACAGAGAAGTGGATCAGACCGAATTGTCCGGAATTATTTATTATGAAAACTTTACGTTCGTATGTCATTCGAAAATATTTCGCCCATCTCTGCTTGCAAAAATGGTCGGTAGATTTCTACAAATTAATAAGTACGTTTAAAATAGAAATTGATTTAATATTTGGGAACTTTATTGGGAATATCAGCCTTGATTCTCCGAGTACCCTTTCAGATGGTTCTATATCGTTTGCCCGAATTTCATATGCCATAAATGTATTGTTTGCCATAATGATCATTTGCCATAACTCTTTTTTCTCTTTAACTGTTAATTGTTCAGGATTGTTATGAAACAAACCTAACCTAACCTATAGAGTTCTACAGGATTGCCATTTTAATGCTCCTGAAAATTTACGGTTTCAGAGAAAAATTGAGTTATGGCAAATGATAATTATGGCAAACATTACATTATGGCATATGAAATTCGAGCAAACGAAAGGCTCCGCTTTCAGATATGGCGTCACCTTCAATAATAGGCACAAACATACTTAACTTACGTTGGTTCATATACATATATTTTGAGCAGAACAAAAGTCTTCTTCTAAGGGTCTTCGGTCGTCGACGGTGGTAAAATGGAACAGTCTACGTCGATCGATAGCTTCTACTAGAGCTACTTAACTATAGACCGACCGCTTAACTGAGTCCCCGCCCGCGCGGCACAGGGTACCTAGGCGAAAAAGGGGGCCGAGAGAGGTGCGGGCGGCAGGCGCACTCCCCGCCCGCACCGCTCTCGGTTCCCTTTGTCGTCCTAGCCTGCCCCCCAAAACCGCGCCCGCGAGCACCATTTAGGCGGTTGCTCTATAAGTTCAGGTTTCCAATTAAGACGCACCACTCCAAATATTCGTACTGTTGCTGTCATAATCCGTCATCAGCGCGCCGTGCGTCGCGCCCAGTGTCAATGCACTAAGCATGCAGCAGGTCTTGGAAGCCACGAAGGACAGCAGTGCTGTTTGCGACATCTTGACCTTCTGCTGGGGACAGTAGGAACCCAGCATGACCAGGGTCCCTTGAGAGACCGTCATCTCTAGTAACGCGTATTCTATAGCCTCGCGCCATATCTGGAGAAATGACGGTAGTTTTCAAAATCACCGCCTCACTTATTCCTCGTAGACAATTAAATTTGGAAACTAGTTAGGTACGCATTAAAGTGCACAAAATCCACCATTTTGAAACATTGAGAATTTGTGAACCCGTGACACTCGCGTCATCAAAACGAATAGGAATAGGATAGTAGGAACGGACATACAAATGCGGCAAATACTAACCACCTTTTGGTTTTCGCCGCAGTCGGGTAAAAAGCACTACGAATATTTTTTATAGCATTTTTTGAAACCTAAAACGAAGGTCTGGGAGTAAAGAAAAATACAGAATTTACCAGTTGCTTCCCGCGCAGATGGTAAAAGTCCATCGAGGGAATGGGCGAAAACGATAGGAAACATGTTATAGGCGATGCGGCTAGCAACCCATCACTATTTTGATTCCATTTTCCATCTATATACCCACAATCAAGCTAAACGTGGCCTTAAGGTTTTGTTGCCTTAGGCTTTGTGTACCCCGTAAGGGATAAAGACGTGATATATGTGTAAAACGAAGGGTACTTACCTTAACTACCTGTACCTACCCAATTATAAACTACTAGCGGGCCGGCCCGGCTTCGAATGGGTGCAGCAAGAAATAAATATAGCCTATGTCACTCAGTGAATGTAGTGTTCCAATGGTGTAAGAATTTTTGAAATCGGCACAGTAGTTTTTGAGTCATACATACACATGCACAAAAATACAAATCTTGCCTCTTTATAATATTTGTTGAGTAGTAAGTTAGTATAGATATAGAAGTAGACAATCTGCTTCTCCAGTCAACTGACCTGGAAGCCGTCAAGGAGCACGGTCCAATCGCACTCCCGAAACATGCGGCCCGCGCCCTCGAGACGGGTGCAGCCGATGGCGCAGCAGACCAGCACGAAGAACGCCAGCACGTCTTTGAATAGGACCAGCTGCGAATGTTACGTACATTATGTCACGTTTTCTCACAGTTCATATTATTTTGTTGCGATTCCGTAACGTCTCCGTTTTTTAAGCGGCAGTGTGGTCGCACCCTAATACTATCGCACTGTCGCTGCGTCAGTGACGCCATTTGCTCGGAAATCTAGCTGGACTTCTGTCATGCCGCGATCGAGCTTCTTCTAACCAAGAGTTTGGCAATTTCCAATTCACAATTTTTATGAATTAAAGATGTTAAAGACATTTGGGAAGATGAGTAGGTAAAAAGTAAAAAGTAAGTATTTATATGAAAATAGTTTGTATTAGTCTACTCTTAATTATCGGACTCTTATCTTGTATAAGTTCTCTTAAATTATTACTAAGTAACAGCGTAAGCTAAGTAGATAAATTTATAAGCCTCGCCGTCTCATGGCGGTGCCACTTTTTACCGATCGCGCGGTTCCAAATAATGTCTACTATCATCACAAGTATAAGGATAGGTACCTTCGAATAACTGTATATCTTCTTAATCGCAATGAAATAGACAAGCACCCAGCAAATGACGTAATAAGCGTAGAGCTCCCACACTATTTTTCCCAGGCCACCTTCTAGATCATCGCGTTTCAGATGCAATACAAAATTACTGGAATATAAAAGGGGTAAACTTATTTGTATGTATTGGGGGGTATTATTGCTTTGTATGCCGGGAAAGTGAAAAGTTCCTGCGAGATCTAAGCAAAGTAGCGGGCAACTAACCTCGGCCTCGTTTAGTAGACGCAGATGGCCAAATAAATGGAAATGAAATTGCTACTAACCTCAAATACAATAAACAATTAAACACTCACGATGGAGTCGTGCGAACTGCCATGCGCGTGTGCGTGTCTGAAACAATCCGATTGGCAAAGTGTGGTCGCGCTCGTGTACCGTGCGTGTACCCAGCGTAGTTTGAACGCCGCGCTTCGCCGTTCCCAGAACACCACGTTGAGATCTTATGGTTTGGGCACATAACGTCCCACTCGCAAAACGTCCCTCCACCAAAATTACGTCCGATTCGCAAAACGTCTTGTCTGCAAATGGTCCCTTATGTAAAATACCCCATTCGCAAAACGTCCCTTTCTCAAAAAGTCCCACCCTATTTCGCAAAACGTCCCGTCTGCGAAATGAAAATGACCCATTCGCAAAATATCCCGTCTGGAAAAAAGTTTGTTTCAGTAGAGACAAGAGTCTTCTCATGGGATATAAGAGATGGGCATTTTGCGAAAGGGTCGTTTTGCGAACGGGTCATTTTGCGAAAGGGACGTTTTGCGAACGGGCCCTTTTACAGAAAGGTCGTTTTGCGTGAGGGGCATTTAGGAAAGGGACATTATGCGAGTGGGATGTTATGCGCCTAAACCGATCTTATTCGGTCAGTTACTAACAAGAAGAAGGAATTAGCCGGCGTCTCGCTGTCATTGGTCAGCGGGCGATGCCTCGCGGCGCACGGCGGCTGCGCGGAGGCGGCGCAATGCAGCCACGGCAGGAACGAGTGCGCCGAGTGCACCGCCAGCGCGAGCCACCACGCCGCCACCGCGCCCAGCGCCAGCGCCGACGCCGCGCACGTCAGCAGCATCGCGCACCCCACCCCTAAGACAGGACACTAGGTAGGTACAGCTATACAGTACCAGGGGCACCGTCACAGTCAGCGATCACGCCCAGCGCTAGCACGAACGCAGTTAGCTACAAAACTATGTCGCGTTAAGAGAACGCTGGCGATGTGCTTACCAGCACAGTGCGTGCTTACTTAATTCACAAAATGGTGGTACCTACTTATAAAGGAGACTCGAGGGGAAACACTGAAGCAGATACCTACTTTCGTCAATTATGGATACACATCCATGTAAGTATGAATATTGATTATATAATCTCAGGTAAGTCTCGTAGACTTAAATCACTAAAGAATTAATGCTTCACACCGCGACGAATGCCTACTAAAGTGCGCTAAACGAACAGTTCTGTACAGTATAATGTACTTAGTTATAATGACGTGCTAAAATGTAATGTTGATTACTTGGCCAATAAATAATCTGAATCTGAACAGTTACCTCTAGCAACCGGCGCTAAGTCCCAAGAAGTCAGCACACCCTTCTTCGTTACGGCTCCAATCACCAGCTCCAAGTAGAACATGGGGTAACCAATGAACACACTGAACACGTTGTAGAGGAAGATGAACGGTAGCAGCTTTCGAAGATCATGCAGGTACGGGTGCCACCACAGTTGGAAAACGCCGACGCATGATGACACTACGAGTTGACGGTAGGATATGTTGTTCGTCCAACGGTCCACGACCTGTTTTGAATAAAGCAAATGTGCTTAACCGAGTCCTCGCCCGCGGGGTAGTCGACAAACGGGGGCTGAAAGGGAGGGGAGGGCTCTCGGTTGCCTTTGACGTCTTACCCTGCGCCCCTGTAGGTACCCGCGCGGGCAAGAACTCAGTTAAGCGGTCCGTCTATAGGTACCAATAGACTTTATTTATTAAACTAGTACTTACTAGTACTTTTACTAATGGACCTGGACTTAATTCGTCCCTTCCTAAAGGTGGAATTCAGAGCAAAGTCGCTGAATAGTTCAGCTAATTTTGGGTGAATTTTGGCGAGAGAATAGTTCTCTACAAATTAATGCCGACGAGTATCAACGTTTCCAAGCATAGCATTTAGAAAACAATAAAGGTTTAGGTACCTTTTCACTTATATATTTGACTAGTAGGTACATACTAAGTACTTACCACGGGAACATCCGTAGAATCAGAGGCACTCGAGTGAGTTCCAGTTTTTGTACGTGTGTGAGTAGTCTGAAAACAACACGTTACTTTACATGAGAGGCGCGGCGTATTTTTGCACGGAATAGAACGCCAAAATGAGAGAAGTCAGTTAGCTAAAGTCGGCCAAACAGATTAGAATGAGCATAGGTGGGCCAATATTCAAGCGGTTCGACCGCTCGGTTCATGCGTCATTGTCGTCCCACAGTTATTATCCTAACAGAAGGACAAGCCGCAACAACTTTGGATAAGCTAAATGCAGCATCGATACTGTGTTTCGTTGTTCTTGTTTATTTTGCACAATAAAGAGAGTTTACATACATCTCTTTTATAATGGTAAATGCTGAGACAATAATGACGAAAAAAAAACGCCGAAAAAACGTTGAATATTCGCCCAGGTAGGCAGGTAGGTCGACAAAGGGGACTAAGAGAGGTGCGGGCGGGTAGTGCGCCTGCTGCCTGCACCTCTTTCGGCCCCCTTGGTCGTCCCACCCCGCGCCCCTGCACCGCGCGGGCGACGACTCATTTAAACGGTCGGTCTATATACCATCTTACTCCCCAAGGCTGGCGGAAGTTGGCCCAACATGAAGGTAGAGCAGGCTTAACTTACCTACCAACGTTTGCCACAGCTGGGCACGCGCACCTACATGTCTAGCACGAAAGTGCGCAAGACGCGTCGCGCGCGAGTAAGGGTGCGACCAAACCGGCGCGCATACGCAGCGACGTGTCGTATGCGTCACGTTTTCTCACCGTTTCTTCATACATTTTGTTGCGATTCCGTAACGTCACCGTTTTTTAAGCGGCGGTGTGGTCGCATCTTTAGATTGCCCGTATTTATCTTACTGTCCGTTCTAGATAGTGCTAGCCGGGATGGTCACGAGAGCGCGTAAAAATACTTCTCAAACGGGACACAATTAAGTAGGGAAGAGTTGCACACCGTATTTTCAAGTAAGACTTAATAGAAGAGTAAATTTATGTATAAATAGGTTCACTTACCACGCTGTCACTCATTATTTAAATAAATATCTATAACAATGCATTCATAAAATATTTATCTTTGATATAAATATGTCAAAAGTGACTACTGTATAAGTATTTTATAGAAATGTCTACAGAATAGTTCTGGCTGTCATGCTTCCAAATAGTTTAGTGCTACGTAACAACAACCCAAAGACAAGAACAAACGCCATAGAATATGTACGCATACAGAAAACTGTGTACGTATTTCTAGCGTGATTTCTAGCCCGCCCTATAAACTCTCGAGAATGTAATAGTACATTGTGTATTAAGGGCGGTAAGTAAGGAAATTACGATCGAGGCTCTAGTATAAGCCCGAAGTCGAAGACTGAGGGCTTTTTGAGTCGAGGTTCGTAATTCCCGTACCGCCCGTGAAACATACAATGTTTTTCATCACATTTATAAATAAATAAAATGAAAAGGCAGAAAAAACTTATTTATTAAAATTTATAGTGACTGTACAATTATTAAAATTAAGGCATACATTGCCTTTTTAAAAATGCCGTCAACTTCACGTATTGTATTCTTTTATGTTGACACAATCTTTAGATTGGAGAGTGGTTTTCAACATAGAGTAAGTGCTCCACAATGATTATGGTTTGTATTTATTCGCCAATTCACCAAAATATGCCAGGAAAACATTTTCAGAAAACGAACTTGTTTTCTTTTCGCGTTTCCATTGTATAAATTGGTCGTACGCAGCTAAATACCGCTCCTTAGACTTCGCCGGTAAAAGATTTTCGTTAATGGTTTTTGCTGCTTGGATAATATCCAGTGGTGTTGCATTTAAATCGCACTCTTCAGACAACGACGAAATTTTTAATTACTTTTATTAGGTATTAAATAACTCAACAAGTCAACACAACAATTTGTACAAGTTCGGAAATGTTTTTTTTTTAAGCGGATGGCGCGCTTTCAGCCACAGATAATACAAATGTTGCGTTCAAGAACGTTAAGTTAAAAGCCAAGACGTTTACAATTCAACGTTTTATACAAAAAAAGTATTCAAATTTTTGTCATAAATATTAGTATTGTATTTATCTAGCGAGATTTCAATTAAATTCCTGTTTGGATATTTTTTTTTAGATAAAGTTTTAATTTCGAGCTAATGCACCTCTTTGGTTGTACTTGAACCTGAATTGTAAGGCAGTGCAAGAAATTAAAAAAAAATTACTTACCGCCCGAGGGTTTCATGGTAATAAAAAAAGCCCGAGGGTTTTATATGGGGCGTTGCGGCCAAGTTAACCTGTATGTTTTGATACCGTTTACGAGCAAGTGTGATGAAAAAAAAAAAATTAAGCTTTGGACCAATGGCCCATTCCACAAAACTACAAGTTACTATTTTACAAGGCAAGTAGCTACATTGGTCAATTCCAACCACTGGTTGATTGAGCGCAAGCTGTAATGTCTTGATCCATTGTATACGCGTTTGTAAACAAATGAATTTCACCTAAATTCCCACACAGTCACTCATTGTATGCAACTAGCATCACATTGATTCTATATTGTCTCATCACTAAACAAACTGTCTATGGTAGGTCGGGTGCGGAGAGGACTTGTCTGTTTACAAACGCGTATAAAATGGATCGAGATACAGTAAAGGTCCGACCACACCGGTGCGTAAAAGACGTTGACGGTACGCATACGCAACAAAATGTATGAAGAAACGGTGAGAATACGTGACGCCTATGACACGTCACTGCGTATACGCGGCGGTGTGGTCGGACCTTAACAGTTAAGACCACAGTTAAAAATTACACATAAATAAAACAACAGTTGTTAATATAACAAATCTTATAATAGTGGTTCTTTACATCGTGTCGCTTGGTACGTAGGTAGTTCGCGATGCCAGTCCAGTAGCTGGCATCAAGTTACTGGTACCCTAGCTAGTATTTGGTTCACAAATGCGGAGAAAGACAGTTTCCATTTCGAAAAAAGACAATACGCTACAAAACACATTAAAGAAGAACTAAAAGGTTTACACAAGGTAATTTATTATTTTTTCAAAAATGTAAGTAACTAAGTAAACTCTTTATTGTGGAAGATAAACATAAGACAAGTACAATTGACAAACAGATACATGCACAAAGGCGGACTTATCCCTTTAAGGGATCTCTTCCAGTCAACCTTTGAGTAAATATAATGTTGAAAAAAAACCGTAACTTATACTTGTGTTCATTTGCCTCTCTTTTAAAAAGCACAGCTAACGATATTTTTGTCATTTTCAAAATGGAAACAGTTCAAAAGAATTAATCAACAACATAATTTTATTAATATAAAGTACAAAGTCTTTTAATACACTTTGTGGCAGTCAGTGAATCAACTACTGGTATATTATAATCATAACACTTTTGAGCCTACAGGATGGCAGATAACCATAAGTGTGAGATGAAACACTAATCAGTAGGTATCAATGAGCTGATGTTACAGTTACAATTTATTAATCTCGTAGCTAAGATAGTATTTGTAATCATATATTGCAAAAAGATCCAGAAGCAGGCACAACACTAGTTTACAAAAAAAGAAAAAAAAAGTATATCACCTAATACTTAGTATTTGTACTGACCAAGTAGGTATCTATACATTGTTTTTTTTTTTGGTCGTACACTCACTTGTAACCTCCTGTTTGAGATGTATGTTTTGTAAAATAAAATTTGACATACCCACGGTAATTACACAAATCGTATATAACCTATCAATTTATTTCAATATAAACAAACGTGTCAGTGTCACAATAATTTGTGATGTGATTCAAACTAGACGTCCAGAAAATAGGTACCTAATTGACTAAACAAAAATAGTAAAATACACCAAAATATAACTAAAATTATCTACAGCACTCATGATTTTTTAATGACTTACTTTCAACTAAGTCAAACGAATTGATAGAAAATAATTAATTTATACTACACAAAAACGTCATAAACATCAAACGCGTAAAATATACTTTATCGATCCATCGACATCTTTAATGTGTATAGGTCAGAGATCGGCCACCTTTTGGCAGTTAGGTGGGCTATAGCTAGGGTTGCCAAACGTCCCGTCTGTACGGGACTGTCACCGTATTTAAGTTTCACGTCCCGTATTGTTACTTGTCCCGTTTATCAATATTTCAATATACACGTACAGGTGGCGGCACGTAAGTCGAACGTGGTGTATGCCCGCCCGCGACACCCGCATTCCCTCGCGATACCTTATTTTCGACTAACCCGCATCAACGGTCATAGCTAGACTTACGTGCCGGCACTTGTACTAAAGGCTCGGATCCTACGGCGGGCGAGACGCGCCAGGGCGCGCGGTTGCGAGAGGTGAGGGAGGGGCGGTGCGGGGCGCTCGTTCGCCCACTATCAATACAATAAGTCCCATATCAGTTCTCAACAATTATGGCAACCCAAGCTATAACTATCCATCTATTTTTAATAATAGTGACTTTACTAATGCAAGGCCCATATATACACATGCAAGAAATGCATGCAAGTTTCATTACATTGCGGGTTGCCTGGGTAAACCGAATTCAACCGATCTGTCAAACTTCGCAATGTAACTAAAATAGCATACAATTCTAGCATGTGTCTATGGGCCTTAATGCAAAACAGTTGCAGGATGCAACGCAGGAGTTCCACTGGGAGCGCAAGTTGCCGACCTCTGGCGTAGATATATACACTTCACAGTATTACAAACGTACTAATATTTGTAACAGAAACAAATTGTACAAGTACATTTTACATGTTACGACATTTTAAATTCAATTTGGGTAGTTAAATACAACTCGAATCAGAACTATTCAGCGCTAGACAAAATTTATCCGGCAAACTAAAAAGAAAGTAGGACGCTAAAATATTGCTCTCACAATTATATTAAGGCATCCGTTCATATACACACAAACTCTGTGCTTGTACGCATTATACACTAAGTCGATCCTAGAGCCGACAAAAAACCGGGCAAAATACAAATCACTTTACATTAGCCTAAAAAACTATGAGATGCATTAAATGCATGTGGATAAACGTCAAATGTTTTAAGAAAACAAAAACCGCATTTTTACTGAAAAAAATAAACAAAAAAAAATTGTTTAAAAATGGAACACAATGTCATCTTAAAATTAAATTATCGTCAGGTATTTCTTGTCTTTTAATTTTAAGCAATCGCTTTAAATATAGATTGAAAGGCAATAGGACGTGGTAAATGCAAATATGTGGTTGTTTTCAAATGCTGAAGAGGTCACCAGCGGAAGGCAGGGGAGCCAGGCCCCCGGTGACATCCGGGAGCTGAGAGACATCAGGTAGATTCTCTATGTGGGACTTCACTTCGGTTTTTACTGCGTATATCTTTTGCAGCTTTATGTTGTATTCCTGTGAAGATATTATGTAAGTTTGAGAATTAATTTCTCTGACAGCCCGGTATAGCCCGATCGCATTGATTTGGACAGCAATAGCAATAAATTAATGTCTTACCACCTTATTCGAAAACGCTCTAGGCTTGTGATAACTTAGCAATCGTTTGTCCTTATCTGTGAAAGGTAAATATCAAAGAGACAGATAAGGACAAACGATTACTAAATTAGCAGAAGCCTAGAGCGTTTATGAATAAGGGGTTAATCTCCACACCGGAACACAACAGTTGTAAGAACTGCTTGGCGGCAGGATTAGCGAGTAAGACGGTGGTAGCGATCCAGACGAACCTTGAACGAGGTCCTACCACCCACATACATGCATACCGTCACGCCTCTTTCCCACAGGGGTAGGCAGAGACTACTTTGTTCCACTTGCTACGATCCCGACTGCTTGTTCCGTTGTGTGTTCCGGTGTGGAGAGTAAGACAGCCGGGGAAATTACGAGCACAGGAGGCATTTCATCTTAGCCCTCTAGGTTGGCAACGCATCTGCGATCCCTCCGGGGTTGCTGGTGTATATGGGCAGTGGTGATCACTTACCATCAGGTGACCCACTTGCTCGTTTACCTTCCTATTCATATTAAAAAAAACAACCAACTTGACTTAGAATAATTACTTTCTTTTAATTTAAATGTGGGCATATTAAAATCTATTTCAACGTAACATACCTCCAACCGCGCCTCAGCCTGCTTCGCCAGGTCCTTCTGCGCCTGCGCGAAGTCTCGCAACATGGCCGCCACCTTCCTTCTCTTCTCCAGCTCCTCAGTCAGCCTCAGATTGTACTCGGCCAAAAGGTCCACGGCGGAATTCACTATAGCGCTTAGACTGACCGCTGACTCTTTATCTGCAAACGAAATTAAGGCCATGTTACTTTTAAATTATTGATGATGATGATTGATCCTTTAAGGGTGCGACCAAACCGCCGCGTATACGCAGTGACGTGTCGTATGTGTCACGTTTTCTAACCGTTTCTTCATACATTTTGTTGCGATTCCGTAACGTCACCGTTTTTTAAGCGGCGGTGTGGTCACACCCTAATTCGTGGAGCATAGGGCCTCGACAACCCTACTTTCTCTCTCTGTTTGTCTGTCTGTCTTGTCTTAGGTTTACTTTTAAATTATTAGCTACAGAAAAAGCTGAAACTCTTGCCCTATGAACCTCTCTGCATAATTGCTTTTAAAAGATCGTTTTCCAAAAAACAGTCCACGTGTATTTTTTTTTCTAGAATATAAATATTTTGGGTTTATCTAACTCAAAATCGTTTACTCCAGGGTTTCCTAACCATTTTCAGCCACCCCTAGGAAATCAAGCACAGTTTTCACGGACCCCCTTAATAAAATAAACACCAAAAAATTCGGATTACCTAATCTATTTTAGTTATTTCACATACAAAATTACGAGACTTATTAGTATTTATGTATGGTCTAGAGATGGCACCGCGGACCCCAAGGATGGAAAACACTGGTTTACCCTATTGATTCTCGTACAATAAAAATATGTCCCAGATTTTATCATGGATTTTTTTCGTGCTCTGAAGAGTTCCATACATACCTGCTATATAAAAAAAGTGACGAAGTTGAATGGAAATTTTGGGACACATTTGTTCTTGTATAAGGATCGATAGGGTAAACGATTCTGAGTAAAAAAAAAAAAAAAAAAAAAATAGTTAAATTCTGGAAAAAATTATAATGTGGACTTTTTTTTTGGAAATCGCCCCGTTACGTTAGACTCGAATTAGAACTGGCTGAAAGTGTTACCCTGCCTATTTTCAGATCGCGAATTGGGGGCACCAACCCAACTTTCATCCATCCACACTTTTTCATTTTGGCTTATTGAATTAGCATTTTCACGCAAACTTGATAACTAACCTTAGGTTAAATATCACTAGATAACATGTTGACACATACATAAACAAAGGTCACAAGTGCCTGAGTATTGAACACTCTTCTGGGCCACTTTTAGCAGATTCAAAGGCTAGGTTGTCATAATATTAACAAATTATCTAATAGCCATCAAATTCGGAAACAGACATGTGATAAGTGATAACTAATACACTAGTTTGCTTACTGCATTTTTTTATCCCCTATTTTAGATATTAAATGATCATTAATCATTGATATTTCTACATACATATTCATAATTATTATTTTTGCAACTAATACACTAGTTTGCTTACTGCATTTTTTCCCCTATTTTACTTATTAAATGATCATTAATCATAGATTTCTACATACATAATTATTATTTTTGCATAAAATCAATTATTAAGTATGCTACGCAATTACTAGTTTTTATAATTTAATGCTCGCTAGTTTCATACTTGGTATTTAGCCTACCAGAAGTGTAGCAATCACCACAATGGTTTGGAGTTTTTTTTTTTTTCTTTAACCCCTCGAATGCTTAAGACAGATCAGCACGTCTAGCACGACAGCGTACTAGAGTCGCGTCGCGCGTCAGATAGATTGCCCGTCTTTTTCTCACTGTTCGTTCTAGAAAGTGACGGATAATCTATCTCGCGCGCGACGCGACTCTTGTGCGCTGTCGTGCTAGCCAGGCTGTGCCAAATTTAAGACTATCTTTTTGTATTTTTATTTAAATCAGAAAAAATATGCAAATTAAACCAGATGAGTCTAAAATGCGGTACTTTTTTTTAGCTCCGACATACGAGGGGTTAACGACATTTCCACCCCATTTGGTTACATGCCGTCTTAAAATAACATATTTAAATGAAACCTCAGTTTTATGTAATAAAGTTTATTTTAAGAGCTTATTATTACGCCGCCTTCTGGTTACAAACTATTGTTTCAGAAGACAATATCTCGATCACAGTGTAAAGAGTTCACTCTTCTTAATTCTACACTTAAAATAGAACAGATATATCACCAAGTTATAGGAAGACATGAAATATGTCACTCAAGTTATTTGAATATAATTAAGAACACATAATAAAACATTCTTTTGCTACATAAAGTTGTGGCTTAAAGGTCTATGCAACCAGGCCATAGAATCCAAATGAAACAAAATTACTGATAGTTACCAGAAATTATTTTTGTTGCTGTTAAACCGTGTCTGATCCAACACTTCCAAGTTGACAAAGGGTATAATTATTATCACAAAAAAATGAAACAATAATTTGTAACCAGACCATTTTTTATTATCTGTAGAGGTAGTTGAATCTTTGTATTAAAAATAACATCAGCCTTATAACAGCCCTTGTGAATATGACTTCTCTCGAGTTACCTTCTAACTTAGACAATAATTGTACTTCCGAGACTTCCGGGGGGAGCGAGGCGATCCTTTCGCGGACAGCCTCGTCGCTGGAAGCACTTGATTCGAGTTCTAGCAGAGCCTGGAATGAACATACACTGTTAGTTATTAAAAACAAATACTACAGACAAAAATTCTAAATGAACATTCATCCATTTCGCTTGGTTTGGGTCAGGGGGAGGGGAGGTTAGGGAGGTGTAATGTACGTGTTTAAATAGAATTGTTTGATAAGGGATGACTAACAAACAGCATCTGTTTGCCAATAGGCTTGGCTTATGCCTACGAGGCACCAATATAATACCGAGTTGAATACCTTATCGTAGTTTGTGGCATTGTAACTACCGACTACCGCATATTAATTAATTCGCCGCTAAAGGCGCTAATATCGCGAGAGGCAGAACGTCAAGTACTAGTAAAAGTTACACTACATGATATAAGGCTGTGTACCTTATATCATGGATTTTAATGTTGTAAAGATTGTTCCTGATTATCATAGCAGACATTTAAGATTTATTGAAATACTAGCGACCCGCCCCGGCTTCGCACGGCATATTATGCATGTATTATACATATAAACCCTCCTCTTGAATCACTCTATCTATTAAAAAAAACCGCATCAAAATCCGTTGCGTAGTTTTAAAGATTTAAGCATACAAAGGGACATAGGGACAGAGAAAGCGGCTTTGTTTTATACTATGTAGTGATTACCCTTTTCCCCATCTTTGACTTCAATGTAACGAAGAGTACAACCAGTATAAAATGTACCTTCACTTGACAAGATAAAGTTAACAGTTGCAAGTGACACTAATAGTGGTGAAAAGATTAAAAGAAGAGCTAAGAAAAATAGACGCCAAATTAAGCGAGACAAAAGGGCAGCTAATGCATAGGATAAAACAAATGCTAACACTACTATAGACTAATCAAAACAAATCCTGAATAATGTGAGTCCACTATAGCAATACTTTTAAAACAGCTAAATCTCTCACTTGGCCGGTTTTTTTTTATTGAATTGCCAAGGACCTTGTATTAAAGACCTTCAAAATAATTATTGAAGACAGTTTCTTAACAAAATGAGGATTAATTAGACAGCCCTCAAGTATCTTCCCAGAGCCCCACAACCCCTGGTTTGTCCCAGGAAATGCGAAAATCTTATTTAAATTTGCTAAATGCATTGCTAAATGATAGGTCCATTATTGCCTTACAGAAAATTTACTTAAGTTAAAAAAAATTTTTCAAAAGGTAGTTTAGTTAAAGGTTATAAAATAAAAAAAAAATTAGGTAAATAAGAGATCCTCATCATATTATGTTCTTACAGTTTGTGTAGATTCACCCCAGCCTGCAATCCCTATAAATTTTGTAATGCACACCTATGACTATGATATCAATGTAACAGAGAGCAAAAAGAAAATAATTGGGACGCTATTAACTCACCTTTATCAACTCATCAGGTTCAGGAGGGTCACCTGGCGGAGTCTTTGGGCTGAGCGTGGTGTGCGTTTCAATTTGTCCATCCACTTCCACTGTAGTTTCACTACGCCGTCTTTCTCGTTTGTCTTCTTTGTCTCTCTTTTCACTTCTTTCCCTCTTTTCCTCCCTTTTGGAGTCTGTCTTAGGTTTTTTTTCAGGATCCTTTGGTTCTGTGTCCACAGATTTACGTTTGCTCGGTTTCTTAGGTTCAGCATCATTTGGATCAACTGGAATTTATTTTTAAAACCGTAAGTTAACTTAGCTTTGCTGATAATGGTCAGTTAAACATGTTACTTTGGGCTAACACAAGTGTCATTAGCCAATCTAATCTAACTAATGTTATAAATGAACGACCCAACGAATCTGGCTGAAATTCGGCACATAGATAGAGAAAAGTCTGGAACATCACATAGGCTACTTTTATCCTGGAAAAGTTCAGTGAGATAGCGATAAACGAATTCTTTGCAGACGAAGTTACGGATAACAGCTAGTACGGTATATACACTAAATAAGTACAGGAAGCAAGAAAATTAATGAAAAAAGTATAGCATTGCTTTACTTACCAGCTACTTTTAACTCCTGTATTTTTTGAGCATCGTAAACTCCCCTTTCTTGCCAAATATTTAATATTCTATGCAACGAGTGCTTAGTCTTTGTGTTTATGCCAGTCTTAGCCATATGCTTTAGAGCACCTTCTAGAACTCCGCCAAACTCTTTACCATACTCCGGGCCCTTCTTTTTACTATTCTGAATCACATCATTGGCTAGATACATATATGTAAGCTGCTTCGAATCCTTAACTGAAATACAATACATCATAACAATTCAACATCAGGAAAATTTTGGTTAAAATCTACAATTTAATTTAATTTACCAGGTTATGTCATGGGTACTATTAACTGAGACTGCCTAGTCAACAGAACCTTAATTGCAAAAGTGATTAGTAATAACATTAATTACACTAATTACGAAATTGTTTTATAAAAGAATTTGGCACCACGTTCAATGTTTTGACTATGGATGGGCAATGACTTATAGTCCAAAGCTCTATTAATAGTTATCAAAAAGGTGGTTGTCATTAAGTGGGAACTAATGTTCTGCACAGAACATTTTGAATTGCTTATAAAATTGGTTGCTTACCTTTTAATAATTCCTTATACCAAGTTTTGACCACAGCGGCATGATGTTTTCTATGGTGAATTAACCACAAAGATAAAGTCTGTATACTCTGTTGACTCGAATTTAATTCTTGCAATTTACGGATTAACGCGTTTTCTGTAAATCCGGCCATAATTAGAATTATTTAATAACAAAACCAGAACAAACTACTCGCGGATATCACGAATGCTGGCAAACCGACGCCATTTTTAAACGATGTTTTTTTTTAGCTCTGCTCAAGTGCGAGTGCCATAGACAATGCTGCTGGCGAAACATAAACTATACAGACAAGAACTCAGGGATGTCAGACGGCCACTCAGAAATCCTTGTGCCGAGCTGGCTGAAAGCTGGTACTAACGAAAAACTAGTACCGCTATGCTCCGCTGCGTCGCTGCTACAAACTGTGTCGGAAATTGCATCCTATCCTGTAGTGAAAAAATTTAATAATTTCACGTTTATTGCGTTGAAAAAAAAAAACTTTATCTTGTGGGATAGGACCCTTAGAACGTAAGCGTTGCACGTTACCACCGCGCCACCTAGCATCTCGTAAGTCAATTCACGAAAAATGGTAAGCATTTATCGAGACTGCTGCTATCATAAAGTTTTATATCATAAAGGAAATCTGATTGGAATATTTTTTTTTATTTGCATCTCTGAAATTTGTCGGTTTTCTGTATTATCGTTGTATTTTTGTCGGTCAACGGCCAATCTTGGTATTTTTGCATACAAGGACCGAGTAGTCTTGGTACATGGTACGTGACAATAAAAACTGGTATGTTTACCAAGAAGTTGGTACGTCTGACATCCCTGCAAGAACTACTTTACGACCGTTTGACCGTTTACATGGTTTACGACGTTTTGACCGCTCAATGTTAATTTTCGAGATATTACATGTTTATCTACCCGTTGTTGCCTTGGTGTCAAGTATTTGTTCATTAAATTTGCTGTTTTTTTTTCTATTCTCCTGATCTCATATTCCTTATGAATCTTTACTTTCACATCTTCAAATTCAATTACCATAAACGTGTCATAAACCAAAAACCATTTGAGAGAAACGCTTTTTTAGAACACGAAAAAAATTTGTTTGGAATTTTTTATACAATATTTTTTGGACAAATTAGCAAAAATATGTAATCAGGAAATGACGTCTCATGGATGGATATATCTTTTGGGTTTCCATTTGACATTTACAACTTGCATAACACAACACTACTGACAGCTGACGGTTAGTTTTAAAGTTTTAGTTCATTCGCACATCACTCGGCTGGGCAATAATGATGTGTTTTGCAAGTTTTCGTAAAAAAATATTTTTTGTGAGGCATGTTTCAGTTTGAGCAGCTCGTTTTGACGTTCATCGAGATTGACAAAACCTTGTATTAGCTGATTCCGATGCCAAATTGTCAGAACTGTCAAAATGAACACGATGGCGATTGCGAGCGAGTTAGACAATAAGCCTACTGCTTTCACTGTCAAACTATTTAAGACATTTAAGTACATAATTTGATGTAATGATTTCAACGTTTTTTTAAGTGTATGAAACACAGCAATGACGTCATTTTGTGCTCGAACAACGACGATTTACCCACAAAAAAATACAAGATTTTCAGAAAATTTTAATATAGGGGTGCCCTAAAACTGTGCGCTTTCGAGCCAGACAGTAAAAAGTAGCACTATTAAAACAAAATTATTAATAACTAATTGTCAATTAGGTACATTTTTACTGTCTAATTTAAAATGTAAGTACCTACCTATCTAGACTAGAATCCTTTAGTGACTCACCAGAACTTACATTACAAGTGCCGGCACGTAAGTCTAGCGATGACCGTTGATGCGGGGTATTCGAAAATAAGGCATCGCGGGGGAATGCGGGTGTCGCGGGCGGACGTAAACGACGTTAGACTTACGTGCCGCCACCTGTACCTTAGGTATTAATAAGACACTGATCCTTATTTTATTCCTAGTCTTGGAGATCACTAAGCTCAGCGTCCCTTAAAACTTTAATTAGCTCGAATTTAGTATTAATTTGCGTTCTATGTGATAGTGTCTTGAAAGAATGAGCTAATCCTAAAAAAAATAAGTCCACACGGTCACAGCTCACTTTGATATCACTAGGCTCATCATTGCGTCGCATTTGTTTTTTATCAATACTATTATTTCTATCAGTTTGTCCCGATTTCCTCCTTTTAAGACTTAAGTATTTATCATTGCTATTTTGAAAAACCGTTACGTCGAAACTTTTAAGAATATCTTCATTCTCTTTTTTTTCTGTACCATCGCTAGACGTTAAATCATTATCATTATCAGATTCTTCATTATTTGATATACTTTCTTGCTTGATGATTGGAGCTGTTGTTTTCTCATCCGATGACTGCGGCGTTTCTTTATCTAGAAAACTCATTTGTTCAGCCCACATCCATTTCAAAAGATTTAAGTTTTTGGTGCCTTTTCCATGTCTTGCGTTTTTGTACTTTTTGTATGTATCCTTCAAATTTTTCCATTTGTTCTTCATGACTTCAACTAAAAAGAAGAAAAATAAAATTTTAATTAAGTAGGTACCTACAAACAATAAAAAAAAATAGCTTATCCTATAGTATAGGTAGTGTGTTACTGGCAGCCTGAACTTAAATAAGCAAGGCCAAATTAAAAACAATACTTATTGTTTGTGATGGGGGAAACCAACTTGCGGGTCGCCTGATGGAAAGCAATCACCGCCACCCATGGACACCCACAACATAGGGGGGTTACGCGGATTAAGGGATTTATTATCAATTATGTGTTCTCGTACCGGAATTTAATTTGAAAAAAAATCCTCCGCTCGTCTCCTCAAGGCTCCGCTTTCGGCCTTTCCTAGGTCTAGAAAAAAAAAAATGCTGGGTAGGTAACGCTTCGCGCATTGCTAATACGTCAGGTTAAACCTTAGCTGCTTGCATCCCGCTAACCTCGCTATAGCCACACATTTTTACTCTGCTATTCCACTCACCATCTTCACTTAGTTCTTCTTCAATCTCCTTCCATGCTAGCAACGCGCATGATTTCTTTTTAAAGTCTGGGTGACTATGAAAATAAATCACTGGCCGCTCTCTTATAGCTTGAATAAGTTTTCCTGTTAAATTATTATCCATTTTGCTCTAAGATTATCGAATACCGTGGCCGAAACACAACTGGCTTGCGTCGTGGCGCGGAGGTAACTAGCTGGAGGGAGGGAGATGGAAAATAGGGCTGGTCTAGTGTGTTAGAGCGGGCTGTTTCGCTTCGCGCGGCTCCATCGGTTTCGCTGATGCTACAATTCGCAGCGGAAGTGTTAAGTTAGAAATGGAATTCGTTTCGTTCGATGAGCTTGGCGTGATAGTTAATGGTAGATGAATACCAATAATGTACATACGTAGAACGCTTGTGTACCTACAATAATTTTGTTAACATACATACAAGTCCTACAGAATTTTTCCGGAATATTTCAGCAAGTGGGTTTAGTTTGACTTGGTTCGATTGACCATACCTATAGGTACCTACTTAAAGATTTTTAACTATTTTTATTATTATTATTTTCCTGGTCAAGCATTAAGTATGCGTTTTGCTAACTTTTTTTGTGTTTCGCTAAATATGCCGCTGAGTGTATTTCGATACCGTACTATTTGGCCGACTTGGATGTTTCAAACTATATTGACGCTGACTGTAGCAGCAACACATTACAAGCTCTTTTAGCAAAGAAACACAATAGTTACAATAGTAGTTAAATTTTGCGGGTAGCAGGATTCTAACTCACTAAAGCTGCCGCCAAGCAGCAGTGCTTGCGCTGCTGTGTTCCGCAGTAGGCTCCTAGGCTGGCAACGCATCTGCAATCCTCTAGTGTTGCGGGTGTCTAGGGTGGTGGTGCTCCTTACCATTAGGCAATCAACTTGCTCGTTTGCCTTTCTTGTCGTATCTATATATTAAAAAAAGCTTTGTGTTTGTTTATATACAAACATACATACCGTCACGCCTTTTTCCCTCAGGGGTAGGCAGAGACTACTTTGTTTCACTTGCTACGATCCTGACGTACCTCTTTCGCTTCATCCACATTCATCAATCTCTTTATATATGCTCGCCAGTATTTAAATAAACACTATTAATAGTTAATAAGTACTATTTTAAACACTACTATTATACTACTACACTATACTACTTATTTGACAAGCATACACAGGTAAACTCTTGAATCAGGTACCTACCTAGGTATACCTCCTTCACGAAGATCCATAATTAAAGAACAAAAAACATTTACTTATTTAAACATAACGCCAAAGTAGATTAACAAGGAAAACGCTTTCGTATAGGTAAACTATTGATACTTTGCATAAAAATCCATAAATTAGCAATTTTGAAAAGACATCGAACTTCAGAATAACTGTATTACTTACCTACCCGGGAACAAAATAAATGGTGCCAGTGACCCCTTTCCGATGGAAAATACTAATCGCGGGCAAGAATTCGGTGGCAACTTGTTACACCGAAGATGGCCTACGATGGCATCGACCGGTCTCGACTTTTTGCTCGCCACCTGCGCCCGCGCAAGCTACCAACCTCAGTCATACTTCCAAATGCAGCGCTCGAGCATCGTTCGCGCCTCGAGAACCGCGCGGGAATGAAATCGAGCTTCTAAACTTTTTTTTTAATTCATTTCGTCCGATCGAAAAACAAACTGTTTTATTCCACTGTTGTTACTAAGTGCTTTTTTTAAGTGTTTAAAAATGAAGTTCTTTGGCAGCATACCTAGTGTGGTGTTGATGTCGCTGGTCTTACTGGCCAGTGCGCAAAGGTCATCGAATAGTCTCCACAGAGACCTTGGTAAGTGCCTGAAAATTTTAAACTGACTTTAACAAAACAAGTAGTATTTTAGGACAGATTTTTTTAAGATAAAAATAATATTTGGCTCATCCCAAACTTTATTTACAACTTACACCAAATATTGTTTGTATACAAAACATTTTTCAACCCTACTTTTAATAATGCGCTAAGATAGGAACGACTGAGATAGATTCATTCAGAGTCGTAAAAATGCGACTTTGCAATTTAGTTATGATTATGTATATTGTTGATACTACTTTAGCGGTAATTAATATGAGTCTACTCTACGATTATAAACTTTGGTTTTAATAGCTAAATATTTTTGCCTAAACACGCTATGAAAATTAAAATAAAGCGTGATACCACAATCACGTTGATCACAATTAGCTCGCAGTACATAAACAAACAATAAAATTATGCAGCGGATACGTCTGTTCAGTAAGACAATAGTTTATAGAAGGCTATAATGTAAATTATAGTGGCCTAGATACTTGATATCCTACAATACTAACTCATATCCTAGAGCTGTAATCACTAGTTACTTAACTTACGTTCTTCTTGTTCTTCATTATTAAAATCCCAAAAGAATTAAAAGGTTTCTTTTATTATTATTTCATGATAATGATGTTCTTGCTTTATTTACTTAGTAGCTTACATCCATCCATCTTCACAAACTTTCGTATTTTTTTTTCAATTTATTTGACTCAAATAGAATATAAAAGAAGTACAAAATACTTATATCTACTATATACCTCTGCCAAACTGCATAGCAAATAATAATATAAATATAATATTAGGTAGTAACTTTTTGAGTAAATGAAGGTATAAGCGTAAAACGAAGACTTAATATTTTTTTATCTCGTTTTGGCTACTTTGTTAACACAATTTACGATTGAAACTGAAACTTTTTTTATTCAAGTAGTATATTTTTTGTTTCATCATTAAGTATGTAACTACCTATTGTTTTCCAATTACAGTCCATTTTCATGAAAAAATATTACCTACGTCATTTGATTATTGATTTCGAAGATCCCTTTAATTACTTACCTACAGGTTAATGATAGACCAATCATGAAAAAGTTAAGTAATTACCTACTTAAGTAGATGCTTTACTGATTTAAACAATTAAATTCCAGTCTAAAGCATCAACAATCAACTTAAACTAAATCTTCAAACTTGTGTAGGTTCATTAAGTAAATGCTGGCTGGAAAAAACAGCAAACCGATTTTCTGTGCTGTTAAAAAAAAAGTTTGTCTTTGGTAGCTCAAAATTCAAACGTATCATTTTCGTTAAGTAACATTGGCCGGTACTTAATCATTTGAGTGCAGGTTATATGAGTTACGAAGTGAAATTAACGCTAAACGGCTGTTTTTTTACGATGGGATACTAAAATGTTGACCATTCATCGCTTAAACTGTTAAATAATACACATTTTGATTCGTTGAGCATCTACGTTACTTTTACTTTTTTTGACACTGACGAGTTGTGGCTGTGGGTGCGATTTCTCTTGGAGCTATTTAACGAACTGATCAATAAAAAGGAAATAAGTAAATACAAGTAGTAAGTACAAGTTTACCTAGGCACTGGAAAAAAATACCCAGAAATCCGCTACAAAACTTTTAGGAACAAGATTTTTTTCTAAAAGCCTTGACAGTAAAAAATCTAATTTTGCAGAAAAAACACCGTCTTTTTGCTAACATGTTCTGGTTTTGTATATTATACAAAACACACTACGACTCGAAATATACTTAATAATAATGTAGATGTCATCTGCGATAGTGCGCCACGTCATGATCATGATTCGCGGTTACATATTTGAGTATACGCATCAAGTTGTATTTCTGATCCTTACAAAATTAAATTATTCAAGTATTAGAAAATAATAATTACCATTACCATCCAAAGATAATCATTGTCGCATTAAAAATACTATAGGTAATTAATTAAGTATGCTTTAAACCAGAGGTTCCCAAACTCTTTTGTTCCATAGACCACTTTCAAAATTTTGCTGGATCCGGTGGACCCCCTGCAGCTACATTACCACTAATTTCTAAACTAAATCTCGAAAAAAAAATAAGATTAGCTCTATCTATGGAAACTTGCGTTGTTGCTGAGTTTCAACGATAAATTAACAGTTTTCGAAAAAATAGGTTAGAATTGATTGCTTGATAGGGTTAATTGATTTGAAAATAAATTCGACTAAACAAAATTTCAATTAAATTGAATTTTTGTGCTGCGAGTGACTCCATCCTACTTTACTTTCTTGAAATCTACAATGACTCACAGCACAAGAACCAATCAATTCTCACAAATTTTATTTAGAAAACGTCCCATTCGGAGTGGTAAAAATAAAATAAATATAGTATATTTCCGTGTGTCTCGACGCGTTGTACTGAATATGGAAAATGCAAGTTTTACAAGTAACAGTCTCTGAGCTTAAAATATTATCTGCCTATGGCCTATAAGGCATATTGATAGGAGAAGTCAAGCCAACATTTTAGTTCTTCACTATCGACCAAATTAATTTTCATGCACCCCCGCTTGCGATTGTGGACCCCCATTTTTGGTCACGCCCAACGTAGACCCCCGTCGAGTCTTCCGTGGACCCCTGGGGGTCCACCTGGACCACTTTGGGAACTACTGCTTTAAACTAACTAACAACGTAACAACGATGCAAATAATCGGTCCTCAAAATATCCGCATCTGATTTTCTAGCATATATTATGTATTAGAGGTTGAAACATATTTACTTCGGTAACTAAATAGTGCTACCTATAGAATAATGTTAAATAGATTGAACATTCCATATCAATCATTAAGATAATAATGTAAGCTTGCACACACTTAAGAATTCAAGGTATGCTCAATACAGGGTGCTAAATCTTTGGTAAAACGTAATAACTATGCAAATTATTAACACTTCAAATTACGTAGCTATTGGATCACAATGGAGTAGCCCATAATTACTTAATTGCCGACTGTTTACTATCAAATTAAGTGTTATAAACTCCATTATGTAAAATAAGAAAAACTGCCGAACAAACTTTCTGCAATAAAGTGCAATTGGAAAGTTTTTGACAAATTACTTGTGCAAATTTGAATACTTAAATCAAAATTTTGATACGTTAAGATGGCTAAATTCGTAGTTTTCGCATTTGTCACAGTCTCTAAAGTCTATAGACTAGGTAGGTACTTATAGATTTAAAAAAAGTAGAGAACATAGAGCATTATTATATGAAAAAAAAATAGTTTGATATTAAATTAGTTTATGTAAGTATGTAAATGAGACGCGATAGTAACCATGTCACCGGGTACAAAACAAATCTTCAAAATCTATAATATTTAAAGTATGTCAAGCTTTTTTCAAATTGCAAGCATTGTGCAAATATCGCAGTATTTGTCTGATTTTGGTTTGTTACGTTCGCCAAAATTAGATAACTTAACTTTTTATAATCTCTTATTATTATCAAACAAAGCGAGAATAATTGGATTACGTTAACAATAATAGGATATACCTACATGCGTAAGTGTATTATTATACTTAACAATGTGCGAAGTGCCGTAACTTTAGTGAAAGAGCTCATTAAACGCTAAACAATTTTATCTACAACGTGCTACCACTATTTTCAAGAAAAGAGCCGTTAAAATTATGTAATGGTGGCATACATTCGCAAATTAAATTATAAACAAAACAATAGTTATATTTTATTCATTACCTCAGACCAAGTAAAAAGTAAAGATAAAGTTCCGGAAGACCGGTTAAAACTACGCTTTGACTCGTGAGCGTGTGCGTAGTTCAATCAGTATGCTTAGTGTAAGTTTTCGGTAACAGAACACGTCTAGACCGCGTTTGCGTTAAAATGTCAAATACTATGAGAACAGTTTGTTGCCGTTTCGATCCGCAAGTGGCGCTGCTAATTTTTCCATAGTAATTGAGACGTTTACTTGAACGCGATCGAGACGTTCGTTCGTGTCAAAACTTACACTAGAGGCTCAGTTTGCTTGGCAAAGTTTGGTTTACTACCTGATGTGCGTGCGACTTGTATGCACACGGCGAGAGTGTTAACCGACCTCACTTTATTTTACGTAGAACTCCATCTTGAGTTTATTACCTGCTTAGCAAAATTTTGTATGCAAGTAGACCGAATTAATGCAGTGTTGTTAAAAAGCATGTAACTAATTACGAGTATTATGTTATGACATAATTTTTCGGACCGTAAGCAGAGGTGCTAGGTTCCGGTCGCTCGAAAGCGACGCATGGAGAAAGTTGTCTCACCTCTACTTAGCTATAATTATTATACAAATAT
Source organism: Pandemis heparana (assembly GCA_963854515.1). Classification (NCBI taxonomy): domain Eukaryota; kingdom Metazoa; phylum Arthropoda; class Insecta; order Lepidoptera; family Tortricidae; genus Pandemis; species Pandemis heparana. The sequence continues at coordinate 10,826,608 of OY978018.1, read as the reverse complement.
TTAATTTGACGTTCCGCCTCGAGGAATTTGAGATTCGACGAGTAAAAAAGCCGCTGTCCCGTTCGTTAGCGGTAAGAGCGAAAGTGACAATCGTTATCGAATGGAGACTTGCGATATAAGGATATTGCGAAACGTGGCGGTAGCTTAATTTAGGCTGCATTTACCATTGTTTCAGGCTAAGATAGCCTTATTAGTCAAGCAAAGTTTATGCAAAGTGATATTAGATTGTCATTATTGACAATGCAGTGCAATCGCGGAATAAAGCTTTGACAAAGTCGTGATTGAACAGTTACGGAACGTAAATTTAACTGACCGTAAATCTGCAGTAGGGTTTTGTTGTGAACTCTATCTCACATCTGTCATTGCTATTTCGATAAAAACTGTATCACTATTGTACTACTTACCTTTCGCGACTATTAATATTAAATTAATTTATACACAAATGGTGGAAAAGCTTGTGAATAGAATTTAACATGTAGGAGATCCCATTGGCCTTTAGATTATTTAACATATTTTTCAGTACGAACTACGAAATTCCGGTGCTCATAACTATGCATCACTTTTATGTATAGTGCGTTGGGGTAAGATAGACAACCGTCCGTAACCCCCGGGCCACATTAGCGGGCGAAGATTTGTGTCGCGATTTCACGATAAAAAGTTCGAGTTCGTGTAACCACAAACTACGTGGCCACACTTAGACCAAATTATCGCGATAAAAACTTCGGGCGAACTATGTCGCGCAACTCTGAATTTGGCGAGAAAATGAACCAAGATCGCAAAGAAACAAAAAGATGGAAAGCGTTTGCTTTGTATTGTATGTCTGTAAATAATTATTGAAATTTCACTTGTCTAAATTGACGTACATTTCAGAAATTTCATAGTACGAAGTGTAGACACTTGCACGAACACGAACTCTGTCGCGAAAAAATCCTTTGATCTGCGCTAGATACCGACAGGAGCCCGAACACAGTTCGAGTTCGCTCGAATGATTCGCGATAAAGCGAACTGTCTGTCCACACATGCCGCGATAGGGCGAACCTTCGCCGAATCCCGCTAATGTGGCCGTAGCATAACAGAACTCCGGGAGTTACGGACGGTTTTTTATCTTACCCCGCTTTTCAACTTACCTCAACGCACTATACCTATACATACATAGGAATAAAAAAAAAATAACAAAGCGATCTAGTTGTTACATCCATTCGGCCTTATCCAATTGTCATATTAAAGTAGGTACCTACGCATTTAAATATGGTTCTCATAACTTTAATTAGAATTAAAATGTTTGAGCTTCAAATTAAGAATGACAGGGAGTTGTCGTCATGGTCAGATAAAATCAGTGTCACTATTATATCTACTAAGTTGTGTGGAGCTTTTCATCGTGATTTTTATCGCGACGTGATGTGATATGCCGAAAGTAGATAACGGATCTTAAAAGGCGGTCTAAATGTTTTCTAAAGTGTTGCAGAGTAGATTACGTTTCTCTCTTCATTATGTAAAGGGCTATTGCTATTATAGATGAGTTTAAAATACGAGCTTGTTTTTTTTTCAAGTCGATTAGGAGAAGGCTTCAGACGAGAGTGGCAGGAGGTATATGGGAAGGGTTTTTTAGCAGTAGACATTATTCAGGCTTTTCGAAAAGAAAAGACCATGAGCAATCACTACATAGTATAAAACAAAGTCGCTTTCCGCTGTCTGTCTGTCTGCCTGTCCCCATGTATGTCTCAGATCTTTAAAACTACGCAATAGTCGAATAATAGAGAACTACGACAATAACCACAAAAACCTGTTCTCAGTTCTCTCGCAGTTTTTTGCGTGATTTGACTTTGATCCTAACAAGGAACCAAAATTTCTTTAACCTAGCTTTGCGAGTTGTCTCTTAGAAGTTGTGTACTTCAATAATCTCAGTCATGATAATGTATTGTGTTGTGACATTTTCAGATTTATGTTTGTACCTACATAGTTTACTCAGTCTTTCTCTGATTCATGGTGAATTTTGCTACCAATTAACACCGTCGTTGAAAAGACATAAAATTTTACGTTAAATCGTATATAACGTTATTTTACAATACTTATTTACTAGAAAGACTGACATTAGTCGCACTCATTATTGTAAATGTTTTAATGGATGCAATATATTTTGCAAGTACGCGTCGCAATGTTGTAGTTTGTGAAATTGCAATTACACATAAAATTTGTACTAACATAGGGTAATTAAATAAATCTAGAGCATTCTTAATCATGGAGCCGTAACTATTATTTTGTAACGTACTACGGAAAACCAAGAAAAACATTTGGATGTCTCGCTTAAAAACTGTTGTCGCCGCACGAAGCCTTGTTGTTGTTGTTGCCGTGTATGTTTTGGAACCTCGCTATATTAATACGTTTAGCAGGTTCACTGATACACAAAGGTCATACACATATGCTGAGAGACACAAGTGACTTACCATTACCTGACCTTCTCTTTCGACCTTCCATAGACAAATGAAGATCGCCCGATACCGATTCGAATACCACGTATGAAAGAATCGCTATAATAATCGAGATTAGATCACCTTGCGGCAGCTTCTATTTATGGCCAGTGCCTTAGGCTTAGAAATAACAAAATGAATAATGAATTATGATACCACACGCACGATTATGTCAGCGCATTAGTTATGCCCTTTGCACTGAATTTAATTGTAGCTGTAGAATAGCCTGTGTATTAAGCTAATCAACACTAACTCTGCCTACTCAGTAGTTATAAACATACACCTTTTTTCCTGATTATCTTTTGCAATAGCTAGAATTCAACATTAGGACATGCGTTACAAAAATCATATTCAGATATTGAATGTTATAAGAAAAACAAAAAGGTCAAATAGGTCTCTATGGATACTACTCTACACAGATACGGGTAAGTAATAATGGCAGATGGGGGTTCGATTCCCTAACTTATACATACACTAACTACGTATCAGCGTGTCATATGTTTTTTTCTTAAATAGGATAGAGCCAGTGACTGATGTATAATGGCCAATTATGCAGGAAATACCAATAATTTAAGATCACCTACTATTAGTATTGCACCTACTTTACCAAATGTAGTAATTGATTTATTGTGCCCTTAACTAACTCTTTTACAACATGCGATCATCTAATCCCTAATAATTAACGTCAAAAACAAAGATTAGCATTGCGTGACTTATTCAATCAAAATCTGGATTGCCTAAGTTTATTTTAGCCTTGAGATTTGCAGTTTTTTAAACCTGTGAGATGCCGCAATTTACGCAACTGTCAGTCGCAAATCTAAAATGTAAAGCTAAATATCGATATATCAGGCGTCTATTCACGAATATGTTTCCAATGAAGCCGTGTTCAAACTTTTTTTAAATTGGTCAAATATGTTGCAGCTGTGGTAGGTACAGCTATTTAACTTTTTATAAGTTAAGAGTTTATAAATGATTCACGGTTACGTAAATTCTTCAGTCTACACGTGATCATGATGCATGCAACTGCGTCGAAATATTGGGAGCTCAATAAAGGTAATCGCGGTTCATATCCCTTTTTATAAGTTAATTAAAATGGTTGATGACACTAGTAGATGTTCGGCGGGACGTGGACTGAGGTTAGAGGATTTGTATTACCTATTAGATTATTACTTTTGGACCGCTGTTTAGTTTTTGATTTTTTATCATTTAGGCATTTAGAACTCGTGCTGAAAGCATTTTTGTAACGTATTTTTCTCCCACCCATAAAAAATGCTCTTACGTCTCCCCCCTCCCCTTATTAATTATGGCATGTTTTTTACGAAATCTCTCTAAATTTGATGACGTAATCCAATAAGCATCCACGTTCTCAATGTCATCAAAATTAAAGCAAAGCGAAAGCTCCTCACACGTCTTTGATGCTTACAGAAATGGTCCCTTATTTAGAGCTAAACGGGCAGACCTACATTTATAGACACCCTACCAGTACTTAACCTCAGCTTTAACTTATGGTCGATCGTTCTAGCTTCTAGGTTTTCGAGAAAGGCACTTTCTCCTGGCCCTAGTCAACGCTGTAGACGTGGAACAACAAATCAAACCATAGACGATAATAGATAATTCAAACATGTTTCAGACATAAATTGAATGCCATAGAACACTCAGTCTTGGGTCAACTTTTATAAAGGTGACCGTTGGACGCACGCTAAGGGCAAAGATTTCATGTCTATTATCATTATCAGTCATCAGTAAGTATATTTTCAGTAACTTAAGTACTATTAGAAATGTTGGCGTAGGTAATAAGCAAACAATAAAGTGTTATTCAGAAAAAAAACAATACATTTTCTCGATTTTACTCAAATTATGACGAATCCCGTTATTGAGTCTACTCGTGCGTGACTACAGAATGTTATACAGATAAAGTCCTGGATATTAATTTTGCCATTAATTCTAGCTCTACTTTTTATAATATTTACGTTTTTAACTAACTATGGCGGAAGTTCATGATTTTATTAATTAAACGACAGTTGACTTGTATTGTTGCCTCAACTATTATATCTCTATTCTTTTGTTTTTCTCACAAACTTTGTATACACGATTAGTTACATCTACCTAAACCGTTTGTTTTCTAGAACAATGGCAATTTAGATTCAGTTTGGAATGATAAACATCAAATATCCTTATTTTCAGTATTTATTGCTCTGTTAAGTGTACCTTGTAAACCTTTTTAAAAATTCCGCCCGCCTCTTTAGGCCCCTCATAATTATAAACTAAGTAGGTAGTAGAGTAGTATTCTTTTTTAATTGTACACTTGGTGTCAGTGTATAAACGAAAACATTTTTTTATGGAAAATTCAGCAATACAACTCTTCTTGCCATTTGATTAGAAAGAATATCCTTAAGAGCGTTTATTCCTACTGAGCTGGCAACGTCGCATTTTGGTGTTTTTTTACGATTATTTAACTTATTTAATAATGTGTACCTACAGATTCCTATAATCCTTTGGAGCTTTTAGCGACCCACCGGAAAACAAAGACTAATACACCTGCCCTTTTAAAGTACCAGAAGGTCATCATTATTTCATAAATTCCAAGAACACCGACCACATTAAACGCGACCATATTCAAAAATATGCACCAAATTGCAGAATCGGTCGCAATTAAACGAGCATCTAGTGCAGGCCTGGCTGCATTTTTCAAGGTAAACTTTGTATGTAATACTGAAATTGCAATGTTGCAAACGACAGGTGAGAGCGAATTTATCTTTTTCAATACATTTGCTCGAAAAATTCACTTTCAAAGGATGTATACATGGCTCGTAAGTTAATTTTACCGCACTAGTGCGATTTTTGTACAGTTTTTTTTTAATTTTCCATTTTAAAAGTTTACAAGCAATGAGTATTAAATGACAAAATAAAAAATATCGACTTATACGCAGAAAAATGTATAAATATACAAAACTAAGTAATGTATTTGCAAAATTTATTGTTATTAGTATAAACTGTAATTGAATTACCTCAGATTTTAATGATTTTCACCTTTTATTTATTCGAAAAAATCGCAGTGGCTGAACGCGTCGAACCTTTGCCTGATAATTTTAGTTAATCTAATTAAAAAAAACTTACGCATGCGCATTACGGTACACGCACGCGCCATTTTTGTAAAACTTTGCGTTGTTTTGTGTTGTTGATTATAGTGTACAAAAACCAAACAAAATGAGTTCTTCAAGTGATGAAGTCGACAATAGCATGGAGTTAACTCCGCCCGATTTTATATGTAAGGCGCAAATCGCGCAAAATAGTCTTTTGCCATCAAAATCTCGATTCTTCAATTTTGTGTTATTAATGTCTAAGTGTATAAGTGCCTATTTTCTCACAAATGTATTGAAAAACGTTGTATGATACACGGTTGGCAAGGTTTTCCAAATTCGTGACGATGAAAACCCTCGCCTTACGGCTCGGGTTTATCAACTGGTCAGCTCATTTGTAAAACCTTACTTACCAACCTTCTATCACAAATAACTATTTCATTATATATGACAAGGTAATAGACCCGATTTATGAAAAGCACATAATAAGCATGTGAAAATACCACTAGTGTGAAGTATTGTGTAGATTTGAAATTACAATAGCTACAAGAAAATTACAAGTCTAAGGGCCTGTCTCACCTCTCTGTAATGTTCCTGATATCTTAAGTGTCAGTTATCCATGATTCCCTCTCTATTTCTTATTACGAAACAGACAGAGACGACATCGTAAATAACCGACACTTAAAATATCAGGGTCTTAACTGAGAGTGGTGAAACGGGCCCTAAAGTAATGTAGGTAGTCAACTATTCGAAAATTCAATTTAAAGCGACATTATACTAATAATAAATAATATTATACTAATGGGAACTTTTAAGCCAAGCAATCATTTATAATTAAATTAGGTGTAATTTTTTTGTAGAACAAGGCTATGCGGCCAACACATATTCGGATTTTTTTAGACCGGGGTGGATTTTAAAATAAGCTCTTAGAGGATCCTGATATCCTGGTACTTAAACTCTCCCTCCGTCTTACGCCTGACGCGAGTTTAACATTTTTTACCCATCCCAAAAAAGCTTGTAAGTGTATTTGAATTAATGAGATCGAGAACACCCTTATTTAATTGAACGGTCAACAAGTTAACGCCTTTAACTTCATACTTGTGTCATACAAAGTGTAGCACCGACACCAACATGGTATTTCTACATATGATCGCGACAGACACGCGCTACTTTTCACTTATTTGCCGCGATTCAAGAGATTATAAAGTGTGGTAATTGATTATTAAACAGGTTGTGCTCCCTTTAACGGATATGCAGACACTAAGTACCAACCTAAGGTGATTTAAGAGGTGGATACGGATTAAACTTAGAAAACATGAATTTAAAGGTATGCGTAGAAGTGTGTTAATATAGAAAAGTTAAGTACTTACCTGATAGATGCTGGCTTAATTTTTATAATTCCAGATAAACTAATAATAATGAGAAAGAAAACTTTTTATCATATTTTTTTTGTTGGATGTAGTGGACTATTTTATTTCATTCGTTATTGGATCAAATATCAAGTCAAACCTTCCTCTGGCAATGGGTCATAGTCAGCAGCAAAATTAAAAGCAAAAAAAGGATGTAAGAAGTAAATATACCTAGAAATATTTGAAGTGAATTTAAATAAAAGCTTGAAACAGAAAATAGTTGGTACTTAAAAATGGTTAGGAAAAATACTAAATAAAGCTTTACCTAAAATTATGTGAAGATTATTAAAATATTTTATCATCATAGCATTTTGTAGCGATTCATGTTTTATCCATTTTAAATATCTCACCGTATACATATGTACAAGTATTTCATAAGACGTTTAAAATACACGGAAACAACGTGATGTGCATTTTCTCATTGTGAATTCGTTGTTTTTTGTTTTATATTAAAGTGTTTTATATTGAAATGGACCTCCGCAAAGTAACGCCTGATTCAATAAAATATTATATTAAAGTTTTAGCACTTATTTAAATCCACGATCACTCTTATGGGCCATCAACGCCATATTCATCGTATTAATTGTTTTTTTTGCATTTGTGACTCATATGGCCGTGTATAATTATGAAACATTTGTCGGAGTATCACTTCATTCCATGTAGTGATGTAAATCTCGGCTCAACCAACAATGGGGTACCTATTTCGTTTAAAAAATTCTGACAGCTTTATTTTTTTAACAATGCTTTATTCACAAAAAGTTAAAGAAGCTTGAGTCATAAAGCTATACACAGCATTGCATTACCTATGCAAAGATTGAGATCTCTTATAAGATTCCCCTAATATTTTTGTTACCTGTAGACTCCACTCTTCCAATAATAGTATAATTAACTAATAAGGTTTAAACAATTAAAGCGTTGAATCTGATCTAGGGATGCAGTTCCATACATTTCAGGCTTCATCTCCTTAGCAGTAAACTCGATATTCGGCTGGTTTGTAACTTTTCATGAATACAGAGAATAAATACTTTTACAGCTTTAGATATCGTGTGAAAGGAAAGTGTCTTGTTGACCATCATTTCCTTTTACACATTAATTTTACCTAACAGTTTTATTGCGAAAATACTTTCATAGGAAATAATGTCTGAATAAATTAACTAGCAATTAAAACAATAAAAGTGAAAAGTAAATTGGTTATTTATAAGTTATTTTCAAATCACAATTGCTTCCCAGTCTTAGGGCTACTCGCATTTACGCAACCATTTTGTTGCAAAATCCTGTAATCCAAAGACGTAAGTAATTCTAATTAATTTAGTCAACTGGGGCACTGAATCACAAGGAGTACGCTCAAGTGAGATCCGATCGTTGTGGCTTCGTGACTAGCACCGGTGCTATGGTAATGGGATAAAATTTACAGCAACGCTCTACATCATGGGAAAGGAATTACAACGTTCTAATTCCGTAATCACATTTAACAAGCATTTAACACTCTATGTTGCCATGCTTACCCGTTTCGATGTGGCAATATTATCCGGAGAGAAACTTCTTGAATTAACAAATAAATAATAATGTAGTTGCCGCTAAAAAGTTAAGAGAGTTGTTGTTGTTGTTGATATTCGTTCACTGTAGGTGGTGAATTTCTGATTCTGTTATTTTTATAAAAGGTTAAGTGGCTAGTACAAACTTAGTAAATAATGCTGGCTGTGCAGACTCAATGCAGAAGGGCTGGAATGTCATGGTCATGAATGATTTAAAAAGGCACGTTTAAATTTTTTTAAGTTTTTTTTTTAATTAAGACATCGTGCGTGAGTATTAAGGTCTTTATGGCGCGCTCTTTGGGGGAATCCTATGTTCCAAAGTGGACGTCTTTTGGCTGGCGATAACGATACTAATTCTACATAGAAAAAAATAAGAGGCGGTTTTTTAATCGAACACAACTTTTTGCCGGTTGAAGAAAGTTGTAAGTATTCGGTAGCCGCAACGTTTTAAATAAAAATAAACAACCTCGAAAGAAAAATCTTTATCTTCGTTGGATGGCTAAATTAGATTATGTTAGTTGCACATTACGAGTCGGTCAGTGCTGTCGGTTATATCATTCTGAAAGCCGGTTTGGACGTAACCTGATGAGTTTTTCTTATACCATCTCGAGAATAACAACATTCTATATGGGAGGGAATTTCCACATTTATTATATTGTACTAGTTTACTACTTACACTGCGCCTGGAGGGGTCAATTGGAAATATTTTTCAAAGACGTGATAATAGCTAATTAGGTACTTATATAGAATAATAATAATGCGTAACTACCTACTTACTATATCAGCATTTATTGGGAGTCCCTTTTCGTAAAAAAATAATAGCGCTTTGAAATAAACATTATATTTCGGATGCATCATAATTAAATTACTTAGTAGGTATGTAGGTACATTTAATAAACTTTCACACAGTGTAATTTCATACTGGTCCCTTAAATCCTAGAAGCCTCCTATCGAGCACCGTGTATTTCATAAATCTAACTAATATTATAAATGCGAAAGTATGGATGGATGGATGGATGTTTGTTTGTTACTCAATCACGCCAGAACGGCCCAACGGATCTGGATGAAATTTGGCACATAGACAGAGAAAAGTCTGGAATAGCACATAGGCTACTTTTTATCCCGGAAAATTCCCGTGGGATAGCGATAAACGAATTCTTTGCAGACGAAGTCGCTGGCAACAGCTAGTCTTCGATAAGTAAGGAAAAATATCAAACACCCTATTTGAGTACCCCGTACCTACACCATGAAGGAACGAGGACGTAAATCGAGCAAAATAAATCTATGATGAGATTATCGTAACCCAATTGGAATTGAATCTTATTTTACGTAGAGAAGGGTTGAAATCGGAAAAGTTGATTTGACATGAAATTTTTCTAAGCTGCGCGGTAGAAGTGGATATTTTTGTTGTTTAAACGTCTCTTTCTAAACTAGCTGCTTAAAAAGAGACGCACTATAGAAGAAACCGATTAGTATTCTAGAAATAGCTAAGGCTGTAAGAACACGGTGCATGTTATATGCAGCTAATCGCTCAAAGGCTTAGATCAATTAATTAGCTTATGTGTCAATGTCGATTTTTTGGCGCAAAATAACGGTCACATTAGATTCTTATATGAGCCTGACACATTTATCGCGAGTTTGGAAACTGTCGGTGTTCACAATCTTATGGGTGACATATACAAGAATTACTACAACATAAGCTATGCAGAGGCTTATGATTATGTTATGTTATGACGTTACCAAGCGATTTCGTACTGCTTTCCTACAGTTTTTATTCATCGATGCATCTTGCGAATTTGCATGTTTATTACAAGGAAGAGATTTCTATAGAATTCGTGTCACAGTGTCGCACAATGGTTGTGCAAAAGATTATGATTGCTCAATCTACACACAAACGCATGCGTGCACAGAAATTACAATATTTGCACACTTATTACGGCGGCTAAATGATTGATGTATCAGTTTAATAAGGATTTTGGATACTTAAAATTATACTTAGCTTGTCTGTTGAAGGTAATCGGTTTCAAAATGTAGGTAATAGGAACCTAGTAGGTACCTAGGTACAGAGTTACTGTCCGATGAGAAGAATTTCGCTTATATGAACTAAAAATACAATCTACCCACTCCCCCAGTCGAATATTAAGTAGCCAACGGGAACTAATTTGTAATTCGTAAATAAGAAATAATAGATGTCTATTTTTGCCCAAAGTGCATCGCCCCATGCTAATTTTTCGTCCTTTGACTAACTGCGACACTTTCAATGCACACAAGGAAGAGAGTGCATTGTGTATGCAGCTTGCGAAACCGGCCTAAACTAGAGCACTTGTCTCTTAGCCGTAAACGGACAATTCCAATGGACGTTCCCACAGTGTTGCCGCTGAAATATAATATAAATTAGATTTATATAAGAGAGATAGGATCGGATCATGAAAGGAATAGACACTATTATTGTTGGCCTCAACGTTATTACAAGACTTCTTGTTGTTTCTACCGTCGATTTTAATTGAAATACACATTATGTAGTCGTTGTAAGATGTAAGTTTGTTGCATGTAGAAAAAATACACTGTAACACGACGAAGTCACGTAGTTCGTTAATTGACGGCCGGATTGCCTAGTGGTTAGTGACCCTGACTATGAAGCTAGAGGTCCCGGGTTCGAATTCCGGTAGGGGTAGACATTTGTATGATGAATACGATTGTTTGTGCCCGAGTCATGGTTGTTGTATCTATTTATCTACATTATATGAATAATGTATGTTTATCCGTTGCCTGGTACGCATAGTACAAGCTTTGCTTAGTTTGGTACTGGGTCAAGTGGGTCACCTGATGGCAAGCGATCACTACTGCCCATATACACCCGCAACCCCGGAGGGATTGCAAATGCGTTGCCAACCTAGAGGATTTAGATGAAATGCCTCTTGTGACCGTAATTGCCCCGGCTGTCTTACTCTCCACACCGGAACACAGCAGTGCAAGCACTGCTGCTTTGTGGCAGGATTAGTGAGTAAGATGGTGGTAGCGATCCGGACGGACCTATTGGTGTAATTTGTCCCATGATGTTTATTATTATTTATTTATTTAATTCTGAATACATCGACATGTGGCTGGGTCATTTGACTGGATATGGGTCAATTTTTCAGGGAATTTTCATTGTCATCGATAAAATGTTTACATTACAAAATCAACGAGAGTCTACGCCGGTTGGCTGAATCATATTGAATATGCATTGCATTTCGCATTTTAAATAGTAACCGACAATAAACGAATTGGTGAAATAGAGGCCTGCTGAAACATTCCAGAACAATTATCAGAATCCTTGTAGTTCATAAGGTCTTTGGTAACACAAAGGAACCCGAGTTGGTCTCCCTTATTCTGTGGTCTCCCTCCATAAGGCAGACCAGGGGCCTTACCATGACGTCTTAATGCGATTCAGTTTAGGTTCGCTCGCTGTCAGATTCATACTATAAGTGACAGCTAAAACTTGAACTGAGTCGGAATTAGGACGTCATGGTAAGGCCCCTGGTCTGCCTTATGGAGGGAGACCACAGAATAAGGGAGACCAACTCGGGTTCCTTTGTGTTACCAAAGACCTTATGAACTACAAGGATTCTGATAATTGTTCTGGAATGTTTCAGCAGGCCTCTATTTCACCAATTCGTTTATTGTCGGTTACTATTTAAAATGCGAAATGCAATGCATATTCAATATGATTCAGCCAACCGGCGTAGACTCTCGTTGATTTTGTAATGTAAACATTTTATCGATGACAATGAAAATTCCCTGAAAAATTGACCCATATCCAGTCAAATGACCCAGCCACATGTCGATGTATTCAGAATTAAATAAATAAATAATAATAAACATCATGGGACAAATTACACCAATAGGTCCGTCCGGATCGCTACCACCATCTTACTCACTAATCCTGCCACAAAGCAGCAGTGCTTGCACTGCTGTGTTCCGGTGTGGAGAGTAAGACAGCCGGGGCAATTACGGTCACAAGAGGCATTTCATCTAAATCCTCTAGGTTGGCAACGCATTTGCAATCCCTCCGGGGTTGCGGGTGTATATGGGCAGTAGTGATCGCTTGCCATCAGGTGACCCACTTGACCCAGTACCAAACTAAGCAAAGCTTGTACTATGCGTACCAGGCAACGGATAAACATACATTATTCATATAATGTAGATAAATAGATACAACAACCATGACTCGGGCACAAACAATCGTATTCATCATACAAATGTCTACCCCTACCGGAATTCGAACCCGGGACCTCTAGCTTCATAGTCAGGGTCACTAACCACTAGGCAATCCGGCCGTCAATTAACGAACTACGTGACTTCGTCGTGTTACAGTGTATTTTTTCTACATGCAACAAACTTACATCTTACAACGACTACATAATGTGTATTTCAATTAAAATCGACGGTAGAAACAACAAGAAGTCTTGTAATAACGTTGAGGCCAACAATAATAGTGTCTATTCCTTTCATGATCCGATCCTATCTCTCTTATATAAATCTAATTTATATTATATTTCAGCGGCAACACTGTGGGAACGTCCATTGGAATTGTCCGTTTACGGCTAAGAGACAAGTGCTCTAGTTTAGGCCGGTTTCGCAAGCTGCATACACAATGCACTCTCTTCCTTGTGTGCATTGAAAGTGTCGCAGTTAGTCAAAGGACGAAAAATTAGCATGGGGCGATGCACTTTGGGCAAAAATAGACATCTATTATTTCTTATTTACGAATTACAAATTAGTTCCCGTTGGCTACTTAATATTCGACTGGGGGAGTGGGTAGATTGTATTTTTAGTTCATATAAGCGAAATTCTTCTCATCGGACAGTAACTCTGTACCTAGGTACCTACTAGGTTCCTATTACCTACATTTTGAAACCGATTACCTTCAACAGACAAGCTAAGTATAATTTTAAGTATCCAAAATCCTTATTAAACTGATACATCAATCATTTAGCCGCCGTAATAAGTGTGCAAATATTGTAATTTCTGTGCACGCATGCGTTTGTGTGTAGATTGAGCAATCATAATCTTTTGCACAACCATTGTGCGACACTGTGACACGAATTCTATAGAAATCTCTTCCTTGTAATAAACATGCAAATTCGCAAGATGCATCGATGAATAAAAACTGTAGGAAAGCAGTACGAAATCGCTTGGTAACGTCATAACATAACATAATCATAAGCCTCTGCATAGCTTATGTTGTAGTAATTCTTGTATATGTCACCCATAAGATTGTGAACACCGACAGTTTCCAAACTCGCGATAAATGTGTCAGGCTCATATAAGAATCTAATGTGACCGTTATTTTGCGCCAAAAAATCGACATTGACACATAAGCTAATTAATTGATCTAAGCCTTTGAGCGATTAGCTGCATATAACATGCACCGTGTTCTTACAGCCTTAGCTATTTCTAGAATACTAATCGGTTTCTTCTATAGTGCGTCTCTTTTTAAGCAGCTAGTTTAGAAAGAGACGTTTAAACAACAAAAATATCCACTTCTACCGCGCAGCTTAGAAAAATTTCATGTCAAATCAACTTTTCCGATTTCAACCCTTCTCTACGTAAAATAAGATTCAATTCCAATTGGGTTACGATAATCTCATCATAGATTTATTTTGCTCGATTTACGTCCTCGTTCCTTCATGGTGTAGGTACGGGGTACTCAAATAGGGTGTTTGATATTTTTCCTTACTTATCGAAGACTAGCTGTTGCCAGCGACTTCGTCTGCAAAGAATTCTGGATATGGGTCAATTTTTCAGGGAATTTTCATTGTCATCGATAAAATGTTTACATTACAAAATCAACGAGAGTCTACGCCGGTTGGCTGAATCATATTGAATATGCATTGCATTTCGCATTTTAAATAGTAACCGACAATAAACGAATTGGTGAAATAGAGGCCTGCTGAAACATTCCAGAACAATTATCAGAATCCTTGTAGTTCATAAGGTCTTTGGTAACACAAAGGAACCCGAGTTGGTCTCCCTTATTCTGTGGTCTCCCTCCATAAGGCAGACCAGGGGCCTTACCATGACGTCTTAATGCGATTCAGTTTAGGTTCGCTCGCTGTCAGATTCATACTATAAGTGACAGCTAAAACTTGAACTGAGTCGGAATTAGGACGTCATGGTAAGGCCCCTGGCTGCTGCGGCTTCATAAGCTTAAACTTAAATATGCCGTCAGTATGACCATAAACGTAACCAAACTACGACCAAAAGTGGTGAAATCGAGCTTGTTCCATGGCTGTATGACAATGGGATCTTACGTAACTGATAAACATGACGATCTCTATGTTACTGGCAAGTACAGTCGCTATCAGATACACCAGAAGTGGTCAAAAATATATAACTACTAGCAGATACCTGCGACTTCGTCTGCAAAGAATTCGTTTATCGCTATCCCGCGGGAATTTTCCGGGATAAAAAGTAGCCTATGTGCTATTCCAGACTTTTCTCTATCTATGTGCCCAATTTTATCCAGATTCGATGGGCCGTTCTGGCGTGATTGAGTAACAAACAAACATCCATCGTAGCAAGTGGAACAAAGTAGTCTCTGCCTACCTCTGTGGGAAAGAGGCGTGACGGTATGTATGCGTATGTATGTATCCATCCATCCATACTTTCGCATTTATAATATTTAGTTAGATCTGAAGTGTATACACAACTTTTTAAAAGCATTTACATTAGATGTGCGCCATTAATAAGGTCAAAGACCTTATTTTCGCGTTTACGCTCTACGCCTTATGGCCTATGGCATAACATATACCTTGATGTTTTGAACAATTTTTTTTCTGTCTTCAATTTCTAATAGTAATCTAATATTAATTATTTGACTTTATTTTTTTTTAAAAGGGAGCGCACAATAAATAAGTTAGGGAACCTCAAACCAAACTTATTTGACCTTAGGTCATCTTGTCTACCGCTTTCAGCTTCTCTGTCTACCCGATCCTGCACCGATAAAAGAACGCAATTGTAATCCCGAGTCCGTTTGACAATACGGCCTCGGAATTGAAATGGCAACAGTAAAATTAAGCAGAGAATTCATGACATGTAATTTACAATCCGTAATGAGTATTTACTGCGACGAGACTCGCAGCTAGATTGGTTATCTCATTATGGAATCTAGACGTTTTATCAAAAGGAAGCCGTTCTAAAATAACGTATTAGCGTCTCCTCGTTATACGCTCTAAGTACGTGGGAAACAGATTTCGTTACGCACTTAGTTGTATCAACGAACAGCCTATTCAAATGTCAATGTTTCGAAGCCCATAGCAGTTTAGCAGCGTCAATGCAAGCAAAGACAAACAACAAAACCAGTCCCGCACTATAAGGTTATATTAGCATATCTAATATCTCTGCGCTCCACTTTCCCGCCACAATGGTAGCCGAAAAGCAAATCAACATAAGTCGCCATTGCATAAAGATGAGTTAACTCATATCATAATAGCTCCATGAAATAGTTACATGTGATACGGAAAGTGGTTTAGAAATGCCTTGCTTAGTTTTTAGACCATAGAGTCTAGCGTTATTTTAACATTCGTGAGACATTTATAAAAATTTACAAATTTAAACTAACGAGTAGTCCGATCGCCCTAGACTTATAATATGGTATAGGGTTAAACAGAGAGTTTTATGCAGCGCTAACTATTCCCTGGGACTTTGTAAAGAATTCGTTTATCGCTATCCAACAGAAACTCCGTAATTTTCCGGGATTAAATTATCTTATGTCCAGGAACTCAAATTATTGATCAATTTTCATATAAATCAATAAGGCAATTAAGATTGAAAATGTAACATTTACGAGTATAATATTTAGTATATGGACGTAGGGAACATGAACAGTGACGATTTATTAGAGTCGCTAATGTTGCGATTTTTTTTCGGCTCTGCACTTTGCAGGGGGGCTAGCGAACTAGTTTTCGTCGCGTTCATAAAGCAAACATCCCTTTCTACCATGTGTGTGTAAAAGAGATAAAACCTATGCACGCGATGAATACCTAAATAAATTGCTACTAATTCAGATGCGGTTAATTATATGTATTTAAGCGAAACTATGACGTACTAAATCAATGAATGGCGATGCTATAACTTCGTAGATTATGTTAAAATATATGACATTATCACATTAAATAACATAAAAATGTACTACTGATTGCGATAAAAAACCAGCTACCTAAATATCGCTAAGCTTAGTATGCCTTTTTAAAAATCTAAACTCAGAATACGATATCTCCTATAGGGACTTTTGTGGCGAAACGTATTTCGCCGTAAAAGATAGAATGGTATGGATTGAATTGTCACATGCCGAATGCGACTCGCGGAATTTTTACTTTTGTAGCGAGGTCCGAATTGCTGAAATACAATGTAAGAAATCGTTGCCGTATCAATACACATATAAGTCTTATACAATTAAACGATTTGTTCACAAGGAGTTATGACTACATGGCAATTGGCAACCAATGAGAAAGACTCAACTTCCAAAAAAAAATAAGTAGTCTGTTTTGTAAAAACTTTATTTTAACATTGGATTAAGTACCTAGTGTTTGTGTGGTTTTAGGATTTTTGGTGGGCATTTTGTAAAATTAGTCTATATTCATTGTCTACATCATAAAGCCAAATACTAAATTTCAACTTTTTTAGCTTTAGGCTGAGCGTTGGCGAGTTTGTCCGTCGGTCAAATAATCAGGGGGGCTGCTCCGAAATTCTAATTTCGAAGTTGGTATCATAACGTACCTTTCACTTTTAAATTAATCACTATTTGTGTAAGCGGAACGACAGGAAATCAACTTCGAAAATCGAATTCTGGAGTAACCCCAATGACTTTTCATTTTATACGCTGACGGGCAAAAGTGACCACTTTCAATACAAGATTATAATAATTGTGATGGTAATTGCCGCGTTGTTTACTCCCTCGTTTACCCTTTGTTAACATGACTTAATTTCTGCACTGCAGGGATGAGCTTTATGTATATCCTATTGGGGTCTTACCATGACGTCCTAATTCCGACTCAGTTCAAGTTTTAGCTGTCACTTATAGTATGAATCTGACAGCGGCGAACCTAAACTGTATGCTTAGTGTAGGTAGGTTTTCGGTCATAAAATACGTCTCGAACGCGTTTGCGTTAAAATGTCAAATACTATGAGATCTTTGTTGACGTTTCGATCCGCAAGTGGCGCTGCCAATTTTTCCATAGTAATTGAGACGTTTACGTGAAAGTGTTCGAGACGTTTTTATATGCGAAAACTTACACTAGAGGTTCTGAATCGCATTAAGACGTCATGGTAAGGCCCCTGATATCATGTAGACTTTGTACCCAGCTTGATTTATGTTCTGTTCTGACGCAGACGACAACGCAACTAAACACACTGAATAGGATTAGTCGCTTGTGTATCCTAATCGAGTTGCCAACCGGCGTTGTCACAATTCACGATCTATTGATACGAGGCACTATGCCAAGGACGTGGTCGTAGTAGGCAAATATTGTAGTAGTGCAATGTTGACTACAAAGACTGCTGATATTGATGTTTGCTGTTAACGCAATGGAAACGTAATAACCGCAATATGGCAATGACATGGACGTGACAGACGGCTTCGTTATACAATGTTAGCTATGTTACAAAACACTTTAAAACGAGTAAAGTCTAAGAAATGTACAACTGGGGGATACTCCAAAATCCAATTTTTGTAATTCGTAACGTATGGCATTTTGTAAAACCTGTCTATATTTATTCATTGTCTACCAGTGGCGTGGCGTCAGGTATATCAGAAGGCAAGCCGAAGGGAACTTAACTAGCCTTTTCCTCTAATTCTGCACAATAAATTGCCCAAATGCCTTAAAGTAGGCAAGCCAGTGGGAATCGAGTTCTATGGATGCTACGCCACTGTTGTCTACGTCATAAAGCCAACTGGCAAATTTCAACTTTTTTAGCTTTAGGCACACGGCGGCCACGACGTACAAAATCCGCGTTTTGAAATGAACACAGGCACGACGTCGTCTGTACACGCGTCAATGTGTGCGTAAGATACACAGGGCTGTCTATCGCAAAAACCTAGTACTATAAGTACTACCCAATGACATAAATATACGTACTTATAATGAAGATATGGCTTAGATGTGTGCAAATAAATGTACTTAATCGTTATCTATTTATTTAAACTTACTTAAAATGTGTCTGTCTGTGTATTTAAGCATTATTATTTTCAATTACAATAGATGTACGACAACAAACTTAAGCGAATGATTCTGTAGTTATTTCATGTATTAATCGCGATAATTTCAGAAAGCATTAATTTTCTAATGTTTTATAAAAATGAAGTAGGTAGGATAGGTTCCCGAACTTGTGACGTGCGGCCGACACACATCGCGTTGCGAGCCCTACTAGTTGCCAGCAGCTTTCCGGCAGACTGCGCTTGAGGGGTGGGGTAACTCGAATCGGTGCGGGGCGGAGCGTGGCCATTCTGTACGTTAGTACTATTATATATTCTGTGCTTTAGGCTGAGCGTTGGCGAGTTAGGGTGCGACCACACCGCCGCGTATACGCAGTGACGTGTCGTATGCGTCACGTTTTGTCACCGTTTCTTTATACATTTTGTTGCGATTCCGTAACGTAACCGTTTTTAAGCGGCGGTGTGGTCGCACCCTTAGTCCGTCATCAGGGGGGCTACTCCGAAATTCTAATTTCAATATTGTCCCTCTCGCTCTCGAATTAATGACCATTTGTGAGAGCGGAATGGCACGTAATGGACTTCGATAAACGGATTTCGAAGTAGGTAGGTATAAGACCTGAACATCTAATGCTGTTTATTCACCTCTGGGAAGTAGGGGAATGGTGAGAGGGAGCAGGAGCAAAACTGCGAAACCGTGTGTGTTTTACTTTACCATAGGCATATACAGTGCGATAGTATTTAACAAGACCTCCGTCATTCACTCTTATGGGTTTGATATTTGAATCTACCTATCGTACCTATATGTGAAAAACTTATGACCTGTTGTATTTAGTAGTGTGCATAACTGATATGGGACTTAAGTAATTTTTTCTAATTTAGAACGCCAATTTGTCAATTCGCACACATTACTCACACATACAACAAGGCATTTACTTAAGTTATCACCTATACCTACCCGAAACACAAATTTCGTTCATGGAATGTACGAGGAAGATGAAAGGTGCAGGGATGCGCAGACGCTGTGAATGAATCACTGAGCTCCCTTAGAAATTAGCGGGAAAGCTGAGCAGCGCAATTTTTTTTAATTTATGTACTAGGTACTTAATAGATCAAACTTTACCTCCATTTATATACTCGTAACTTTTGCAGTGACTATTATTTAAAGTACGTACAAAATTGTAATAATACCTACTATATACTATTGTAGTTTATTAAACATGCATTTATTAATGTGATTCGCCACGCCTACTCGTCTTATTTAAATATTAATAAGGTAGGTAGTATTGCGAATTGCGATGTCCTATTTTTATTATTTGGAGGCCAACAAGAACGAGTCTAGTTTTACTAAAGAAAGTTACTAACGATTTGTGATTTCCTAGATTCATTCGAAACATAAATCCAATGAAACAAAACGCAAGTCCAACTAGCGCTTGGCCGGTTATTTTTTTAAACACTGTCACTATTAGCTAACATTGTTTTTGTTAGGTAATCTTTCGTATTCAGCCTTAGATTTAATTATTTTATTTTATTCCCAAGTTCTAGTGTCTTTATTTCGTTTTTAAATAATTATTAGTTACGTATAAACTATACAACTTATGAACCTTTACCGTTATTAAGTAATAATTGCGTTTTATTTTTAGAGCAGCGACTTGCACTTAAGGTTATGTAAAAGTTGCATTAAATACCTGCGTGACGTCACACATAATTCAAGGACACCAAGGACAGTAAAAGTAGTCCCCGTCAGGTTTCTTTTTAACCCAGATTTTGACTTTACAGCAAAACTCGTCTTATGAAATAAGTCAACCTTTTACTGCTTTTTTTGAACGCTTACGTTGCTTCATTAAAAGATTTTATTAATTTGTATAAAATTGATTGATAATTTGCCTATGCCATAAATTAAATTGGAATCAGTTTTATTGCTCGTCAATCAAAAAATTAAGATGGTGAAAGATTGGTCTTCATTTGCTTAATTAAGTAGGCTTGAAAAACTAATCTACATCTTATTGAGTAAACTATGAACGTTTCTATAACTGGTAGGTTACCGGTTATGAATGAAGGTAGGTACCTAATAAAAGTTTGTCAAATACAAATATTACTCTCTAACACAGATAATAACAATAATAATAACCAGGTAGCTGCCATAATTCACCAATACATAGCCTTCAAACAGAAATTTATAACAGAGAAACTACCATATTACAAATACAAACCTCAATCAGTATTAGAAAATAATAGCTACAGGATATACTGGGATAGAACCATAATAACAGACAAAACAATCCACTTCAATAGACCAGATATTACAATACTTGATAAAAATAACAAATCCGTAACCCTCATAGACATCGCCATCTGTAACACACATAATTTACTCGCTACCCACACTGACAAAACAACCAAATACACAGATCTTTCAATTGAATTAAAAACACAATGGCAGGTCAGTAACGTAAAGACTGTACCAATAATTCTCTCCACAACTGGCGTTATCCCCAAAACACTCCACGCAAGCCTCCGGGCTCTCGATATACCTCCATCCGCATACACACTCCTACAAAAAGCCGTCATTCTCAACACATGCCGTATAGTTAGAAAATTCTTGCCCATGTCATAAAATAGCACAAAAAAAAAAAGCACTTGGCTTAGGCCCGTGCAAAGTATTACCTCCTAGGGAGAGATTGTTAAATAAACAAGTAAATAATAATAATAATAATAATTTATTTCAGACAATTCTTACAATTATCTATATTTTGTTTGTAGGTAGGTATAATATAGCCTCATACCAAAATCGATACTCGATGATTCTGCCAATGTCAAGGTTGAAGATGTTTTTATATGTCGTTGTTCGCTAGCTTCTAATCTTACATGAATCTAACACATACACTAAAGTTGTTAAGCTTGCACACTTGCATAAACACAGATAAAACATGAATGGTATAAGTAGTAAGTAACATATTCAGACTATTTAAAGTCTTCACAGCTATTTATAAAGAACTAAGTGGAAACTACGTGAAGGGTTAAAAAAGCATAACCATCATTAGAGGTAAATTATAACGATTACATCATTTAAATGCATAAATTATGTTCACACTTCCGCCTAACTCGGCTAAATTACTAACGAATTAGATTATGATATTACTGGTATAATTTATTAGGTAACAGAAGTCACAGAGTAACGTTGCTTGCATGTGGTGGCATGCACTGCAAATAGTTTCAAAGAATTATATTGAGGTTATGGTATGTAACACAACTAAATAAAGAGCAAAGTAAATAAATGTTTTAGGTAGTATTTGTAGACTACTTTGTTGTCGACGGATTAAAGAGCTTGATGGATTGTGACCAGCAATTAAAAATGATCGTTGGCGAAAATGGTCTGACGAGGAACCACCTCATATTATCACTACATAGTATAAAACAAAGTCGATTTCCGCTGTCTGTCTGTCTGTCCCTATGTATGCTTGTATCTTTAAAACTACGCAACAGATTTTGACGTAGAGTGATTCAAGAGGAAGGTTTTATATGTATAATTCTACGCAGACGAAGTCGCGGGCGGAAGCTAGTAACTATTATAAAGCTTAGACTCAATTCATGACGATCCTTTGTTAAATCTAAATCTTTCATTAGCCTACATTCGAGAAACACTAAGTCGTTCCTTATACCCAAGCTAGAAAAGATTCTTCCACTTAAGTGATTACACTATTAATGTAGGTAAGCAGGTTCAACGAGTTTTAGTAATAAAGTGACCTCAAGATCCTTTAGGCATTTACTTTGTAGCTAATTTGTGTTAGTAATACTAACATTATCCTTATGTTTTGAAATTTGATATACGGTTTAATTTTCAGAACCATCTATTATGATTAGGAAACCTTTAAAAATCTTTCATCGTCCATATTCATTTCCACATTCATTGTTTTTTTGTGCAATAAAGATTTTTATACATAAATAGATACATGTGCAGTCTTAAGTGAATGTAATGTATACTAATCAAGTTGTTGAGAATTAGATAATATTATGTGGTTTACGTTACGATACAACTGCAACTTCTTAGAAAGATTGAAAATTAGAAGCACCTTACGGATTGCATTTCTGGACACTACTTTGGAGTAAACCGGGTCTTATAGAACAGTTTAAACGTTTCCAAGAAAAGCAACTAGTTTTAATCAGGTAGTAATTGATTTCATCAGCCGCTTAACATTTGAGTAAGAAATGTTGATGTTTCGTATACTGGGGTAATTTTGCCCTAATTTTCTTTTAATCGTCCCGTTCTCAAAGCTATTTTGGCCGTGGTTCGGCATCATCCCCACACACGTGACACATCACTGGTGCACAATTTAGACTAAATATTTGAAACCTCCGACAAATTATCCAGAATGTCAGATATGAGTCATATGAGTTAAAGGTCTGTTAAGCTCAACTACCGTAAGAGTTTTTGTAAAAACTGTATAGATTAAGGTGTTAATTTTATGTGCAATAAAGAGTTTACATACATACATACATACTTTGCATGTTATAAAAAGCTTCTGTCCGCGACTTCATCTGCGTAAAATTGTAAATACATATAAACCTCCATCTTGAATCACTCTATCTATGAAAAAAAAACGGCATCAAAACCCATTACGCAGTTTTAAATATCTAAGCACACATTGGGACAGACAGACAGCGAAACGCGACTTTGTTTTATACTATGTAGTGATGGTACCTTTACTTTGCAACTTCGCGATATATTTCGATATCGTAACGGATTTTGTAAAAAAAATCCGCTGCCTTAAATACCTGCTGTAAGATATCTACCAGCTCTTGGGATACGAGTTCTCACTCTTCATCGCCATCACTTTCACTGTTAATCGAAACCGGAATAGCTTCACGTATTACTTGTGAATGATCAGACATGAATAGCGTTGTACACACTGCGCCTGCGGTCCCGCAGATTGTGTGTTGTGGCTTGTATTAAACTAGATACTTTCTCTGTTAATGAAGTGGGCTAATATTGCAATATTTGTTATTGTATTGGCACAATATCTGGGAACGCGTCATACAGTTTACAGTAGCAACAGCGCGTACAGCGAAGTCGAGGGCATAAATGTCGATACAGAAATCATGTCAAATATATGTGTCACAGATCTTATTGTTTTGGCATAATGGTGTATAGATGTTTTTGACGTCTTGGTAACGTACATATATTTATGCCCTTGACTGAACTGTACACATATTTAAATTCAGCTTGTATTTCGAAGCTGCTAAGAAAGCTAGATAACAAAAAATTCTTGTATTACCAGTACTTACCGTTTTTTGTGACCGGTTTTGGGTGCGACCTAACCGCCGCGTATACGCAGTGACGTGTCGTAGGCGTTTTCTCATAGTTTCTTCATACATTTTGTTGCGATTCCGTAACGTCAACCTTACTGACCACAGATGAATACAGCAGTAAGTAACGATCGAAAAAATTGATTCCGGACCCTCTGAGGAACCCTCTTATTGACATAGTGACGTTACATAGAATTATCAGGGAAAATCACGTGCCGTTTATTGTGAGAACGTTCTACGGTGAGTCACGAATTAAATGGTTCGACTAATTTAATCACTAAGTACATAGTATTAAGCAAAGTCGCTTTCCACTGTCTATCCCTATTTATGCTTACCATCAGGTGATCCGCTTGCCCGTTTTCCTTCCTTTTCAAGTAAAAAAAATCAAACTTCTAATATCATGGACACATCATTCTATAACTCAATTTAAGAAAGCAATTAATGAGCAATTTGTTAAGTATTATTCCTGCGATAAATGATTAATGGAAGTGTTCAAATGAAATGTGTAGGTTACTATTATTTTTTATTCTGTGGCAGCAAAAATTTGCTATTATTGATGCGTAGAAAGTTACCTGTAATTATGGGTTGATGAAATCATGCGTTAATGGATTGTATTATGATTATGAAGATCTCATCTTGGACCTGTCAGTTCGTCACCAGTCATCACCTGGTTTTGAAGTCCAAGCTTTAAACTCATTTCAATTGTAATATAGACTTAAATTACTTTTCCTCGGAGCTAACATCACATACCTACGTAAAGTTTGTTCAAAAATTATTATAAAAGTTATAAAGCCATTGAGAGATACATTCAGCGCCAGAAATTGATGAACGGTAGAGCTCAAAAAGATCTACACACAAATATCGCCAAGGTTACACAAGGGTGCACGCAACTTTAGTTTTTTTTAGACTTTTGGACTGTTTACGTAAGTCAAATGCGTGCATAGTACAATCGCCATCAGATACTACAGACAGCGTCATGTAGTTTGATGTATTAGGTATCCAAGTCGGTCAAATGGTTCGATACACCTTAGATACCGTATGCCGTGCCGAACTTTTTGGTTACTCAGGATGTTTCATACCTACCATATGACGCTGACTACATAAGAAGTTGTGTACACCAAAATTTTGGAACAAATACTTAGGCCTACTTGCACAGTCCAGAGTTAAAAAATTATAGCGCTCACTCGGGGTTAGGTTTGACAGTTCCATACATTTTGACACTACTTAGCCCCGGGTTAGCATCTATCACGGGGTTATGTCGTTAACCAAGTGCAAGTGGCTCTTAGATGATTGACAATAAATATGGTGTTGTAAATATTTTTGGATTGGAGCTCGTATGCTGTTCCAATGTATGTAATGGTGACTGGAACATTCCTAATGTTTTAGATGATGACCTACGACTCGTTTTCGACGAGATCCTCGTAGGTACGTAACAACAGAATGTGTACCTATATTATTTTATTTCATAACGTCCTCGTGACTCCCATGACAAATGTGAGAACCAATTTATTATTCAATTGCAGATTGCACGGCTAGCTTGATATGCTATTTGCTATTTGTCAGTAAGTGTCTGTTACTTTTCCATAACACACGCGAAAATTCTTCATTGTTTCACCATTTGTTATAACAAAAAGCCATAATTATGCTTAATTCCTAGTTAGTCTAAACTAATATTATAAAGAGAAAAGATTTGATTGTTTGTTTGCATTAGGCTTCGAAACTACTGGACCGATTTGAAAAATTATTTCACTATCAGATTCCTACATTTATCACTGATGAACATAGGCTGCGCCGTCAAAGTCGCGGGCAATATATTATATGACGGTTAATTTAGTCTATTTTAAATACTTGGCGTGTGTAATACGTAACTCTCTTATTTATTGACTGACTGATGCATGATGTTTTTCAATAGCGGTTTGTTCCCACGTCTAATCAATTTCAGAAAGTGATGTCTTAATGCCAATGAGAGACAGGATTAGCAAAAGCCATTCATAAAAAGTAAAATAATATAATATATATTTTATGTACTAAAGCTAGCTCTGACAGCCGGTTCAAATTAATTTTATAAGTTGGATGAACACAAAAGTCTTAGCAAAGCGCATTACATAAATGATTGACGTTATTTAGGTTCAAAATTATATATGCATAAAAAATTTACTGACGTGACATAAATATGACAAATTGCTAACTAAATAACGCGAGAAACAAAAGCTAATTGTTGTTCTCCATGAAGGCTTTGACCTGTTCTTGATAATGCCGATGTTTTTCTTCAAGCGACCGCAATGCGGTGGAAGGACGGACGCCGCCAACGTTGACAAGAAAACTGATTTGGACAGGTGGAATATCAGAATTTTCAGGCTTTATCTCGGTATGGATCCTACTGCTATGGGCACTAGACTTTACCCGTACCTTGAGTTCTTCGTTTTCAGTTTCTTTCTCACCTCCTTTCGGATTTCTAGATCTCATGTCTCTATTCGCAGATCTGTTTCTCTCCACTGCGAGCTCCTTCCCTTTAGCCGATTTGACTTTCGATAAGCAAGCCTCTTTCCTGGAATGTCTTTCTTTTGATTTATGCACATTTGCAGACTTTGCCTTTGAATCGTATATTTTATTGACAAGTTTAGAAGATTTCTCGTCTAAAGATTTGTTGACTAAATAAGATGCATTTTCTTCACTACGATCACGGGCTGATTGTCTACGGGCAGAATCTCGTTTCACCGATGCCTCACGTTCTTGCTTCTTCAGTTTGTCATCTTGAATAGATTTTTTGTAAATTCTTAATCGGTTTGCCATTCTTACTTTTTCGGAATATCTCTGTAGGCTTCTAGCTCTCTCTAGTCTAGGTTTTATCAGTTCTATGTCGGGACCTAGACCTCCTAACTTGACATTTTCGGCAGGCAGAACAGTAGCTCTCCTAGAGCGCCGGCGTGGAGGAGAAACTTCAGAAACACTTCTGAGATTGTCGTAAGGAGATTTGTTTCCTTCATCTTCATTAAATAGTACACCCTCTTCGGAAGAGTCTTCCAATTCTTCCAGTTGTTGCTGAAGAAGCTTTTCGTAGTACATTTCGTTGTAGGACTCTGTATTGTAAAATTCTTCGCCTGGATTGGTTTGATCTTCTCCGATACTTTCTCTTTCCGTGTCCCCGACCTCAGGCGATAAAGAACGTATATCAGTTTCGATCTTGACTTTCTCAGTACGGTTTTGTACGAACTGTTTTCGGAACATTTCTAGGTAAGTCGTCCGCTTGTTTCTTTGTATGTCCTTATTTACCAGGTAACTGCTAGCGATTTGACAGTCTTTCTTCTGTTTTTCTGTATATTTCGATTTTTCTTGTTTGGTCTTTCTTATTTGGTCTTTCGGTACTTTAATGAGTACATCTTTCTCATAAAATGGCACGAGTATTGTTTCAACATTGTCATCAGATACTGCACCCTTCAGTGAATTTTTCTTATTGAAATCCTCCTCTAAACTATCTAACGACATGTTGCTATCGGAATTTGTTGGTTTTTCCATTTCTCGTGATGAGAATTTGTACTTTCGTTTGCTCACTAATAAGTACGATGACATCTTGCTGATGTCGCATCACTGTCACATTGATTTCTGATTTCTCATAAATCAGCCAGCATTTAAAAGTAAACTAACTATGACGAAAAAGTTTGGTTTTCATTTTTATCAATGCTCACCGGGTTCAAACCGGATTCAACGTTTTTGTAAGGCTGTAAGTTTCACATAGTTGCAAGTAGTAAATAGAAATATTCCCATAGCTTTAAACAACTGAAATTATAGCTGAATCCGAGAGCTGAATGCAGTCATTTCTATCACGGCAGAAACTTTGTTGACAGCTCTTACTTGAAGTCAGGAGCAAATGTCATTAAAATTTTTAGCTGAACCCAAAATTTCACGTAAAATCAATGCCGTAAATCGCCTGGCACGCTTGTCAGAAGTTGGGACACGTAGTGCACTGGCGCTATGCCAGAAGGGTAATAGAACTAGGCACGTTCAACAAACTAGACACCAGCTATCCCTTTTTAATGAGGCTTGTGTGAAAGGGACGGATTAGCAAGACGAGGCTGCACAATAAGCAAGGGCATGCAATCGTGGATGCGTAGCGAAAATCGCTTTACCTCGCTGTCAAGCTTCGAAACTGCAGTCTAGCTTTACAGGCACAGGCACCAAAACACGTACCACTTTGCAGTACAATTTTCGAAATGCAACTCAATCTAGCTGTACTCAATACTATGCAAGCTACTTGTGTGTGTGCAACGGTTCTGTTTAATCCCAGTCAGTGCAAAGCAAAAGGATTATTTGACTATGGAGAGTAGTGTTATACAAATACACATATATGTATTTACTGTACGTTAAGAATAGGCACCTATTTTTTTCTATTGGGTTAAAATAATGGGTAATCATGGATCCGTTTTTAAATAGTTCTCTATTTTTATTACAAGACACGTGTTTTAGATACTTCAAACTTGCTTCAAACGCTCCATTCTAAATAAATGCAGAATTTTGAGTATCCAATTAGTACTGCTAAATAAACTAAATATTCTGAAAATTTGGCAAGAAAAATGTACGAGTAGGCTTTAACAAAAAGAAGCAACGTAGTTTTACATTATTTTTTTGTCAAAAGATTTTTACGTTTTTATTATTCCTTTCAAGTACTTATACTTAAAGCTACCAGTTTTTATTAGAAAGTTTTGTTTCTTAGGCTTCATGTTCTAGTTGATATTGGTATAGTAAATACGTAACGACTTTAGGGCGGGTTTGCATCGTTCACGCTGTCTGAGAGACGCCCTCGGGCTCAATGCAAAGAGGCTTTTAGAGTCCCGCCTTTGTGTAATGGGGGTTCGAATAGTGTTGTTCTTTGGTTGTTTTCATTAAACAACCTGCAGCGTGTTTAGGTCTCGTTACCGTAGGCTCGTCATCGTCTACCCCGTGGGATGAAGACGTGATTTACTCGTATGTATGTATTTGATTTATAAGCCTTTTTATTCCGAATTCGCTATAATTTCAGTAAGTACATGTTGTTGTTATTGTCGTTTATTTATTAAATTGTCGCGTAATTCGGCGTGCCTCATGGCATAGGCCTCCTCCGTGTATATTGTATGTATGTATATTTGCTTATTAATGGTTAAATATGTTCTTTAACGGAAATAAAATTTGGACATAGCAAAAAAGAATATTGGTATATAATGGATACTTAAAGTCGTCTTGAAGTTATGGACTAAGTACTGGAGTATAGTAGGTACTACATTTCAAGTGGGTACATATTAGAAACAGACAACTGATTTTCAAAATTCAAAACTTAATTATGCAAATAGGCCGCCAATGGCTCTTTTACATGTCTTTTTTTAAACTAGCAGCGCATTCGGAAAGACCATCATTGCCAAGAAGGCGCCGCAAGAAATTTGGCAGAAAGTCATTTTTCCAAAATAGAATATAATTTACTACAATACTTAAATTCTACTTAACTTATAATAGGTACATTGAAAGGGTAAGGTCAGGGTAGGGCAAGGGTAAGGTAAGGTGAAAGTTAAGTCAACAGAATTTCGAATAGGTTCTATCAAATATAATTAGCTACCAACTATTAATAAAAGAGCTATTATTAACACTGTCTCTGCCACGTCAATAGTGAACGTCACTTGTTTTTCCATTCTGTAACCCGAGCGGCTGTATAATAGCAATAGCTGTTTTGGCGTGTGTCGCGTTACAGGCTCGCGTTACTACGTCAGCAACAAGAGAATCTTCTCGCTCCAGATATTCCCTAATTACGCTTAAGTGTAGGTGCGGGTAAGGAGGAGCCTTAGGGAGGGAGTACTGAGGCGCGTATAGCGGAGACATTCATTTAAATATACAAGATTTTTTTACCGAGTAAAGTAAATTAGAACTGAAATAAATGTAGAGCTCTCCCGCCGGCATACACCTAAAGATACATGGGTCCCTTTTTGTCCCATAATTTTCGGTGGTCACAATAATCGTTAGTCATAATTTTATCGATTCGAGTCATAATTTTTTTTGGTCATATAACACATGAAACCCCGGTTGGTCGACGCCTCAGGGGACCCAAGAGCTGTCGTGTATTTATCCCAGCGGATCGCACTTGCGGTCCAAAGGGGTAATGCCGCTAGCGTCCTGGGAACCCTGCCACAGCCAGTAGGGCTAGACGGGGTGTTCTTTTTATAACATAACTTTTTTCCCGGCCATAGCTTTACTTTTCGGATTTTTCTATGTGTTCTAATTTTCAGTGTCGTTTAGAAATTAAATTTCTAACGGTAAAACCGTAAAAAGTAAACATAAAAATTAAGAAATAAAAATTTCTTAATTCATTTGATATTTCCTATCATTTGAAAAACAGCGCCATCTCTCGTCCCTGGTGAGCAGTAGATGTTCCACGGGAGTTTGTAATTGTGTCGTACAGACACATCATTCAAATAGATGACGCTTCGCGACAAATAATCGCATAGTAACAAGGTCACGTGACAGTTAGTAATAGATAGAAAAATTCGAACGCTTACTCACCTGCTATGGGTGGTGTAGGGGTATAGCACGCGTCACGGAATGACGAGGACCCGGGTTCGGTTCCCGGCCATAGCTTTACTTTTCGGATTTTTCTATGTGTTCTAATTTTCAGTGTCGTTTAGAAATTTTTATAGTTAGTTTAAGTTTAGTTTTTAATTTAATCCTAGTTTAATTTGTTTTTTGTAAATATGTATATCTTTGTTCTTTGTTTCTGTATTGTTTGGTACCTTAATAATTATGATTTCACACATGAAACCGTGCATTTTCCAGAAATAGGTATTGGAAAAGCCATCAAAATGTTAGTGTCAGTAGGTTAGGTTAGTATAATGTCGATCCTGAAAAAATATTTCCTGTTTCAGAAATAAAACGCTCTATGACTAAGTAAAGTTATGATAAACCATACATTCGGAACTTCAATTGTATGGGACAAAATATAGACCCCACATACATAAATCACGTCTTTGTCGCTTACGAGGTAGACAGGGTCTAAGGTGGCCAGGTGTAGCATGATTGTGGGCGTACAGGTGGAATAAGGAATCAAACAAGTGATGGGTGGCTAGCAGTGGCGTGGCGTCAAGTATATCAGAAGGCAAGCCGAAGGGAACTTAAGTAGCCTTTTCCTCCAATTCTGCACAATAAATTGCCCAACTGCTTTAAAATAGGCAAGCCGGTGGGAATCGAGTTCTATGGACGCCACGCCACTGGTGGCTAGTCGTATCGCCTTTAACATGATTCCTAAGATTTTCGCTCATTCCCTCGATGCGTGGGAAGAGCAACTGGTACATTCTATGTCATTTTCTTTGCTCCCAGACCAGCTAGCTTATTACGTAACTCGCTCGCAATCGCCATCGTGGTCATTTTGACAGTTCTTGTATGAATGTGACAGCTAGCTGATTCCGATGCCAATTGTCAGCCCATACATGAACTGTCAAATGAACACGATGGTGATAGCCTGATAGCGAGCGAGTTAAGTAAAGCCTGCGCTACATAGCAGGAACCTTGTAGAAGTTTAGGATAACTTCCTACTTCAGTCATAATCATAAATTATCAGGCTATTGAGATTGGTCGTCACCCGAATTTTAACCGAGACGGCGGATGGTCGGTGCCGTAGTTGGAAAACGGTTTTGGGGGGTGCTGTATGTGAGGTTAACGTGGATGAGACTGAAAGTGATGTGGTGTGTTGTGTGCAGCAACCCTAATGTTGACAGTGACAATTGTGATCAAAATGGGGGTAGTTTCGCTGTCGCCGCATGCGTCGGCGGCGAGGAGCCGGGCGGACAGAGCGCGCGAGCGCAGTGCCCGTCGCGCCTTGGCCCCCGTCGCGCCATGACTAAGAATCTCGAAAGATTCGAAACTGTTGGACCTTTTCAGACGAAATAAAACGTGAGTTATCCGTTTATTTACATTAATATAAATTATCAGGCTGGTCCGCCGCTATTAGTACTAAAGCCGCGGGCTGAGATAGCAGGCTGGACGCGCGCCAATGTCCGACCGAGATAACGGATTGGGAGCAACCACCCGCCGCCGACTTCCGGCTATTGTTCCGCATTATTTACATCCACACTTTTAAAAGCTTTTAGGGAATATTTCTAGGATAACAGTTAAATGATTCACAATTACAAAAACGGATAACGTATAAAACCCGAATAATGCTCGACATATTGTTTCGGAGTAATCCGTTCCGTAGGTAGTCCTTCGACGAGGAGTGCGTGAGTTATCCGTTTTTGTTTATGATTGAGTCTCACGGTAGTTTCATGTTGTAAATGATTCACTGTTAAATATATAGTCATATGTTTTCTACTGAATATATTTAAGTTGGAAACACATTATTAACACGCGACGCGACCCGATGCAACGAATGTATGCGCATGGCGTCGCGTCGGATGTTCATAGTGTGGTTCTGGTCATAGAAAATAATACAATTTGATTCGACTCAACACACGTCGCGTTACATCGGGTCGCGTCGCGTGTTGAAAATATGTTTCCACCTTTACTAGATTTTAGATTTGGAAGGTAAGCTTAGGTACCTACAGTCAGTGATGTAGCTACGTAGGGGCTAGGCAGTGCAGTGCCCCGGGGCCCTTAAGCTCAGGGGGCCCTCATATCCAAGTTCACGCAAGCTAGGGCTTTTGGACGTCCAACATTTAACAGTGTACCCGTAGGGGCCTTACTATAACGAATAGCGGGTTGACCTTACCAATTACTTTTTCTAAGCAATTTAATTCTGGGCGAACGAAGTCGTGGGCAACAACTAGTGTTAAATGTACCTACCTACTAGTTACTTATTGCGTCAAAAATTCGTATATATCGAAGCCGTTTTGCGGCGGAACCTATGGAAATCATATGACGTTAAAGGTGAACCACTCGATATTTGATGCTTCTAAGTAAGAAGGTTAGGGGGTTAATTGTTAAATGGAGATATAAGATACACAGACAACTAACTAAGTATTTAGTTTCTCATCCGTTGGAGTGAATTTATTTATTTATAAGCCTTTTTATTCCGAATTCGCTACAATTTCAGTAAGTACATGTTGTTGTTGTTATTGCCGTTTTTTTTTTTTTTTTAATTTAATATTAAATTGTCGCGTAATTCGGCGTGCCTCATGGCATAGGCCTCCTCCGTGTATTGGAGGGTTTGGGCTATAGTTCCCACGCGCGCCCAGTGCGGATTGGGAACTTAACACACACCATTGAATTTCTTCGCAGATGTGTGCAGGTTTCCTCACGATGTTTTTCCTTCACCGAAAAGCTCATGGCAAATTACAAATGTAATTTTCGCACATAAATTACGAAAAACTCAGAGGTGCGAGCCCGGGATTTGAACCCACGACGCTCTGCTTGAGAGGCCACAGGTCAAACCACTAGGCTACCACGGCTTTTTTTTGGAGTGAATTAACGGTTTATAATTCCATTGATGGTTTGTCTCGAATGAAATCTCTTGCTGAATTATTTTATTTTAAAGAAAGCATATGAACCATTTACTGTAAACTACGTTCATTCAATTGCGTAGGTACTTAAGGTACATTGTTATTATATTTATATAGGCCACTAGATAATTACACTCATATACTAGGTAGGTACGCATACCTAGGCTATATACCCATAGTTAATTATAATCTAGTAGGTACGAGTCAGGGGTAGTCCACTTCGAAACAAAAACAGGCGCTATAAAAAAACTTTTTAATAGGCATTTAAGAAAAACTAAAAAATGGATATCCTGTTATATTTCGAGTAGGTACCTAATATATAATATCTTAAGCAGTGACGGGCACATGAACGACCGCGAAGCGAAGCCTTATTAGTAGCTGGTATGCCCTTTGGGTAAAAATCTTAAAATAACATCGCAACTGATATCAACAAAAGCCAATTAGCAATAACTTTTTATTGGTCATAAAAACAAAAATGTCAAATGAATAAATGTCACTATTTTAGTCAATCAAAAGCCACCATCTATCTGCTCGATTGATAGTTAAAATAAATGACTTAAGTATCTTCATTAATCGGATATTAAACTTGCATAACCGCTTTCATTAATAAAGTTCAAAAATATTAAAGAATCTGTAAATTAGCGATTAGTCGAAAGGCTAATCGATAATCGATGTTTCAAAACACGCCGAAGCCTAAAACATGGACTAACATCTTGAGCAATCTGTGGCTTATGGTCTTTAATCTTTATTTAATCGTTATCACAACAATTATAACCTATTTTTGAAAGGAAATAAAACTCGAAACGATTTTGTTTCATTGTCTATCGGTTTCCAACTATGGAGGTACCTACCTACATACTACATATATAGTATTGTAATGTTTATTTTAATGCATCAATAGTAAAACTCTTGATCTGTAGGCTTATTGTCTCACTCGATTTAAGTGAGTGACTTTGTTGTCATTTCAATTTATTAATTACGCATAAAGTACTCACTGAAAATTTTGCATGCTACCCTAAGCAGAATATGGCTGATCATAATTATTTCAAATGTTCACCAATATGTATGCAACCTGTACGCAGCAAATAAAATCATTTCATTTCATTTCTCGCTCACAATCGCCATCGTGTTCATTTTGACAGTTCACGTATGGGCTGACAATCAGCATCGGAATCAGCTAGCTGTCACATTCATACAAGAACTGTCAAAACGAACACGATGGCGATCGCGAGTGAGTTAGACAATAAGCCTACACATGCAGCACTTAACTGTTATCTATCTTTCAGAATAGGGCACGAAACGAAAATTTATCAACTAAGTCAACATTTATTTTTATCCGATAAACATTGTACCTCCATGCTGAGATTAAAGATTAGTTCTGTTGATCCCGCAATTAACTTATTAAACGTTACAAAATGAAAACTGAATTCTGATTCATTTTTGGTGGCTTCAGAATAGGCCTTCCTGTTGAGCTTTAAATTGAGGCTTTGTGTGCATCGTACATAACGTTAAGCACACATACATAAATCGTGGACATATTCGGCTCGCATAAGGAGTAGTATTTATGGTTTAAATCTTAGCTATCCCATGCATGACTATAATATAACAGATTGCATAAAGTTCAAACCGTGGTCGCCGCTAATTCCAATTCACGTTCTATTTACACGGCAGGTACAACATAACGAACCTCTAATATAATAAATAGACATAGTAATAGTTTGTGTATCAAAATTTCATATCCGTGGACAAGGTGACATGAATTAGGATGGTATAGCGAACAAGAGGCTTTGCATGTGGGCCAAGGTCTGCTAAAATTAGTGCCAATCTTGTTGACAATGGCGTTTTGTTACCCGCCATTCAAAATGTACAGTCACTAAGCCTAAAAACCATTATCAAATTGCGTCCTACTCTACTCTACCGACGTTGGGATGGTCGAGATCAAAACTTTTAGATCACCTACCGTGTAGTACCTTCTCACAATAGACAGCTTGCTGCTATGACAATGTTTGTTAAGGAAGTGATTATGAATTTTAATGTGAAAAGGTCTCATAGTCTGACTTGATTCAAATGGCTTTATCTGCCTACAATGTAACTGACTGGGTAGCTTTATTTAATGCAACTCGTGAGATAAGATCATCATTATGCGTTATAATGTCATTGAAACTGATTTAAACGACATTTTTAGTCTAATGACGAAGCTAAGCCTTAGCTTCGTTCAGTAATTTAATCAGCTTGATTCTGTCTTCATACCATGATCTTGAACTTCACCATTGACTTGGTTCTTACTAAACTATTCTTGTAGCACTTACTTTTCTTTCACAAGTTCAGTACTTTTTCTATCCTATCGTTGAATGGCCACGGTAATTTATGTTTACAAACTTTTTTGTGTGAAGATCAAAATTAGCGAAACTGTGTTGAAACCCTTAATTAGAAATAGGGACTGCTTACGAGTATATATTTGCCTTCTATAGTGTTTAAATGTTTTTATTTCGTTTGAACTGTCCTAAATTCTTAAGCATTCAATTTCACGGTGAATATGGCATTAAATCGATACATTTACAATCAAGTACTATTCTGTTGAGTATTTTGCGCAACTCTTCTATTGATTCCAACCAGAACTAGAGAAATAACAACCATCAATCTTCTATGAAAGGACTTATATGGTATAAGTCTTTAATAAAGTAACAGAAATGGTACCGGTTTCTCATTCAAAATAATTTAAATAATGATCGAATGTATAGGGGCAGTTAATCATCACGTCATCTTCTCTAAACACCTACCTAGTTTCGATACCGCCAATTTAAAGTAAATATATTTGTATTTAGGTAACTAGTGCCACTTCTACTTAGTTTCTGCTCCAAACGCGAAGAGGATGAAACTTCCTATTGTCCTTTATCTATTATGTTTCTATGTCATAATGTAGTGTAACTTTATAATCATCTTGCTCTTGTGCCTTTTGCTATCTTCTTCCTTATGTGTAATTTACGAGTGATCACCATATTTATTTTGCATTGTTTTATCCAATACAACAAAGGTATTAGATAATTCTATCGCTTCCGAGACCTACCATCGTTTTAATTAAATATGGCTACCTAGAATTACACTTGAGAAATGGTATTTATTTACTAATTACCAAATATACTCCTACTTAATGTCGTTAATTGACTAGAAGCGTTTTGTTATTAAATAAATTCCCCTAATCATCTTCGGAGAGCAAGTGATTAATGTCCAAGGTCCAACAGGTCAAGTGACCACACGCCACGCCTCGGAGACCTTTACGCAACGTAGGCTCGACTGGGAGACCAAATAGTTTTATGCAAAACGGCGCTATGCATTTCTCGGCTTTTAGACTCTAGTGACGTCCATATACCTAAAACTGGGTACTCATCTGCGATCTTTAGGTACACGTAACTGTTGCAAGTTACAGTTAAGTACCAAAACCCTAACGTAGACGTGACGTTCCGGGTTGTAATCACTTTAAGCAATAGGTAGGTAATCCTACTGTCACCAAGCAATCTTGGCGGGATATTGGTGAGAAGGTATCGCGTTATGCAATTGAATTATGTTCATTTGTTGTTGATAAAAATAAGTATGCATATTAAATTAAAAATGTGTATTCCCTCTATTTTTACTTTCATGCAGTTTCAAGAAGCTCACCGTAAATAACCACACTATCGCTTTACGGAAGGCATGAGAAGCTGACAGAATAAGCGTGACCAAATAAAGTCTGCCTCAATCTCCTCCATAATAATAAACATGAAACGTTACCCTATCCCTCACTTCGACACTGATAACATCGATTGTAATATTTCAGCAATTTTCACTCGTTTACATGCAGGAGATACGATCTGTTAATCAATCTGCAGTGTAAACGATACCTGATATATGGGTCATTCATTCCGTCCGATACAAACTCAGAGTCGATACATTCAAGTATTTATAAACGGATAACATCAGGATGGACATTATCTGACGTAATGAAAATAAACGGATCAACAGAATATTTCAAAGTGTCGAAATCTTCGGAACTTTAACATTGAAAAAAAAACAGAACAGGTAATATATATTGTAGCTGGGTTGAAACCGTAATACCTACTCGTAGCTAGGTAGACTAGATTTACTATTATTACTATTATTATATATTTTAAGCTACAAAGTTTGGCTTGAGCTATATTCATCAAAATACATACAATACAAAATGATCCGAACCCAACAAATAATCATTTTGTTCATGAGGAAGTATTATACGCAACAATATTATGTATTTGTTTTGCTACTTGAACTTCTAGAACACTTGAAACAAACTTGAAATTAAACACTGTATGACATTGACCTATCACACGGGCCATTCGTTATGTCATAAAACATTCGTCCTAAGCCACGAACGTAATGAATTACTGGCAGGTCAAATACGAACTTAATTGTCGGGTATCGCAGTGTAAGTAAGTAAGTCACCCACAAACAAAGTATATAATTTGCACTCAAATAAGCACACATGCATGGTTTAGATAGAGAGGATAGATAAAAGACTTAATTCGGCAAACACGTCATGCCAATTTAAAGGAACAAAATACTGAATAACCAACACATAAAGACCAAGTGGTGGATGGCGTTGGATGGTTTCCGAGAGAATTTATATAAAAGTGCACAAGTGTTAACGTAATATGAAACGTATCATTCTGCCTTTCATTGCATGTTTCTTTCATTGTTGTTGAAGGTGTCAAGACTATAACAATTTGTTACAGTGTGTTTTTATGTTTCACGATACCTGCAGCTATGTGGACGTTGACAGCCATTATTTCCTGGCATGTTTCTAAGCATATCGTATTATGTTTCACTAGTCTAGTCTCTACCCACTGTTATAATGACAGCATACTGCATATAGAAACTTAGTTTAGCCTCCTGATATTTTATATAAAACTTCTCATTAACTACTACCCCGTTATATATATTTTTTGTAAACTCGTATTGCGCATACCTAGTTGCTAGATTGCGAATTTAGTGGCGCGTTGATTTTTGATTACATACTGCTATATACTGTGGTGTTAGTGTCGAAAAGTCTATTAAAGTAACGAAGTGGGTGCGACCCCACCATTTACTATCGGAAGTCACGAACCCACAAGTGGTATCAGTAACAGTTAATGAACAGTCATACGAGAAGCTATTTATGTAGATGATCGTGTAATTAAATCGTTTCCAATGCGAGAATTTCACGGTTATCAAGTTAAACTATTTTAATTATCTATCAGGTGCTGTGTTTATTGATGATTGTCCGATAACTGTCGATACAATGCAATGAAAAGCCATAGTTTTGTGAAGAATACACCCATTTTGCGGTGGCTCTGACGGCACTATTTTAGTAGCAAATTTCAAGCCAGTTCGACCGTCAGAAGTAATAGGTGAAAATAGATTGTGTAATTTGATTTCATTGTTTGCCTGTAAGTTAGACGAGTGAAGCCAGGGGTATCAAAATGGCTCAGATTATATACACTGTGTCACAAAGTTATTTCGGAAAACTTCAGTAGGTAAGTATTTGGATTAGTTTGACGAACACCTCTTCATATCTTTATTAGACTTTTTTAATTGTATACTTATGTAGTTGACAAAATGTGTCATTTCTTTATTACGTTGGTCGAATGGTCGATGTTCGAAATGCCAAAGGTGACTTAGTTTTGAAAACTTTAACAGGAGTGTCCGTCCGGTCAAAACAACTCGACTAGGTACTCGAAATATTCTTGAGTAATTTTATGACACTTTGTATAAGACTTACTACATATTCTCATTTCATCAGTCTTAACCATAGGTAAACTCTGTTTAATTATCAACTAGCAGACTAATCTAATCTCACTTAACCTTGACTCTTTTAGACGACACACTTAGTTCATGACCTCGTCCTAATGTCTTTTTTTAATGCTTCTAATAAAAAATCCATTTAGAAACTTAAAGCAAACAAATGCAACCATAATGCAGAGGTACTTGGGACAAGAACAACATTAATGATGTGTATTCAGGAATATACTAACATACACACACGTAATTCTCAATCAGATTAAAATAAAGATAGCCACATTAGCCACTTATGAAAAAAAAAATAGGATGTGTTACAATGTGGTTGTAGTTTGAAGGTTGGGGTTTTATATTTAGGAATGGAATACTTATGTCACCAAGTCCCGCTCCACTGTAACTATACTGCCGAGCAAAAATAACGTGTAAGTTTCCATACAAAGTTGTATCAGAAGTGACTCGATTTTGTTCCTCGTTACTTATTAGTAAATAAAAAGTCGTCGGAGAGATGTTTATATTCAATAACGTTACGGGACAATTGTTACAATTACGAGTACGTAGAAAGCATAGACCTCATTTAATTGTCCTCTGTATTATTGCACTCTATAAAAGATGTATGTAGGTACTTAAGGTATTTCCACGCGATGTCTCAATTAAAGTAAAAGACGTATCGTCAAGTCGTAAAGTAAATGTTTTACAGTGTCATTCCTTATTCAGATTGCAATATACGGCTTTAGCACC
Source organism: Pandemis heparana (assembly GCA_963854515.1). Taxonomy (NCBI): domain Eukaryota; kingdom Metazoa; phylum Arthropoda; class Insecta; order Lepidoptera; family Tortricidae; genus Pandemis; species Pandemis heparana. Next base: position 10,786,640 of record OY978018.1, on the reverse strand, counting down.
AATAAGGCTTTATAAGATTGCTGACTTGTCACCATAATTTAATTTTTTTAACGAAAATTTACTTTGCGGGAACACAGAATTAAGACAGTATGATATAAGGAACTTATAAACTTTTACCTTGCTACTCCACTATCCATGCCATTAATTTCATACTTATGGATCTCCGCAAAGTTACGCTTGATTCAATCAAATTTTAAGAATCACCGATCTTACTGTTTATAGCATAAAGTTGTAGAAATGTTTTTGGCGTGTTGGTAACGTACATATATTTATGTCCTTGACTGTGCATGTAATTTAGCGTTCCGACTATTTACAAGGTGTTCTTGGGTGAACGAGCGAAGTTCGGTGTTTGCAAAATACATAGTACTACTACATAATGTTAGAACATATTATATAGCAAATTTCGTTGAAATCGTTCAATAGAGCCGTTTCCGAGCTCCGTGGAATAAATAATTAAATATGTTACTTACAAGATTAAAAGCTAAAAAATATTATGAGATATACCTATGCAAAAACACGCAAGGCATACTTTTTCGACAAGAATTTAAGAAGAAAATTAAATAATCTTAGTATCGACATCGGAAGGCAAACAAAAACATTCTCCCAACATCGTTGTGAACATTGCAGTAAAAAGAAAGCTGTCGTGACAACCGATTCTTTTATCATTGTTTATTTTATTGCATTATGCAACCTTTTCAATTTGCAGCACGTAAACGGGTGGCTGATATCGTTTTGTGTTAAGTACCTACTACTCGGTTTTTCATGTTTGTTCGTTCAAAATATTTTACTTACAAGCAAAACGATCCCTCCGGGGTTGCGGGTGTCTATGGGCAGTGGTGATCACTTACCATCAGGTGACCCACTTGCTCGCTTGCCTTCCTATTCACATAAAAAAAAAAAAAAAAGAAACTACTATTGTGTTATACGTCTACATGCAATACGGAAAACCATGACGCTGGATTTTATAGATCGACCGCTTAACTAAGTCCTCGCCCACGCGGCACAGGGGCGCGGGGTAGGTGATAAAGGGGGCCGAGCGAGGGAGGGGCGGCAGGTGTACGAACTACCCGCCCGCACCGCTCTCGGTTGTCTTTGTCGTCCTACCCTCCCCCCTTTACCCGCGCGGGCGAGGACTTAGTTAAGGCGCTGTCAACAGCAAATGACCTTGAGCAGCGCCACTCTTCACACATACGGTTCGCGTGCCTGTGAGTGAAAGAGAAGAAACTATTCCGGCAGCTTGGCGCGCGTCTAAAATCTTGCAAATAAGACACAAATAAGAAGAAATAAATAAAAGTATGGATTATTTGTGAAATATGACTCTTTAGCCGTGTAGGTATGAATAAGTTGACTTCATGTTTTTAATTGCAGACCCATACGTCGAAAAAATAAAGACATAGAACCGTTTAATGGTGATTTTAAGACCAAACTTTGCAATCATTTTCTATCGAGCCGATTTTGTTCAGTTATGTATCGAGTCCGTCTAGAGTGTTTGAAATATGATGAAAATTAACATTATATTTTTTTGTATTTTTTTTTGTGTGTAGTTTTTCTTAAAAAAGTGCTTAAATAACATCTATTTCAACAAAATTAGGTGTTGTCAGCCTCTTAAGCAGTCAGTCTATAACTAGTATAACTACTGCTTTGACCTTGATAGCTTCAACTTGAGTCTTCAATGTCACGAAAACTTTGTTAAATTTATTCGTTTCGGAAGGAACCTGCACTAACGCCCTGTAAGATATCGAAAGATTAATGATCTTAATATGTTTTTATATAACTTAAGCCTTGGAGGTCCGAACGGAAGGCACGCACAATGCAAGTACGAATTTGTTCTTCAAATTAACATATCCTACGCCCTTTGCGTAATTATTTGGTTGCTAAACTTCCTCACATTCACCAAATGGGTTGTAACCAATTGAAAGATACTATTGTCTGTGATGTGTACAGTTCTGTTAACAATGGGTTTGGGATGTTCCAAGTAGTGGGCTTATTCACTATGTTTGTTACGAGCAACCTACTATATGTATATTGTCGGTAAACAAGGCACCTATATCAATTAAGGTTAGAGGAAGTGTTAGCAGAAGTGGGTTATACTGTTTGCGATTCAATTACTTAAGTATAAAAACTACTCGGAGTCTATCAATCCATTAAAATAATGATTCCAGCTGCAACATTTATTAAACTAGAATATAGTAATCATTTGACTGTTAATATTTTACAACCAAGCTGCTGACGACGAGACAAGACAATGTAACTAACACACGCTTGACTAACCTTAAGCCGGGTACTCATCTGCGGGCAGAGGCCTTACCATGACGTCTTAATGCGTTTCAGTTTAGGTTCGCTTGCTGTCAGATTCATACTAAAAGTGACAGCTAAAACTTGAACTGAGTCGGAATTAGGACGTCATGGTAAGGCCCCTGTAATGTAGCTGTTGCACGTTACAGTAACCATAAACCCTAGTGTGACGCGGCGTTCCGTTCGCGGCAGGTTCGCGCTAGGGCTTTTGGACGTCCAACAGTTACGGGTAGGTACAGGGGCCTTACCATGACGTCTTAATGCGATTCCATCCCAACTCAGTTCAGGTTTTAGCTGTCATTTCTAGTATGGATCTGACAGCGAGCGAACCTAAACTGAATCGGAATTGAAGCGCGTTAAGACGTCATGGTAACCCCCCAGGGGCCTTACCATGACGTCTTAATGCGTGCCATGTTCTATTCAGCGAAAGAGACACAGTTATGCAGCTATATAGCTCTGTCCTTTACGCTGAATAGAACATGGCACGCATTAACACGTCATGGTAAGGCCCCTGCTCTCAGATAAGTACCTGGCTTTATAGAGTACGACAATTACGTGTAGAAATGAAACAAGAGCGCCATTTATGGCAACAAATTCTAACTTACTTTCATCCGTTTCCTATTGTTTATTGTCGTACTCTACATTACTGACTGAATGGAGAAGAGAGAAACGATAAAAATGACATTGATACCATTTTCGAATACAAAATTATACTGTCTACACATTAAAGCTGAAATTTTCCTTACTGATTGACATCTGAAACCACGCGCAAGACTTCCGCGCAGTCATTTTTATCAATTTTTCTCTTTTCTCCGCAGATTTCGAGGAGTTGTCGCGACAAAATAAGATAACGAAGCAGATTCTCGAGGCCTTCATACAGAAGAAGCTGGGGCTGGCGAGGCATAAGATAAGAGCCCCGTCTATACGGGATATCTTGCCAATCAAGCAGGCGGATGTCAGGCCAATACGAGAGCTAGGTCAAGAGACAGCTCCGGTACAAGATGACCAGGAACTTACAGAAAATGACAATTTACAGAGCGTCGAGAGTGAACAGATTGACTCCATTTATCCGGGTATCCATAATAATTATGAATCTGTCAATTCAGCTGACACGATCAGCCGTTGCTAAGAGAGATTTTTCTTTCCACGTCGTTCTATGCCGACTAGCATTGATAGATTCCTTGCAATCTCGCGCGGATCATTAGATCAGCCGATCGAAATGACAGAATTTAGCTAAACTCTAACAGGTTCCAACATTCTATGGAAATTCTCAAAAAGCCCATCGGCGTCATCATTTACGTTGCATGAAGGATATTAAAGTTATATTTCATGTCCCTAGATGTAACCGTTGAGATTTCGGGATTTTGCATGTGTAAATCAAACGGGATAAAACGTAGCTAGCTGTAAACTCACAAAGTTTCACAATTATAATATTAGTAGAATTATCACATATCAGAGACTTGCATCTCGTGTATGCCTTAGCTGCAAATAATTGATGACCAGTAAAAAAAATCTTGAATACAATTCTCAGAAATAAACCTAGGTTCTTTTGTGGTTAGACCGTGAGCTTACATTTCGTAGGAGTCACATCGTAATTATTGACTGATTTTCCTTCCAAATTGAAAGTTCAAGTATCGTCTTCTGTTAAACGTTTGCACTGACCACTTCAACGTTGCTTCGTGGTTAAAGAATTTCTTCACCTGACCTCATACTGGCTTAACAAAGAGCCATTTCTTTCGTGCTGCGGTCAAATATTTGTGTTTGATGAAACTGCCACGGCGTGTTGACAACGTTATTTTATTACCACAAAGTATACCACAGATACATGATTTCGTTAGTCAATGACACCCTAAACTTTGAAATGTTAAATGATGGTTTTGGAATGAATAAATAGGCAATTATGAAACACATCAGCAACATGCAATGATAAAATGAATTATCATGTTGTATTAACAACAGCAAGGTTGTGGGTGGTAGGACCTACTGCATGGTCCTTCGATATCGCTACCACCATCTTATTCGCTGGCAGCTGTACAATGCGCTTCTGTGTCCCAGCGTGGAGAGTAAGACAACAGGTAAAATTACTGACACGTGAGGTCAGCTCTTAGCCCTCTAGGCTGACAGCACGTCTGGATAAGAATAAAAACTGTTTAGATAGGTGACAGAATATTGTTTGACTAATTGTACAAAAGCAGATTAAAACTGGTCACAATGACCTGTGGACAAATTCGTGACAGCAATCTTCTGGCGCTGCGAACGTCTGGGTGATGCTCACTGACTACTTAGTCGTTTGCCACCGTAAAATAAAATTATCAGATATCTATGATGCAGTCTCTGTTTGTTTCGTAGAAGGTAGGTAGAATAGACACGACGCTACAGATATTTGACACTTAAAATATCAGGACTTATCTGCACGAGAGCACGCGAGAAATGTGTCGCTCGCGAGATAGACTACCCGCCTTTTTCTTACTGTTCGTTCTAGCAAACCGTGCAGAGAGTAGTGGAACAGGACATTGACATCGGTTTCGTTATCTGAGTGTCATTATCTTTCAACAATATTTGGAGAAAGGCTAACGACGGAAACATATGCCGCTAAAACGTCATAAAAAAGCTTAATATTGACCGAAGCCTTTAAGACATACACCTATAGTATAAGATGCTATAGTGCCCGGCCGCTATGAAGTAAATCCTGACACATCCTCTAGGGTTGTCTTAAACACGTTCTATTGTATCGATGAAATTTTAGTCAAGCGTGAGTCGAGTTGAATGCAGTTCTCTGCAGCTATAATAAAAAATATATTTATCAGACGTATATGAAGGAAAGTACATCTAGAGATAAGAGAGAAAACTCATATTCATTTAATTACTTCATGATATAAAAAATGAAACTATTAATATATAATAAATTGTTATATCATATTGACGTTTTATGGAATTGATTGACAGGAAATACCTATGGTAACCAAAGGAAGAAATTTGCATTCTCATTCAAAAAGTTTTCTCTACCCTCAAAAACGTCATGTTCTTAGAGGTTACCAATAAAGAAACATACGCATTTATTCGAATCCTTCCTCGTGAATATGAAATTGAATATTACTAATATATTTTACAATCAATAAATTTTTATTTTTATTAATGCACAATATCATAGACGATATTTTTGATATGCGGACTTTTTAACGTGAATCGATATAGGGTCGTTTCGCCAGTTTGCCGACCGTCGCCACTTTTCGACTTTTTTATCGACATGTTTGACTAATCGGTATAAAATAGCAATACTAACAAGATTAGAAACTTAACAAAAATATCATGGTAAACCCAAATAGTTCGGTTATACGCACACATAGACAAAATCTACGTTTGTAAACAGCGTACGGAACAAAAAAACAAATCAATCTAGGTTCGCAACGAACACCTAACGACGCGTACTTCGTTGCGAAAAAAATTGTGAGGAGACTCACGGTTCATGGTATGTTTTTAAATGTAATTTTATGTTTATTAATTTGTTTGTTATTTGTATTGATAGACAATGAGTCTTATTATTTATTTAAAATAAGTATTATTTTAGATTTCTTTGGAAAATGTGTAAAATTTAATAGTCGGTAACTGGTTAACTCGTTTTCGTAAATACCTACTTCTCGACCGTTGCGGTCGAAAACTGGCGCCGCAGAGTCCAGTAAGGTTGCATCTTTTTTGACATATTATTGAAGAAACTACTGAACCTAATTTTTTAATTTGAATCTTATTAACACCAGAATTGTGTCAGCCAGTTTTCGACCGGATCATTTCAAATGTCTTAAACATTCCGCGTGTCGTAAACATTTGGTCGAAATCGGGATTTGTAATAACTGTATGCCATATTCCGACTACTATATTCGAAAATATACAGTTTTTAAATTAAAATTATATCTTTTTTGAACAACACACACACGTCACATATATCACATAACACGACACGTACTTTGTCCCGAAATCTATATTTTAGCTGATAAAATAGACAAAATACGAACGATTTTTAATATCCAGTAAATCCGTAATTAGAAAACTAAATAAATCCAAGATTGATCTTAGTTACACGTTTCATTTTGTTGTCATAATGTTGTATATGATTTTTATTTTAAGAAAATGCGGGTTTTTATATTTAAAACATATTTTGTGCTTCATGTATTTGTCATCACACCATAGTCGAAAACTGGCGAATATACAGTCGGAAATTGGAAATTTCGGTCGAAAACTGGTAAAACTGGCATTTTCGGCTTTATTGATTATTATTTAATTATTTCTAGGTCTTACTTGAAAATAAACGGCATTCAATGATAGTAGACTATATTCACTATGTGCATTATTTTTCTCATTTATTTGTTCATATTAATTCAATTTTTTTTTTCATTCTGAATTTGCCAACTCCAATAATCGGTCGAAAACTGGCGAACTGACCCTATTGTGTGGTATTATTGCCACTCACTATTCTATCACACGCAACAGGCAAGTCTAGCATTTTTCTTCTGTGGTTGACAGAGGCTTGACATTAACAATAATCAGAAACTTCATAGTTGTGCAATGTGCCAGGATTGACTTCATAGATTCTCAACTGAGTTCCGCTACCGTACATCAAAGCCACCGAACAACGGTTAAATAAATAACGACACTGTCTTCTTCAACCTCGACATTGGCAGAATCATCGACAGTATCGATGGCGCTATTTCTCTTTTAAAATTGAATTGAATTGACTTCATAACGGCCGGGGACTATAGGCACGGGGGTTGACAGGGTAGGCAGCGCGTACAAATTGTGGTGCATCCAGTGGTGCATCACTTTCCTTCTGCCTACCTTGGTTATCCAAATTGCACGCCACTGATGAGTGTATCAAGCGTGTTACGTGTAGGTAAAAGTACTTACTGAGCGACGCAAAACTTGCCGATACTCATATTAGGCATCCAGGAATCCAAAGCTATGCGTGGATATGTCGCAAACATACCTCTTACGAAAAGCAAACCGCCGTGGCCATGTGCACTAAATAGCGGGATTGACTAACATTTGTCGACGATACGTTTACACGTATGTGATATTTGCCGTATAATTAACGGCGTTTGTCTTTGTGAACTTGCAATGTTTGAGTGCGGTTTCTTGAATGGAAGTGAATAAATATTACTACATATAGATAGGTACACATACTCGTAGTTACATACATACTTACATTTTAGTCAAATTTGCGTTTTATTTCATATTTCGTTTATTTGCATCATTAAAAATGGATTAAGGACTGACCACATCGCCGCGTATACGCAGACGTGTCGTACGCGTCGCGTTTTCTCACCGTTTCAGGTGCGACCACACCGCCGCTTAAAAAACGGTGACGTTACGGAATCGCAACAAAATGTATGAAGAAACGGTGAGAAAACGTGACGCATAAGACACGTCACTGCGTATACGCGGCGCACCCTTCTTCGTTGTTTGAAACACTTCGCCGCCTTACCGAAATACACGTGCCCACAGTGCTTTTATTTTCTTGACGACTCTCGCCAATCTTCGTTTTTCATTACACTAGAAGAAATCAAGAAACTAGAAGCACTGTACCTATGTATCTCGTATATAGATACCGATGTACTTGGAAGATGCTTAGTTCTAGTCTAGTTGACACCAGTAGCTAACTACCTACTTGCTGTATCGTAAAAAACCGGAAACTTAGCTATATTTACCTAAAAGTAGTCGGAGTACCTGTAATCGTTAATTACGAAGTATTACTTGTGGATTAAACGGGTAGTAATAAAATAATGTAGGCAATTCATTTTTACGTAACCGGTTAGCGCCATAATCAAAAAGTCAATTGACTGTTTTTTAACTACAACGTTTTCAAAAATAACGATTTAAAAAAAGTAGTAATTAATAATAGAACCGGGCTACGAATTAAAACAAAAATTGCGAATTCAAATAGTATTCTTTAAAAAGAGTATCTATGACGACCAAAAACAAGACCAATGTTTTTTTCCCGACTAATGACACAGGCATGGTCTCCATTCTGCCCGTCTCACCTTGAACAGTTTATTAACTCTAAGGGTTAAAGACCGGTGTGATGTCCTACCGGTAAAATAATAAGAAAAAAACCAATATCGATCGCCACATCAACGGGCTGGTATTTGCTAAAACAAGTTATTCAATCCGACCTTACCTGCTGTGTTGATGGCTAATATCCACCATTAATTTGATGAGGCTCTTCATTAATGTCACCACAACTATCTAAGTATTTGATATTCGCCGCAAAAATACCTACCTTCAACTCTTAGTTGCATCTATGGATTAAGCAATTTCAAATATCGTTATCGCTTGCGTCTTGATCTGTCACGAATACAATTACTTACTCTTGGTTAAGACACACTTACTTGTACAGTTTACTAATACATTTACCCTTTTATTCATTCGTCTTTAAAATAAGGGATTAAGTAGTACCTACCTACCTAAGTAACATACATACATAATAACTATCCATGACTAAATGTTGTTAGTTACCTACTTAACTGCTTCATTTTTCAATTCACAATTATTTGTGGGCGACGACTTATAATAGTTTAATAGTATTATTTATAGTTTTAATAGTAAAAGTATAAATGATAGCAGAAAACTAAATGATGGTTTAAGCAGCAAGCTTATTACGTAACTCGCTCGCGATCACCATCGTCTTCATTTTGACAGTTCATGTATGGGCTGACAATTGGCATCGGAATCAGCTAGCTGTCACATTCATACAAGAACTGTCAAAATGAACACGATGGCGATTGCAAGCGAGTTACGTAATAAGCTAGCAGATTTGTTTTTCGTTAGTTTAACAGGATCGTTAGCGACGTTGACCTATTTCTTTAGGAAAGTTCGCCGTGTTTACTTAGCAAGTGGTGTCTACCATAATTATTATCTTATGGCTGAAAGTGACGGAAATAACAAGTTCCGTGATTAGTAGCTTCACGTTTAAGTGACTTAAGTAAGTTTTTGAACTGAAAACTTCTTTAGTGGCGTTGGGCACTTTTTTGGATGGGTAAAATATATTAAACTCGTGTCAGACGTAAAACGGAGGGAGAGTTTAAGTACCAGGATTTGTTACTTTGTTACAAACATTTGGTATTTTGTCTTTTTTTTTCATTAAGTAATTTGTTTTTCTTTTGTTGCAGGTAGGAGTAAAAAGTACCCCAGCCCTCCCTTCGAAGCCGAGTCGGATGCAAGTCGTAAGCCGACACGTTACTACTGCTTAAACTTTGCATTCTGCTCGATATAATAAACGAAACTTAACAATTTATCTATTCGACATACTTATAGTATGTTGGTTCAGACCAAATAAAAAGTAACCTAAAGACGGAGCTCTGCGTGCTTTGCCTTGTGCGTGTGCATTTGCACGCACACCGTAGACAGCATAGAATAGACCAGGCGCTTGCGTATCACGTTATGACCATATAGTACACTACTAGCATGAGTTGACAAAAACACTACAGTTCACCATAAAGGAAAGTTAATTTAACGCCTCAAAAACATACTAAAAGAACTCTTTTTCACTTAAAAACCCAAAAAGTTGATTTATTTTCACCGATCACTTCCGCTCATAGGTTATGTCTACCACAGTTTTAGTGTGGCCAACAAAAATACCGCATTCGCGAGAAAGGGACAAAAAGGATAATTGCGTCTTGCCTTCACATAGGTAATCCTAATGTATTACCGATCAAGGGCCTGGTCTATTCTATACTCTGTTTACGACGCACACAAAAGCAACCAAAATTCGAAGCTACGAGCAACTACAACTATAGACCGACCGTTTAAGAGGGTGCATCCGTGCTGAGCTCGCAACGTCGCATTTTTGGTGATTTTTTGCGATTATTTTACAGAAATTGAATGAAAGTATCAAATATCCGTCTGTAGTGCACTCCGTTTTTAGTGTATTAATGTGTCCAATGCAATGGTTAATCGTGATGGACTTTTATTTTCGTATTAAAGGGATAAAATACTATATCTCGTTTAATAAGAAAATAAAAGTCCATCACGATGAATTATTGCATTAGACACTTTAATACACTAAAAACGAAGTGCACTACAGACGGATATTTGATACTTTCATTCAATTTCTGTGAAATAATCGCAAAAAATCACCAAAAATGCGACGTTGCGAGCTCAGCACGGATGCACCCTCTTAAATGAGTCCTCGCCCGCGCGGCACAGGGGTGCGGGGTAGGACGACAAAGGGGACCGAGAGGGGTGCGGGCGAGGACTCATTTAAGTGAACGGTCTATACGCACAACTAGCTCAACAGCAACGACGAGGCGTGCTCTACTCCGGCCTCACTTACCGTTCGCAGAACTCTATCTTCACTATACTTAATTTAATTTAGGATGAGAAACCACAAAAACATTATATTGCGGCTCGTGAACTGTAATCTCTTTACGATTTGTACTAGAGTAACAATTGACGCCACGCAAATAAAGAGGCATTAAAACAATTTTATTTTGCGGCTGCCAAACTATTGCACTGTACTGTTTGCTAGGTAAGAAATAGTTGACCAGCCGCAATATAATGTTATTGTGGTTTCTCATTCTAAATTAAATGAAGTATAAACTTCTCATTTGACCTGATACGCCGGTAGAAGTTGCATGATGTGGGTCATACATAAAGTGAGAAACAGAAGGTTCTCTTTCCTGTGGTTTTATGTGGTTTTAAACTGGGAATAAACTGAATATACGGACGAATGCAGGGGGGTTACCATGACGTCTTAGTGCGATTCAATTCTGATTCAGTTTAGGTTCGCTCGCTGTCAGATCCATACTAAAAATGACAGCTAAAACCTTGAACTGAGTCTGAATTGATTCGCATTACAACGTCATGGGAAAGCCCCTGATATATTTTAGTTATGTTGGTTATACCTTAAGAGGGTGCATCCGTGCTGAGCTCGCAACGTCGCATTTTTGGTGATTTTTTGCGATTATTTCACAGAAATTGAATGAAAGTATCAAATATCCGTCTGTAGCGCACTTCGTTTTTAGTGTATTAATGTGTCCAATGCAATGATTAATAGTGATGGACTTTTATTTTCGTATTAAAGCGATAATAATAATAATAATAATAATAAAAGATATTTATTCAACAGTTTGCAATTACATTTAGGTATACATGTAAACAATAAAAAGCTACAAACTATTGAAATAAAATACTATATCTCGTTTAATAAGAAAATAAAAGTCCATCACGATGAATTATTGCATTAGACACTTTAATACACTAAAAACGAAGTGCACTACAGACGGATATTTGATACTTTCATTCAATTTCTGTGAAATAATCGCAAAAAATCACCAAAAATGCGACGTTGCGAGCTCAGCACGGATGCATCCTCTTAAAAACTTTTATTGTGCTCACAGGAAAGACGCTAACCTAAATCTGTGTATGAGTATGAGTATTCAATGAAGAACACTAATCAATTTGCAAGCCATTTGGATTGAGGTTAAGACGAGCTTATGCTTAGGCAAAAAGCTTTTAAGACGGATTGCATTTAGCTTTTTTCATTAAATAGGGTGGGGAGCGAGCTAAAGTTTTTGTGCCATTTTTCTAGGGATGGGGAAGGCGACGTGTAGTCGTGTTTAACAACACACGTCAATATTATATCGTATATGTCTAAATTTGCCACGTTATTGCAAATGCAAACCATGAATAAACGGATAAAATATAACGTTTATTTGGTACTGCTAACGCACACAATTAAGATAGAGAAGATACAAGCCTAGCTTAAAACGTTTTTTACCAATACAAAACCGTCACACAAGTGCGAAATTTGATTTTTGCACTCTAGAAACCGTACTAAGTACTTGCGTAGTTATAGTTACCTACGAGCGCTTTTTGAGATGTTAAAGATAATATGGCTTGCGTTTTCTGGTTCCAGTAGCTATTTGAAGGTTCAGATTCCTCCAAACATTGCATTACAGTAATATTATTGTTAGTCCTTGTAATCAAAGGTACTTGCAGCATATTTAGTGTTTAGTGTATCTTTTGTAGGCTGATCATTGATCACTTAATCAATGACAAGTAATTGATTGGTGAGATGACTTTATTTGTGATAAAACTGTGACTCGAATTTTAAACGTTTGGCTAACATTTTTTGCATCTGATTAGACCGGCCAATGAACCGCAAAGATCACATCTATTTTTGTAGAAACGGATTCGAAAATCACGATCAAACTCACCTAACTACATTAAAACGACGAAACTAGTAACTTGTATTTGCTTTGAATTCCCCTGAATGGCGAATCAACAAAAACCCTTCTTTTAGGGCTTTAATTTCTTTAACGACTCTATAGTCTAGAATATTTATTCTGAATAGAATTGTTAGTACAACAATCAGATCAATTTTTGTAGAATTTTATTTTCAGTCACTTCGAAACTCATAAATAGTTTCTCAATTAACTTGATAAATAGTGACGTCACAGTACTGTTTTTTTCATTCGAAAGCCAGTTTCCTTGCGGTGGTTCTTAGCAGCTTCTCAGTTCCAAGCAGTTTAAAGAATATCAGCCTTTTCCCAAATTGATGTAACGCATTTTTGGCAGAAAATTTACTAAAATTTAATTTACGGTTTGATTACTCGATTAATGCGAAGGGAATTTTTCAAATTTTTAATTGAATATTATTGCAGTCAAAATTGGCTACATTAATTATTTAAGATCGTGCCATTAAAGCATAGATTAGGACTTAAAAAGAGACACCGCGTAGCCGTCAGTGGTAATGGATGATCATTGATCACATCACAAAGACGTTGTTTTAATTTGTATTTGTACAGTAAAGGTTTAGTTGTATTGAAAATTTCACAACGCAAAGTAAACAATAATACATATACCACAGTCGTAAAACCAGACACTAAATAGTTATATTTTATGCCCAATCTATATTAATATACTTAATATAGAGGTAGAATTTGTTTGTATGTAAGGCTAAACTCTGAAACTATAACCAATTCTAGAGGAAGGTCTATCTAATCTAACTAATATTATAAATGCGAAAGTATGGATGGATGGATGGATAGATGGATGGATGGATGGATGTTTGTTTGTTTGTTACTCAATCACGCCAGAACGGCCCAACGGATCTGGATGAAATTTGGCACATAGGTAGAGAAAAGTCTGGAATAGCACATAGGCTACTTTTTATCCCGGAAAATTGCGTAGTTGCCGCGGGATAGTGACAAACGAATTCTTTGCAGACGAAGTCGCTGGCAACAGCTAGTAATGTATAATTCTACGCAGACGATGTCGCGGACAGAAGCTAGTTCTTCAATAAATTTAACTAGTTGTATTGTAGTGCTATAAAAGCTATATTTATTAGATATATAAGTTTTGTGGGACGGTCATCGCAATGCGGGCTGACATTTGAAGCTGGCCAAGGTCGCTAAGCAGCTAGTGTCGGAGCATCACTCGGCCCGGATCAGGAGCGAATCATTCGTCTACACACATCGGCATGGGTCAGATAGTGAATATTATCGCGTGATCCACGCTATCGCGATTATTCGCGATCCATGTCACGAAATATTTAAGCGTATCGCAACGAAACCGGGAGCTTTGAAATTTACGATCTTATATGTATTGACATAGGTACCAGTATCACGATAATAATAATATATTGATCCTCTAATCCATGCCATTGAAGTGGATTTGGACTTTTTCAAAGCCTTTTGGAAAGGGTTGGGATGGAAGTATTCATAGCTACTTCTAGTTATCGACAGCAAAAAAAAAGGCATTAAAAATGATAAAATTAACGAATATTTTTTCGCTTGACATTTTGTAAACTCTTATTACACCACATTAATAGGTTAATTAGGATGGCCTAGTGGTTAGAGAACCTGACTATGAAGCTTGAGGTCCCGGGTTCGATCCCCGGTCGGGGCAGATATTTGGAGTCTTGGATGTTAATTATGTATTTAAGTATGTATTTATCTATATAAGTATGTCTATCCGTTGTCTAGTGCCCATATAACAAGCTTTGCTTAGTTTGGGACTAGGTCAATTGGTGTCAATTGTTTAAAAAAAAAAATTAGGAGAGCGAGAGGGAAGGAATAACACCTAGTACTTCGAATTTCGGATTTGCTTCCTACACAACACGGCACATACTATACATCCGGTCATTCTTGGATTTTTTAACGCCTAAACTTATCTACGTATACTGGATCAGCGTTCTTAATAAATACGAGTATTCGCTTAGGTATTTTGGAATGCCCCGCTGGTTTAAGACGATTAGGTTACAAACATTCATCTAACTAATATTATAAATGCGAAAGTATGGATGGATGGATAGATGGATGGATGGATGGATAGATGGATGTTTGTTTGTTACAATCACGCCAGAACGGTCCAACGGATCTGGATGAAATTCGGCACATAGATATAGAAAAGTCTGGAATAGCACATAGGCTACTTTTTATCCCGGAAAATTGCGTAGTTCCCGCGGGATAGCGATAAACGAATTCTTTGCAGACGAAGTCGCTGGCAACAGCTAGTAGTCAAATAAAAGGATAGTAATAAAATAAAATAACACCTACAAAAAAACATTCCACAACAAGCTTGTCTTCTGACAAAAAAGATTGATTGATGAGTGATGTCCTGACTGATAACCCATATTTAATATTGATTTTATATTTTATATAATATTGTACAACCAATATTTATAGTTGTTGCGCGTCCTCGTAAAGAAGTTATAATATCATTCATAGAAAGTCGGTCAACAGGTTGCAATTTGCACTAAAATATTATTTGTTTTAGCCAATTTTGGCAATTTTACATGTTACACGTTAGCAGTATAATTTTATTAAAGCTATAACGAGAACAATAACGGAAAAAGCATTGCAATAAAATAAAAATAACGACGTCAGCGCAACTACATTCCAATGTAAATTCAAGTCTTTACAGATTCAGACGTCGAGTGTTTGTTTACTATAGGTACCTATACCTAACCTCCTACCTATACAGAGGTGCATAAAAAACTATGGTAGGCTTAGATCTTTGAAATGTACATACATCACGTTAAAAATACTGGCCACCACATAACTTGAGAAGCAAGCACAATAACTAAAAAGTAAAATAAAAATAAAAGGCACAACGCAACTACATTCCAGTGTGAATCCAAATCTGTACCTAATATTACAAAACTAAACCATACGTGGAATAATAGAGATGTGTAATAGCACATGTGCTTCGGTCATAATTACCAGTTAGATAAAAGTCAAGGATTCGAGTGTACCATCAAAAATTACCTACGCTAGACGGTAAAAAACGGTTGCAAAATGTCATTGAAAGAGCAAACGTAGGAAAATATGATGGATTGAATAATATCGTCATGTACCCGTTTTGTTATCAGAAATTATGATCATTTATATACCTTGGGTAATGGTTTATGGGTCATGTGTAAATCTCTATTACATATTTGATTCAGACTTACGATGGACCCATTTCTAGGTTCCGTAGTCATCAAGGAACCCTAAAGATCTTATAAACATGTTTTAATTCGTCAGTCGAATTTTTACAACAATACCGCACTTTAATTTTATTTGCCATTTATTAAGATGTTTCTCCCATTAGGATAGCCATATACAACGATAATGTTTCCATTTTATACGGCCAGTTCTAAAAATATCACACTTATTTTAAGATTCATGGCACATTGTTCATCCACCCTCAGTCTGGGACCTGATAATGCGTCCTAAAGGTGAAAAAAAAGTGTAGGTCTATGGTCTACCTTGTCCTTTATAGGTCGTCTGCCGTAGATCGCAGCATCACTGGCCGGATACAAAAACTAGTTCTCATTTCAAACTGCATCTTTATAATTTGCAGATGCTTGGCTGTTTTAAATAAACTGGATGCTTGATAAATTATTAAAATGCGCGATTTTAGTGAATTCGCTTGCCTTTGAGCTTTTGACGGTCATGAACGCTGGCGAAATAGAGTCGGAACTTTTTAATAATGTTTCTTTTTAACTCTTTTCATTCTTTGCTTCTCACGGGGAGGTCGGATATGTTTCTTGTAGCATTTACGTAGCTTTTTTTTTCTTTTAAGCAAGAAATGTTTGTTGGCTTGCTATATAGACATATACTGGGTATCCAGTTAACTGATGCTAATTCTTTTAGCAAACTACTCATAGAGATATCTGATAATAATAAACCAGCGTGTTTTTGTCTTTTTAATTTTATTCTTCTGTGTAGAAAAATCATCAAACTTATCGCTCTTCTCTAATGACAAATTACTTAAAAAACAAGTTCCTTAGTGATACTTTAAACATCTTGCACAAAAGTACGCCTAATTTAAAATTATATATATCATTTTCCTTAACTTTAGCAGTCGGGTAGTCTAAAACTCGATATCAATGGCCGATAAAATCCCACTCGTCTAAAACTATGACAGTCACATTCGAAAATCCTTGCAAAGGTCACTTGGTGTAGCGTAGAAGATGCGTTTGCACACCAACACGCTTGACCGCAAGAATGTGGCTTTCATACCGAAGGTTGCATAAAGCTTTTTCAATCTGAACCTTGTCGAACGCAGTAGGGACGCTACAACCGCCGCGCACGCGCGTTTCGTTCGCGCCAATTTTTTGCCAAAGATTTCTAACTTTTTAATTCGTTTTTCTCATCTCGGCGGTTCGGAGTGACTAATGAGGTTGACACAGTGCTTTTGACAAAAAAAAGGTGCATTTTTGAGGATTGTTTTATTACGTAAGGTTATTAGAAGATCTATAGATTTGAATAGCTTCCGCGATCGGTTTTAGTTTTACAGTTTAGAGGTTAGTTTGTATTAGTGCTTAAATCTTATTGGTGTAGGTAGTAATTTAAATTTGTTCAGTAACTATAAATCGCCTCCCTTTCTCGTAACCTTGGCATTACAAGGCTCGATTAATAAAACCCAAACCTACAAATAAATCTGGGGTCAATAACCAAGAACAATTGCTAATAAATACACTCGTATTTAGAGTATATTTAGCACACTATTTAGAACACAAAAGAAGTGTAGGTGTAACTACACCCCCCTTGCAAAAAAAAAACGTGCACCCATGGTTTTTGTAGTTTATGTGCATAAAAGCTTACTTTCTAAGCTTTAATGCCTAAAAATCTGAAAAACCATGGGTGCTCGATTTTTTTGCAAGGGGGTATATTTTAATTTGATTTTCTCTGGTCAAGCGTTAAGTAAGTATGCGTTTTGCTAACTTTTTTTGTGTTCCGCTAAATATGCCGCTGAGTATAGTTTGCATTTGTTTAAAGAAATGTTACATACTTTACTTATTCAGTCCATGGATTAATTTTAATGATTGCAAAATTGTCTCAACCGGAAAGCCGCGAAAACTTTCACTGAATTTTGTTTCCCACACCTTTGTTTTTTAGACATAATTGTTGAATAAGATATCCACGCAATCACGCAGATGCCTGTTGATATAATTTGGTGTCATAACTTAGAATTAGTGTTTCAATTTACGAAATTCTATAAGGAAATAGTATTATGAATAGATTACGCTGAATGTTATGTAGGGTAGAAACCACATAGAAATATTCGATAGGTAACTACGTGACAATCGATTTTGTGAATTAGAAAATCACTTGATATTTTTTGACTATGCTTCTCCCGCCCTGCGCCCCTCTACGTCACGCGTTCCAAAAATTTTCGTGACATTTTGGATTTCATAATGTTTTGTTTTCGCGCGCCAACAATAAATACAAGTGAAATTTTCACATCCCCCTCCACCCGCATGATGTTTCGTGTCCCCAGTTTCAAGCATTACAACATCACACGATTTATTAGTAATCTATCGCCTGTCAAATTTGTCATTAATGTAACTGGCAACACAAACGTTTCATTATCTATTTTAGTCGTTATTTTCAAATTTTTCACTAGTTATGTCAGTCAGTATAATATTCATCACTGTCCACTGAATTATACCGAACAAAAGGACATATTTTAAGTGACTCATTTGGCATTGTAACATTTTTATGTCTGAATACACAGATTTAGCAGTGTCACATTAAGTAGCATGTGTTTTAAAACCGGTTCCAAACAAGCTTTTGAATACTCTTATTTCATTTGTCATAACGATAAGGACATCAGCTTTAAATATTGGCTGTAGACATCGGCATAATAAATTCTAATAAAGCCTTAGTATTTTCGTTTTAGCTAAATAGGTATATGTACTTATTCAAATACTGTTAAAAATAAACCGAATCGTTAAGGCCCATTTAGACACATGCAAGAATTGCATGCAAGTTTCATTACATTGCGGGTTGCCGGGATAAACCGAATTCAACAGATCTGTCAAACTTTCTAATGTAACCTATAATGACATACAGTTCTTCCATGTGTCTAAATGGGCCTTTAGGTAGGTACGTTATGGTAATACTATAGGATAGGCTGCATGGCCATTTCCAATCAGAACAAGATTGTTGGCACGTATGACCGCGCCTCACTCAGCGACAAATGTCCTTTTCTAGTGGATACAGCAATGCCAGACACCGAATTCATTTTGTACGGCATAGGGGGCAAACGAGCATGCGAGTCACTGCCGCCCATGGACATCCATAATGTAGGGGATTACGGGTGGGTTGCCGGCCCTTTAAGAAAAGAGTAGACGCATTTTTATATTCAGTCAAAGTCATTATACCTATTCAGTTTATTCTATGTATATTCAGGTTGTAAATTTACCAAACTATTTTGACAGATGAAAATGTTGCCAGGCAAATGAAAAAAAATACTACTTAATGTCAATGTAGGTAAAGTCGATAGGTGCAAATCAGCGCAGACATTGCTGCCTTGCGTGTCGCGGGATACCTAGCAAGAATTTAGCTCAAGTATAACAATAGTTCACGATGTAATGTGAAATTATAAGTAACCTTCAGCTGTATTCCGCTTTAGATAATTGAAAGCTAGAGAGAATCGTGACCAAATAACCTTATTAACACTTAACCTAGGTCATTCGATAGCTGATGTAAAAATCGTGGACAGTCCGTCAAGATGATGGTATAAAGGATCATTTAATTAATTTAATTTAAGTACTTATACCCAGGTACCTAGTTCAGTCTAGTTTTCAGTCAATCCTTCAACTTCTTTTGACGTATCACTTAGACATAAAGAAAGCCCTAAAGCATAAATGTTTAGTTAAAGAAGTTGCAATTGCAAGTACCTCCTTCATTAAATAATTTCTAATTAGGCAGAACTTGATCTTTTTGAAAACAAAAACCTTTTTTTATAATATTGAAAATGGCATTAACAATTTTCTAGGCTTTTACTAGTACGTAGGTGTTTTTGTTTCAAATAATGACTAAAATAGAAAATACTCATTCAATATTCCTTGCGTTTACTATTAACACCATTTTTTTATCATTTATATATATGAATTAATGGAAATAAGAACCAAATTTATTCATATAGGTGAAATACTTAAGTAAATGACCTGTTGTATGTAGTAGTGTGCAGAACTGATATGGGACTTAAGTCATTTTTCTAATTTGGAACGTGAATTTTGTCTATTCGCACACATTACTCACACATACAAAAGGTCATTTATAAGTTTTTCACCTACACATACTTGTCACGCCAGTTTTCGGCTCCCAGCCTTTGCTTCTCTTTCGTACCGCCAATGATGCACGTAGCGTCAAAGGAAACCTTAGGCATTTACGCTATCTAGACCAGAGTGCAGTAAGGTGCAGTTGCAGAAAACGTCTCGCGGTATCGGAACTGCAATTTCCTGCAAGTGAGCCGGACGGGCCGCCGGCCGCCCTAATTAGTTGTCGAAGTATTTATACTTCCTGGCTTACTCCACAGTCCTTGACTTGCGTTAGTCTTCAGACTGTGGCAATCTTTTGTCGATTTACTACGTTTTAGGAAAGATGCTTCTTACAGTTGTGTACGCTGTGTTAATTAAAAAATTGATAAAAAAAAACTGATTGAAACTGAAAATTATGCTAATATTTTAATTTTACACAAATCTGATATTTTAGGTATTTGTATGTAAACGAGTTTTTTGTGATAATGATCTACTCGTTTCTTTTTTGAATTCCATGATTATTCAGGATCAAAACGAAGGCGCTATTTAAAGATCTCATTTTAGACGAAAACACCAATAAATTTGAATAGCCGCCATAAAACTATAACAATTTATTAACATAATTCATCAGATTTGGCCATTTTATTGAGAAGGTCACGTCATTTAGTGTCAAATATAATCATAATAATAATAGCGACAATACTCAATTAAGTGATTCCATACTAGTACCTATTACCGATGCCAAATTATAGCTTTCTAGTACTAATACTAAGAATCTTTGAACTTAGCCTCGGTCAAACGAATAGTTCTTGCCATATTGACAAATATTAATATCTTAAAAAGTAACAGCCCTGATATAGTAACGTTTATTTTTCTGAATTAACGGGTCCGTGTTTAGACGACGGCAATCTAAAGCAACTCTCTCAGTATTTCTCACCACGTGTAAACTAGGCTTTATATGACTAAATAGGAGCTGCGTTTAATGTACCACTGCGATCGTTTAAGCCATCATTTATTAAAGAACTTCGTTTCAACATCTCTAACGTTTTGTTTCGATCATTGTTCGATGACACTAATTACGCGTTGCGCGATGCGAGTGGGATGATATATTTGCAACATAAGTGCATAATAATGATAGGTCTATAGACAAATAAGGCCTATCCAAACGAGGCTCAATCATTTAATAATACAACAAATTATAATGTTGTAACTGGTAACATAATGTAATGTATTGTAATGTTACAACCTCATTAAGGAAATTGAATAAAACAAAACCCGATCTGTGTACGACTCGTAAAAAAACTGCAACCCGGAAATGGCCAAAGTACTTATCAAAAAATACTATTAAACGTAAATTTAACGCAAACGTCACTTTGTCGCCTCATTAGGGAGCACCGTTGTAATTTGTTACATAGGTTTAAATAGGGAACCGATATTATCCAATTCATCAGTCCGCTGAACATCACTGCACTTTAAAGACGTTACCCACTTCAAAGTGAAAAAAAAAACAAAATGTGTGCCAACAAGCAAGTTTTGTGCATCGCCGCGCTCTTCATGAGTTTGATAACCAGCACCACGACGGTGAACTACCAGTCGCAATTGAACCTTGGCAGCAAGTCAGGTAAATGAAGAGTTTTTCAATTATACTATACCAGTACCTGAAGTACCTGATATGCCCATCCATTTTTCCATGCCCTTGCCTTTTGCTATATAAATCTACACGTAAACTTCTTTATTTTAACAAGGTACATTTTTATGATATCGCAAAGGCAAGAGGACATGTCCGTCTTTTAACTTTATATAACAAAGTATCGTCGTATCGTATTTACTCGAATCAAGCAAATGGCTCAGTGTAATTCAAGTCAAGTATTTTAGAGAGGCCAAGGTGTTTAAAATGAATACGTCTCTATTGTCAAGAGTTTTTTTTTGGTATATTTTTTAGCAACTTAGTCCTCTGATAGGTATATCTGATGACGTTTGTATTATTTAAGTCACCAAACCAAACATAAGAAGTACATTTGGTTTCAAAATAGTCCTTCGTATTAGTCCCTCAGTTTAAAAGGATGAATTTACTGTATCGTCAAAAAAATTTAAACTGATGTAATCATCAAAGTGTTACGACGTGATAAAATCTAGGCTGGCTGTTTGAATTAAATCATTGTACAAAGTCGCTTACTGAATAAATCGAACATCACGATTTAAGCTATAGACAAAATTTGTAGGGAATTGGACTTATTGTTGCATGAACGGGATTGCAGAACGATAACAACTTATCATCTCAAGGTCAGATATATATTCTAGACATTACAATTCGCAAGTTAAGAAATGAAAGCTGTCAAAAGATTGACGATTCCAGTTTAAAAAAAGATTGTAGGTTTTAATGTGATATGAGTCACATGACTGCCACCCACCACCATGCTCCACTAGAGTGCGCATCACTGCTCTTTACGTGTCTTTACTGAGTAGGCACTGTCAGCATAAGAGCTCCAGAATTGTGAACAGTCTTTCGTTATCGCTGTTTTTTAACTGTAGTAGATATACTGTAACTCGCAAACAGTAGTTATATCATGATTTTTAACCCACAGCTTCTCGACAATCTGAGGAGAAACCGCAGTTCGTACCATCGTCAAGAGGTTTGTATATTGTAGCACATTGAAAATGCCTTTTTGTTATCATCAAAATCAGGGTCATAAAATAATATACAAGCTAAATATGGCGGTATAGATTCGGTGTGTTAGTGTGTGTGTACAAATAATATTATGCATGTTTACGTGTGTAAGCTTGATGGATGTGACCACAGATCTGTCAAGCTTAATTCCGACTTTGGACTTACTGGTAACTAAATTGCTCGCTACATTGCAGCGTTTTGCCTGCAAAGGTCATGGTGTCCAATTTCTTCTTACGATTTCAGCTGCTATTAATACGATTAAATCAATTTACTACAAGCCCAAGATGGGTAATCGAAACTGCAATGTTGCGAAAGCATTATAGTCAAAAGATCACTACGTATCATTATTTATTAGCAGCGCCGAACCTAAGCCTTGATCGCTCTACCCTAGGGACGGCTCTGTTTATTACTCATAACATAACATATTTTCATTAGCTTTTCTCTTCCGCGATCCCCATCCCCAATTTTAAAGCCTTTACCCAATTGGTCATCGGTTTTAAGAGTAATAAATGTTCAGCTCATTGCTACGTTATACAATGAGCTACTTAACTATAATCGGACGGAGTTTCACTACGTGATAAAATCAGAAATGAGGAAGTCCGTAGCAGAAACAAAGTCATCCATTAAATCCTAAAGTCTGGAGCGACGGACTATTCATCTTTTTAATCTTTACTAATCTTTTCACATTATTTTCATCAGATCATTCAGTATCATACAACAACCGCATTGGGGGAGACATACATGTATGTACGTTTAATACGATTCTGCCTAATTGATCGAGGTTATTGGTTTTTGTTTTTGTACCTATTCCGCTGACTTATATTAATATGAGGCAAACCTGTTACAAGAACTAACCGAATTAGGTACTAGACTACGTAATCTAAAAATTAGGTGCGGTTTTGCAGGGTAATTTATGTCTCTCACACATAATAAAAATAAATTAATTTATGCTAATGTCAGTTTAGTTTGATACGCTTATTTGTTCTCCTTCGTAGATATTAAAAACGTTAACATTCTTTTAAACAAGAGCTGTTGCCATGACAAGTCCACCTACCTATAATCCCTATTTTTAATTAATATTAGTAGTTATAAATAGTAAAGTAACTCTGTCTGTCTGTATATTTGTTATGCTTTCATGCCTTTAAACTTCAGCTGAACCAATTTTAACGAAATTTGCATAGTTCTCGCGGGATAGCGATAAGCGAATTTGCGCAGACGGAGTTGCGGGAAACCGCTAGTTTTAGATAAATAAATAGAAATATGAATGACAACACGAAAAACGTAATCGATTTAAATCTCGCCGACGCCATTACTCGCGTGTTACACAACAATCGAATCGTTTCCAATACGAGTTACTCATCGATTTACGAATTCCCATAGCTTTCGGATTCCGTTCTCGTTGCCGAAATGCCATCACATAGCACGACATGTGCGGAATGAATTAAACTCTTCTTGAGGACCAATTGTTCGTTTTTTAAAGCATTTTTTTTTCACTTTATTGTACAGTCCAAAAAACCATAAAAGAAAAGCAAACTCAATACCACTTAGCATTGGGCTAGCGCAAAAACCAAAAAGTTTTGATCACGTTGAAAAATGTTGATGAGATCATGAAAGGATACAGAATTTCTCAAAAATCCGCTTCAAATCTACAATAATCTACGGATTAAATAGTGTAGGCATAAATCAGTAATTACGTAATTAGTGGTGCTGTCATAGGGACACAATTATCCTATTAATATTTTCTGCATTTCAAAATAATCATCGCCCATTGGTAAACTTTTTCCTACAACGCGGTATCGGTATGTAACATCCACAAAGAGATGATAAAGGCCAATGCAATGGTCACCAAGATTGAGTTTTGTAACATTGAATGATGTGTTACGTCGGTGTAACCTTTAACTAAGTAAACCTTAATCTGCAAACCATTTGATTGAGCAACTTTAGTATGTATTTGACAGATAATTGTTATTCGAGATGCATTGGTAGAGTTTTGTTCATGCTATTAAAAAAATATTTCATGAGGTTCATAACGAAGGCACTCTTTTTAGATCGAAATAAAATAGTAATTTGATTAAGATATTAAATTTGACCTGTACTGGGCCCCGAGTCTCGGTGTCATGAATTCTGTTTTGATTTTAACGTTCCAAAAATCAACATTTGACTTAAGAGGGTGCATCAGTGCTGAGCTCGCAACGTCGCATTTTTGGTGATTTTTTGCGATTATTTCACAGAAATTGAATGAAAGTATCAAATATCCGTCTGTAGTGCACTTCGTTTGTAGTTTATTAATGTGTCTAATGCAATAATTCATCGTGATGGACTTTTATTTTCTTATTAAACCAGATATAGTATTTTATCCCTTTAATACGAAAAAAGTCCATCACCATTAATCATTGCATTGGACACATTAATACACTAAAGACGAAGTGCACTACAGAAGGATATTTGAAACTTTCATTCAATTTCTGTGAAATAATCGCAAAAAATCACCAAAAATGCGACGTTGCGAGCTCAGCACGGATGCACCATCTTAATTATATCAATACGTTAGGCACTTACATATTGAAACAACGTGTTAGACATTAACATTTTACAAAATCGGCGTTCTATTAGCTTGTTCATCATTTAACAAAATTCTTACGAGCTATGTACAATGTACATTTAATATTTAATCTGGATATTTTACGGATAGTAGGTACATTGAACTGTTTGGCTAATTTTGGACGTTTCATTGTTGAAATTTATCAGCAGCAGCGTCAAAATGTGCGGCAAAAAGTATAAAAAGTACCTGCTTTGCTCAAATATATTTTCATAAAATTGATTACTAATGACTTAAAACGTTTAAAAAATGAAACCGGCCAGAATGAAAGAAACATCCAATTAAATAAACATTAAATACGCTTATAAAATAATTGCTACCGGCCGTGACGTTCAAATTAATAACGTGTGGTAATCATAATAAAATTACCCCACATCAGTGATTACAATCATTACCTAAAGTTCCAAACTTATTGTACTCCGTATGGACGTTTATATATCCTAATGAGGTATACCCTTAAATATGGCTCCTATAATTTATATCTTTATTGTAGATTAAGTGTTGCCTAAGTGCACACTCGATTATCATAAAGTGAGCTTGATTTTCATTCATGCCTACTTCAATACTTGCAGTTTGGCATTACGAAGTCGGCTCAAAAAGTCCTTTAGCGTTTACAATGTAACACAATAATAACCATTGTAACTAGGCTCCTACACTAAAGAAGTTCTTGGGACCGATTTTTGAAAGCACGTCACTCGAAAATGGTTAAAAATTGTGCTGAATTTTAAAAACGAGTATTTAGATGAAAAGAAAGTTTCAGGTCTCTGACAGAATACCAGCTCTGCAGCTACTCTTAGTCGTAGTCCATGCTGAGTCAGCGCCTATTCCTCGCAACATCACATGGCTCTCTTAAATTCAATCATTTTTGTCTTCTTTTATTTATTTTTTATTTTATTTATTTTAGAAACTTAAAACTTGAAGTATAAAAGATAGTTGAAGAAGCGGCGTTATTAAACTACACTTCCGGCAATTACACAGAGCTACTTAAAAACTCGCGCCTGTATTAGCGTAGCTCCAGTTCGCAATTTATCCTCCACGCCCCAACGCAGAAGCCCTAAGGTGTTCATCCACCGAGGATCCGGATTAAGCCCTGTTAATCCCTATTTTAATGGGCGTAGAGCTTAAAGTGCAAATCTACCTGGTTGAGTGACTGTAATGCGTTACTGACCTGGAAAAATAATGATGCAGCTATACCCTGCCGCGTTGAGTCGGATAGTTGGACGTGATATTTGGAGATCGGTCCAGTTATGTTTTTTATGAAACTAGCTGTTGCTCGTGACTTCGTTCGCGCAGAATTAAAATTGTATCCCAGGCAGCTTGATTTATCCGTACGCTTTCAACGATTATAATTATATTTCAACCAATTCAAAGAAAGAAAGAAAGAGAAACGTTTATTTACACACATTCGATACACTTACATATAAAACAAAGGAGAAATACAATATACTAAGGAATAGTACCGATATGGTGCAAAACGGATCCCACTCAGCATAATGTTGCGGCAAGCCGCAACGCTGTTTTACATAAAACCTTAACAAATTATTAAAAATCCATTCAGTAGTTTTTGAGTTTATTGCAAACAAGCAGACGCGGTGGAGGACTTTGTTTTATAATTTGTAGTGATACTATGTAGTGCTAGCGGAACCGAGATTGGTATACCTAATTATGGATTGTTGAGTCAATAGTGACGTTACCAAGAGATCATAAGTTTTTACTTAGACTTGCTGCTAAAATGATTTTCTTATAGTTAATCGTTGTTTCCTAGGTTGCACCGACCTAAACGCTACCTACTCTTTTCCCCTTAGAGGCGATCCTTTAGAACGCTACCTAGTATATGGCCTACTTGATTGCCGAATTGATACTTCTGTCTGAGGTTTGCGTTAATTACTATCTAAATCTATCTATTCAGTCTTAAAATTAATGGTTAACTTTTAATTACTTTAAATTCGTCCAAATGATCTATTTCTTGTTAAAAAATCGACGTTTAAACGATAAGTGGCGAAATAACTTACCCACTCAGACTACAGGTCAACGTGATAATCAGTAAATTAAAGTTTTTATTCTGATACTTATAGGAACTGTCATAAAAAATGTTAAAGCACTTACTTGTACTATACATACCACTGAAATGTCAGATTTAAGAAAGTGGATCTACGCTGCCTCGCAAAGGTCATTTTAGTCGACAGTTTCAATTATGTCGGCCTTTCATGAGATCGTTTTGATAACGCCTTAAAGACAGATACCGAACGACGCAAAAAAAAATCAATATCATGCTCAAGTATGTGGTTTGCGGTTTTTAATGAACGCCTTTGAAGCATGGTTCTATTGTCGTACTGGGATGTATTCTTCTAAACAAAACTCTTCCGTGAAGTATTCGCGTCGGGTGCCAATCATTACTTGGCCCGTTCGTTCGAAGACATTACACGGAGTCTGGAGTCTTTTGTGTTTTGCCGTCGATCGTGCGGTAGACGATGGCAAGACATCTGATATCGTGTAAAATCTGTGAGTGAAGGGGCCAAATTAAGATTGTTTCTCAAGCACAGCAGTAGCGGACGAAGTTTTCTTTAGAGAATCGCATGACAGAATCGACCACTCACATCAACATGGGAAACGTGGCGAGATTTGGATTTTGATTACTTACTAGTTCAAATTCAAATATACTTTGAGATCAGTTTGTTGCCGTTTTGTGCCGTTAGTGGCGCTGAAATTTTTTCCATAGTAATTGAGACGTAAACGAACGCGTATGAAACGTTACATTGTGTGAAATTTTGCACTGGGGGGCGGTCAATTAATTACGTGAGGTGTGAAAATCTCACTTGAGGGAGAGGGGGGTCTTGGCAAATATCACGTAATTTTTTTCTAGCAAAAAATGGTGTTAAATAGCTTGAAAGTTAAGTTAAATTAAAGTGATTATAGCAATATTCTCAAATAGTCTTTGCTAGTCTTACAAAATTAAGCAAATATTGACTATTAAGCAAATTGTGTTGTTTTTTAATAAATTTTGGTAAATCTCACGTGAGATTGGGAATGGAGGAGGGTCAAATAATCCTCAAAAATGCCTCACTGCTCAGACTGCTACTAAATAGAATTTTCATTATCATAACAGAACATCATTAAGTAACCAAGACAGCGCCAAAAACTATCTCCAACATAACAAAAAGTACCAAACATTATTTTGACAATACAATTACGCCTACTTACGACAATCTAAGACACTTTCTAACATTCCGCACAAACCAAATATGGACTAGTTTGCGTCGGAGTCATCTGCGTCTGCGCTGCGTCAAATCGTACGCGTTGCGTAATGCGCGTAATGGCGGCCTACGCGTGTCATTTGTGACTGACAAAATAGTTACATTAATTATATTCTTCCGTAACGAGTTTTTTTATAACTTCATTGATACAGTTTCAAATTCCGATTGAAGCAGTTGTATATATTGAAAATTGAAACGGTCGCCCTGCAATTAGGGTTGCCAGATGGTCGCGATTTGGCGGGATTCTCCCGAATTTTTGTGTGTGCTCCCGACTCCCGGCAAACTAAAAAAATCTCCCGAATAACAACTTCATATTAAAACCATAGTTACAAGTTCCAAATTTTTGTCAAGTGAAACGTTGCCGCGGGGTTTTTAATATATTTAAGTACTGATTTTTTTTTTTTTTTTTCTCCCGACCAAAGTCCCACAAACCCGAAAAAATATTATTCTCTCCCCTCAATTCCATGTATGTACCAGTTCCTTCTCATCCCGCGCAGATGGTAAAAGCCCGCCGAGGCGCCGAGGGAATGGGAAAAAATCATAGGAATCATTCAGTAAAGCTAGTACTAATATTAAGGTACATACACATACACAAATTACGTTTCCATCCCTTACGGGGTACACAGAGCCCAAAGTGACAAGACCTACATTATATATGAATCAAACAAATTGTCGGTATCATACTAGACACGGTGGCCGACCTTTGCTGAGTATTATTTATATGCAAAACTAGACATCGCGTTTTTCCAGTAATAACTTATACATATACGTGGTACATCCTATCGAAATCATTAGAGCCGTTTTCGAGGTCTTAAATAACAAGTACGAGTACGTATAAATATGAATATTACTGGTTTAATACAGGTCTATTAGGAAAGATTCATAAATAAATCAAAGCAAAAAAGAGTTGCACCGAAACTGGTTTTAAAATACTTGTAATAATATGCAAATCCTAGTTTATTTTACGTGACGTAAATAAACATTAACAAATGCAAGAAATAATGCATGCTTCGTTTGGTTCATAAAATCAACGGTTTGTTTTGAAAATTTTCACTTTTAATAATCTGGAGACCACCGAGAGACCATAAAAGATTAATAAAATCTTTTAGGAATAAAAAGATGAAACTAAATTGAAAGCGAATGCTTATTTAAAGGTGCTCTATACGTCATCAAGTACGTGAATTGCCAATTGATATAAATTATTGCAAGCTAAGGGTCGTAAAAAATCTTGCAGGTATCCATATCAATGAACCGGAGAAAATAAATGCAAGCCAGATGCAAATATAAGTAGCCGTAATACCATTCTTTATGCGATACCTAAAGTCGCTGTCGATGAAGCAGAGACAAATCTTTTCTTTTAAAAACCTTTCAAGTTCTGATATTTTGAAGGTACACAAATACTCGCTGCTTTAATCAGAGCCTGCTAGTTCCGTTGTCCATTGCGTTTTGTATTTGACCCCAACCTTTATTCTCCAGTGGAAACTTTTCAATGAAATGTTCGTAAGTTCTTATTTCCGGATTTCACTTAATTCCACAGGTCGGGTAGTGAAGTATCAAGAATCCAAATGAAGGCTTTTGAGATGTTGTTGAGAGATTTTTACGTCTGAATGGTTGCTTGCCGGTTATTTTAATACAATTTGACTCCTCGTTAAATGCGATGTTTTCGTTTTATTATGTCTGGTTTGCGGATGTTTGAAATTGCAGTGGTAAAGTAAACAAAAGCGCGGTTTTAAATTTTGCAAGGATTTTCTATGGCTAGGACCCGTGGAATATTAATGATATTTTTTCATGTATGTATTCTACCCAGTTTTAGCTAAATTACGAGTATATTATCTGATGAATTAAACTAATTCAAAGACGTAATATGTCTTTCAACGTCGCAGGAAACACTACTTAGAAAGTAATTAGGTCACACAAAGTCACTCAAACTTACTTTTTGGCAATAAATACTGAGTAAAGTAATTTTACTTTTTATTTTTTTAACCGACTTCAAAAAAAAGGAGGAGGTTCTCAACGGTTACAACGGTATGGTTGTATTTTTTTTATTCGTTTATTCGAGACACCAACAGAGCACATACATAACATTTGCTTAAAAACTGAAGGAAATGTGCATTTTGATTATGAATTGAACTTCCTACGGCATTTTCCGTGTAACATTTTCACAAACACACAGGCATAATATGTAGCTATTGAAATTGTGTAATACCATTATTACAGTTTTTTTGAAACAAATGCATTACGCTCAGTCTTGCTTCGAATGTGATCGTCCCGCCACCACTAATTCCAATCGCATTCGGTTTTTTTCAATCACGATTCACTAAATATGATATTTGTTCTTTCCAGAATGCACCAGCTGCTCCGAAGATGAGCTAGGGGTGACGCGGTGGACTATGCCTCTTCTGAAGACTGGAGAAAAGCGATATTATCTCGGGATTTTCTTTAAGGTGAGCATGCGACAGCTTTCACTAGGCTACTTGCAGTCCTAACAGACGTCGGCACCGTCATTAGACAAGGATATTAGGATAATAAAGGAATATTGGCATGGAATGTTAATTCATATTGATCATATTTAACTTTTAATGTCACCAGATTTTTGTAACCTATTCACATAAATACATCGTTATTAAGCTGGTAACAAAGCTTTCCTGTATAAGGAAAGGCATCAAAACGAGAATGCAGATTTGTAGGCTCTTTGACCTCGCTGTTTTGCACGTGTTTAATGCATTACTACATTTCTGAGACTAAATCAGCAGTTCTTAATGATTTCAAAATACTACAGTAAAATTGTCACTTTGTAGTTTGATAACCCAATTTTTTCCGCATCGCAATGAGCTGTCATATTCTCCTAAGTATCTTGATAATAAAAATACGCACTTTTCGTCAAAGGATACACTTTTCATGTTTAAAATTATTTACAAAGTTAACTCATAAATTCATAGTCGCTTGTTAAGCTTCTGTTAACTTAACATTCGTTTGTCTTTATCTGTTACTGTGACATTTGCCGTTATCAGACACATACAAAATGTATTTTTATGAATAACGGGGTATAAGTGCCTAAACAGTAATAATGATAAGTGACACATTGTTATCATTACCATCCGTGCGTATTTTTTTGGGAATACCTACTCATTCCATCATGTTAAGTTAAGTACCTAAGTAATTCAATTTACGCATCAAATCAAACTAAGACACATTTATCATGGCATTTGCGGTCAGCGACCACAACTACGAGATGGTGTTGAGCAAACTAATTTTGGCACTCGCCACAGGCCGTCGTTTATTGTTATTACAATAGGTTAAAGATGTCATGTTTCGGGTCAGTGCATGTCAAGCTGCTTATTTTTTCTCGACGTCGTAGTTTCGTTAAGACCTAGGTCAAAACAAAGGTCGATTGAGGTTCAAGATAAGACTGTTTTAAGCAAGATAAGAAACGCAATGCAAGCGTGTATCTAGCATATGTCATATTCAGATAGAGTATAGAACTACAAAGTTGAACATGAGTTAATATTTTCATATTAATCAATTTAATTTACAAAATCCTTATAGATTATTACAATGAGAATAAGAACTTAATAACTTGTGGTAATATCGCAGCTTGTCCGCGGGGTGTCCACTTTTGCTTATTACCGTAAGTCATTACCAGTAAACAATGTTACGTCAATCCGCGTACGCATCTCCAAATGTTGCAACACTTGCAACTTCTTCATCGATGTAGCGGCTTTCTCCGGCACACCCACTGCGCATTGTTCAATTATATTTCAATTATTACTACACTTTCTATAACTATACTAGTAGCAGGTGTCAATGGTAGCAGACAAAGTGTAATGTCATTCAATTGTCTACCTCTATAATTTACTTGTTGTTTTGTTCCAATCATAATTAACCTTAATGATTGGAAGTTCATTTATTTAGTGTTCACTTATTTGTTGTCAGTTTAATAGTCTTATGTAGTATGGACTAATTTTGTTTTTTTTTATAATATAAACTAAAGCAAACGCAGAAGCTAAAAAAGACACTGCCTGCACGTAAAAACAAAGCAGCCGAGTCTTTACCTTATCCTTACCGTTTTAAGTATTGTTTTTAGCTTGAATTTTACTGAATGGAATTACAACATAGTATTACCGCAAAAGTCTCAAGATTCCAATATCCTTCGAATTATTCTGTAGACAGTTAATTTCCGCCTCTGATTATAATGAATAAGTACGATTCAAATTGATTTTCTGCATCTAAGATGTTTTAATTTATTCTGGCGGTGTCGAAAGCGTATTGACCTAATTGTTTTTTTCTTGCCTTCAACATTATAATGATTCATTTGCAATAAATTCCGTAGCATCCGGGACATCCCAGATTGCGTGTTGAAGAAACCATTTTAAAACTTGCATCATTTTGTTTAACGAGTATGGTTACTATCGGAAATTCGGATCTCATTTTTGCGTGTTATAACTAAAAATTATGAAGCGCTTTGCAAATTACAGATCTTATCAGATGTAAATCGGATAATATGATCAAAATTAGATGACTCGTATATTCTGAGCAACTGGCTGGAATCGAACAAAAATAATTTTAAATTTAAAAAAGAACTTGAAATAACATAATTACTTAATAATTAAAGTTGGTGAACGTATCAGTAGGTTTAGAACCTTACTTACCTTATTTAATCGGTTCATTCCTACTATGTTCACTAGAAAGATTGTTACTAAATATTTGCACTCCAGTTAAAGTCGCTCCTAAATCCAAGGGTTTCTTAAACAATAAATAGTTAATATATTCATCTGTATGAGTGATATCTGTAATTAGAGACAATAAAACGTAATTACAGTCTTCATACCTACAACATCATCCGTAGTCTTCGGCTTGGGTACAAAATATCAATGTTTTCATTCCCGTTTCAACATAATGTGGCATTAACATTTCGAAAAAAATCCCAGCGTTTAAACATTACATAGAATTACGATAAAACATTTCGACTTTGTGATAGAATTTATGTGTTACAATATCTATACTAAGTATGACTTACTTGTTGTTTTTGTATACATTTCTAGAGAAGCAAATCAAAATTATCCATACTTTTGCCTCTACTTTCGCTAGTCATCGATACAGTGAGATTCAATGTAGATCTGCTCATCCCTAACATCAGTATTCCAGTTAGCGTCTCTAACATACTAATTTCGCGGGGAACAAAAAGTGCTCCATTGAGCTGCGCGTGACCCGCGCCTCCATTCAGCTTGTTACGTGACTCATTTCACTTTCACGCCCCAATGTTTTGATTACGTTATATACGTTTTCCCGATATTTCTGAGGGTGCGGCCATGTCTGAAGATATTACAGAAACAATTGACAAACGACCGGATAACTTAGTAGTTTGTCGGTTACGTTGGCTATACCTACTAAAGTTGAATGTTGTCAGCTGCCAGCATCTTTTTTTTATTACAGTTAAGATTTGCTTGAAAGTGTAGTAAATACTTATTTTTGTATATAGTCGTGACATTAAAAAGTGGCAATACTGTAGTGTCGTCCCTTTCTAATCTATGTATAAGAAAACGGGACGACACTACAGTACCTATTGCCACTTTTTAATGTCACTACTTTATAGAAAAACTGTACCTATCTAGTTGTAGTATAGTAGTAATTAATTTCATAAAATGACATGGAATATATAACACAATTATGAACTTTACGTTACTTTGCTGTAAATTCATCGAATGGTTTTGAATCAAATTTGGCCCGGAATTTATTGGATAATCCGATGGAAAAGCCAATTTGATTGAGGCAGTGTAAAAAAAACAGGTTTTAAATTTATTTTTAACAAGGGCTAGATAAACTAATAATGGAAAACCGATTCTGAAACATTAAAAACAAAAATCATTACCTACTGTAAAATCCACTTTTAACACCACGAATAGAAATCAATTCCATTAGGAAAAAAATACATATTTTAAACAAAGAAAATATTGTGTGCAATTCCTCTTTTTTAAATTGCTTAGTAGGTAAGTACCTAAGCAATCACAAGATATGAAAATTCAAAGAATTAAAAAGCAGTGTTTCCGAAATTAAACCGAGGTCGATGAAAAGCAAAAAGCACTCTCATGATTTTCCGGACATCCTGTCAGTTTCCAGGGAATTGGTTCCGGCGTCAATGTCCCGGAAGTAACATGGCCGCTGCAAAATGTACTGGAAACTCTAAACAGACCACGGCTGAACACTGGGTTGCTAGAAATATAGGTTATGAATATACCTGCCCGTTGCAATGTGGCTCGGCTTTTGTTTCGAGTGTTGGTCAAAATTCCGGAAACAAAAAAGTGTTTTTGTCCATTTTTTCAAAAACACTACACTTATGGCTGTCCATAGTTAAGAATGATGCCACTTGTTGGAATTGTATGCCATTCATTACGAGCCTATCATGTAAACTAAAAGGTCTTTAAACAGCTTTAGGAAATATAGAAGATCTTTGTTTTTTTTTTTTTTATTGAGCATTAAGTATATCTCCTAGCATGTTTACCGCAAAAAACAAAGAAACCACTTTATTCGAGCAACTTATATTTAAAAGGAGGACAAAATCACCTGTAAATACTGACCGAGTCTGATAGCGGAATAATTTTACATTAGTTGAATTAGCATGTGAATTTTGGTTTTCCAGTTCGGCGAAAACAAATGTCTCCATTAGCTTAAGTCGGCTTGGTCGTGTGACCTTTTACACGATTATAACTGGACATCTGACATGACTTAAACCCGGACTATTCCAGATTTACCAGACATCTGGCAACCACAGCTTAACACCAACGAGATTTGCCCCGATCCAATTTTTACTCTAGATGATTCGCGTAGAGTTTAAATTGGACTCTGTTGAGCCAAATTTACAGCAGAAGTCAGCGGTAATGCAATTTAACTTGATAGCAAAACTGGGGCGCATTTCTCTCGCCTCGCCATACTGCTGATTTTAAAACAAGCTTTGCTGCCAATTTTGATTTTGACATTTGAATTTGTTTTTGAACAGTAATAAATTTGATAATCTGTTGGATCAGATGGTTTCACGGGGATTCAAATATTGATCATTAGACACAACGTTTTCTTGAATAACAAAATTACCTAAAATATTGTAAAGGTAGATTACCAACGCGAAAAAGTACCTATCTAAGTATGAATATTATGTCTACAAAACACAGCTTCTTGAGTTGAATTACAACGTAGGTACTTTTTATTATTATTATTATATTAGCCTAATTGAGTTTCCCACTGTAAAACGCACTGTCACGTCCTAAATAATAAATAATTTCCCAAAATGATTTTTGTAGGTATGTTTTTTCAGAGTTATTTGCCCAGTTAGATGTCAAAATTCGTGTCTTTTTAACCCGTAAGTCAAACAAGGTTATGACTTAGGTACAGTCGTGAGTTAAACTGTGCCGTTCTTAGATCAAAGTTACTTTGTTTCAGCTCTAACGCGAATAGTATCCCCGAAATTGCTAAAAGCTTTAAAGAGTTTATTTACTTAAATTCCTGCATTGAGAAATCATCTCACTGTCGGTTTGTAATAGACATTTTTTATTTATAGCTGCGATGGCGAATATGCTTGGGAATAGGAACCAATGTATGAACTGAATGATTTCACAAAACTCAAGTCATAATCATAAAAGATGTGGTTTGTTTATAGTCCTTTCGTGAGGCTGACAATAGGCATGAGCATGTTTATTGCAAATTTCTACTATTATTTTTAGTACCTATTGCCTAATATTTTATAACATCTTAACGTTGCAAAAGCAATAAGAAGAACATAAGAAGACACAGACCATAGGTGCATTTGCACCTGGTTATTATTTGTGACAAAACCAAAATTCGTATAAATGCAGTAATAATTAAGTGTTTAAATTCATTTTTGTGGTATTTAAATATTATGCAAATTAGTTTAATTTTCACAGGTACAAAAATTACATAATTCGTTTTTCATACGGGACAATTGACACCAATTGACCTAGTCCCAAAATAAGCAAAGCGTAGCTTACTATGATAACTACTTAGGCAAAGCAAAAATAGATAAAAATATGTTTTTCTCAAGCATGCTCGGAAATGTACGCGTTAATGTCGCGAAATGAAGCCAAGAAGTTTCACATTTACGGTCTTGGCCAAGAAGTAATGTGGTGCGGTCGAAATGAAGCCAAGAAGTTTCACGTTTACGGCCTAGGCCAAGAAGTAATGTGGTGCGGTCGGCGGGTGCGGTCGGCGCGGCGCGGCGGCGCGGGGCGGGTGTGCGGTTATACATGGCGCGAGCAATAGTTTGTTCAAATGGCATGTTCCAAAAATTAAAAAAGCGGCTAATTAAACAATTTTTACTTGATTTCCTCGCATTGCTTGAGAAAAGCACTATACAATCCTCGGCCGGAAACAGGGATTGCAGGACTCGCTTTATCCGGCCTCGTCTACGACTCGGCCGTGTACCCCAATCTCGTCCTGCAATCCCTTACTTCACGGCCTCTGCAGTAATGTACTATAAATCCGTATTTATTACACATCCAAGAATCAAGAACAATCTTGCGTTTTTCGTGCATAAATCTGCCCTGACCGAGTATCCAACCTGGAACGTCAAGCTTCGTAGCTAGGCTCTCTCTCCACTAGACTATTCGGTAGTTCTATCATTTTGAAAGTTCTATGTCCTCTAACCATCTCACATTTACACAGTAAAAACCAAAATTAAACTTTTCACTTTACTACATTCGCTCAACACCATCGCTCGTCATGATTCATCACCTATCCGGCATCATCTCATTTCTCATCACCAACTCGCCGTCGTCCGTCATTTTGTGCAGTCGCGTGCTGCCGGCTCGCTGTCAACTTTCACGACCGGTCCGAGTTATGCAACGAATTAAAACTGCACTTTACTAAGTTTGCGGATACAATGTCAAGTTTGGCTTTCATATTGCTATTTGCAAATTAAATCAAGTAACGGACTAAGTGACAGCTAATAGGAAAAATATGGTGATAGTCAGCTTGGTTTATTTGCAATCCACTAGGTTGGATTATGATTTATTGAATAACAATTTTATTACTTTATGTTAGTAAAAAGGCAAATTGAGTTCAGTAGTCTATTTATGACAAAGTACCCTGTCTATTTATAGAACAAACAAACCACCATTTAATTAGTATCAACAGTTACATTATACAATAGCCTCGATAAGTACATTGACCCTTTGAATACTACGTAATTAACTAAACAATGCGCTTCATCGTGAACTGTCTTCGGCAACCTTTCATTGCGGCAGATTTAATATCAGGTAGAGGATTCTACATAAATCCTCAACCCGTTGCGTCTGAAGTCGCCTAATTCAGCACTCAGAGAGGGCTCGCCGGATTACGAGACGTAGGTACCTCTAGCGGGGCGTAACTTCATCATTATAACGATTTTCACACGAAAATGTTCCCATTTCATGACAAGAATGATGGCGAGTATGTGATGGTATATCAGTTGTGTTAGTTTTGAGCTGCAGTGCTCAAAAACTTGTTTGAAGGACGACTTCTTTATTTTGTTAGTTTTTTGTATGTAGTTAAGAATTTATAGAAATCCCGTCAGTTTCATATGGGTTTTTTTGATGAGATGAGCCGAACAAATATTTACTCTTGAAGATACCTATTTTGGGACTAAGTCAATTGATTGTGTCAAATTATCGTGTGGTTATTTATTTATGAAGTAAGTCTCAAAAGTCATCATCAGACAAAGTTACGATACTGTCACCAGCACGATCCTTTGCAATTTGATATTGAAAATTGCTCAGAGAGCTGTAGAGGTACAGGATTATTTCGCAGCCCCCCGTAATTAAGGATCAAAGAGCGTTTTGCGGTGAATCTTGAGTTTAATTCATTTACGGCCACTTGCAAGAGCAGCGTGATTTTCATTTACGAACGGTTGAATGGCATCATAAATTTAGCAGCCAAATTTTTAAAATTTACCATCACATAGGTTTCGTTCGTTTTTTTTTCATTACCATTACTAGTAGAGACGCCTATCTTTCTAGGTACCTACAACGGTCTAAAAAGCAACCTTAATATGTGTTTACCGCCTATACAATCAAAGACGTGTAGTCACAAAGTCACAATCGAAAAAAGATTCTGATGAATTCATTTTCATTTCACCAAAAATAAATGTTCCCATTTTGACACGAGAGAAAAGTCACATAACAGAGATAAGAAATGAACTGTTACTTACTTTCTAATCAGATATCTCTATTACATATTCATAAGAAACTAAAGACCCTTTTGATAACAATAACTACTATAACGTTGCGTAACACAGTAGGTAATAATAACCTTGTAAAACTTCACGCTAAGATTGATTTGAGATGTTAATCATTATTTATTGTATAACATCGAGATGATTCGTTTCCTATCGCGACTGTATGCGGTGAGTAATCGATGTAATAAACCTTGTTTCTATTAGGGAAAGTAGGTTTCTATTACAGGTGTTATTTGGAGAATTACGTCTCCGTAGTGCATTGGCTATTGTCAATTAATGCTTAGGAAGTTTAAACTAAAAAACCTATTGTTGACTTAAGTTTTGGTTACGTTTTGTAGTTGATAAGAACTTTTAATTCGCTCGATAGCGTAAGTGATCTTCAATTTCTTGCGATTGAAATTTGCACTTTTTATCAATGAACTCAACATTTTTAGCAAACTGTTATTTATCTACAAATATAACTTTTTTAAGTTATAGGTAAAACTAACCTGACCTCACGTAAGCCACGCGATTAGCATTTTAATTGCGACTAAGTAGATATTAAGGGCTCCCAAATTATGTGTTTTTGAAATTATTGTATCCCAATTTGCACTGATTATTGAACAGTCGCCAATTAGCGGGAGAGTGTTTTACATACCCTCATTGAGTACGTAGGACTTAACGTTGACATCAAGTATTATGATGTAGACTATGGTAGAAGTGCGTGTACAAACAATCCATGTTTTAAATTTTGTGTTAACGTTGTTCTATTCCTTGTTGCAGGCAAACTGGTTTAAAGCCCAACAATACTGCCGGTTTCATGGGATGCACCTGGCGTCTATTGCCTCCCAGCAGGAGAATGACCAGCTCGAAAAATACGTGAAGGACTCAGGTAAATAATACTGTAGTAGGTAAATAATTATGAATCCTACTCGTGTCTAAGTCGTCCTCCGTGCTTTAAACTTCATTTGTGCTTTAGAATGTTGTAGATCTCACTCGACTACGGAAATACAATTTATAACTGAAATTCGTGCATGAATTTCAGAAAACTAACTTTTCT
This sequence comes from Pandemis heparana, assembly GCA_963854515.1. NCBI lineage: Eukaryota > Metazoa > Arthropoda > Insecta > Lepidoptera > Tortricidae > Pandemis > Pandemis heparana. The sequence continues at coordinate 10,747,036 of OY978018.1, read as the reverse complement.
ACTTATTTTGACTGTTTTTCATTCTGCTATAAGGAAAATTATCTTCTATAAATGTTCCCTAATATATTTGTAGCCTTGCACGTATCTTAAGAAAAACAGAAGCATTTTTAATAAGAACACTCCCGACGAAATCACCCCTCAAACTTAAAAAAAACTAAATCACACCACTAATGCACATGTCATACTTAGGTACAACTTACACCTTGGCAATTACTATATTAGTGTTATGTGTTCAAATTAGGTACTTTCGATAGCTCTACTTGCATTACCTACATGTATGTTCATTATTAACCAGACTCATTTATACATTTCAGGTTATGGCCGCGAGCATTTCTGGACGTCAGGCACAGATTTGGCTGAGGAAGGCAACTTCTTCTGGATGGCGAACGGACGACCCCTTACCTTCGTTAACTGGAACGCTGGAGAACCCAACAACTTCCGATATGAAAACGGTGAAGAGGAGAACTGCTTAGAACTGTGGAACAGAGACGACAAAGGCCTGAAATGGAACGATTCTCCGTGCTCCTTCGAAACATTCTTCATTTGCGAAGTACGAACGGATTAGAAAAAAAATTGACGCGTATCAGCGGTACACATTGTCGTCTCTGTTTTTAATTCGTAGATATAAGGGAGACAAATGCATGAATACGAGAATTATTCGCGTGATCCAGTCTTCACGAGCTTTAGACCGAATACGTTTCGAAATCGGTTTTTCATTAGCATTGTGCCGGGGAATGTGCAATCAAATTGTTGATTAAGCTTTCCCTCTGATAACATACTTGAATTCTTATATACAGTTAACTCGATATTATGAAATATATAAGAAATTCAAACGAGAGAAAAAAGCCACTTTGTCACACAAGGTTCGTTTAGCACAGCCCAATATTTTAGGTATTTTCTCAGACCAAATAAAAGCGGAGACAGTGTTGCGAACGACAAAATGAGACCAATAAAACTAACATCGTGTACCTACTAAGCAAACTAGCATAGGTACTTACATAGTTTTACTCGATCTCACTTTGTAGTTCTTTCACAGAATTCCGTATCTAGTTTTATTTGGTTTGTGGTTATTTCTAAGTTAATAATTGGACAGTGACTTTATATACTCAACCTTTTACTTAATATCGAAAGAGCGTACAAGTTTATGCTAATAAGGCTACCTACTATTTATTAATCATCACAATATGTATGCTTATGTTTTGATGTTTTATGTACAAGAGAATACAAACATATACTTAACTTAGGGTTGTCTTGCAACTGGAGCTGATGTAGAAGCAAGGAGTTACCACTTTAGAATTAGTTAAGTACTGAGTTACCACACTGTTAAAGTTAGCGCTCCATCAAAGTTAGGACCATGTCATAGGAATATTATGTGCAACACCAACTTTTCACTGAAAGTAATTACAACAAAATGTGTTACTTAACAATTTAAATACAGCAACCCTTTAGAGGTAATATTTATAATTTGAAATTAATTGTTTAATAACATGTAGGTAGTAGCCTGATGCCTACGTAACGAAAAAATTGCGAAACGTTGACAACAGCAGTCGAATGCAGTCGGAATTTAAAAAATCATAAATGAAAAATTATTTCACGAAGTTTGATAATGTTTATTGAATCTGCCGATTTAACTTCTAAGTTGTGTGTGTACAAGTTACGTCGAAGCTATACAGTGGAGTATATGGTCCAGTAAATAAGCCGGTTTGACCCCGGATGATTCCGGGAACCGGCGCGGCGTCGGAATCGTTATGTAAACTGTACAAATATAGCCTCAAGCTAAAATTAGTTTGGTCAGTACTTAGTCCAATAGGTACGAAATCAATTTTGTTATTTATTAATGTGTAGAGTAGACTCGCGCAAAGAAAAGGGTAGTACTGAATTAAATGAGAGCGCCACTTTCAACGTTACTTTTTTGACGTTAATTGCTTTGAACATGGCAACAATTTTGTATGGAAATATTTAGTTCTTCTTTTATTCGTTTTCTACTCTTTTATGTCTGAGTCTAAGTACGTACTAAATTGTCGTTAGAGGTGAAACTCGCAAAACTTTTAAAGTAGGTGAGTGTAGTGAGTTTTTCCTCTGAGCAGACAAAATGTAAATGTAAAATGATCACTGCCACATGATCCACTAAGCCAAAAGCCTATCCCGAACTCGCTAATTAATGAGAGAACCTAAAAAACGACGAATTTCAATGTAAGGGGTTATTTTGTAGTAACTTGTCATTTAGTTTTAATAGTCACAGGTTGTGGAGTTCGGAATAGGCCCCGGGGCAATGGGACCTCGAGTCCATAGTCAATCTTAGGTAATAGTGATAGTAAGCTACCATAGCGTTAGATATATAAATAGCTATAAGAAAATAAACGTTTTTAAGTATATTGAGTATTTTTTATTATTCATTTCGCAGTGTTATTAATTTAAAATGAACTCACATGCTTTGGGAACGAAAGAGATAATTCGTTGTCAAATTTGTTTCTGTTAGGTACTAATTCAAACAAGACATTATCAGGGATTTGAGCATTGCTGTTTTTGAACAGATTTACCTATAAAGAACAAAACATTTGGTAAGATATTGCCTTAGTTATGTACTCACTTTTTTTAAGTTACAGGCTGACGAAAGCTCAGTTTCATTTAGCATACTATTGTTTTCAGTGCATGACCGTACTTTTTACATGTTGTAAAAATGTGCATGTTTCAAACAGCATGTGAGTTTCTTGAAAACTAGCTTTGACCCTATAAATGTTGGATAGAAACACCGAGAATATTCCAGCGGCGCGTGCCCCGGCCAGTTTCCGGCTGCAAATTTACACCTTCGCGGTCACGATGAAATTTGTATGAGGCGCTCCAATGGGCGCAATGGAAGGGCGAGAATTGCAATGGAACTGGAGATAGAGCACAAAATAATAGTCGCAAAGGCGATTGCATAACATAGTGTTTGAAGAGTTATTTAATGTTTAATTTATTAGCAGTTACAAAAAAACTTAAATAATTCGACATAAAAGCTACGAAAAGTCGGATGAAAGGGCCACCTTGAAGTATCAGCCTACCTAACCCTCAGTAAAGCCGTGGTCCTGAACCACAGCGCTTTTAGGTGCGTCCCAAAAATGAAAGTAAACAGAGCGATGCCGGTGGTCCCATAAGCCCCGCGTTTTACCTTAATACATGCTTTGAAAGAACCCTTTAGCAAACACAATAAAGTAGCAAAGCGGCGTTCATTTCCGAGGCGCGGCGCCGATCCGCCCTAAGCCGTCCTAATACTAAACGTGTTCCACGATGTCCCGAAGTACGCCAATATACCTTTTGACGTTGCCCAACGATTTTTGGATCATCTGATTCTTTATTGGCAGTTGCTTTGCGTTGGTGGCGAGATTTTTGTCGTTGGTATTGGTAGAAATGTGTGTGTTATTTCGTTAGTGATTTTACTTTTGGCTTCAAAATAAAATACTAAATAATATCAATTTTAAAAAATCCTTTTCTTAAATGATTTTTAATTGTTATTTTTGAATCTAATTGTTCTCTCTAAATCTAATTGTTAATTTAGTCGCACCCTTAACGTCCGGCGTGAAGTTAGCAACCCGACCAAATTAAAATGTCTGAGATTATACTAGATAGTATTTTCAAAAATCGAGCATAATTTAGATTTCAATCATTCAATGAAAAATGAATGTTATTAAAATAAAAACACCGACTTAACCAAGAGATTCAAATGAAATTTCCAAAAAATGGGGCTCTTAATTAACACTGGGTTAAGTTTAAGATGGAAATATGGCGGTTCAACGGCATTGCAGCCGAGACATTTCTAACATACCTACAAGCAACTAATTAGCAAAGATTCGAAGTGATACGCGATCGTTATTAAGTTAAGGTGAAATTACACGGAGAAAAAACATAAATAATTTTGAGCTGCTAACTCAACACTCCGAACCATAGACAATGAGGCATTTCGACGGCAACCGAGATATTTCTGTTTATCGTTTAAAAATTTGTCTTATGTCTGTATTTTTAACAAGTCTTTCTATTCTATTGGTACATAAGCTACCTCGATGCAAAGATTCAGAGTGATACGCTATCGTCATAGAGGTGAAAATAACTTGAGAAAAAAACTTTAAAATTTTTGAGCTGATACTCCAAACCAAAGTAAAAAATGAAGCGATGTGTCTTTTAGATTGATATAAAAGCTGCTTATGTAGGTACAAAGATTCAAAGTGATACTCGATCGACATTTAGGAGAAAACACTAATATTTTTAGGCTGCTGCATCGCATTGCACCCAGTTGGTGAAAGGACTTGTGCGCTGCTAGTCCCTCGACCACAATACAAACAATTCAGTATTGTTTTGACTTCGTCGGCTGCAACTTCTTCAACAGAACGTATTTTTGTCAAGTAAGTAAAATGACTGACAGGTGTTTTTCTCTTTTTTGTTCCATGATTCTTCATCCAGTTGTTCATACTCTTGTGTGTTTGTACACAGTGTGTTCTTTTTATGTTTAAATAAGTGTTCTTTAGACAAAGCCAATCCTACGGAACGTAACATTCTCACAAACGGAGTGCATTTTCGCTTTTTTCATCCATCTAAAGTGTTTTTCTGAAGCTGACTAAAATAGTTTTACACTGGAGTATTACTGACTCTGTCTGCTTTCAGAGTATTTGTCCACATAGATAGGCAAATATGGTAAATATTTATTTAATAGAGTTATGGCAAATTTGCTATCGTAATACGAATTTGCTTCATGATTACCGCTAGCGGTTTCGGTTTTGGTTTGGTCGCATATTTCTTTGAAATGGTGATAGAGATTTTTTTTTGTAGTCGTTGTCAGTATTGGACGTATGTTTTAATAACTCAGTGACGTTTTTTGTGTTTGAGAAAGTTCAACTTTTTGTGCCAATTCTGATTCAGATGGCATATCTAAAATATGACGATGAGCAGTCGTTACTGTCTCATTAAATGTACTCTGTTTTCAATAAAATTAAAATATTTGTAACAAACGCTGTTATATCATTGAAATTTGTTAGCAAAAATGTTTTCGCCAATAATTCCTTAAATTCAGTTTCATTTTTGATTTTTCGTGAAAGGACTTGTGCTGTTAGTCCCTCGCTCACAATACCTACAAACAATTCAGGTTTGTTTTGGCTTCGTCGGCTGCAAAACTGCAATTTCTTCAACAGAACCCATTTTTTTCAAGTACCTTCCCTCAAAATGACTGAATGCTTTTTTCTTTTTTGGTCCATGATTCTTCATCCAGTTGTTCATACTCTTCTATGTTTGTACACAGTGTGTTCTTTTGAAGTTTAAATAAGTGTTCTTTAGACAAAGCCAATCCTACGGAACGTAACATTCTTATAAACAGAGTCCATTTTCGCTTTTTTCGTTTTTCTGAAGCTGACTAAAATAGTTTTCCACTGGAGTATTACTGACTCTGTCTGCTTTCAGAGTATTTGTCCACATAGATAGGCAAATATGGTAAATATTTATTTAATAAAGTCATGGCAAATTTGCTATCGTAACACGAATTTGCTTCATGATTACCGCTAGCGTTTCGGTTTTAGTTTGGTCGTAAATTTCTTTGAAATGGTGATAAAAGAGTTTTTTTTTTTAGTTGTCAGTATTGGACGTATGTTTTAATAACTCAGTGACGTTTTTGTGTTTGAGAAAGTTCAACTTTTTGTGCCAATTCTGATTCAGATGGCATATCTAAAATATGACGATGAGCAGTCGTTACTGTCTCATTAAATGTACTCTGTTTTCAATAAAATAAAAATATTTGTAACAAACGCTGTTATGTCATTGAAATTTGTTAGCAAAAATGTTTTCGCCAATAATTCCTTCAATTCAGTTTAATTTTTGATTGTTGGTGAAAGGACTTGTGCTGTTAGTCCCTCGCTCACAATACCTACAAACAATTCAGTTTTGTTTCGGCTTCGTCGGCTGCAACTTCTTCAACAGAACGCATTTTTTCAACTACCTTCCCTCAAAATGACTGAAAGGCGTTTTTCTCTTTTTTGTTCCATGATTATTCATCCAGTTGTTCATTCTCTTGTATGTTTGTACACAGTGTGTTCATTTTAAGTTTGAATAAGTGTTCTTTACTTTACACAAAGCCAATCCTACGGAACGTAACATTCTCACAAACTGGGTGCATTTTTGCTCTTTTCGTCCGTTTAAAGTGTTTTTCTGTAGCTGACTAAAATAGTTTTCCACTGGAGTATTACTGACTCTGTCTGCTTTCAGAGTATTTGTCCACATAGGTGGGCAAATATGGTAAATACTTATTTGATAGAGTTATGGCAAATTTGCTATCGTAATACGAATTTGCTTCATGATTACCGCTAGCGGTTTCGGTTTTGGTTTGGTCGCATATTTCTTTGAAATGGTGATAAAAGAGATTTTTTTTTGTAGTCGTTATCAGTATTGGACGTATGTTTTAATAACTCAGTGACGTTTTTTGTTTGAGAAAGTTCAACTTTTTGTGCCAATTCTGATTCAGATGGCATATCTAAAATATGACGATGAGCAGTCGTTACTGTCTCATTAATGTAACTACTGTGTTTTCAATAAAATAAAAATATTTGTAACAAACGCTGTTATATCATTGAAATTTGTTAGCAAAAATGTTTTCGCCAATAATTCCTTAAATTCAGTTTCATTTTTGATTTTTCGTGAAAGGACTTGTGCTGTTAGTCCCTCGCTCACAATACCTAAAAACAATTCAGTTTTGTTTCGGCTTCGTCGGCTGCAACTTCTTCAACAGAACGCATTTTTTCAAGTACCTTCCCTCAAAATGACTGAAAGGCGTTTTTCTCTTTTTTGTTCCATGATTATTCATCCAGTTGTTCATTCTCTTGTATGTTTGTACACAGTGTGTTCATTTTAAGTTTAAATAAGTGTTCTTTACTTTACACAAAGCCAATCCTACGGAACGTAACATTCTCACAAACTGGGTGCATTTTTGCTCTTTTCGTCCGTTTAAAGTCTTTTTCTGAAGCTGACTAAAATAGTTTTCCACTAAAGCTTTAGGTAGGTACTGATTCTGTCTGCTTTCAGAGTATTTGTGCACATAGGTGGGCAAATATGGTAAATATTTTATTTGATAGAGTTATGGCAAATTTGCTATCGTAATACGAATTTGCTTCATGATTACCGCTAGCGGTTTCGGTTTTAGTTTGGTCGCAAATTTCCTTGAAATGGTGATAAAAGATATTTTTTTTGTAGTTAGACGTATGTTTTAATAACTCAGTGACGTTTTTTGTGTTTGAGAAAGTGTAACTTTTTGTGCCAATTCTGATTCAGATGGTATATCTAAAATATGACGATGAGCCAGTCATTACTGTCTCATTAATGTACTCTGTTTTCAATAAAATAAAAATATTTGTAACAAACGCTGTTAAACCATTGAAATTTATTAGAAAAAATGTTTTCGCCAATAATTCCTTCAATTCAGTTTTATTTTTCATTGTTGCACGATCTATATCAGCACACATGCATTTCATTAATGTGCCACACAGGATAAATACCTAAGATGGATATTAGATTCAAAGTCAGTTTCAGTTTCAGTTTCAGTTTCTTTATTTGCAATAAATTGTATGTGATACATAAGCGTGTTACAAATATAAATAAGTCTCAACACAATTTTACCATTACGGCGTAGCAATTTAAGAGATACAACATAAACTTAAAACTACTCATGCAATACTTTACACAAGAACATTGAATTATACAAAATATTCATTGAGGTCGTATGGACACAGATCAATGAGGTACTTCTTTAGAGCAATCAAGAATTTAGTATCCGGTAGGCACTTCATTTCACATGGCAAAGCATTGTATACCTTAGCAGCGACATGACTATGGCATCTACGGTACAACGCTGTTTTACCTACAGGGACTCTGACGTCATGCTCGAAAATAGTATTAAGTCTTTCACTATTAAAATTGTTTTTTCGCGGAAACTTGACTGGGAATCTCCGTACAAGTTTGCAGAGTTCTAAAATATAGAGTGCTGGTAAAGTAAGTAACCCTAATTCCTTGAAGGACTTCCTACATGATTCCCGACTGGACTTTATTCCTTTAAGAATACGCACACATTTCTTTTGCAATCTAAACAATCGGTCTCTATCTACACAACCACCCCAGATTGCCAAACCAAACATAATATGCGACTGAAAAAACGCGTAATAAGATAGCAAAGCCGCCTTTTCAGTCGATACCTTACGTAAGCTTCGCAAAGCAAAAGTGAAGCTACTAAGTTTATTGCAAAGAGAATCAACATGCTTTTTCCAATTCAAATTTTCATCTACTAGGATACCCAAAAATTTAGTTTCTTTTACAAACATGATAGGTATATTGTTTAGCTTTATATCCAGACTTACTGCATTAGTTTTGATGTTTCTGAAGTGAATCATTTTCGTTTTACTTATATTGGTAGTTAGATTTAAAGTCTTAAACCAATTTACAATATTGGACAAAGTCTCCGTTGTTTTTATCAGTGAAGTATATATTCATAGCAATACCTAGTTCAAAATACTTTCAACCAGATTTCGTTGGTTAAATGCTAAAGACGTAGCATTGATTAGGGCGAAACTAAAATCATTCACCACATCTGTAAACACAGGCCAGCATATTTTTAACATGCAAAAAAACTTTAAAATCGTTAAGCATTTTGAAAATAGTGTTCGTACCTATCGTGCGCTGCAGATATAATTGAAAATACGGGGAACAATCGCTGCGTGGATTTTAATTGAATGATACCCGAATACAATAATATTATTTAAATCAACAAATCTAAAATTACAACACATAAAATTAACATAGAAATCTAAAATTATCCTATTTAAAATAAAACTAGCCTAAACTTATAATACCTACATTTAAAAAAAACACTAATAATACAAATAATAATAATAATAATGAAAACTAAAGATAAAAATTGAAACCAGACCCCTTAGGCAAGTTTCCGAAGATGCTAGCAGCGTTCCCTCTTTGAATTGCTATTCTATATTCTTTGTGAATTTTTATTTAATATGCATCAAATTTCCTACAAACATCTAAATGTAGCAGGCAATGGACCTTCGTTTTTGAGTGTTTGTATCTGAAATTGCTGAATTGAATTAGAGCTTAAAATACAATATACCTACCTGGACAATTTCACCAACAAAACATAGTAAAAACTATCTGCGAGGCGACGTGTTAGTCGTTCAAATGCGCGTAGCTATAATTATGAGATCTGTCATACTAGCTTGTGCCCGCGACTTCGTCCGATTAGAATTAGGCTTAAAAACTGATGTTAATATTCTGCAATAATTAACGTCGCGACTTTAGGCCGCTACGACCTTTGACATGTTTATCGCTATCCCGCGGAAACGAGTGATAACCTATGTGTTAATCTAGGGTACCAGCTATCTCTGTTCCAAATTTTATCTAAATCCGTCCAGTCGTTTTAGCTTGAAGAAGGAACAAACATACACACTCACATCGTCACATCCATCCATCCATCTATTGCATCCTGGGAACTCTGCCACAGCCAGCAGGGCTTTTTTCATAGTTAGTTTAAGTTTAGTTTTTAATCTAACTAATATTATAAATGCGAAAGTATGGATGGATGGATGGATGTTTGTTTGTTACACAATCACGCCAGAACGGCCCAACGGATCTGGATGAAATTCGTCATATAGATATAGAAAAGTCTGGAATAGCACATAGGCTACTTTTTATCCTGGAAAACTGCGTAGTTCCCGCGGGATAGCGATAAACGAATTCTTTGCAGACGAAGTCGCTGGCAACAGCTAGTTTAATCATAGTTTCATTCGTTTTTTGTAAATATGTATATAGATTGAATAATAAATAAATAATAATATTGCATCCTCACAAACTTTCGCATTTATAATATTAGTAGGATTTTTAACACAAAATTTTACTTCGACGACATTTAAATTGGTCAGATGTTACGCTAAAGTGCACTAAATCAGTTCTCGCCCTCTCGACCAATTACGTAAAAGCTATTCGTTTCCCGCTCGTTAAAAAACCCATCAGAGACACGTAATTTCTCAATTTTGCAGATGACCTGACCTCTCATTTTCATTCCCATAACTAGATTTATAGCTACAGCACATTCTACATGTTTTTAAATTTTGTAATGCCCTACAGTTTAAGTATGAAATAGGCCTAATATTACAATCTTCTTGGGGATATTGATGTGGCTTATTAAAAATATCAACATTATGGTATCTCTGGATCGCTTTAAGGTAGCTACGAGTATTTACCATCACCATCAGTTTAAAATAATGCATTCCAAACAGATAAGATTATTTAAAATTAATTACTTTATTTCAATAGATCAACAAGCCCTCTCACAGTCCCCACACAACTCACAGTAAAGTTAATTTATTTAAAAATGGCTTAAGTAGCAGATCATGAATTGGTATCTCACAATATTTTCAATGAACAAATGTTAGCCACTATTTGGCATTTGGCCATTTTGCAAGTGAGTAGCGGAGTAGTAAAATAAATTTTCAATCTCCGCAAAGTAACGCCTGATTCAATAAAACTCAAATATTTTCTTTAAAAATAGTTAGAATATAGGTAGGTACTATAAATAGCGTAGTATCTAATAAGGATTATGAAGGATAAAAAAACGGCTTATCCCAATTTAGCTAACAGTGGGTCGGAAAAGCGGCACTTTGCCGCGCCCTGAGCGTGATACTTATGCAGGAAGTAGCCCTGATTCATTGCAAGTAGGTTAAGGACGGGTTTACACTCGTCCGGTATAAAAATGATACGAGGGCAGGTTAAGTTTCCGCTGTCTTATAATACCACTAGGTTACCCTCGCGGCTTTACCCTCATTCAGAACTCCGTATACCTAATGTGGATTCGCGAAATCTTGCCTATCAAAGAGGGAAACATCAATGAAAACTTTCAGCCTTCTAGGCTATGTTGAGGAGTCAGTCAGTAAGAACCTTAATGGTGAACCTCGTAAAGTTGCCTATCTGGGCCACGTGCTTAGGCACGCCAGATATGAACTCCTGCAACTAATAATGATGGCCAAAGTAGCAGGCAGAAGAGCCGTTGGCCGTAGGAAGAAGTCGTGGTTGCGCAATATCCGGGAGTGGACCGGAGTCGCAAGTGCTGCCGAACTTTTCAACCTCGCGAAGGATCGGAGGAAATATGCGGAGCTGACTGCCAACCTCCACTAGTTGGAGAGGCACTATGAGAGAGAGAGAGAGAGGTGAACCTTGATTGACGATCATCTTATGATTAGACAGGTATTCTACAACTTGTAGTGAAAGGTAAAATGAAAATAGCGCGTGTGAGACGTAGAAAAAATATTGTTTGAAGAATCTCCTTAATTGGATTAAAGTTGCTAGTGCTGTCCAAGTATATACCGAGGAATATAATAAAGACACACAGAGCTACTTTCGAACTTATCCGTTACGCTTCGGAACCTGACCTTATACTCCAAAATTCGATTAACTTATACTCACATTAACGGTCTCTAAATTAAGAGTGAATGGGACGGTATGATATGAACTTCGAATCAAATTTTGGAGTAAGATAGATAGATAAAACGTTATTTTTGGTACTGTCAACACACACAAACAAGATTACCTACATAAAATATAAACATATCATGCCAAAACTTAAAACTAGAACATTTTCTTTGTGTGCGCTACAGTAGCGCAAAAGGGCCATGGCTCAGCGGTCAACACTGCTCGTAGGAGCAAAGCACTGGTATTCTGCCTCAACCCAGAGAAGCCCCCACGATTAATTGCAAACGTCCTATGTGAACCTACCCCGTTCCTAATCGTATGCAGTCGTGGGGAGATTTACTCCCGCATTATTCCTCGCCTGAATAAAACATGGACTCGACAAATAGCTTATAAACAGCCGCCCTTCGCGGACCATAATTTCCACTTGTTACTTTTATTCTGCCTTTTCAGGTTCGGAGAGTATTTGCATGGCATTTGAATGATAATTCTTGAGCTTGGGCGCGTGGAGTTGTAATTATGGCGTGATTCAAAGTTGGAATGAATGTGCCTTTAAAGAAAGTGACACAAGTACCAGTAAACGAGATGCCTACTAGCGCCAACTCTACACGCTACGTTCGGATGTTTATGTCACATCGCTTGTCTTCTTTTTTCGTAATTCTTCGCTTTGCTTACACCTCACATTACCACTTATTGTAAACATCTTCTCGACGGGCAATAGCTTCAATCATTTACGTAGGTATTTCTATATCGTTAACTCATACTTAATCAGTTTTCTCATTTCACGTACCTATGCCAAAATTATTGGTGCTAAGATATCGTCTTTGATCCCTCATTGACTTTCAAGTTAGCGTCGCGACAAACGATCCATTCCCTCTACGATTATTTCACGTACAGGAAGTCTGAGGGGAATGCATAGAACCATTACCATCTAGATACGTAGGTACCTACCTGCGCTCGACCTAAAAACGGCAGCAGGCTCTATTCGGGAAACGTTTAAGTGATATGGAGTAGAGATGTCATTGCACTTTTCGTAAAAGGTGCAGTTCATAGGTATTAACAGTACTTATCTCAAAATAAGTTAGTTCAACTACCTACCTTTAGTACTCAACCTACCTTTAGTAGCTCAAGTAGGTACCTTTAGATTTTTATTTATTGACGTTCAAAAATTACGGTGACTTAATTTTATGAATCCAAAATTAATACGATGAATACCTTTACAGAAGTCTTAATAGTCTAAAACATGATATAGAATGTATTGTAAAGACAACCTGCTTTCTGTGCTCATAATTTGTTTGTTTTTTGTTTATTAATTAATATAATATTTATCATGTTCCTGCAACGTAGGTATAGGAAATTGTTGCTCGTAAATAGTCGTTTAATTAGTTACTAATTGCAAGTGCCATAATAATATTACTATTACTGTTATTATAAAAATAAAAATAAGTTTTAGTTTTAAGATAATTTTATAATAAATTTATTATATGTAAAGATTGCGGTGCCCTTACAGGGTAAATGTTTGGAACTTAACATATTTTAACATCTTTGTCACAACATTTTTATGCAATAAAGAGTTTGAGTTTGAGTTTGAGTTTGAGAAGTGTTCAATTATACTGATCCGACCGCCTGCTAAAATATTCGAGAATAATTCTTAGACATCTAGTAATCAGTCATCTAATGTTAACTCTTAAGTTAAGTCTGTAATTGTTTTATTTCTATCTTTAATGGTAATAAACGTTTATCTTATCTTATCTTATCTTAGTGTAGATATAGACGAATACGTAGGTAGATATACATAAAATTTACTTTTTTTTATTATATAAGAGGGGGAAAACTAGCAGACGGTTCACCTGATGGAAAGTAACCACCATCGCCCATGGACACCTGCAAGACTTGGGGAATCACAGGTGCGTTGCCGACCCTTTCAAGAACAGGAAGGCTCGCTTTGTCAATTTTGCACTAAAAATATACATACATATATAAATCACGTCTTTATCCCTTACGGGATAGACAGAGCCTAAGGCAACAAGACCTAAAGGCCACACTTAGAATGATTGTGGGCGTATAGGTGAAAAGGGGACTCGAAATATTAAAAACAGAAAGTTATACGAGTGCACCACCACCGCGGATCATCTTTCCTCCCACAGAATGCAAGTAACGATCGTCATCGAACAACCGCAAAAAAAAACGGTATAAAAACTAAATTTATTCCAAGCATAATTTGCTTTTTATGACCATTTTTCCTGCTTTAGTCGTAAAGGGAGCAAGCCATCGTATAGTCGTCGATTGTTATAAATGACACGCTCGCTCGGTCCTAATGACGCCCTTACGCCACGCCGCAACACTACATCACAACACAACATGCTACGCGTTGTTGAATAATGCCTTTGAAAGTGCAAGAAATGGCGCACGGATTAGGCGGTTATATGGCAATGACTGTTTTGTAAATGGTGATTTTTTGGACACAACTGCAACGCAGCAATAAAGGGCAGAAAACTGATAAAAGTGGAACTAGGTAAAATCCTTCACATGGCCAATGCCATGTTAAAGGTCCAACCAGTTTAGTTTTAATTTATTCGATATCGAACTTTTTCAACGTGAAAAAGATAAAAATAGTACTGGCCGCCAAAGTTACGCATTGCCAGTAATAAAATTAAAAAAGAAAATAAATACCTACTTTTTTCATTTAATGGTACTTCTAATGCGATTTTTACGTTTAGCAGCCAGTTATTATTCAGAAATTTATTTGTAAAGTTTACGAATATTAATTGGTTGAACTACGTTCTTTTGTTAAATATTTTTGGACAGCGGTATCTACAAACTACTTCTTTCATTCCACTTAAAAATAAGAAATAAAGCATTATGATTGCCCGAGGATTTTTAAAATCGCATCGAGCAACACTGCCTCACGTACAAAAATTCAAGCAGCATAAAGGCAAAATGAGTTTTTCCGCCGAGTCACGAAGGAGCCGGCCAAAGCGCTCTTCCTGCTTCAGCTTATCTTGCTTTATGGGCGAGCAGATTTAAAAAGAAAACTTGAGTAGATAAATATAATAATATGGTAGGTACTTATGGTCGAAGCTAAATGTAGGTACGGTCAACGTCAAAGATATCTTTACACTTTAGTGCATTTTCGTTGTAACTTCATGTAACCTGTGTTTGTAGCTTCATATAAAGTTGTCAAAGTGATTGGAGCGACAAGGCACTAAAGTGTAAAAATATCTTTGACGTCGACTGTACCTAACCGACGGAGTTGAATTTTAGCGGCCGAAAAAATTACGTTCTTGTTAAAACAGAGGTGAATTGTAAGATAAAGCAGCGTAATATATTAAGCGTGTAGTGCCTACTTATTTTTCCAATTATTGTGTTTTATTTGATCTTGTTCTCTTTTAACTTAAATCTTAAAAAAGTTTGAAATATGTATCTGCTTAATTAAAACCTGTAAAAATACAAAACATCTGTGCCTCGGAAACAAACTCCCCATATAACCCGAGCATATTGCCTACTTCTGCTTATTGGGCTTGGCACCGATTTCAAACTGATCAGCAGGTAGCGCATAAAAGAACACTTTTTGTGATTGTGCAAGTTTCCACTATTTTAAACTTAAAAAAAAAAGTAAATAGCGGCGATATAGGTTGGGAAATAAGCACAACCGATAACATTTCTATTCCTCTATGCATTAGTTTGTAGACGGCATCCCTTGATATCTTCCCAGAGATTATCTTCCATTTGTAGTATTAAAGTAAAATAATAAATAAACCATGGCGTGAGATCTATAAATAGACTAAGCCCTCATTTTGAGAGGCCTGTGTCCAGCATTGGGACGAATATAGGCTTGAGATGATGATGATAATGCATGCCAGGAAAATGTCCTTCTATAATTAAAATTCAAAATTTCTCAGTATTTCTTCTTAAAAACATCCCTTGTGCAACTTGCACCGCCATGGTTCGCGCTACTGTTAAATATTCATTAATGCTATTTATGAGCGGTCGTGTTCCTAGGCCAAGAGCTGACACACATTTTAGAATAGGTATTTTTCTTCTCAAATTTAACAACCCAGCTCTTGTCGGTGGACTAATCGCCATTCACTTCTCTCTGCCATTGCTTTGAGTTCTTAAGAATAGGTATTAGAGGCGGCATAAAACATACAATGCTTCCTTTATGCTTAAAGTGTATGCAGGTTACAGGTTAAATTAGTGGCACATGAGATATTTTAGGCTGGCAATTCATCCTGTTTGCTCCGCTGACAGCCGATGCTCATGGGCAGTGATTACTTGTCATCAGGTAACCCACAACATGCTTGTCGAACTAATAAGTCTGAACTTTTCGACACAATAATATGCAATTTTTTTACGCAGAAAATGGCAAGTTGCATAAGTTGAGTCTCTTAGGTTAGGAAGAGTAAATAAACAAGCCAAATAAATGTTTCGAATCTATAACTTAGTCAAATTTCCTATAAAGTTATAGTTTACTAATTAAAAATGATGCCAGGTCATCGACAACGTTCGATATTAGTCAGTTTAGCTCCACTCCTTTTCAGCAAGGTCTGTTTTTGTGTTTACATGTCGTTAAGTAAGCAAGTTTTACCGTTGCCCGAAATTTCTACTCTAAATTGTCCGCCAGCTCTCGGTATATCTGGCAGGATGACGGAAGCTCGGTCGCTCTGTGATAAACTAAATTAAGTTACTGTCATAATTGTAACAATAGCTAGCTTAGAGGTAAACAAAATAAACATTTGACTTTAAACAAAAAGACACCAATTTTGAGTTCAAAAAATTAGTTTTCCTTGCCTGACACACAAATACACGTTTTTTATAACTGATATATAAATATTATTAAGACGGTAAATACAAGCATCAAGAAAAGGAATAAACATAACATAATGAATAAAAATAACTACATAACTAAACTGTAACTAGATAACTAAAACAAATTAAAAACTAAACTAAGTAAAACTAATCTTAAAATAAAACAATTAAAAAAGGTGAATCACACTTTGATCCTGTATTCTATTTCACTTTAGTAATACATAGTCAGATTCGGGTTTACTTACCCGCAAACATGAACGTTTCTAAAAAAAATACTCACCTATGTAGTCGCCATCTTGCATGGGAACAGTGTTGGACCATCAATGTTAACAAGTAACTGTAACGAATGGACCTCACGAGACAGGCTCAGCCTAGTGTGAGGTAACATGTTTAATTCTGTGAAACTTTTTAGTAAATAAACTTATATTTTTTTTTTTTTTTTTTTATTTTGAAAATCTACTAGGTCCTGACGATTATTGAATTAGGTCTTATGCAAGGTCCGTCCGGATCGCTACCACTATCTTACTCGCTAATCCTGCCGCTAAGCAGCAGTGCTTGCACGGCTGTGTTCCGGTGTGGAGAGTAAGACAGCCGGGGAAATTACGAAGAGGCATTTCATCTAAGTCCTCTAGGTTGGCAACGCATCTGCAATCCCTCCGGGGTTGCGGGTGTCTATGGGCAGTGGTGATGGCTTACCATCAGGTGACCCACTTGCTCGTTTGTCTTCCTACCACATAAAAAAAAGTAAAACTTTACCGGATAACGCCCGACAAATCCGGCTTCAACTCTGTTGATATTAAGTATTATGAGGTTTTACAAACATTAACGTACAATTTGGATTATTCGATTCCCTCTATCATCTTATTTCAAGATGTCCTCGGCACCCTTATCAAAGAAGTGGGTTGTAAAGAATAAGGAACGTCGTGACGTCACGTTCGAAGTCCTGTGGGATGGATGAGTAACGTCATCGTATCTATTTTATTTGATGAAAGTGTAATTTTGTAGGTAGGTACCTAATAACATTGATATCCAATAATTATTGAAATTCATATCGATAAAGTTACATTATTATTTTAACACGAATCTACGTAAACCGATTTCGAGTTTGTTATTAACAAAGTCATCAGATAACTTCCTAATTTTAAAGACTTAACAAATAAGTGGACGTAGTTTAGCAGAAAGGATTCAATCCACGATGAGTTGCACTTGAGTAATTAACGTTTGAAGTTTAAACACTGTTTCATGAATAAAGCCTGCATTTTAGTTTGATGTTTTTATGCAAATATATGAGTATCCTATTAATTTTCAAGTTTATATATACTTACTTGGGTATATTGTTATAATTCTTAAGATATTTAGGCTAAAGTCGATTTGGATCCATTTTGATAAATTGCATCTTAAATGACACTTATTCGAATTTATATTCGCCATAAAGTTCCACATGTAAAACAGTGCTGAAATAAAAATGTTTTAAAAATAATACCACCGATCTAAGCGTTAATCACTTTTATTTCTTATTGAAAAATAATTTTTTAATCATAATTAAATTATGATATCCACTTTATTTTTTATATTTTGTGGCTATCTTAGCATTAATCAACCTTTAAATGAATTCAATATTTATCTCGAATGTATTTGTTATTTTTTACTATTACTTGGCCATTATTTATTGGCTTTTGAGTCATTATTTTATACTGTGATAGACACTAAACATTTCTAAATACTGAAAACAAAACAAATTTCTCAAAAATAAAATATTATGTCAAAAATAATGAAGGTACAAGCATCAATCTTTATCTATCTAATTAATAGCTTCAGGAAAATTATTATCAAATTCGTCTTCAATCACGTCAATGTTAAAATCAAGAGGACCCCCAAATCCTTCTAGATCATCTACAAGGTCACGATTTCCCTTCAAAGATTTATAAAATCCTAAGCAGCCTTCTTAAAAGTCTTCTTTCTTCATTTTCTTAGTTAAGACCCACTTCAACATAATTAAATATCCTAAAATGAAAATAGAAGGCTGAAACCAATGTTGGCAGCGATCTCTCTTTGTAAAGCGATTCTACAAGGTATGTTAGAATTGTTCCGCAGCAGGTGTTTGGGTTAGGTTAGGTACTTTAACATTTTGATGCCTATAGGTTTTTAACGCAATTTTACTAAATTAATGCTGTCGCGCCTTTGACGACATTCTTCATTGAACATCGGCCAATAGATATACGGAAATATGTTAAAAAACACAATTAAAAAAACACTGAAAATGTTTTACAAGAATATTCGGTGAAACTTACTTAAAACTAGTGTATAATATACACTAGTTTCACCGAATATAATATCGTATTTTAATTTGTAGAGAAGTCTATTTTTGCACAGAATCAAGTAGGTATTATAGTGTTCCGTACTACATGTATGAATAATATGTTCAACGAGAATATTTTGTTCTTTTGCCGCAGCAATATGCTGAGTGGTGGCTCGCGTTCGCGTTCCCGCCGTGCTATTGTCACTTGTTTTGCTTTCTTACTTTGTACAAAGTACAGTCTAGTACCCAAATAGATAAACACAGGCTTATACGGCTATAGTATAGGGCTGTTTAAATTGTTAATCACGGGAGAAGAAAAGAAATAGTACAATAACAATAGAGAGTCCCATCGTTTATTTTATGTATGTTATTATATAGGTACGAACATTTAATAACAATTTTAAAATTACGGCCGCAGTGATCGCAAAATATTGGTTTCCAAATTAGATTGGGTAGAGTATTATACATACATACCTATATAAAAAAACTAAACAATGTTGTTTTAGATACGAGAGTGACCTTTTTCATTGTGCGGTACACAAGGGATGAAGCTTAAGAATTATACATAGTAGTAACTAATAGAGTGAAAATCTCGTACGATTTACATGTAAAAAAAATTCGCCAAGCCAGTGTGGTATTCCTAGCGATTCCTGCACTCTGGTTGACCGACCGAAGGTCAAAGCAGATCACTAGAGTTGAGCAAGCAACTGTTATGATCGATATGGATAGTTACCCCCTTATTCATAAACGCTCTGCTTCTGTTAAGAGGCTGACAACACCTAATTTTGTTGAAATTGATGTTATTTAAGCACTTTTTTAAGAAAAACTACACACGAAAAAATACAAAAAAAAATATAATGTTAATTTTCATCATATTTCAAACACGCTAGACGGACTCGATACATAATTGAACAAAATCGGCTCGATAGAAAATAATTGCAAAGATTGGTCTTAAAATCATCATTAAACGGTTCTATGTCTTTATTTTTTCGACGTATGGGTCTGCAATTAAAAACATGAAGTCAACATATTCATACCTACACGGCTAACGAGTCATATTTCACAAATAATCCATACTTTTTTTTATTTCTTCTTATTTGTGTCTTATTTGCAAGATTTTAGACGCGCGCCAAGCTGCCGGAATAGTTTCTTCTCTTTCACTCACAGGCGCGCGAACCGTATGTGTGAAGAGTGGCGCTGCTCAAGGTCATTTGCTGTTGACAGCGCCTTAACATAGCAATCGTTTAGCTGCGAACATACCTCCTGCTAACATGCTAACATACCAATAAGGATCTGTGAAAGGTAAATGTCAAAGTAACACATAAGGACAAACTATTGCTAAGTTAGCAGAAGCCTACAAAGTGTTTATGAATAAGGGAGTTTAATGTTTACTTGTTGCGAGGCATAGTGAATGAAAACCGAATTTTGATTAAATATTCTGGTAACTTAAACGTCTTTGTTCTAGGTAGGAGATAAAGAAAAAGCAATCACGAAAAAATTGCGTTCGAATTGTATTCCAGAATTAGATAGTCCGTATAGCGACTATACTTGGATATTTCCTCTATCTTCAGAATAAAGACACGTGATTAAATATTGAGTCGAAGACCCCGCGAAGCTTACAAACCGTCGGCACTATTCTGACGTCGACCCGCTATCGACCAATCGAAACTTGAACTATGACCTTTCCCGAACTTGCGGCGTTGAAATTTTCATTCTTAGCAGTCTACTCAATTTTTAAAATGCTGGTTTTTAAATGTCATAGTGGCATCGTATTGCTATGCAAGGGTACACAGTGACACTTATTTTAGAACGTTCTAGAGTAGGTCGAGATTAAATGGTGTTAAGTACTTTATATTTACGTACCTACCTACTGAAAGAAAAAGTATGCAATTTTTGTTAGACACTGTTGCGAGTCAAAGCAATAAGATGCACACATTAGGTACCTAGAGCTTCACAAATTAAATGGAATTGTTACAAAATTATATTTTAATACGATAAACAATCTAGAAGTAGAAAGGAGCACCCTAAATCGCAGGGCGTATTAATTTTGTCCCTTGTTTGTAGGTTCGGCCTCTACGCTTAAGCATCACTCGAACTCTATGTACCCTACCTATAGGGTACTGGTGATATTGGCAGGAAATTGGTTTACGATAGTTATCGTCTATTCTATAGTAAAGCCTACTTCATTTATTACAAAATTATGTCACGTCACAAATAGTGCGTGCGTCACTTTAAATAAATATACTTACGGAGCACAAATAACAGGTCGCTTTTCATACAAATTTGTATGGAAAGTGACCCGTATTTTTGCTCGTCTTAGATAGCAATCGAATCTCAGCATAAAAAATTAAGCTAATATTAAATTGTGCAAAAACTTTTAAAGTCATAGTCTCACAATTAGTAAAAATCAACCAATTGTTAATAAGAGTTTTTGATGATGCAACTGTATCGAAATATCGGGAACTCAATAAAGGTAATCGCGGTTCACATCCCGTTTATAATATTTCAATTGTTAATAGTTGGCTCTGGTGCACATGCACATGATCTCGTCAAATAAATACGTACTTGTACGTCTTGCAGCAATTCCCATGTGAGACATTGAGAACTTTTGTCGCGGTCTTTATATTATTTCAAGTAAATATTCATACACTCACACATCTTTATACATATATTTACACCGTTTCGTCCCACGATTGGGAACGCCTCGTGGGACTACGGACTTTCACCATTACGGCCCAGAGTCATCTCATCTCTTTGCAATCATATTCTGAGAACGACTACCTTCGAGCCATTTATCTAACCTACGTACATATACGTACTAATTAGGTAGGTATTCAAATTATGTATAAAGTCAGTGAAACAAATAATTTAATTAATCAGAGTATTCCCGTAGATGCTCAACGACTGCTAGTGACTAAACATTCGATTGAAATGAAACTATGTGGGCGCGAAAGTGTTAGAGCTAAAAATATCCTGACACGTGGAAACACGCTGAAAATATCCGCAACCGCACCGGTGACTCGGGCAAATCCTGCCCGTTGACGCCGGCTTTTTGCGGCGCCGTAAAACATCAAAGCTCACTCCAATAAAGGTCTTCCCAAATAGCACCCTCGTTATAGGTATTCATAAAATGGCGTCATCGTAGCCGATCGACAGGTAAAGGTTACATTGCGGGGGGTGGCCTTTAAGCCGGGTCCCTCGGGAGAGTGCGGCGCATCGCCGCGCCGCGACACTCGGCCGGCGCGAGGCGGGCGGCCGGCGCGCGGCGAGCGCAGGTGTCCGGCGGCGGCGGCGGCGCGCACTGCAGCCGGCCCGGCGCGGCGGCGCGGTCTCCACGCCGCGCGCATGCGTGCTGCCCACTATTAAAAATGAATTCCTGGCTCCCGCACTGTGTGCCGTTCGGTCGTCGCAGCCGGCTCGCGCTTGTTATTTTCGCGTGAGGCCGGGCCGCGCCCGTCGTGAGTGAGCGAGCAGTGCGTGCGGCGTGCGTGCAGTGTCGGTGTCGCAGCGGTGGCCGGGCCGGATGCCGCGCGCGGGCCGCTAGGGGCCGCGGCATGGCGCGCCGCGCCGCCCGCGCCCGCGCCCTCTCCTCTCTCCCACCATGAGCGACCTGCAGGCCACATTTGAGTTCTCCGTGGAACTCTACAAGTTCTACAATGTCGACCTTTTCCAAAGAGGGTGAGATGAGGCCCCGAGCCGATTCCTTAAAGAACATTCTAGATACGGATTGTCAAAGTGCGAGTTACAAGCGAATCCGAGCAATCCATCATTCCAGGGCACACGCAGTTCACATTCAATTAATTAAGGACCTTCATTGTATTAAGTGGGGTCGCGATGAAAACCTTTTCACATAAATAAGCTTTGCGCTCTACATTCTCAATTATCTTTAATCAGCTCTACCTACAACTTCATAAGCAGCTAATGACCGCTCAGAAGCAACAGCTTACCGTGTTCAGTATTCAGCGGATACCTTGATAGTGTTGACTAATTAAACATAGCCGAATCGATACCGCTCGCATTCAAAAACATTGTTAAGCTTCGCGAATCGAGGCGCCGCGTAAACTGCGTAGACTGCGACCACATTATCTGGTAACCTAGTTCACTGGTTACATAAGCAGCACTAATAAACAATAGGGGGTGTCGGATTGCCTCGCTGCAGCCGAGGTGTGTTATTGTGGCATCGAACTGTCCCAACTAGTTAGCGAGTTGTGAAGGAACTCGGGGCCAGAGGGGAAATTGTGTTTACGAGTTGGGATACTTTACGTCTGTCTCCTGCCTCGTCTTTCTAACTCCAAATAGGATTTGCGAAGTACGCCTTAGGTTATGAATTATTTTAACTCTTGTTGGAAAGAAATAGAAGGATCGGTCCCTTTAAGTTTACGTTACGGGTAACAAAACTTGCTCAAATTGAATGGACTTAAATCACGACTTTGCGATAGACTAGGAATACCTAGTTAACCTAAATGAAACTGGAGACTGTCCACAAAATTCAATTAAGTACCTATTTGTATTTAAATCTATCTAGCATGGAATATCTATATTATTCTTAATCTTAGTACATCTTCTACCAATTCAAAATAAAAAGACATTTAATTAATAACAAGTAGTTTTTATAACCAATTTGCTACGATATCTCCGGCGTAGGTACCTTCTACGCGAATTATGGCTAGCTACGTTTTGTGGGTGCTACGAAAAGGCCAAGCGGCTTAAAAAACAGGTCCATTTTTTATGTTTTGGTGCCTGAAATCGGCAGAAAGTTAATTGCGTTTGCACATGCATCGCATGCAAGGAAAACTCGCAGCGGCGCCGTCTTTTAGTTGAGGTCTTTCAACGCCATTCAAAAGTACAACGTGAAATTAAAATGTATTTTTGAACACGACCAAGGACTTTATCGGATTCTAATACTTAAGTTCATTCATTCATTCATTCATTTATTCATAAACAATACAATTATTGTGTTTGAATTACAATATATTAATAATCATTATATTAGAATCATTAAAATTAAGGAATTTCAAAAACAATCCAAATAGCAAAACATATCATAAAATAATAATAATAATAATAATAAATATCTTGGGACAATTGACACCAATTGACCTAGTCCCAAACTAAGCAAAGCTTGTGATATGGGCACTAGACAACGGATAAACATACTTATATAGATAAATACATACTTAAATACATATTAAACATCCAAGACTCGAGAACAAACATTCGTATTTTTCATACAAATATCTGCCCCGACCGGGGATCGAACCCGGGACCTCAAGCTTCATAGTCAGGTTATCTAACCACTAGGCCATCCGGTCGTCGAAAATGCAAGTATGTACTTAATACTTAACTGAAAGTGAAATTACTACCTATTACCTATTGTAAACGCAAAAAATTGTGAGGATGGATGTATTGATCTTTTTACAACAAAATTACTTAGATACCTTAATTCCCCATACAACTTTTTCGTGTCAGTTTTGTTTTGTGACGACGCATACCTATAAATCGTATGAAAATAGTATCACAAAACGGACAAAAAACCGGAGGACACTTTTCTTTACAAAAATGAATATATAGTGCTACTAATTCTGATTCAGAAAAACCCAATAGTTATGTCTTTATTTTGGAAAAAAGTCAAGTCAACTTACACGTTTTTTTGAAAATGCCCACATAGGTACGGTATCTTCGTCGTAGGGATGAGATAAAATCGTGAATGAGTCGAAAAAAATCGTTAATTAATGAAAATCCATTCAGTTACTTTTAGTGAATTAGATCTTCATTAACGAAGATGATTCTTGATTAAATCATTTGATTAGATTTTTCTTTTTACTTTTTTTTTGGAGATTTTTCTTTGCTTTTTCAAAGATTTTTTTCTTTTTTTTTACTATAGTGCATGAACCATTACTTAAGGCAATTTTCGTGCGCTTGCAAAAGTTTTAAAAGAGAGTTTTAAAAGAATTATCTGGCGGCAACCATAGGTGGTAAATAAAACACGCAGGTACCTAATACGACAAATTACCCTAACACATGACGTGTGTTAAAAAAGGGTTTTAAAAATCGCTTACGTTTGTAAGGGTCACCTTTCAGAACCTCAAATTAAAACCAGTGAGAAAGGTCCCAAAACGGCGGTTGAGACAAACAGCGGACGATTACATGGATTAGTAAGAAGTTCTACTTGTTCAAGAGTATGACATCAAAGAATACAAAACTGATAAAATAGACACTGTATGAAAATACACAGCCAAGAATATTATCAAAAATGTGACGGCTAAGAGGAAGGTGGCGCCCTCTTTTAATTTCTACTCTTTATAATCGTATCCTAGAGCCGAATGCGCTAAAAAATATAATCCATAAAGCATTGTCGTAAAAACATGGTGGTTGCGTCGTAAATCCCACCTTCGTGAGGCGTATGGTGTATCAATCGAGAAAGTGGCTCTGAAGTGGTTTTAAGGTGTTTGTGTGTACTGTGTGTATTTCATGCATATATTAAATTCATCAAAAAATTACGCGTCATTTGACAGTAATTTTTTGGGTACAGAAAAGGAACAAACGACCCGTTTAAAGCAGTTACTTATTTGTTGTTTGTGATTGTCATAAATAAAATATTTTCTTCTTCTTTTTTTCTACTTTTTGATTTTTTAATTTAAAATTATGCTAAGTTTAATCGTTTTTAAATTGAATGATATGTTAATTCAATAAATGAATATCAAGCAGGTACCTAAATTAAATATAGTGTACGGCTCCACTCGTACCCCTCGCAAGGGCTAAGATCCAGACAAAAACGATTTTTTCATAACCAGTAAAATTTTTGATTATTATAAGTAAATTTATATTTGAACACGTTCGGAGCGAGTTTATTGAACTAATTCCGTTTCGTTCTCTCATCGGTCCACGAGCAATGTGTCACTCCGCGCTATTTTTACAATGTTTACTGTATTTCAACATGTTAATAAAATAAAATCTTCACTTTCGCATAAAACACGAATGTAACAAACAAACCCACGCATTTAGTGGGGTTTGTGACCCAATTTAAAATAGGAATTCATTGTAATCAAATTAGACACTTCGTTTTTATTACTAGTTGAATATTGTGGTTTCGATGCCAGAATGTACTAGGCTTGAATGTGAATGGTGTAATACCTATTTAAATGCGTAGTGGAATTCATTACGTTCTTTTTATAAATACGTTTTATTTAAATATACTTTGAATTTAATGTTACCGCTTCGCGGGCAGTAACTCTGGATGTCATGTACATCTCTGTAATTTTGATGAAACGAAGCCTATATGTTGCTCCAGGCTAAACTTAATAAAGTACTTTCCAAGATCAGCGTGAACAAACAGACAGGCGGACAAAACCTCGTTAAACATTACTCCTAGTGTATTGGCATATCAACGTTTCTGTTTTATTAGGTCTTAGTATACCTAATAATAGGACATAACTTCGTTAACATTCTATCGTGTTTTGGAAATGATAATGGTGATTTTGAAAGGAAAAGAATTAGGTTTAGCACTGTTAAAGTGCATAGATAAGTTAATTTAACAGCTCCGCATAGTTAAACAAGATATTATCTATCTTTATACATTATCTGGTACAATAGCGCTTAATAGACGCATCGATAAATGCCTGTCACGGGCCTCCCATGCTCTGAAAGGGAGGGTCGATATTATATACCTATCAATATTTCGACTTAGTACCTACTTTACTATTCGCTGAGATTTATAATATTATAATAACTGTCACACAGCTAAATTAATATCGATTATTGTATTTGGAAACCATCCGAGTTTTAGTCTTCACAGACATGCACTCATTCATGGCTGAAACCAGTCTATTCGTTTTTCCGACCAATACTCGTGAGTTGAGCCATTGAATTCTTACAAGCTTATGTATAGATTAGATTGAATTATAATATAAGTACAGTCACCAAAATAAAACTTGTATTTTTTAACAATAATTTGTGTATTGGTTTCAATCATGCACATCGAGCCGAGAAGGCGACAGGTTTCTTTTTAAAATGGAGACTATGCGGTGCTTTTAGCTTACCTCCTTACTATGCTAGATAGGTACTTATATCTATGCTAGGATTTTGTCAAAGAATCACAAGAAACTACTGATTCAATATTAGCATGAGTGTGCTTTGATTCTTCCACATTCTTCCTATTATACTTTATCGATGTTTACTTGAACTTCACTACCCTGAATTGATTCAGGTCGAGGGGTGGCAGGTGTAACTCGATACGTACACTGTAATAGATTATTTTCAGGGGATGTGTGCTGATAGTAAAAGTTTTATGACCTTACGACGTCAGTTAGGCGTCAATGATCGGTGGTGTAATCGATCGTGACATCACGCTGTTGAATTGCTGATGTGATTTCGTATACATAATCCAATGATATTTGCCAGTTCAGCTGTTCCTCCCAGGGGCTAAACCCTTTGTAAATAACAAAATATGAGGTACAAATATCTGAAATAAACTCAATTCAATTTAATAAATAATTAGAGCAGTGAATGAGAGAGAAACTATTTCAAAACAATACAATATTCAAAACAATACAATAATGTTACAGAAGTAGGCGACCGAAAGCGAATAATTATTGTATGGTGTGTACAATAATGGGCTTAAAACTGAACCTTGAGGTAAGCCATTCCGTACAAGTCTAAGGGATAGGTATGAATGAAGCCAGTCGTTAATAAGCTGCTGATGACGTTAGTTTATAATCACACATTTGAATAGACAGCCGATGTTATTTTTGCCTGAGTAGGTACGGAGACGGGAGAAGTACCTAGACGCCATCATAAGCTGCATATATGTCTAAAACGAGGTCTAAAACGCTCCAATAAACGTTTTAAATGTTAGTAAATGCAATACGAATATCAGAAGTTGCCTACTTACGATTATTTCCGCGAAAACTGAAGACAAAGCTACTGGACGATATGAAGAGGGATCATTAAGATCTTTGCCCGGCTTAAGAATTGGAATAACAATTTGGATTTTCCAAAAGGAGGGCACCGTACCAGAGATATAAATAATATATAATGAGCAATTTCTATTCTAATAGAAATAAAAATGGGTATGTAAATATAATTATGTATACATACCTACATCAGTGCAAATGGCACCATTTTTTCGTCTGTCCCATTTTTGACGTAAAATTCTAGATTTTCTATTTCTAACAGTCCTAATGAAAAAATGCCTAATTCTAATTATCAAATGGTCATCAAATATTAATACCAAATATACACTCAGCGGCAAAAAATGTGGCCTTCATATTTAAGTGCAGTACAGGTAATTTTGTATGGAGTCTGGGCCAATTTTTTTGCCACTGAGTACAGTCAAAGGCATAACGTAATGTACGTAACCAAGACGTCAAAAACATCTATATAACTTTATGCCAAAAATAATAAGGTCGGTGACACAATATAAGACATGACTTCTGTATCGATGTTTTAAAATTTAGCCCAAATATTTCAGCAGGGGGTTGGGTAACATTGACTGAACACACGTAAATGTTAATCAGGTTGACTAATGATTTCATACTCGAAGTTCAAAATGTACGACCTCAATAAACTTAGTCTAGAATTAAAAATTACACTGAAAACCCTCAGCAGAAGTGTTTAATGAAAATAATACAACCACCTGACGACGAGGTGTTCTAGAATAATTTTGAGACATCTACGTATAAGAAGTAAATATGACA
The DNA here is from genome assembly GCA_963854515.1 of Pandemis heparana. Lineage (NCBI taxonomy): Eukaryota > Metazoa > Arthropoda > Insecta > Lepidoptera > Tortricidae > Pandemis > Pandemis heparana. The sequence continues at coordinate 10,718,758 of OY978018.1, read as the reverse complement.
GTGAGCAGACTTAGCTATTCCAGAGCTCATTTACTGATACTCCCACACGCGCCCACGCATGTCCTTTAATAGACCTTAATTATATTGTGAATATTGTAGATGTGACGAAAGCGATCGGATTTCAAATATCAATGGATATTCAATATCGCTACGTTTTGTTCAAACAACTATCCATGATTAAAGGAGATGTAGTTACTTTAAGTATATTTACATAATTATATGTAATAATAGCTTAGATATTTTAATGACTGTAATCTTAATGTATTTTTTTTTATACTTTTTCCTACTCCTGTACTATTATCTGTGATTTATGTTATCACGAGCACCACTATAAGAACACTCATAATAAGACTCTGAATAAGTCTATATTGTCTATTCCCTCTAAAAGCACTTGTTGGCTTATGGCTCTAAAAGTGCATAGACTGCCAGACCTAGGTAAAACTTTTACAGAATCAACATTACATTTTCGATGAAAATGCACGGCTACCAACTTAACAAATTATTTAATTCATACGGTTTTTTAATAGAACTAAAACTTTCTGAACTAAATGCATAGCTGCCAACATAACAAACAAGATATTTCAATAACGTCACTGGCAACTTGGTAAACGTTTTGGCTAAATGCGCCAAGAAGGCAAGCCTATAAAAAAAGTAAACGTTAATTAAAAACAAAGTTTACTATAGGAAATATCAAATGAATCAAGAAATTTTTATTTCTTAATTTTTATGTTTACTTTTACGGTTTTACCGTTAGAAATTTAATTTCTAAACGACACTGAAAATTAGAGCACATAGAAAAATCCGAAAAGTAAAGCTATGGCCGGGAAACGAACCCGGGTCCTCGTCATTCCGTGACGCGTGCTATACCCCTACACCACCCATAGCAGGTGAGTAAGCGTTCGAATTTTTCTATCTATTACTAACTGTCACGTGACCTTGTTACTATGCGATTATTTGTCGCGAAGCGTCATCTATTTGAATGATGTGTCTGTACGACACAATTACAAACCCATAATTCCCGGCCATAGCTTTACTTTTCGGATTTTTCTATGTGTTCTAATTTTCAGTGTCGTTTAGAAATTAAAGTTTACTATAAACAAACTTCGAATTTTGTCATTTGTCGTTTTCATGTTTCCCGCTCTTGTCTTGTTTGTTATTTGATTGCAATAGTTTTAACAAAGTTTTGTAACGTATCATAAAAAAGCATCGATGAAAACGAAATTAAGTTAACACCGAGAGAAATATCCGCGGCAGCCCAGGAAGTGATGGAAAATTTGTTGCCTAAAAAATCTCAGCAATGATAAAGCTTTCGAGAATTTCATGGCGAGGAACACTGGACTTCTTCATTTTTGGAGAACGTATTACTTTTATTTAGTAAGTAGGTATCTACTTAGTCGTAGAAAAAATATTGTATGCAACGTTGTATTAGCAAGTCAAAAAAAGCTCGTGGCGTATTTCTTACGATGTTCGCTACGCTCACATCGTAACCCACACCACTCGCCTTTTTTGACCCCTCTAATACAACTGTTCCATAAACTGAAGCAAAGTTTGATCACAATCACGCCTGATGATAAGCGAAAATGTGTGATCATGGGTGGCTTCACAATAGCTTAACACAAGCTTTTTCACACAGCTTGTAGTCATAATGCAAGTTCAAAGATTCTGCCAGTAGGTACATAATCGATTTTAGTTTTAACACCTAGAGTAACGGCATCAGTAATGGACAGGATCCAATAATGCACAATAACTCTTATTTTAAAGACACTAAGGCATTGTCATTTATTTTACAAAAGTCAATTTAAAACCATTATCATCTTTAAATTAAGAATGAAGTGTCCATTACTGGTGCTTGTCAGTGTCAGCTTAAAGGTGTCCAACACTGGTTCCGTCACCCTACCAGATTATAACAGCACCAACACAATTCGGTTCCATGCCATAATGAAGTGTCGTTTTAAAATTTTGTGCACCAGATTATTTAAGAACCTAAAGCCTTTTAGGTCTTGTTATTCCAGACTGTCTACCCCATAACGATAAAAACGTGATTGTTTGAATGTGTTAATAATATGTATGTACGTATTATTTAAGAAATAAAACGTAGACAATCAGTAATAAGGCAAAATGCAACTGAGAACTTGCATGATGGATCTTTCATTACGCGCTACATTTTTCCATACGGAACTCTAAACCAAACAGATCAATATTGCGAGTCGTCACAACTCATCATGTAGGTAGCGTATGGATTAAAGTTGACATCGCGAGATGCGTCGCGTGCCGCGCTGTCATGCTTCCGCTTTTCTTCCGCAAAGTCCGCAATTATACCTACACTTAGATCGATTCTCTGTGACCGTTTATTCGAACAAACAATTGGAGAGCGAGATAATAGCATCTACTCTTATTCACCCGTATTCTCGACCTTGTATAGTTTCAAAAAGCCTTCTTCAGTCTCTGTTTTCTGTCGTGTGTAGGTTTCTAATATAATTGGTAGTGTTGCCACTCCGACTTCATTTGTTTATTTATTAACATTAACCCATTAAAAAAATATATTTTTTGTTTAATGTAAAAAATCCGATTACAGATTTCATTCTTTGGCTATAATTATTAATTAAATGTAATACCTACTTTGCTCGAAATATCTCAATAGAGTTAATCTCCGCTAAAAAAAAGTCATTCCTTTTTTGAAACACTTAAGGAGCCGTGCTTAATTAATTATGAAAATAATGTTTTTTGAAACGTTCATGAATGTAAGGAAAACTTTGATTAGGTAAGTACCTAACTCGAGATTTATTTTTGGGTCATTGAGCCAGCGTCACCGAAAACTTTCGGCAGAGTTGAACAATGAAAATATCAGCGTTATTTTCGGTTCCGCAATTCTTGTTTTTCTTAGTCCAAAAATAAATTTACTTGGAACAAGTGTTTAATGGATTCTATTTTGATTTTTAGGACAAAGGCTATTAATACCTACCTCCATTTTTGTGGAATATTGCTTTATGAGGATTTTTGATATCATAAATTATCATAATTGTTACAACCCTTGCTTAGATCATGATGCAAGCATTTGTGTTCAAATAGTGTGTCAAATAATAAATACAATCAGCCGCGACACAATCTATTGTAACATTGTCGTAAACTTACTTCTGTTCCGGAGCACGAAACTGTCGCCAAGTTAGTTGGGCAAGTCGTAGTCAGTAACTGTAGGACAAGTGACATTCGAGCTTCCTTGAGTGAAGTGATAAGTGAATAAGTAGACGATGTCCAAAACTTGAATCACGACCAGAATCTTTTGATGTCTTTACATGCCCGTATCATTAAAAGTTTTTGTTCTCTACCATCATTAATCTTCTACTATCAAAGCTTAATGACCATGTTGTATCTCCAGCCTATAAGCATCCCACTGCTGGGCACAGGGCTCCTCTCATAACGCTATTATGTTAAAATTTATTTTCCTGCGCGTTTAAAATAAATAAAACGCTTCTTTATTATTAGATACTTAGTTTGTACCCATGATGTCATCCACATTGATGTAGTGTAAGTAGGTACTTTTTAAGAGTACTTACTGACATCTTTAAAATAAATATCGAATCAATCAAATGGACCTGGAACCATTCCCATAATTTTATCTCTGGCCGAAATTTAACGAAGCAGAAACTTCAATTCAAATATCCATCATAGTGAAGTGCATATCTGCAATAATAAATTATGCAAGGTGCATTTCATCGCAGCAGTCCGCGCTGCATCTGCTGCGCCTGATTTCCCGAGAGGCTTTTACCAATTAGTGTCATCTGTCTTGTTTTTGGGAATGAAATTTCAATCAACTGGGTTTATTACGTTCAGTTAAAATTTAAAGCGTTACGGTTGTAGCAGTTATCAGCTCGGCACCAACTCAAAGACTTGTCGTTTAGTAGTCCTTGTGTCTTTTTTCTAACCGACGGTGGTCCACTAACGGACAACGTTGACCGCTAGCCGTCAACCAACCGCCACTTCACTGTAAGCTCGATTTCACCCATCTGTAGCCACACCGACGCCTCGGAAGTGCTAAGTCCCTTCCGTTGCATGCTTGCGTTTCGTTGACGTCTGGTTTACGGCGAGTAGATGTGCAAACGGGTGCCCATCCGGTATCGCGCTGACGCTGAGCAATAACTTTAAACTGCAAGAAATTCATAGGGGTGAACTTTCGGCAAGTGCTGTTTCTATAAATTAAATTTATAAATACCTGTAAATACTTACCTACTATATTGGAAAAATTACATAAGTCCTAGTTACAGATTAATGGCAGTAAATTTAGTTGGTCCTGTTTAGTATGTCCTCTCATACTTTAGCTATACAATACATTCGTGTTCTATTCTATCATACTGGTACGACACAGACGAAGCGTGGGAAGGTCGCGATAAGCCACTGGATGGCACACGCAACCGATCGTTGTAGAACCTTGGAAACAGCTACAGTTTCATACAGTTGACTAAATAATAAAAAGGCACACGTAATGGTCATTGTATGTTGAAATAGATTAATTTCCAAAACAAGACTACTACAAGCGCAGTCGCTTCACGATAGTGAACAAAATTCTATACTAATCTTGAGCGCAAACATTGAATCCACCGGACTCCTCCCTTTTTCAAATAGTAACGTGACTTATGTCGCATCATACACTCTACACGGTACGCATTATGCAACACCTACTTCCGCCCGGCCTGGAGAGATATCTCTTTGTTTCCCCCCACAATATCTATAGATAGATGATGATGTTTTCAGGCTGTACCAAGTCCGCGTGGGTCTGCGCGTCTCGCCCAAGGTTCCCGTCCACATCGAAGCATCGGTGTCGAGCGGGAACGGAGCGGCGCGCACGGGCCGGCCCGCGGCTAACGCGTCGCTGGTCGGCGGACTGGCAGCTAGCCGCGCCTTCCAGATCATGTACCGGAACGAAGAGGTCACGTTGCGGGACATCGTGCACTTTAGAGCTCATTTGCTTGGTGAGTGTTTACTTTAGTAGGGATTAGGATTACTCGGACTGGCTGATTGGCGGCTTAAGTGTCACTAATCGACGGACTGGTAGCCAGTTGCACCTTTCAGATAATGTAACGTAACGAAGGAATCATGTTGTGTTACATCGTGCAAGAACGCAAGTAAAAATAACGACCCACCACTGCAATACCTCAAACAATGCTAAAGGTGCTAAACAATTCATCGATTATCAGTGCAGCTGTAGCAATAAGTGTCACGAAAATATATATCCTCCGAGAAAAGAATGCACAGAATATGTTTTTGAATGCATTAGTAAAAGAACAACCTGTAAGGCGTCATTATCATTACATTGCAACTCCAAATAAAAGCAAGGTTTTGAAGTCAATATTTCTTGGATGGGATAAAAGTCTGTAGGGATATGTTTCTCAAAACATTCCAAACATCATCAAAAAAAATAAACACGTCGCTCCGCAAGATGCGATCCGAAAATTGCATTGTAGTTAGACGTGGTTTACAAAGCGAACGCAATAAAGTTTTTCCTGAATGCGAGACGTTTGTGATAAACTTAATAAAAAAATTGGCGACATATATATCTCACTATCGACGAGAACAATGCACTGGGGTTAATTTTCTTAGATCTGATATGACAGTTTCAAAAATCTTCGAGTTATATAAAGCGGAAGCCACGGCAGCTGCAATGAGAATTCTGTTAGTATCGAAAAAAAAACAAATATTTCTGACTAATTTTAATTTACGCACCAAGCCTTTGAAGAGAGACACATGTAATAAATGTGATTACTTTCACAGCCAAATGCTGACTGCATCGTAACAAGAAAAATCCGATAGGTATTGACCTGAAGCCAAGACCTTGCAAATCGCTTGCAAACCCAATTGAAAATGGACATGAAACTGACAAAGGACGATCCTTCTGTGGAAACTATTACGTTCGACATAGAAAAAACTCTACCTTTACCTCGCCTACCTACAAATCTTGTATTTTATAAGAGACAGCTTTGGGTGTACAACCTTGGTATACACACTGGAAGTAGAGACGAATTGCATTGGGTGGAAGAAGAAGCTGGTCGTAGTGCACAAGAGGTGGGATCTTGCTTGTCTTGTTGCCTAGCTATGTTTTCTTTCTTTCTTTTCTTTAATAAACAGATTCGACAGCAGCGTAAAACGTCTGATTTTATGGAGTGATTCATGTGGCGGTCCAATCCAAACCGAAATATTAAACTGGTACTGACGCTGAAAGCGACTTCAAATGATCATCCAACGCTAAAACAAATGAATTTAAAATTTCTTGAATCGGGCCACAGTTTCCTCCCCAATGAAGTAAAGTATCTATAAGTAACAGTTGTACTCTATTTTCTACTAGCAGCCCGTCCCGGCTTCGCACGGGGTAGACAATTATTTATTTGGTTAGCATTTTCATTAATGTTTAAAATGAAAAAAGTTGTTGTAGTGACATAACTACAATAGTTGGACATATGCTACCGCGGAGTTTTTTGTAGACATTATGATGTTCTTCAATATTGTTGTACATTATTTTGTTCTATCGCTAATAGTTTCGGCAGCGCATTCGACGAAAGACATTTTAAGACTCATTTTTCTACACCTTCGGTTACATTGTTCAAATTTTACCAAGGATCCCTAATTTTTTTCAAAATGAAATGTAGCCTATGTCAAATTGGAAGAATGTAGCATTCTATTGGTGAAAGAATTTTTTAAATCGGCCCAGTACTTTTTGAGCCTATTCATTACAAACATACAAAAATAGGTACAAATCTTTCCTCTTTATAATATTAGTGTAGATTAAGTAAAGCAATTAAAACATAGGTTTATTATTTTTATAATACACCATTATATCACCTACTAGTAAAGTAACAAAGAACCAACTCACACTCAACCTTTTTTAACCGACTTAAAAAAAAGGAGGAGGTTCTCAATTCGGTTGTATTTTTTTAACTTTTGCATATTTTTTGTTTACACGTTTTAAACAATAGTCGCTGTTTCTCAAAACTGTCATCGAGTTGGTTCCTGTTCGCATAAGTACGTCCAATTCTTATAAACTTAGAGAAAGTTATCACAATCACAACCAACAATCCTTTACTCGATTGCAGTTGATAGCCGCAACCTAAAAGAGTCTTTGGAGCGGGCGGAGTGGAGTCTCGGCGTGGAGCTATGGTGCAGTGAGGGAGCCCAGTCCAGCACCCTGGCACCTGTCTCATGCCGGGTGCTCAAGCTGCACTTCCAACCAGCGCAGGGACTACATTACCACCTCCCCGTTCTATTCGACTACTTTCACCTCTCCGCCGTCTCTATCACTATACACACTAGCTTGGTCGCTTTACATCAGCCTTATATCAAGTGAGTTTGATTATTTATTTAATTTACATTAGTTTATATTTTCTTACGTTATTATTCATTCTATATTGATTCCTTGTTTTTATGCCTGCTTACCAAGGAAAAGCATCATGCATTATGTACAAAGCTGGTAAGACATTTAAAACCACTATGTTTTCAATCTCTGGCATAACGTCATTCATAATTATTCATTACTTACTATATTCTTCGTTGTAGCACCCCTCGCTCGAGTAAACAATGGGGTAAGCTGATGAAGAGTGCGGGCGCCAACTTCAGTTCGTCAGGAAGTTTGGAGAACGTTCTGTTTGGCTCCTCTGCTAAATGCACAGGTGGCAACTCCAGCAAAATTGCTCACGCCAGGTGAATTTTATTTAGGAAACCGTTTGTAATGAATAAACGACATAAGCAAAGCATGTGGCTTTCGTTTGTAATATAATAATTGTTATTGTTGTTTCGTTTGTATAAACGAGACAGCGCTGAAAAATAGTAGCGCGATTTCGTATACCAAAAAGAGTAACTGTTATCAGATGCATCGAGGGTCAGATTGATAGTTTCGAATAATAGGGGTATTTTTGATGTTTACTTTACTGTTAAACGCTTGCTAAAAATATCTAAGGCATTGTAAGGAAGAATTATCTGAACATGGGAAATCACTAAATTTAGCTTTTGCTCTATTTCCAGGCAAGTGCACGCTGAGGTCTGCGGCATTCTTCTAGGATCTCTGGAAGGGCTCCAGAACGCTCTGGCTATCTGCGGCTCCACGGGCGCCCTGCTTACTCCCGAGGAGTCCTCGACCAACTCCATCGTCGGGGAAGTGGCACAGAGGATAAAAGACCTCAGCGATATTGGCAAGGTACTACGAGTATACACAGAAAAAAAAGACGTTCAAGTGCTTGTCGTCAACTTCGTCACCTTGCAAAGCCTACACAGATGCGACTTTTTCCCAGTTTTCCAGGTTTATGTGAACAATATGTAATATTTTCCTAAGTACCTAGGTGTTATTGTGCTTGTTCATAATATTTTATTTTATTTTTTTATAGAAAAATAACATAATTCCCGTGCCTTATAGATTACTTGTCAATTGTATATCGCCGTAACGTTTGACTTTAGCTTGGATTAAACCTTGAATTTTCCTATTTTCCAGAAGTCGGAAGCGGGCGAGGAGGAGGAGTGGGCGATGGGCGCGGCGCACGATATCGCGCGGCTCTGCGCAGAGGTGACGCTGCGCTGGCGCGCCTTCCTGCACCACACCTCGGATCGCCCGCACGTCCACCACGCGCTCGCCGCAAGGCACCACGCGCTACGGTAAAAGGACTTATATTTATGTTCTTTAAAGTCAGCAACTTCTAGTTAGCGGGCACCCAGTTTAATTTACTTAAGTAACTGTGTTCCTCTGAAGAAATGTTGCTAAAGTTTGGTCATCAGATATATGGGGAACCTAATTTTTGAAATCACATTGGTTTCCTACCCCATCAAATAAGCTAAATAAATTATTGTTTATATATTATATTTGTAGCTTGAAAGTATATTTACAAATCAACAATCCTACAATTATGTTGCTGTCGTGACATACCTTTATTCTTTGTGATACGCTTTCACAAAAGTGTTATATTTGTATACTATAAACTCGTAACGAATACATATTTGTAATTATTGTGGTACATTTTTTTGTTTACAATTTAACAATTTTGTCGAATTGTACACTTGTAAAGTTTTGTGGGATAGGCCACTAGAGTCCATTGTCAGTGACTTTTTCCATATTCTGTGTTATTTGTCAAACTCACCTGCTGTACATAATCCTTGTCATTCTCAAAGGTATAGTCTGGCGTAAAAAACTCATCAAAACGTAAATTGTACCTTTTTGCAGTATCAAACGCTTCGCGGAATGCTTCTTCGTGTTGGACAACCCGCGTCACTCGCTGGCGGGATGCTACGATAGCAACTACCAGTCTTATCAAAGTGTGGGCGAGGCAGCACGACGCTCACGATACCTGGCGCTGCTGCCACCTCTGCCCGTTCACTGCATTGCACTCGACGGTGACCCTCACATCATGCCCATCATATTTGAGGACCGGTGAGTTGCAAACTAGTGTATTTAGATGAATACATTCTCCGCAATCATGTAGTGTGTTATGTAACTCTTAATAGTTACGTCGTCAAACAACAATACTTAAAACATAAACTTTGGCTTTGACTTTGACTATGTTCCAGATATCAAGATACTGCTGAGTTTGCAAGACGACGTTCGTTTTTGAATTCGAATGCGAGTAAATCTGGAAGTGGTAAGTTTTTATATCTTGGTGATATGTATTAAATATCAGATTGAACAAAACTTACGATTTCATCTTGTTTTAGATCCATTCTTATGCACGGAGACTCTGAGTGAAGACTGCGGTTGCAGCGTGAGCTCGCTTATGGATTCACGAAGACCTTCATCAGAGGCCTCCAGAGTTACTCTGACGTTACCTAAAACGATCATCGATGTTCTAGAACCACAGTTCAAGTCACCTAAATCAACACCCGGCGCGGTACAAGCCACATTAACCCTCGCTCCCCAAAAATCAGCCAGTGGATCCCCTAAAAGAACTCTTGTCAAACAAAACGTAGTTGAAATTAATGTGGGTAAAGCCAACAAAAAACAATTAGAGCTAACCGGCAGAAATAGATACATCGTACAAAATAATCAAATCAGTGAGATCCAACTGCCACCAAATAATGCTTTTGCCTCGTGTTCCATTCAACAAGGGCAGCAAATGTCCCGATACTCAGCTTCCACACTTCTTGATATCAACGCGACAAAAAACAATCACATCTCTAGACAAGGAAAGGATTCATCAGACACAAACGAAGTATTCCACCAAAATCATGAAATCGTTAGTGGCGTCAGCACCCTGCCTGCCAGACACAGCAAGTCACTCGACCAGCTAAGAATGGCACAAATGGCACCTCTTAATAATTCGAAACAAATGCTATCGAAAAACGTGCGAAATAGCTCTAACACGTCAGTGAATTATCCTCCAAACACTTTTCTACCACCGCAACAAATCAAGCCAACTACTCTACCCCGCAGTGTCACAACAACCGCTTACCCCACCAGCACCACTACTAGATGCGCTTCTAAAGGAGACGACTATAGAAGAAACATAAGTGAATTCAGAGAAAAGTACAAAAATCCGTTTAATCCCAATGTAAACCAAAACAGTGAAGTATTTCATAACATAGGATATAAAGTTTACGGCTATACATATTCGGGTAATCAGGGTAATCCGCAAGTGAATAATGTAATTCGTAATCCTTTAGAATTCCAAAGAGGCTATAGTGTAAATTTACCCCGTCCTATGTTGCCTCCTCGTAATTCTTACCCACCGGTTAGTGGGAAAAATCAAGTGACTGATAAAGTTAGCATAGTACTTCATAAACACGTTCACAGATCTAATTCTACTCACGTGTTCCATCAAAACATAGAAATTCCACCAAACGATATTGAAGCAGCTCGGAACCAACTTAGGCATGAATTGAACTATTATCTTCAAAAGGGTGATTGGAGTTATGACTTCAATACTGGTAGTTTAATTCAGAACTATCAGAAGAAATCTAGTAAAAGTAGTGATGACAGTGGATTTGTAATGACATTAGACAGAAGCAGTGACGGGACTTCTAAGTCAACATATTCGAAAACCCCGCCGTCAACGCCACATTCAACAATGCCTTCAGTCAGACACAAGAAAAGTAGATCTAAAGAATCGAAACTAAATCACACTACAAAAGAAAACTCTAAAATAAACTCTAGTAGAGATTCTTTGAATAGCCATCATTCTATAAGATCCAGGGAAAGTAAGTCAGATCGTTGCACACCTAAATCAGATCGCAGCACCCCGAAATCTGATCGAGGAATATCTCGATCTGGGAAAGCCACTCCAAAATCAGGCGCTATTACACCCAGATCAGGCTTGGCTACACCAAAATCAGGCCGAGTTACACCTAAATCTGGATTAGCTACACCAAAGAGTGGCAGATCCAGTTGTAAACCAGAGAAACGCTCAAAGCACAAACCTTCGGAAAAAATGTCACAACTTATGTCTGAAGCAGCGTCTTCTTCCAGTAGTGACAGCATACCATTTGAACTTAGAAGGTTGGAATCATCAGCAAGTGTACCTTATAGCTTGGATCAAGGGCCTGAACTATTACGACATTGTAGGAGCGCTGCTTCAGTATTGGACGAACCAAATATCAACAATACCTTTGGATCTGAATCATTACCCAATTTAGCTCCACCTCCAGCATTTGAATCGCCACCACTTGATATAGCTGATAAAGACTTCAAAATATTGCCACCTGAAAACTTTTCTAATAAAGAAGATAAAAGAAGTCGAAGTAACTCAACTTCAAGCTTGAGTGAACAGAGTGGTTGGGTATCTAGCGGTCGTAGTTCTGGTCCGTCGACTCCAGATAATGCCAGTTGTCAATTAAATCAAAATTTTCCTCCTCCTATGAGTTCTATTGGCTCTAAAGCTTCAAATGATGAAACTGAAGGCAAAAAAATTGTAGGTGGCAAGATTAATGATTTCAAAAGAACAGTTCTTAATGGTGATCAACTTCGAGAGCGTTTACTAAAATTAGCTGTTAAAGTCGCTCAAAGTAATCCAAACGAGAAAATCGAATGCTGTGATAAAGAAGTGTGTGAAGAATGTACAATTTGTAGCGACTCTATATGCACCGATAGTCAATGTGAATACAACAAACTTATGCATAACAACGGAATAGACGCTGGTTGCAATTCAGATACATGTACGGCTAGCTGTTTTCAACAATTTTCTGGTAATGTCCCTAAAATGAATCAAAGACATAATTCCTTCAGCGCAATCCAAGGGAAATCTTATAACTCTACCCCTAAGACCAGCAATGAGGCAACAGTCAAAAAATCACAGACAGTAGGTGATAACTTGCATCCATTGTTACGTAAAGAGATTTCTCCAAAATTGCCACAAGACGCATTAAAATCAAAACCTGTGGTTAAAAAAGTATTAAAGGATAGAATAGACTACACGGAAAAACTAATAGCAGCAGAGATAAGAAGTTTAACAGTAGATCGCAATTGTAAAAGCCATAAACCTTCTGGTCCGGCAGCTGCTGTACAAAAATATCACAAAAAAGCAAGATCTGAAATCGATTTAGCCCATTTCGCTGCCGAAAATGAGTATGAGCATCTACCTCCACCGCAACAGTTTAGAGACGCTCCACCACCTCCTGATGAATTTAAGGTAAGCAAAAAAAATTTGTTGAAAGTAGTTAGGATACCTAAACACTGGTAATAATGGTAATCCACCGTTGTTTCAAGTGTTTGTCCGCATTTAAACTACAATATTGAAGCGCAGCCCATTATTTTCACAAATATAGGAAGACTTGCGTACAGTAAGTGTAGTTTACCTTTTATCTTTATTCAGGACCCACCCTCGAAATCACCAAAACTGAGCAGACAAAGTAGTAAAGCCTCAACACCTTCTAAAACACCTCGCAAGCAATCAGCACAGCCGTCAACTCTAGAACTGGACAATCCATTATACCATGTTTGCGAAGGTATGAACAGTCTAAATATTTTTGTAAATATTGTGTGCTTATTATGCTTCTGCTAATTTCTAACCTTTTGGCTTCGCATCAGGTATTAGAGAGAGAAGAAAATTGAGGCCCCACCAGTCAGTCAACTCTGGACTTTCAACCGGCACGCTAAACAAGAGCCAGAGTACAGGGGAATTAGCTACTAGGAACGAAAATGGTAATACAAATTCGTTCTCTAATGTGCACTAACAAAACAATATTAACAAAGTTTTTAGCTTTTTAAGCAGCCTTGCCTGTATCTTACGAATTCTTCCCATCACGTCACGATACACCACCAGTTTACCAATATGTTATTAGAATGTAGATAAATATATTTTGGAGCACTGCTGCACTAAGTAACTTAGTAGAAAAACATAAGATACACCAAGAAGAAATTGTATTCCATGCACGGATGTTAGACACAAGTGGAAGTTATTTTCTGCTTATTTGTAAATGACAATTTTATTTTTACAGAACAACGCGAGAGTAATCTTGTCAGTATTTTCGGGCTAGCAGAGTCTGAGCGACTCTTCGTCAAGTGTAGAGAAGAATTCCGACAGAGCGTGAAGTATCCAGGTGCTATTTACTCGGACTTCCCTCCTGTGGAAAACTCCTTACCATACTTCCACATCAGTGACGAATACAGAATGTTTAACCCCGAAGGTAAATACAATGATTCTTTCATCATCATCATTTATTTGAATTGCTTAATTAACTTAATTTTTTGTTGTTTTTTTAGGACTCCATCTAATTATATGCGTGCACGGTTTAGACGGCAATGCGGCAGATCTACGCTTGGTGAAAACTTATCTAGAACTAGGATTGCCCGGAGCTAGACTAGACTTCCTCATGTCGGAACGAAATCAGGGAGATACATTCTCTGACTTCGATACCATGACAGACCGGTAAATATTATTTTTTTAACTAGCTGCTACCCGCAGCTTGGCCCTAGTTCCTATATTTTTTTTTTCTCACCTTTTAAACCTTTTCTGGACTTGCACAAATGTTTCAAAACCAAAATTACTTAAATCGGTACAGCCATTCCCGACTTTTAACGAGCCAACCCAAAATCAATTCATTGTACATAGATAGATTATAATTTGGAATAACAACGTCAAAATTCCCAACATATTAAATTTGTTGCATTTTGGTATTTTCAGACTAGTCCAAGAAATTCTAGCCCACATTCAGAATTCAAATGATCCAGCTCGAATAAGCTTTGTGGGTCATTCGCTTGGAACAATTATCATCAGATCGGCGCTAGCTAGACCGCAAATGAAACCATTTCTAGGGAAACTCCACACGTTCCTTTCCCTAAGTGGACCACATCTCGGGACCCTTTACAACTCCAGTGGATTAGTTAATGCTGGTGAGTTGGTTAGTTGATTTTAGTGACCATGACATGAGGTTATCCATGCGATTTGTCAATTGCCTTGGATTGGGCGCTTGGATATGTCCATACGACTTTTTTTTATGCGAATAGGAAGGCAAACGAGGGAGTGGGTCTCCTGATGGTAAGCGATCACCACTGCCCATAGACACCCGCAACCCCGGAGGGATTGCAGATGCGTTGCCAACCTAGAGGGCTAAGATGAAATGCCTCTTGTGCCCGTAATTTCCCTGGCTGTCTTACTCTCCACACCGGAACACAGCAGTGCAAGCACTGCTGCTTAGCGGCAGGATTAGCGAGTAAGATAGTGGTAGCTATCCGGACGGACCTTGCACAAGGCCCTACCACCCGCAATTCAAAGCAAATTAATATAGGTATTAAGCTTGAGTCTCTCTGACGCTCATAGCATTATGGGTTGAATTTTACAGTGAAAACCTTACAATGTTTCCATTTAAATTATTCCAGGAATGTGGTTCATGCAAAAGTGGAAGAAATCTGGTTCGCTTCTACAGCTCTCGCTACGAGATGCGTCAGACCCGAGACGTTCGTTCTTGTACCGGCTGAGCGAGCGCAGCCAGCTTCACCAGTTCAAACACATCCTGCTCTGTGGGTCCGGGCAGGACCGATACGTACCACTCCACTCGGCACGACTAGAACTGTGCAAAGCTGCAGCCAAGGACACATCGTTACATGGACAAGCTTATCGCGAAATGGTAAAAACTAAAATTTTCAATTTCACACTAATTTATATTCCCAAGTCTTTTTACGTTTGGGAACAAAATACTCTCTGCTTGTCCAGCCAGCGTCAAATAGTTCGTGACACTCAAAGTGGCTAAAAAGTTAGCAACACGACCTATTTTCAACTGTAACAATGAGGTGTCACGAACTATTTGACGCTGACGGTCCATTGAGAGTATTGAGACTTAGTAATATGACATTTATTGAGACTGTGCCACTGTTTTAAACTACCTTATTTCCATCAGTATGTGCCTATGGCAAACGATCTAATCCTTCTGATGAACTTATTTCCAGGTGCACAACATGGTGTCCCCACTGGCAGCGCGTGCGTCATCTGTGTCTGTCGTGCGCTATGACGTCCAGCATGCATTGCCGCACACCGCGAGCGCGCTCGTCGGTCGCGCTGCACACATCGCCGCACTAGACTCCGACCTTTTTATCGAGAAGTTCCTGCTTGTGTCCGCTATGAAGTATTTCCGATAGAATGTATTAAAATTCCATAGTAAAACCACAGGGCAGGGAACTTAGTACGTGACTATGCGGCGAAGAGTGTAAACGAACTCATCATTGAGGATTTCAAGCTCTATGAAGTCCTTAACGCAAACGAGTACGATAGGTTTAGACGTTAGTTTCTCATTTGACTTAACGTTTTGTATTGCGCCGTTGCAATCCAGTGTAGCTAACTTCAGTGCTAATAAGTCTTTCATTAAAAGTTTCTGCTTTGTCTTTAACTGCCGCAACTGTAGCTATGTACAGTGTTAAAACATTCGTGCAGGTACTGCCGAAATGAGTTACTTCTTAACATTTTATTTAGAATCTTGAGTTTTTTTATGCTGACATTTTTATGCGTCCAATATGAGTTTGTAAAATTTTACATTGCACCAGTTTAATGGACACAATCATACATACAGCACAAAATACTTGATACAAAAATTGCATTTTGCTATGCATTTTCCATAGTAATTTATAGCTAAGTCAAAAACAACCGCTATAGAATTCTAATCACAATGTTGATTTTAAACTTGCGAGTATGAGCTTGAATGTGAGGTAAGAATTGTAATATTGTAGATAGGTTTACATCACGAAACACCAAGGATTTGTATATTGTTAGAATAAGTAGTAAGGCAAGCACAGAGCGGTGTGATTCGGATTTTTCACTTTTTTGTAGTAGATTTTAGGGCAGGGGCTGATAATGATAAAACCATTTCAGTAGGTGCATTTCCTAAGTTCTATATACGTCGAGTTACAGACAGCGTTAACTCTTTTTCTTGACAAAAGTTTTTTCAGGATAGTTGTAGCATGATGCAGCATTACTAGTGTAACTAATCGAGTTAGTAGTGGCTCCGAATTTGTAGAACACAAATCATTACAATACCAATTTGTAAGTTCACATATAGACTCCAAGTAAGTAGTTTTTTCTCGAATAAAAACTGCTAACGTCTACCAACTTTTGTAATAGGCGTTTTAATTCATTACTGGCTGAGACTCAACCTTTAACGGTGGCAAGAAAAAAATAAATCACAAGCAGAGATTTTCACACAAGACTCAGTTTGTATTCCGTTTGAAAAGACACTAAAAGTATCCGTGTGACCTCTGAGTGCATTCACTGTGAAAGACTGACGACAAGGATGAGTTAACCAGTTCAACAATTCGAATAGTTTTGTTAGGAATTGATCTACTATGTACCTATAAGTAAGCAAGTATATCGTTTCCTGCCAAATTAACTGGTCGTTAATTTCAATTCCAACTTCTCGCAAGTGTGATAAATTAATAAATCTATTAGAGTCCTAACTGATGGCGTGTGATTTTTGAATTAACAATGAAGCAACAATTTTTACTAGTGCTAAGACGGATCTTTACACCAAATAAGTTAAGACTATAATTTAGATATCTGTAGATATTATAGATGTTATTTGTATTCTATATATTGTTGTGCATATGAGCGGCATAGGTTACTGTAATTATCACATTTATAAGCCTAATTAATTAATAAAATGAGACTTAACTCTTGCGTGAGCGTTATATTAGTTTTAATAAAATGTCATATAGCGGACTAATTAATTTATGTTTACATTTTTGGATTTCATTATTCTGATGCTTTTTTATATACAATCACGCAAGAGAGATTAAGCTTCGTTGATATTGACTAGTACGTATACTGACTTACCTATATTGTGACTACATTATTAGATACCTATTATTTATATATTTATTTCAATGTTATGGTCTATGGCTCTGCTTACATACTAGCGCAAAACTTTTTTTTATTACCTGCTAGGTAGGTATGCTATCGAAACTACGCCAAGAAAAGATAAACTTAAAAAATAATGCATAAAAAACATTAGGTACGGTCGCCCAAATAAGTTTAGTGGTCTACCTACCACTTTTCATCCAACTTCCTATCAAATGAAAATGTCGCTAAAGTCGAACTTTCAAGTTGACAGCCTGTCTTATCGACGTTATGTATTGTGACGTGCAAAGGAATTTTAACCTTAGGGTGGTAGACCACATATTTGGCTGATGGTACCTACCTACCTCCATCGTTTCAATATTTATTTAACTATTCACAACAACTATCTCATACTGGCCTAAGACCTGAGGCACAGTATATATATAAGCTAAAGCAGTAGGGAAGATAGGCCTACTTTTTGAAATAAGTACCTACGCTCCAATAAAGCGTTAGGGTTGTCGATTTAATTTTTATTAAATTGAATAGTTTTTTTAACCAAGGTAGGATAGGTAGGATAACTTGTCAAATACCTACCTATAGGTATTTGACAAGTTATCCTTCAAGTGTAGTTTTCTATAATATATTAGTACATATACTATAGATGCAAGATGATAACAATGAAAGTCCGTAGAAAATTTTTTCACCAAAAACACGGTCTATAATATACGGTAACTACTTACTTATCATCTAAACAGCCAAACGTTTTATTTAACAGAAAAAGCATTTGTCGGAGAAGTGACATCCGACATTTCTCGTTATAAAAATAATATATAAATTTTATTTCATAATAATATAGTATCATTCTTACCTTTCAACAAACGATTTTAAAAAACGAAAGCTCCGGTTTTGAAGAAGCCGAGTTCAAGCAGCCGTACACTGCGCAATACGCTCTTGGCATGTTTAAAACAAACACGGCCGCTCGTCTCAATGCGCCACGCGCGACTGACGGCACCGCGAGATCTGCTTAGGGGCCGTGTAAAAGCGCGTGTCTATGTGTGCGTTCGTTTCGACCGATTTGTTCGTAGATTCCCTACTGCTTGTGCTTATATGTACTGTGCCTGAGGCCACGCGAACCATATAATAGGTATATCCTAAATTTATGGCATGGCATAGCATATAGGTAAGTAGGTACGGTCGCCCAAATAAGTGGTCTACCACTTTTCATCCAACTTCCTATCAAATGAAAATGTTGCTAAAGTCGAACTTTCAAGTTGACAGCCTGTCTTATCGACATTATATATTGTGACGTGCAAAGGAATTTTAACCTTAAGGTGGTAGACCACATATTTGGCTGATGGTACAGTCGCCATCAGATATATCGTAGCGGGCGAGGTCCTCAAATAATTCGGAGCATCCTTAAATTTCAATAAATTCGTTACACTGTAAGGTTAATAACATCAGAACACGCAATTAGTCATAAATAAAGTAGCAGCGACTTTTCAATAAAATCGGCACGTCACAGATCGTCAAAGGTATCGATGCAGACAGGCTGACCATAAAGATCGGAACATTTTTGGAAAATATACCTTAACTTTGTGACAAACAGTTTAAATTACAGCGTGTTTATAATAAAATTAGTTTTATAAAATAGAACTACATGCTTTGACTTATAACAGCAGAAGAAGAAAAATTTTATTCGTAAATAATAACTAAGTAAGTAATACTTGGCAATTTAGTGGCCAGTAACAATTAACACTTTATACAACAAAAAGGTTTTATGTTACTAACACAGTGAATTATGCATCGCAGACGCGTACACTATATAGGTGACATATCTTTCAATTTGGCATGACGTTTGAGCCTTATTTGTATTTTGTTTGGAATTCGAATCTATTATTATATACCTAAGGTTTATTTTCCACATATGTTCCGATATTTGTGGTCAGCCTGACTGTTTCGATACCTTTGACGACATGTGCTTCCTGATATTTTTAGCTCATTGAACGTCCCGAATTTATTGAAAAGTCGCTGTTCTTATATTTATGACGGATTGCGTGTTCCGATGTTATTAACCATATCTAGTGTAACGAATTTATTGAAATTTAATGCTGCTCCGAAATATTTGAGGACCTCGCCCGCTACGATATATCTGATGGCGACTGTACCTACTTTTCATTCCAGGGGGGCAACTCCGAAATCCGATTTTCGAAGTTCGTATCACACCGTCCCTCTCACTCTCAAATTAATAACTATTAGTGAGAGCGGAACGGCACGAAACGAACTTCGAAAATCGGATTTCGGAGTATAAGGCCTGGTCTTGCCTGTTCGTACAATGGGTACTTAGAGTACTTACAAACAATAAATACAACAACAAGGCAGAATATTAAATTCTTTAATTAATTTTGAAAGGGTAACTAGGAAAGAATATACTACATCTTTTCAAAATGATCTTTAAGCACTTAAATTTTGCCCTAAACGGTGTAAGTTTATCTTTTATGCACGCTCTCATTATCTTATACGTAATATTATATTGTCTTTAATATTTTGAATGATATACATATAACTGATTTAACCCGACATCAATTAATGACATTACCATGCCCATGCAAAAACCAGCAAATCGCATAAAATAAGGAAGCTTTGGTTTGCGCAGGGGCACGTCTAAAGTCATTATTATAGTTATTTGATATATTGACGTTTAAGCTATGACGATTCCGCTAATTAATGACATTAATAAGGCGTAATTGTAACCAGCTCATTAACAAGAACATACATCTATACGCATATTTCATCGGACATAGATCATAAATCATAATCCACATGAGTTTACGCAGAAATAATTAACGAGGCCTCGAAAACAGGCCATAGCCTTAATAAATATATTACACGTTAGAAATTAAAGTTGTAAATTTTTATCGAATGTTAGACTGATCTTTAAAAATATACGGTCAATAAGATATTGGTAAGTTTAATGGACTATCTTATTTTATTAGTAGAATTTTATTTTACGAACCTTGATAGTTGATATCAATAATAAATATCTTGCTCTGTCCACTTCTCTCTTAATTGATGTTTTTACAGGGAATTGGAATATTATGCGATTCAGAGGCACACAAAGCGAATGTCGCACACGTATGAAGCATCCATCCCTTTTGCACACAACTAACACGCCTATTGGTTGGAAAGAGATACGTATCACTAACACTATGCTATCTGGCTGCGACACACGCTAGCGTGCTACGACTTAAGTATATTCACAATGATAGGTACAAGTATGCAGGCAGAAACCTCAACTTAACATTTAAGTACCTACCTAGTTACCTACTTAAATATAACGCGCAAACCCATGGCGCCAATTTTTTGCCATTATAAAACCTAATCTTCTTAACTTGTGATGTAACTTTTCTGAAACGCATTTTATTTCAATGATTATTAGAATAATGTGACACGAGGATAGCATTAAGTAATATACCTCAATTTTGCTCACGGACGTCGGACTTGCTTGAATATTGGAATCTGTGTAGCTGTATGTGTAAAATGGTGAAAGTTTTGTAAATATTAAGTATGTAGAAAAGGAAATCTTATTTGTAAATTAAATTCGTATGTTTAATGGCAATGTGTCGATGTAATACACTTATGATGATAAATAAAGATGGTAATGCCTAGAAATGTTGTTTTACCAAAATACATAAAATGCTTAGGTACCTTAAGTTATCCACAAAATGATGAAACAAATAAATCTCAACACTTCTCTGGGATATTTACTTCTAAATAAAAAAAGATTAAATTAATTCTATACATTTTTTTAAAATAATTTTTCACGACTGTCATTGTGAGTATTGTGAATGTGACATGACATCAATCATGACATTTACTATAAAAAGTTACTCTATGCATAACCATTTCCCGCCATCTTCAATTTCCGCTAACTTCCGCTAAGATTTTAGTTATATGGCTATACTTTAGAAGTGTCGATTGTTATGTTCTATTTTAGCTATTTTAGGAAAGTCAATTAATTTTATGAACATCGCGTCTCATGTCACGTCGCACTCGTAAGCACATTTAAAAATAATTTGCAACAAGTAATGTAATTTTCGTCGGCCTTCGTGAGCTAAGCTCGCATACGCACTGATCTCAGACATGCATGTGCGTGGTTTTATTTTTAAAAACGTCCCTGATTTTATTTTGCTTTGGCAACACTGACAACTGACTATAATGTTGGTGGCATTGGAGCTAGTGATGGACTGTCTAAATTATACTTTTGTCGACGCAATCGTAGACTTCAAACTTTTTCAAATAGTTTATACAACGTAGTACTTTTGAAGATAAATGAACATAATAGTTAATTTTTTTATCATATACATAGTGATATTTCTGACAAACAGCAGCTAACCATCGTTGTTCCTTTTCTTTTAGATACTATTATCGACCTTATTAATAATTGTGACGTACAGAACTTCCTTTCAAATGTCTACTTGACAGGCATAATTGACATTCCGTAGTTACTTCTCGGGCGGTTGTCGCTGTCGGTCGTAGTGAGCTGGGTTGGGTCGCTGTGGGCGGTCATTGCTTTGTATTTGGGCGTATTTAGGTTTTTTACATAAATCGAATAATATAAAATTTTATATTAAAACGTTACAGTTGAACACAGCCGAAAAGTGATTCGTTTTCCAAAAGAAGTGCCCTTCTAGAACTATTAACGGACTTGTAGGCAATGATATCGCCGATGAGTAATATTTAATAGTAAAGTGAATTTACGTACACGAAAATGGGGAAGTTGTTGAGTCTTTTGGCCCGGGACGATTCGAATTGTTGTTCGTCGCCGCGGTACGACATCTTTTTGGATTTCGAGAACGCGGCACCGACGGACACGGAGAAGGAAGTGTACGAGGAAGTGCAGCGGGTGTTGTTAGAGTCCGAGATGATACTGGAAGAGATACAGTGCTATAAGGGGGCAGGGAAAGAGATACGGGAGGCTATAGCAGACCCGTCGCGGATATCTCAAGAACGAGCCTGGCGCGCCGTCAAACCTCTCGTCGACAAACTTCTACGCTGCTATAACCATTCGCTGGAGCTCCAACGGGTGAGTAATCTAGCTGAGTAACAAATAAGGCCTACAATAGTCGGCAAAAACACACTACTTATCTGATTATGAGTTAAACTCATGTTATTAAATATTGTTATTATCACATGCAATGCTAGAAGGTAATTGTTAATTGGGCTTTCCCTAAATCTTTCCTCATATTTTTTTTTTGTGGTCTAATTTTTTTAATGAATGGTAAATGTCATGTTTTGGACAAGAGCTTATGTTACAATGTATGCCTCTTTTATTTATGAAATTCCTGTTGTTCAGTCAAAATTAATCTGGCTCTTGGGTGAATATTCAAGCGTCACTACCATAATGGAAGGATAAGTCGCTACAATATTTTCAAACTAGATGACTTTTAGTAATGGCTGGGGTTTTAACGAAAAAAAACCACTAAAATTATGTTATATGGACCCTATTATAGACTGGTTAAAAGCTGTACCCTTTGTTTAAAATTATGCTATGGCTATCCTACCTGCCCAAACTATCTATTTTTGTTTCTCTTAAATGTATAAACTATCTTATTTAGTATATATAAAGATTCAGTGGTTTCACCATACTAAATTGGTGTATTTCTTTCAGCTATAAAATAAGTTATTCTTCAAACATACATAGCTTACGAAGACTAACCATACACAGTAAGGTTTAAAGACGCTGGACAAATTAAAATTTAGTTTTGTAGATAGCTGAATCTCTGGAATAACACAGGCTATATTCAATCCTGGAAACTTGTTCAATTCCAATACAAACAAATTCTTCAAAGTGTAGTTAATAAAATATTCTCATTTTTTAATTGATATATTTAATTGATATTGATGCCTTTAGCAGCTTCGGATTGTTAAGCCTCTTTTTAAATATCGAATTCAATTAACATATAATCAACCCATGACTGTCACATGTGGTTTGCATGTAGTAAATATTTATCGTAATTCTTTTAATTATGATAATACTAAGTAAAATAAATAAATAGTGTAGTTTTGAAGCCAGTGCTTCCTTTTGATGGAGCGTTATCAGGAGTGTGCTTATCAGTTGTGATTACATGTCAGTGATAAGTTCTTCAAGAGATAGTACAAACTAAACAAAAGAGTCTTAGTGCATGCATTATATACTTTATATCAAGTATATGAAGGCTAAGTACAAACAGGATACCTATTGTGGTTATACATTGATTTGATATTTATGAATTTTAAATTTGGTAGGTACTTAGTAGGATAAGCTAAAACACTATTTAAAACTAACAGGATTTGTAATGCCTACAAAATTTATTAGAATAGATTTATTATTTACTAGCTGTTGCCAGCGACTTTGTCTGCAAAGAATTCGTTTATGGCTATCCCGCGGGAACTTCGCAATTTTCCGGGATAAAAAGTAGCCTATGTGCTATTCCAGACTTTTCTCTATCTATGTGCCGAATTTCATCCAGATCCGTTGGGCCGTTCTGGTGTGATTGAGTAACAAACAAACATCCATCCATCCATCCATCCATCCATAATTTCGCATTTATAATATAAGTTAGATCAATTCTGATCATTGCTTTTCTTTGAACATAGTTTAATGTAATTAAATTCTCCTGCCTGATCTTTCCCTCAAACCATTTAGTGAAAAAAAAAAACTTTTTACCTGTTTAATATGATGAATATGATGATAATAATATAAAAGTCATACCCACATTAAAAAAAGTTTAATTGATAACATACCTACCTACCTGGTTAGAAAAATAATTGATTCATGAAAACTTCGAAAATACCCACCTGAAGCTAGAATTAAAATAACAATTGCTCTAATTAATATTTCGTTAGTTTAATTGTTTCATAATCCATCATTAATTATCATAAGTTAATTAAATTTCAATAGTTCAATTAGCTTCAGCTAGACACCAATACAACAGGTATACCTTATTACACATCGTCATATTATTATGATATAAGTAATTATAATTATGTATAACTAGAAGTGGAATAAAAACGATAAAAATATTTTAATTGTTCTCACTCTAATTCCGTTCAATTTGTATTTCATATGATTCACGTTACGGTCGTTGCATTTACGATAGGTATGTTCTCGCGTAAAACACGCAAGTTGGTGATACAGTCCTCCGAAGATAAATATTCGCAGTTTTTTCATGCCGTTCCGCTCACACTACTAGTAAATAATAGGAGAGTGAGAGGGATATTACGAACTTCGAATTTCGTAGTAGCCGCCTCGGATTTACGTTTACGTAGATAAGAGAACGTAGAATAGGTACTATAAGCTCATTGTAGCGGAACTACTACGAGTATTCTGCTGTTCGTGTTCGTGCTTCGGTCAATACTTTTCTCTCCTCTTAAAAATTGGTAAACTTATCGCAACTCCTCTGTACAAGTGCCGGCACGTAAGTCTAGCGATGACCGTTGATGCGCAGTAGTCGAAAATAAGGCATCGCGGGGGAGTGCAGGGGACGCGGGCGGGCGTACTCCACGTTACGACTTACGTGCCGCTACCTGTACTCGCAAATAGGTACTTAACTAAACATTTATACGTAGTTAGGCCAAATCCTATTGTTTTCGCATTTGTACTAAATAACTACTAAACAAACAACGATTGAAACTCCTCGTGTCTTCAATTTGAAAATTCGAATTATCATTACAAAACCGGAAACTTATTTTTGAAATAACATCCATAAAAATAAGAGTATAATTTTTTTAAATAGGTACGAGTAGAGTAGTAAGTATATAATCATCTATGTAACTAATATTATAAATGCGAAAGTATGGATGGATGTTTGTTTTTTACTCAATCACGCCAGAACGGCCCAACGGATCAGGATGAAATTCGGCACATAGATAGAGAAAAGGCAACTTTTTATCCCGGAAAATTGCGTAGTTCCCGCGGGATAGCGATAAACGAATTCTTGGCAGACGAAGTCGCTGGCAACAGCTAGTTACACTATAAAAACGAATGTAATCCGCCCGCGCCCCATACCTACCACTATAACATCGCTTTTGCTACCCGCATGGAAGCCTCGGTTAGATAGGCATCTAGATATGGTATTTAATTAATTATTAATAGCAGAAAGCTAAGTCTTGCGTAGGTGTGTATCTCACCGTAATGTGGCTCGAGCATCGGTCGGCCGAGGCCTTGGTCCAAGTTTAAAATAGGCCCTATTGACCCATCGATCACTTGGGGACGAGCTGACCTTTGAAGGTCTCAGCTAATGGCAACACTTTGTTTATTTTGATGCATTAATAAGTGAGAGAAGACGCGTAAAGTGAACGTTATTTTCATTGTAGAGTAATTTCAGCAGTATGCGTAGTAAAACTATTTACTCTTATCTATTACATTAGGCACCCTATAGCTGATCGTCCATATGTCTTTCTATCCGGTAAAGCTATAAAAACCATCTGCGACACTGAGTAGGTAAATCCGTCAGAAAAAGATTCCACAAAACACCAGAAAAGAAATTACTAAGCTGCCTATATAGTTAATTCTGAAAGAAAAGGCAGCAAATTGATAGGTCGTTATCCAATTTACCTAATCGCCAGGCCTTGCGTGCACTGCGTTCTTCGAAAAAAGCGTTACTATAAAGTTAAGACTTGCTATTACGATCTAAATTAACCTTTGGATCTTCACATTCAGAAGCCCTAATTATGTTATGGCAATACTCAGAATAACAATTGCACTCTCCATTTCTTTCTGTAAAACTGAATTGGTTGAGGGTAGATAGATATGGTAGGATGAGAGGGCGAGCGCCCACACGTTAGAAAGACTACATGGCCTCTGATTTAATCGTACCATCCTAGTTGATGACTTGGAAACTTTCGTAAGGTCTGATGTAGCTAAATTATTTACATACTCTTTTCTCGTCTACTGCTTTCCATAGGCCATAATAAAATCGTCCATATTTGTCAATCAAACAAGTTGAGTTTTTGGCAAGTATACGTATGAAGATCAATGAAGACATCAACTGAGTGTAGCTATCGCGATTAAAATTGACTGATTTCATTGGAAAGTACTTTGACAGCAATATTACGCCTTACAATAGACTGGAGAATTATTTACTTCTATCAACCCTCTTTGCTTGAATAATTTGAGGAGTTCAAATTGCTGGCGAATTTTTTGGAGTGCCCCTTGGTAATTATCCTTAATGTCCTGCCTTTATACTACCAAGAAAAATTTAACTTGTGGCGATAAATCAAAATCTCGACACACGCTCGCACTTCCAAAATTTCTTCCATATTCATAACTTATATTAATTGACAAAACAACGTGTCACAAAATAATAACCCGATTGGATCCCATTACTACCAATACTCGATTTCGCTTTCATCCGTCCAAGTATCCAATAAATACACCTTGTCTAACAATACAATCGAGAAAAACTCAATTTCCGACGAGTAATCAGTTTGCGAGGAACCGCAGTAACCCCAGAACTGCACTCTTTCATAATTGAGCTTCTACCCTCACTTGTATTTTATACGATACATGTGACAATCATCCAATAAAATAATCACAAGTCACATAGGACTCGCGTGAGACCTATTTATATGACGTATACCGCATCCTTTGGGGGCAACGGAACCATCAATTTGTTTATTGGATGATATGAGAATTATTGAAACAATTATTTTGTTATCGGGTCCGCGCAATCAACTCTTCCGTTTAGATGTGTGCCTCTTAGGTATTTCCGAACTTTATCATTTGAATACGATCAATGTTAACGTAAATTCAATTTAATGGTTTTAAAGCTAGTAGTTAGATTAGTACTTAGTAGGTACTTGATAGCGTACTCTCAATATTGAGTACATACGGAATCGTTAGTGCACTAGTCCGACTCGCACTTGACCGGTGACTAACTTGGTTATGTACTTTTTATTATATGCAAACAATACCCTTTAACTAAGGTAAGTAACCTTTATAATAAAAATAAATTTTGAATAATTTTTCATTTTTGTCCTCATAATTATTTATTGGTGTAAGTAGGTACCATGTGCTACGTTTCCTTCCCGGCACCACGGCAGGATGTTTTAACTGCAACAATAACTACAAGCTTCTTTGTTTGCTTGACCGTAGTTCGCGGCAACACACACTTACGGTGCGACCATACCGCCGCGTATACGCAGTGACGTGTCGTATGCGTCACGTTTTCTCACCGTTTCTTCATACATTTTGTTGCGATTCCGTAACGTCACCGTTTTTTAAGCGGCGGTGTGGTCGCACCTTTAGACTTAGAGTGATATATCTTACACTCGAACTAACTCTTAATCTTAATATTTTCTAATCCAACATCACTAAAGTCGGGCTATAGCTGCGTGATCTTATAATCATTCGTGACTTAAGTTCAAGTCTTTATTCTTGACCTCTTTATTCTAAGAGCAGGTACTTCATGAGTACTTCCGATACGACCAATAATCGCAGTCATACCTACGAAAAACTCTTCACTTTTCAGTAAACATTTCATTGATGGTTATCAATGTTTTGACAAACAAAACGACCTGACTATCGTAAAGGTATTACGTCAATTCTGAGTGCGTGATGACAGCTTTTTTATATCATTAAGCGCTGATTAGCCTATTAAACACACGCATGTTTTAAATTTATTACCGAAAATTGCTTAAATCACCTTTTTACGCAATTAACGCAACTAGACCAGCGCGCCTAATTACAACTGTTATAAACGCTACACACTACATTAACATAAAAAGTTGCTACCGGAACTAGCTCAACACAATGATACAGGTGGCGGCACGTAAGTAAAACGTGGAGGGGAGATGCGCAGTATGAAAATGATGTTGTTTTTCATACTGCGCATCTCCCCTCCACGTTTTACTTACGTGCCGCCACCTGTATCAAAAGTCAAGATACGCCTGTCCGAACAATTCGCTTACTGCGCAATTGGGCATTTTCTCTGACACACTTTGACAGCTGAACGATACGGCGTCCTGTCACAGACTAAGGCACGATGGTCTTTTAGGATCACCGCATTTGACAAATTACTCGAACTATCTTTACGAAGTAATATTATGTATATATCTATGGCTGAACATAATTGGAGACCAGGTTATTCTGACACTGAAAGCCTCACAGGATTCCTTCCTCCCGCACGAATATATTAGCAGAAGTATGGAATTCAAAGGTTTTTTTTTTAAATTTGAATAAAATTCATTTGAACATTTTTTTCGTTATTATATATTTTTCTATATAATGTATTTATGTCGAGAAAGGGTTTGATAAACGTAAAGAGCGACCAATAAAATCGTCGACGATTTTACTGTTTTCGTATTTTTTTTACTGTGTGAAGTTTAATGTATAGTTGTTTTGAGCCAATAAATATTCAATAATTTAGGTTAAACTACAAAAAATATATTTATGCCATCAAATAGAAGAAAATTTGATGTACAGTTGAGGGCATAAATATCAATGCAGCAATCATGTCAAGCCTTATTGTTTAAGGTATAAAGATGTATAAGTACTTAGATGTTTTTGCCGTCTTGGTAACGTACATATATTTATGCCCTTGACTGTACACAGTTAAACCAAAAATTAGTCGATTTCAAACAGCCTCGCCTTAATGGCGTCATTCTAAGAAATACCTGCATCACCGTAGTAGATATCAACTATTCACAAAAACGTACAATCGCTGTTTATTTTTCTCATGCAAATGTCTACCACGTAATTGTAATAAACATCTTCAATAATAGAAAAAGGCCCGTTTAACAATTCAGCGTAGAGCAGGATCCTCTGCGACACAATCGGACGCAATGCGCCTGGTTTCGCAACATGATCGTCCCACCAGACCATATTACGTAGTGATAGTGCTATAGCAACTGTAATATAAACTTAGTTACAACTAGACGATGTATGGGGTCTGTAAAGCTGCTACACTTTCGCCTGCTATCCCGATTATACGATGTTTTGTGTACCAGAATGTGATAACATTCATACTTAATTTTTAATTCCATCATAACATGCATTTTCTTAAAATATTTGAAAGAGTAATTACATCCACGGTAGTGACATCCATGTAAGTGACTGTGCATTAAAATGACGATGACCCAAATGTGTTTAAAAAACTTTGGAATTAAGGCATGCGGAAACATACAAAATAAACGATAATTATCGAAATCAAAATCAAAACTCAAAATTAAAATCGAAATTCAATTGAACGAAATCCCAACTCTTATGCCGTCTATCTCAACTTTCTAATGAACTTAAATAGAGTTAACTTACTGAATAGGAGTTGTCTGACAGCTATCGAAACATATCGACAACTCAGTTAAGAAGTTTCCGTCAAGACGTCGTGAAGTTGAGTTTAACACCACCTGTCTTTTCAACTTCTTTGTACTTTAAATGCCATGTATAAATAGTACGCGCATGTTATTTCAAAATATGCCTGGACTGGTTATTTGAATAGCAGCTGCTTTACCGCATTGCTGCATGAAACAGCAGCTTGGCAGGGCAGGTGCAACTGCCTCATCGAATTGCTCCTCATATGACAGCCTTGCGTGATAACTCGTTATTTATTCAGTTTTATCATAAAGGTCATCAGGCAGAATTATAATGGTAAAACTACTCATATTTGATACCAATCACATCTGCCATGATAGGGTAGGTATGCTGTTGTTTTAAAGAACTTAGCTGAAATCTTTAGATCTTTACAAAGCTCTTTATCTTTAAGTTCATGAAGAGTTCTAAAATGCTCGCATTATAAGACCGTAATTTAATTATACAACGCTGTCACGGGCAGGCAAGCTTCTCGAGAAGCTTTTGTCGTTTTAATACAAAACCCCTAAATAATTAGTGTGTTATTAAAACACGAAATCTCCTACAACAATCTGACGTACCCGAGTTCATGATTGCGCATAAATTTATCATAAGCCGCCATAAAAAAATCTCCGCTCAGGATTGACTGGGCCTGATTAAAATGAATGTTTTCATCTGACATAATGATGTTGCCGCTTCTATGCTCTGTTTGAGTATCTCACTCCCTCCTTAGTTACATATTAAATAATCTCAGTTTGTTTGGTTTCTCTGTCATAACATTTGGAAACGTTTTGTACGGAAGCTTTCTTGGCTCGTATTTGAGTTATTGTTCAAACGACTGCTTAAGTATAAACGCATTCAAACTCATGGCAAAAATTTACCTTGTATTTCTAAATAAGTCACAATGTCATTGGGGTTTTGTAGCAAATAAATTTCCAATGCTGAAAACGCTACTGTGTCAAAGTATCGCAGTAGCAGACAATGTTTCCGTCTTGCCAACTAGTTGTACCTGACACAGACGTCTAAGTAACCGCAACCAACAAGTAACAAGTAACCCATTCAGTCTCGAATTGGCACTTGGCACCTAAACTAAACTGCAGAGGAATATTAATGCGGCATTGTCAGAACTTAATGGCGTATCGTGAATGTAATGTGTGGGTCGCACAGCGTCAGATACAAAGGGTTTTAATTGTTTTCTATTGCCCACACGTATGAGTCAGTTGAAAGATGATCTTGTTTTGCAACCTGACCTAGGTCACGGATTTTTCTAGACGATAAGTACAGATGTTACACTTTTATCAGTTTGTCGTGGTTAATATATTAAAGTTCAATGCATGAAAATGCCGCCGTGAAAAATTCTAAGCAATTATCTGTTTACGAGCAACGTTTGCAGATGGTCGCAGCGTGGAGCAGAGTTAATGGTGCATGCAGGACGTTGCACTCGGCATCGTGTGCATGCTTTCTGCTCACTGTAACCCTATTCTGCATCGCCTACTACTCCGGGACTTTCTATACCTGGTTTCTATCTAACGCTTCTTAGACGACGGTTTTATTGTCAAGGATTAACTGCAAAGGTGCCTTGTTAACTCCCCGATTCCTTGTTTCTGAACAAATTGACACTTCAAAAGTAAAGTTTAACCACCTTCATCATAAACGCATGTTAAACTTTTGTTTATTCAACATTCATTTGTTTTTATCTGTCACTTTGCCGGTTGCCTTTACCAGACGCAAACAAAACTTTAAAAAACTTTTTATGAGTAAATGAAGTAATCTCTCTATCCTGCGTCGGCATCGACTCCGATAGGTTTCTTAAGTTTTAATGCGTCGCTTAGCTTGATTTCTGACCCATAAATATTTCAGTATCGTTTGTGAACGCCTTACTAAATATGTAATGGGACGAAGCATCTTACCCTTTCACAACTACGTACGTAACTGTTTACTTCCACTCACCAATAAATTGGTGTATGTACCTATACGTGCCTGTACCGTCCGTCCTTCCATCGGCACTTTAGTAGTTTGTTTTACGATAGTACTTTGCAATGTTCTATCAACATTTTTACAGTACCTACTACCCGGTACCCTGGGTACTCTATAAATAGCTAATACCCCCGCGGTGGCACGTGCTCGGTCCGGGGCACGTCTTAATCTAATCATGACTGGATCATGCGGACAACTTTACTCGGGTCGCTTGACATGATTCATACCATGTCATTCATTACGTGGACAAGCTTTATCGGGCTTGCTAGTATCGATTAAACGACAAACATGTTGACTTGGGCTTGGGATTATCAAGAATTTATTTAGCTCAATGCTTTTCAGTTTATCGAATGTGATAATCAATTTTCTATTTCTTGGTATGCTGACATGTTAAGTTCATGGCTTACGATTTTTGCTGACTCGACTTTGATATTGCATTGACATGGCATTCGTAAAACTTTCGTCGTCAAGTCAATGGGATATAGCGAAGATCAAACAGGCTTGCCATTAGTAATATTGGCATAGTAATGTAAAACTTCTTATATTCAAAGCAAATTTATAATGTTTCGCATTTACCAATATTCGTTTGACCGAGATACATCACTTTTTCAATCAGATTGTCATTTTATATTCGTAGTAAAAACGGACCCAACCCTCTTATTTATGAGCCTTCTCAGAGCTTTCTACTCGATGAGAAATAAACAAAGTAAATAAAGCGACCACAGTAACCAGCGGCAGCGCAATATACCGCTCAAATCTCTAACAACTAAATTAGCCTTAACTAGTGTTAATTTAATAGATCTAATGAACGGCCGGCGCCGCCGCCGATCATGCGTGCTCGTGCAACTGTAATCTTAATTACACTTTACAATGCTATGTGCTTTTTATTGCGATGCTAATACAGTTAATTTATACGTCAGACTATTAATTGTAACTTTATGTTTTGCCCATAAACGTTAGGCGTCAAGTGCGTGTGTCACCATAAAAAAAACACCTCATGTGTTATTGTTCTAAGCTACCTCAGTTTCTCACATGTACGTTTGTAAAACTACCCATCACGTGTGATGTGAGGCGGTGAAAGTTTAATAACACTGGCACATCTGGGAAGTGTTCTCGGATGTTTATAAGGTGTTAAACATGGGTTAGGCGAGATCTTTCCGAAGCCAAGGCTCTGAATTACCCTGCCCTTGGCCCACTTCGCAGCGGGGCAATCTGTGTCGATGCTTCTCTCGGTTCTCCTGGAGTGGAATTCTCTAAACTAAACTCGACTCTGAAGAGATCGCTACACTTGTGAATAATCATAAGTTAACCCGTTGGATAGTAGGCATTATAATACAGTCAGTTGTCTTACCATAGGTCATGCGGTAATGCAGACAAGACACCTGACTCTGTATAATTTCTACGAGTGAAAAGATCAATTTATGATTGTTACCCGAGCGTAGTGATCACTACACAGACGAAGTTTCAAACAGCTGGGAATGAAGCTACATTTTCCGCTCTTACTGTTGAATACCAAATGCGTAACCACCGTTTAATTAGCTTTCGTGACTCGCTGTTACAGATTGTAAAAGTATGATTAAAGTTTATCTTCAGCTGCGTCAGTTCAGTACACACCAACTTACCAGCGAATACCTATTGGAGGCTGTATAGCGCTTAGTGTACTGGCTTGATGTAATCCATACATGTTCAAACGGTTGTCTAAGCAACATAGAACGGTTTGTTTAGACATAACTATTATGATTGTACCTAGAGGCTGACGTGTGTACGTCGTGTGTGTTTTTTAAATATTTACACTTTAATATACTATTTACTGTTACTCTGGCTGCTCATTTCCACATAATCTCATTTGGTTATGGGCCCAGGACACCAGCAGTCCAGGAATAACGTAAAAAGTTATTAAAGTAAAATAGAAGTGGTTTGAAGCTTGTGAAAATTTTCTCCGTGACATAATGTCAGATGAAAACAGCTGTTCGGTTGGCATAAGCGGAATAAGAAAATTGAAGGGTTCGTCTGATTACCCGAACTGGAAATTCTTGGTGAGGAATTACTTAGAAAATAAAAACTGGTGGGAAGTAATTTCGAAAGATGTGGTAAACGAAGATGTGGACAGGAAAGCACGAACAACGATTTGTTTGTTGTTGGAACCGGAGTGTTTTACTCACGTCTACAATGCCAAATCTGCCAAAGATGTCTGGAGTAATCTGCAGAGAGCTTACGAAGACAAAGGTTGGGGAAGACGAATCTGCATTCAACGAGAGCTATTCAGTAGCAGGTTAGAAAACTTTGACTGTATTGAAAGCTACATTTCAAGAGTTACGTTTCTTGCACAGCAACTGTCGGATATTGATTCACCGATTCAAGAGGACTGGATCATATCGATTTTGCTCGGTGGATTGACCCCTGAGTACGGCCCCCTCATCATGGCTGTAGACAACAGCGGTTCCGAGATCACGTTGGAGCAAATAAAAACGAAATTGCTGCAAGAAGGAAATAGACAGAGCAAAATGAACACAAACCACGAACAAGCCCTAGTTACAAGAAGAGCACAGAACGATGCCAGATCTCGCACTAAATCCGATGATCGTAAGCAGAAGTTTGTTTACAAGTGCTATAAGTGCCATAAGCAAGGACACAAAGCGTCCGAATGCGAAGAGCGGAAGAGAACCGCGAATGTCTGCCTGAATGCAAAGGAGGCGATTAACAAAGACAAGTGGTATCTCGACAGTGGATGCTCAAATCACATGACTCATGATAAGAGCAGGTTGTTGTCTTACAATCCCGAGAACGGCAACATGAAAATTTCAGTAGCGAACGGTGAAAAGCTACGCGTGCAAGGACGAGGGAACGCTGAGCCTCAAGTCGGCGAGGAGCAGAAATTACCTTTAAATAATGTTCTACATGTTCCTGATTTATCCATGAACTTAATCTCAGTTAGCGATTTGACCAAGAAGAATTATTGCATTAATTTTGACAAAGGAGGTTGCACGATTCAAAAACAGAATCGACCTATTGCAAGATGTCATGAAGTTGACGGAATTTACGAGTTGGAAGAAAACAAAAACAACGTCGTCAATTTGACATTGTCAAAACAAAATGAAAATATTTCGAACATTTGGCATAAACGACTGGCGCATTTAAGTGAAAAATACATGAATAAATTGAAAAACCTTGTTACGGGAATGGAATTTCGAAGTTGTGATTTGACAGAACCATGTATTGCGTGTATTGAGGGAAAGACATGCAAGAGTCCCTTTAAAAACACAGGTACGAGAGCGAACGAGATTTTACAGCTCGTGCATTCCGACCTTTGTGGACCGATGGAAGAGCCATCGTTCGGAGGTTCGAGGTATGTCCTACTATTTATTGACGATTATACTCGGAAGACGCATGTTTATTTTTTGAAAAATAAGAGTCAAACTTTCGATAAGTTCCGTGAATACAAGGCGGAAGTTGAGAAGGAGACGAGTAGGTCAATAAAATGCCTTAGATCTGACTGTGGAACGGAATACTGTAATGGAAAATTTAATAATTTTTTGAAGTCTGCAGGAATTAAACACCAGACGACCGTACCTTACACACCAGAACAAAATTCTGTGGCGGAAAGAGCTAACCGCACCATTATTGAAAAGGCGAGGACATTGTTATCGGAAGCAAAATTGAGCAAAAAGTATTGGGCAGAGGCTGTAAGTACAGTTGTATACTTGAAGAACAGAAGTCCAACGAAAGCTTTGAACGATGCTGTACCTGAGAAGCTTTGGAGTGGAAAAGATGTAGATGTGAGTCATCTGAAAATCTTTGGTTGTTTGGCTTTTAGTTTGAAACCAAAACAGAAGCGACGCAAACTAGACATGAAAACGGAACCGACGATCTTCATTGGGTATCCGGATAATCAGAAAGGATATCGTTTAATGAATCCGAAGACAAGGCAAATTACTACAGCGAGAAACGTCAAATTTTTGGAAAATGTTTTTCTTCAAGATGTGAAAATTGACGATTCTGTCGTACGCTTAAGCCTGGATTCAGAGTCGATTGTTCAGTCTAGTGTACGCAATGACAGCAACAGTGGAGCTGGAACTTCGGAGGCGCATGACAACAGTTCGTCAAGCGACGTTGTCAACCAGGAGGTACTACCAGAGGTCCCGAGTACACCAGAGCAGAGAGTACCTGAAGAGGATATTGCTGAAGAGGAAGTGACGTCACCTCAACCGATTGAAAGGAGGTATCCTCAAAGGGAGCGTAAACCAGTCGATCGTTATGGCTGTAACGTCATGTACGCCATGGAAAGCGTGATAGATGACGATCCATTGACGGTAGAAGAAGCGTTGGCGAGGCCTGATAGTGATTTGTGGCAGAAGGCGATGGACGACGAGCTACAATCACTTAAAGAGAATCAAACCTGGAAGTTAGTCGACCGTCCAGTTGATAAGAAGCCGATACAATGCAAATGGGTGTTCAAAGTCAAGAAAGACAGCGATGGCAAGGTAACCAAGTACAAAGCTAGATTGGTAGCCAAAGGTTTTACGCAGGTACGTGGCATTGACTATGGTGAAACTTATTCTCCTGTAGTTAGAAGCTCTACATTGCGAATGTTATTTTCATTAGCGGTTGAATACGATTGGTTTATTGATCAATGGGACGTAACTACTGCTTTCTTATATGGAAAGATTAAAGAAGACATTTATATGCTCCAGCCTAAAGGAGCAGTAGCCAAAGGTCAAGAAACCAAAGTATGCAAGCTTCAGCGATCGTTGTACGGGTTGAAACAAGCATCGAATGCTTGGTTCAACGAATTAGACAAAGAGATGCTAGCGTTAGGTTTTAAGCAGTCAATACAAGAACCGTGTTTGTACCAGAAGCACCTTATAAACAATAAGAGGCTAGTGGTAGTGATTTATGTTGATGACATTTTCGTATTTGGGAATTGTGAACTTGAAAAGCAAAAATTAAAAACAGGATTGCTTGAAAAGTTCAAAGTGAAAGATTTAGGCGCGGCTAGACATGTTTTAGGAATGCGACTGAGGCGGGATAAAGAAGTTATTCATCTTGACCAGGAGCAGTTCATATTAAATATATTGAACGACTTTAACATGACTGATGCGAAGCCGGTTAGTACTCCAATGGAGGTGGGAATCAAGCTAGAAAAGTCAGCTGATTCGCACTGTCATCTGCCATATCAAAGTTTGATAGGATGTCTTAATTATTTAGCCTGTAATACGCGGCTGGACATAGCGCATGCAGTAAGTGCACTTTCGCAGTTTAATTCGTGTTACGATGAAACACACTTTAAATGCGCAAAGCGAGTCCTTAGGTATTTGAAGGGTACATCTAATCTCTGCCTTACCTTTAAGAAGTCGGGGGATTTAGATTTACGAGGCTATGTAGACGCAGATTGGGGTGGAGCGCTAGATAGAAAATCTTTCACTGGTCTAATTTTTAAATTAGGTAAGAATGTCGTGACATGGGAGAGTAGGAAGCAGGCTACTGTATCGTTGTCCTCCACAGAAGCGGAATACGTAGGACTTAGTCAAGCTTCAAAGGAAGCGCTTTACCTACGTAGTTTACTGGACAGTCTTCTTTTAACTGTGAATAGTAAAGCGGTTGTAATCTACAACGACAACCAGTCTGCGCACAAAATTGCAACTAACAAAATGATGCATAACAGAACAAAGCATATTGACATAAAGTATCATTTTATACGGGAATGTGTTCTGAGTAATAAAGTCGAGATCAGGTACATGTCAACCGATAAAATGATAGCTGACATTTTAACCAAGTCCGTGCATAGCCCGAAACTGAAAGAGTTTTTAGGACAGTTATCTTTGATAAATTATTCTAATAAGGGGGCGGACGTATAGTTGTTATAATTGTTTTATGTTTGAATTGTTTTGTGTAGGTATTAGATTAATTTATTTTTCTTGATAGTTATGCGGTTATTCATTTGTTAGGTTAGTAGGTTTTGTATGTTTTGTTTTGTTTGAATAATAATGTGAAGAGTACAGGCAAGTACTGAAGTGTTTTATAACTTGTCTGTATGTGTGTATGTTTGTAACATGTAATAGATTAAAGGGGCGTATTGGAGGCTGTATAGCGCTTAGTGTACTGGCTTGATGTAATCCATACATGTTCAAACGGTTGTCTAAGCAACATAGAACGGTTTGTTTAGACATAACTATTATGATTGTACCTAGAGGCTGACGTGTGTACGTCGTGTGTGTTTTTTAAATATTTACACTTTAATATACTATTTACTGTTACTCTGGCTGCTCATTTCCACATAATCTCATTTATACCAAATGTGAGCCTGATGTTATAAGGCTTCAGAGCCTTCACTCTCAATGTGTTGTGCATACTCAGCTTGCTTCAAGACTTCAAAAGTATGAGGCAACGCAACAGTGTCTGTGATGAAAGTTTTATATGGCTTTAAGGTATGACCTCATCTTAGAGTTATCCTCGGTTTCCGCAGGCGTGTCGGCTATAAAAAAAGACAAATCAACACGTGACATGATTCATATTCCAATTGATGTATCACATAATTAATGAAATAACGCTACTTTGTTCTCAATTCAATATTGTTTTAATTTACCATATTAGGCGATTCTGTTATACGTTTTAAGTATAAACATTAATGACGTAGATGATTGTCATGAAATGTGTGATGAAATGTCATTGATATTATTAATTATCGATCAATATAATCACTTGCTCTTCCTGAAAAAAAAAACATTCATAAACTTAATTCTATCAAGTAAAATGGTTTCTTCCAGGAATAAAGCAAAAACTATCGCAGAAAAATGCTAATTCCTACAGTATTAGTGGCAATCAGTAATACATTTCAGAATTGTATGGCTCGCATATACGTTTACTACTCCCAGTTTGCATCAGAAAAACAAATAAGCTTGAATGTATCATTCCTTTGTAGGTGAAAACAGTCTTTGACATTTTAAACGGTACAAAATAACATTGAACCTGAAGGTGGTAAAAGAATTCCTTGGTCGTCTATGCATGCGTACTTACTGATTGAGTAAAACAGGAAACGCGATGTAAATAACTGTTAGGTGATGTATTAAACATTTATCAAGCCTCACGTAATTTCTACAGGTTCGCAAATTAGCTCATTTTTCATGTGGATATTATGATATGTTTATTTATGCTCGGAGTTAAAGTTATCTTCGATCAATGAGTAAGTCATAAGTCATTTATTCGTCGCTTTCGTGTATACATTGGATCTTACAAACTAATAAATTTCCCAACTTGAAATCCTGTAGTAGGGCACTGCCACATAACTTATCCTAATAATGCGATTGAACAGCTAACTATTATTACTATACTTGATTGAGTACAGCCAGATCCGTGTTTCTTATAGTTCTCTAATGACCCTAACCCTAGTCTTATACGATGAAGATGATGATCAATTTTCAAATACTCGATCAATATAATAGTTAACTAAAGACAGTTGAACACGAAAACCTTTGGACATAAACATTATCAGGTTTTAAATAACTAGTTAACAAACATTTCTACTTTTAAAGTGATCCTTTTACTTGTTTCTGAATAATTTTGAATTGTCTTGCTTTGAACCACGAGACCCTTCTTTACCTTTTTTTAGAGTAAATTTTATGACTCTTGTACAATAAGACTTGTCTCAAAATTGACAAAACGTTTGATGCATCATTGCTCAAAATTGCATAATATAAAAATATGATCTGAATTACCATAAAAATAACCCAAAATTACAAATTCTGAAAAAAAAAGTAGAAATGCTTAAACTATTTTGTTTTATTCAAAATTTTCTCTTGACGGTAAAGTAATCTCCACTCTGTTCTCAAATGAGCCATTTCACTTAAATGTAATCACATCTGATAAAATAAAACGTTATACATAAACCCTCGAAAATACAACAGAAAAGCATTTATCTTTTCTTATTTACCAGTGCTCCCGCTTCGCCAAAAACAATATTCATAATGAATTCTACCAGAGATCGCCTCGCTTCCCTTGGGTGCCTCGGGTCACCAAGCTCTCGATGAATCATCATCACGGAAGCGTTATTTCATATTTTATTTCGCCCTTCAAAGAAATGGGTCTTGAGGCCAACACCAGGGCGATA
This sequence comes from Pandemis heparana, assembly GCA_963854515.1. Lineage (NCBI taxonomy): Eukaryota > Metazoa > Arthropoda > Insecta > Lepidoptera > Tortricidae > Pandemis > Pandemis heparana. Next base: position 10,679,133 of record OY978018.1, on the reverse strand, counting down.
CCTTCGCGTTACAAGCCGCTTAGCGTGACTCACGGTCCGCTTAATTTGAACCGAATCCATTTTCATAACACTGTCAGAGTACCGGAAACCAGCTATTAATTATGTAGCCTATTTCATACTTGTACGTCAGTTTCGGACCTCCATTTGTCGTGGGGCCTAACCTAATTAATGTTTATGAAAGCAAAAGCATGTCAAGAGTGACGTTATTGCCAACTTGGACCACAAATTAGCGGAGCCCCTAAGGAGGTACGCTGGGGTGCCATCCTGTTACGCGGATACCGTTGACGGGAAAAGCTATTGTGGAACAACTTGAGCTGTAATAGAGTGTTCCTGAACATGAAAACCCTCAGAACAAGCAATAACAGTAATGTCAATACCGGGAAAATATAAATTCTTGATAAAGGATATCGCCGTTTGACCCATTGCGAAACAGGAACCGAGGGAATAGGCATAATTGCTTACGTTCGATTCGTTAGTACCAGGCCCGCGATTGCGAATCCTTATTCTGAACCTTTAGGCAACAATGCTTCGAATTCATTCGCCCGTCTCCTACTAGCATATGGTTTTCCTTATCGACGAGAGTGAATACGCACTATCGAAGGGTTCCAGACTTTCAGTGCTGTTATGTGTCCCAGAATCAGGGTATATGCAGCATGACCGACAAAATTACAATTGCTTCCTGACATTGTTTATAAACGTTACACAATGGCGTTCGATTTTGCTAGACTGTTTCTATAATAAAAAGCTAATTGTTTAATGTTGAGATTAGTCCTTCAATAATATTGTTAGGTTAATGGGTCAATTAATTAGAAACATGTTTATTGCATAATTTAATTAGTGTTAACAAGAAATGATTGAATTATTAATGTAGGTAAAGTTAGTAATGTAAACTCTTTGAAAGTTTTATTTATGTAAATGCGTACACATTCGCAAAATTTCCAAGCAAGTAATCTTTGCAAAGAGGCATCAATAGTAGAGGCAATAGTTCTTTATTAGCGTCTTGGGGCAAACTTTGGGGGCGGATCTCATTATATCTCGCTTAATATCCTTCTAACTTCACTAACAGCAACTTTATCTGTCTATAGTTGCTTTATATATCCAAGTTTACCCGTGGGCTTGTACTCGTAGGCTAATAGATTTATCGTAAACTCTTTTATTCAAACTTAATGCATTCCGCATCTAGGGATTGATTTGATAGTTTTGTACATTACGTTACGTTCCACTTTTCAGTTTATGAAACAATGAAGATTATAAAACTACCGTAAAATGGGGTTAGATTGATTAATTTTAAACTTGAAATGCTTGTATCTTCTCCAGTTTTGACGCAAATAATAAATAAAAAAATATATATTAGCGACTCGTTAGGATATTTTTTTTGATGTGGTGAAAAAAAAATTACTACCTATAATAACCAAGAAAAAAAAATTTTTTAGGCCTTATCAAGTCTATACTTGAAAAGGGGTTGCTTTGATATGCCCTGTTTTTTTAATCGCATGAGAAAGTATCCCATTACAGCAGTATAATGCAAAAAAAAAATTTGTACTCCACCAATTATTTTAGAAGTTATTAGGTTTTAAAGGTTTACGGGGTGTCATTGATTACAGGGGTAAAGTTGATCAGTTGGAGCTGTTCATTATAATACTAATTTTGATGAATTTTATATTACGTAAAATCAAAAAATGAGTGATATATGAGAAAATAAAACATTTGTGTTATTAGCAGCATTTATGAATTTATTATACAATGTTCCAAAGGGAATTTTATTGGCAGCAGAGGAAGCATTAATGCTCAAGATTCCGTCGCATAATATTCTTTATTGCATCTTCTAGATCTTCCTGTGTATAGTTCTTGTAATTTCGACTGCCCAGACGAGGTTTGTAAGTGCGCACCATCTTGAAACCTATAAAAAAAAAGTTTGGGGTTACATTGATAAGCTATCAATGTAGCCCCGCCCAATCTATCAAAGAAACCCCGTGACACCAATCTCGCCACAGAAAAAAAAATGGGTGCCGGTCCTGTAAAGCCAAACCACGTTTACATTCCCAAAGAAACATATAATAATATTAGCAATGACAAAAAACTGAGATCTCAATACTCACCCTTCCACCATAGAAGTTATTCATTACACGAAAAATAGAATTTGTAAAGACACTGCTTGGATAATTATTTTTAAAGCCGCACGTAATTTTTACTGCATGTACGCCGCGTGGAAAGATGGCCGAACTGTCAGTGTTGCTAATGCAAAAATATCAAACAGATGCGTTGAGCGTGGTTCGAGCTATTGGTAAAAATGCAAATTTTTTAAGTTATCATCAATGTTGCCCCATGTTTTGAAAGTAACCCCAATTTACGGTACTTATTTACTTACCAGATATATAAGTGCTCGAGGCATGCCTGTGACACAGGTCATGATAAATATTCAGGAATGATGATGATGATGATCCCTCCGACCGGTTTCGGCCATGGCGACCACCTCGACTCCTAGTCAGTACCGCGCTCATGCGCCCGAAGATGGCTTATATAGCCAATCTTAGAGGTGAAACCCCGCGCACAATGAGTGCATGTGAGTACCCCGTTGACGTAATGGTAACGAATGGCAACAGGCTGGCGAGTCTTCAGCTCATCGCGTTTAGCGTCGAGGTCAACTAAACGCTGCTCCTCGAACGCGCGAACTTTGTCCTGCACCAACCTGCGCCATTCCGGACGCTGTGCTGCCAAACCTTCCCAATGAGAAGGCCCGATATCGCATCTCTTCAGGTGGCGTTTCTGAACATCTTTAAATCTGAGGAGTTGTCCGCCCTGCTTTCGCTTGCCCTCCTTGAGTTCAGAGTAAAAGACGCGCTTCGCCACTCTCTCCTCCGCCATACGCGATACGTGGCCGCACCACCGAAGCTGTCGACGCATCAGATAAGCCTCGATTCCACCAACCTTAGCTTGTCGTAGCACTTCGGTGTTTCGCACACGGTCAGACCATCTGATATTTAATATATTGCGCAAGCATTTCAGGTGGAAGCGGTCTAAGGTGCGAATGTGGTGACGGTACACACACCACGTCTCTGACGAATACAGAAGGTTTGGCAGCACAATCGCCATGTACACAGCAACTTTGGTGGCCAGTTTTAGGTCGTGAGAGCGGAAGACCCTGGAATACAGCTTCCCAAATGCCGCAGCTGCAGCACTGACTCGGCTGCTAATCTCGGCATCAAGGTCACACTTAGCTGTTATCGTGCTCCCCAAGTAGCGAAATTTATCTATTTGCTTCAACACGTCCTCACCAAGCTGTACTGTCAGTGCTTCGTGACCACGTGAGTCTAAAGACATCACCTCGGTCTTTTTTACACTGATTTTCAGCCCAAATTTGCAGCAAGCCCGGTGAAAGACGGATATCAGCCGTTGTAGACCATCTGGGGAATCCGCTAAAAAGCATAAGTCGTCAGCATACATGATCTCTGTGACCAACGCATGTGAGACTTTCGTTCGCGCCCTAAGTCTAGCCAAATTAAAAAGACTGCCATCGGTACGAAAGCGGATGTGAATTCCCTCGGTAACAGTTTCCAAGACCTCTCTGACTACTACTGCAAAATACATGGCGAACAGTGTAGGTGCAAGGACACACCCTTGCTTCACTCCACAGGTAACGAGAAAGAAGTCTGACTGTTCGCCATCTACCGCGACGCAGCACTGCATACCGTCGTGCAGGAGTCTAAGGAGTCTTACAAACTTCTCCGTGCACCCCAGCTTTGTGAGCACCAACCATAAGGCTTCGCGAGGCACACTGTCAAACGCCTTCTCCAGGTCAACAAAGCAGAGGTACAACTTACGACCTTGTTCCCTGCTTTTCTCTTGCAGTTGACGCACGGAAAAGATAGCTTCGCAGGTACCTCGGTCAGGTCTGAAGCCGAATTGGGTTTCAGGCAAGATCTTTTCAGACAAAACCATCAGGCGGTTCAGCAGTATTCTAGCAAAGATCTTCCCAGGTGCTGTGAGAAGTGAAATACCACGGTAAGAGTTGCAATCTGAACGATTGCCTTTGTTCTTATACAGAGCCTGGATACGAGAAACTTTAAAGTCTTCTGGGACTCGTTCTTCTTCCCACATATGAGTAAACAGTTTCCAAATAAAAGTGTGCAACTCCTCACCGCCGTACTTCAGCAACTCCCCCGGTATGAGGTCTATGCCAACTGCCCGCTTGTTTTTCTGCTGCCTGATGGCAATGACAACCTCATCACGCGTCAAGGGCTCATCCAGCTCGATTACAAAAGGGAATTGGGGCATTAAACTGATGTGTACTAGATCTGCTGATCGATCTACGTTGAGCAGGGAGTTAAAATGTTCTGCCCAACGATGCAGAACCTCGTCTCTGCTGGTCAACAATTGGTTGCCATCTATACTACTACATATACTACTACATCTATACTACATATACTACTACATCTATAATACTACTACATCTATACTATCAGGAATACTATAATGTTGAAACATCTTTGCATAAGCGCACTCGTCTATTTCTTGACTTAAAGTAGTTTTGTATGCAGCAAGTATGAAAAACTAGATACGTATACTGTTAGGGAACCGACCGTACCAGACTTATACACGTCGCGGCACCATAATTCTATCATTATTTTTATAGCCGACGGCAAACACAGTATTACTTATTTAAAGTGTATGAAAGTACTCTTTAGAGCACGTGATTTAAGAAAAGTTTAAATTGAAATCGTATTTATAGTCCTGTGGAGTTTGGACGGTGTTTGAAGTTTATAAAACTCGATTAAACTGTTGCTCAACTGACTACTCGTTCAGAATGAGAACCCACAACATTTCCAACAAGAAAACCAAACATGGTCTTCCTTGTTGCTATGTAAAGTTATGCTGTACTTACCTTTTTAATTAGAAACTACCATACATTTATTTATTAACCGGGATAATTAAGCCTCGAATATTAATATCTTAATGACAAACAAAACCAACATTACAAGTTTTTTTTGTAAAAAAATTAAATTGGTTTTTAGATAGGTACCAGTAACACATGGATTATGGTGATAGGGAATTACTCTAACTAAAAACTAGAACGCTAAGCAAACACTCAGACACTGTTTAGTTGTTGATTGAAATAATGTGAGATATAAAATAAATATTTGATAATAGGATAGAAAAGATAAGAGAATATGGATGTCTGCGAGTGGGGAGCTGGGGAGGATCTTACTGACTAATCCTGCTGCCAAGCAGAAGTGCTTGGGCTGCTGTAATCGCGCGTGGGGAGTAAGATAGCCGGTGAAATAACTGGTGCATAATGTATCTATTCTATCTAGGCTGGTAACGCATCTACAATCCTCTAATGTTATGGATATCTATTGGTCCACTTGCTCGTTTACCTTCCTAGTCGTATTAAACATTTTCGAACAATTATTTCACGCATAGTGATAGACTAGCGGAACCAGATTCGAACGTAGCTAAAGTGACTGAAACACAAACGCAACCACCACCTGTTATCAGTTAACCTTCGCCACATTATTTTTACATCCTTGACACCTACTCATCCGTGGTGAATTAAGGTCAGCTCTTGAAGATCCTGGGTCAGACAATACTTGACTCCGCCCACACGCGCTCTGAAACTTTGCAGTTGTGTTTTTTAATAATAAGTTATGTGCAATGCAAAAGCAGTGTCCACCTACGCATGAATTGATTATGAAACTTTAGATAATGCATTATAGCCAGGCCCTGTTAATGAAAGTAAACTTAAGCCAAAACACAGGTTTTCGTCGTGCCTTTTACTTTGCTCAGTAGCTATCACATCATCAAGTGTGAAATGGAAAAAGTATAATAGTCAAGCCCTCTGTCCTTTGTTCCAAATATAATCTGATGCTTGCTTTGACTAATTCTGAAGGTAAATTGCCTGGGACAGACTATAGATAGATTGACTAAACGAGTAATCACAAGCACAACTAAACTATCTCTGTACGTACGAAATGGTATACCTGTAATCAGTAGGCTTATTGTCTAACTCGCTCGCAATCGCCATCGCGTTCATTTTGACAGTTCATGTATGGGCTGACAATTGGCATCGGAATCAGCTAGCTGTCACATTCATAAGAACTGTCAAAATGAACACGATGGCGATTGCGAGCGAGTTAGACAATAAGACTACTGATCATAATGTATGCAATGCTACTGTGTTAAGGGTGATCACGGTCTGCATCCCGTAGAAAATGTCTAAAATAGTGTCTAATATAGATTTGTGGTAAGCATTTCCCTCTCTAAAATCGTTGTCTGGTGTTATCCACAGGTGGTGCCTCGACTCTTGGGTTCCTTGGTCGGAGGAGCGATGAGTCCCACGCAGCACCTAGAACAGCAGCAAGCGCTCGTCAAACAGTTTGCGGAGATACTGGAGTTCGTGCTTAAGTTTGATGAATACAAGGTAACGCCTCATGTCCAACGCGCTCGTTCGGCATAATAGAAATAGCACGGAGCCCCTCTTTTGCCCGAATTTCAAATGCCATAGTGTAATGTTTGCCATAATGATCATTTGCCATAACCCTTTTTTTCTCTGAAACCGTAATTTTTTCAGGAGCATTGTAATGGCAATCCCGTAGAACTCTATAGGTTAGGTTAGGTTTGTTTCATAACAATCCTGAATAATTAACAAATAAAGAGAAAAAAGAATTATGACAAATGATCATTATGGCAAACAATACATTTATGGCATATGAAATTCGGGCAAACGATAGAGACCCGAAATAGCAATTATTATTGTCTCCGTGCGAGTTTTTTTGAAATGAAAACTTCTTTAGCGGTACTGAGCACTTTTTGGGATGGGTAAAAATGATAAACTCCCGTCATTGTCGCTTGACTTGACCTTTGGACCCTGATCGAAAATGTTTGGAAAATGTGTCCGACGGAGGGCTTATTGAACGTGGGCACACTCGCATTCACCTCAACGGCATAAGATGATTATACAATAGAAAGACATTGAATAAACGTTATATTTAGTGACATAATAGTCAACATTTTTGTTATGAGAGGTGACGGTTATGTCAAATAATAGTGTCTCCGTCACCCTCTTATGTCATAGAGGATATCATATTCATAATCATCGAAGCGGGAGAGCATAAGATAATAGCGGAACGTGAATTAGATTAATTTAGTTGTCTAAATATAGAAGTTTTTGCTATAGGATACCTTCGGTGGGATTTACGTCTAGCATTTCTTTTCACAACTGGTAAAGGTGACACTTTAAGTGTAATTTTATTCTCTCCCTATAAAATATACTTAGAACTCTACATGCAAGTTGACAGATTTCGCTCCAACGCTAAGTGTTTTACGTCATAACGGCAACCTCCTTTTTGCTGAAGCTTAATTATTTTTGACTAGACTAAAATTCACTATCAGACCTATTTAATGTTCCTGTTTATAACTAAGCATTCAAGTAAGGCCCATTTAATGATGAAAACTCCCTCCTTTTTAAAGTCGATTAAAAAGTTCAATTATGTATGTTAGAGTTAATTGAATTTTAGTCTAAGATGTTTAGTAAGAAGTTTAGTGTTGGACTAAAAATCCAATTAACTCTTCTTTAAACGTAATTAAGCTTTACTAATTTAAGTTATTGAAATGACTTAGTGCAATATGTTTTGCCATTCCGTCACCTGGTGATCAAATTGAAATATGTATGTCGTATATGTCAATATGTTCTAAAATTGTAAGATAAAGAACTTAAACGATTGATTACGACCGGATTTAGGAAATCTCAGGTTTTAAGATGTTTCAGTAAAGTCTTAGAGGAAGTAAAAAAGATAATAAACAATCAGAGTGGTTTGATTTGCTTTCAAGATCGAAACCAGGTTTGATTTTAAATGCCGGTTTTTTCCTTGAAAAATGGCAATATGCTCTCAAACAAATCCCATAGGTAGTCATGTTAGTTTCCGACTTCCTCGTACTCGCCCATTTAGATCGCTCATTACATTTTGAAACGTTTACTGTGTCGAATATGTAATACATCCGATTTAACGCATGTTAGTGCATATCTGTCAATTCACACTTCCTCCGCTGATTATCATAATGATTATTACAAGCATTTGCCGCATTAGAATTTGACAGAGCATTTTAGAGCATTACTTGCAGACAATTTTTTTAAGGAAAGAAACGTATGAAAACTGAAAACTTTCCTTGTCAAGACTTAAGGCGAGGTAGGCTTAAAGAGGCCGCTTTTAGAGTTTTTAAAAACCATCTCAGACGTAGAAAATAGGGTTTAAAAATCTGAAAAAAAGTTATGTCTTACTTAAGGATCTAGTCTAGTCAAAATCGCATTCAGTTACACGATCCGATAAACTTCCCTCGATAGAAAGAAATCCCAAAGTTACTCCTTTTTGTAAAGTTTTTTCAATATTATGACTAAACTATTAATATTTTAAATGAAATTTTTGTACTCAACTAAAGCCATTAAATATTTATAGACAAATTCGCAGAGTTTGAATAGATAAAATGATTGTCTTAATTACTATGTTTAAATACCTACAAAATGTGCGAGCGCGGAGCCTCGATAGGCCCGATCAGTCGCGCGCTGGCGCTTACGGACGACGGACCTGTGTCAGTTTTATCCGCGACAGGTTCGTGCACTAAACAAACAGATTTATTACAGCAGCAATGTCATTGTCTGTTTTCTGAGGCTACCCTGTTGACCTACAATAACAAGTAAATGTAGTAAGGTACATTTTGCAAACGGGAGGCAGAGATACCGACCGATATATACAAAATATGGATTATCAAAAATTGTAGCTATTTTCAGATGTTATACTGATATTTTTATACTATGGCACTATGACCGAAATTTTACGAATAATAATTTTATAAATTTCGTACCAATCAAAGATGGAAATAAAATAACATACATACATACCGACACGCCTCTTTCCCACAGGGGTAGGCAGAGACTGCTTTGTTCCACTTGCTACGATCCTGACATACCTCTTTCGCTTCATCCACATTCATCAATATCTTCAAATAAAATGAAATCTAACTTATCTTATTTAATTTCAATATGTTGTAAACCAAATTATATAAATATGTTTAGGATCCTTACTTCCTAAACGCGATTACACTTTACTAAATAAGGTTTCTAAATCATCATCATGTTTGCGGCTAAGTACAGATATAAGCACACGACAAATAAATTACGAAGAAGCTTGAGATTATAAGGTAACGGCGGGTATTACCGAGGGTATCAAAATCAGTGTCATTTACCGCGGTATTTTCAAATACGCATTTTATAATCAAACCGATCGATTTACTAAAAAATGAATTATACACGAACGAAACTTATTTAATTGGTTAAGTAAAGTTTTTGGAAGAGGTGCAAATTATATTTTTATTCGACAGTCCACGTCTTAATAATCGAGGAACTGCAGCTCTTTTATTTTTATTCCCTCTTGTTAGTTAGAAATATTTTTTTAAGTGGTCGATTTGACATTTGTGAAATATAATGGATGACTAGCTACGCGTGCCTAGAACTAGCTTGTAATAAAAAAAAAACTACGTCAACCGTACGTCAACTGTCACTTTTGAGTCAAAAAGTCAAAAAGTGACAGTTGACGTACGGTTGACGTAGTTTTTTTTTATTACAAGCTAGTTCTAGGCACGCGTAGCTGGTCATCCATTAAATTTCACAAATGTCAAATCGACCACTTAAAAAAATATTTCTAATTAACAAGAGGGAATAAAAATAAAAGAGCTGCAGGTCCTCGGTTATTAAGACGTGGACTGTCGAATAAAAATATAATTTGCACCTCTTCCAAAAACTTTACTTAGCTAATTGACCAACGGATCTATTAGCGCTAGTGTGTGCGAATTGGAATATAGAGCTCACAATTCGTCAGTTTCCGCAACGGGGGCGCGGGAAGAGGTGTACCATACTAACGCGTGACGCCACATCACATGTAAGAGAACTCTAATTTTATGTAGTGCTTTACGTAATGGTTCAGACAATCGAACTAATAATATGGTTTTTAAGTGGTTGTTTATAGTTTTCTGCACAACCTTAAAATATTCTTTATATGTTTTTTGAGCTCGAATGGCGTTAAAAATGGAAAATAAAATACGGCGGTGATAGGACTTATTTTTTGCTGTGTATTTTACTTCCCTGGTGTGCCGCGTAAACTAATAGTTTAAGTGGTTATTTTGGTTCTTTATGCTCTTTTTTGCCAGGCTGTACCTAGATATGTTAATTACTTTGTAATTTATTACTTTAGTAATATTTTTATTTTTATAATAAAATTATTAATGTTTACAAGGACATATTTTATTCTGAAAAAATGACTTTCTGCCAAGTTTCTTGCGACGCATTCTTCTTGGCAATGATGATTTTTCCAAATGCGCTGGTAGATTCAAAAAAAGACATGTAAAAGAGCCCTTGGCGGCCTATTTGCAAAATAAACTTTTAACTTTTGACTTTCATTTTCCTTAGGTTATATCCTTTCTTAAAGTTATTTCAATCTTGATCTATTCACGCTATTAAAGAACTATTTCCGTGGTATGGAAAGTATTCAACAAACCCTTAATTTTTAGCAAAAATTTCAGTACTGAATTTGTATAGGTCTACCAGAATCTCATGGCATAGAAAAAAAAAAGAGTTTTTGATATGGCAATGTCAAACTGTCGCTGTCTAATATCAGTACGTTCATTGTCATAACGACTTGCTGCTCGACTGTTTTAATAAAATTTCAATTATTATTATCGTGAAAATGTCGAAGAAACCTCCCCGTGCACAATCGCGAAACATTGTGTTCAATGTTTACAACCAAATTTGTGAAGAAAGTGAAGGATCCCTAACGCAATCTTAAATTATAAGCGAGTGGCAAATTTAACTTGTTAGTAGGAATCGATCAAGTTGATACTTGTAGTTCATTTTGAATGTTAAGATCCTATTTTTCAAGTTATTTTATATAGTCATCATACAGAGTGTATCAAACACCCCCTAACAATAATCCACTGGGGTATATAACCATAGCTATAGAAGTAACCAAAATATTTTTAAAAAATTGGAGTATTTTTTTTATATTTTCTACTAGCTTTTTCCCGCGACTTCGTCCGCGTAGACTCATTTATTGATAAATAGCTTTTGCCCGCGGCTTCGCTCGCGTGTACCAGGAGTATTTCAATCCCGTTTTTTTCCCGTTCCCGTAAGAATTTCGGGAAATGCTCTCTTAATGCTCCCTACACTCCCCAAGGAACCCACTTGCCAAATTTCAGCTTTCTACGACCAGTACAACGAAAAATCCCGTTTTTCCCGTTCCCGTGGGAATTTTGGAAGTTCCTCTCTTCATGCTCCTCTACACTCTCCAAACAACCTAAATGCCGAATTTCAGCGTTCTACAACCAGTAAAACAAAAAATCCCGTTATTTCCCGTTCCCGTGGGAATTTTGGAAAGTCCTCTCTAAATGCTTCTCTACACTCCCCAAGCAATCTAAGTACATGTCGAAATTCAGCTTTCTACAACCAGTAAAACGAAAAGTCCCGTTTTTCCCGTTCCCGTGGGAATTTCGAAAAATTGACCCTTAATGCTTCCTTACACTCCCCAAGCAACCTACATACCAAATTTCAACTTTCTACGACCTGCAGTATAACAAAAAATCCCGCTTTTTCCCGTTCATGTCCGTCAAAATTTTGGGAAATACTTTTGTAGTGCTCTCCTATACTCCCTAAGGAACCTGAAGGCCAAATTGCAGTTTTCTACGATCATTAAAATGAAAAGTCGATCCCGTAAAACTGAATATAAATCCCGTTTTTTTCTTATCCCGTTGGAATTTTCGAAAATCCTTAAAACTGTTTTTTACTATTATAATCACCTACTTCTAATGCCAAATTTGAAGAGCCTAGTAATTATAGTTCATAGGATTTCGTTGAACTGAATAAATAAATCCCGTTTTTTCCTTAACCCGTGAGAATTTCCAAAAATCCTGTAATTATTTTCTTAGTTTTGTAATCATCTACTTGTGTACGAAATTTGAAGTCCATATTTATTAAGTATAAATACTGAGATAGGGTCACTCGGAATCGAATATAATAAATCCCGATTTTTCCCGTTCCCGTGGAAATTTGTGTGTGTGTGTGTGTGTGTGTGTGTGTGTGTGTATGTCAGGTAGGTATGTGTGTTGTTGTTTTCGTAATCAGCGACCCGATAAACCATACAAACAATACTACTCACTATAATATAATAATAATAATACCCACGTTGATTTTCAGATTTTGTCACCCCCTATCCCCCTTTTAGGGGTTGAATTTTCAAAAAACCTGAAACAGGTGTTTACTCATTTATCGTTAGGAATACTCCTGTGAAGTTTCGAGTAAAATAGTCAACCTAATCTTGTTTCCCCATACAAACTTTGGACCCCCATTTAACCCCTTTAGGGGTCGAATTTTGAAAAATCCTTTCTTAGTGCACCCCTAGACATTATAAGGAACCTACGTGCCAAATTTGGAATCTCTAGAACCAGCGGTTTGGGCTGTGCGCTGATATGTCAGTCAGTCAGTCAGTCAGTCAGTCAGTCAGTCAGTTTCTTCTTTTATATATTTAGATAGGAATGGTAGTATTAATAACTGTAATAATTCCTATAGAAAAAATAAAAAAATACTCCAATTTTTTTTTAAATATTATGTATGGGACTCTATTACCGACCCATTCAATATTTGTTTGGCTCGGTTATAGGTTCTTAAAGAAGTATCTATTACCGAGTGACATTTTAATTTTCTATTAAAATATGAACATTTATGGTACTGTAAGTGTATACTTTTTTGATAAAATTTAGACTTTTACTTATCAATTGGAAATGCATCCGTTTATACTAAACTACTTAAAAAAAATTGATGCAGGTACAAAAATAATATACGTACATACACATACACAAATCACGTCTTTATCCCTTACAGGGTCGACAGAGTCTAAGGTAACAAGACCTAAAGGCCACGTTTAGCATGATTGTGGGTGTATAGATGGAAAGGGGAATCAAAATAGTGATGGGTTGCTAGCCTCATCGCCTATAACATGATTCTTAAGATTTACGCACATTCCCTCGTTGGGCTTTTACCATCTGCGCGGGAAGAGAAGTAACTGGTACATTCTATGTTTTATTCTATACTCCAAGATCAGCATGGACGAAAGAAAAAATAATATACAGATAAGCCATAATTATGTTTCTTAGCATTCGGTATTAGGTTCCAAATCGTGAATCTGGTTTCTATTACTGATGGTAGAAAATTCCTGATTTTTATACCCTCTGAAATGAAAGTTCAATTCGCGGTAAAAGAGTCACAGACTGTACATTACCACGGTATCAGAAGAAATGCACATTTCAGTTTTAATAATAATTTTACCAAATAATAAGAAGTAAAATGAGTCCAAAAACTTACGAGGCTGAAAGTTCAACAACGCTTTTCAATTAAAAAAAATACTAGGTCGTTAAGAAGCTTTGATACCCGTAATTATATGGACTCTTTTGAAAACTTACTTAAGTAGATACCACGGTAATACCTGCCGTTGCCTTAATTATATTTTTAATTCATAGTTTTATTTGTAACCTTACCTGTTTATTTGTCTTTTTTGCCAAAAGTTCTTTGAAATAAAGAACCCGAATATATCGGGTATATTTAACACGATGACGAAGAATGAAACGATTGACTATTAATTATTTTTTATCACCTATTTATCTATTCAAATTCATAGTAAGTAGGTATACTTATTTAAGTTTGATCACAATAAATGCATTTCTAAAGTCATACTAAGGTTATACTATTTCTTTTCTATACTGTGACGTTGGCGAGGTCATGCGAGTTCACAAAATCTGAGTCCGCGCGAACTATCGCGCGGACGGCCGGGACAGCGCTAAATGCCTATTTTTGCAGGAATACCGAGCCTTAAGAAATTTCTCCAAAGGGTAAATACAAAAAAAATACACGAAGCTGAGAATGTAAATAGAATAGAATAGAAGAAATTTTTATTCACCAACACAACAATTTCAAAACAGAAGAAACAAAAATACAAGTGATTAAAACCAAATATAAGAATTATATGCGAAGGTAAAATGGAAGGGAGACTCAGCGAAATAAATAAATAAATGTTTTTTAATTAACTAGTACAGTCGAGGTCAATATCGATACAGCCATCATGTCAAATATATGTGTCCACCTGTCCACCGACCTTATTGTTTATGGCATAAAGGTGCGACCACACCGCCGCTTAAAAAACGGTGACGTTACGGAATCGCAACAAAATCTATGAAGAAACGGTGAGAAAACGTGACGCATACGACGCGTCACTGCGTATACGCAGCGGTTTGGTCGCACCCTTAAGGTGTATAACTATTTTTGACGTCTCGGTAACGTACATATATTTATGCCCTTGACTGTAGGTACAGTGGCATTAACTAGGTACACGAAACGGGCATTTCAAAAGAAATCTGGCGTTGCACTTCCTAGGCAAGTATCTTTCTTTTATGAAACGTTAACTATTACTCCGTGACGTAACTTGCCCTGAACACAAACTCAATTTTACAAAGCAAGTCGCTATTACACTATTTGAATACATTGATAATATTAAGTACTGGCTGACGAGCATTTCAGTCACTAACGTTGAAAAAAAAGACAGATAATAAATAATAGTACATTGTGCACCGAGGGCGGTAAGAAGGGGATTGCTAACGAGAGTCTATTAGAAGCCCGACGCCGAAGGCGGAGGGCTTTTAATGACTCGAGTTTGTAATCCCCTTACTGCCCGTGATACACACAATGTTTTTCATCACATTTGCGAGGAAATAAAAAAAAATATCAAAAAAGAGTCGCCAAATTACTCGAAAATGACACCAATCAACATTTTAGTGTCAAAATGTCATCCGCCATTTTGGATCCAAAAAATTATGCCAAAATCGGTCTCTGAATCACCAAATTACTCGAAAAAGACACCCATCAACATTTTAGTGTCAATATGTCATCCGCCATCTTGGATCCAAAAATTATGCCAAAATCGGGCTCAGAGCCATCAAATTACTCGAAAATGACACCCGCCATCAATATTTTAGTGTCAAAATGTCATCCGCCATCTTGGATCGTAATTAGTAATGTCTAATTGAAAGTTTTAATAAAATTGGTTCGTAGTTTTTTTTTTTATATTAAATAAATCTGGCTGAACTGAAACCTCCTTAGTCTGAAATGACGTACAATGAACTCTTAATTTTAAAACTAAACTTTTCCTCCCGAGGGAATTATGAAAATCCATACAAATATAACTCCCTCGGGAGTAAAATATTTGAAATTCCCGCGGGAGGTAAATCAGCCACTACGGCTCTATAAGCACGCGTGTTATAACACCCTTTACGAGCAAGTGTGATGAAAAATAAATAAATATCTTGGGACAACTGACACCAATTGACCTAGTCCCAAACTAAGCAAAGCTTGAGATGTGGGCACTAGACAACGGATAAACATACTTGTATAGATAAATACATACTTAAATACATATTAAACATCCAAGACTCCAGAACAAACATTCGTATTTTTCATACAAATATCTGCCCCGACCGGGGATCGAACCCGGGACCTCGAGCTTCATAGTCAGGTTCTCTAACCACTAGGCCATTCGGTCGTCGAATATAGTAGTATAGATGTTTGTGATTTTCGTGAGACGACAGTACATTGAGACTGAAACCAGCTTGAGGATTAGAACAAAGCTCCTGAGTCTTAGCCGGGCACGGGATGGACTGACCTGGATTTCCATTGTCTTCGCACTTGGCTGGAGCTGTGAATGTTGGAACTACTTGCCAGCTTACCTTCCATTTAATTTGTGTGGGAATGACAATTTTTTTTTTTTTTTTTTTTTTTTTTTTTTATGCGAATAGGAAGGCAAACGAGCAAGTGGGTCACCTGATGGTAAGCGATCACCACTGCCCATAGACACCCGCAACCCCGGAGGGATTGCAGATGCGTTGCCAACCTAGAGGACTTAGATGAAATGCCTCTTGTGCCCGTAATTTCCCCGGCTGTCTTACTCTCCACACCGGAACACAGCAGTGCAAGCACTGCTGCTTAGCGGCAGGATTAGCGAGTAAGATGGTGGTAGCTATCCGGATGGACCTTGCACAAGGCCCTACCACCCGCAAATGCCTAATTCTGATATTAAATTGTTAAAATAGGTGTGAAGTACTCTGATTTAAAATTTCTCGAAAGCCAGTTTGATTACGAGGAACTCTATATTATATTCATTTAGCTTTTTGTGCATCATTGTTTTTCTTTTCTATAATAAACTAAGTTATATAGTGTTAAAGCTTTGCAAACCAATCATACCTATATGCCATAAACCATAAGCGTTGATTCGAAAACAGGCGCAGAGAAAGATCAAATAAAAACAAAAACTGTTTATTTTCAATTTGCTACAACTCCGCTATAAGAGGCGATAAAGACTCCCGCGTCTATTGAGTTTATTTCTATAAAATGAACAGAAAATATCGCAACATCACAACACTGAATCTGAAGATTATCTGTAAAGTTGAAATTGTTACAAAATCATTGCTAAATAAGTACTGAAGATATTTATGTAGGTTTAGGTAGGTAATTATAAACAACAACACATACTATGTATTGTCTTTATCCCTATAGGTACGCCAGTTTTATTTTTCTTTTTTCACGTGACACGTGACTATTAAGTAATAATAATTAAGGATAAAACATAACACAAATATTTATAAATAGGTAGGTACTTCATCATTCTGACTATAGTGTTTTGTTTTAGCACGTACCTACTTACTTCTACAACCATCTTTCTTTGCGATTTTATAGTAATTATCCGTTTCTTATTTCCAAAGCTCTTATTAGTTTTGTGTCGCAACAAACTTCTCGAACACAGTATATTATGTATTAATAATATGAAAAAGGTAGGTACCTGAGTATAAGAAGTTCATGTTAAGATCGGTGTCTAGAGGCATGCTAAATTTACTGTCAAGAAGATAACGTGTTGAACAATATGTTATGTTGCTATAAAGATCGCTCTTTAAGGCCTTGTAACTGATATGGAAAATCAATTCATGATTTTTTAAACAAGTTAGTACGTACATTCAAATTAAAACCTAAATATACCTGCAAGAATCTTGTCCTCTCGACAGCGTACGCGCTATTGTAAAAAAATCTGGTTCTACTTAATGACGGCAAAATGACATGCGTGGACCTCTGTAGGCTTATTGTCTAACTCGCTCGCAATCGCCATCGTGTTCACTTTGACAGTTCTTGTATGAATGTGACAGTTAGCTGATTCCGATGCCAATTGTCAGCCCATACATGAACTGTCAAAATGAACGCGATTACGATTGCGAGCGAGTTAGACAATAAGCCTACTGGTCTTTAAAGTTAGATCTAAAGAAGTCAATGAAACTTAATATATGGAGCTCGTTGTTAAATTAAATATCAAGGTTAGGGCTTGCAATATCGGAAGGTTCTCAGTTCCGGAACTGAATATCGGAAATTTTACCCAATATCGGAATTCCGGAACTGGTACCGGAATTGGTCTTTTTTGTTTTCTTTCAATTAAGGTGCAGTTTTTTTTTTAATAACACGCCGTTTTCGTTTTAAAATCAGTCTTTTAATAATGTTTGCTTAATTACTAATTAATAATTAGCCTTTGGACTTCTGTTAAAAAAATATACATGAATCGTGGTGAGCAGGTAAGACTCGAATGAGACCTAGCGTCGCGTGGCAACGAATACATCATATTGCGTGGCGTTGCTAATTTTACGAATTGGCATTGTTCATTTTTTTAGTATGCTATAATTCGAAAACCATTTGGAGGAAAACAATCAACTATCCGATTTGTCTTGTCCTATTTCAAAAATACTTTATGATTGCAGATATTTTTGTAAAAGCACTTTTGCCCCTTGTTTGACCGAACGACCCCGTTTTTTGGCAGAATCGGGCCTTAAATGTTTGCGACAAAAACGAAATAAAAAAGTTTAGCTACGGTAACTGTCAGCTGTCATTGTCACATCTACATCATAAGTAACTTAAATGCCTACCTACTTAATCTACAAATGTTAGAAATAAAAACAAATTCACAGTATAAAACTGTTGTGCCGGGATGAAAGTGATGCAACAATGACTCGAACAATAGCCCCAACAAAATCATTGTGAAAATCAGAGAAGATTTGCGGAAGGAATAGTGTACGCAAGCTAATATGGAATAATTCAAAGTTTACACCAATGTTTACACAATATATTGTTGAGAAGACCACTATAATGTAAGTAGGAGTCGGGAAAAATGTGATGTATTGATCTATAGAGAAAATCATAGACAAAACTGTTTTTTTATTGCTGAAAAGGCGATTGGGATCGTGCCAAAATTAACAAATTATCAAACAGCGAAAAAATATAATTAATAAACAAAGCTACGTAAATGCATAGGTAATATTAAAATTAGGTGCTTGAAATAGTCCATTTTATCAAATGAAGGTGTTAAAAGCACAGTTTAAAAAATTAACAATGCCAATACCTAGTTTCTTTGTCAAATGTCCCAAATTTATCAATATCGGAATTATCGATATTGAGCTGATCAATTCCGGAATTGAAATATCGTTCAAAATCGTCCGAAATTCCGGAATTACGAGATTCCGGAATCTCGGAGTGCAAGCCCTAATCAAGGTACCTATTTCTTGTTTGATGTTTACATAAATTTAAATTTATATAACATTACCTCTCCGCAAAGTAAATAGACAGACAATTCGCTGTGACTGATAACAGATACTCCGAATGCCCGTTTGTTATATCGAGTGTTTATTGTCCGTAAATAGATCACAGCTTGTGCTGAATGATTGATATAATGATCGATGTTATGTAAATATAACAAAGGGCTGGCGATATATTAGATCATTAACGCATTTGTCAGTGATAATACCTAATTCAATCAGTTATTGTTATTGCGAGAATGTGCAGACCCGTACCCTGCAAACTAAACTTAGATAGGTAGTCCCTGATAGGGTACCACATGCTATGATACACACTCCCTTTCATACACACTCCCTTTAACACACACACACACACACACACACACACACGCACGCACGCACGCACGCACGCACGCACTACACTTCCCTTTCTTCAGCTTCACTGAGCATAAAACGACAACATATATTTTAAGTTAAATTAAGCAATGAACTAGCTAGTCTGGAATTTCAAATTAGAAACAGAATGTTCTTTCTCTTTGTTATCAATCAGGTCGTTATTAAAATCGATAAGACGCTCACGTTTCTTCAGTTAAAATTGAACACTTACGCCAAAGGTTGGTACTTCCATTGCACTTATTAGTTATTTATTTCCACTCAAAGGTAACTTTATATTAAAAAACACTTCGTCTATGTAGGTATAACCTGCATTGTACTAGTTTATAAATATCTATTCGTTTTCATTAACTCTCAGTGCATAGGGATTATAGGGACAAAGAACGATGATGTCAATTTATTATAGAGATCCTTTTGGAATGGAAAAAGAGGAAACAAATAATAATAGTTGAGTCACAGCCTGTTGTTGTTGTATAAATTGAAATACACAACTGCTCGTATAGAAATAGAATAAACACTCGCGTCTTGTTTCGGAAGTCTGTGGATCTTTTTTTTTTTAATTGAGATGTACTCTAACGTACAGCCAGACTTGAACTACTCGACTGGGCGGCGGAAAACTACCCTCGTTTAGGTAAACAACCTTGTTTTATTGTTTTTTTTTTAATCGATGACTATGAAACATACAAACAAAACTGAAGCAAAACAAATCACACTGTATTCCAGGGGTTTTAAATTGTTACTTGCTATTGTTTATTTTGTAAAAGGATTTTCAGATTAAAGGACAGGTCGGGATTGTTTCTTTTTAATTTGAATTAAAAAAAAAGAAATATAGCTGTTGTTCACATCACATGCAATTTCTTACCAAAACCACGAAGTTGTGTGAGGATGACAGCTGTCACAGTGCTCCAGCTATATTTTATGTTATGAACAATAGCCACAAGTTTCCTAAGTCTCGTCTTTCTTACCGCTGAAGTAGTGCGTCCGAAACAAGCTCGACTACAAAGTACTTCAATATTATGTGTGTATTTTCAATTTCAAAACGACTGTTCGCTTATGCAGTTGCCAGATAATCCTTGTTAGAGAAGACTACAAGATATACAGTTATATGCAAAAGAAATTTATTTTTAAATAATTGTGTAGGACTAAGGGCCGTTTCAATCCTTGAATAAGCACGTAACTGACAGATACCCATAGAGCTGTTCGTCGAATAGGGCCTAACTGACGATGAAAAATCGGCCCTAAGTTGAAAAATGATGTGATGCGAGTTACGTAGGTAGACAATAGACATAAACCTACCAGACAGACTTAACTATCATCGGGTAATTCAGCACAATAGAAAGTCGACCTTCAGCTGACCTTGCATGACTGAGTCACGCTTTTCATCCATTATCCCTTGGATTTACGATATTCGTTAAGGTTATTTTTTGGTGATTTTTCTTTTGGCGGAAACGCGACTCGCTCACGTTCACTTTGACTAACTTTAGTTTAACACTAGGACCAAAGAAAACGTAAAGATGGAGTTCGAACGGTAAAGAAAACTCATTCTAAACTACGCCTCGCCGTGTGCATACAGTAGCACACACAATAACACACACGAGTGCAACCAAACTTCACCGACCGAAGTAACTACGCATGTAATTTTATTTGGCTTCGTGTTGTTGTTCGGAGAGTTCTGCCTTTACTTTTATATTGCCTGACATTTAACTTGTATTATACTTTAGCAGAATCTTGATGTGTGAACTTCAGAGTTTTATCATTGATCTCGCTAAAAGCCGATTCTGATTCTACATAGAAGTTTGAAGGTTGTGGGGAACAATTCACTGAACAAGTTTTTCTATTTGTTTATTGTTCACCTAGTGGGATCTAGGCTTAGAAAAGTTTATGAAAGACTACGAGTTAGTTGTAAGCGAAAACAGTACTAAAAGGCAAAACATTAAATACTTAAATACCACGATTGTCCGGCCTTTTTTCGTGAATATGCCATAAAACTTCCTCTTTCCAGCCTTTGTATTAAACAATGCAGATTCACTTTCAATTATTCCTTTGTTAGCATGAATAAAACTCTTTACAAAATTCTCAATACATGATTCTATCGATCAATCATACCACCCACGTTTACGTCCACCCACGCAGTAAAGGTCTTTATCACACAACTTCACAAATCTAGTCGGTATGTAAAATTGGTGGCGGGTGCTCTAAACACCTCGTAATCATTGCGAGCATCGGAAAACGATAGCACTTAGCGATGTGAGTGAGGACGGACATCTTAGCAACCGTGTAGATAGATATTCTTTCTTAGTAAAGACTTTTTGATACACTGGAAGATATGATATGTCATAAAATTCGTCGTTACCAGGGACTCGATTTTCTGAAATATTTTTAAAACTTACGTGAATACGAATACGGAATAGCTCGAGGTTCTCGTTACGATTAATTTAGCAGCTTAAGCAGGTTTTAAGTTTTATCCCGTATGTTGTCAAAACCAACCATTCAATTTCCAGATGAAAACGCCCGCGATACAAAACGACTTCAGCTACTACCGACGCAGCGTGTCTCGCGGGGGTCTCATCAACCCCGAACTCCCCGCAGACGAGGCTCACATCGGGGCCGAGGTCGCCAACAGGATGTCGTTATTCTACGCCCAAGCGACCCCCATGCTCAAAGTACTGTCCGAAGCGACCAGCCAGTTCGTCAACGACAATCAGCAAGACTTGGAGAACACGACGGAAACGCTCAGCACAATGGCCAAAGTGTGCTTGAGGATGTTGGAAAATCCGTAAGTGTCTTTTTTATTTATACCTATTGTGAGTGGGCGGAGCGGATTGGTTCTGAGAGGTCTTCGTTGTACCTTAATAACCAAGAACCGTTACCTGATTAAGTATGATGAGGCATCTGCAATGTATTTTGTTCATTTTAAACTGCTTCGGGTCTTAGTCTCGGTCAGATCAGGGCATTTGTTAAGGTCACTGGCCAGTTACACGTTTACATCCAATTGACGCCCACTGGGGCTATTGATACGATACCGCAGCATGTTGATATACCGGCCTCCAACCTCTGAGCAAACCAGCTCCCCAAACAATGGCACATAAATCTCAGGTTTCCCCGCCAAACCTGATTTCCTAACTGCATACAAAGCCATCTAAGCCTATACAAGCAAGCTCGACTATAAGCACTTATTGCGAGCGACAAGGGCGTATTTATTACATCGGGAGATCGCATTTCGCGCCACTCGCTCGCGCGCGATATCGATACGCTGCCCAGCGAACCGTTATCTTTAACACAAATACATTATGATAATTCAACTGTCGCAGGCGTCGCAGCTCTAGTCGACCTACATGAGTCGGTTCTCTCAAAACGTTACAACAAGCTCCTTTTAGTCGCCATTGAGCCTGACAGCAAAGGGAAACAAAAACAGATAAAAGAATAACTAAACAAACAGCGCCCTTCCAATGAGAGGAGCTCATCCATCCTAAACTAATGAGCTAATGACCGTTTCTCATCGATAGACGTCAATTTGAAGAATGAAATATCGCGTTTAAACTTAATGTTTAACATCTTCTCTTCCTCTAAGTGCCAGAAGTATACTACTGAGGAAGTAGTCGTATTTTATTATTTACCTACTGTTATATAAGTAAAACACTAACCAACTTGTTCTAGATTTTTACTATCGTGCCAAACCCCAATACTACAGCTAATGCCATAAATTTTCTAGACAATAACTCGAAGACTGAAGGTTGCCTGAATATTGCTGTGTAGGTATTCCGTTCTGATATCTTATCAACCAGTAAAACTATTACCAAAGCGTGACGTAGTGTTATATCTGTGATCGGGGATCGCCTAAATCTATGCAGATTTATCGAGTTTAATCTGGTTGCAATGCTTTGTATTTGAAGGTGACTCATTACTCCCATCGCATCGATCGTACCGCAAATAAGTCTTTAGATTTCCTTCGAAAACTATAAATATCCCGGCAAAAATCCCCGAATCGGCGTGTAAATTTAAGCTACCTCAGTGACTCAGCTGTTAAATGTGATCATGTTCAATTCAATCCGCGACTTTATTTATACATAAACAGTGACACCAGTTCCAAGGAAGAGCGTATTGAATAGCTTGACGTCCTGTTTTTGGCCTGTTACATTCATACATTACTTAGTCATTTTTCTGGGAAAAATTTCGTACCTATCACTCGAATCCTAGGCGAATCAAAGGAATTATTTCTTTAGTTCGGTTGTTAACTTATCATTGAGTTACCTACTTCGCTTACATCCTATTTTGGCATCCTGTCCGCTCAGTCGGCTCCCTGTCAGCTTATCATTATCAAATATCAAATTAACGGTCGTATTTTCGCGGTTTCTGTCACGTCCCTCGCTCGACGCGTGATTGCCTGCTTCCTTGCAGGGCGGACTGTATCAACGGCTATTGAAAGTGACAATACAATCGTACGCCATGCATAACAATGCCTCATCGGACGTAGGTTTCGGTAGCCGGCTTGTGCTAGATTGTCCAATATTTAAAAGCGAAGCGCAGATTTAGTAAGTTTCGTATAGATAAGGAAACGGCTTGGACTCACGCATAGAAGACTTAAAATGAAACTGAAGTGCCACTTTCTGTTACAATAGGCAATTTTTTAAAAGAAAATGCTTGAATATGGAAACTTTGCATGGAAATATTTAGGCCTTCTTTCTGAACGTGATCTCATCATTAAGTGATTAAATAGTTCACTCGCTTACTTTACGAGGGTAAATCCCCAAAATGGTTTATCACGAACATTAATCCGTTCTAAAAAGACTTAAAGACAACATGAAAACAAGGAAATTCAGCATTGTGAAATACCTAGTGAAAATCCATATTTTGTGTCATTTCTTTCTTTTAAATCAAAAGATACGAATTGACCCGGTTATTAAGATATAGGTAGAGGATATTCTGTGTCATGGCCTTACGACCTATTATTAAACTCGGCGCGTTAGGTAGATAGAGGTACTATTCAATTTAGGGACCGGTCAATAAGTAGCAACAGTCTCCATTGTCAGATCTATTACAGCACGATTTATTTTGTTAAATCTGATTACGAGTTTCCTCTTGATAAATAAATTGGTCTACTAACCAACCACCTTTGGTAGGTATTTAAATGCTAGTTGTGTTACGAATTTTATATAGCTTATCTATTTAGTGTTCCGCTTGCTTCACGTACGGGACACGATGACCCGAATCCAGGAAAGTACATAGTTTTATTGTGCTGTAAAACTCTCCGTGTGGCGTAAACAGTAAACATAAACTGACCTAAAAGCAATTTATCACTAGTATTGACGCAATTTTGGGCCAAGATGCAGCCGGTAGCTGTGTACTGACCAGGAAACAGTCCAGCTATTGGGACCAGTGGGGCATCAAGCCCTGGGCCATAAAAATAAAGACTTAGAAGTCGTATTTAGAATTTGTGACAGTACCTATACTTTCATAAGTAAATCGGTTCCTATACAACAGCTTGTGGCAGATAGGATATTTAAATGTGAGTTGTTGCATTGAAAATAATCCTTTGGTACTCCTTTGGTATTTTCTAGCTTCTACCCGCGACTTAGTTTAAATTTATGTACGCTAAGATCTCCTTATTTTTTTTATTTATTTAAACCAATTACAAAAAATAACAAATTATGTGCGAACAGCGAGCGAAAACCACGTACGGTTTAGCTTAAACTATGCAACGGATTTTAACGTTATTGATTGTAGTGATTCAAGAGGGAGGTTTATACGTATAATTTGAAAACCGGTGGGAAGTGGGGCGCTATAAATTTGAAATAAAACGTAGCCTGTAAGCAACTGCCATTCCAAATTTACAGCTACTTAGCGTGAAGTAGCCAACGAAACCACAAACACCCCCTGATAATATTTATGAGGATAGTATTTTAAACTTGTGACAGCATTAAGTGTATGTGTGGAACTGTCATCCGAGCCCGAGTGTGTGACGAAATACGATCCTTTGTTTCTATTATAATTTTCCGCTGCAATGACGACAGATAATATAATATTAACAAACATGGAAAACAGATCGTTGTGGCTGATGTACTGGTCAATCCGTCAACAGACGTCACACTGAGACTGATCAACTTTAAAACAATCATTTTCTCAATTTCAGAAAGTTGGTAGCGCAATTCAGCCGCGAAGAAACGTCGCTGCTTGTTCTACGCGTGATGGTAGGTCTGATCATCTTATACGACTGGGTCCATCCCTCGGGCGCGTTCTGCCGCTCGTCGTCCGTGGACGTCAAAGGATGCGTTAAGTTCCTACAACAGCAGACGCCAGCGAAAGCTGAACCGCTGCTCAATGCCCTCCGGTACACCACCAAACACCTTAACAACCCGACGACTCCGAAAAACATTAGGACTCTGCTAGCGGCGTGAGGTCAGCATTCCAGCCTTGCATGTTGCTGTGGGGAATGAATCGACAATAAAACTAGGGGATTTCTCAACGGCGCGCATTTAGTTTGCTATAGTATAGTTGTTTTAGGGCCGACAGTGTGGCGAGCTGACCAAAAATACTTATAACATTGCAACGCCTCTAATCTAGTATTGATGCTTAAATTGTTGACGTTACAACTGTAGTGGTTTTGGCGATACAATTTCAGTGTTTCGTGTACCTATCTATTTAGTAAGAGTGCGCAGTACGAAACATCTGTGACCACTATGGCTAACCACGTTAGATTAAGCAGGTAGGTTTCGTGTATCAACACCAATTTTGTAACAAACGATCCGATTTTCCGGTGATTATATTTAGCTGTAGGTAGGTATTCATTTAACGAGTCGCTTCTGTCGCTATGCACATTTCTAACCAAGTCAAACCACAATTTGCATACTAAATACTAAAGCCCGAGTCATCCAATTGGTTTGATGAAAGTTAAAATTAAGTCTCAGACCACTCCGCTGTAAACTACAACGTAATTAGATAGCTACGTCGTCGAAAACTCTCCGGAGGATATTTTTGAAACATGTACATAAACATGATAATATTAGGCAGTCAGTTTCATAGGTTAGCGCAATGCTTTAAAAGCAAATTCGCCTATGGAATGAATTCTCGAGAAATCTTACCCCTTTTTCCCCACTACATGCAAGGTTACATACGTTGTACCGTCACAAATAATTAAAGCAGTCAGAGGCAAACTTGTAAATCAGCTTTTAACACCTAAACTTAAGAACTAATTGAATATGTAGATAATTAAGAATGAAGTATTATTTATATTACGTTGTACTCTACTTATCTTAAACTAACCGTGTAACCATGCCTTGGAATTACTTTTGTAAGGATTTGTTACCACAATTAATTGTGCAATATTTATTACTATTGTAAGCCCCTAAATTAGTCATCATTTGTTGTTGATGCTAAGAAAACTATTGGAGCCAACTTACTTATGAACTTCTGTTATTGTGTCATAAAATCATTTATAATCAATAATTTGTTAATAAACTGTTTTAAACATGAAAGAAAGAAAATCTTTTCGGTTTTCTTTCAAGACTGAAATGTTAACTCTCACAAGTTGACAATTCCCGTCGCATAATATACAATGGCATTTTATAGATTTACTAACGGAATGTATTTTTAAGTAGGTACTACCTTTAATATTTATCTAAATGAACGTTATGAAACTAATATTATGGATTTATTATGAATATCCTCTAACCGTGAGTCCGTGTTTATTGAACCCGGTATCGAACAAATTAAATTAATTATTGTATTGGTCAGGAAATGCCTTTCTTAAATTAATATAGATGCTAAGTACATCGTGTTAACAATGTTAAATTTATGCATATACCACTGCCTTGACGTTATCTATCATAGTAAATTTAAATGGAATTTTTATAATGTGTTTCACCATTGATAATTATGTATAAAATTTAAGGTAAGTAACGTATGCCCTAGTTGTTTACAACTCATTATAATTATTAGGAATATTTACTGTATGTTTTCCTTTCATACTATTGTCGTAAGTTAAACATTTATACATATTTTAAAATGTAAAAGCCGCTGTTAAATGCTCAAAACCACATTTCGTGAGTTGTGAATTTCTGTCCTGAATAAAATATCGTTTACCTTTCTTCGTAAGATCTCATTGAAAAATTATTAAACCATAATTTACGGTAAAATTATCGAATTTAAGTGTAGTGGTGACACTCGGCACGACTTATTGTATATTTTTGTGGTAGAATCCTTCGGTTTGGCTCCGTGACCGATGTCATCGCAATATTAATCGAAGGATTACTATCGTATTTATATGGAATGTAGATTAATAGTTATTGAAACTTTCTTCGCACAGTGAGCACAATCTTTATTAAGTACTCATTAATTACTGTAACATTGTTGGGATGTGTAAATCTTTATTAATACTTTGTGACTGTTGCTTGCAAAGTCGGATGTAGGTGATACTTTAATTGCATTTACTGTTAGGAATTGATCGAGATGAAATATGGAGTGTTGTGGAAAGGTAGATTTTATTGTAATTCTGCTAATGCACGATGCTCGCGTCGCTCCAGCCAAGTCTAGGCGTCGGCAGTCGGCCGCTTTCCTGAGCGCATCGCATCTATGGAGCTAATAAAATTTACTTTTGCGCGTGGTAATGTGGGATGCTGGAATGTAGAACCGATAGATATAAAAATAAGGTACGAATTCCAAAATTTACACTGCCCAGAGTAATAATTTTATATCTATTTTTATAATCGAATAAGTTTTCGAAAAGAATATTCCATTTTAAGTAATTCCAATAACGAATACTCCACGTTGAGTCTAAAATTAACTCTAGTGAAGTGAAAACTTTGTTTGAAATAAGATAGAGCATAGAGTTTTGATTTGATTGAAAGTTAGTATTGTCCAGAGAGATTTGTATAGGTTTAATGTTAAATTCATTGTATTTCTGTTCGAGAAGCCGCGACTTGGGCACGGCTTGCCGCATGTACCCGTAATATTGAATGTTAACAATAGATAAATTTTTAGCAAATTTTTCGTAGTAAAAGGTAATGCAATTTGTAGTTATCTTGATTGTTGTTCATTGTTTGAATTCGAGTCACATTTGTTTATTGCGATTTGTATAATACGTAGTACTCATTATTTGTAGTATAATAAACACACCAAAGTTATGATTAATAAACATAAATAGACTCTCACAGAACTTTGTTTTATTTAGTCATTAGGTAAATTAATATTATGTAGTATGAACTTTTGAAGGTTCCTAATCCAAATCAAATTGATTGTTGACACCTGGCAAATGTAACAAATAAACCAAGTCACAAAAAGTATTTACGATATTCCAAAAACTCGTCAGGGTAGTCTAAACACTACTAGTACAATACAGTTTCTTACTTAAAAATCATGGAAGAATAATAATTTGACTTAACACACGTGAGAAGATGAGTGAGAACGTAGTACCGAAATACAGGTGCAAACAAACATTGGTTTCTTACTTTTTATCCGACGGGGGCAAACAAGCAATGGAAACTAATCACTGCCACCCCTGGTCATTTATAACATACTAGCTTCTGCCCGCGACTTCGTCCGCGTAGAATTAGCAATTGATATGTTTATCACTATCCCGCGGGAACTATACAATTTTCCGGGATAAAAAGTAGCCTATGTTTTAATCTAGGGTACACACAGCAAAACTATTCGGTATGCACCCTAGTTGTCCATGTGTGTCATTCTATACACACATCCGCACCTATCCGCTGCCTTAATTACACACACAACAAAATGGTTTTGTATCGACACGAGTATTCACACTAACATGGCCTATGTGTGCTGATTGTGTTCTCTGACTACCTTCACATATCTCGTATTGTATAGGTTATTGTTATTCAAACGATTTTGCTCAATGGAAGAATAATTTCGTCATGAATAATATGAGCGCGGTGGCTCAGTCGTACTGATTAGGACTATGAATGATAAAGACCTCGGTTCGAATCTTGCTCAAATGTGTCTATTTTGTATTATTTTTTTCAATTCATAACTATCTCAAAACCAAATCATGTCTACTTCAAACAAGAAAAAAAGAAAGTAAAAGAACAAAATAAGAAAATAAAATCATTGTTTCAAATTGTTTATTACAACATTTAAGTAATTATTATTACCATAAGACTATAACTAATTAAATTAGCAAAATAAAACTGCATGCTTTTCCTTATAATATAACAGAAGAAGGACAACATTTATTCGTATTCGAATTAACAAGGGTTTTGAAAAGAGTATCATTTATAAGAATTTCCGATTTATTAAGTTTACTTAAGTCTGAGAAAGATGAACGAAACGTTTTATTTGTCGAGAAATAAAGTCAGTGGTGAAATGAATCGACATGTTAAATGACAGCCATTAACAATAACATCATTGCACACTGGATAAGCTACCTAAATTTGCTTTGGATTTTATATCAGATGGATCCCAGTTAATAACAGTTAAGGGATCTTGTTGGGTGCTCAGCCAGTCTTTGACTATGACACAATAACATTGTTATGCACGAAATCACTTTTTTTTAGCACTGTTATTACGACCCCCAACCCACTAACTCACAAATCCCATGGATGACATCCAAGCACTTTTCGCCACAAAATTTTTCGTCCATCTTTTTCAGACGTAAATGGTTTTTCACCACTAAAAATCACTACATTATTACCTATTCGAATCAAAATTATAAATATTCACGATCAAAGTTCATTCTGTTTCTTCTATGCTGGCTGATCCGTTGAAGCATTTTTTTTTTGCTGGTTTACGAGTTACGACAATGCTATCCTGCAATATGCAGATGAAGTCGCACACAACGTAGGTAACATTGTCTCTCGTTGATGTGAAATAGGTCCCTTTAGCGTGTGCGGCAGCTACTTATGTCAAATGGCGTGAAGATGAGACTTCTTGTTTTGACACAGAAGGAATATTCTTATCGTGCCCGAAGTCTGCATAGCGGTGAATCCATAATTGAAGTCTTCCGCTGCAAAATAAATGAAGTTTAATAAAAAACATTCTTCGTCAAAGAAAGTTATTTGAATACATTACGGATACAATAATAAATCATTGTTTTTAACACCATGAAGAAATTTGATGTAAAATAAGAAGTAATTATTTTATCAGACACTTTGTCTACTTACCGATATCAATTCGATTCCTTATAGAAATATTTTGATCGTAAAGAACAATAATTTCTGCTCTTTTCAAAAAGATGATGACTATCCATATTTTGCAAATCACAAGGTATTTCAAAGGCAAAATTAAACAGTTCGTTGTTGTAAAACCACTTGTAAAACAAGGCGTAACGAATGGCGGCTAGCTTATAATTTGACTAATAATTTGAGGGTAGAATATACTTTATATTGTTAGACGGCAATTAATAAAATGTGCATCGTCTAGCAAATTTCAACCTTATTTCAAAGCTCTTTAAACAACTATTTACACATTGCAAATGCAGTAGTCACAGTTTGGACGTAGTAATTCATAAATTCACCAACTATATTAAATGTCTCGGTGGCTCAGCGGTCACAAAGGCAAGTCGGATACTTGATTTGTGCACTCGCTCTCTAGTAAACCGAGTTCGAATCCTAGAAGAAATGACATTTTTGGATGTTATTTAAATGGCGATGCTGGTTGTAAGGAATATTGGTTGGAAATGTTGGAATTGAATCTCAGACCAGACTTGATGAGAAATAAAAATATAACAAGTTGAATCAGTGAGATGGTAGCTACTACGCTGGTAATAATAGTTCAATGCGTCAGATTGCATAAATTTAAAGATTCAAGGTCAAAGTAAGACTCGATCCGGGGTGCCTTCTCGTGCCTTACACTTGCGATGACAATATCCAATGTAAGATAATAATGTAAAATGTTTTTAAGAAAATGCAAAAATAAAACAATACTTTTACATTATTTCTGTAGAATTAACTTAAACCGGAGATATTGAATTTTTAAACCTTTGAGCCAGGCACGATACCAAGGGGATTTTTTAGTTTAATTTGTAATTATTTTTATCTTAGTTTATATAAACTACCTAACTAAAATAGTTGCAACTTTCTTCATTGTTATTTTTTAGTTATTGTTGTTGTTTATATAATAAATAGGTGATTTAGAGCGACATTACTTATTTATCTTATTACTAAAAAAAACTGTACTGAGAGGGTAGATATACGATCGAACTCACTCACACATTCACATGTGGATTCTACGTAATGTTCATGTCGGTACTCAACACATAGACGACGTTTGTGTGCGTGCCTATGCTTACCGAATTATTTTGCCGTGTGTACCAGCTATCTTCGTACCAAATTTTATCCAAATCCGTCCAGTCGTTTTAGCGTGAAGAAGGAACAAACATGCACACTCACTCACATCATCACATCGTCACATGTCGTCACAAACTTTCGCATTTATAATATTAGTAGGTCCATGGACAGTGTCAATTACCATCAAATAACCTACCTCGAGGAGGCCTATGTTCTGCAGTGAACGTATTTTGGCTGATGATGATGAAATTAACCCACTTGCTCAAAAACTCAGTAGCCTGAGGCTGCTCAAGTATACAAAACTTGGACTTTTTTTGAGGCTCGCAACCCCAAAGGTAAAGACACGATGTCCCACGCAATTATGTGCCAAAAACCAAAAAAAAAATCCAAATAGTTTTAAAAACAAAATGTATTCTTAATTAATATGTACACTAGTTGGTCGCGGGGCGCGGCTTGAGGATGAGCTTGCCGGTCTCATCGCAGGACATGTTGAAGTCGTTGAGCACCGCGCGCGTGCGCGCCGTCATTATGCTAGGCGCTATCACCCGCCGGTGCACGCCCGTCATGAACAGGAGCACTGCCGGTGGAAAATGCCAGCTTAAGAAACATCTTCCTAGTGTTTTTCCCGGCATTTGCCACAGCTCAGTGAGCCTAGGGTCCGCTGACAACCTAATCCCAAGATTTGGCTTAGGCACTAGTTTTACAGAAGCGACTGCCATCTGACCTTCCAACCCAGAAGGGTGACTAAGCCTTATTGGGATTGGTCCGGTTTCCTCACGATGTTTTGCTTCACCAAAAAACTTATGGTAAATTTCAAATGTAATTTCGGCCACAGGTCAAACCACTAGGCTACCACGGCTTATAAAATGCCAGCTTAAAAATAATTCTACTAAAATTATGAATGTCAAACGCTATGAATGTTTCTCTCTTTCATAAGTGGCTTAACTGGGTGGCAGGTGGGCATAGAGCACAGAAGGGACGATGATGCACTTCTTTATAATGAAGAAGGACCCGGGTCTGATGAATTTGCTACGGGCACCAGACATTTTAGTTACGCCAGTCTTTTATCATAAAGCGGTTATGGATTTAGATGAAATTTGGTATGTGGACAGTTGGATCTCTGAAATAATGCATAGAAATTACACATGCTTGGTGATTTTTTGAGGCACATCAAAATAGTTCAGATCAGAAGCGAGGGACTGCTGGATGAGTGAAGTTAGTCAATGGGCTTTTAAGCTGTGTCAATGGATATTGACTGTCCCTTCTTAGTTGTATATACATGTGTGTATACAACTAAGAAGGGACATAACATACAAATACAAAAATTCTAATTTAATATTAATGGCATATACTATTTTCAGATCATACTCTAATAGACGATATATACACCCTCTCGCAAAAAAATCGGGCACCTATGGTTTTTCAGATTTTTAGGCATTAAAGCTTAGAAAGTAAGCATTTATTCTCATAAAAATCAAAAACCGTGGGCGCCCATTTTTTTTGCAAGGGGGTATATAAATTATATAATGATATCATACTATATCATAGACGAAGACTACTATGTCATAGATCCACTTTACAAAAGATGTAAGCAATAACATCCTAACCTATTTACCTAAAAATGTTGAAGTGAAAGCAAAGAAGGGATGGTTCCAGAGAGACTGTGTGAGGGAGACCACAGGTGTGAGCGGGTCAGTCAGCCAGTGCCACGCCGCGATCGCTGTGCACACTGACACCACCGCCAGAAGAACTGAAATACAAGCATAGACACATGTTAAGGCCTAGTTTAGCATGATTGCCGCTCTCTCTCCAGCCTATATACGTCCCACTGCTGGGCACAGGCCTCCTCTCAGAATGAGAGGGCTTGGGCTATAGTTCCCACGCGGGCCCAGTGCGGATTGGGAACTTCACACACACCATTGAATTTCTTCGCAGTTGTGTGTAGGTTTCCTCACGATGTTTTCCTTCACCGAAAAGCTCATGGTAAATTTAAAATGAGATATCGCACATAAATTCCGAAAAACTCAGAGGTGCGAGCCCGGGATTCGAACCCATGACCCTCTGCTTGAGAGGCCACAGGTCAAACCACTAGGCTACCACGGCTTTTATTGCTGCTACCACCATCTTACTCGCTAATTCTGCTGCTAAGCAGCAGTGCTTGCACTGCTGTGTTCCGGTGTGGAGAGTAAGACAGCCGGGGAAATTACGGGCACAAGAGGCATTTCATATAAGTCCTCTAGGTTGGCAACGCATCTGCAATCCCTCCGGGGTTGCGGGTGTCTATGGGCAGTGGTGATCGCTTACCATCAGGTGACCCACTTGCTAGTTTGCCTACCTATTCACATAAAAAAAAAAAAATTGCGGGTGTATAGGTGGAAAGGGGATTAAAAATAGTGATAGGTTGTTGCCGGTAAACATCTTGAGCCTGACCTTGAATGCGCAAAAGTGAATTTAGCGCCTCTTTGGTATAAAAGTACATGCGCGAACTTACCCCTTCCACATCGTTCTTGCTCAAGAAGTTTGCCGTAAGCTGTACTATAGGCATTGACTTACGATAAACAACTAGACTCACAATCACGCTCAAAAACTGTCGGAAGCAAAAGTCTGCACGACGCGTCTATTGTGCCGAGTTTTGGTTCAGTCGTGTTTCAACCGCGCTTCGATAACAATGTACATGTCTCTTTCGCATTTTTCAATCTCAAACGCTTGATAACAAGAGACAGACAGGTTTCCAGTGTGTGGCATCGTGTTATTACTTCTCACGATCATATGCAGTTGACATTAAACATTACTGCCACGAAATAAGGTGTTACTATGAACGAAAATGTTAATATTATCTGTGTAAGTTGATGTGTTGACACACACAATACATAGACAACGCCGCTCGAACATTTCTTGAGGCGCTTTTGTTTGCGATTGGGAGTCTAGTTGTTTATCGTAAGTCAATGACTATAGGTGAAAATTTAACCCGTCGAACATCCCAGCGACTACAGTAGTTGCTAACTTGTATTGTACTAGTAGGCTGGGACACTCAACGGGTTAAGTAAATGACCTGTTGTATGTGTGAGTAATGTGTGCGATAGACAAATTGATGTTCCAAATTAGAAAAATTACTTAAGTCCCATATGAGTTCTGTACACTACTACATACAACAGGTCATTTTACTTAAGTTTTTCAGGTATAGCCGCATCACCTATAACATGATTCCTATGATTTTTGTAGGAAACAACAGTAATACTGTCAATATTATTATTTTTTATGAAATAAGACTCCACTGGTACTGATAAAACCTTGTGATAATTTACAAGAACTATTCAAAACTCATAGAGATAAATTGGTATACATTCATGCTTGTAATTAAATAGGTACATGGCCAATATCTTCTTAATAATTGATGGTCCATAAGCAGCTCTAGCATTATCACTCACTAAGCTAACTTAGCTTTGATTATGACTTATGATTGAGTCTATAAATCTTAAAATTATACTGTCATTAATATCATAATTATAGTATAGAGGTATTTGAAATATATCTACTTCTCCATCTAGTAGTTGCTGGTTGCAGACATGCGATCACTTCCGTCAGCCGGCGCTCAAAAGCTTTCAAGTCTGCAAATTAAAAGCAAAAAATAATTTTAATTTTGAGTCACGCTGATAAGATTAAGACAAGTTCGTAGTCCGCTTTCGCTACACACACAATTACCAGTATCATACGTTATTTCCTAGACAACCTTCGACCGCTACAGCTTTATTATCAATTATTGTAATATTAAGAACATTAAGGTATTGAGATATAGTGTTTAAACCGGAATACAAAACTCAATTTAAACGAATTTATATGAAGTCTGGTCGGTGGCAAGAAATACTT
Source organism: Pandemis heparana (assembly GCA_963854515.1). Taxonomy (NCBI): domain Eukaryota; kingdom Metazoa; phylum Arthropoda; class Insecta; order Lepidoptera; family Tortricidae; genus Pandemis; species Pandemis heparana. The sequence goes on along the minus strand of OY978018.1, from coordinate 10,643,947 downwards.
TTCAACTTACCATCGCAGGCGGTTTGTTCTAGAGACATCCTAGAATAGTTTATCAATAACTTAACTTCTAGTTCCACTACATATTGAGAACAAAATTCAGAAAAATTGCTGATTTTAGTAGGAGCAAGATTGATTAGGATTAGGTTGTTTTTAAAATTCATTCCGCAAGGGAATAGGCGAAGGTTTTGCACCATACAGCCAAGTCTTCATTATTCTATTTCTCTTGATGGTAGTTTTTTGTAAGGCCGAGGCCAAGTCTTAAGTCAGTGGAAGTCTTCAAATTTTAAATTGTATAGGCTTTTTAGCCTCGTCTTTAGTGGTAAAATCCGAGTGGAGTCAATTCAGGGTATAAAGTACAAATCCGAGTATTTCGTCAATTCCAAATGATGTGTCAATTCCGGTTTCCTTCAAATCCATATTAAATTGTTCGTATAGTTGAACAGATATATTCATAAATATGATTGTAAGTTTCAGTATTCTTGAGAAGCTCTTGAGTGCCGCGCGGGATCGGACTCGGATGATAAGTAGTCATTAGCCCGTCAATTAAGGCTAGGCGTTGAATGTTATAAGCGGGACATACAAAAATGATGTGATCCAAAGTTTCATCTAAATTAAGGTTGCATTCTTTGCATTTTGATGACTGGGCTATTTTCATTCTATGTAGATGTGCGTTAACTCGACAGTGACCAAATCGTAAGCGGGATAGAATAGTATAGAATTTTCTTCCTTTATACATCTGTGCTTTGGAAAACCAGGGTTTTTTACCGACAACTTGATTAATGGAAGCATACCAGGCACCTTTATGAATTTTAACATCGTTCCAATAAGAGGACCATTCAGAAATAATTGTTTCCTTGATTTTGGCTACTAAGTCTGTATAGTGGACGCCATGTGAGACAGAGCTGCCCTCATCACTGCCCTGGCATCCACTGAAATTGCATGCGGTCTTCGCAAGGAAATCTGCGTTCTCATTCCCTTTCACACCAATGTGAGCCGGAGTCCACATAAATTCCACAAAAACATTATCACAATGTAGTTGCCACCACAATTGCTTGATGTCATATATAATGTAGTTAACTTTACAGTTGATGGGTGTGTTTTGAAGAGATTTTAAGACGCTCATGCTATCCGTTACTATTAACCATCTATTGGTGTGTCTGCTTTGATTTATAAACTGTAGGACTTTAAATATAGCCAGAGATTCTGCATAGAAAATACTAAAGTATTCTGTTAACTTCTCTCCATAACCGAATTTAAAGTGAGGTACATAAAAAGCAGATGAGCATGCAAAGGTAGACTTTGAACCATCCGTGTATACTGGTATAAAGTTTGTGAAAGTTGAAATTTTCTGGTATACTTCTTGTTTATTTTTCATATGTGGGTCAATATGAACTGGGACAGTGGTATATTTGCTTTCATAGCTTCCATTAAAACAAGCCCAATTTTGTTTGTTTGTAAATAATTTGCTACGCAATTTTAATTCATTCAGATATGAAAAGTCATGAAGAATATATGGGACGGAAGAAAAGTTACCATTGGTAATAGAATTATGTAAGGAAGAAATCTTTTTGAAGAGAAGATTGGAAGCTAATGAACTTAGTTGAAGAAGAAAATTGAATTTTAAATATTTAAATCTCATTATCAAAGGAGGAGTATTACACTCTACCTGCAAGGAATTAATTGGAGTTGTCCTGAAAGCGCCAGTGATAGTCCTTAAGCTATGATTCTGAAGAATATCCAGTTTCTGGACCAATTTATTATTTGATGCGAAACAAAGAAAACCATACTCGAAATGGCTGCGTATTAATGCTTTATATAAATTCAAAAGAACTTTAGGATCTGAACCCCAGTATGTAGATGATAATGATTTTATAACATTCAAAGCCTTTGAGGCTCTCAGCGTAATATGATCGACATATTTGTTCCAAGACATGTTTTTCATAAAAGTAATACCTAAAAATTTTACGGAGTCAGTAAACAATAGTTCAGAATTATCATAAAAGATTTTGTAATTTTTTTGTTTAATGCCCACTCCATTAAAAATCACTACTTTAGTCTTATCTGCATTGATTTCTAAGTTTAAGTATTTGAAATAACTATTTAGCTTTTTTAACGCAAGATTTAGGTTGTAAACTGTAACGCGTAGGTCAGACCCTGAGGCATAAACCACAAGATCATCGGCATATTGTAAGTTACTAACTTCTGATCCTAAAACACAGTTAAGCTTATTTATGTACAACAGAAATACTAATGGACTTAGTATTCCACCTTGACAAACACCTTTATAAGACTCTCTTGGGCCAACTAGATAGTTTTGAATTTTAGCATACACTTTTCTACCATGCAGAAAATGAAATATCCATAGTACGATTTTTTTAGGCAATCCTAGCAACATTAACTCTTTTGACAGTATCTGCAGATTTACGTTATTAAACGCACCCTGTAATGTCAAAAAACACTGCAAGCAATGCGTTGTGTTGTTTATATGAATTAAAAATGTCTAATTGTAAATGGGATATGCTCTCTCGAGCAGATCGGCCCTTTCTGAAACCAAACTGATTGGAAGGTAGAATGTTATTGTGTTCTATATAAAATTCTAACCTCTGTTTTAAAAGTTGCTCGAATATTTTTCCCATACAAGATGTTAGAGTAATTGGCCTATAAGATTCGTAGTTATCCTTATCTTTGTTAGGTTTTAAAGCCGGAATAAGGCAGTCTGTCTTCCACTGAGTTGGTATTAAACCTTTAAGCCACAAAGAATTAAAAATATTCAGTATTACTTTTCGGACGTTATTACTGGCGTACTTCAGCATCTTGTATGGAATACCATCGAGTCCACAAGCTGTATCTTTTCGTGAGGAAATGGCTGCATTAAACTCTGCTAATGAAAACTCATTTGTTAAGTAATCAACATGAGAAGCTGATGTAGGTTGTTCGCTTAGATTCAAAGGAGACTCAACAGTGTCTGGTGTATATTTCTTAAGAAAATTGCTTATCAGGTCTAAGTTGGTTGTAATATTATTGCTTTTGGGCTTTTTATTGAATTTTCTCATCATAGCCCAGATGTATGACAAAGGTGTTGTTCTATTAAAAGTTTCCGTCAGAGAATACCAACTTAGCTTTCTCTCATTATTCAAAATGAGTTTCCTTTGAGCTTGCTTATGTTTAAAAGATAGGTAATTTATTTCAGTTGGGTTTGCTTTAAAATTCAAATATGCTTGTTTGGCAGCATTTACAGCATTTGTGCAGTTTTGATTCCACCAAGGCAGTGGTGTTCTTTGTTTTCTTTGTTTTGTCAAGGTGTGGTTTATCGTGTTTGTAGATACTAATTTGCGAGGAACTAATGCACATTCCTCTGCAGCAACATTAATAAATGCAGTTAATTCTGCATATGATTTTAATGGGTCAGACAGATTAAAATCGTGATTTAATACTAAACTATCCAATTTTTTTGTATATTTTTCTAAATCAATGTTTCTGCAATTTAACTGTTGTGGGAAGGGTTTATGTGTTTACTGTTAAATACTCCAGAGTCATGAAAATTGTCATTAATAATTATTTTTGTCATTACAGGTAAATGAAAGCTACCAAGTGGATCATCAGTTACCATCCAGTCGCAATTAAGGGCCAGAGAAGGTGAAACAATGGTTAAGTCCAAAGCATTGGGCTGCCAAATATGGGAGCCAACAGTTGTAGGATGTCCATTATTAAGAATGACTAAATTATTTTCATTTGAACTTTCATAAACATCTCTGCCCCTCGCATCAATAGATGAGCATCCCCAAAGCAGGTGGTGGGCATTAAAATCACCTGCCAGGAAGATTGGTTGGGGAATATTATGTAAAAGTTTATTTAATTTTCTCTTTGAAAACTGAGGTGTACAATTACCAGGACTATATAAACTAACTATGGATAATTCTTTGTTATGATATTGTAATCTAATTGCAATATTTTGAAGTGAGTCATCATATTGAGTTTGTATACTAGTGTAATTCAGTTTAGTATGTATAAGTATGGCTACACCATTATGAGTGTTGCCTGAATCTAATCTTACAATATTATATTCTTTAAACTGTAATTTGTGATGAGGCCTGAGCCACGTTTCACAAATCACAGCAACATGTATGGAATTTTCATATAAAAATTTAGAAAAAATATGTCGATGGCACATTAAACTCTGAGCATTCCATTGAACAATGTTCAAAGAATCCATTAACTTTTTAAGATATTTTTCTCAACATTAAACGTCTCTATGAGGACATCTTTAATGGATTTCGAGTTGATTTCCTTATGATTTGATTTGTTGAGGGATATTAATTTAACTATTGAATTAAGTAAAATGTCTAAGATTTTGTCTGAGTTGAGGAGGGACATAAATTGGTCTGTTTGTGATAAATGAGGAAATGACTTATCATTTACTACAGTATTATATGATCTTTTTTGAAATAAATCTGTGTTTTCTTTTAATTTGCGTATTTTTACTGGGCAATCTCTTGAAATAGATATGTGCTGACCCTGGCAATGAACGCAGGTGGCGTTTTTTGTATCAACTGTACAAGTTTTAAAATTGTGATTATCTCCACATACTGAGCATCGTTCTGAATTCTTGCAAAATTTACCAATGTGGCCATACCTTAGGCATCGCAGGCATTGCTTGATGGGTGGGATGTATGGTTTTACTGTGAAGCGCCAACTGTTCAGGTCTATGGAATCAGGCAGGATTGGGCAGGAAAAGGTAATTGACACTGTTTGGGTGGGTGTAACCTGAAAATCATCAACAGTTTTGTTACGTCTCATAAACCTTCTTATTTGCACTACATTTTTGGTGCTGGAGATGGCATCATAAATTTCCTGATTGGAAAGATTTATTGGCACGTGCGTAATGACGCCCGTGACTTCTGTGGCTCCGGCTGGGATGGATGCTCTCATTTTGTGTGTGTCCAGATATTTACTATTTATGAGGGCAGCATTTGCAAATGAGGCTCGCTCAAATATCACTCCTATTTTATACTTATTCATACGGATAAGTTGTTTGACTCCCTTGTTATATCGCTTAAGGGTTGACGACATATTCATCATATCCCTGTCGCCTAGAGGCTTCCCGGCGTCAGTGGATTCGAAGAAAACAATGTATTCGAAGTTACCGCCATTTTCTGGGTAACTACGGATATAATTTAAAGCTCTGAATGGTTCATATTTGTTTTGGTCTTTTGTAGAGCTATCCGAGGATACAGACTCGTTGTCTGAATCCGTCTTTCCAGTTGATACTTCTCCTTCCTTTTTCCTTTTCCTCTTCCCCATTGCAAAACCCCCCTAAATTGACTATTTAAACTGTTAAATAATCCGATATTATATTATAAAAAATTTCAGATTAAAAGAAACGCTGTTCACTTCGTCGTAGTTTCCCGCGCTTTTTCGATTACGATTAGGATTGACTTAAATGTCAAAATTGACGTGTGACATATTAATTACATCTGACAGTTTGTCAATACACGAGTTGCGTTTACAAAGACAGATATGGCAATGGGCCACAGTTCAACGCTACTAAGGGCCGTTACAGACACTGCCTAAAATTTAGCGACTGCCTGTATTCTAATTTCTGCAGGAGCGACTTGTTTAAAACAATAAGCCTCACGGTTTTATAGGTCTCACCATTTAATTTTATAAGTTCATTTATTAAATTTATTATGAGGTAATTACTAAAATTCTCTTTTAAGTGCGACTATATAAGTATACTAACTACTACTACATAATTCAAATACACAAATTATATTTTGTGTGTTACTTCTTATTCATAAGAACAAGAACACATCAATACCTACTCAATAAAACACTTTATGTAATATTTAGTCAGGCATTTTAATACTAATATCACTTAGTTACTTATTGTCCTTTTGCCTTTTTCTCAAGCTTTCAATGTACATTTCTAATCCCTTCTGCACTTTAGGATCATTAAGTGATCCAAGAAAATCATCCATGTCCTTTTTGCGGTTTTCTTGCAACTTTCTCAGCGGCTCCTGTCGTATTCTTAGTTTTGATACAGTGCGTGCTAAAGGTGGAATTTTATCAAACTTATGAATAAACACTTTGCATTTTTCAACAGCATCAGTCTTATCAGCAGCAATTTCGTCAATCAGCCCAACCTGAAATATATGATGTTTTTTTTAACCTTTACACTAAAAATTTGCTGAATCATTGGATCAAAAACAAAAACGGCACATGATAAAAACAGTAAACTTTGTACTGCGAACGATAAGATCTTATCACTTAACTATTTACAAAATTAAGGGTTATATTTTCGGCTTGATAACATGATTACGGCATGAAATTATTATAAACATAATAAAAAAAACCTTAACCTACTACTACCTTTAATGCTTCATCTGCTGTGAATAGCTTAGCAGCTGTCAGGGCGATTTCAGCATTCCTTTTACTGATGGTGTGACACATCGTATCCACGAACCAAGGTGTTGCGACGATTCCTAGAGCACTTTCGTTCAAACCGATGGTGTATTTGCCACCCACCATGGCTCGCCACTCGCAGGACATGGCAAGGAGGCAGCCCCCCGCGGGAGAGTGACCCTGAGGATAGGGTTAAAAACAATATTGTAAAAACGTTTCAATATTAATGCTGTCAGGCACGAGTTGATCTCACGTCTAATATTATCAATATAAAACTTCATCATCATCGTCGTCATCGTCTTCAGCCAGTATAAGTACTGTTTTTGTACATATACCTCCTCTGGTAAAGAGAGTGCTTGGTCTATAGTTCCTGCATGGATCCAGTGCAAATCGGAAACTGCACACACACGTCATATTAATCTAGGGTTACGAAGAGAGAGAGATAGAGAGCTAAGTACCTATTATACTTTTGAAGCAACGGCCAGTGCGCCACTGTTGTCGCTATAGCCACTGTTGCCGCCTTAACCTTACTTGGCACCAAAGGCAATTAGATAGGACTTAATTTACAATACATCTTCTAGAAATAGGTATTTTTAAGTAGGTACTTACCTCATTGTAAAGCCATTTACAATAGGTAGGTACTCACATTAATGGCAGCAGCCGTAGCATACTTGAAGCCAAATAACTTGAGCCAAGTGTCTTGAAGTGTGCTCCAAAACAGCTCCGCCCTGTTCTTCTCAGGCTTGAACATCTCCGTGATGTCTAGGCCAGCTGAGAATACTGTGGGAGATGCCTGGAATAATGTTTTCACCTCACTTGCTCGAAAGGGCTGTCTTTCGCCTTCAAAATCTGCGTGGAAAAACGCTTTTTCCCCTCTAGCGTGGAAAAGGTTTTTGAAATTCGAACGTGGCGCTGACCACCATTGTCCACCTACTCATAATACTTAGAAATTAGGACTTTGAACTTCGTATATTGTCGGCCCACTTACACGAATAGTACTTAATAGGTGAATGAGAGGGACGGAATAATACGAAATTCAAATGTAGATCTTTTTATCAGCCCCCTAAATGTTTCATTTGATAAAAAAAAACATAATCACATTTAGAAACGCGATCCGTTATCTACAGTTTGTTTCGTGAACATTAAACTATTTTAGGTCAAAGATGATAAATAAAAATTTCATTTCGACAAATTATTAATTTTTATCTACAAAGTGACTATAATTTGCTCATTTTTAAGACATTGATCAATTAGTTAATTATAATTTTAATATATATTAGGCTGTTTAGCAGCTACTTCTTAGCGCGCGCATAAAGTGAAAATATCGCGCATGCGCGAGTGCTGCGCGCGGATTGGCGCGGGGAAATCGCCATCTTTCACAGATATTTTGTTGATTCGAAGACTTTGTTATTACTTTAAAAATTACGAGTTCAAGTAATAAAGAAAAACTCAATGTAGTGTTCGTCGACGGAAATACTATAAAATATGCTCGGACAGTTATATCAGTAAATCAACGGTGTTAATTACCAAATAACAAAGTAAAGTTCTGAAGCAGTTCCAGTTAAACAATGTAGGGTGGTAACAAAGGTAAACTAAAGTACTTTTATAAACTAAAATTCTGTATAAAACTCAGTTTTGTATGTAACTATAGTATGTATTGTGAGGTAAATATTTATGTATGTGTAAAAGTGTACCTAACTAATTACTATTTTATTTATTTTTCTTTTTCTTCCATCCACCATTTTTCTCACTGTATTGAGGTGAAAAATTGTGTGTTTCGCTCGGCAGCAAAGTTGTTTAGTCTCGTGCCTTGAAACCGTCGCGACGCTCAGGATTCTTCTTTTGAACCTCTCGCTTCGCTCGCGGTTCAATCATAGAATCCTTCGCTTGCTCCGGTTTCAATTCAGGCACTCGTGCCAAACAAACACTTTGCAGCCTTGCATAACAAATAACTATTATCAGATGGTTTTTAGTACAGTGCTTCTTTTCTTAATGTCTGTCGGCAGCCTTCGTGTTTCATATGAAGACGTAGTACTCGTATTCGTATTGTTTGAACTGAAGAAACACAAAGTTTGTCGAGGAAGATTAAGAAATTTCAGTCAAAAGTAGCGAAAACTTCAGTAGGTACTCGTATGTCTACCACGCGTTTGTATCATCTGTGTCAAGTAAGCGCGCGTGAAAAGTATGGATACTTTCCACAATAAATATTAGTGTGCTAGGCCCTTGAAAATGGACAGATGATTAAAAATTACCCTCGTTAATTTTAAGTTTTTAGAATCTATGTCACAAGTACTCACTGAAGTCAAAATCATGCCTCTAGGCTTGTTATTTTCCACTTCATCGAGCGACTTCTTGAGTGCTTGCAGTAGCTGGAGGTTGAGGCTGTTGACGGGCGGCCGCTGCAGCGTTACGAGCGCGATGCCGTCGTGGTCGGCGACATCCACCAACGACGCCGACGACATCGGCCGACACGCTGGCAGAACCCTGCGCGCATGCCTCGCTACTTGCCTCAACGGAAACATTCTACAAATTTATAAAATAATGATGAACTTAAAATACCTAAGTAGTGTATAATTGGGGGACCTGGATCAAACGAGATCCAGGATCCCCCAATCATACGTTATATTGATTACTGATCATGAATCAATACATTAATATATGTCAATCGAATTATCTGTTGAGCATATAATTACAGTACAATCCGATAATCAAGTGCTAGTTCAATCAAAAACTACTTCAATTAAATTCTAGTTCTAATACACTCTGAGCCAGAACCGCCACAAACACCCTCGATCACAAATACTAGTCTTGCTTTATTTACGAACTTTGAATAGTGAAATAAAATGCACTGATATTTATAATTAAAATCATTTATTTAATTATGAATAAGGTTGTTACATTCTATGTACCACCGTCTAATACACTTTACATTTGTTAAAGCACATCTTTTTTTTTTATGTTTAATACATCTAAAATACAGATCGCCAACATCACTAAACATTTTATGCAATTCTTCAAAGTCTGGACACCCCATTTCTTCTACATCAATAATATCACAATTAGAACTTATTTCTTTTACCCACTTAACTTTTTCAGAACCTCTCACTAAAATGGTCTTATTTTTTAACAAATACTCCGCATATCCTTTGAAATCTGGATAGTCAATATTTCCTTCACTCCATGTTATGCCATAGTTTTTCCTAGTGCACTGCACCTGTTTTCGTTCTTCATCTGTTAACTTAGAATACGGGTACGGCGATTTTATTAAACTATTTTGCGCATAATTTTCTGCAGCGAAGGCAAATTCCTTTATTATAAAATTATTCTCCTTCACCTTGAAGCCTTGCACGTCGACTATGTAAGTATTTGAATTCATGATACTTTCTTCGCAAACAAGAAGCAGTTCTACACGATAACGGTTGGGATACTACTGATTGAAGCCTAGCGTATTGTTTGTATAAATAAATAAAGCACTAACTAGGCGACCGAGCTTTAGCTTACATTGTAAAACAGCGCTCCTCGTTTTCAATCACACAATGTTAATGCTCAGATTCATTAGCTTTTGCTCTGTCGAACAAAATCGCAGAAATGTTCTTGGACACACCAGATACGGATTGATGTTTTCCAGATTCACAACCTTGAAGCCTTGTACGTCAATTATGTAAGTATTTGAATTCATATTAGTTTCTTCGAAAACAAGAAGCAGTTCTAGACTATGACGGTTGTGATACGACTGTTGAAGTGTAGCGTATTGTTCGTATAATAAACGATAATTATTATGCTCGAATTTCGCAGACGGTAATCAAATCAAATTATATCTTTAGGTTTATTCCTAACTTTAGGAAGAAAGTAAACAAGGATTAAGTATACATGATTTATTTATAAAACATACATTTTTAAAGGTACAAACATTAAAATCAAAATGTTTATTATTATACACAGTGAATAAATAGAACACCATCATATCCTTCACAACACTACTATTTCTATTTATAACATGCTCAGGTTTCTATAACCACTCAGCGTAATGATTTAGAAACTTCCAATTAGATTGGTAGCAAGTCTATATAACATTTATCTATTCTAATTACTCGAGCTGCTACTTGTAATCCCGTGTAAAAGATTCGTGAGCGTTTAGTTTTATAATAACTCTGAGTTATTAGCACACCAGAATAGTGCTCAGCGTTTAATATTTTGACATCATGACGACCATGAAGCTGACATTTATCAATGATAACCTCAACGATATCTCCTTTGTTGATATTCATTTTGATTATATACTTATTATAAAATATATACGTTGACAAATATCAGTATTAAACAAATATATAATATGATTGTTGATTTATTTACTTAAAAATATTATTATCTACACACCACTTATTTAAACAAGATACATTTTTAAAAGCACATGTTTTGGTATGGTAAATACAATTATAAATGTCGGAAGAAATCGAATATTTCTCACTAAGTGTTTTTAAATTAGGACAATTAAAGTCTTCTAAATTGTAAACATTGTCACTTTCTATTATCTTCTTTAACCAGACCACTTTTTCAGTACCTTTTGTATAAATACGTCTATTTTTACAAAAGTTTAATATCAAACTCTTATAGTTGAAGTATGGCACATACCCCTCATTCCATAATATTCCTCTGTTTCTCTCTATCCATGAGGCTTGCAACCGTTCTTTCTTAGTTAAATTATAAAAAGGATAAGGTGGTTTAATCAACAACACAATGACACCTTTTTTGCAAATAATTGCTATTTCTTTAGGTATAAATGTATTGTTTTCGTTTTTAAAACCTTGAACATCCATAATCGCATTCATGATAATTTTCGCACTATATTACTCAAGGGTTTATACTCGATTAGACGATCATTTATGATTAGACAGTACGCTGTTGTATTGTCAGGTATATCTTCTGAAGACTCGATTTCTAAACGGACATCAACCGGTCCTGTTTTCAACGAATCATTTTGTCGTGAACAATCAATAACGAACAGTGGGGCTTTTTTCCCGAATGTATTTAAATCAAGCAGGGGATCGATTCCGGTGTTGTAATACGACTGACGAAAGTTAACATACATTTCGTATAATATACTATACTTATCTTCATTAAATTTTAAATTAAGTGAATCATAAGGAAAGTACTGTGAATTTAAAAACAACTTGACATTTGTTATGTTACAATGATCAAATTCTGATGAACTCTTCGTTCGATTCAGTTTTCTATCAGTTTGAACACCGAATATAACATATCTCGGTTTTTCTAACTGAGAAGCAGTTTTGACAGACCACGAGTGTTTTGTTGCTTTAGGTAAAAGCGGATATTCATATAAATCCCAATTTCGGAAAGCTAGTTGTATTGCTCGATCTTTTTCCAAGTGCTTAAGCAGCAATAATCTATTGCGATCCGAAACTTTAACATGAGGGATACGCCACTGAACCTTATGTATGTCTATTTCTATAGTATCATTTGTATCAGTTATAACACTATTCAAAACGGAATTGTTTCTATGAAGTATAAGTTCATGTCTACAATTGGCAACAATTTTGTTATAATCTTCTGCAAACCCTAACACTTTATTAAGCGGTATAATAACAGAAAAATTATCCCCTTTTTTCGCACTTCCGTTTAAATTCCACCCCCACAATGCTGAACTTTTACTTTCGCCTACGTTCATTGAGATAAGAGATTTAATCGTAGTTGTGATTCCAGCATTTTTAACATGATCTATTTCTACCCCATTTAATTCGTATCTTATATCTTGAAATAAAAACAATATAGGATTATTTATAAACTTAAACTCTTTCTTCTTCTTTTTTCCTGCTGTATCTAGTTCAAATACACTCGCATGTCCTTCGATGTAAATGGAGCTTGCAGATGGTAATACATAAACATCTTGCTGATGAATAGGTATTCTGATTTCATCGTTTTCTTTAAAGCTGTGATTGTATGGATTGTAGCTGTGAATCTCGTAGCTTTCAATAGAATTATCTTGCTGCGGTAGTTCAGTTATTTGCAGCATATTATATTTATTTTTATTTTATTTTTAAGCCGAGAGAATGAAGAAAGATTTTATTACTTTTAGTAATTTTATTTGTCGTACTTAATCGTGTTCTTCCTTTGAACACTGGAAGATTAATAGTACATTTTTGTTCTTTGATGTTGTTTTTATTGAAAACATACATATTTAATTGTATACTTATAATAAATTGAAGCGGTTATTTGTACTAAACTCGGCAGACTGTTATGTACTCAACGCCCAATTCTGAATACTGTTCGCGAAGGAATGTCCTAATCCGGTTTAGCATTTTATTTTATTATCATTTAACAACCGTAACTATATGTTTAATCCGTTTCGTTATTTATTTATTTAGTCTCGATTTACTTTTCCAAAATGATTTTAGAAATTTCAAACATAAATGTCCACAGTTGTATAAATGATTGCCTTGTAAATTGACATAATTATACCGAATATTTGTTCCGACATATGCTAAGAATTCTTTTGGCGGTTTTAAGTTACCGTAACTGTCAAAATATTCAATATAGTCTTTAATTTTTCCATAGGCTACCCAGTGAGTACCAACATTTTTAGATGAATCTAAATTAATCACACCGCATTCCATCAGCCACGGCTTTTCTGGTAATTCATCTCGCATAAATACGCCTCGAAAATGGGGTATATTTTTCGCATGCTTTATTATATCGATATTAGTTAGCGCTCGATCAGGTAGCCCAGTATCTAGTTTTTTTTGTTTGAAACGTAAATTCCTAACCCGTGTTTGTACGGTTTAAGATGTAATCCTTTACCAATACACATAGCCTCCATTTTCATGTTATGTCTTTTTAACTCTGCAAGATGTTTTTGTGCCGATTTATAATGATTGATAGCTTTGGTGATTCCCGCAACACCTCCAGCCAAGCTCCCCGTAGCAGATAAGCCGGCAAGAATAGGAATTAATGGTAAAAATCCACCAGTTTTAGGTACAGGTATCACTCTCGGGGATTGCACGGTTATGTCAGAAGCAAATTCTCGAGCAGCCGCGTATGCTAACTCCGTTAGCAATTTCTTGCACTTTGGTTTCAAATTTCGAATATGTTTTTTAGTGTGCGATACAATATTACTAAAGGTTTTTTTCAGACCAGCTCCCGTTTTCTGGGAGGGTGCTAATAATGTTTTTTCCTTATGATGCGCTTCTTTTTTAGTATTACTTCGTGTGTGTTTCATTTTAATAATAGTAATATTGGTATGATTAAAATGCTTTATTTAAAGTTGACTTTCTTGCATAAAGATCCAAGTGCAAATGAGCGTATTAAGTATGAATAGCTTATTTAATGTACTAAAATCACTACAAACGATTGTTTTTATCAATCCAACTGTTCTCACTTGATGGAAGACCCAGCCACTTAACATATACTTTGTTTCCTTTGCTTTTTACAACTTTTTCAACAAGATATACATCAGGGTGAGCAGTTTTCTGAATTTCTTGTCTGTAGAATGCTCCTAAAATAGGCCTAGACTTTGCGTCTTCTAATAAATATGTGAGTGGGTTAGTTTGTTGGACTTTTCTTATCTTAAATATTTCGGTTGACCAATTAGGTGTAAATCCTTTTTCAAAACATCCTTTGTATTTACTGATTCTTACAAAATCTCCAACTTGAAAAACATGACGATTCGGTCTTTTTTCGGATAGCGAATTGTTAATGTATCTTTGTAAGACAATTTCTTTATTATTATGATTAATTTCAGCCGGCGTTTTTCCTATGGTTCTATGAAAGGTATGATTGTATTCGTAAACTTTCTTGTCAAGAGTCCCATCGATCCATTTATAATTTCCTTTCAAACTAAATTCTTTGTAAAGCTTAGTTTTGAGAGTTCTTATAAGTCTTTCTACGATTGATGCTTTTTTTGTAGAATAAGAAGAGTAATGATTTATGTGATACTTTTCAATAACTTTTTTGAATTTATTATTATAAAATTCTGTACCCATATCAGTTTGTAAATTTTTTGGGTGACGACCATTTTCCAACAATGTTTGAAACTCTTTAGATACGATTTCTTTAGTCTTTTGTTTAATCGGGAATGCCCAAGCATATTTTGAGAAACCGTCTATAATTACTAGTATGTATTTATAACCAGCATTTAATTTGGATAAAGCTTGCATATCTATCAAATCCGCTTGCCAAAGGTCATCTATATCTCTTAATATTACGCTTCTCCGAGGGAAGTTTACTCGTACGTTTTTATGAATTTCATTAACAACGTCGGCTTTGCTCATAATGCTTGTTTAATTTTCCCTCAAGCTCCTTTAATGCAATATCTTTTTCAATATTTTTTACACGGTCTGTTAAAATCATAACCAGCTTTTCAATATGCGCAAGTTTTTCAGAATTATTCTTATTAAATTTATCAACGATCTCTTTATTAACAACGTCGGATACTTCACGTTTATCTATAGATGATATTTTAATTACTTCCAGTTTATAACTATCAACATTAAAATTTCCTTTTTTCTCTTCATTCATGTCTAATGCTTATTAGATTACTAGACGAAATGACTACACGAAAACAGAATTTATTCTTTTATTATACCCGCTTCCTTTAACTCTTCAATAATTGATATAATTTCATTGTCATGATTGCTGTTACCAGCACTTTTAGATGCAATTAAAAGTTTCAGTCTTTCAATAAGTTCGTTAGGATCATCCCAATAAATATAATCCGTATTACTTTTATATCGTTTTAATTCAGGCAAACCTTGACCGATTTTCAATTGCGGCAACTGTTGAGTGAACTCATTATTTTCGTCAGTTACTTGTGAAAATAGAGGCTTGATTATTGTACAGTATTTTAATCCTTTGTCACCTTTTAATTGTCCGGCCGGGTCAAAGTCCCGTTTGTGTGCGTTTGTGTTACTTAAAATTTCTTTGTATTTTGTTTTATCTTCTTCAGTTACAAGCTTAAGATTAGGTCTGTTTCGCAATAAAAGTTCTTTTAAACCACCGGTCAATTCATAATTCTTATTTTTGACAGTAATCATGTATTTTTTTCCCAAAGTATTATCAGTGTTATTTTTAAAAGATAAACTAACAACAGTGTTTCCCATCATCAGGTTCTTATCTTTAACATAAATACCAAACGGAACATTGACTTGCTCATACATATCCATCATGTCTTCTTTTTTCAAAGATAAAAGTGTATCGTGACTGTTACTTTGATTTGTTGTATTTTTATCATTATCATTAGAACATCCATAATATTCTGAATGGTGATTAGAATCAGCATTAATTATGTCTTTAAAATTATTATAGTCTAAAGAAGAGTTTAAATCGATCTGCGTGTTATTTTTACCATTTCTTGGTGTTATGTTAAAAGCAGAGTGAGGTGTTTGATTTATCTTGACAACTGTTTCTAAAGAATCAGTAATAGGTTTAAATACTTTTTTGTATTTCAGATCAGCTTCATAATCTTCATTTTTAATCTTCTTTATTTTGTTTTTTATATTGTTAACTGATTTAATGAGTTGTGCTTTTAAATCGGTATCCATTTTACTTTCCAACTTATTAATATGACTACCGTTTCTTAAAACCCCTTGTTTTCAAGTGAGATTTTTAAACTAGAAATCGGAATATATAACTAAGTTAGAAGCGGACAAACGTGTCAAATCCTTGTCTATATCGTCCGTTATTTATCGCGCAATCTTTATTTATAACTAAGAAACTGAATCGATCTTGCCATATAACAGAACAAAGTTGCTTAAATTGTATCCAATCTAAATCTGTATTTACATGTTCATTGTATATATGTTTTAAATTGGTATCATCTTGTTTGAAGATAATTAAAACATTAACATTATCTCTGATCAGTTGTTTAGGTATTTTCGAATAAGTTTGCGATAAGTAAAAACAATCTATCTGCCTATGTCTTCCCATAGTAAAATAATTTCTAATATTAATTTGATTTTCACATGCGACATCATCGAAAATCATAATGGAATTTGTCAAAGCATCGTTGGGGTGAAGAACTTCTTTGTGATCATTAAATACAAATAGCTCCGCTCCTGGAACACTTTCCATAACTTGTCTTAAAAAGAGGTACTTTGGTTGAAAAGCGGTCTTCGAGTATAAATAAATATGTTTAAATTTCAAACCATTTTCGTGTAACAATAAATTTAACATAACATTAGTTTTACCACAATTTGAAGGACCGCATATTATGCAGCGAATGGTATTAGGTAACAACGAACTATGTTTTAATTTTTGTGTGTCATTTTTTACTTTGAAAGTATTTACTTCCAAAGTTTGACTCTGTTTATCAAAGATCATGATGAAATGCGGGGAATCTCGGATTTTATTGCTTATATAATCTTGGGTCTAGTCTAGATCGTTGCTTAAAATGACGATCAAAAGAAAGAGATACATTTAATAATTTATTTGATTTGATTTGGTTGCATATATAAAAACTTTTTCATTCATGCTGAAATATATTTATTCCTTTTTTAAGCTCAATATAAACAAAGCATAATTATACTTCTAAACACACATCACACGAATACAATTTTACGATTTCTTAAAAAGAAAAACCAATACATAGCTCTAAATTACATTTAAAAATATAATAACCTTTTATATAAGACTGTTTTTTTTATTAATATCATATCTTCAATATGATAATATAATTAACTACTTATATACTTAAAGAAATCTTTTCAAATACGTACAAGGTATTTCGTATATCTATTAAAAAATTGTATTACAGTGACCCCAGGGGAGCGTTTCTATGTTACCAGCTAATATTTGCCTCTTGTCATCATTACTGTTTAAAACTACTTTGTTTACTTCCTGTGAATATAAAACATGTTTAATGGATTTAATCAGATTCATTTTTCGTCTAAAATTTTTTTTGGTGTGTAGCGCTGTTTTATAATCGGAAAGTTGTAATCGATTCGTTATAGGTTTCGAAACACCTTTAGCTTTGTTTAATGAAGTTTTAACTGTCTTTAAACAGTAGAGTTTAGCTCTTAAGCCTACAAATTCAGTAATTACGTCACCACCCATTTCATCTTTAAATAATCCCGGTACTTTAGCGTTAATTTGAGGTATGCCGTACGGGTTATCCTCATCATAATTACTTGTATCAAATTTCGTAATATCATTATGTAGGTCTTGGTAAAAGTCTGGTGTTACAATATTATACAGAAGACTATCAGTATCCGTGTAACAAAGTGCAGCCTTTGAATTATATTTTTTTTTTATAACATCATAGTGAAATCGATACAAATGCTGTTTAGCGAATTCTAGTACTGTAAATCCGATATATATTGGTCTGTCTAGTAAAATTTTTTCAGGAGCTAAATGGATAGCTACAAAATTTTCTGAAAATATGCATACGTTTTTTACATTTGGTTTTAGTAAGATTTTTTCTGCTCCTATATATTTATTTGTTTTATTGCTACAATCCTTCCATTTTGTGACTAATTTAACTTCTATTCGCTTTCGTTTATTTTCAATCGTCTTACCGAATACCGCATTATTTAGAAGTTTGAAAAAGTCTTTTTCGAACGCTGTAGTAGCACTTTGTCTTAAACGAGTATTTAAATCAATGTACTTTTGTAAAAAGTTATCTTGTCTGAAGCGTAAGACTCTGTGAACATTCCTTAATATTAAACCATTTTTCAAACATTCTTTCAAGTGAACATAATGTATGACGTAATTGTATTTATCATATAAATTAGCAACTAATTTTTTTGATTTACCGCCTGGCGGAATGAATTTTTCTGGGGCGAAAGGTAACTCACTGTGATAATCATGTAAATGTTCGGGATAAGTCAGGTCTACTTCTAAAATATATCCAAATTCTCCATCATTTGGCACTGTCATTACGTTAAAATATTTAACTTCATCTTCAGTTAAAAATTCAAAATCTGAAATAGGCATTTTTTTCCTCATCGCATAACCGTATAGATTGTTACAATCGAGATATATTAAATATGATGATGGTTTTGAATCATTAAATTCTGGAATATATTTATTATTCGCCTTTACATGTCGAAGAGAACATTGAGCTAATCCCCCTCGTATCCCGTTCTCAAGCATCTGATACATATTTAAATCATCTAATAGTTGTAATTGAACACCTGTACACAAAAGCATAGCATCCCAACTTAAACTAGGTGCAGACACATAATAAGCCGGATCAAGATTATAATGTCGTAAACTTGTACTTCTGAAATGTTCAAATATATCACACAATAATAGAACGTCGCATTTCAAGTATAAGTCGGTATATTCTCCTAATGAACTTATATTAAAGGTAGACCATACGAGTTGCGCATGTGTATACTCAGCATCAGTGATATGCTCATCTTTTAAAGAATTGAAAAAATGTTCTTTATATGGTAGTTTATCCTCTTCGTATTTAGACCAAGAATTAATATAATCATAGGGATAAATACCTTTACGTCTCAGCAAATTAATTTTATTATAGCTTTGAAATTCTTTTGATAAGTTGTGGAAATCCTTTTCATTCAAATTTTTTGTTAATTCATTTAAGCCTGAACTAAGAAATTGAAAAGAATCTATAAACTTAATATTGATTGGTTGCGACTGGTTTGTTGATTCTATAATTTTTGTAATAGACGTATATTTCTCTTTGGATTGAGGAATAATTTTCACAGAACCAGGATATTTTGCCAGTTCTTTAATAAACAAATGACAGTCATAACCAGCTAGGTTATGAAAAACAACTGGTATAAATGGACATATTCTGTATCTTAAATTGCAAAGTGAATGAGCGGCACCTCTATACTCTGAAGTAATATGATCATGATCATGAACTTTATCACCGAACAAAAATTGTTTGCATATGTGACATTTATCAGCATTTGTATGGCTAGCTACTTGTTCGGTAGTTAAAGGTTTCATTACATTATTTTGAGACAATATTGAATTAATGTTCTGTATATCATCGATTAACCACTTTATAAAAATCTCGACGCAATCTTCACCTCTATAGGTAACATATTTGTTTAAACGAGGATCATGCGAACAACAAATATAATACCCAAAACATGATGGAAGATGCTGTTTAACGGTTTGAGTGTTTTGTGTACTCGCATCTTCACAATTTATTAACATACTCTCAAAGTCAGCGTAAATTATATAATTAATTTTTTGTTGTCGTTCAAAGTTTTTAAATTGAATCGCTGCATTTTTTTCAGGTAAAACAGTAAGAATGTGAGAACAATGATGTGAATTATATTTTTTTTCAGTGGTGAAAAATTGAAGGCAAGAATCGCAAAAATACATATTACCCTTGTGGTGAGTTATTTGACGACGAACTAGACGCACTAGATCTTTGATTAAGCAGTAATGACCTGCACCGTTTTGTTCAATATATAACAAATTGATATGATTTATTTTCTTGGATTTCGTGCGGTACAACGGTCCTGTTACAATACCCTTGTCTAGCCCATAGATATTAATGCTTATATCACTATTACTTTTCTCAAACAACCTTACATCATTAGCAGACGGAGGGAATGACATTCCTTTTATATTTAAAACGGTTGAATAGTGCGGATAAGACTTAACTCGACACGCATTATTCTTTGAAGGAAATAGAGCTGCCATAATGCTCCATAAAAAACAATGACTATCGCTGTTCTGAATGTTTATACAGGTTTTAGTATTCTTGATATTAACTGGTAACGGTATGTAAGTACCACCTCTCATTGGGTTATATTTATTTATATTGATTTCTAAGTGACTAATTGTAGAATAAGACCACCCGGACTCACGATGTTCGAATTCGATTAGTTTATTTTTTAAGTTCTCGATCATAGTCATATATAATTCATTAAAATTTGTGTTTTTAAATACAATACTATATTTTGTGTTAAAAGACTTAAGCTGTTGGTTACATGAATTCGGTAATGTAAAATGAACAAACAGCTCGCTGTTCATTTTAACACAATCATGTTTCAATAATGCGGATTTCATAAGGTATAAAATATCACTTCGAATCCCGCATAGGAAAGTCTCAGGTGTAAGGCATTCGACATCCTGTGAGGGGTTTAAGCGATATGTAGCAATTCTGTTTCTAAATGCTGTGCTAATTATTTCAATGTGTTTAAAATCGGTTTTCGATAAACAATTTGATTTATGCAAATTTGTTCTTAAATGAAATCTGTATTTATTTATAGGCATCTCGATCTGACAATGATCACATCGCATAAATACATTGGTGGATGACTCGGGGTAAGTAGACGGAGCTGTAAACAAAAATATGATTTTATTGATAGTATTTATTCATAGATTTATCTAATACATAGGTTAATAATAAAGGCATGAATTGGTAAGCGCTCTCTATAATGCACTAATCATGAATAACATACTAATTTCGTAATCATTAAATACAAAAAGAATAAAAATAAAACATTAATAGTAGTTGCTAACAAATGTCGGAGTACAAGTTCTATATTCCTTACGAGTCGATGTAATAAAGTTTGATAAGTGCTGCCAAGCTGTAGTATTATCATCCGTCTGAGTTTTTATGCTGACTATGGCTTGCCGCCATCTATTAACAGGTAACACGTTTTTAATCTCGTCGCACTTGTAAACTTTTAGTTCAATAAAGTGTGAACCTGTTTTTGAATGATTGTCCTGTCGTGAAAACCCATTGGCTAGTCTTCGCGTGATACAAGACTGTAATTTACCAGGTGCAGGGGTGATACTCGAGGACTGCTTCTCATCCTCGCTACCGCTTCCAAAAAGCTCCGCAGCAGTTGCGTGGTGTGGTTTCGCAGGTACAGGATTAATTTTGATCTTCTTTTTTGAAGCACTTGAAGATGATTGCGGTGACTTTGCGTGCTTTTTCTTTTTTTCACTCGATTCAGCCGGTCTCGCAGCTTCATCTTCAGAGCTTGACGAAGAAACTACAGCTTTAGATGAATGTTTCAATCTGAAAAAATAAAAACGATCGTTAAATTAAATCGAGCTAATAAAATTTTTGCAGAGACTTGACTACATTAGAGGATATTCAATGAAAGTAATTAAAATATTGATTGGGTCTGATTAAACTTAAACAACATCATTCAATAACACAGAATAATCTTTAGTATCGAGTCGAATCAAAAGATAAATTGAATACTTACGTTTTGCTATGCTTCCTCTTTCTTATCTCACTCGATTCGGCCTGCATCGCTGACTCGTCTTCCGACGGAAATAGTGTTTCAGCATTGTTAGAGCTATAAATCTTCGACCTGAAATAAATATTAAAACATTTTAACTACAGTATTTAAGTTATCTATAATATTTGACCCTACTTTTCGTTTTATAGT
Source organism: Pandemis heparana (assembly GCA_963854515.1). NCBI lineage: Eukaryota > Metazoa > Arthropoda > Insecta > Lepidoptera > Tortricidae > Pandemis > Pandemis heparana. Next base: position 10,622,198 of record OY978018.1, on the reverse strand, counting down.
AAGTATTTAAATAAGATAGAGGTATATTTAAAAAGTATCGTCATTCGTCTTGTTTCATACAATTTACTAGCGCAGCCCTCCCCGAAATTATAAAATTTTGCACTACTATAAGAATGACGCATAATAACATAGCATCATTAAACTATTATTCTTTACCGCTATTCGAATGACTCATAATTTTATTGATGATATTAAGTTAAATTACTCTATTCAATAAACAGCATCATTTATATTGAAGCCAGAATTAGTTAGCATAACTCTATCAAATTCCAATATTTACACTACTATTCGAATGACGAATAATTTTATTGATAATATTAATGACTCCAATGTATAAAAACATCAACATTTAAATTATTAGACAGCATAATTGAAGCTAGAAAAGTAATTAACTTTTCTAGGTATCTATTCGAATAGATAAATAATAAATAAATATCCATCAGTCCAGAAATCCGCAACCTCGCTTTATAGTCGGTGTTATGTTACAAACGACTCGACTATTCAATCGTAATGATGGTTGCATAATTTAATAAATACATTTAGTTAATAAGATAGACACTTACATTTTTTTTTGATGATGATCCTTCAGCTTAGGAGATGAGGTGATGGCTGGTTCTTTACTTTGCAGAGGAGATGAATGATGCACTAGATTCGGTATCAACCGCTTAAGTACTCTCTAATCCACGTGAATATCTTCCTTATACGGAAAGTATCCGCGTGACTTTAAAATAGGTCTCATCATGTATCAGCAGTAACCCTTTTAAGCGGTGTAATCTTAAACTTCTGCGTTAACGCTTAGTCTTAAATGGGAAGCGATGATTTTGTATAGTTTAATACTGTGGTTTTGCTTGGCCGATACGGATTTACTAACTGATTCACTAACTTCACAATTGGTTTTAGTTTATATAACCTATTGTGCGAAATAAAATAAAAAAACGTTTGTTAGTTTTCATATACGAGATCAACAAACAGACATACTTACCTCCAAATTCAGTGTATGTGGATGCAAATGTCGACATTGCAAATCATTGAGACTCATTTAGCATAGACATCTTTCATATATGGTTAGGTCTCATATTAACGATAAAACGATTTTACTATGCGATATTAAACCTTATGGTTTCTTTTTTATACTTAAAAAATAATATAAATAACAAGAAATTAGAACATTTTAACGATTAGTATTTTTGCAATACACTGGTGAGCAGTTCAGTAATGTCGGTGAGTGTGTACCTATTTTATTATACTTGTTATTATTTAATAATAATCAATATCCATACCGACGACTGGATAGCTGAGTGGTTAGAGAATCAGGCGACAAAGCTTGAGACAGATATTATGTATGAAAAATATGAAAGTTTGTTCTTGAGCTTCGAGTGTTTAATATATAAGTAAAGTGTTTAGTATTTAAGTATATATCTATCTATATAAGTATGTTTATTCGTTGGCCAGCACCTATAACGTAAGCTTACCTTACTTTAGACTCAGGTTAATCGACATCAATTGTCTCTGATATTTATTTATATAGTAATCCAATGCAAGCTTTATTGTAATACTCGATTTATAAATTTTAATGTCGTTTAGTCATGATAAGAATTCTTTTGTTAATTATCGATAAATTACGATTAATTGTTATCAAACACCAATGTTACTGACAATTATTTGATTCAAAAATTTTGAATGTCTTTTCTTTACAGGATACAGAAGATCTCTTTAATTTTGTACCAGCGGATCAGCGTGCTACGCATGGAGCAGAACAAAGATCTACCACTCATGATGGCGCTTCTCGCAAGAGAACCAGAACCGAACTACCATATTCTTCATACATAAAAAGAACTGTAAAACGTGCGACAAAAATAATTAAAATAGAAATTTATGACGCCGAGAACGCACCGAAATCTGAACATTCAATGTGTACTTGTGAAGCAGAAATCTGCGCCCAATATGTTGTGAAGGGTATATTATTTGATGACGTATATAGCGCAACTAAAGATATCATAAGTAAAATTCAGGATGATATGGATTTGAGAATAACTAAAATGTGTTAGTTAAGTATAATAATGTACTACTATATTGTCTACTTATTAAAAATAAAGGAGTTAATGTAATATGATATGTTTTATTTATAATAATTCAGATACTTAACTATAGCGTTAATAATCTTATATAATTACGAGTCTGAACGCTGAATAAATAAATTTAGACTTCAATTTAGAATTAGGTAATTAAATTACTATTCAAGAATCAAATAAAATAAATAAGTTAGTAGTGTATAATTGGGGGACCTGGATCAAACGAGATCCAGGATCCCCCAATCATACGTTATATTGATTACTGATCATGAATCAATACATTAATATATGTCAATCGAATTATCTGTTGAGCATATAATTACAGTACAATCCGATAATCAAATACTAGTTCAATCAAAAACTACTTCAATTAAATTCTATTTCTAATAGGTACACTCTGATATCGTTGGTTATGGAGCAAACATATATATTAAGTCACCATTTTTATACAATCATATTATCATTCAAATACTTACGATATTAAATTCTTTGTTAGCAATAGAGAAAATGCAAGCTAGTGCATTCGTGATAATGGCGTGTTGTTTGACGAATCATTGAGACGTAGTATAAACAGCGGCTCAGGTGAGACCGAGTTTTTAAGCTGTCATCTTTCACTAGCGATGCTATAATATGAAACAGGGATTCAATTTTGTTATTTTTTTATTTAATCAATAATTCTTTGTTTATAAATTTATTGTAAGAAGAGAATACTTAATGTGAGGTTTCGATATGTTTCACTATAAATTGCTTAATATAATTCAATAATCTGATTTTGACGTACGAAACGGGTAAGATATTAAATAGGTAATATGTTATCATTATTGTGTAACATCAGTGATGCATATTTCATGAGAAACCGTTGTCCATTCTACTAGGTATTCAATTTGGATTGAAAGCTCAATCAGAAAAGTATCCAGCCTACCCTAGAGCAGAATCCGCTGCACACCACTGTGCAACAGACCTACCTCGCTCACCAGTTACTATGCTGACTATGTTATATTACGTGTCTTACGCAGAAACTTATTTATTTTATTTGATTCTTGAATAGTAATTTAATTACGTAATTCTAAATTGAAGTCTAAATTTATTTATTCAGCGTTCAGACTCGTAATTATATAAGATTATTAACGCTATAGTTAAGTATCTGAATTATTATAAATAAAACATATCATATTACATTAACTCCTTTATTTTTAATAAGTAGACAATATAGTAGTACATTATTATACTTAACTAACACATTTTAGTTATTCTCAAATCCATATCATCCTGAATTTTACTTATGATATCTTTAGTTGCGCTATATACGTCATCAAATAATATACCCTTCACAACATATTGGGCGCAGATTTCTGCTTCACAAGTACACATTGAATGTTCAGATTTCGGTGCGTTCTCGGCGTCATAAATTTCTATTTTAATTATTTTTGTCGCACGTTTTACAGTTCTTTTTATGTATGAAGAATATGGTAGTTCGGTTCTGGTTCTCTTGCGAGAAGCGCCATCATGAGTGGTAGATCTTTGTTCTGCTCCATGCGTAGCACGCTGATCCGCTGGTACAAAATTAAAGAGATCTTCTGTATCCTGTAAAGAAAAGACATTCAAAATTTTTGAATCAAATAATTGTCAGTAACATTGGTGTTTGATAACAATTAATCGTAATTTATCGATAATTAACAAAAGAATTCTTATCATGACTAAACGACATTAAAATTTATAAATCGAGTATTACAATAAAGCTTGCATTGGATTACTATATAAATAAATATCAGAGACAATTGATGTCGATTAACCTGAGTCTAAAGTAAGGTAAGCTTACGTTATAGGTGCTGGCCAACGAATAAACATACTTATATAGATAGATATATACTTAAATACTAAACACTTTACTTATATATTAAACACTCGAAGCTCAAGAACAAACTTTCATATTTTTCATACATAATATCTGTCTCAAGCTTTGTCGCCTGATTCTCTAACCACTCAGCTATCCAGTCGTCGGTATGGATATTGATTATTATTAAATAATAACAAGTATAATAAAATAGGTACACACTCACCGACATTACTGAACTGCTCACCAGTGTATTGCAAAAATACTAATCGTTAAAATGTTCTAATTTCTTGTTATTTATATTATTTTTTAAGTATAAAAAAGAAACCATAAGGTTTAATATCGCATAGTAAAATCGTTTTATCGTTAATATGAGACCTAACCATATATGAAAGATGTCTATGCTAAATGAGTCTCAATGATTTGCAATGTCGACATTTGCATCCACATACACTGAATTTGGAGGTAAGTATGTCTGTTTGTTGATCTCGTATATGAAAACTAACAAACGTTTTTTTATTTTATTTCGCACAATAGGTTATATAAACTAAAACCAATTGTGAAGTTAGTGAATCAGTTAGTAAATCCGTATCGGCCAAGCAAAACCACAGTATTAAACTATACAAAATCATCGCTTCCCATTTAAGACTAAGCGTTAACGCAGAAGTTTAAGATTACACCGCTTAAAAGGGTTACTGCTGATACATGATGAGACCTATTTTAAAGTCACGCGGATACTTTCCGTATAAGGAAGATATTCACGTGGATTAGAGAGTACTTAAGCGGTTGATACCGAATCTAGTGCATCATTCATCTCCTCTGCAAAGTAAAGAACCAGCCATCACCTCATCTCCTAAGCTGAAGGATCATCATCAAAAAAAATGTAAGTGTCTATCTTATTAACTAAATGTATTTATTAAATTATGCAATCATCATTACGATTGAATAGTCGAGTCGTTTGTAACATAACACCGACTATAAAGCGAGGTTGCGGATTTCTGGACTGATGGATATTTATTTATTATTTATCTATTCGAATAGATACCTAGAAAAGTTAATTACTTTTCTAGCTTCAATTATGCTGTCTAATAATTTAAATGTTGATGTTTTTATACATTGGAGTCATTAATATTATCAATAAAATTATTCGTCATTCGAATAGTAGTGTAAATATTGGAATTTGATAGAGTTATGCTAACTAATTCTGGCTTCAATATAAATGATGCTGTTTATTGAATAGAGTAATTTAACTTAATATCATCAATAAAATTATGAGTCATTCGAATAGCGGTAAAGAATAATAGTTTAATGATGCTATGTTATTATGCGTCATTCTTATAGTAGTGCAAAATTTTATAATTTCGGGGAGGGCTGCGCTAGTAAATTGTATGAAACAAGACGAATGACGATACTTTTTAAATATACCTCTATCTTATTTAAATACTTACTATAAAACGAAAAGTAGGGTCAAATATTATAGATAACTTAAATACTGTAGTTAAAATGTTTTAATATTTATTTCAGGTCGAAGATTTATAGCTCTAACAATGCTGAAACACTATTTCCGTCGGAAGACGAGTCAGCGATGCAGGCCGAATCGAGTGAGATAAGAAAGAGGAAGCATAGCAAAACGTAAGTATTCAATTTATCTTTTGATTCGACTCGATACTAAAGATTATTCTGTGTTATTGAATGATGTTGTTTAAGTTTAATCAGACCCAATCAATATTTTAATTACTTTCATTGAATATCCTCTAATGTAGTCAAGTCTCTGCAAAAATTTTATTAGCTCGATTTAATTTAACGATCGTTTTTATTTTTTCAGATTGAAACATTCATCTAAAGCTGTAGTTTCTTCGTCAAGCTCTGAAGATGAAGCTGCGAGACCGACTGAATCGAGTGAAAAAAAGAAAAAGCACGCAAAGTCACCGCAATCATCTTCAAGTGCTTCAAAAAAGAAGATCAAAATTAATCCTGTACCTGCGAAACCACACCACGCAACTGCTGCGGAGCTTTTTGGAAGCGGTAGCGAGGATGAGAAGCAGTCCTCGAGTATCACCCCTGCACCTGGTAAATTACAGTCTTGTATCACGCGAAGACTAGCCAATGGGTTTTCACGACAGGACAATCATTCAAAAACAGGTTCACACTTTATTGAACTAAAAGTTTACAAGTGCGACGAGATTAAAAACGTGTTACCTGTTAATAGATGGCGGCATGCCATAGTCAGCATAAAAACTCAGACGGATGATAATACTACAGCTTGGCAGCACTTATCAAACTTTATTACATCGACTCGTAAGGAATATAGAACTTGTACTCCGACATTTGTTAGCAACTACTATTAATGTTTTATTTTTATTCTTTTTGTATTTAATGATTACGAAATTAGTATGTTATTCATGATTAGTGCATTATAGAGAGCGCTTACCAATTCATGCCTTTATTATTAACCTATGTATTAGATAAATCTATGAATAAATACTATCAATAAAATCATATTTTTGTTTACAGCTCCGTCTACTTACCCCGAGTCATCCACCAATGTATTTATGCGATGTGATCATTGTCAGATCGAGATGCCTATAAATAAATACAGATTTCATTTAAGAACAAATTTGCATAAATCAAATTGTTTATCGAAAACCGATTTTAAACACATTGAAATAATTAGCACAGCATTTAGAAACAGAATTGCTACATATCGCTTAAACCCCTCACAGGATGTCGAATGCCTTACACCTGAGACTTTCCTATGCGGGATTCGAAGTGATATTTTATACCTTATGAAATCCGCATTATTGAAACATGATTGTGTTAAAATGAACAGCGAGCTGTTTGTTCATTTTACATTACCGAATTCATGTAACCAACAGCTTAAGTCTTTTAACACAAAATATAGTATTGTATTTAAAAACACAAATTTTAATGAATTATATATGACTATGATCGAGAACTTAAAAAATAAACTAATCGAATTCGAACATCGTGAGTCCGGGTGGTCTTATTCTACAATTAGTCACTTAGAAATCAATATAAATAAATATAACCCAATGAGAGGTGGTACTTACATACCGTTACCAGTTAATATCAAGAATACTAAAACCTGTATAAACATTCAGAACAGCGATAGTCATTGTTTTTTATGGAGCATTATGGCAGCTCTATTTCCTTCAAAGAATAATGCGTGTCGAGTTAAGTCTTATCCGCACTATTCAACCGTTTTAAATATAAAAGGAATGTCATTCCCTCCGTCTGCTAATGATGTAAGGTTGTTTGAGAAAAGTAATAGTGATATAAGCATTAATATCTATGGGCTAGACAAGGGTATTGTAACAGGACCGTTGTACCGCACGAAATCCAAGAAAATAAATCATATCAATTTGTTATATATTGAACAAAACGGTGCAGGTCATTACTGCTTAATCAAAGATCTAGTGCGTCTAGTTCGTCGTCAAATAACTCACCACAAGGGTAATATGTATTTTTGCGATTCTTGCCTTCAATTTTTCACCACTGAAAAAAAATATAATTCACATCATTGTTCTCACATTCTTACTGTTTTACCTGAAAAAAATGCAGCGATTCAATTTAAAAACTTTGAACGACAACAAAAAATTAATTATATAATTTACGCTGACTTTGAGAGTATGTTAATAAATTGTGAAGATGCGAGTACACAAAACACTCAAACCGTTAAACAGCATCTTCCATCATGTTTCGGGTATTATATTTGTTGTTCGCATGATCCTCGTTTAAACAAATATGTTACCTATAGAGGTGAAGATTGCGTCGAGATTTTTATAAAGTGGTTAATCGATGATATACAGAACATTAATTCAATATTGTCTCAAAATAATGTAATGAAACCTTTAACTACCGAACAAGTAGCTAGCCATACAAATGCTGATAAATGTCACATATGCAAACAATTTTTGTTCGGTGATAAAGTTCATGATCATGATCATATTACTTCAGAGTATAGAGGTGCCGCTCATTCACTTTGCAATTTAAGATACAGAATATGTCCATTTATACCAGTTGTTTTTCATAACCTAGCTGGTTATGACTGTCATTTGTTTATTAAAGAACTGGCAAAATATCCTGGTTCTGTGAAAATTATTCCTCAATCCAAAGAGAAATATACGTCTATTACAAAAATTATAGAATCAACAAACCAGTCGCAACCAATCAATATTAAGTTTATAGATTCTTTTCAATTTCTTAGTTCAGGCTTAAATGAATTAACAAAAAATTTGAATGAAAAGGATTTCCACAACTTATCAAAAGAATTTCAAAGCTATAATAAAATTAATTTGCTGAGACGTAAAGGTATTTATCCCTATGATTATATTAATTCTTGGTCTAAATACGAAGAGGATAAACTACCATATAAAGAACATTTTTTCAATTCTTTAAAAGATGAGCATATCACTGATGCTGAGTATACACATGCGCAACTCGTATGGTCTACCTTTAATATAAGTTCATTAGGAGAATATACCGACTTATACTTGAAATGCGACGTTCTATTATTGTGTGATATATTTGAACATTTCAGAAGTACAAGTTTACGACATTATAATCTTGATCCGGCTTATTATGTGTCTGCACCTAGTTTAAGTTGGGATGCTATGCTTTTGTGTACAGGTGTTCAATTACAACTATTAGATGATTTAAATATGTATCAGATGCTTGAGAACGGGATACGAGGGGGATTAGCTCAATGTTCTCTTCGACATGTAAAGGCGAATAATAAATATATTCCAGAATTTAATGATTCAAAACCATCATCATATTTAATATATCTCGATTGTAACAATCTATACGGTTATGCGATGAGGAAAAAAATGCCTATTTCAGATTTTGAATTTTTAACTGAAGATGAAGTTAAATATTTTAACGTAATGACAGTGCCAAATGATGGAGAATTTGGATATATTTTAGAAGTAGACCTGACTTATCCCGAACATTTACATGATTATCACAGTGAGTTACCTTTCGCCCCAGAAAAATTCATTCCGCCAGGCGGTAAATCAAAAAAATTAGTTGCTAATTTATATGATAAATACAATTACGTCATACATTATGTTCACTTGAAAGAATGTTTGAAAAATGGTTTAATATTAAGGAATGTTCACAGAGTCTTACGCTTCAGACAAGATAACTTTTTACAAAAGTACATTGATTTAAATACTCGTTTAAGACAAAGTGCTACTACAGCGTTCGAAAAAGACTTTTTCAAACTTCTAAATAATGCGGTATTCGGTAAGACGATTGAAAATAAACGAAAGCGAATAGAAGTTAAATTAGTCACAAAATGGAAGGATTGTAGCAATAAAACAAATAAATATATAGGAGCAGAAAAAATCTTACTAAAACCAAATGTAAAAAACGTATGCATATTTTCAGAAAATTTTGTAGCTATCCATTTAGCTCCTGAAAAAATTTTACTAGACAGACCAATATATATCGGATTTACAGTACTAGAATTCGCTAAACAGCATTTGTATCGATTTCACTATGATGTTATAAAAAAAAAATATAATTCAAAGGCTGCACTTTGTTACACGGATACTGATAGTCTTCTGTATAATATTGTAACACCAGACTTTTACCAAGACCTACATAATGATATTACGAAATTTGATACAAGTAATTATGATGAGGATAACCCGTACGGCATACCTCAAATTAACGCTAAAGTACCGGGATTATTTAAAGATGAAATGGGTGGTGACGTAATTACTGAATTTGTAGGCTTAAGAGCTAAACTCTACTGTTTAAAGACAGTTAAAACTTCATTAAACAAAGCTAAAGGTGTTTCGAAACCTATAACGAATCGATTACAACTTTCCGATTATAAAACAGCGCTACACACCAAAAAAAATTTTAGACGAAAAATGAATCTGATTAAATCCATTAAACATGTTTTATATTCACAGGAAGTAAACAAAGTAGTTTTAAACAGTAATGATGACAAGAGGCAAATATTAGCTGGTAACATAGAAACGCTCCCCTGGGGTCACTGTAATACAATTTTTTAATAGATATACGAAATACCTTGTACGTATTTGAAAAGATTTCTTTAAGTATATAAGTAGTTAATTATATTATCATATTGAAGATATGATATTAATAAAAAAAAACAGTCTTATATAAAAGGTTATTATATTTTTAAATGTAATTTAGAGCTATGTATTGGTTTTTCTTTTTAAGAAATCGTAAAATTGTATTCGTGTGATGTGTGTTTAGAAGTATAATTATGCTTTGTTTATATTGAGCTTAAAAAAGGAATAAATATATTTCAGCATGAATGAAAAAGTTTTTATATATGCAACCAAATCAAATCAAATAAATTATTAAATGTATCTCTTTCTTTTGATCGTCATTTTAAGCAACGATCTAGACTAGACCCAAGATTATATAAGCAATAAAATCCGAGATTCCCCGCATTTCATCATGATCTTTGATAAACAGAGTCAAACTTTGGAAGTAAATACTTTCAAAGTAAAAAATGACACACAAAAATTAAAACATAGTTCGTTGTTACCTAATACCATTCGCTGCATAATATGCGGTCCTTCAAATTGTGGTAAAACTAATGTTATGTTAAATTTATTGTTACACGAAAATGGTTTGAAATTTAAACATATTTATTTATACTCGAAGACCGCTTTTCAACCAAAGTACCTCTTTTTAAGACAAGTTATGGAAAGTGTTCCAGGAGCGGAGCTATTTGTATTTAATGATCACAAAGAAGTTCTTCACCCCAACGATGCTTTGACAAATTCCATTATGATTTTCGATGATGTCGCATGTGAAAATCAAATTAATATTAGAAATTATTTTACTATGGGAAGACATAGGCAGATAGATTGTTTTTACTTATCGCAAACTTATTCGAAAATACCTAAACAACTGATCAGAGATAATGTTAATGTTTTAATTATCTTCAAACAAGATGATACCAATTTAAAACATATATACAATGAACATGTAAATACAGATTTAGATTGGATACAATTTAAGCAACTTTGTTCTGTTATATGGCAAGATCGATTCAGTTTCTTAGTTATAAATAAAGATTGCGCGATAAATAACGGACGATATAGACAAGGATTTGATACGTTTGTCCGCTTCTAACTTAGTTATATATTCCGATTTCTAGTTTAAAAATCTCACTTGAAAACAAGGGGTTTTAAGAAACGGTAGTCATATTAATAAGTTGGAAAGTAAAATGGATACCGATTTAAAAGCACAACTCATTAAATCAGTTAACAATATAAAAAACAAAATAAAGAAGATTAAAAATGAAGATTATGAAGCTGATCTGAAATACAAAAAAGTATTTAAACCTATTACTGATTCTTTAGAAACAGTTGTCAAGATAAATCAAACACCTCACTCTGCTTTTAACATAACACCAAGAAATGGTAAAAATAACACGCAGATCGATTTAAACTCTTCTTTAGACTATAATAATTTTAAAGACATAATTAATGCTGATTCTAATCACCATTCAGAATATTATGGATGTTCTAATGATAATGATAAAAATACAACAAATCAAAGTAACAGTCACGATACACTTTTATCTTTGAAAAAAGAAGACATGATGGATATGTATGAGCAAGTCAATGTTCCGTTTGGTATTTATGTTAAAGATAAGAACCTGATGATGGGAAACACTGTTGTTAGTTTATCTTTTAAAAATAACACTGATAATACTTTGGGAAAAAAATACATGATTACTGTCAAAAATAAGAATTATGAATTGACCGGTGGTTTAAAAGAACTTTTATTGCGAAACAGACCTAATCTTAAGCTTGTAACTGAAGAAGATAAAACAAAATACAAAGAAATTTTAAGTAACACAAACGCGCACAAACGGGACTTTGACCCGGCCGGACAATTAAAAGGTGACAAAGGATTAAAATACTGTACAATAATCAAGCCTCTATTTTCACAAGTAACTGACGAAAATAATGAGTTCACTCAACAGTTGCCGCAATTGAAAATCGGTCAAGGTTTGCCTGAATTAAAACGATATAAAAGTAATACGGATTATATTTATTGGGATGATCCTAACGAACTTATTGAAAGACTGAAACTTTTAATTGCATCTAAAAGTGCTGGTAACAGCAATCATGACAATGAAATTATATCAATTATTGAAGAGTTAAAGGAAGCGGGTATAATAAAAGAATAAATTCTGTTTTCGTGTAGTCATTTCGTCTAGTAATCTAATAAGCATTAGACATGAATGAAGAGAAAAAAGGAAATTTTAATGTTGATAGTTATAAACTGGAAGTAATTAAAATATCATCTATAGATAAACGTGAAGTATCCGACGTTGTTAATAAAGAGATCGTTGATAAATTTAATAAGAATAATTCTGAAAAACTTGCGCATATTGAAAAGCTGGTTATGATTTTAACAGACCGTGTAAAAAATATTGAAAAAGATATTGCATTAAAGGAGCTTGAGGGAAAATTAAACAAGCATTATGAGCAAAGCCGACGTTGTTAATGAAATTCATAAAAACGTACGAGTAAACTTCCCTCGGAGAAGCGTAATATTAAGAGATATAGATGACCTTTGGCAAGCGGATTTGATAGATATGCAAGCTTTATCCAAATTAAATGCTGGTTATAAATACATACTAGTAATTATAGACGGTTTCTCAAAATATGCTTGGGCATTCCCGATTAAACAAAAGACTAAAGAAATCGTATCTAAAGAGTTTCAAACATTGTTGGAAAATGGTCGTCACCCAAAAAATTTACAAACTGATATGGGTACAGAATTTTATAATAATAAATTCAAAAAAGTTATTGAAAAGTATCACATAAATCATTACTCTTCTTATTCTACAAAAAAAGCATCAATCGTAGAAAGACTTATAAGAACTCTCAAAACTAAGCTTTACAAAGAATTTAGTTTGAAAGGAAATTATAAATGGATCGATGGGACTCTTGACAAGAAAGTTTACGAATACAATCATACCTTTCATAGAACCATAGGAAAAACGCCGGCTGAAATTAATCATAATAATAAAGAAATTGTCTTACAAAGATACATTAACAATTCGCTATCCGAAAAAAGACCGAATCGTCATGTTTTTCAAGTTGGAGATTTTGTAAGAATCAGTAAATACAAGGGATGTTTTGAAAAAGGATTTACACCTAATTGGTCAACCGAAATATTTAAGATAAGAAAAGTCCAACAAACTAACCCACTCACATATTTATTAGAAGACGCAAAGTCTAGGCCTATTTTAGGAGCATTCTACAGACAAGAAATTCAGAAAACTGCTCACCCTGATGTATATCTTGTTGAAAAAGTTGTAAAAAGCAAAGGAAACAAAGTATATGTTAAGTGGCTGGGTCTTCCATCAAGTGAGAACAGTTGGATTGATAAAAACAATCGTTTGTAGTGATTTTAGTACATTAAATAAGCTATTCATACTTAATACGCTCATTTGCACTTGGATCTTTATGCAAGAAAGTCAACTTTAAATAAAGCATTTTAATCATACCAATATTACTATTATTAAAATGAAACACACACGAAGTAATACTAAAAAAGAAGCGCATCATAAGGAAAAAACATTATTAGCACCCTCCCAGAAAACGGGAGCTGGTCTGAAAAAAACCTTTAGTAATATTGTATCGCACACTAAAAAACATATTCGAAATTTGAAACCAAAGTGCAAGAAATTGCTAACGGAGTTAGCATACGCGGCTGCTCGAGAATTTGCTTCTGACATAACCGTGCAATCCCCGAGAGTGATACCTGTACCTAAAACTGGTGGATTTTTACCATTAATTCCTATTCTTGCCGGCTTATCTGCTACGGGGAGCTTGGCTGGAGGTGTTGCGGGAATCACCAAAGCTATCAATCATTATAAATCGGCACAAAAACATCTTGCAGAGTTAAAAAGACATAACATGAAAATGGAGGCTATGTGTATTGGTAAAGGATTACATCTTAAACCGTACAAACACGGGTTAGGAATTTACGTTTCAAACAAAAAAAACTAGATACTGGGCTACCTGATCGAGCGCTAACTAATATCGATATAATAAAGCATGCGAAAAATATACCCCATTTTCGAGGCGTATTTATGCGAGATGAATTACCAGAAAAGCCGTGGCTGATGGAATGCGGTGTGATTAATTTAGATTCATCTAAAAATGTTGGTACTCACTGGGTAGCCTATGGAAAAATTAAAGACTATATTGAATATTTTGACAGTTACGGTAACTTAAAACCGCCAAAAGAATTCTTAGCATATGTCGGAACAAATATTCGGTATAATTATGTCAATTTACAAGGCAATCATTTATACAACTGTGGACATTTATGTTTGAAATTTCTAAAATCATTTTGGAAAAGTAAATCGAGACTAAATAAATAAATAACGAAACGGATTAAACATATAGTTACGGTTGTTAAATGATAATAAAATAAAATGCTAAACCGGATTAGGACATTCCTTCGCGAACAGTATTCAGAATTGGGCGTTGAGTACATAACAGTCTGCCGAGTTTAGTACAAATAACCGTTTCAATTTATTATAAGTATACAATTAAATATGTATGTTTTCAATAAAAACAACATCAAAGAACAAAAATGTACTATTAATCTTCCAGTGTTCAAAGGAAGAACACGATTAAGTACGACAAATAAAATTACTAAAAGTAATAAAATCTTTCTTCATTCTCTCGGCTTAAAAATAAAATAAAAATAAATATAATATGCTGCAAATAACTGAACTACCGCAGCAAGATAATTCTATTGAAAGCTACGAGATTCACAGCTACAATCCATACAATCACAGCTTTAAAGAAAACGATGAAATCAGAATACCTATTCATCAGCAAGATGTTTATGTATTACCATCTGCAAGCTCCATTTACATCGAAGGACATGCGAGTGTATTTGAACTAGATACAGCAGGAAAAAAGAAGAAGAAAGAGTTTAAGTTTATAAATAATCCTATATTGTTTTTATTTCAAGATATAAGATACGAATTAAATGGGGTAGAAATAGATCATGTTAAAAATGCTGGAATCACAACTACGATTAAATCTCTTATCTCAATGAACGTAGGCGAAAGTAAAAGTTCAGCATTGTGGGGGTGGAATTTAAACGGAAGTGCGAAAAAAGGGGATAATTTTTCTGTTATTATACCGCTTAATAAAGTGTTAGGGTTTGCAGAAGATTATAACAAAATTGTTGCCAATTGTAGACATGAACTTATACTTCATAGAAACAATTCCGTTTTGAATAGTGTTATAACTGATACAAATGATACTATAGAAATAGACATACATAAGGTTCAGTGGCGTATCCCTCATGTTAAAGTTTCGGATCGCAATAGATTATTGCTGCTTAAGCACTTGGAAAAAGATCGAGCAATACAACTAGCTTTCCGAAATTGGGATTTATATGAATATCCGCTTTTACCTAAAGCAACAAAACACTCGTGGTCTGTCAAAACTGCTTCTCAGTTAGAAAAACCGAGATATGTTATATTCGGTGTTCAAACTGATAGAAAACTGAATCGAACGAAGAGTTCATCAGAATTTGATCATTGTAACATAACAAATGTCAAGTTGTTTTTAAATTCACAGTACTTTCCTTATGATTCACTTAATTTAAAATTTAATGAAGATAAGTATAGTATATTATACGAAATGTATGTTAACTTTCGTCAGTCGTATTACAACACCGGAATCGATCCCCTGCTTGATTTAAATACATTCGGGAAAAAAGCCCCACTGTTCGTTATTGATTGTTCACGACAAAATGATTCGTTGAAAACAGGACCGGTTGATGTCCGTTTAGAAATCGAGTCTTCAGAAGATATACCTGACAATACAACAGCGTACTGTCTAATCATAAATGATCGTCTAATCGAGTATAAACCCTTGAGTAATATAGTGCGAAAATTATCATGAATGTGCTTATGGATGTTCAAGGTTTTAAAAACGAAAACAATACATTTATACCTAAAGAAATAGCAATTATTTGCAAAAAAGGTGTCATTGTGTTGTTGATTAAACCACCTTATCCTTTTTATAATTTAACTAAGAAAGAACGGTTGCAAGCCTCATGGATAGAGAGAAACAGAGGAATATTATGGAATGAGGGGTATGTGCCATACTTCAACTATAAGAGTTTGATATTAAACTTTTGTAAAAATAGACGTATTTATACAAAAGGTACTGAAAAAGTGGTCTGGTTAAAGAAGATAATAGAAAGTGACAATGTTTACAATTTAGAAGACTTTAATTGTCCTAATTTAAAAACACTTAGTGAGAAATATTCGATTTCTTCCGACATTTATAATTGTATTTACCATACCAAAACATGTGCTTTTAAAAATGTATCTTGTTTAAATAAGTGGTGTGTAGATAATAATATTTTTAAGTAAATAAATCAACAATCATATTATATATTTGTTTAATACTGATATTTGTCAACGTATATATTTTATAATAAGTATATAATCAAAATGAATATCAACAAAGGAGATATCGTTGAGGTTATCATTGATAAATGTCAGCTTCATGGTCGTCATGATGTCAAAATATTAAACGCTGAGCACTATTCTGGTGTGCTAATAACTCAGAGTTATTATAAAACTAAACGCTCACGAATCTTTTACACGGGATTACAAGTAGCAGCTCGAGTAATTAGAATAGATAAATGTTATATAGACTTGCTACCAATCTAATTGGAAGTTTCTAAATCATTACGCTGAGTGGTTATAGAAACCTGAGCATGTTATAAATAGAAATAGTAGTGTTGTGAAGGATATGATGGTGTTCTATTTATTCACTGTGTATAATAATAAACATTTTGATTTTAATGTTTGTACCTTTAAAAATGTATGTTTTATAAATAAATCATGTATACTTAATCCTTGTTTACTTTCTTCCTAAAGTTAGGAATAAACCTAAAGATATAATTTGATTTGATTACCGTCTGCGAAATTCGAGCATAATAATTATCGTTTATTATACGAACAATACGCTACACTTCAACAGTCGTATCACAACCGTCATAGTCTAGAACTGCTTCTTGTTTTCGAAGAAACTAATATGAATTCAAATACTTACATAATTGACGTACAAGGCTTCAAGGTTGTGAATCTGGAAAACATCAATCCGTATCTGGTGTGTCCAAGAACATTTCTGCGATTTTGTTCGACAGAGCAAAAGCTAATGAATCTGAGCATTAACATTGTGTGATTGAAAACGAGGAGCGCTGTTTTACAATGTAAGCTAAAGCTCGGTCGCCTAGTTAGTGCTTTATTTATTTATACAAACAATACGCTAGGCTTCAATCAGTAGTATCCCAACCGTTATCGTGTAGAACTGCTTCTTGTTTGCGAAGAAAGTATCATGAATTCAAATACTTACATAGTCGACGTGCAAGGCTTCAAGGTGAAGGAGAATAATTTTATAATAAAGGAATTTGCCTTCGCTGCAGAAAATTATGCGCAAAATAGTTTAATAAAATCGCCGTACCCGTATTCTAAGTTAACAGATGAAGAACGAAAACAGGTGCAGTGCACTAGGAAAAACTATGGCATAACATGGAGTGAAGGAAATATTGACTATCCAGATTTCAAAGGATATGCGGAGTATTTGTTAAAAAATAAGACCATTTTAGTGAGAGGTTCTGAAAAAGTTAAGTGGGTAAAAGAAATAAGTTCTAATTGTGATATTATTGATGTAGAAGAAATGGGGTGTCCAGACTTTGAAGAATTGCATAAAATGTTTAGTGATGTTGGCGATCTGTATTTTAGATGTATTAAACATAAAAAAAAAAGATGTGCTTTAACAAATGTAAAGTGTATTAGACGGTGGTACATAGAATGTAACAACCTTATTCATAATTAAATAAATGATTTTAATTATAAATATCAGTGCATTTTATTTCACTATTCAAAGTTCGTAAATAAAGCAAGACTAGTATTTGTGATCGAGGGTGTTTTGTGGCGGTTCTAGCTCAGAGTGTATTAGAACTAGAATTTAATTGAAGTAGTTTTTGATTGAACTAGCACTTGATTATCGGATTGTACTGTAATTATATGCTCAACAGATAATTCGATTGACATGTATTAATGTATTGATTCATGATCAGTAATCATTATAACGTATGATTGGGGGATCCTGGATCTCGTTTGATCCAGGTCCATTATTAAAATTTTATAATTTCGGGGAGGGCTGCGCTAGTAAATTGTATGAAACAAGACGAATGACGATACTTTTTAAATATACCTCTATCTTATTTAAATACTTACTATAAAACGAAAAGTAGGGTCAAATATTATAGATAACTTAAATACTGTAGTTAAAATGTTTTAATATTTATTTCAGGTCGAAGATTTATAGCTCTAACAATGCTGAAACACTATTTCCGTCGGAAGACGAGTCAGCGATGCAGGCCGAATCGAGTGAGATAAGAAAGAGGAAGCATAGCAAAACGTAAGTATTCAATTTATCTTTTGATTCGACTCGATACTAAAGATTATTCTGTGTTATTGAATGATGTTGTTTAAGTTTAATCAGACCCAATCAATATTTTAATTACTTTCATTGAATATCCTCTAATGTAGTCAAGTCTCTGCAAAAATTTTATTAGCTCGATTTAATTTAACGATCGTTTTTATTTTTTCAGATTGAAACATTCATCTAAAGCTGTAGTTTCTTCGTCAAGCTCTGAAGATGAAGCTGCGAGACCGACTGAATCGAGTGAAAAAAAGAAAAAGCACGCAAAGTCACCGCAATCATCTTCAAGTGCTTCAAAAAAGAAGATCAAAATTAATCCTGTACCTGCGAAACCACACCACGCAACTGCTGCGGAGCTTTTTGGAAGCGGTAGCGAGGATGAGAAGCAGTCCTCGAGTATCACCCCTGCACCTGGTAAATTACAGTCTTGTATCACGCGAAGACTAGCCAATGGGTTTTCACGACAGGACAATCATTCAAAAACAGGTTCACACTTTATTGAACTAAAAGTTTACAAGTGCGACGAGATTAAAAACGTGTTACCTGTTAATAGATGGCGGCATGCCATAGTCAGCATAAAAACTCAGACGGATGATAATACTACAGCTTGGCAGCACTTATCAAACTTTATTACATCGACTCGTAAGGAATATAGAACTTGTACTCCGACATTTGTTAGCAACTACTATTAATGTTTTATTTTTATTCTTTTTGTATTTAATGATTACGAAATTAGTATGTTATTCATGATTAGTGCATTATAGAGAGCGCTTACCAATTCATGCCTTTATTATTAACCTATGTATTAGATAAATCTATGAATAAATACTATCAATAAAATCATATTTTTGTTTACAGCTCCGTCTACTTACCCCGAGTCATCCACCAATGTATTTATGCGATGTGATCATTGTCAGATCGAGATGCCTATAAATAAATACAGATTTCATTTAAGAACAAATTTGCATAAATCAAATTGTTTATCGAAAACCGATTTTAAACACATTGAAATAATTAGCACAGCATTTAGAAACAGAATTGCTACATATCGCTTAAACCCCTCACAGGATGTCGAATGCCTTACACCTGAGACTTTCCTATGCGGGATTCGAAGTGATATTTTATACCTTATGAAATCCGCATTATTGAAACATGATTGTGTTAAAATGAACAGCGAGCTGTTTGTTCATTTTACATTACCGAATTCATGTAACCAACAGCTTAAGTCTTTTAACACAAAATATAGTATTGTATTTAAAAACACAAATTTTAATGAATTATATATGACTATGATCGAGAACTTAAAAAATAAACTAATCGAATTCGAACATCGTGAGTCCGGGTGGTCTTATTCTACAATTAGTCACTTAGAAATCAATATAAATAAATATAACCCAATGAGAGGTGGTACTTACATACCGTTACCAGTTAATATCAAGAATACTAAAACCTGTATAAACATTCAGAACAGCGATAGTCATTGTTTTTTATGGAGCATTATGGCAGCTCTATTTCCTTCAAAGAATAATGCGTGTCGAGTTAAGTCTTATCCGCACTATTCAACCGTTTTAAATATAAAAGGAATGTCATTCCCTCCGTCTGCTAATGATGTAAGGTTGTTTGAGAAAAGTAATAGTGATATAAGCATTAATATCTATGGGCTAGACAAGGGTATTGTAACAGGACCGTTGTACCGCACGAAATCCAAGAAAATAAATCATATCAATTTGTTATATATTGAACAAAACGGTGCAGGTCATTACTGCTTAATCAAAGATCTAGTGCGTCTAGTTCGTCGTCAAATAACTCACCACAAGGGTAATATGTATTTTTGCGATTCTTGCCTTCAATTTTTCACCACTGAAAAAAAATATAATTCACATCATTGTTCTCACATTCTTACTGTTTTACCTGAAAAAAATGCAGCGATTCAATTTAAAAACTTTGAACGACAACAAAAAATTAATTATATAATTTACGCTGACTTTGAGAGTATGTTAATAAATTGTGAAGATGCGAGTACACAAAACACTCAAACCGTTAAACAGCATCTTCCATCATGTTTCGGGTATTATATTTGTTGTTCGCATGATCCTCGTTTAAACAAATATGTTACCTATAGAGGTGAAGATTGCGTCGAGATTTTTATAAAGTGGTTAATCGATGATATACAGAACATTAATTCAATATTGTCTCAAAATAATGTAATGAAACCTTTAACTACCGAACAAGTAGCTAGCCATACAAATGCTGATAAATGTCACATATGCAAACAATTTTTGTTCGGTGATAAAGTTCATGATCATGATCATATTACTTCAGAGTATAGAGGTGCCGCTCATTCACTTTGCAATTTAAGATACAGAATATGTCCATTTATACCAGTTGTTTTTCATAACCTAGCTGGTTATGACTGTCATTTGTTTATTAAAGAACTGGCAAAATATCCTGGTTCTGTGAAAATTATTCCTCAATCCAAAGAGAAATATACGTCTATTACAAAAATTATAGAATCAACAAACCAGTCGCAACCAATCAATATTAAGTTTATAGATTCTTTTCAATTTCTTAGTTCAGGCTTAAATGAATTAACAAAAAATTTGAATGAAAAGGATTTCCACAACTTATCAAAAGAATTTCAAAGCTATAATAAAATTAATTTGCTGAGACGTAAAGGTATTTATCCCTATGATTATATTAATTCTTGGTCTAAATACGAAGAGGATAAACTACCATATAAAGAACATTTTTTCAATTCTTTAAAAGATGAGCATATCACTGATGCTGAGTATACACATGCGCAACTCGTATGGTCTACCTTTAATATAAGTTCATTAGGAGAATATACCGACTTATACTTGAAATGCGACGTTCTATTATTGTGTGATATATTTGAACATTTCAGAAGTACAAGTTTACGACATTATAATCTTGATCCGGCTTATTATGTGTCTGCACCTAGTTTAAGTTGGGATGCTATGCTTTTGTGTACAGGTGTTCAATTACAACTATTAGATGATTTAAATATGTATCAGATGCTTGAGAACGGGATACGAGGGGGATTAGCTCAATGTTCTCTTCGACATGTAAAGGCGAATAATAAATATATTCCAGAATTTAATGATTCAAAACCATCATCATATTTAATATATCTCGATTGTAACAATCTATACGGTTATGCGATGAGGAAAAAAATGCCTATTTCAGATTTTGAATTTTTAACTGAAGATGAAGTTAAATATTTTAACGTAATGACAGTGCCAAATGATGGAGAATTTGGATATATTTTAGAAGTAGACCTGACTTATCCCGAACATTTACATGATTATCACAGTGAGTTACCTTTCGCCCCAGAAAAATTCATTCCGCCAGGCGGTAAATCAAAAAAATTAGTTGCTAATTTATATGATAAATACAATTACGTCATACATTATGTTCACTTGAAAGAATGTTTGAAAAATGGTTTAATATTAAGGAATGTTCACAGAGTCTTACGCTTCAGACAAGATAACTTTTTACAAAAGTACATTGATTTAAATACTCGTTTAAGACAAAGTGCTACTACAGCGTTCGAAAAAGACTTTTTCAAACTTCTAAATAATGCGGTATTCGGTAAGACGATTGAAAATAAACGAAAGCGAATAGAAGTTAAATTAGTCACAAAATGGAAGGATTGTAGCAATAAAACAAATAAATATATAGGAGCAGAAAAAATCTTACTAAAACCAAATGTAAAAAACGTATGCATATTTTCAGAAAATTTTGTAGCTATCCATTTAGCTCCTGAAAAAATTTTACTAGACAGACCAATATATATCGGATTTACAGTACTAGAATTCGCTAAACAGCATTTGTATCGATTTCACTATGATGTTATAAAAAAAAAATATAATTCAAAGGCTGCACTTTGTTACACGGATACTGATAGTCTTCTGTATAATATTGTAACACCAGACTTTTACCAAGACCTACATAATGATATTACGAAATTTGATACAAGTAATTATGATGAGGATAACCCGTACGGCATACCTCAAATTAACGCTAAAGTACCGGGATTATTTAAAGATGAAATGGGTGGTGACGTAATTACTGAATTTGTAGGCTTAAGAGCTAAACTCTACTGTTTAAAGACAGTTAAAACTTCATTAAACAAAGCTAAAGGTGTTTCGAAACCTATAACGAATCGATTACAACTTTCCGATTATAAAACAGCGCTACACACCAAAAAAAATTTTAGACGAAAAATGAATCTGATTAAATCCATTAAACATGTTTTATATTCACAGGAAGTAAACAAAGTAGTTTTAAACAGTAATGATGACAAGAGGCAAATATTAGCTGGTAACATAGAAACGCTCCCCTGGGGTCACTGTAATACAATTTTTTAATAGATATACGAAATACCTTGTACGTATTTGAAAAGATTTCTTTAAGTATATAAGTAGTTAATTATATTATCATATTGAAGATATGATATTAATAAAAAAAAACAGTCTTATATAAAAGGTTATTATATTTTTAAATGTAATTTAGAGCTATGTATTGGTTTTTCTTTTTAAGAAATCGTAAAATTGTATCCGTGTGATGTGTGTTTAGAAGTATAATTATGCTTTGTTTATATTGAGCTTAAAAAAGGAATAAATATATTTCAGCATGAATGAAAAAGTTTTTATATATGCAACCAAATCAAATCAAATAAATTATTAAATGTATCTCTTTCTTTTGATCGTCATTTTAAGCAACGATCTAGACTAGACCCAAGATTATATAAGCAATAAAATCCGAGATTCCCCGCATTTCATCATGATCTTTGATAAACAGAGTCAAACTTTGGAAGTAAATACTTTCAAAGTAAAAAATGACACACAAAAATTAAAACATAGTTCGTTGTTACCTAATACCATTCGCTGCATAATATGCGGTCCTTCAAATTGTGGTAAAACTAATGTTATGTTAAATTTATTGTTACACGAAAATGGTTTGAAATTTAAACATATTTATTTATACTCGAAGACCGCTTTTCAACCAAAGTACCTCTTTTTAAGACAAGTTATGGAAAGTGTTCCAGGAGCGGAGCTATTTGTATTTAATGATCACAAAGAAGTTCTTCACCCCAACGATGCTTTGACAAATTCCATTATGATTTTCGATGATGTCGCATGTGAAAATCAAATTAATATTAGAAATTATTTTACTATGGGAAGACATAGGCAGATAGATTGTTTTTACTTATCGCAAACTTATTCGAAAATACCTAAACAACTGATCAGAGATAATGTTAATGTTTTAATTATCTTCAAACAAGATGATACCAATTTAAAACATATATACAATGAACATGTAAATACAGATTTAGATTGGATACAATTTAAGCAACTTTGTTCTGTTATATGGCAAGATCGATTCAGTTTCTTAGTTATAAATAAAGATTGCGCGATAAATAACGGACGATATAGACAAGGATTTGATACGTTTGTCCGCTTCTAACTTAGTTATATATTCCGATTTCTAGTTTAAAAATCTCACTTGAAAACAAGGGGTTTTAAGAAACGGTAGTCATATTAATAAGTTGGAAAGTAAAATGGATACCGATTTAAAAGCACAACTCATTAAATCAGTTAACAATATAAAAAACAAAATAAAGAAGATTAAAAATGAAGATTATGAAGCTGATCTGAAATACAAAAAAGTATTTAAACCTATTACTGATTCTTTAGAAACAGTTGTCAAGATAAATCAAACACCTCACTCTGCTTTTAACATAACACCAAGAAATGGTAAAAATAACACGCAGATCGATTTAAACTCTTCTTTAGACTATAATAATTTTAAAGACATAATTAATGCTGATTCTAATCACCATTCAGAATATTATGGATGTTCTAATGATAATGATAAAAATACAACAAATCAAAGTAACAGTCACGATACACTTTTATCTTTGAAAAAAGAAGACATGATGGATATGTATGAGCAAGTCAATGTTCCGTTTGGTATTTATGTTAAAGATAAGAACCTGATGATGGGAAACACTGTTGTTAGTTTATCTTTTAAAAATAACACTGATAATACTTTGGGAAAAAAATACATGATTACTGTCAAAAATAAGAATTATGAATTGACCGGTGGTTTAAAAGAACTTTTATTGCGAAACAGACCTAATCTTAAGCTTGTAACTGAAGAAGATAAAACAAAATACAAAGAAATTTTAAGTAACACAAACGCGCACAAACGGGACTTTGACCCGGCCGGACAATTAAAAGGTGACAAAGGATTAAAATACTGTACAATAATCAAGCCTCTATTTTCACAAGTAACTGACGAAAATAATGAGTTCACTCAACAGTTGCCGCAATTGAAAATCGGTCAAGGTTTGCCTGAATTAAAACGATATAAAAGTAATACGGATTATATTTATTGGGATGATCCTAACGAACTTATTGAAAGACTGAAACTTTTAATTGCATCTAAAAGTGCTGGTAACAGCAATCATGACAATGAAATTATATCAATTATTGAAGAGTTAAAGGAAGCGGGTATAATAAAAGAATAAATTCTGTTTTCGTGTAGTCATTTCGTCTAGTAATCTAATAAGCATTAGACATGAATGAAGAGAAAAAAGGAAATTTTAATGTTGATAGTTATAAACTGGAAGTAATTAAAATATCATCTATAGATAAACGTGAAGTATCCGACGTTGTTAATAAAGAGATCGTTGATAAATTTAATAAGAATAATTCTGAAAAACTTGCGCATATTGAAAAGCTGGTTATGATTTTAACAGACCGTGTAAAAAATATTGAAAAAGATATTGCATTAAAGGAGCTTGAGGGAAAATTAAACAAGCATTATGAGCAAAGCCGACGTTGTTAATGAAATTCATAAAAACGTACGAGTAAACTTCCCTCGGAGAAGCGTAATATTAAGAGATATAGATGACCTTTGGCAAGCGGATTTGATAGATATGCAAGCTTTATCCAAATTAAATGCTGGTTATAAATACATACTAGTAATTATAGACGGTTTCTCAAAATATGCTTGGGCATTCCCGATTAAACAAAAGACTAAAGAAATCGTATCTAAAGAGTTTCAAACATTGTTGGAAAATGGTCGTCACCCAAAAAATTTACAAACTGATATGGGTACAGAATTTTATAATAATAAATTCAAAAAAGTTATTGAAAAGTATCACATAAATCATTACTCTTCTTATTCTACAAAAAAAGCATCAATCGTAGAAAGACTTATAAGAACTCTCAAAACTAAGCTTTACAAAGAATTTAGTTTGAAAGGAAATTATAAATGGATCGATGGGACTCTTGACAAGAAAGTTTACGAATACAATCATACCTTTCATAGAACCATAGGAAAAACGCCGGCTGAAATTAATCATAATAATAAAGAAATTGTCTTACAAAGATACATTAACAATTCGCTATCCGAAAAAAGACCGAATCGTCATGTTTTTCAAGTTGGAGATTTTGTAAGAATCAGTAAATACAAGGGATGTTTTGAAAAAGGATTTACACCTAATTGGTCAACCGAAATATTTAAGATAAGAAAAGTCCAACAAACTAACCCACTCACATATTTATTAGAAGACGCAAAGTCTAGGCCTATTTTAGGAGCATTCTACAGACAAGAAATTCAGAAAACTGCTCACCCTGATGTATATCTTGTTGAAAAAGTTGTAAAAAGCAAAGGAAACAAAGTATATGTTAAGTGGCTGGGTCTTCCATCAAGTGAGAACAGTTGGATTGATAAAAACAATCGTTTGTAGTGATTTTAGTACATTAAATAAGCTATTCATACTTAATACGCTCATTTGCACTTGGATCTTTATGCAAGAAAGTCAACTTTAAATAAAGCATTTTAATCATACCAATATTACTATTATTAAAATGAAACACACACGAAGTAATACTAAAAAAGAAGCGCATCATAAGGAAAAAACATTATTAGCACCCTCCCAGAAAACGGGAGCTGGTCTGAAAAAAACCTTTAGTAATATTGTATCGCACACTAAAAAACATATTCGAAATTTGAAACCAAAGTGCAAGAAATTGCTAACGGAGTTAGCATACGCGGCTGCTCGAGAATTTGCTTCTGACATAACCGTGCAATCCCCGAGAGTGATACCTGTACCTAAAACTGGTGGATTTTTACCATTAATTCCTATTCTTGCCGGCTTATCTGCTACGGGGAGCTTGGCTGGAGGTGTTGCGGGAATCACCAAAGCTATCAATCATTATAAATCGGCACAAAAACATCTTGCAGAGTTAAAAAGACATAACATGAAAATGGAGGCTATGTGTATTGGTAAAGGATTACATCTTAAACCGTACAAACACGGGTTAGGAATTTACGTTTCAAACAAAAAAAACTAGATACTGGGCTACCTGATCGAGCGCTAACTAATATCGATATAATAAAGCATGCGAAAAATATACCCCATTTTCGAGGCGTATTTATGCGAGATGAATTACCAGAAAAGCCGTGGCTGATGGAATGCGGTGTGATTAATTTAGATTCATCTAAAAATGTTGGTACTCACTGGGTAGCCTATGGAAAAATTAAAGACTATATTGAATATTTTGACAGTTACGGTAACTTAAAACCGCCAAAAGAATTCTTAGCATATGTCGGAACAAATATTCGGTATAATTATGTCAATTTACAAGGCAATCATTTATACAACTGTGGACATTTATGTTTGAAATTTCTAAAATCATTTTGGAAAAGTAAATCGAGACTAAATAAATAAATAACGAAACGGATTAAACATATAGTTACGGTTGTTAAATGATAATAAAATAAAATGCTAAACCGGATTAGGACATTCCTTCGCGAACAGTATTCAGAATTGGGCGTTGAGTACATAACAGTCTGCCGAGTTTAGTACAAATAACCGTTTCAATTTATTATAAGTATACAATTAAATATGTATGTTTTCAATAAAAACAACATCAAAGAACAAAAATGTACTATTAATCTTCCAGTGTTCAAAGGAAGAACACGATTAAGTACGACAAATAAAATTACTAAAAGTAATAAAATCTTTCTTCATTCTCTCGGCTTAAAAATAAAATAAAAATAAATATAATATGCTGCAAATAACTGAACTACCGCAGCAAGATAATTCTATTGAAAGCTACGAGATTCACAGCTACAATCCATACAATCACAGCTTTAAAGAAAACGATGAAATCAGAATACCTATTCATCAGCAAGATGTTTATGTATTACCATCTGCAAGCTCCATTTACATCGAAGGACATGCGAGTGTATTTGAACTAGATACAGCAGGAAAAAAGAAGAAGAAAGAGTTTAAGTTTATAAATAATCCTATATTGTTTTTATTTCAAGATATAAGATACGAATTAAATGGGGTAGAAATAGATCATGTTAAAAATGCTGGAATCACAACTACGATTAAATCTCTTATCTCAATGAACGTAGGCGAAAGTAAAAGTTCAGCATTGTGGGGGTGGAATTTAAACGGAAGTGCGAAAAAAGGGGATAATTTTTCTGTTATTATACCGCTTAATAAAGTGTTAGGGTTTGCAGAAGATTATAACAAAATTGTTGCCAATTGTAGACATGAACTTATACTTCATAGAAACAATTCCGTTTTGAATAGTGTTATAACTGATACAAATGATACTATAGAAATAGACATACATAAGGTTCAGTGGCGTATCCCTCATGTTAAAGTTTCGGATCGCAATAGATTATTGCTGCTTAAGCACTTGGAAAAAGATCGAGCAATACAACTAGCTTTCCGAAATTGGGATTTATATGAATATCCGCTTTTACCTAAAGCAACAAAACACTCGTGGTCTGTCAAAACTGCTTCTCAGTTAGAAAAACCGAGATATGTTATATTCGGTGTTCAAACTGATAGAAAACTGAATCGAACGAAGAGTTCATCAGAATTTGATCATTGTAACATAACAAATGTCAAGTTGTTTTTAAATTCACAGTACTTTCCTTATGATTCACTTAATTTAAAATTTAATGAAGATAAGTATAGTATATTATACGAAATGTATGTTAACTTTCGTCAGTCGTATTACAACACCGGAATCGATCCCCTGCTTGATTTAAATACATTCGGGAAAAAAGCCCCACTGTTCGTTATTGATTGTTCACGACAAAATGATTCGTTGAAAACAGGACCGGTTGATGTCCGTTTAGAAATCGAGTCTTCAGAAGATATACCTGACAATACAACAGCGTACTGTCTAATCATAAATGATCGTCTAATCGAGTATAAACCCTTGAGTAATATAGTGCGAAAATTATCATGAATGTGCTTATGGATGTTCAAGGTTTTAAAAACGAAAACAATACATTTATACCTAAAGAAATAGCAATTATTTGCAAAAAAGGTGTCATTGTGTTGTTGATTAAACCACCTTATCCTTTTTATAATTTAACTAAGAAAGAACGGTTGCAAGCCTCATGGATAGAGAGAAACAGAGGAATATTATGGAATGAGGGGTATGTGCCATACTTCAACTATAAGAGTTTGATATTAAACTTTTGTAAAAATAGACGTATTTATACAAAAGGTACTGAAAAAGTGGTCTGGTTAAAGAAGATAATAGAAAGTGACAATGTTTACAATTTAGAAGACTTTAATTGTCCTAATTTAAAAACACTTAGTGAGAAATATTCGATTTCTTCCGACATTTATAATTGTATTTACCATACCAAAACATGTGCTTTTAAAAATGTATCTTGTTTAAATAAGTGGTGTGTAGATAATAATATTTTTAAGTAAATAAATCAACAATCATATTATATATTTGTTTAATACTGATATTTGTCAACGTATATATTTTATAATAAGTATATAATCAAAATGAATATCAACAAAGGAGATATCGTTGAGGTTATCATTGATAAATGTCAGCTTCATGGTCGTCATGATGTCAAAATATTAAACGCTGAGCACTATTCTGGTGTGCTAATAACTCAGAGTTATTATAAAACTAAACGCTCACGAATCTTTTACACGGGATTACAAGTAGCAGCTCGAGTAATTAGAATAGATAAATGTTATATAGACTTGCTACCAATCTAATTGGAAGTTTCTAAATCATTACGCTGAGTGGTTATAGAAACCTGAGCATGTTATAAATAGAAATAGTAGTGTTGTGAAGGATATGATGGTGTTCTATTTATTCACTGTGTATAATAATAAACATTTTGATTTTAATGTTTGTACCTTTAAAAATGTATGTTTTATAAATAAATCATGTATACTTAATCCTTGTTTACTTTCTTCCTAAAGTTAGGAATAAACCTAAAGATATAATTTGATTTGATTACCGTCTGCGAAATTCGAGCATAATAATTATCGTTTATTATACGAACAATACGCTACACTTCAACAGTCGTATCACAACCGTCATAGTCTAGAACTGCTTCTTGTTTTCGAAGAAACTAATATGAATTCAAATACTTACATAATTGACGTACAAGGCTTCAAGGTTGTGAATCTGGAAAACATCAATCCGTATCTGGTGTGTCCAAGAACATTTCTGCGATTTTGTTCGACAGAGCAAAAGCTAATGAATCTGAGCATTAACATTGTGTGATTGAAAACGAGGAGCGCTGTTTTACAATGTAAGCTAAAGCTCGGTCGCCTAGTTAGTGCTTTATTTATTTATACAAACAATACGCTAGGCTTCAATCAGTAGTATCCCAACCGTTATCGTGTAGAACTGCTTCTTGTTTGCGAAGAAAGTATCATGAATTCAAATACTTACATAGTCGACGTGCAAGGCTTCAAGGTGAAGGAGAATAATTTTATAATAAAGGAATTTGCCTTCGCTGCAGAAAATTATGCGCAAAATAGTTTAATAAAATCGCCGTACCCGTATTCTAAGTTAACAGATGAAGAACGAAAACAGGTGCAGTGCACTAGGAAAAACTATGGCATAACATGGAGTGAAGGAAATATTGACTATCCAGATTTCAAAGGATATGCGGAGTATTTGTTAAAAAATAAGACCATTTTAGTGAGAGGTTCTGAAAAAGTTAAGTGGGTAAAAGAAATAAGTTCTAATTGTGATATTATTGATGTAGAAGAAATGGGGTGTCCAGACTTTGAAGAATTGCATAAAATGTTTAGTGATGTTGGCGATCTGTATTTTAGATGTATTAAACATAAAAAAAAAAGATGTGCTTTAACAAATGTAAAGTGTATTAGACGGTGGTACATAGAATGTAACAACCTTATTCATAATTAAATAAATGATTTTAATTATAAATATCAGTGCATTTTATTTCACTATTCAAAGTTCGTAAATAAAGCAAGACTAGTATTTGTGATCGAGGGTGTTTTGTGGCGGTTCTAGCTCAGAGTGTATTAGAACTAGAATTTAATTGAAGTAGTTTTTGATTGAACTAGCACTTGATTATCGGATTGTACTGTAATTATATGCTCAACAGATAATTCGATTGACATGTATTAATGTATTGATTCATGATCAGTAATCATTATAACGTATGATTGGGGGATCCTGGATCTCGTTTGATCCAGGTCCCCCAATTATACACTACTTAAGTTTCTGCGTAAGACACGTAATATAACATAGTCAGCATAGTAACTGGTGAGCGAGGTAGGTCTGTTGCACAGTGGTGTGCAGCGGATTCTGCTCTAGGGTAGGCTGGATACTTTTCTGATTGAGCTTTCAATCCAAATTGAATACCTAGTAGAATGGACAACGGTTTCTCATGAAATATGCATCACTGATGTTACACAATAATGATAACATATTACCTATTTAATATCTTACCCGTTTCGTACGTCAAAATCAGATTATTGAATTATATTAAGCAATTTATAGTGAAACATATCGAAACCTCACATTAAGTATTCTCTTCTTACAATAAATTTATAAACAAAGAATTATTGATTAAATAAAAAAATAACAAAATTGAATCCCTGTTTCATATTATAGCATCGCTAGTGAAAGATGACAGCTTAAAAACTCGGTCTCACCTGAGCCGTTGTTTATACTACGTCTCAATGATTCGTCAAACAACACGCCATTATCACGAATGCACTAGCTTGCATTTTCTCTATTGCTAACAAAGAATTTAATATCGTAAGTATTTGAATGATAATATGATTGTATAAAAATGGTGACTTAATATATATGTTTGCTCCATAACCAACGATATCAGAGTGTACCTATTAGAAATAGAATTTAATTGAAGTAGTTTTTGATTGAACTAGTATTTGATTATCGGATTGTACTGTAATTATATGCTCAACAGATAATTCGATTGACATATATTAATGTATTGATTCATGATCAGTAATCAATATAACGTATGATTGGGGGATCCTGGATCTCGTTTGATCCAGGTCCCCCAATTATACACTACTTACCTATTTACAAAATATACGGCTTCAAAATTTACCGCTGAAATTATAGGCGCACTTAATTATCTCTGACTGTGTTTATGTAGATCTTTCCCGTTATGACACGAAAATTAACGCATCGACTTATCTTCACTATTTCTTCTGGGTAATAATATTGGGTAAGTAATATACTCAGCCGCACAAAATTTGGCCCAGGCTCCACATAGAATTAACTTTTATTGCAGACATAATGACGGCTAAATTTTTTTTGCTGCTGAGTATTATTTGAACTTGCCTTCTATTTTAAATGATTTTAAATCACTATACGAAACACCTACTTAGCCTTAGCCAGCAAAGCACTACAGCGAAACAATTTCAATATGTGAGTTTGACTCAGATTATCGTTATCACATTTTTATCTTTTATGAGGCGTTTTTTGGAAATTAACATTTGAACACCTACCCAATTAAACATTCGGATGCAGATAGAATAAGATTGAAATTTTCATAAAGAAATATATCTGCATCTTGTGGAGTGTGCGGGACGTGCGGGTGGTCAAAAATGCGTCCGACCGTGTAGATGATGCCTAATAATATTTTTATTGTATCAGTAGCATAGCTAGATTCGTAAACGCTTCATATTACTATAGCAACACTTAATTCAACGTCAAGTTCAAGTCTCCTTCCCCCGTAGACAGAGAAGGGAATACCCTGTTTACGCCTTCCCCCGTTCAAGCCTCAAGCACCATCTACGGCACCTACCTCTCCATGGCGGTACTATTTACTATTTAGATTTAGATGCTGAGCTGCCCGTCTGACGGCTCGCTCTCTCTCCGGTAAGTAAAAGCCGTCCGAGGCTAACAGCAACAATCCGTTAGAAAAAAAAAAGGCAAAAAAAAATTTGCTAGGTAAATAAAATGGAAACAATCTTGCTCGCCCAACACGACTCACGACTCACGAGTGCACGGAGACAGATTTATATTGCCAGTCTTTTTCTTATTGTTCGTTCTAGAAAGAGACGGATCTATCTCGCGCGGGACACTGCTCTCGTGCGTACGCGTACCTACTAGCCAGCCATGAAAAAAAAAACTTCACTTTTCTTTTTAAACGTACCTATAATAGGCGTTTTGTTTTCTAACCAGCTAAAATGTACTTAATTTTAATATCTACTTTTTATTAGGTCTGAGAAACAAATGAAACAACGTAACTACTTATTAGTTTAAAACTCATAATCTTTGTAATTATTTACTCGTGAGACATGATTTTATTAAAACTTAACATAGGTACATAACTCATACATTTACCAACACATTTTGTACACAGAACTTGATTATTTTTTCAAGTTTTGAACGTACTTTTCCAACTTTTTCTGCACTTCTGGATTATTAAGTGACTCGTAAAAGTCTTCTATAACCTGTTGGCGAGTCGCCTGCGCCCGCGCCAGTATCTCGTGTCTCATCCTTAATTTCGAAATAGTGCGGGCTAGGTAATCTTGTCATACTTGTGTATGAATTTTTTGCATTTTTCTATAGCATCATCTTTATCGGTAGCGATTTCGTCGATCAAACCCACCTGTAATTATTAAGTTCATTTAATTGTTTCGATAAACACAATATTTTTGTACCTTCGTTTGTCTACATGAGTTTGTTTCCGAATTTGATAAGAAATCACTAGGTACTTAATAAAAACAAGAAGTTTGTACCTGCATATTCCACCGATGATAAGATATTATCAGTATTAACGGCAATAAAAGTGAAAAGATATGAAATATGTAGGTAACTAGGTGTACTAAACTTAAGTTGTTGAATTTAATGTTGCTTAACTTATCAATCCGTTACCGACGAGTCAAGAATGGCAGTCTAAGCCAAGAAACTAATGTTGAAGGAACAACCAGCCCTATTCTTCAGTTGCTTTCTTAGGTATTAAAAATTAGCTAAAGCCCGACCAGGAAAATAAGAACCCGCAGTAGAACCATATTACAATACACGTCACAGTGGTTTCCTTGAAAAGTACAGCGGTGGCTCACTGCGACAGAGTGGTACAGCGGGTTCTTATTTTCCTGGTCAGGCTTTACCTATGTAATTAATTATTACTATACCGTTGCCTATTCCCGCGGTAGGTATCTAATTTATTTCCGGGACAAAACTACCTATACGTGGCTTTACCTTACTTCCCGGCTTTTCTAATAATCTCGAGCAAAAATCATCCCCTAGCTCTGTTGTGGGGTCACAATGTCTAGGTATAATTATTATACAAGTGGCGGCAAATAAGTAAAACGTGGAGGGGATATGCGCAGTATGAAAATGATGTTGTTTTTTATACTGCGCATATCCCCTCCACGTTTTACTTATTTGCCGCCACCTATAACTGAGTAACAATTAAGTAACCTATTAGAACCTAGGGTATACATACACACATTACCGTCACGCTTCTTTCCCACAGTAGGCAGAGACTACTTTGTTCCACTTGCTAAGATCCTGACATACCTCTTTCGCTTCATCCACAATCCACATTCATCAATCTCTTCATACATGCTCGTCGGTTTCGGTACCTAGGGTATTTAGAGTATTTGTATTGTATGTAACCTTCAACGCTTCCTCCGCAGTGAATAGTTTAGCACTAGTAAGCGCCAGTTCAGCTTCCCTAGCGCTGATGGTGTGGCACATCGTGTCCATGGTAAAAGGAGTCGCGACGATCCCCAGCACGGTCTCGTTGAGGCCTATGGTCGCCTTGCCCCCGACCATGGCGCGCCACTCGCAGGATATGGCGAGGAGGCAGCCTCCTCCTGGTGCATGACCCTGAAATAAAGGCGACGCCAGCCGATGATCAAGAGGGGGGGTTGAAGTACATATAGCGAGTATCGATAGGTCAAACAGTATGGGCGGCACTTGAATGTCAATATTGTCAAAAAATAAAGGCTAACTAGGTACATTTTTTGATTCTCTAAGGAGGCGACAGCATTCCCTGCCCCCCTTTAGCGACGCCATTGCCTTGAAAATTGGTTGGTGAATGTTACTGATATGGACCACATAGTGGAATGTTGAACTCCGGCTTAACCATAGCTTCCATTAAATGACGGTAGGTACGATATAAACTTCCAATTTCAGAGCAGCCCCCCAGGTCTTGGAGCAAGGTGTATATAAGTATATAAATGTTTTTGACGTCTTGATAACGTACCTACATACCTACATCATATTTATGCCCTTGACTGTTCTTGGAAATTTACACAGAAGAGTCTTTCGAGACTTGGTATAGATAGAAGTACCTTAAGCCTAAAAAAAAGACGATCTATTCTTACATTGACGGCTGCCGCTGTAGCAAACTTGAAGCCGAACAACTTCGCCCACGTTTCCTGAATCTCGTGAAAATACCGTGCAAACTTTGTTTTGTCTGGTTTATAGAGCTCTGTGATATCTATCCCAGCTGTAAATACTGATTTGGATGCCTGAAATAAAATGCAGGGCAGGCATAAGCATTAGTAGGCATAATTATAATTCCTACCTACAGTATCTTATGTCAGAACCACTAGGTACCTAAGTACTACTCATATTTACAGATCAAGTTACGGAATGTTCCAAAAAGTTGGAAAACTTCTCGGAAAATTCTGAAAAACTCCACAAGAAACAAAGGGATTTCGCAACAAGGAATTCGAGAATTTCTGAATTTTTTCAATATTAACTTTCCTGAAAATTTGATAGTTTCAGAAACTTTCCATCGGCACATCAATACTACCAATTAAATACCCATACGGATGCGACCAAATTGCCGCGTATACGCAGTGACGTGTTGTATGCGTCACGTTTTCTCACCGTTTCTTCCTACATTTTGTTGCGATTCCGTAACGTCACCGTTTTTTAAGCGATGGTGTGGTCGCACCCTAATAGAATGAATTCTTTGCAACGACTTTGTCACACTTACCGAAGTCAGTATCATGCCTTTAGGCTTGTTGTTAGAGATATCGTCGAGCGACTTGTTGATGGTTTGCAACATCTCGAGGTTGAGGCTGTTGACGGGCGGCCGCTGCAGCGTCACGACCGCGATGCCGTCGTGGTCGGCGACATCCACCAACGACACCGACGACATCGGCCGACAGGCCGGCAGAACCCTGCGCGCATGCCTCGCTACTTGCCTCAACTGAAACATACTTTAAAAAAAATGAAAGGAGAACTTTTGGAGAAGTATTAGTTGACTGGTAGAAAAATATGTATAAGTCCTTCACAATCCGCTGTAAAAGGCAGTACCTAAACTTAGACCCTGGTCTACTTTTTAACAAGCTTAATCAAAGCATCGACGAGCACATGTCGATATGTTATAATTTAAATTAAAATTAAATTATCTTTCCCCTCACCTTAAATCTACTATTTGTAATCCACTCAACTTTAAATGCTATAGTGACAAAACTGAAGTAGCTGCGAGCGCTGCGTCGTCTTATCTAATAAAGACCAACAACTAAAGAAACATTTCTTTATCATTTATCAAACTCAGAGATATTTTTGTAAGCATAACACACGTAAATAAAAATGTTCAAAATAATTTGTGATTATTAATAAGCACTAATAACTTGATTCGTAAACGGTACACTAATATTTAAAGAGCAGTCGATTTTTTTCTAAATTAAATCTTATCTACATGATGTTATGTTTCAAAACACAATTAACTTGGGTTCTGTTACGTTTTGTTGCAATTTGACTTTTTGACTGTCAAATTGTAGCGTTTACGAATCAAGCTACACGTTCGCCTTAGTTTTGTTTGACACATGCTAAATTTTTCATCTAAAAGAAAAAAGAAAAACACTTCCAACTCAAGAACAAGAACGAACTCCTCTCAACGCGAACATAACAACAGTCCAAGCAGTGTTACCAACCCTACTGTTTTAACAGTAGATTTGCTGTTTTCACATTGATGACCATGTTTTCTGTTTCATTCCTATTTTCTACTGTTTTTCGCGTTCAGCGCCACCTAATACACTACTATGCAAACATTTTTTGATAACCACTACGCAATAGAATATCGACTACAACTATTAAAGGAGTATTACACACTAAATCCGAAATAACTGATTGCTATTCATTCGAAGCCACAGAAAAGCACATGAAGAAATTCAACAAAAACATGTATGATGTTAAAAATAAAAATGAGTGTGAAAATATGTTTTATGTTGCTGTGATTATAAATATATCAATTGATGTGAGTTCTAGTTACTAAGAAAGTTGTTTATTATTTAATTATATGAGCAAAATTATGAAATCTGCCTTTTTTTCTTTACCTACCGCTTTCTACTGTTTTTTTATAGGCGAGTTGTGGTTTTTTAGTTTTTTGAGGTTGGCAACACTGAGTCCAAGGTCCAAACTAATTTACATTTCTGCTTTATTTGATCATCAGGTGAGCGTAGAATCGATTTCTGCATGTTTACATTCGTAAGCATTTTTAGTTAATACCAAAATAAGTTTTGAAGTGTTTACACGAACTACTTTCTGAACATTCTAAATTTAAAGTAAACTTTTTAATTTCATAGAATGTTTCCGTTGAGACAACTGGCCAGGCATGCGAGCAGGGTTCTGCCGGCGTGCCGGCCAATGTCTTCAGCGCCGTTGGTGGATGTCGCGGACAGTAACGGCATTGCAATCGTGACTCTCCAGCGACCGCCCGTCAACAGCCTCAACCTCGAGCTGCTCCAAGCCATCAGCAAGTCGCTCGATGATGTGGCTAAGAACAAGCCTGAGGGCATGATCTTGACATCAGTGAGATTCGTTATTTTTCTGTTTAAGGTTTAACACCTGCAAGAGTAGCTCACATACAATGTACTAATTTCAACTAGAACTGCGAAACTCTGGGTATAAGTGCCGGCACGTAAGTCTAATCTGACCTTGTATGCGCAAAAGTATAAAATAGGTATGGTATTCGTGGGTGCGCAGAGATCCCCTCCATGTGACTCGTCATCGTTAGACTTACGCGCCGGCACGTATAGACAAAGTGAAGTAGCCACTCTCGATGCCAGGGGGGCTATTCTGAAATTCGAAGTTTGTTCTGTCATCTCTCTCACTCCCATATTAATGGCTATCAGTGAGCAGAATGGCACAAAATGAACTTCGAATTTCTAATTTCAGAATATAAGGCCAGTTATTAGCAATGTAAAATAAAAAAAAAGTATACATAGTGGTCTTTGAGAGGCCCTGTTAATAGTTTGATACCGTTTCATTGCATTCCTGATTGGACGTAATCTTGATGTGGCAGTTTCAGCAAATTCTTATTTGCAAAGATTGCATCCACATATAGAATATGCAGGAACCAAATTCCAATGTACAAACACAATACATCAATGCATATACACTCAGGAACATATTTAGCGGAACACAAAAATGTATGTAACTATTTATATATTTTTTATTTTTTTCTGGTCAAGCATTGAGTACTTATGCGTTGTGCAACTTTTTGTGTTCCGCTAAATATGTCCCTGAGTGTATAAATCATATCAGGCAGCTTTAATAACAAATATAAATATATCTTGTATGTCACTTCAGGCATCTCCAACTGTCTTCTCAGCAGGCCTGGACATCATGGAGATGTACAAGCCAGATTTCAAGAGAGCAGAGCAGTTCTGGACAACACTACAAGAAACATGGATCAAGCTGTTCGGTTTCAAGTTTGCCACAGCTGCCGCTATTAATGTATGTTTTCACTCTCTACATTCCACACCTTTCCTATTAGGTATTTCTACAGGATTGCTTAGGCTGGCCACATACATACGGAATTTGCTTTATAACGGAAAGGGACAGGGCTATGAATTGACATCATTCCATATGGAAACCGTATGAAAATTCAGTATCTATGTAGCCGGCATTAAAATTGTTCCGGGATATTTCATTAGGTGGCTGGGATTAGTTTGACCATGTATCGGTTCAACTATCTCTTTGTCATATCTTTGAAGAGCTTTCATGGCCATTGGTAGCTACTTCCATGGTCTGGGAGCAAAAAAATAACAGAATGTACTAGTACCTATGTATGTGTCCGCGCATATGGTAAAAGCCCATCGAGGGAATAGGGAGAAAATCTTAGGAATCATGTTATGGGCGATGCGGCTAGCAACCCATCACTATTATGATGCCCGTCTTGATACCAAAGGCTCTGTCTACCCCGTAAGGGTATATATTGTTATATGCAGGGATCGGAACCGGTTTACAAAAACCGGTTAATATCGTTCGAAAAACCGGTTAATTGCGCTCATTGGATTAACCGGTTAATGGAGGGAACTAAATCAAAAAGTATTAAAATAAAACCGGTTACCGGTTAATACAAAGAACGGAATTTTAGAGCTCGCGCTCACCGATACGAAACCGGTTTAACTCAAAACAACTCCGCCCCCACCTCACCGCACGCGCTGAGTCACGCGGCGATGCTCTTTCCATCTCTTTCTTTCTTGCATGCTCTGGCTTCAGTGTTGTGTTAGAAATTGGAATTCGTATTATAATTTTATTGGAAGCTTTCCGCTGTCTAGCCCTATGTATGCTTAGAACTTTAAAACTACGCAACGGATTTTGATGCGGTTTTTTTTAAATAGATGGTGATTAAAGGGGAAGCTGGTTTATATGTATAATACATGTTTCATATAGTAGAGAAATACTGATTGCACCCGTGCGAGCCGGGGCGGGTCGTTAGACGTTTGCCGTTCTCAAAAACATATGACACTAAAAATGTGGGTGTCGTTTTCGAGTAATTTGGTGGCTCTGAGCCCGATTTTGGCATAATTTTTGGATCCAAGATGGCGGATGACATTTTGACACTATGACACATAAAATATTTATGGGTGTCGTTTTCGAGTAATTAAGTGCTCCTGAGCCTGATTTTGACATACTTTTTTGGATCCAAGATGGCGGATAACATTTTGACACTACTGACACAAAAAATGTTTATGGGTGTCGTTTTCGAGTAATTTTATGCTCCTGAGCCTGATTTTGACATTCTTTTTTGGATCCAAGATGGCGGATGACATTTTGACAGTATGTTACTAAACATGTTTATGGGTGTCGTTTTCGAGTAATTTGGTGGCTCTGAGCCTGATTTCGGCATAATTTTTTGGATCCAAGATGGCGGATGACATTTTGACACTATGACACTAAAAATGTTTATGGGTGTCATTTTCGAGTAATTTTGTGCTCCTGAGCCTGATTTTGACATTCTTTTTTGGATCCAAGATGGCGGATGACATTTTGACAGTATGACACTAAACATGTTTATGGGTGTCATCTTCGAGTAATTTGATAGCTTTGAGCCCGATTTTGACATAATTTTTTGGATCCAAGATGGCGGATAAAATTTGACACTATGACACAACATGTTTATGGGTGTCGTTTTCGAGTAATTTGGTGGCTCTGAGCCCGATTTTGGCATAATTTTTTGGATCCAAGATGGCGGATGA
The DNA here is from genome assembly GCA_963854515.1 of Pandemis heparana. Taxonomy (NCBI): domain Eukaryota; kingdom Metazoa; phylum Arthropoda; class Insecta; order Lepidoptera; family Tortricidae; genus Pandemis; species Pandemis heparana. The sequence continues at coordinate 10,581,962 of OY978018.1, read as the reverse complement.
CATTTTGACACTATGACACTAAAAATGTTTATGGGTGTCATTTTCGAGTAATTTGATGGCTCTGAGTTCGATTTTGGCATAATTTTTTGGATCCAAGATGGCAGATGACATTTTGACACTACTGACACAAAAAATGTTTATGGGTGTCGTTTTCGAGTAATTTTGTGCTCCTGAGCCTGATTTTGACATTCTTTTTTGGATCCAAGATGGCGGATGACATTTTGACAGTATGACACTAAGTAAACATGTTTATGGGTGTCGTTTTCGAGTAATTTGGTAGCTCTGAGCCTGATTTCGGCATAATTTTTTGGATCCAAGATGGCGGATGATGACATTTTGACACTATGGCACTAAAAATGTTTACGGGTGTCGTTTTCGAGTAATTTCATGCTCCTGAGCCTGATTTTGACATTCTTTTTTGGATCCAAGATGGCGGATGACATTTTGACAGTATGACACTAAACATGTTTAAGGGTGTCATTTTCGAGTAATTTGATAGCTCTGAGCCCGATTTTGACATAATTTTTTGGATCCAAGATGGCAGATGACATTTTGACGTTTGACACTACTGATACAAAAACAAAAAAGTGTAAAATGTTGCTCGAAAACGACACCCATAAACATGTTTAGTGTCATAGTGTCAAAACCAACATACCAGATTGCTTTCAAAGACGATATCCGAGGGTCCGCGAGTAACTTTAAACATGAATCCGTTATCATAAATGAAAAAACTGGCCGTCATTATGAAATCTTCAGATTTTGGACCGATTGCTTTCAAAATCGATATCTGAGCGTCAGCGTAGTCTCCAAACATGAATCCGTTATCAAAAACGGAATAAGTATCCGCCATATATTGAATTTTTTAGTATTTCGACCGATTGCCTTCAAAATCGATATCAATCTGGGCGTCCGAGTAGTCTCCAAGAATCAGTTGTCAAAAACGGAAAAAGTAGCCGCCATATATTGAAATTTTTAGTATTTCGACCGATTGCCTTCAAAATCGATATCTGAGCGTCCAAGTAGTCTCCAAACATGAATCCGTTATCAAAAATGGAAAAAGTGGCCGCCATATTGAAATTTTTAGTATTTCTACCGATTGCCTTCAAAATCGATATCTGAAGTGGTCACCAATATTGAATTTGTTGTCAGAATATGAAAAAATAGGCGTAAACTAGGGAATTTTAAGTTGAACGATTAATTTCTGTATTGATATCTGAAGATCTAGAAAAGCGAACGCCGAATGACACGACCGTTTTATTAGAATGATTATTTGGCATACATGTAACAGCTTACAAAAATTTCATCGCAATCGAGTCATTATAGTACCTACAGGAATTAGATTAGGCATTTCAACACTTAAACCACGCGCTTGACGTTCTTTTATCAAAAAATTACTTTCTTAGTCACAATACACACAACCAGCTCACGAAAATGAAGTAAATGTAACGCTATTCACGAAACATTACTAACTTACGTTGAAAAATATTAATTTATTGTTGAATATAGTTTAATAGTCGCATAGGGCAATGTAACAGAATAGATAAAAAGTAAACAAATTGCTTATTCTACGCTGACGAAGTCGCGAACAAAAGCTAGTATATTATTTTTTATATTATATATTGCAAACGTAGGTTTTTTTTTAGTCACTGTAAACTGAGACGTATCTAGACGTATCTAGTTTCTGGTGCAACGGGATATACGTAATGTTTTCATAAATAAAATTATTAAGGTGAAAGGTCACTTACTGACTAACGAACGAATCACTCACGACATCCTATTAAAACTATTGGAGCAATCAAGAATATCAAGATGAAATTTGGCAAAGAGGCTTATCGTAGACCTGTTAGGAACGGATTTTGCGACAGGGACAGGGCCAGATATAAGTGGTTTAAAGGGCTCTTGCAAGTTTGTATTTTTTTTTCATATTCTGACTACAAATTAAACATTTGGAGACCACTCCGACCCTCAGATATCGACTTTGAAAGCAATCGATCCAAAAACTAATGATTTCAAAAAGGCGGTCAGTTTTTTCATTTTTGATAACGGATTCCTGTTTGGGGACCACTAGAATCCTCAGATATCGATTTTGAAGGTAATCAGTCGAAAAACTAAAAATTTCCATATGGTTTATAAATTTTCATGTTTAGAGACCACTCGGACCTTCAGATTTCGATTTTCAAAACAATCCGTCCAAAAATAAATATTTCAAAATGGCGGCCACTTTTTCCCTTTCTGATAACGGATTCGTATTAAGAGACACTCGGACTTTCAGATATCAATTTTGAAAACAATCGGTCCAAAAACTAAATATTTCAAAATGGCGGTCACTTTTTCCATCTCTGATAACGGATTCATGTTCGGAGACCACTCGGACCCTCAGATTTCGATTTTGAAAACAATCGGTCCGAAAAATAAACATTTCAAAATGGTGGCCACTTTTTCCATTTCTGATAGCGGATTCATGTTTAGAGACCACTCGGGCCCTCAGATATCAATTTTGAAAACAATCAGTCAAAAAACCAAATATTTCAAAATGGCGGCCACTTTTTCCATTTCTGATAACGGATTCATGTTTAGAGACCACTCGGGCCTTCATATTTCGATTTTCAAAACAATCAGTCCAAAAATTAAATATTTCAAAATGGCGGCCACTTTTTCCATTTCTGATAATGGATTCATGTTTGGAGACCACTCGGACCTTCAGATTTCGATTTTGAAAACAATCGGTCCAAAAACTAAAGATTTCAAAATGGCGGCCACTTTTTCCATTTCTAATAACGGATTTATGTTTAGAGACCACTCGGGCCCTCAGATATCAATTTTGAAAACAATCAGTCAAAAAACCAAAGATCTCAAAATGGCGGCCACTTTTTCCATTTCTGATAACGGATTCATGTTTAGAGACCACTCGGGCCTTCAGATTTCGATTTTCAAAACAATCAGTCCAAAAATTAAATATTTCAAAATGGCGGCCACTTTTTCCATTTCTGATAACGGATTCATGTTCGGAGGCCACTCGGACCCTCAGATTTCGATTTTCAAAACAATCGGTCCAAAAACTAAAGATTTCAAAATGGCGGCCACTTTTTCCATTTCTGATAACGGATTCATGTTCGGAGACCACTCGGACCCTCAGATTTCGATTTTCAAAACAATCGGTCCAAAAACTAAAGATTTCAAAATGGCGGCCACTTTTTCCATTTCTGATAACGGATTCATGTTTGGAGACCACTCGGACCCTCAGATATCAATTTTGAAAACAATCAGTCAAAAAACTAAATATTTCAAAATGGCGGCCACTTTTTCCATTTCTGATAACGGATTCATGTTTGGAGACCACTCGGACCCTCAGATATCAATTTTGAAAACAATCAGTCAAAAAACTAAATATTTCAAAATGGCGGCCACTTTTTCCATTTTTGATAACGTATTCGTGTTTAAAGACCACTCGGACCCTTAGATATCGATTTTGAAAATAATAGGTCGAAAAACTAAAATTTTAAAATGGCGGGGTTAACCGGTTAATTTCACTCAACAAAACCTGAATTGGTGCAAAAACCGGTTTATTTAATAACCGGTTAAAAAACCGGTAACCAAACCGTTAACCGCAATCCATTTCGGTATCGGCCATTGACCCCAAACCGGTTAATTTCAAAAACCGGTTTCCGATCCCTGGTTATATGTATGTGTGTGCATGTGTACAGGTAGATAATTTTCATTCAATGTGTTATTTATGTTTTAACAAATGTACAGTCAAGCAATTTGATTCCTGAGCCACCACAAAAACCTTTGAATTTTATGTCACTATGTCTATCAAATAAATGTAATTTTTATGACAAGGTCTATGGAAGCCTATGATAGGCATATTTGTTTGCTGTGCACTACTCTGTGGTGCAATGTAATTTTTATCTTTACAATAATATATCAATAGTCAATTTTCAACTTTGCCGATAACATAGTTTTTACATAATCTGTAAACGTGGGTAGCGGTATACTAAAAATGGCTTTATTTGTATGATGTCAAAGTTGAAAATTGACTAAAGGCACGCCCATCTGTCAAGTGTTAACTCGAATTAATTAAACTGTATGTATTTGTAACTTACCCTTTTCACTGCTTCCTTACAATCAACAGGGCCACGCTCCGGCAGGAGGCTGCCTCCTCGCCATGTCCTGCGAATACCGTGCCATGGTAGCAGGAAAGTACACAATCGGTCTGAATGAGACAGCACTAGGCATCGTTGCTCCTCTATGGTTCATGGACACGATGTGCCACACCATACGGATCAGGGACGCAGAACTGGCTCTTACTACAGCCAAACTTTTCACTGTCGATGAAGCTATGAAGGTAATTTTTCGTCGTACTTAAGCTAGTAAGGTTCAACCAAAAAAGTGATTGTATGTATTAAAATATTTATTGATGGCAAACCACAGTAAGGGAGCTATGAAAAAAATAAAATAAAAAACAAAATGTAATTCTATGTAATGCTAAAACGTAATACCTAAATTGGATTTAGAAATTATCATCCTATTTCCTACTAATATTATAAATGCGAAAGTTTGTGACGATGTGACGATGTGAGTGAGTGAGTGTGTATGTTTGTTCCTTCTTCACGCTAAAACGACTGGAGGGATTTGGATCCGGAAAATAGCATAGTTCCCGGGGATAGCCATAAACATGTCAATTGCTAATTCTACGCAGACGAAGTCGCGGGTAGAAGCTAGTTAAAAATAAACTGCAGATGAAAGTAAAGACAAGCTACTTTTTAAATAATTTCCTTCATAGTTTAAAATATTTTTCAAGACATTTTTTACTCACCGCTTGTTCTTTATAACACACTTTTCTTTTACTGTTATAATTGTAAACAATTACTGTCATAATTGTAAAAAAAAACTTTTTCTTCACAGGTCGGCATGATTGACGAGACAGCTACAGACAAAGCGGATGCCATAGAAAAATGCAAAAACTTCATAAGCAAGTTCGACAGGATTCCGCCTCTAGCCCGAACTATGACCAAACTGAGAATAAGGCAGGGTCCTTTGACAAAAATGCAGAAAATCCGAGAGCAAGATACGGCAGAGTTTCTACAGTTCTTGAAGAATCCGCAAGTGCAACAGGCATTAGAAATGTACATCCAAATGTTGAAGCAGAAGGCTGCCAAGTAAGCTAGTCATGCTTAATGGAATATCCTACCCTACTATGTCAATTGTAGTTAGACACTATACAAATGAAATTAGATCCTATTCACTGCCTGAAGTAAGTATCTGATTTAATATAATGTATAAATTCTACACTTTGTGTGGCAACATTAAATATTTATAGGTGGCCACTTTTTATTGGTGGATTGTAATTTTAATTCAGAATTAAATGAACATGAGCTGATAGATTTTAAGATTTAAAATTTCTATGAATATTTAAATGCACTTTTGTGCAGCTATGTACAAATTTAAGAATGAATAATGCCTAAATATATAAATACAAATATCTATTTGGATGTATTTATTGAAATTATAAGTCGATTTAAAGTAAGTCGTCTCCGAGCAAAGCCGCTGTTTCGGGGTCGACGGCCTCCGTGAGATGCATTTGCATGTCCGTCCATTCCTCCCTTTGGTTGTCTATGAAAAAGTTAATTTCCAATACCCTGTCTCGGTTGCGTTTCACTTCGTTGCTGAAATACAAAAAAGATGTTTAACTCATATGGATCTGTCCGACTACTCTGTTAAGTTCCAGGGGCCTTACCATGACGTCCTAATTCCGACTCAGTTCAAATTTTAGCTGGCACTTTTAGTATGAATCTGACAGCGAGCGAACCTAAACTGAATCGCATGGTAAGGCCCCTGATTTTTTAAAGCACATATGTGAAAATACCATTCAAATTAGAAATACAAGTAGACTAGGGAGAATATTATGCTTGTTCCCCGTACTTAACTATTTTACATAACCAGGACATTCAAGGTAAAATAAAGACTATTTCTAAATTAAAACAAACATGTTCGCGGCTTAGGGGTGGCCCCAGGGCCACCCCCGCCGCACCTAAACCTAAACTAATCCAAATTAATCATCCTACATTGGTTTCACCAGTGCCGGTTATGTAAATTGGTTATGTATGGGGAACAAGCTGATATTACAGCTGTAGTTTTGAATATACGAACACCTGACAGAGACGGCATCATAGATATGTGAAACTTCGATTTCAAGACAAGAACTTAAGGGTGCTGGGACAGGCCCTTAATGTCAATGGCAAAGTATCAGTTAGTGCGTGCTATGAACGACAAATATTTTCAACCTCAAGAAGTTTGAAAACCTCTCGCTTACCGTATATGGCTCAACTCCACGTGTAGAGACTAGAAGATACAGTGGCGTAACTACAACGTCAGGGGCCCGCGGCAAATTCATCAGATGGGGCCCTTCCTCACTATAAAGAAGTGCATCATCTTCCCTTCTGTGTTCAAGGCCAAGTCTGCTTGCCAGCCCTGCCACCCTATAGTTACGCCACTGAAAAGATATCTTATATGTATATGTACGGTGAGATAGCTTACTCATTGGTTCCCTGTACGAGATCGTCCCGCCAGTCGTTGGCTCGAGTCACCAGCAAGTCTTCCCGCGCGTCTATGAACCGGCTGTGGTTGTCTGATGACTGGGCCACGAGGTTCATCATAGCATCGCGATCCATCATTATCTGATGATTTAAACTATGAAGTTACTATCCGGTTCGAAGGACCAAGGCTTATTAACCAACTTGACTTAGCATGACGTATGGTTGCCTAGCTTTATGTGTGTATTATTATAGTCTCAAAATTTTTGTAGGTGTATTGTTAAAAAGCACGTCAGTTACGATACAGACTACAACTGGGGCTAGTACATGTTTCGGTCTCATTCGTCAATCAGCATTAGTCGACAATATTTGAGTCATACCTAATATAAAACCCATACCCAGGTATATTTCTTGCAGGCTTGACTAAAGGGCTTATACACTTGGCTAAATTTAGTCATCCTAATTAGGATGCGCTTCTGAATTAGAACGCTTCTGATTACACTATTCTGAATTTAGTCCCTGAATCTGACACGTCCCCCCGCCGTCAGGCAGGCGTGCGTGGCGAGGGCGACTAACTGCACTAAATATTATTACACATTCCTGACTAAGATGCTAAACCATTCAGCTTGTCAGAAACCATCCTTGTTTCTAATTAGGATACTTTTTAGGATCCTTACATCCTAAACGCGATTACGCTTTATTAAATTAGGTTTCTAAATCATTAAATTAATCACTAAATTTAGCCGTGTGTAGGCGCTTTAGTCACGACAGCGATAACTTTTTACTAACCTCAAACAGCTCAGGCGGCGCGTCCCCCAACATAACCTTATTCCCGAGCAGTTTTGACAGTGACTCGAACTGCCTCATCGACCAAACGCCTTCGATCTCGCGCCACGCGCCGAACGCATTACGTGATACCTCCATCAGTTTAGTTATCATCTCTGTCATGTTCACTGAAAACTGGACTCTTGATTCCTGTGAGAAAGTAAGAGGTCAAATGGACGTGGAGTGGAGTGCAGCGGGGTATGAGGCGGCGGGTGGAGGGTGAAGCGAGGTGTGTTGACAGTGGACGCCTCACCTCATACCCCGACTGAACAGTATGCTTAGTGTAAGTTTTCGATAGCAAAATACGTCTCGATAACGTTTGCGTTAAAATGTCAAATACTATAAGAAATTTTAGTTGTATTATTATTTTAATCGTTCCGCTTGTGGCGCTGTTCATTTTCCCATAGTAATTGAAACGTTAACGCGAACGCGTTCGATACGTTTTTCGTGTCAAAAACTTACACTAGAGGCTCAGTAAGGCTTATCGTCTAACTCGTTCGCAATCGCCCGAGGCAAAAAATACCTAAGTATTTACCTATCATTTCCCTACCCTATCCTTCCGTGAAGAAAGAATGAGGCAGCGAAGTTTGATAAAAAAACTCGGTGGGAATCGAGTTGTTAGGTCGACTCGCCACTGCTCTTATACTATACACACCCTTGCAAAAAAAACGGGCACCCATGGTTTTTGTACTTTATGGGTATAAAAGCTTATTTTCTAAGCTATAATGCCTAAAAAATCTGAAAAAGCATAGGTGCCCGATTTTTTTGCAAGGGACACCCCCTTTGTGTGTCTTGAAAAATGAATGTCTTCTTTCTTTCTTTCTTTCTTTCTAATCTATTTGTCAATTTAAACCGCTGACCTCGCATCGCTCATACAGCTGCATCTCAGTATTCATGAGCCCTTTCCACAGCTCGTACAATATGTCGTTGAAGTTCTCGGTTAGGTCGACTATAGTCGGCTCCAGTTGTTCCACGGTGGCTTGCTTTGTTTTAAACTTCTGAATTACCTCTTGCATCTGTGCAACGAGAGGCTTCTTCTTTACTTCGAATTCTGCTATGATACTGAAAAAAACCGGCCAAATGCGAGTCGGACTCGCGCACTAAGGGTTCCGTACTATTAACTACTATATACCAGTGTAAGCAGAGCCGTGCCAAAGCAAAATGTACGCAGTGGGGTCACTCACTTTATATTGGTCCTGATAGACCTACATACATTATTCTGGTTTTTAATACTTATTTCTTGTTATAGCGGCATCATCTGTGAATATATTAAGCGTCTACCTGTTGCCGCTATTAATATCGAGCAAAAACCGCAAAAAACACGTTTGTGGTATGGGAGCCCCCCTTAAATATTAATTTTATTCGTGTATACCTACTGTTTTTAGTATTTGATGTTATAGCGGCAACAGAAATACATCATCTGTGAAAATTTCAGTCTGGTGACAGACGGACGGACGGACAGCAAAGTCTTAGTAATAGGGTTCCGTTTTTACCCTTTGGATACGGAACCCTATAATGAAGGCATGTTGAGTGGGCAGTGTGCACGTCGCCTTCCGAAGTTTGCCGGCAACTGTTCTGTTAACTGGAACGAATATCTATTGAAAAAATTTCAGCTTGATACCTTCACGCGTTCCTGAGAAAAAGGATCTTGACAGACGGACGGACGGACAATAAAGTGAAGTGATCCTATAAGAGTTCCGTTTTTTCCCTTTGAGATACAGAACCCTAAAAGTATGGTTCGCATTAGGAATTCTAAAGATGTTGTCACCTTACCCCTTACTCTTCTCGACGCTGTCAGCGAGCGCGTTGTCGACTAGATCCTTGAACAGTTTGATCTCATGCTGGCGCACGTTGTACGCTCCTTGCGCGAATTCCACCAGCCCAGCCATTGTCTCCACATACTGCTCTTTATACCTGTGAAACACAACTTTAAAAAAGCGACAGGTAGCACTCTGGGAGTGCCGGCAGAAGTGGAAACAGCAGCTTAAATTAGATTTTAATGATGTAAACTCCATGACGCGTACCGTACTGGCCGCTTGAAAAAAAAAACGTACGTATTTATATTGACAGACTTCTAACAATGTGCTGATGCCCTACTAGTACTATTGCTCCACGCCACGACTCAACAAAAAACACTTCAAAAATCGAACGCGATTCATTCGTATTTCAAAATAAGCTCTTAGAGGATCTGATGTCCTGGTACTTAAACTCTCCCTCCGTCTTACGTCTGACGCGAGTTAAACATTTTTCACCCATCCCAAAAAGTGCTCAGCGCCGCTAAACAAGTTTTCACTTCAAAAGTATTACGTTGCGTCTTCCAGATTATATTTACTACTAATGATACCATTCGCTTGAAAACCAGTCTGTAGTTCTACTATAAGAGTCAAGTACTTACTCTTAAATTTACTGTGTTATCTGGACGTCAAACCGCGATTCTAATCACTACCTACTTTACGCAAGCACTCTGCACTTAGGCTTTTTTTGGGAAGGGATGAACCGACCCGTGTCTCGTACCTAACTTATAACTAGACGCCCGTTTACTCAATTTTACTAACTAACCACATACTGGAGTGGCTTTGCTACTTGACAAAATGTGAACAAGTTATTAGCCCAGCAGGCTTATTACGTAACTCGCTCATGATCACCATCGTCTTCATTTTGACAGTTCATGTATGGGCTGACAATTGGCATCGGAATCAGCCAGCTGTCACATTCATACAAGAACTGTCAAAATGAACCCGATGGCGATTGCGAGCGAGTTACGTAATAAGCTAGCTGTACTTACTCCTCATAAAACCCTATCAGTTCACCTCCAACTTGTAGCAGCAATGATCCGTCAGGGTCTTTCTCAAACATGGACTCAAGTAGTTCCGGCCCAGTTAAGTATTCCACAAACGACATGGCGTAGAATTTAACTTGCGCGTTATATTGTTCTCTGGCGACTCTTTCTTTCTCAGATTTCTCATCTGCATCATCCAGTTTCCGGAGTAACCCTCTAGAAAGACGTTGCAAATGAAAGTTTCGTTTGATTATGTTATTGGTAATATCGATCATCATCTTCCTAGCGTTTTTCCCGGCATTTGCCACGGCTCAGTGAGCCTGGGGTCCGCTTTGACAACCTAATCCCAAGATTTGGCGTAGGCACTAGCAGAGGCGTCTTTACCTATGGTGCAAGGTGTGCGGCGCACACGGGCGCCGGGTCCAAGGGGACGCCGAGCGCCCTCTAATGCGACACCTGCAAAGATGCGTCGCTTGCGGCGCCGGCGCTCTCAAAGACCCTGGCCTTATACTCCGAAATCCGATTTTCGAAGTTCGTTTCGTGCCGTTCCGTTCTCACTAATTGTTATTAATTTGAGAGTGAGAGGGACGGTGTGATACGAACTTCGAAAATCGGATTTCGGAGTTGCCCCCCTGCGCCCGTGTTATGGCGCCAGGGTAATGGTTGCACAGTTTTTACAGAAGCGACTGCCATCTGACCTTTCATTGTTACCTATTGGTAATATCGATAATTTACCTAAAAAACGCCGCTCCCTTTTCCCTTTCTTCCTCAGTGACGGTCTTGTAGTCTATATACGTGACCTTGACGAGCGCTGACTTCAAAAACTCGTACGTCATGGGATCATCGCAGCACGGGTTGCCCTTGAAGCTGACTGAGCGTAAAAAGCGGAATCTACGGAGGTACGCCATCTGGTAAACGTATTGATGAAACTGAAGAATCAAGTGATATTTTTAAGAAAAGGAACGGAATTAGGGCTTGCACTCCGAGATTCCGGAATCTCGTAATTCCGGAATCTCGGACGATTTTGAACGATATTTCAATTCCGGAATTGATCAACTCAATATCGATAATTCCGATATTGATAAATTTGGGAAATTTGACAAAAAAAACGACGTATTGGCATTGTTCATTTTTTTAAGCTGTGCTTTTAACACTTTTATTTGATAAAATCGACTATTTCAAGCAACTACTATTTTTAATATTATGCTTTTACGTACTTAGCTTTATTTTAATAAAATTTTTTCGCTGTTTGATAATTTGTTGATTTTGGCACGATCCGATCCGACCGATCCCAATCGCCTTCGTTCAGCAATAAAAAAACAGTTTTGTCTATGATTTTGTCTATACATCAATACATCAGATTTTTCCCGACTCCTACTTACATTATAGTGGTCTTCGTAACAATACATCGTGTAAACTTTGAAATATTCCACATGAGCTTGCGTACACCATTCCTGCCGCAAATCTTCTCTGATTTTCACAATGATTTTGTTGGGGCTATGGTTCGAGTCATTGTTGCATCCCGGCACATTTTTTTCAATAGATATATATCCATTGTGTATTACAGTTTTATACTTTGAATTTGTTTTTTATTTTGAGATTTCTAACGTTTGTAGATTAAGTAGGTAGGAATGTAATGTTACTTATGATGTAGATGTGACAATGACAGCTGACAGCTACCGTAACTAAACTTTTTTATTTCATTTTTGTGGCAAACATTTAATGCTCGATTCTGCCAAAAAAACCGGGTCGTTCGGTCAAACAAAGGGCAAAAGTACTTTTACAAAAATATCTGCAATCATAAAGTACCTATTTTTGAAATAGGACAAGATAAATCGGATAGTTGATTGTTTTCCTCCAAATTGTTTACGAATTGGAGCATACTAAAAAAAAATAACAATGCCAATTCGCAAGATTCGCAACGCAACGCAATATTTATTTGTTTCCACGCGACGCTACGCCTCGTTCGAGTCTTACCTGCGCACCGCGATTCATGTATATTTTTATACAGAAATCCAAAGGCTAATTGAGCAAACATTATTAAAAGACTGATTTTGTAACGAAAACGGCGTGTTATAAAAAAAACTGCACCTTAATTGAAAGAAAACAAAAAAGAGTAATTCCGGAACCAGTTCCGGAATTCCGATATTGGGTTAAATTTCCGATATTCAGTTCCGGAATTGAAAACCTTCCGATATTGCAAGCCCTAAACGGAATACAGCAGTAGGTAGGTATAAACTTAAATTTGCATTACAGCGGCGCTACCCTGCAAATTGCAATGGTCACAAAGCATGTATTTTGAAAAGTAAGGTCTATTATAATTCACACCATGTAAACTAACTTCAAGTACTTAACATATGTAGAAGATCCAGTGTAGTTGTAGTAGGTAATTGATCTCGTATCCATGTATTACCTCTTTATAATCCTCAATAAGATTATCCCCAATGCTAAACACGAGCAAATTCTCCAACAGCTCCATATTCTCCAACTTTCGTATTTTATTATGAAACAGAGTAAGCACTTCTATGTTGACCAATTCTTCTAGATTCTCTATCTTCTCTATATAATTAAATGACAAATCTAATTCGATCAGCCCAGTCAACCGCTCCAAATTTTCTATTTTTTCAATGCAATTATGAGCTAAAGTTAATTTTCTTAAAGATGTGAGCATCCATAGATGATCGATTCTCAGGATGTTTTGGAACTCCAGTCGAACTATTGGAGCTTCGTCTAAATGTACACCTTCTTCTGCGAAGAGTCTGCCGGCTTCATCTTTAGGGCCTGTTGATGCAGAAATATTTTCTGACGTCAAATTACGACGTAGGTAAAACACGGTCAAGACAAGATTACTTGGGAGTTTTCTATGGAGCAACGGAGAAGCAATTATACCTACTACCAAAACCAAAGTAAGTAGCTACGTAGTACATTTTACTTTGTTGTTATACTTATAAAAAAAGAGTTTTGGTCGTCACGTTACAGAAAAACGATGTACCTAGGTATATTTCGGTTCACGTCTAGGGAATCAGAAGTTATCGTTACAAAAGTAAGTAGGTATGGTGAATTTGTTGATTTATTGTTACCGTATTCCAAAATGCATCGAGTTATCATAGCATTGTCAATCACGCCGGGTTCGATTGCCGGGTGAATAATAAGACTGTTCAGCGACTTTTTCTCCGCTTTTTTCTCACCCATTTTTGATTAGTTGAATGATACCTTGATTTTTCACTTTTAATGGAATAGTAATGAACTTTCAACAACTTTGTTGAATTTGTCTATTTACATGCCGAAGGTTGCCAAGATACCAAACAAATAAAGAAAAACACTTTCAAAAGTACTTTAGTCTGAAGAATAGCTCAAAATGCAAAAACAATACGAAATATACTAATACAAATATTATTTATAAAAATAAATATACCAAAACTTATTTTTAATTTTGCCGCGGAGTAAAGATTCCCCCGTTTTCCTTGAATTTCGTTTAGTTTATGCATAATTTGTTTAATTAATTGTGGACGCCGAGGCTAACTAATTAGTCATAAGATAAACTAAACGTAATTGTATTGATTTAGATACGAGGAATTTAAGACAGCGAGACGGTCTAGTAAATAAAATAAGTATTAGCTAAACAATGTTATTTTCTAGCTTCACTTTAAATTAATACGATATGGCTTAGTTACGTAGAAGAGAAATATTCTGTTTTAATAATAAAAATAATGCTAGTAAATATGAATTTAACAAAACTACCTCGCCATCCGAAAAAACCTGTATTTTGACATTTCTGCGTTTTCCACTTCGACTTCGCAGTGACAAGACAAATCGGTGAAATCTTTCTGATAAATATTCAGTAAATTCTCCAAAATGTCCTTCTTCGGGGTAGGAAATCCGTTTTCTACGCCGGTTGGTCAAAAAATAGGTTTGTAGCTTATAATTTGCCTCTAGCTAATAATATAATCTTTCGGAAAATTATACGCGATCAGTGATCCTTTCGTTTTTGTTGCGCACTATTTATCAGGGATTTACGAGTTTCTCTTTGTGATGATGTAAACAATCTCTTTTCAAGCATATAATTCATTAATAAACTATAAGAGTGACCTTGTTATTGGTGCTAACATATTATCGTGTGTCGCAAAAGTGTTAATAACTTTGACCCACGCTAATTGATTGATTATAAAATGTTGGATGCGAACTCTATCGGTATCAATTGCGGCCTAATCATTGAATCCGGGATCGTATCGTGTTTTGCTAAAACTGTAACTCAAATATATTCATCAATATGACCAAACCAACTAATTTACAAATATTCAATAGTCATTGCCAACATTCATGTTTAAAATTTCATCATGCTTACTAGTCGTTACCTTGATGCTAGAAGCTAATAACTGCATCTAATTTGCACTATTATTTCACAACAAGATTCTAAATAATATGAAGCTTTCCTGTGTCTTAAAAGTAAATAGAAATACAGCTATTATGATATTTCAGAACAAGCCACAGATGGCGCGCTCCCGTCAGAAAACTGGGCTCTTAACATGGAAATATGCGATATTATAAACAGCACAGCGGATGGCCCTAAGGATGCTATAAAAGCCATCAGGAAGAGACTGACGCAGAGCGCCGGGAAGAACTACACAGTGGTGATGTACACGCTGACTGTGCTGGAGACTTGCGTCAAGAACTGCAACAAAAGCTTCCACGTGTTGGTGTGCAATAAGGAATTTATTTCGGAACTGGTGAGTTACTTCTTAAAACAATCCGTAAAGCTTTTTGTGACTACCTTCCTAAACTGATTAATTACATACCTGTTGTATTGATTAATCTGTCAAGCGTCCCAGGGCCTACTAGTACTATACAAGTTAGCGACTACTGTAACAATAAATAATAAATAATAATAACCTTTATTCAGACATTAAATAAAGCGACTGCTGTACTGTAGGGTTAACATAGTGGATGCAAAAAATATAAAAATCTATGTTCTGGGTGTTTGTCTTGACTAATATAAATTTTAAACCCTACTATACTCTGCTGGGAAAAATTCATGAGTAAAGTTTGAATTTTTATCAGTATAGTTTGAATTTACGTGATCAAATAGTTTAATAACAGTTCTTCAATAATGCAAGTAAATGTCTGATCATACGTATACTAACAATTTCAAACTATAGGGTAGTTGCTAAATAGCCCATCAGACAACTAAAAGTAATGCATTGCACCACAGAGACTAAAAGAAATGCATCACCATGTGTGAGAAAACATACCTGAAATACCTATCTAGGGCCCGTTTCGTCACTCTCTGCTAAGTTTCAGTTACTTAAGGGTCAGTTATCTATGGTGATGTCTCTGTCTGTTTCGTAGTACTAAATAGAGATGGAATCATAGATAACTGACAGTTAAGATAACTAGAACTTAACATAAGGTGGAGTTACAGGCCATTAGTGGTACATGCCACATCTAGGGAATATTTAGAGTAGTTCCCATTTGTTCACTTTAACTGTTAAAGTTTTATGTTGTGAGATTTATTACAGTGTGGTTTTGTAGCTCTCTTGGGTTTATATTTGTGTAACATGTGACCCTTGTTGAGCAGCCCAACTAGAAAGAAAGAAAGAAAGAAGACATTTATTCATTTTGCAAGACACACAAATATAAGAGCATACATACAATTAGCAGCTTGCTTTCTCTCTTGTAAGCTGTAAAAGCCAAAGACTAACAGCCAGTAGTCCATTAAAAAAAACACATGAGAATTGTATTAGTTGTATTTATTTTTGATATGCTAAGACAGTTTCCTGGTGTTATGTATTGCATCTCTTACTCACTATTAAACATATAAAACCATTACCATTCTGATGTTCACATCAGACAAATATGTGGCTTGGTTGAGAGTTGGTAAAGTACAGAATGTTATGGTTAGTTATTGCTCTGGACATAAAATAGAATGATTCCAGGGGCGTAGCGTGCCTTGGTGGGGCCCCGTATAAAAAAATATTTGGGGGCCCTTATGAAGGGTAAAGATTACTCACATTTATTTTTGCTTACGCACGTCGGGGGCCCCCGTGGCCCGGGGGCCCCGTATAATTGATACGGCAGATACGGCGGTAGCTACGCCCCTGAATGATTCATAACATACTATAAACATGATTTAGCTGTAAAAGAGGCCAGTACTAGTGTTTGGCTTCGAGTATTGTATTTAATATTGTGCAATATTTTAATAATCCAGAACAGTTGATTTCTCCAACATATTGTTCAGTCAATTAACGAAAAATATTTACAAAAACAAAAACATCTTATGAAATATACAGCTTAATTATCAGTGCGCAACAAGCCTCCTATTCAATTCAGTAGTTAGCGGTTGTATGGATTGTAATATTGAGTAGGTACAACTTCAATACAACATTCATTGAATTGGATGTGTATTATAAAATCACAATTTGAAAATTGTAGCATTAAAGATGTTTAGGAGTCCACTTGTAGATAAATTATAATGTTAATCTATTTTATATCCTATCTTCATCCTTTGTTTCTAAGTTTAAGGCTGGTAGCTTATCATGTTAGGTAATTAAAATTGTAATGTCACTGAACTGACTGATTCATATTGTATCTGATAACTGATAAGGTAACATATGATTGTCTACAACACTTGAAGCCTTGTTGTGATTGTAATATGCAGATTTATTAGAGTTGTTAAAGAGTAAATTAGGGTGTTTAAGAGGCAAATTGAATTTTATTTATATTATAACAGTGACTCTTTATTGAACACAATTTGACGACCGGATGGCCTAGTGGTTAGAGAACCTGACTATGAAGCTTGAGGTCACAGGTTCGATCCCCGGTTAGGGCAGATATTTGTATGAAAAATATGATTCTCGAGTTTTGGATGTTTAATATGTATTTAAGTATGTTTATCCGTTGTCTAGTGCCCATATTACAAGCTTTGCTTAGTTTGGGGCTAGGTCAATTGGTGTAATTTGTTCCAACATAAATAAAAAAAAAAAAAAAAAAAGGAAAGTATAAGGTTTTTAGCTGTATCAACTTGTTGGTGATTTGTAAATGCTTCATTAACCTTTTCGCCGTCACGTCAAATGCAAGAGACGTCACCCATACGCCAGACTTCTTTATTGTGATGCCTTAAATTGAACCTAAACCCATTTGAACGAAGGTTGCTTTTGCATTGAAGTAATGGACGTAGGTATGTATAGGTCGTTAACGTTGAACCTGGGGTGCCGATATATGTGTCGTTGGTGTCTAAAAAGGGTAAATAGCAGTGGCGATTTGAAGAGGGTAGGGAGAGACCCTCCCCAACCCAATCATACTCTCATATCTTTAAGGCCAAAGTGAACAGACACCTTCTAGACAAACGTGTACCATCTTAGGCCTCATCTTCGCCTTCCATTAAGCGAGATTGAAGTCAAACGTAAGCCTATTTTATGTAAAAAAAACATTTTTTTCACACTTCTGACTACCTATAACAGAATCTTGGGCACTTCTTACTGTAACACCCAAATTCTTAGACTGCGACCTTGCCTACTAAACAGGGTCGCAAGTAACGAAAAAAACGTAAACAAACCTCTATACTACCTTCATTAAATATGCGGAAGCGGAGGTACGATTTCTTGCGCCTGTTCCGTATTTGCGGAGGCATTTTCTGACACTTGATTTACAATGTTATTTACTACGGCAATGCTCTCGTCATATGAAACGTTTACTCGTAGGTGCACTTCGTTTGCCATTAAGAAAATAGCACTCTTCTCATATTTCACCTTCACTTCTCATCTTTTGTCAGTTGCTCCGCCCTTGCATTAGATAAAAACAAATAACAAACACCAGCTTTTGTCAAGAGTAGTGAAAACGTTTAGGATGCCAAGCAGTATCCAAACTTTTCTCATCAGAGTCCAAAAAATGAGAGGTATATTGAATACAGTCATATCTCGTATCCACGGCCATATCATATAGCAGTTTAGTATCGTCATAACATTTTCGCAATATCATCTTCGTTTTGCGTGTATCATATCAATGATTCAATGTCCTTTATCTGATATCAAACTGACTTGTATATCAGTCATTGTTATTAAAATGTTTGAGGTTGAAAAAGGACAAAGATCGTTTTGTGTTATCTATATTAAAGCGTTAAAAAGAGGACTAAAATATACTTTGGTAGCGTATCCATTGGATAAGATTATGTAATAGTAATAGCCCAGGTCTGTAACGGATTCGTTTTGATGCTCAAACTGGTTTATGTAAGCTCAATCTACAATAATGATTCTTTGTGGGTTGTTTGGTATATTTAATTACCGTTGCCTCTTTGTTGTTGCGTCAATGTCCTGCGAGATTGCGAGAACCTTCCTGCAGGAAAGTAGCCTACATAATGTTAATCTAGGATAGTGTTGCCATCTATCGGTGAAAATCTTCAGTTGTAGTTTCGCTTTATTGCTATTAAAATTGATTCCTATATGTTGACCAAGCGGCGCGATGCGTCTCTATTGCAGCTTGGGCTTAAATGATTTCGTATTTATGTCCAGTTGTTTGTTCTCTACAAGTCGCATTTCTCAACCGTCAGTATGTTTCTATTTTTACAAATCAATGCACGTAAAAAGAGCTGGCGATATACCTGCGCATGAGCGAAATACGGATCAAATTGGCGGCAGCGGTGGGGGACGCTACTATACTAGATGCGCAAACGTATCCCCTCCACCCAGAGCTCTTTTTACGTGCGCTGACTTATATTTTTAACGCTTCAGTTTTTTAAAGTGACAGCAGTTATGGGTTGAAGACCTTTGCCTAAATTAGCCTTAAAAGTTTATATTAATTTGTTATAGGTGAAGCTTATTGGTCCTAAGAATGACCCCCCGACGGTGGTGCAGGAGAAAGTCCTGAGCCTCATCCAGTGCTGGGCTGATGCCTTCTCTAGCCAACCCGAGCTCCAGGTAAGTTCCGCCTCTAATATTTTGTCTTTTTTGTAAAAAAGCCGTGGTAGCCTAGTGGTTTGACCTGTGGACTCTCAAGCAGAGCGTCGTGGGTTCAAATCCTGGGCTCGCACCTCTGAGTTTTTCGGAATTTATGTGCGAAAATTACATTTGTAATTTGCCATGAGCTTTTCGGTGAAGGAAAACATCGTGAGGAAACCTGCACACATCTGCGAAGAAATTCAATGGAGTGTGTTAAGTTTCCAATCCGCACTGGGCGTGCGTCGGAACAATAGCCCAAACACTCCAATACACTGAGGATGCCTATGCCATGAGGCACGCCGAATTTCGCGACAATTTAATGAATAAATAAAAAATAAAAACGACAATAACAACAACAACAACATGTACTTACTGAAATTGTAGTGAATTCGGAATAAAAAGGCTTATAAATAAATAAATAATTTTTTGTAGCTCTAATTTAAAAACAAGTTAAATGGTGGTCTAAAAGTTGTTTAATCTTGAGATCATGCGAATATAGCAATAATAATATCAAATCTTTACATATCGGGCGTACAACTATAAAATATAACGTCATGAAAACGAGTACAAATCAACGCAAGTAAAAAGAGCTTCTAGCGAAATACGGACCAATTTGGCGGGAGCGGTTGGGGACGCTAATATACCAGATGCGCAAACTTATCCCCTCCACTAGCCACCCAGAGCTCTTTTTACGTGCGTTGACTTATATTACGTACTAGCGACCCGCCCCGGCTTCGCACGGTATATTATGCATGTATTATACATATAAACCTTCCTCTTGATTCATTCTATCTATTAAAAAAAACCGCATCAAAATCCGTTACGTAGTTTTAAAGATTTAAGCATACATAGGGACATGGGGACAGAGAAAGCGACTTTGTTTTATACTATGTAGTGATTATAAGAATAATACCAATATAGGTGACTGTTACTATTAGCAAAAACGAAAAATGCATTAACATCGATTCTTATTTATTTTTACTACTGCATGACAACTATTTTACTCGCTGCATCAGTAAATGTAGTATTTACGTGCTATTGCGCTGTCATTCTTATTCATAAACGAGTACCTCTTTATGAATATTAAATTGTAAACAAATGAGGTTCGTTGACCTCATTTTACAGCACAGATACAAATATCGGGTTGTTAGTATAGTAATTCAATGAATGAATGACCAATTTGAATGTTAAGGGTGCATTCGTACTGAGCTGGCAACGTCGCATTTTTGGTGATTTTTTACGATTATTTCACAGAAATTTAATGAAAGTTTCAAATGTACGTCTTTAGTGCACTTCGTTTTTAGTGTATTAATGTGTCCAAAGCAATGATTAATCGTGATGGACTTTTGTTTTCGTATTAATGGGATAAAATAATATACAGGGTTATTGTTAATTCGACGTGAATTCTTTAGGAGGTGATAGGGGTGACTATTTGCGATAATTTTAACCCCCATATGTATTATGCAAAAGTTAACCATTTTTGAGTTATCATGTTTTTTAGTTTTTTTTCAAAGTAAGTCAAAAATGCAATATTAAAAATTTATTAAAAAAAAAGTATCAGTTTAAATCTCATTTTTTATACATATGGGGGTTAAAATTATCGCAAATAGTCACCCCTATCACCTCCTAAAGTATTCACGTCGAATTACCAATAACCCTGCATATGGTTTTAAAAGAAAATAAAATTCCATCACGATCAATTATTGCATTAGACATTAATACACTAAAAACTAAAAACAATGTGTACTACAGACGCACAATTGAAACTATCATTCAGTTTCTGTGAAATAATCGTAAAAAATCACCAAAAATGCGACGTTGCCAGCTCAGTACGGATAAACGCTCTTAACCTCAAGTTTTATTATTTCAGGGTGTTGGTTTGGTGTACAATGAGCTACGGACGAAGGGTGTAGAGTTCCCGATGACCGACTTGGACGCTATGGCGCCTATTTTCACACCTCAACGGGTAAGCATTACTAATGTACGGTTGAAGTAACTGAATCAGTAGTGGGACGTATTTAAGCTGGAGATACTGATGATGATGATGATGATGATGATGATGATGAATTATAACGTCTAGGGTCCATCGCTTATTCATCAGATGACGGTCCTTCTTCAATTACAAAGAAGTGCATCAGCGTTGCTTCTGTGCTCTAGGCCCAGCCTGTTCAAGGCTCCGTAGAACTAGGTGTCCATGGCATGTTGCCACTCCTTCCACCCTATATGCCACTGGTAGCTTCGCTATATGTAAACATTAATTATTGTATAAGGGTGCGACCACACCGCCGCTTAAAAAACGGTGACGTTACGGAATCGCAACAAAATGTATGAAGAAACGGTGAGAAAACGTGACGCATACGACACGTCACTGCGTATACGCGGCGGTTTGGTCGCACCCTAAATTTGTTAATTTGCTATTGTGAATCTTGTTTTCAATTTAATTGTCTTTAAATGCATGTATTTTCAAATACAATGTATATTGTTTTTTGAATAAATAACTATGAACTATGAACCTCGCTCACAGGGGTAGGTAGGACGACAAAGGCGCCCGAGAGAGGTGCGGGCTGCAGGCGCACTCCCCGCCCGCACCTCTCTCGGTCCCCTTTGTCGCCTACCCCGCGCCCCTATACCCGCGCGGGCGAGAATTCATTTAAGTGGTCGGTCTATAGCTGCTTAGCTGCATTCCTAGATCGAATATATAAGCTATTGATAAAGACTGGTCTGGTCACGCTTGGCCCGTTGTTGGCTCAACAATAGATTTAGCATTGAGACGCGACAATGCGATGTGGTTGACAATTCCGACTCCCGATTTCGATTATTTCCTCAGTTTATTTGGCTCAAGGCCAAATTGTTGTTGAATTTCTTATCTCTGCGCTCAAAGAATGTGCGGATGATACTATTTCGCAATAGCATATTGCATTTCGCAATTTCATATTGAGAGTTTTCCTCGCGGTTTTTCTGCCCAATTTTATTTATTACTCGCAAATGAAGACCGGAAGACGCAGTGTTGGCAGGCCTCCCACTAGGTGGCCTGACGACATCGTAAAAGTTGCGGGAAACCGGTGGATGTAGGTGCCGAGTTGTCGTTCATTATGGTGTGCTAAGGAGGCCTTTGTTCAGCAGTGGACGTCTTCAGGCTGATGATGATGATGACTCGCAAATGTTTTTTTTTTTATGTGAATAGGAAGGCAAACGAGCAAGTGGGTCACCTGATGGTAAGCGATCACCACTGCCCATAGACACCCACAACCCCGGAGGGATTGCAGATGCGTTGCCAACCTAGAGGACTTAGATGAAATGCCTCTTGTGCCCGTAATTTCCCCGGCTGTCTTCATCGCCACACCGGAGCACATCAGTGCAAGCACTGCTGCTTAGCGGCAGGATTAGCGAGTAAGATGGTGGTAGCGATCCGGACGGACCTAGCACAGGGCCCTACCACCCGCAAATGTGATGAAAAACATCGTATGTTTCACGGGCGGTACGGGAATTACGAACATCGACTCTGAAAGCCCTGTCTTCGCCTTCGGGCTTCTACTAGAGCCTCGATCGTAATTCCTTACTTACGGCTGTTGATACACAATGTACTATTAGGTCGCCGTGTATTGTATGATGTGGAGAGGTGTCAGTGTAACGTGTGTAAGACGTTCCAGAGCGTGCCGGACGGCGGCGACGCGGGCGCGGGCTCGCCGCTGCGCGCGCCGCCGCTCTCCCCCGCGCGCCCGCCGCCAGACATCGCGCCCGAGCCGGTACGCACACAGTACACAGTACACCACCTATTTGTTGGTCCCTACTAAATTGAAGCATTTTCAGTAAATAAATGGCATATTACCAAATGATGTTATATTCAAAATGATGATAAGCCTAATTGAATAAAATTTTGACACTCAATTTCTAACCTTTTCTAATGGACAGATTGACATTGAAATTAATAAAGAATAATGTTACATGATCACGCTGTGACACATTACAATTGTGTACCTACATATACTTTCGAGGACTTTAAATGTTGCTGTCATAGTGAAGTAAGTCCATGTCAACAAAAAATTCCAATATTTTGACATTGACATATTGCGACTTGGCTCACCAATTAAAGTCCGCGAGTGTCTATATTAATATAGTTTGTCATGTCGGGTCCAATGATATCAAAAGTCAAGATACGCCTGTCCGAACAATTCGCTTACTGCGCATTTGCGCATTTTCTTTGACACACTAACAGCTGAACGATACGGCGTCCTGTCACAGATTAAGGCACGGTGGTCTTTTAGGACCACCGCATTTGACAAATTACTCGTGAGCGTTGGGCCTATCTTTACGAAGTAATATATATATCTATGGTCGGGTGTCACAGGTGGGTCTGTCGGAGAGCCAGACGGCGAAGCTCCGCGGCGACCTGGGGGTGGTGGAGGGCAACATGGCGGTGATGTCGGACATGCTCAACGAGCTCACCGCGCAGCCGCCCAGCGCCACGCACCAGAGCGACATCGACCTGCTCAACGTGAGTACACTACTGCTTGCCAGTAGGCTTATTGTCTAACTCGCTTGCAATCGCCATCGTGTTTATTTTTACAGTTCATGTATGGGCTGACAATTGGCATTGAAATCAGCTAGCTGTCACATTCATACGAGAACTGTCAAAATGAACACGATGGCGATTGCGTTGCGAGCGAATTAGACAATAAGCCTACAGGCCCCAATTTCACCAATTCGACAAATTGGCATTGTCATTTTTAGGGTTCCGTACCTCAAAAGGAAAAACGGAACACTTATAGGATCACTTTGTTGTCCGTCCGTCCGTCTGTCAAGACCCTTTTTCTCAGGAACGCGTGAAGGTATCAAGCTGAAATTTATATCAAATAGGTACTCAGGTCCACTTCCCCTTGGAGCTGTAAAAAAATCAAACTTCTAAGCTAAGCCAACGCAATCAAAAGATACAGCCGTTTATGCCGCAAATTTCCGCAACTCTCAAGAGATTCAAAACCTACAGGGTACTTCCCATGAACGCAGAATCTTGAAATTTAGTATGAAGGTAGGTCTTATAGCACAGATTTAGGAATAATTGCGAAAACCGTAAATATGCATGTATACCTGTATATATCAGTGACCAATATAAAGTGACCCCACACTGCGTACATTTTGCTTTGGAGCAGGGCTCTGCTTACATAGGTTTATAGATATTTATAGATAATGATACGGAACCCTCGGTGCGCGAGTCCGACTCGCACTTGGCCGGTTTTTTTTTGTATGCTCCAATTCGAAAACCATCAAATAACCGATTTGGATAGGATATTTCAAAATATAGGTACACGATGTATTGTTACGAATACCACTTTAGTGTAAGTAGGAGTCGGGAAAGATGTGCAGGGGTCAAACGAAAAAGCAACAACACGGAAAACAATAATAACACCAACGAACGGAAAGAATTCGAACTCGCGAACATTGTTTATAAGTTTGACGTTAAATTCACACACACACATTCAAAGATCTATGACGTTGCAATAGACAAAACCGTTTTTTTATATTTCTGTACGAAGGCCATATTTCTGTGCCAAAATTATCAAATTATCAAACAGCGAAAAAATATTTATTATTAATAATAAACAAAGCTACGTAGAAGCATAATATTCAAATCAGTTCCTTGAAATAGTCCATTCTATCAATAAAAGGTGTTAAAAGCACAGCTTAAAAAAAATTAACAATGCCAATAGTCGTGACCATTGAGAATTCGAAATGCAATGCGTATTCAATATGGACTCAACCGGCGTAGATTCTCGTCGAGTTTGTAATGTACACAGAATTGTCACTTATCATCGACAATTGTCACGTTGGTGAAATAAGGGTTTGGTCGAGCGACAATACGGTGATATCCTACATGCTGCCTAATTAGTAAATTTTGAGCTATACTATACTGCATACTACACTACGCGGTTTCCCGTCGCGGTTCGCGGGCGGGAGAAATTCGACCGCCGCCGTATGCGCAAACCGCCGCTGATAACCCGCTTTTGCTAACTACACGGGCGGTTTCCCGCTATTGCGACATTCTGCGCGGGGCCTAGCGTTTATTAATTCTATTATTAATAGAGCTGAAAGCGCGATCGAAATAAATCCACACAACATCTTTTTTTCTTCCAAAAATCTTGTATTCACTCTCACTACACTTTTATTATGAATGACCGGACGAAGAGCGCAATGCGCCGCGTGTTTTAGTACTCTGCCGCTCGGTCCGTCAATATTCAGAAATTTGCAATTCAAACCTGAATGTTCTTTCTTTCAAGCATCCGCTTAGAACTTGCATGAATTGTTGGTGTTTTGTTTCGTTGTAGGAGTTGGCGGACACTCTGCGCGCGATGCAGAGCCGCGTGGCGGAGCTAGTGGCGCGGCTGGCGGAGTCGCCGCTGACCGGCGCGCTGCTGCACGCCAACGACCAGCTCAACAACCTGCTGCTGCGGCACTCCCGCCTGCTCAACAACAGGTCTGTACCTGACACTGGCGGACACTCTGCGCGCGCAGAGCCGCGTGGCGGAGCTAGTGGCGCGGCTGGCGGAGTCGCCGCTGACCGGCGCGCTGCTGCACGCCAACGACCAGCTCAACAACCTGCTGCTGCGGCACTCCCGCCTGCTCTACAACAGGTCTGTACCTGGGGGGCTACACCGAAACTCGATTTTCGAAGTTCGTATCACGCCGTCCCTCTCACTCTCAAATTAATAACTATCAGTGAGAACGGAACGGCACGAAACGAACTTCGAAAATCGAATTTCGGAGTATAAGGCCTGACACTGCGCGCCATACGAGCCTCATACCATCACATTCTATTTTCGAAGTTCGTTTAGTGCCGTTCCGCTCATACTTAATTTATAAGTCAACGCACAATAAGATGGCGTATATTGTCACGGAGTTGCAAAGTAACTCGTTGATATGTACAGTCAAGGAATTATTCCTAACCCACCATGTAACCTTTTTATAGTAAGCGTCGTAACGATTTAATTTGTTAAGTAATGCGATATCACTATGACGTTTTATGGGAAAAGGTTGCACAGTGGGTCAGGAATTAATTTTCTTGACTCTACCTCCGCAAAGTAACGGCTGATTCAATCAATATTTAGGCTATCTAACAGAGTTTTTGTCTCTTTTGTGTACTATTTGCCTATTTGTTTGTTGTTTGTTTACCAGGAATGCAGCAACCGGCGGCGCTACCCCCTCCGCCATTTTAGGAGCCGCTATGGGCGTGCCCGCTTCATCTGATTCGCGTAAGATAAAATACGCCTAAGTTTTAATTAGTTTTCTATTAATTAGTATGTACCTATTTGTAACGACCCTAGGGTCACCTAGTTGTCTACTAGTTCTACTACATGAACTACTACGACGCATGAGTAGCTAGCGCCACAGTAATGTCACAATGTTCTCTATGTGTTTCTCAACACGGATGCATAAATACAACCTCCAACTCTCGTCCTCTGAACTTCGGTCTTAGGCATAACATGTGTGGAGAGAGATCTCTCTGTTGTGGTTTCCCCCCTCATATTGTGTACAATGGTTGTAACCTTAATTTAATACTCTTTTGTTTTTTAGCAAAGAAAAACGACGACGACGCTTTGATTGATCTCAGCGATGATGTACCTGACGTTGCCAAACTAAGTAAGTATGAATAAATCCAATACCATTGTAAATTTCCAATTTTTTACAAATATCATCATTAATCATAAATACTTTAAAATTACGGCATAAATAGACAGATTTCATAATTTTAGATAAATTTGCTATATGTTAAGTCTAAAAACTGTCCAATTAACATTGATTTTCTTTCCAAAAATCAAGATCAAAAAAAGGTGTATGAAACTGCACCGCTTCCCCCTGTGTATAAGTACATTATGCCACATTTATTGTCGTAACGAACGAACAGTCGTTTTACAAATTCATTAATAGCTATCAGATGCCCGCGGCTGCGCCCTCCTTGCCCTATCCTATTCATTGTCTACACTGGACCGCTATGCAAAATTTCATTTCGACAGAAAATCTATGACGCTTATTCTTACGCTTAGTTTTAGTTGAGCGTTGATTAATTGAGCGCAAATATAGAACATCATACGGTTTGGGCGCATAACGTCCCACTCGCAAAACGTCCCTCCACCAAAATTACGTCCCATTCGCGAAACGTCTTCTGTGCAAATGTTCCCTTATATAAAATACCCCATTCGCAAAACGTCCCTTTCTCAAAAGGTCCCACCCATTTCGCAAAACGTCCCTTTTGAGAAAGCCCCTTTCGCTGGAAGTCCCTACTGCATAATGCCCCTTTCGCAAAAAGTCCCGTCTGCGAAATGACCCATTCGCAAAATGTCCCGTCTGGAAAAAGCTTGTTTCAGTAGAGACTAGCCCCCTTATTCATAAACGCTCTATAGGCTTCTACTAACTTAGCAATCGTTTGTCCTTATCTGTGAAAGGTGAATGTCAATGTGACAGATAAGGATAAACGATTGCTAGGTTAGTAGGAGAAGTTTATAGAGCGTTTATGAATAAGGGGATAGGAGTCTTCTCATGGAATAAGTGATGATCATTTTGCGAATGGGTCGTTTTGCGAACGGGTCATTTTGCGAAAAGGACGTTTTACGAACGGGTCATTTTGCGAAAGGGACGTTTTGCGAACGGGTCATTTTGCGAAAGGGACGTTTTGCGAACGGGACTTTATTTATGTGAAGGAACGTTTTGCGAACGTGCCCTTTTGCAGAAGGGTCGTTTTGCGGAAGGGGTATTTAGGAAAGGGACATTTCGCGAAAGGGACAAAGGGACATTGCTTGCACTGCTGTGTTCCGGTGTGGAGAGTAAGACAGCCGGGGAAATTACGGGCACAAGAGCCATTTCATCTTAGCCCTCTAGGTTGGCAACGCATCTGCAATCTCTCCGGGGTTGCGGGTGTCTATGGGCAGTGGTGATCGCTTACCATCAGGTGACCCACTTGCTTGTTTTCCTTCCTTTTCACATAAAAAAAAAAAAAAAACATACAAAAATGTTTATGAATTATTATCTTAGCTGTAAAAGACACGCAGCCAGACAAGTCCCCTGGCAGCGCTAAGGACGAGTTCGACATGTTCGCGCAGTCACGGAATGTCAGCTACGACAACAACAAAACTGGGTGAGTTACACATACTTAAGTATAGGTGAATAACTCAAGTAAATGACCTGGGGGCTACTCCGAAATTCGATTTTCGAAGTTCGTATTATGCTGTCCCTCTCACTCTCAATTTAATGCCTATTAGTGTGAGCGGAATCGAATTTCGGAGTAAAAGGCCTGTTGTATGTGTGTACAGAACTGATATGGGCTAAAGTCATTTTTCTAATTTGGAACGTGTTATAGCTTGAAGGGCAGTATGATGAATTAACACACGCGTCTTCGTAGTTTTGATGTATTTATTAACTTATTAACATTTATTAATTTAGCACGACACACGCTCTGTCGGTGTCCAAAAAGACAAGAGAGAGAGTGAGGGGGGAATAGTGTTGCCACTACTTAAAACAGGCTCTAACACTCTTCCCTCCTTTACTCTTTATATTAACAATATTCCAATAAAGTATTAGTAAATAGTAACAATATCTTACTCTAAAGTTTGACTACAATTTTGCATCTGGTTTGTATGTCTTTTCCATTGCAAACCGCCAACATCAATAAAATATGTAACTCCAGGTATAGACTCTCCTACTATAGTTCCCAGGATCCACGGTTTGGATCCTCGCCTATAATCCCTCACTATCACTTTTTGGCCAACTGTAAATGTGACATCTTTTTTCCCTTTGTGATATTTCGTTGTTGCTTCTTGTAATTTGGAAATATCTTCAGATATAGGAAGGGGCCTAAATAGGGAGAATCTAGTCCTAAGTTCTCTGCCAAACATAAGTCGTGCAGGCGTAACCCCTGTACTCTTATGGACTGTGGTACGGTAATCAAACAAAAATAAATTTAACGCATATTTAAAAGAATGACCACTTTCTATGATTTTTTTTACATGCGTTTTGAAAGTGTCCACAAAACGCTCAGCGGCGCCATTAGTGGCCGGACTGTACGTTGGAGTCAGAGTATGCACCACACCAGTCGAAGAACAAAAATTTTCAAATTCTGTGCTAGTAAATGAGGTGCCATTGTCGGTCACCAAATGGACTGGAAAACCAAAGCGTACATATAATTCTTTAAATTTCTGTATGGTCAAGTTAGATCCTATATTGGCCATTTCAAAAGCCTCTGGCCATTTGCTGAAACTATCGATGATGATTAACACCATTTTACCTTGAAACGGTCCTAGAAAATCTGCATGGATTCTGTACCACGGGGATGGTGGGACAGGCCAGCTGTGTAATTTTGTTTTTTCCACATTTTTTCTATTAGATAAGCATATCATACATGATTTAATCAAATCATCAATAGCTTCATTTAGCTTAGGCCACCAAAAATATGACTGTGACATTGATTTCATTCTATTGCTGCCAAAATGACTAACATGTAGTTCTGATAACACTATGTCATATAAAGCTTTAGGAATTATTATCCTATGCCCCCAGAACAGACAATCACGGTCCACACTTATCTCATTTTTTCTTTGGTAGAATGGTTTAAGTTCGCTCTTTAAGGTGCTGTCATCTGGCCAGCCGTCCTGGCAGTATCTAAATACTGTGCTTAAAATACTATCTTTCTTTGTTTCTCTCTTAATTATCTCAAAATTCAATGATTTAAGGTTGGATTCCGTTACATTTTGAAGTTGATATTCTAGTACATTACAGAAAATAGGTAAATTTATTTCAGGCTCTTCTTTACATGGTGACCGTGACAGGATGTCAGCTGGATTTCTACTTGTTTTAATGTAGCTTATTTTATATTTAAAACCTGACAAAAATATAGCGTAATGCTGAAGTCTTTTGGCTGCCATTTTTGGGATTGATTTGTAAGGTCCGAATATCCTTACTAGTGCTGCATTATCTGTTTCAAGTTCAAACTGACGGCCATAGGTATAATTGTAAAATTTTGATATCCCAAAAATGATTGCCATGGCTTCTTTATCAAGAGTACAGTATTTTTGTTCCCGCTCGTTCAATTTCTTACTAGCATACGAAATAGGTTTCACAGTACCGTCTGGATATTTATTTGAAATTACAGCTGCTAGGCCAGTTTCAGAGGCATCGCAAGTAAGTACTAGGGGTAAGTTTGGATTATAATTATATAGGTTCTGTGCGGATGTCAATTTTTCTTTTATAATTTCAAACGCTCTCTGACATTCCTTAGTCCATTCAAATTTTCCCTTTTGTGTACATTCATATAAAGGAGACAATATTTTTGCCATGTCTTTCAGGAATCTTGAGTAATAATTTACTTTGCCTAAAAATGACTTAAGCAACGTCAAGTTATTTGGGGCTGGAATGTCAAAGATCGGTGTTAGTTTATCTTTTACAATACTTATTTTATTTTTACAGATTTCAAATCCGAATATTTCTAGACTTTTTCTGAAAAATTTACATTTATTCACTTTTAATTTAAATCCACAGTCTTTTAACACTTGCAGAACTGATTCCAATGTTTTTTGCATGTCATTAAAATCAGTGCCACACATGTAAATATTATCTATGAACACAATCACGTTTTTTATATTACTCAACTTTTTATACATTAGCCTTTGAAAAGATCCAGGTCCAGTGTTTACTCCATATGGGAGAAATAAATATTTGTATGTTCCAAACTCCGTTACAATAGTAGTTAGTTCTTGTGATTCTAAATCTAATGGGGCCTGCAAGTAGGCTTCCTTAAGATCCAATTCGCAGAAATATTCACCCTCGCGTAAAGTATGAAATATGTCTTCAATATGTGGCAGAGGAAAGTGATCAATCTCTAACCCAGGGTTCAAAGTCACTTTGTAGTCTCCGCACAAACGTACCGACCCGTCCGGTTTAAGTACTGGTACAATAGGTGTACCCCATTCACTGTACTTAATTGGTTCAATCCTTTTATTTTCCAAAAGCCTATTGATTTCATTCTTGACCTTGTCTCTTAATGAATAAGGTGTTTGTCTTACCGGTAAAAATTTTGGCTTTGCCCCGTGCTTTAATTTTAATGTTATTTTCTCTCCTTTGAAATCTCCCCAGCCCGGTGTAAATACTTCTGCAAATTTCTCCTGAATAATGCTCACAGGATCTGAAATTTTATTTACATTAATAGGATCTTTGCAGAATGTGAGTGGCCAATAGCCGAATGCATTTAATAGATCTCTACCTAGAATCCTGGGTTTATCATTATTCACCACAAAGATATCCATATTTTTTGTCATTTTCATGAAAGTTATTGGAATATTTCTTAAAATGCCTAACGGTTTAGAAACACTTTGGTCATAATTTTTAAATACAATGTTTGTTTTTGACATTTCTATATCTGGATACAGGTAATCTTTATCTTTAATGGTAATTACAGTAACTTCAGATCCAGTATCCAATTCAAACCTAAGATTTTTCCCTTTCAAACTTAATTCTAAAAAGTGAGGAGGTACCTTTGTTGCCGCTGTGTTTTCATGCAAATATAAATTATATGCGTCTTCTTCATCGGTTAAGAACAGCTTTTGTAGTGATCTTTCTACATCTGGATCGCCTGGCTTGTCACTTGTCACTAGGTCAGTATTTTCCTCTTCCATTTCGATCTGTCGGGTACTTCTTCTGTTACACATTCGGAAAATGTGCCCCTGTTTTCCACACTCTGAGCAATACTTGTAGCGAAGAGAACATTTGGCTTGCAGGTGGTTGTTTTTTCCACAGCAAAAACATTTGTTAAGTGAGCTTTGTTTGCTTTGTGTACGGTTTTTAAAATTTGTACTGCCTGTATTTCCTGGATTCTGGTATCTATTCACTTTAAACATATCTCCGGTCACTTTCTTATTAGTTTCTTCCAATTCACTTGTATGTTTCAAAACTTCTTCCATAGATTTAGCTACAGTTAGTAATTCTTGTAAGTTTTTTTCTGCATTTTTTAGCAATTCAAATTTAATTTCTTTAGCTGCTACACCATCTATGAACTTTTCTTTTATTTGGTCTTCTGGATCCTTAAACTCGCATTTCCTGGCCAGTTTTTTTAACTCCAACACATAGTCACCAACTTTTTCGTCTATCTTTTGGTTTCTTTTTCTAAATTCGGCTCGTATAATAGAGTTGTTAGTCACTTTCACATAATGATTTCGTAGCAATCTAGTCAGTTCTTCATATGATTTTGTTGCTGGTTTTTTGGGTGCACAAAGATAGGTTAAGTCTTCCAGTACTGAGGGACTCAACTTTGTAACTAATAAAGAGACCTTTTTCCCTTCGGACACGTCGTTAAGACTGATTAGTGATTCCAATTGTTGTTCGAATATGTCATAATTTCCTCCGGAAAAAACTTGGACGTCGTTGTATGCCATTGTTATTTTGGTCTTATTTTCGTTTGGTAATTGTGAAACAATGATATTTTGAAGTTCCCCTGATGTTACTATTTGTGTTAACTTTTTACGCAAATCTTCGACTCTGTCCCCCTCTGTGGATAGGTTTAATGCTGAGAATATTTCAAGTAATTGGTCCTTGTTAAGGTAATATACCCACGAAGTCTCCTTGTTCTGTATATTTTGCTGATATTTCGTCACATTTTCCATGTCTGTTGTAATACCAATACCATTTTTTTTTTTTTTTTTTTACAGATGCAGTTCGAGACTGTTTAAGATACTTTTAAATCTGATCAAATTGTCATTAGCGAGTGGCTATTTTTCTGACGTACCTTATTTCTTTGGTCTCGTAGGTTCACTTACAATTTAAAAAAATGGAGGTATTCTTCAAAATTAATTAATTTAGAATAACTTGTATATTTACTTGTAAGCTTCCGTTGCCTCGTCGCCAAAAACTGTTATAGCTTGAAGGGCAGTATGATGAATTAACACACGCGTCTTCGTAGTTTTGATGTATTTATTAACTTATTAACATTTATTAATTTAGCACGACACACGCTCTGTCGGTGTCCAAAAAGACAAGAGAGAGAGTGAGGGGGGAATAGTGTTGCCACTACTTAAAACAGGCTCTAACAGAACGTCAATTTGTCTATTTGCACACTACGCACACATACAACAGATCGTTTACTTAAGTTTTTCACCTATATTTACCGAAACATTTATTTCGTTACCTATGCTGGTGTCGGAGCAAAGAAAAAACAGATTGTAGCAGTTGCTTCTCTTCCCACCCAGATAGTAAAAGCCCGTCGCGCGAATCGGCTAATCATTATTTTGATTGATTCCCCTTCTTTCCACATATATGCCCACAAACTAAACGTGGCCTTTAGGTCTTGTTACTTTAGGCTCCCTACCCCATAAGGGATAGAGGCGTGATTTATGTACGTACGTGTTTAAGGTAAATGTTTCTCTCTCTCTCTCTCTCTCTCTAAGGTCTTTTCATTCTTAACTATCCTATTTGGTAAACAAAATTATAACCTCAATGTGAAAATTTAAGAATAAGGTGTGTTGTGTTATCAAATAAACCTGAGGCAATATTTTCTACATGCTTTTACTGATATTTTATCTCCAGTTCCTTTATTTTCGATGAAATAGTTAAAAAATTACAAAAATGAAACGTTTTGATGTTAGAAGTTTGTTTACCAAATAGTACAGTTAAGAATGAAAAGACCTCACTCAAAACAGAAGCAGTTACGCCGCGAATTTGGAAGAGCAGAGCGCGACGGGGCTCGCGTCCACGGCCAACCAGCGCCCCACGCAGGGACAGCCCTTGGTGAGCTTAATAAACTCAAATACTATAAATAAAGAATTAAGAAGAAGAATTATCACAGAAGAAAGAGATATAGTAGAAGTGGTATGTGAACGAGTGACGCGTGCCACCTTTATGCGGAAAATTGCACGTATGAACGTCAAATTGAAGTTGACGGTTCGAGTAGCAGAATTATTCAGCCAGAATCCGATTTTCTCGAATGTTCCAATCAATGTTTCAATCACGTAAACCTAAATCCCATTCAGCAGAGTTCATTTTGCAACGCAGTTATTTTCAACGACATCTGTTGTACAATGGCAAAATTATTATTTAGACAACTGACATTTTCAGACTGTTATCATTATATACCTGTTGACTTTAAGCAATATTCTGTGGGTGGAAAGTTGTACGACCAATAATTGCCAAGATTTCGTGGTATGAGTGAACTGTCGATGTCAAATTTTGGCGACACCGGTTTCCTTAGCTAAAGCGACTTATCGCAATTCTACTATATCTATTTATTCTGTGCTAATTATCCATAGAACTATCTGGCGCCCGAGACTTCGTTTCGTTAGGTTTGACTTTTAGGAGATGACTAATTCTAACTTGACTTGGTTATTATTTATGCATAATTGTTTTTTTCGGACATCCAATTTTGATGAAACAAAGTGAACTTTACTTATATACGAGTATATATATGACGAGCCGATCTGTTAGTCTCTGTTACCTGATAAGTTTTTCCCAACATTAATTTAATTACAGATCTTTTACCCTTTACTGTTTTATTTTATGTATAATTATTTTATGTAGTATGGCGGTTATACTTTTTTTATATAGAAGAATGTGTGTGTTGTGTTGTTTGTCTAAAAAAGGGAATCGATGAAAATGACAGATTAAGACGAATGAATAAAGCTTTTGTAAATAAGGGGGGGGGGGGGTTAGTAGTTTATTTATATCAAAATGTGAGGGACAACAGTTTCTAATTTACATCACCCATATTCAGGATTATGTCGCAGATTTAATTAAAGATTACTTCTTTTAATATCTTGTATTTTTTGAATACATATCATGATTTTGTATTTTTGCATGTGTTTAGATTATTATAGAGAAAAAAGGATAGCAAAATTAATAATTACAACAAGATGTAAGGAAATACTATGACTTGTTATTACACGTCCCTTATTCGCATGTTTTTATTTACGTTTGATTTATTGTTTTATTAAATTTATTATCGACAGCCGACCGAAATGGATCAGAGAGAGATAGATGAAATTGCCGCTTGGCTGGCTCAAGAGAAGGTGTGTTTTATTATTGTTATGTTTTATTTTTTCCTTTGTTTTACTTTAACGGAATTAGCTTTAACACTCACCACGGCTTGTGCACTACACTAATGTTTAACTTCAGTGTTAAAAAAATTACTACACTATTTAACCGTGCTTTTGAAAGCAGGTAATACTTTGATGAACGTAAAATTCCGGAAGACAGGTGGCGTTTTGCATTGCGTTGTGTATAATGGATCTTATCTGATACTACCACTACCTACCTACCTACTTAAACTGTCTCCAACTTATTTCTCTGCCTTATTGGTTGTCTGGTAGAGATCGCTATTAAGAGATAAGACCGCCTATTGTATACTTACTTTTTTCTTTGTTTCTGTATTGTTTTGTGGTGTTCAATAAAGAGTATTTGTATTGTATTGTACCATAGATATACATTTTGACACACAAACTACGTTATTCACGCTACGCTATATAGCGATAGCAATAGCATTAATATTTTCAGCCTAGCTTCACAGCATTTGCACAATTTGTGTCCACGATATCCGGAGCCCGATTTTGAAAGTACACCCACTCGAAAGTACAACGTGTTACAAAATACCCCGTTAAATATTTTCAACCCTAGTAAACTGCCATTTCAGGAAACCATACTGAGGTTCTTAAATATTGTAAATGGACTTGTTATAAGGTCACATTAAACATCCTTTCGGATTTACGGGTAGTTTTGTAACACCCTGTATATGTGCTGAAGAAAATTTCTGATCAAATTTAGTTTTCGATTATTTTACACAGCTGGCTTGGTTTCACTCAAATTGTATTTTAAATTCAGCAATATTTTTTCACCGCTTTGGAATATTTTCGAGGGATATGCATTTCAAAAATCACCTTGCGCGGGAGTGTCAAAATACGCAAAGTTGAAAAGCATTGGATCAAAATGCGTAATGATTCATGTCGTATCATGTAATTTACGTAGCTATTTTTTTAAACACTAGGCCCACTTCCACAGTCCAGAGTAAAAAAAAAAAATCGCTAACTCGGTGTTAGATTTGACAGTTCCATACATTTTGACACTACTTAGCCCCGGGTTAGCATCTAACACGGGGTTAAGTCGTTAACCCTGGTCCGTGCAAGTGGCCCTTAAAGTAGTCCACTTTCGGATAAAATAGCATCATATAAACGAACCATTGTGTAATATAATCCATTGTGCTTTTCAACCTAATCTAATTTGAAAAGTCTTCCTATCTGCACTACACATACTGTAACCAGCCTGGCTGCACGAGAGCGCGCTAGTCGCGTCGCGCGCGAGTTACATCACCCGTCTCTTTCTTTTTATAACGAACAAGAAAAAGACCGGCAATCTATCTCGCGCGCAACGCGACTCTTGTGCGCTCTTGCTAGACATGCAAAGGACTACTCCGAAATCCGAAATTCGTATCATGTAGCTCTCACTCTAATGAGAATTAGTGTGAGCGGAGCACAAAATGAACTTCGAATTTCTAACTTCAGTATGCTTAATGTAAGTTTTCGGTCACAGAACACGTCTCGAACGCGTTTGCGTTAAAATGTCAATACTATGGGAACAGTTTGTTGCCGTTTCGATCTTCAAGTGGCGCTGCCAATTTTACCGTAGTAATTGAGACGTTTACGTGAACGCGTTCGAGACGTTTATTCGTGTGAAAACTTACAATAGAGACTCGGAGCAGACAGCTCAATTCTGTTTCATCGGTATTACAGGCCGCCTCGGAAGCTAACGGCGCTCAAGAGAGCGTTACCAGCAGTGACTTCGACAAGTTTTTAGCGGAGCGCGCCGCCGCTGCCGACAGCCTGCCGAACGCTCCCGGCGGGACCCCGCAGCAGACCCCGCGCCATCGACAAATCAAGAAAGAAGACCAAGACGCCATGTTCGCGCTGTGATTCATCACAAAAACACCAGGTATTTAAAAACATTGAGTATTAAAATAGCTGTTCGACTACATGTTGTTTTTGGCATCGAATTATGTATTTGTATATTTGTAACACAATCAGTTTTTTTGATAGTTATGAAATGTGGTAATTATAATAAATTCACTCGTATTCAATGCCGTTTGGTGCCTGGCTTTTATAATAGTTTTAATTGTATAAGCTGACTCGACTAATAAATACACTTAACGTTTACCGACTGGGTGAATCGACCTTTATCTAATTCGTTCTCTTTTGCTGTATTAAAATGCATCTACTCGTTTTCAATCTTTTGTTGTGTTATCCTTTTCTTTTTCTTATTTAATCTTTTATTTATCTTAAAGCGTTAGGAAAAAGACATAACTAATCTTAAAAGTTGATTCACCCATATGAAAGTGTTATGAAATATTTTGATACACTTTAGTTTTTTAACTGCTGAGTATAACTTTATGTTAGTGACCATGTTACTTATGTATTAATTTAGGGTAAGTTTACACTAGAGAGATTCGTTTAATATATTATTTGGATCTCATAGCTTTGACTTGAGATCACAAAATCGCTGAGTAATTCTAAATTACAGGCTTCACTGGCGCTATGTGATATTTATAACAGCATAGTATTCTTTGAACACCATTTAATTTAACGAATATTTTAAAATCATGAAAAATAAAATATATTTTATTTGTTGTACATTTCTAACAGACTGCATTTGAAGCTTTTTGTTGTTTATTGGAGATTTAAGTTATTGACTGTTTTGATGATATTTTATATAACTTTTATAAGTTACGCAAATGAATTTTAATTAAATAACTTGCCTAAAGTGTTTTCGTTAAGGGTGCGCCCGTGTTGGTACAATTAATGCATTGGGCCATATTACCTTATTGTAGTGGACTGAAGTTACCTCTCTATGTTTTACCAAAGTAACTGCTGCTAATAATTTGTAACACAATCATTCCACGTTTGTCTGAATTAAATCTTCGGTATATTTGTGATAGAATATGATGAACAAACCGCTAACCTGAACCGCCATATAACAAGTCCTTTGAGTACATAAAGCCGTGAAATATAAGTTGGCACACTTCCATGCACAAATGTTGATGATTCTTTCTTAAAACATAGCTGAATCCTTGTTTGTTCTCAATGACACACTCATACCTATATGATGAAGGGCTTGTTATATTGGTGTTTCGATTAATGATTTACATGTTTTAAAGTTGTTTTACGTTATAATCATTGTATTTAAGATATTATAAATAAATAACTATGATACCGACCTTGTTCGTTTTATTTAAGTAGAATTAAGCCAGAGCCAGTCTCACAGTAACCGTAAAAACTTACGTGAAACTTGTAAATATATAACTGCCTATACCTACTTATTTTATTTAACTTAAACAGATTATTAGAGGGTTTTTTGTAGGTTAGAAACGAACTACTTCGAGATAAGTCCCCAGTTCAGGTTTTAACTGTATTTTTTTTTAGTATGGAACTGACAGCGAGCGAACCTAAGCTGAATCGGAATTAAATCGCATTAAGACATCATGGCAAGGACCCTGTAATTATCTTCTATCTATGGCTCCATATTTACTCACGCTCGACACGGCTCGGGACTTGGGTTGTTGGAGTTCACCGAGTCCTCTATTAAGTGAGTCGAGTCTACCAAATTAGGACTCCACAACTCAAGTCTTTTACAACACTACCTGCAGAGCAGCCCAAGACAAGAATACAGTTTAATGAATATGAATACAATTCAGAGAAAACAACAAAAATATTTTGTATTTTGTTTATTTATCAATTTCTGTATCGACAATAAGTATTTCACAATACATACACGTATCCAGGCCCTTGCGGGCATTTGACATGGATAATATTTACAGCTTTACAACAGAAACATCGACATTCACGATTAAAAAATACCGAACAACTATTAATGAAAAAATAGCGGGGTTAAACATTTTTAAATTGATAGTAAAGCACCTTCGTGAATTTAACACAAACACAACAAGTATAAAAAAACACATTAAAAATGTTATAAAAACAAGACTGCCTTACTATAAAAAAATCTATTATTTGTGATGAATTGATATTTTAAATTAAACAATGTCCAAAATGCGTATCTTAATAAATTATTGTTCGATACATCAACCTATAGTACCAGACTAAGGAATGTGTTAATAACATATCATTATGATACAGAAATTATAAATATGTTAGAGTTGTACATGCACTTTAAGATGCTGCGCACATCAAATAAATTATGCTTACCATAGATACAATTAAACAGTAGACACTGGCCACTGGAAACATACTGTTCTGGCTATGAACGACCTGGAGATGTCGCATCTACTTTTTAATTTATCTTTATCGCCGAAACAAGACACGGTCAGAGATCCCGTCGAATGCAAATGTTTTTCGGAGTATTAAACTCAAATATCAAAATGTGTAAACAGTACAACCACAACATAATTTAGAGGTTTTTCAATCGTAAAGTAACAGTCTAGCAAACGAAATGCAGAGTTAGATTAAGTATAAAAGTAAATATAAATCTATACACACTATTCCTACGGAAGTCTGTTGGGTGCAGAGCGCTTATAACTCGTCTCTGGCTGGCAGCTCGTCTTCTTCGTCGTACTCGCTCTGAAATTAAAAACAAATAATACTTCAAAACAATGTTCGTGTTTATGGAGGTAGCAAATCGTTAGAGCTCGTCCCAAAACAAATACAGACGCTTTATTTTCTACACAACATACAATAAACTACATTTAGATGTAAATGTGTCCTTGACATTTGTATCTCTTGCCATTCAGAAATGAAGTGATGCTAAAATCCGAAATAAAGTGTAGGCTTTTGAATAACTATAATGGCTCGGTCTTTTTTCGCTTACAAATGAATCCTAACTGATAAACTTTGTGTTCTGCTAAAACAATCTTATCGGTTATCCGTTGTGTTGCATGTTATCTAATTTATTTTTATTGCTCAGATATTGTCGATTATTCGGGGATTAAACTCAGACTCCTTCAGACCACTTGAGTAGGTTTGGGCGCATAAAGTCCCACTCGCAAAACGTCCCTCCACCAAAATTACGTCCCATTCGCAAAACGTCCTTTCTGAGAAAGCCCCCTTTCGCTGAAAGTCCCTACTGCATAACGCCCCTTTCGCAAAACGTCCCGTCTGCGAAATGATCAATTCGCAAAATGTGCCGTCTGGAAAAAGCTTGTTTCAGTAGAGACTAGGAGTCTTTTCATGGGATAAGAGATGGCCATTTTGCGAAAGGGACGTTTTGCGAACGGGACTTTATGTGAAGGGACGTTTTGCGAACGAGCCCTTTTGCAGAAGGGTCGTTTTGCGTAAGGGGCATTTAGGAAAGGGTCATTTCGCAAAAGGGACAAAGGGACATTATGCGCCTAAACCCTTGAGAACCACTGAGATAGATAAACCGAATGCAAACTCACCACGCTAGGCACAGGCTCTGCACCCTCTCCGTCAGTCTCCACGAACTTGGTGAGCCCGTCGAGCGTCCGCTCCCCATTGTAGTCCTTGACTTGGTTGTCCTTGGTGTACAGCTTGATGGTGGGGAAGGACGTGATCTTGGTGTGCTCCAGCTCGTTGGCGGTGGCGTCTATCTTGGCGATGACGACGTCAGCGTCGGCCTCGAAGTGCTCGCCCAGCTTGTCGTAGATGGGGACAAGCTGCTTGCAGTGGCC
Source organism: Pandemis heparana (assembly GCA_963854515.1). Classification (NCBI taxonomy): domain Eukaryota; kingdom Metazoa; phylum Arthropoda; class Insecta; order Lepidoptera; family Tortricidae; genus Pandemis; species Pandemis heparana. Next base: position 10,541,246 of record OY978018.1, on the reverse strand, counting down.
GCACCTGGTGGAAAAAGGGAACCGTGAATGTTTCTTTCTGAACACACTGTTATTACTAGTGGCACATTCTTTGAAAAAAGGGCAGGTCAGGAGTACCCGAGACCGACGAGCATGTATGAAGAGATTGATGAATGTGGATGTAGAGAAAGATCAGGTGGAACAAAGTAGTTTCTGCCTACACCTATGGAAAAGAGGCATGACTGTGTGTACATTCTTTTTGGCAATGATAATCTTTCCGAAAGGGCTGGTAGTTTAAAAGACATGGATTAATTATGGGAGTAGTTAACCATACCCAATGATTGGAAAAGTACTATGTTTTTTGTGTTATTTAGCTGCGTCGAATGCTTATTCTAAAATAACTATCAGCTCTCTGAAGGGAACTTCAACCTTATTCAAATACAAATTAAGTTTTAAAAACGTTATTTGCAACATCACAAGATGTTGTTTGTTGTATTTCATAAATGTTAGTCTACTACTTAATACGATTGCTAACCATTAGACATTAGACCATTTACACAGACCACAGACCACAAAAATAAATAAAATTACTATTTCCATTTATTTCTTGTTAAGGGAGTCCTATCGAGTGGTTGACAAAACAACCAACGCAAGTCGCATTTACAATCCATCCTTCTAAATCTTTAGTTTTTTTTCAGCTGTTTTTAATGGCATTCAAGAGTTTATATTATTTGCAAGGAATTCTTGTTGAAATTGGTTCTATTCATGATGTACCGTGAAATCCATTTTAGTTGTAGTAAAGCAAAACGAATTAGATACATTGGTGTACATAAATAAGTACACCAGCCGAATAAAATTGATTTCAATTCAATACAAGTGTATTTTTTTTATTTAAATAATTAATTTACAAACACATTTAGAAAGTATTAATAGATTAATAAATTGTGAATAGGACATTTGATAGCACACCATGACTTTAGAATCCATGTTAGTTACTATTTGTTAAAAGAAATTTGACGAGAAATTTAATCTAACTAATCTAACTCATATTATAAATGCGAAAGTATGGATGGATTTATGTTTGTTTGTTACTCAATCACGCCCCAACGAATCTGGATGAAATTCGGCACATAGATAGAGAAGTCTGGAATAGCACATAGGCTACTTTTTATCCCGAAAAACTCCCGCGGGATAGCGATAAACGAATTCTTTGCAGACGAAGTCGCGGGCAACAGCTATTATGACTAAAGTAAGAAAGTATGGTTTACCCTACTAATAATAAAATCTACCTGGTTAATTATGAGAATATACTAATATATATGCCGTTTTGTCTCTAATTAAATTACAGCTAGCCATGATTATAAGCAAGATTTTATCTTCATTCAGCTTCCTCAGCCCATTTTAATTTAACTGTGCAAGTGCACATTGCAGTACCATACGACCAGATACCACGAAGCAGAGTAGCGAGCGATCGACCGAGCGCCGTAATGTTACTTGTACATGTTTATCTATTTTTTTTTAATAATGCAGCAGCAAAATGAGAACCTTTGAACCAGGCACGAAATAGGCAGGGGATTTTTTAGATTAATTCCTAGTTTTAGTGTTCTTTGTAATTATTACATAATGGAATAAAAATTACATGTTTATCTTGCATCCCGCTCTGTCATCTGCTACACAGTTAGTCACTGACACCCACTCGTCTTGGGCCACGTAGTCTTGTCAACACGATTACTCATCCAACGAGGCAGCAGCGACAGTTCACATAATGCCCCACATTATCCGAGCCATTGAACAAAGCGGGCGACTTTTGACATCAATATTTGTATTAATTGCGACTCAGTGAACCGTAATGAACGCCTTCAAGGGACACTTGTGCAAATTACACGGGACAAACAGTTGCGTCATGGCTTCGTTGCCGGGTACACACCAACCGAGAATAACGGCAGCATGCTTGTTTTTTTTTTTTGCTTGTAGCTCACTATGTCGCTAATCTACTGGGTTAGTCTGTCATGAGTGGTCAACTTTATGAGACCCAAGATTACTGTTTACTGACTAGGTTCTATGCAATCTATAAATTACTTGATCAGTATTTTTCATGATTATATATCTGCAGAAACGTGCTATTTTCCGTCTGGCCACGATCGACTAATAGCCGCGAATGCCGCGACTGACCGAATAGCCACCCTTGGTCTAGTTAGATGTACAGATTTGACTAGTAATTAGGTTAGGTAGGTACTAAAGAAACGCGGCACACGATATAGCTGCGGCTAACTACCGGAATTTAAAGTCGATCGCATGGTAAATGAGTTATGAGTTTCAGCTTTTAAAGTTTACGAATATTTAAATGTAGATCCGTGAAATATTGGCGAGTGAGTGCGGTTAGTGTGGACCCGGCTCATGATGAGTTGTGAAATTACAGAGAACATACAGAAGCCTTGACAACGTATGGTATTATGCAATTTATGGAAAAAACAACGTAAGACAGGAGCAAATAAGTAGATATTACTCGTAGCATTGATACCGCACTGTATCAATAACATATAGATTGTTCTAACATTGATATTATATTACACGAATGTTATTTAAGAGCATATGATTTATACAACTTTGAAGCGCTAGTCATTTAAAAGGGCTCTTCGCATGTTTGCAGAACAAACTTTCGATTTAATTTTGATCTTTAAGGGTGCGACCACACCGCCGCGTATACGCAATGACGTGTCGTAGGCGTCACGTTTTCTCACCGTTACTTCATACATTTTGTTGCGATTCCGTAACGTCACCGTTTTTTAAGCGGCGGTGTGGTCGCACCTTAAATCCTCATTAATTTCGCTTTAACTTTACGTGAACATAATTCATTTCCATTAATCGTGTAGTATATATACCACCACGTGCAGACCACCTGCCCGATGGTCCGATGACATAAGGGAGACAGCAGGACCAGTCTGGAAGAGGGAAACGAGCAACCGTTCGGGATGGAGACAGATTGGAGAGGCGTATGCCCAACGGTGGGCGTCTACACGCTGAAGAAGTAGAAGAAGAAGAATCGTGTAGTATAAGAACGTTACAGTATTCATATAAATCCAATAAAATTAAAATGGAAAACGCAAACTAATTCAATGGAGCTTGAACTGCATTTGATCCACTCCCAACGCCGGAAAAGCTTTGAAACAATCGCGAAACACTAAGATAACATATCAATGCATATTCAGAGATACGTTATATTTATATCTAATCAGGGATATCGCGGAGATCTATGAAGCTACGTTTCGTGTCCCAAGTTTGCCGTCGAACAAGTTTAAGAACAGTTAGTGTCAATGACTCCGCCGCGGACTATCGCGCCTCACAAATTATCGACTACGCCGGTTGAATATTCATGTGCAAAATTTACGTTAACTTCGTTCAAACGATCTTTGGCGATATTCGTCATCGTTATCTTGAAAGTTTAGCGTGTGAAAATCAATTTTAGGGAAATGAAAATGGTTCTGCAAACTGCAAAGTGCGATTAAGGTTGAAAAAGGCTTAAACTTTGATCGTCTGTTCGCAGTTTCTCGCAGGGTAATGTGGTTGTGTATAAAATGAAGATGGGACAATTTCTAAAATAGCTTAGGCAGTCGAGTGCATAAATTAAATATAGATACAGCCATAATCACTACATAGTATAAAACAAAGTCGCTTTCTCTGTCCCTATGTCCCTATGTACGCTTAAATCTTTAAAACTACGCAACGGATTTTGATGCGGTTTTTTTAATAGATAGAGTGAATCAAGAGGAAGGTTTATATGTATAAGATGCGACCAAACCGCCGCGTATACGCAGTAATGTGTCGTATGCGTCACGTTTTCGCACTGTTTCTTCATACATTTTGTTGCGATTCCGTACCGTCACCGTTTTTTAAGCGGCGGTGTGGTCGCACCCTAAAAATGTATAGATGTTTTTGACGTCTTGGTTACGTACATATATTTATGCCAATGACTGTACAGTAATTGTAATCTTCTTGTATTTATTATCAACATTCACTTTTATGGCTACATTAAGTATTCAAAAGTTTCAAAAGTGATAAAAAAATTCATAGGTTTCTATTTCACATTAGATTTACGGGCATATTTGAGTGACAAACATGCTGTATGATTATTTACGGCCCATTAAAATTATTAATATCCTAATGAGCTTCGAAAACGAACGTTTTAGCATGTCGTAAAACATTCACCGTGTCGTGCGAAAAATATAGTTGTGTTTTGCTGGTCGAGTGCTTGCAATTATCGTTAACAATCAATCAACGCTATAAACAACAGTTAAAACGAGAAACGGCGACAATGAATACATAAATTCGAAATTCAGGAAATAAACTCCTTTGAAAAAAAAACGGACACTTTTGTTTTAATTTGATCATTAGGTATTTGATTGACTTTCTCCTTTATTTAGTACAAGTTACCAACAATAAAAAAAATATATAATTAATAATTGGCTAAAATAATTGCTTCAATTCTTCGAGCCATCAAAAGTTTTGGATGCCCTTTTTTTTGGTTTAGTAGACTTTTTTTGTGAAGAAACTTGCCATAACACATTAAAAAAAACAGAGTAACCGTAAGCTTACAAGGGAGGTTTAATTTAAACACAGCAATGAAGCTAAATTGCTTCAACACCCCATATAATTAGTGGCGTGCAATGGGGGGGTTCCCAGGGTAGGAAACGGGAAAATACGAAAAACCATTTGTAGGCGCTGGACCCTTACCAGGTTTCGCTTTCAGTTTCGGCAAAAAAAACGTGCCTCTGTCGGACACTATTTAAAACTTTTCGGGGAAAAACAAACAGCAGACTCACCAAGGCGCGTAGAACTCGACAAGCACCTTCTTGTTGGTGTCGAACACGACCTCATCGAAGTTGGTCGCGACCAGGGTCTTGACCGGCTTGGCGGCCCAGTCCTCGGGCAGCTCCTCGCTGAGCAGGTGCTGCTTCAGGGTACCAGCGAAGAACGATTGCACGAATTCCTGGACACAATATTACACGGTTGAAGAAGGAAAGTAAAAATGGACGATCTTTCATTAACCCTTTGAACGGCAAGTTTAGGTAAATAGTAAAGCCAATTTGCAATTTATGCATTTGGGCTCGTTCAAAAATCATGTGATCGTTTTTACACAGCACATGTTTTTATTCTGTCAAAGAATATTTAGATAGTACTTCTATTAAAAATTAAACTTATGTACCTAATAACTAAGTAAACTAAAAATTTTAACGGCTTAGCCGTGTGATATGTGATCTCATTAATTTTTAAGTTTATAAGCTAACAGAGCTCTATTTTTGTTAATACTGTATTACAATACTAAAATTTTGCATGCCTATGAGGCAGAACACAGTGAGGTTGTAATGTACTATAACTTGTGAACTGTATTCTTGCAATAAAATATTTCATTTCATTTCATTTCATTTCAGCAGGAAATCAAAAAATAACGTAAAAAATCAAGTTATTTCTGTTTTTTTAATAAACTAACCTAATTCATACCAAGTCCGAAAAATACACGTGATCTTGACACCCTCATTCATAACCGCCAAATATTGTTATGTATCGTATACCACGTAGCTATCAATTTAGTACGTAGATAAGGTATACTTGTTTTTCTGGATCTCATTAAAATTTCCTCGCAGTACCCGACGCCACGTTAAAATACTGTCGACCCCAGAATGAATCCATGATATATTCGCAAGTGGGGTCAACAAATAAACTCATCATCGTCATTTTATCAATTTTACTGAAGAAATGCGACTATAATTGGTACCTAAACACCAGTGGACGTGATGTAAATAATTTCTAAAGTCGTCACAATTTAAAAGGCCCGTTTTGACAGTTCACGCCCATAAAGTTCTCTATTTTTACCGATTGAAATGTTCTGAAGGTAATTGCATTTTTCATTGATGGGTATCGCTCACTCAGCGAAGTGCTGTGCATAACGATTTTTTCATATTGTCCATAGACTATTAATAATACCTAAACCTACCATGCCTAATGTGTTAACCTGCTATGGGTGGTGTAGGGGTATAGCACGCGTCACGGAATGACGAGGACCCGGGTTCGATTCCCGGCCATAGCTTTACTTTTCGGATTTTTCTATGTTCTAATTTTCAATGTCGTTTAGAAATTTTTATTAATAATCGGTTGAGAAAAAAATAAATCGATCAAGATATTTTTTTAAGGCCGACTCGCACTTGGCCGGTTTTATTTATTTTATTTAGACCAATTAATTATTGAATTTCACCAGCAGTGTAGTGATCTTTACTGAAATTTATGACCTTATAGCTCAAAGCCGTAACAATGGCAACACTGATTTCTATAGAATGGCTCGTCTTCATCATCTGAAGAAATTGATTGACTGAAGATTCAGTTTTTCTCGATTTTTTTTTGTGATTGAGTGAATGTTATTGTAACAAAAATATTAATTGAAAGAAAATTGACCTTTCGTAACATTGTATCATTTCAAAATACCAACAATATCAATTTAAGTTGATTTTTCTAATCAGAACTTTAATCCAATGCACTTTACAATATACATATATTCAAATCGATCAAACACTCATTCAAACTTGAATCGGTTACGTCGGGAAGAGAAATGTCAAAACGGGCCTTTTATTTTGCGACGATTCTAACATGAGGGAACGCGGCGTGGACTTTTTCATATTTATTCAAAGTTCTGCATATCCTTCTATTATTATAAATGCGAAAGTTTGTGAGGATGTATGGATGTTTGTTACTCTTTCACACCAGTACTACTTAACGGATCTGGATGAAATTTGAAACAGAGATAGATTATGGTCTGGAATAACACATAGGCTACTTTTTATCCCGGAAAATTGTGTAGTTCCCGCGGGATAGCGATAAACGAATTATTTCCAGACGAAGTCGCGGGAAACGGCTAGTAATGTATAATGAAGTGCATATTGTCAAATTTTATCACGGTCATGAAGGCTAATGATCTGTATTGCACTGACCGTGTCACTGTCACGTGGTCACGGTCATTGTAATTGACCATGGGTTTATCTATCTGTGTGAACAGATTTTACAACTTTTTTTCATTAAAATGGCACAAACATCATATGAACATGTGTTATTCCAATTTGCCGTACTTTTTTAATGTCTGTTTTTTAACCTCGCGATTACAAAACATTCAATAGACTATTGTGTTCATTCAACCTACCCGTATGCGAGGTAAGTTACTCTCAATTGATATAAAACAGCAGTTTCACAAATATGTAAATTAATGTAAGTAGACACGTAATGTCGATCAACAAATTATCTTTGCCATTACTAAAAGAAATAACGTTGTTTACAAATTTTCGAATAGGATTCTAAAAATAAACTCTATTTAATTTATATCAACCGATCCATTATAATTTAACTTACTAAAGTCCAGTAAAGTGCAGTACTTATTACTATCAAGATTTCCTGATAAATTGTACGCAATATGTACCATGAAGCTATAAATTGACCGAGTGTTTTATTGACCGATACTAATACAGCATAAATATGTTTTCAAAACAACCATTCGATCTGCCATTTAAAAGCTAGTAACTATCTGATAAGCTACTGTGCATTTTGTAGGTTGTAAAATGAGAATTATGGTCTATAGTTAAGTTAGCTAAAATAGTTAACTCTGCAATTTTTACTGTGCTTACTATTAATTCGATTATCATACTTCCAACAATCACATAAGTATACATACTTGAGTTGACTGGATTTTTTTTTAAAGAACATCTACATCTTAGTATTTCAATGAAGTCAATAGACCTGAAGTCTTTATTTTTTACCAGCTGTTACTCCCGCTTTATTCGCTTATCGCCATCCCGCGGGAACTATGCTATTTTCCGGGATAAAAACTATCATATGACTATCTTTGAATTTATGTATATTTTTTAATATGTGCTTTCAGTAGCACTTGATGGTCCCATCGGAAGACCAGCGCTGGCTGCAAGGCCAGCATTATGCTGAGATAGGTCCATTTCATGATGCATGTTCTTATGTTTTTTGCTTCTTTTTTTCTTTTCTTTTTTGTAATTTTATCATGAATAAATGTTTTCTTTCTTTCTTTCTTTCTTTCTTTATATGTCCATCACCAGGACTGAAACTACCTCTATACCAAATTCCAACTAATTCTGTTCAGCGGCTTCAGCGTGACGAGGTAACAGACAGACAGACACACTTTTGCATTTAGTCTAGCCAGGACTTCAGTATAAGCGTGATAAATTGAAGAAAGTCACTTTCTTTGGGAAAATCTACATACATACACAAATCAGGTCTTTATCCCTTACGGGGTAGACAGAGCCTAAGGTGACAAGATCTACAGGCCACGTTTAGCAATATTGTGGGCATACAGATGGAAAATGGAATCAAAATAGTGATGGGTTGCTAGCCGCAACTAAATACTAATTTTGTGAAGCTCACATGAATAAGTACTTTAAGTACTGATCTTTATTTGTTGACAAACATTGAGGGTAGTTGGAGGGGACTTACCTCAATAACATTAGCGGAGAGCTCGTTGGTGGCAGGCTTGTATTTGGCCATGTCTTGTTCAAGGGCGATGAGGCGCGCCGCCGGGATCTCTTCCTTCTTCATGCCGAAGAACTCCAGAATTCTGGGGACAACAGTTCACTTAAAACCCACATAAAGCCCTCAATCCGCGGTGGCAACCCATTTTGTAAAAGCCAATTTCAGTGGCGTAACTATAGGGTGGCAGGGCTGGCAAAATGCATCGGGCCCCCAGCTCTACGGGGCCCCGAACTGGCTTGGCCTTGAGCACAGAAGGGAAGATGATGCACTTCTTTATAGTGAGGAAGGACCCCATCTGATGAATTCGCCGCGGGCCCCTGACGTGGTAGTCACGCTACTGCCATCTTCTTTCAAAGCTGGGTCTATAATGATAGTTTTTAAATCGATCGCGACTGTGGATTGCGCGATGGGGGCGGGGAATGAAACTTAAGACTTGGACTTAGTGGGTATTAGTGTTAGCATGATTATGAGGATTCTAATCACAACATATTATTAGTCCTCCACTGCTGTCTTCGCGATAAACTCAAAAACTACTGAATGGATTTTCATGCGGTTTTCACCAATAGACATTGATTCACAAGTAAGATTTAAGTACATAATTTGTCCCGGTTTTATTTAAATTCACATACACTCAGCGGCATATTTAGCGGAACACAAAACAAAGTGTAGGTAACTATTTTTTTTTCTGGTCAAGCATTAATTATGCGTTTTGCAAACTTTTTTAATCGTTAGAAGTGTTGGGAAAAAGTCAAGCTGCCTGGGGTAGTTCGGACGATCGGACGAAGTCGCGGGCGATAGCTTGTCTTATAATGGTGGCTCACCTCTGGTGGTCATCTTCGTCGGTGTCGATGGCAACAGACATGATCTTGTCGCGGTAGTTCTTGGCAACAGGCTTGATTTCTTCGACGTACTTATCAAAATCGCCATTTTTCTGTAAATACAATCGTCTTTAGTTTTCTACAGTCTACACCGAATCCGGTAGAACGCTAGTTCACCCAAACCAACTGAACGAGTAATATGAAGATATTAAAAATAAAATAAAACGAATGATGATTTCTTGCAACGGCTCTATTTGATTTGTTAAGGAAACTTCATTTATTAAAATAAAAAAAACAACACCCGCGTAGTTTTTTGTCTAACACGCTCTATTGCACTTCTATTTCCACTCAGTTTTTGTGATTAGGTAATTCTCACATATACCTCTTTAATGGCAATAGTAGTTAAAAAAATAATTAACTTTTTAATTGATTTCACTGAGTGCACCAGTTAGAATATAGCCCTGAACGCAATGCCGACGGTAAAGTAAACTACATCATAAAATACCGAGTTTCCTTTCCATATAACGAGGCATCAAAACCGGTTTCACTTAATTCAGCCTCTGACTCAACAAATGCAAATAGTCGAATCGCGCATTCTCCGATATTTATTCCGAAAGGTTTTAACTTTAAAATCTAAATAACCCCCTTATTCATAAACGCTCTATAGGCATCTGCTAACTTAGTAATCGTTTGTCTTTATCTGTCACTTTGACATTTACCTTTCACAGATAAGGACAAACGATTGCTAAGTTAGCATAAGCCTATGAGCGTTTATGAATAAAGGGGTAAGAACGAAGTCAAATTCCGAACTTTCATTTCGTACTCCACTAATTAATTGACAACTTGTCACTTTTATCTCGTACAGTAGTTAACGGGATCACTGGCCCACTTATGGTCGAGATACGGCGCGTCAGTACACTTTTTGTACGAGACAAACTAGTATTTTTTTGCTGCAAGTACTTTCACAGGCAACGTGGTCGACGCGCCGACCTACAGATGACCCGCGATGAACTTTCACCATTCAGTACCGTTCTCACGGCGGGATAGAATAAGATTGTACTATTAATTTCACTGAGTTTCACTATAGAATTATATAAATTTGGGACAATTTCTGTCTGTTGTGAACCACGTGTCCGATAAAAGTAGAGATGGTTAAATGTAAACATGAGTGACCGCCACGCGTTCACACGTTGTGATCTTAAGAGCGTTTTTCCCTACTGAGCTGGCAACGTCGCATTTTTGGTGTTATTTTACGATTATTTCACGGAAATTGAATGTAAATTTCAAATGTGCGTCTGTAGTGCACTTCGTTTTTATTGTATTGTCTAATGCAATAATTGATCGTGATTCGTTATGGACCTATATTTTATTATTAAACGAAATATATTATTTTATCCCTTTAATACGAAAATAAAAGTCCATCACGATTAATCATTGCATTGGACACATTAATACACTAAAAAAGAATTGCACTACACGGTGAAATAATCGCAAAAAATCACCAAAAATGCGACGTTGCCAGCTCAGTAGGAAAGGAATGCACCCTCTTAATCTTTTAACGCTGGAAACTTCTTATAAATGTCACGAAATACTATATTTAGTCACGAACTAGTGGAGTGCGAAAGGGATGAATACAAAAAAAAAAAGCTACATTAGTAGTGGTGACGAAGTAAAATCGAATATTGCCATAGAAATAAGTTATGATTTTGAATTCGTTAATTTATCAGAGAGCATACAGTGACCAAACTATCGCTATAAAGAAAAAGACCGCGTCACGAAGTAGCGTGAAATACGCAGATAAGGGGAAAAACACGACAAGCATTTCTGTCTATAGTATTTGAAACACATTTAGTTTATTAATATGCAAATAATTTAGCCAATCACACACCCATTATTTATTACTATGTTATAATCTAATCTGAATAATAACTGGTTTAGCCAGAAGTTTGTTTTTTACGTTCATCTGTCACCTGTTAACAATTCTGATCTATGGTGCCAATATTATCAGACATACATTAGTTTGATGGCACTTATGCACCTTAAATTCGTTTTGATTAAAGCTTCTGAACTATAAATATTGAACCAAAAACTGTCACATTTTCTTTAACCGTAGCAATGATAATGAAGATTGTCAAAGTATGGCACATGTTTATTCAGCACTAATATTAATCTTACCTTGGATAGGAACAACAAAAGATGGTATTTGATCTGGCCACCGAAGATCTTGGAGGCAGTCTCGTGGGAGAACTCTACGATGAGTGGCATGCTTTGAACAAACACCCACTTCTTGAACAGGTCTTCGTCAAACTCGGCTTCCTCATACTTGACACGTTTTTCTTCGAACTGTTGAGAAAAATATTATCAATTATAGAGTCTACACAAATGGGTGCATGCTAATAGATACATGTGATAAATATTAATTTAAACTCTGAAACCAGACTATGCAATAAATATAACAAAAATAATGAAGAAATAATAATAATAATAATAATAATAATAATAATAATTTAATTTATTTAATAATAATGATAATTTAATTTATTTATCAAAAGCCAAATGAAGTACAGAAGTCTGCAGAATAATTTGTCTAAAGTACTAGACTCCAAAATACTAAAGGAAATAGTAAGAGGAAAATACTTCTAAAATGTAAACCTAAAGTCCCATTTGCTGTGATTTTAATATAACAATTCATAAATATTTATAAATATTCATTAATTGTAACTGATTGGCTACTAAGTATTTATCTGTTGCAATAAACATTATCAGATTATGTTGAGATGAGAATGAGACCATTGCTAGGATGCAGCCACGTCAATGCAACCTTCTGACCCATCAGAGGTTCAATGTCATGTTATCAGGGAAAACAAAATTCTTATCTACTGAAAACCATATGAATCAAAGCATGCTCCAAGATATTTTTGTTCAAATTACATCACTAAGTACACGTGCCAGCACGTAAGTGTAGCACTGATGTTTCACGTGGAGGGGACCTGCGCATGTGTTTTCCCTACGGATACCTTAATTTATACTTCTGCACATACAAGGTCAGCGCTAGACTTTCGTGCCGGGGGTTGTAAGCAAATGAAATACATAAAAATAATACAGAAATTGCTACTAACGTTCTTGTAAAGAACAACGTCTTCAGCTTCTCCCTTCAACTCTTTGATGACTTTCTCGTCACTGACAATAGCGAAGACCTGGTCATCGATAAGTCCAGCAGTGTTCAGGAAAGCCTTAGCCTTGACAGTCTCTTGGTCAGGGAAGAAACCGAACACAATGACGTTATTGGCCGAGATGAGCTCATTGGCTTGCTCGGCAGAGGTAACCTCGAGGGCTGGAGGACCAGTCTTCTTCTTCAACCAAGCGATGATGTCATCAGCCTGTCGACCACCTGTTAAAATATTCCAGTTACTTATCTAAATCAAAACAACTTCTTAAGCAAGTATGTAATCAAAGTTATCACAGAATTAGACACACTAAAATGAGTAATGGCAGTGGAAATAATGATGTTAGGCAGGCTTTAATTGGCCAATTATAACTGAGAAACATTTTCTGTTTACTCTTTCTTGTTAGATTAAAAATTTACTCATCAAAGTGCTAACACTGAAGACAATTTTAGACAAATCGGTATATTATCTTATATTGCTAATTTAATAAATACCTGCGTAGTCAATGGGTGCTCCATTTTTGAAAAATTTAAGCGTCGGGTATCCGCGGACGCCGTAGTTTTCGGCGAGTTCTTGTTCTTGCGTGGCGTCAACCTTGGCCAATTTGATGGGGGATTCCTCCTCCAAGAGTTTGGTGGCTGCCTTCGCATATTCCGGCGCGAGCGACTTGCAGTGACCGCACCATGGCGCATCTAAGGCAATCAAAAAACACGTTTATACTACCTACACATGCAGGCGAGTAACTGTACCGGCTTTTTATTGACGTGTCAATACCCTTTACGCACACGAACAATAAAAAAACGTCACTGTTTTTTAATGCGGTGGTCAACTTTAAAAATCAAGATAAAAACTTACAGAATTCTACCAGGATGTAGCTGGTTGACTGAATTGTGGCATCAAAGTTGGACTTGCTAAGTACCAGCACGTTCTCTTCTGTAGGTACGTCGTCTCCGAGTGCGGCGCCCAGCAGGGCTATCGCTACCGTGAGCAATAAAAAGCGCATTTTGATGTAAACTTAGCCGGTCACTTAAAACCTACTCGGAAGACGAAGAACTACGAAATGCCGACAAAGCTGAAATTTTATGCCACTTCATTCACTATTAGTCGGACTTGACGTTTGACGTGGCAGCGTCGATCGTTGTGTATGGCTGTGATTGGTTGGTTGGTATTTTGTTTTTTAATTTGCTTGACACAACAAATAAGACTTTGACAACTTTTCATTCATCCTTTGTTTTAGATAAAAAGAAAAATAATCGTTTTCAATAAATTATCTGGTAAATTCTTTGTTGTTTTATATCATTTATAATTTTGAATAAATAAAATTGTCTGTTCTTTTGCTTATATTTGGTTTCGTTTGACGTTGACGTAACCATCGTATAAACGTGGTATACGTAAACTGAACATGACATGACAGACGTTGTTATTATTTTAGTGGATTGTCTGAATTCTGATATAATTATGTGCCAAGGTCCCAACTACACTACTGCTCACTTGGGTTTGCTTTGGCTACTTAGATTTAGATAGTTCAAATCTTGTAAACTGATTGTGACTCGGATTCTTGAGTCTGATTCTGATACCCTGATCCTCACCCCTGACCGTGATCATAGACTCTCAACTGAAGATGGTTCCGAGAGGACCAAGTGATTATAACTATCTTAATAAGCGCTGAAGCCGGTTAAATTAAAGGAAAACTTGGTAAAATGGGTTGAGGGCAGAAAACGCATAATGGAAGTAAGTATTAAGTTAAGAATAGATATTTATATTTTCCATAGGTGCTTACTTACATCTTAGAATGTGTAGATTTTATTTCACTGCTTTCTTTTACTACGATTCATGTGTCTGATTGTACCTTGTTGCAAAAAATATAAGCTGCTGACTGTACCCATTTTACGCGCGAATTAACAGTAACTCACTACAAATGCCAAATGAACACCAACTGGCACTCACACACCCATCACTTATACAAATTTATTTTAAAAGTTTAAAAATTGGATGGCATCCAATTTTAATGCCCCTGTCCTTCCTCATTGAGATCGGTTAGAAACAAGTTCATAGATTAGCAGTGATAGTGCAAAGGTGTGTGGCAAATTTAATAAGTTTTCATAATTGTTATGACTGATTATTGGCGTCTTTTATTTGGCAACCATATTGCATCTAACAATAAAGTTCCCTTGAGACTATTTTAGTTATTCCACAGAACATAATCTAACATAAAATTTGAATGGCAGTGTGGCAGTGTGCAGTGATCATACCAGAAATTAAATTAAAAAAAAAATTGTTTTAGATGCCGGAACTTACTGTGACTTCAGAAATATATGGGGAATATAATTATAATACTAAAATAGCACCAAGTATTGAAGGAAGTGAGTTGTTTAAACTAAAACTTTTGTTAGTAAAATCTCATTCTTTTATAAATTATTGTGTTCAATGTGTTTATTTCTCATTTCAGATGTTATCTCAGAGTTTCCCTTTCTTTTACCAAAAGGTGAAAATAACTTAGAATTTGATGATGATGATGACTTGAATATTGAAAGACCAGAAAAAGCAGTTATAAAAATTGGTAAGTCTTTGTTATAGGTTGAAGAATTTAATTATTTATAAAAAATAATAAAGTTCTTCGGACTTAAAAGATATTATCCACAATACAGGCTTTCTCAAAGCTACATAAATGATATCAGCAACAAGCTTCGTCAAAGTTAACAAAATGGGGAGGGGGAGGGGGTCTTTGCTTTGCTTATTTTTGATGACATGGTGAGTGGGGGGGGTCGATATCGTGATTACGTCAGCAGTTATTATTTACTTTTTTACATAAATGGCAACTCACAAATTTATAAAAAACAGAATACATTAAAAGAAAAATGCATATGTACAGGGTGTATCAGATAGCCCCTAACAATAATCAACTGGGGTATATAACCATAGCTACAGAAGGTAAAAAAAATATAAAAAAAAATTGGAGTAATTTTTTTTTTAATTTTCTATAGTATTAACTGTAATCATTCCTATAGAAAATATAAAAAAAAATTACTCAAATTTTTTTAAAATATTTTTTTTAGCTTCTATAGCTATGGTTATATACCCCAGTTGATTATTGTTAGGGGCTATCTGATAAACCCTGTACAGGTACCAATGATTACGTAAGCATGGAAAGGGGAAGAGGTTTGCTTACTTTTGCTGACAAGGGGAAGAGGGGTAAATAATTGTAAAAATTCTGCTTACATACTTACTTGAATGGCCCCTAAAGGGTCAGTATATATTTTTTCTTTTCTATTTCCAGAACACAGTTCCAGGACTAAAATAGCGTTAGTTGGCCTACAAGTATGGAGGGGAGCCTTCCTCATAGGGGATCTGCTCATCCATTTGGGGGTCAAAGGGTCATTGAAAGACAAAACCATACTGGAACTTGGAGCCGGTACTGGCCTGACCAGCTTCATTGCAGGCATTTACGCCAAAAGGGTTATTTGCACTGGTAAGAAAAAAACATGGTCCTTCGAACCGGATTTAGCTCCATTAAAAGATTAGTCTTTATCCAACGATGTTATTGACCTTTCAGATATCAATGTAGGAGGTATATTGGAACTAATCAAACTAAACGCGAGGTACAACGAGAAGCTGGTGAGGTCACAGTTCAAAGTGAAAGCGTTGGATTTCACAGACACGGCTTGGAGCAAACAGTTGACCGAAGATATCAAAGATGTAGACATCGTTATTGCTGCTGATGGTAAGATCGTTTTTGTTTTTGCCGATTGTATTGTATATAGTACCTAGGAGATGTGGCCAGGACGGTGTTCTGCTTTTTCGCCAAATTTTTTTTTGATCGAATTTCATTTGGCTACCAACATTTCGCCAATGGTCACTTTGACAACTGACAATTGGCAAATTTTTGTATGCCAATCTCTCATTTGGCCGAATTTTCACGAAGACGAATATCATTATGATTTTAAACTTTTGGAATATCATTCACATGGCAAATGTTACACTAGGCCGAAAAACTCTTATGATTAATTTGGATTAATTTAGGTTTAGGTGCGGCGGGTTGGCCCTTGGGCCACCCCTTAGCCGCGAACATGTTTGTTTTAATTTATAAACAGTCTTTATTTTACCTTAGATTGTCTTATTTTTTTTAACGTTTATGTAGTACCATTTGGCTATATAAAAATGGACATTTTAATAATTGTCCATGTAAAAAAAACCAAACGTTGAGTTGGCAATCATGAGGTTGGGAAATGAAACTAATCATTTCAACAAGTTGCCATATGATTATTCGGCAAAATGAAATTCGGCTAAACGTTGGTTGGGAAATGAAATTCGGCAATAAAATTTTCGCCAAATCAATAGAGAACCGGCCAGGACACCCCAGTGGGGTTTAGTTTTCGTGGTCCCACTGTTATGTCCCCTTTATTCCCAGTAGTTCCGTGGCGGAACTAGTGGGTCGCTACCCGTGAACCCACCGTTGTATCCCACTGTTATAAAAAATGACGAATTACACTTCACCATTTCTGCCCGGTTTGCCCTTCGGACATTTGAAGATACCTAACGAACCTAACCTAATTTTACTATCCTTAGTGAGGATTTTTGTAACAGTGAGACATAACGGTGGCTTCACGAATAATGCCTTCCTATTTCTATTCGCTTCCCGTTCGCGCATTTGAAAGTAGTCAGTCAAATAGTTCGTGACACCCAAAATAGCCAAATAGTTCGCAACGCATCATTGTTACAGTTGAAATAAGGTCGTGTTGCTAAGTTTTTGGCCTCTTTGCTTTGTAACTATTTGACGCTGACTGTACATTACCTCTTGAGGATTTTTATAATTGTGGGACCACGAGAACTAACCTCAAGTGGCCCCATTACCTCGACGGATTCTTTCACTTCTCTCCAGTTGTATACGACGACGACGTAACAGCTGCCTTCGTGACGACCATACAAAAGGTGCTCAACACGAAACCTCCAAAAACCCTCTACATGGCTCTGGAAAAACGTTTCGTCTTCACGATAGAGCATATGGACTCCGTCGCACCTTGCTACGAGACATTCCTCACTCTCTTGGACAAAGTGAAGGAAGGATCAAACTGGACCGTCGAACAAATGCCACTCGATTTCCCCAAGTACTTCACTTATGATCGAGTCAAGGAACTGGTATTGTGGAAAATATCATCCAAACCGAACTAAGACTGTTAGTCTGTGATAAATAAATGTCTATTTTGCTGATACTATGGTTTTTATTAGCGATAAAAAGACTAGTTACTTTTGTAAATCTCTATTTCAATTTGCTTCACTGAATCTACTAGGTACAGATACTTATATAACCGAGTGGATTTTAAATAGACAAACTAACATTAGAACCATATACAAAAGTTGTATAAATCATTACAAAACATTTAGAATAACTTATTAAATAATCGGCCTCGTATCTATAACGGTTAGTAAGTAAATTTTCAATACAAAGTAGCAGGAAGGCGATGTTAGCTACTGAGATTGCGTTTTTTTTTACAAAAAAGCCATCAACATATCAAAAATGAAGTCACAATTTTGAATTATCCAACTCCAAAATGGGCGGGAGCAGCATCACCATTGACTATTTATTGATACTGATAAAGCAGTCAATGGTGATGGCACTGAAAACCCAATACTCAAGGTCCGGTACACAGTATTCTCATCCCGCTCTAACGCATAAGCGCGTCTCTCGTCCATGCCGGATCGCAAGTATCGGGCTCATGGCAAAAACGGCGCAGCAGCTCAACTTCATCACTAAGGACAAAAGAACTTGTGCAATTATATCTAAGCTTATAATTATTTCTGCGTGGGCCAGTGCTCGTTGTACTTGGTGAGGAAGGTTTTCCTCAGCTCCGAGTTGCGGGCCTGCTGGTCCTTCTCTTTGCTGAGGGTCTCCACGCTCTGTCCGACGCAGAGGTCACCGGTGAAGTGTATGATAACAACTTGCGTGTTAAATGTCACGTTTTTGTCAGGATTTTGCTTCGCGTAGTTGCTGTAGGTCGTCGGCGGGCCGAAGTCCAACGAAAATGGCAGTGTGAGGTCTTCTGCTATTAAATTAAAAATGGTTAGACATTAGATTCGTTGGCCAAATTATAGGGCCAAAGGTACAAAGCAATACTTTACAATAGAATTTTTGTGTAATATAGTAGCAGACTCCTGTCGCAGATCTTTGAATAAAGGGATTTGGGAAGTTGCTAAGCGGGCTCGTTTTAAGGAAGGATGGCCATCTGATGAATTTGCCACGTTATATTTACGCCACCGAGATCTGGTTTAAGGTTTATGTAACGCACGCGTGCTGTACTCGTCGGGGCCCTGCACGGAGTCGCCGGTGCACTCTGGGCCACACCTCCCGTCCTTCAGGATGCCGCGCATCGTCGTCAGCTTGCTGATCGCCTTCTCGCTCTTGCTCTGCTCGCTCTTGTGCTTGTCTATGTTGCGGAGGAACTTTTTCATCTGCCAGTTAAAAATAGGTAGGGGAGAGTGGGTAGGATTCGTACACATTTTTTTGTAAGCCACATAAAAAAATAACTGTTTACAATTTCATAATAAATTCAATGCTGCTATATACCTTACTTATCTAGCTTTAATAATAATTAAGTGTCTTTTGGATATTAAGCAGCATGGCGATGATACGGTGATTTTTCTCAAAAATGGGAAACGTACGAAACTGCCCCACACGTGGGGTAGTTTCGTACATGCTGTAGAGTACATTCGTACATAGTAGGGAACCTTCGTACAATCAAAGAAAAAACCATTTATTCAATGTAATATTATCATTTCTTGAGGTCAAATTTAACACTAAATCAGCCATTATGTGGTAACAATTAACGATTATTATGTTTTAAGTACTTGAGTACTAATAATAACTACTTATTTGTAGTAACAAAAAACTCGTGATTAATTTTTCTCTTATTAATAGATAAATAATTAATTTTAGGTAATAATAGATGCAACCGACATTAATAATAATAATAATATATCCCTTTTATTTCAAATTCGCTAAAATTTCAGTACAATATAGTCTTTTTTTTATTTATTTTTTATAAATTACTTATCGCTTAATTCGGCGTGCCTCATGGCATAGGCCTACTCCGTTTATTGGAGGGTTTGGGCTATATAGTTCCCTACGCGGGCCCAGTACGACATTATATACAGGGTGTATCAGATACTCCCTAACAATAATCAACTGGGGTATATAACCATAGCTACAGAAGCTAAAAAAAATATTTAAAAAGAAATTGGAGTATTTTTTTTATATTGTCTATAGGAATGGTAGTATTACCTGTAATCATTCCTATAATAAAAAAAAATTGACTCCAATTTTTTTTTTAATATTTTTTTTAGCTTCTATAGCTATGGTTATATACCCCAGTTGATTATTGTTAGGGGCTATCTGATACACCCTGTATATCCGACATTATATACGCTTAGGGCCATATTCAGCGGAACACGCAGGGTCAATAAGAGAGTTATAGTTAGTTAGTTAGTTATAAGAGGTAAACGAAGATGCAAGTCAGCTATAGAAGATATCTTTTATCGCTGACTTGCATCTTCGTTTACCTCTTCCGATCTTGTCCCTTTTTTACAAATACCTACTCGCGGCATAATGGTTCTGAAATAATAATAATAATATTCATGGAATAAGATCTTTTTAGTTACGCAGTTCAAAGTGGGGAGCATTCGTACTGTACGAATCTGCCCCACTGACAACTGTACGAAGGTAACCCAACCCAACAAATTAACAAATAAATTTGAAATAAAATTAACCGTTCTAGATATCTCAAAATGGCTGTTTACATGTAAAACCTCGATATCAAATCATAAACTATATTGATCAGTTTATCTAATTCGAGCAAAACTTATAAGATTTAAACGTGTTTCAAGGTGAATACAAAATCAGTTTTCCTAGAGCGAAAACATGAATGAACTTGTCGTGTCGTAGCCGGCGGCCGCACTGCAGGGTTGCCAGATGTCAGCTAACTCAAATCGCCTAATTTTGACTACCGAGTAGCCTAAATCGCCTTATGTTTTTTTTTTCAAGTAGCCTAATTCGCCTAAAATTTTGAGCTAAGTACTTAGCCTAGCCAGATAAAGAAGAAACGTAAAAAAATACAACATAAAGCTATCAATATTTATATTTTAAAATTATCATTTAATGATAGTGATATAGTAGGTAATGGTAGATACCATTAAATAATGGTCATGGAATAATAAAATACTTCTTATCGTCTTAGACCATGGTGATGGCTTCTGTAGAGCCTCTAGTGTTAGGTTTTCGCATATAGGAACGTCTCGGACACGTTCACCTAATATGTAATAATTGGCAGGGCCACTTGCGAATTGAAACGACAACAAACGAAGGAAACGAACGCGTTCGAGACGTGTTTTATGATCGAGAACTTAACTAAGCATACATGAGGTTATATGATTTTGTAAAGAAATAAAAATGGAAGCGAGATCACGTTATTATTTCTTACTTTTTTTACAAATCATCTTGTATCAGCATCAGCATTTTTGGAATTATGAAGAAATGACTCCATAAATTTGGGTAATCCTGAGATAGCCTAAATCGCCGGTAAATTTTTTCCTAGGTAGCCTAAATGGCTACTGGTAGCCGATCGGATTTTTTGGTCGCCATTTGACCCCCTAAGGTAGCCTAAATGGCGATTAGTCGCCTAATCTGGCACCGCTGCCGCACTGTTGCGCCGCCCCGCGGGTAGCGTATGCGCATGAGTGGGAGTTACCCACACAAACGTGAACACGCCACTGTATTCAATAGCGGAGATATCACCACTGTACGAATGCTCCCGGTGTATGAATCCTACCCACTCTCCCCTACTAAATGGAAAACTTTCAAGTAAAACACTTTATTTCGTACTAGCGATCCGCCCCGGCTTCGCACGGTATATTATGCATGTATTATACATATAAACCTTCCTCTTGATTCACTCTATCTACTTATTAAGAAAAACCGCATCAAAATCCGTTGCGTAGTTTTAAAGATTTAAGCATACATAGGGACACAGGGACAGAGAAAGCGACTTTCTTTTATACTTACTTTTATGTAGTGATGATGATGATGATGATGAAGTGGATTGTGGTGCAAAGAATTTTTCGAGTTTTTTTTTTCTACCTGCGCTTGTGGAAAGACCTCATTGCCATGAATGCGCTAAGAAGTCGGCAAGAAAGTCATTAAGTAAAAAGATATGTCAATTTAAAACTAATATTTTTTTTGGCAACTTCACATACACAACACAATTGAATTGCTTCCCGGGTTTCCTCGTGGTGGTTTCATTCACCGAAAAGCTCAGAGGTGCGAGACCGGTAGGCTTATTGTCTAACTCGCTCGCAATCGCCATCGCGTTCATTTTGACAGTTCTTGTATGAATGTGACAGCTAGCTGATTCCGATGCCAATTGTCAGCCCATACCTGAACTGTCAAAATGAACACGATGGCGATTGCGAGCGAGTTAGACAATAAGCCTACGGGTTCGAACACGCGAGCCTCTGCTTGAGAGACCACAGGTGAAACCACTAGGCTACTACGGCTTACAATATATGCTTAGTGTAAGTTTTCGGTCCCAAAACACGTCTTGAACGCGTTTGCGTTAAAATGTCAAATACATAGTTACTATCAGAACAGTTTGTTTTGTAGCGCTGCCTGTTATTCCATAGTAATTGAAACGTTTACGTGAACGCGTTCCAGACGTTTTTAATGCGAAAACTTACACTTGAGGCTTAGATTCCAAATGATGAGTTCTTGGAAAGCTGAATTCACATTTGTACATTTTGGCTGGCTAAACGATTGGATGCCCCCTAAAACAGTATTTATTTATTTATAAGCCTTTTTATTCCGAATTCGCTACAATTTCAGTAAGTACATGTTGTTGTTGTTATTGTCGTTTATTTTTTATTTATTTATAAAAATGTCGCGATATTCGGCGTGCCTCATGGCATAGGCCTCCTCCGTGTATTGGAGGGTTTGGGCTATAGTTCCCACGCGCGCCCAGTGCGGATTGGGAACTTAACACACACCATTGAATTTCTTCGCAGTTGTGTGCAGGTTTCCTCACGATGTTTTCCTTCACCGAAAAGCTCATGGCAAACTACAAATGTAATTTTCGCACATAAATTCCGAAAAACTCAAAGGTGCGAGCCCGGTATTTGAACCCACGACGCTCTGCTTGAGAGGCCACAGGTCAAACCACTAGGGTACCACGGCTTTTTTTTAAAACAGTAAATTCATATTAAGTTATCTTACCGTCTTCGATATTTTCTTCGGCGGATCCTGATACGACATCTTCGGTTCTCCCGGATTGCTGCCAATCACGTACATAGTATTTTTAGGTATATCGAAATCCGAATACACCGATGGTTGACTGTCGACCGGCTCCTTGACCCGTCCAGATCCCGTCGACGACTTACTGTTACTAGGAGCGTATGCAGATTTTTCTATAGATTTAGCGACCGGCGGCTTTTTCTTGCGTCTCTCTTTTTTCTGTACCGTCTCATCATCGTTGGACAGGCTTTCTTCTGAAGTGGAAGGGAAGACTTCATTGAGGCTGAGAACTTCGACATTGCATTCATCGAGGTTGGTTGGGTTTTCTACGTCCGCCACTTGACATAGTTGGTCGGTGGAATGGATGCTTATGAATGATTTCTGCCCTGAACACAACGCGGTCTCGTCTTCGATTACAGCGCTAGGTTTCTTAGATACGGTCACTGAAAAATTATACAGTGCGCCGTTTTATTATCGGCGCACATTATCAGACATTATGAAGGAGCAGCTTCAAAGTGTGAACTAAAAAGAGTTGTGAAGACACTGTACAGCATGTCTGATACTTTGCATAGTGGCAAAATTTCCTTCCAAATTTAAATAATTATGTAGTTAACACCAAATAAGTAATGAATATAAGACACTCGTAAGTCGCTGCCTTATTATATTCTATTGTATGGAACTTACCGGCATATGTGCAGCTCTCAGAAGCGTTGCAAGCAATAACTTCTACAAAGACAATCAAGTGTTACAGCTACAATAGAATACGAACTTCGTTATTTTTAATACATTGGATGAGCAAGTTTTATACAGATTACCTCCTTCCTCTCGTTTGTCTGTGTGGGTATTTAGTTTGCTTATTTCAGGTAATTTGCGGGCATTCTTCGAGTATGACATTATTTAAACAACAAATTTCAGTTTGTGAACTTTGTCAAATGGCTTCCCATTTTTCTCTTCATTGGTTACAGTTTTGACATTCCAATTTCGATATTTTCAACGACAATAGGTGCGGACTTTTTCGTGAAATAAAACCAAAGAGTATTGAAAATAATTATTATTTCATTTCATAAGTACAGTTCTAGTCGACAGGATCATAGGTTAGATAGAACAACAATTATTCACTTCAAAACTTCAAATAGAAAATCGGCAATAATGCAAAATACTGCAAAAATAAACAAACGAAACTTTGTGATAACTAAATGTACACATCATCGAACGGTGTTGTTTATAACTACTAGGTGTAACAGACAATTTGTTCAAAATTCTCTACAATAATCAGTTTTAATTCCATAATAATTTATCAGATACCAATATTAAATTGAGTAATTTTAAGGCAACTGGACACCCTGCAGTTTTATCATGATTTAATGTCTAACAAAAATGGTTAGGTATTCACATATTTCTAAAAATGTCTCTTTCAAATTATCATATCCAGGGCCATATTCGACCGGGAAAAATTATACAACAACAGTCGAAAGTACCGTTTACGAAACAGTACCTATATTACACAATTTATGATTTGGAGCATAATATATCTTGTACTGTATGTACTGGGTTTGTTAGAATAGAGATATAGCAAGCTGAGCCAGCAAACTTGTTCATAAAATGTCATTTTAGTCTTTGGGATAGGCTACAAAACATACAACAAGTGAATGTGTTATTGAATAACTTCAATATACAAAATGGTTATCAAAAAACGCTTTGATCGCTACCACATACTATCATACCATACCAACTACAGATTTATTGTAGGTATTTGGACCAGGGGCCTCACCATGACATCTTAATGCGTTTCAGTTTAGGTTCGCTTCCTGTCAGATTCATACTAAAAGTGATAGCTAAAACTTGAACTGAGTCGGAATTAGGACGTCATGGCAGGGTCCCTGAACTACGGCCACTACAAACATCCACAACACTTATCGAACACAACATTTAGCAGACCATTTGGAAGCCATTCGGGCTCAGTCAAACCAATATTATATTTTAATCTTATGCTTTTAGTAAACATCACAGTAGATAAAAGAAACAAACTTGAAGGAAACTTATTTTATTATGCTGCTACCTATTCACTATGAGTACGTTATAAGTATGGTTACAAGGCTATGCAGTATGCGCCACCGTAATATTGTGACCCTGTTGGGAAAGATGTCAAATATAAAATATAAAAGTATAATTATACATATGTACAGGTATGTTCGGTTTGTGTCATACAACACTAGACCTCCAAGAAATAAAGCCTGTTAAAGGTCACTCTTATACAAAACTCTCCTGCAAAATTGAGATTTAATAAAAAGAAACTCGTACACTAGTTTGTCTCACTGAAATGTGAGCAACAATTGGTCTTTTATAATAAAGAATAACATCAGCATCAGATGATCAAAAGTGTTCTGGTAAAACGAATCTTACTTCGAAGCTGTTTTCAGCTATGTGGATCACCGATACGAAACATTTAAAAATAATAAAAATTGTAGGCTAAGGCTATGTTGTATCCAGAGTAAATAATCAAGGGTGATCAAGTATTCACATACTATTCGAGATTATAAGTATTAATTTAACAAATATTAAATAGTCGTAATCAATATTAACTACCCCTTCGAATATCACAAAAAAAGTGATGAAAAGTTATTATATTCGAGTGACAATTTGACAATGTTTATCATTTTGTCACTAGTCGATTAGTACGTCGTTATCCTGCTATGTATAACGTACTTGGGAATTGACATTGACGTGTTCAGAGATAAAACTAGTGACGGTCTAGTGCTTGCTAAAGGCGACGCCACTGAAGCCCACGGCCACGCTACGCACGTGGGACATATTAGCTGCGTATCAAAATGTAGGCGGTCGTTTCCATAGCAGCACGAACGCGCACGAAATGACCAATGGACCCACGCGGGTGATTACCACTCTATTGTAATATTGGTTAATTCCTTTGTATGAAAGACGGCGTAAAGCTAAAAACGTTCACCTACATCAGGGGGGCTACTCCGAAATTCGATTTTCGAAGTTCGTAATGCCGTCCCTCTCATTCTAAAATTAATGCCTATTAGTGTGAGCGGAACGGCGTTACACGAACTTCGAAAATCTAATTTCGGAGTATAAGCATATAAGGCCTGACTATTCTCGCAGTTTTCATCTTGTCGAGTATACATCAAGTATACTGAATTATAATATTTATTGTGCTGATGTGGGTATGGTGGTAAAGAGTTCGTTATTCAACGTTTTAACATTTCCATAAATCAGTCTTCCATTTTGTTGCTAACTAACTGAGTTTAGTTAAGATTTAGTTTTAGCTTGAGGAACATTAATTTGACAATATCGCTCACTCGCCCGGCGAGTTTTTTTTTTTAATTTCACGATGCATGCACTCAGTCATGGCTTAGTCACTTGCAGCCAAAAATAAATCTATTTTAAGAAAAACCTTGTTTAAGTTGGATAAAACTGAGCTTAAAATTAATGAAGTCGCTTAAAGTTGGATTTAATTATCTGCTGCAAGACTTAGGATTGTAACCCGAAACAAAGAAGGAATGCTTTCTTGAAAGAAGTACTCTTTCAAAGAGTGCAATTCCCACTTTTTAAAAGGTGCACTTTCTCAAAAAAAAATTTTTTTTCCGAAAGCATCATTCCCAAAACACACTTTAAGACGAATGATAATAATGTTAGGTACCGTTTATCATTCTATTTAATATTAACTAGAAGTGGAAATGGGAATTCTCAAAAAGTTCTTTATACCTGTAAGAAACTTCAATCGAAATTTCAGTTTTCAAAGCTAGTTTTGGCTGTACGTTCATATTTATAGTATATCTGTGAATTAACTTTTAGATTTTTTATCAAATGTCATTCACATTTAAGACTTTTCCTTTTCAAAATTTCTCGTTGGAGTTCTAGAACTTAAGAGATAGATTCAGGTAAGTGTGCGTTTCTAGTATGAGTAAAATGAAATGTACGGTACAATTTAAGGAAATAGCGCCATTTGAGAAAGTGTATATTTCGGGAAAATCTGTTTACTATGATAAGCCTATCCAAGGTTTCGATAACAGAACTTTTCAAAGAGTTTTGTTGTCGGAAACACATTATTATCTATTCCTAATATACATATGTATGTATAGAAGCAACGTGAACGAGTTTAATTTGAAGTTTATCCAGAAGTTGAGTTTGACTTTGCGATCCGTTCAAGTTTATGAATAGATCCAACCAAATAAAAATAAAAGCATGTGAATGTTGCAAACACCATATGTATGCCATAATATCACAAAAATGACAGACGCAAATACAACATAATAATTTTCGAGCTGATGAGTCCGGATTTTACATAAATGACAACTTTTTTTGAGATTTATTGATATCAGCAAAACATACTGTCGCAAATAAAACAGCAACGCGCATAATTAACTTAACTACAATGTCATCCATTTAATGGACGTTGACTAACACTTAAACATCTCCATTAAACGAGAGCAACGAAATTATATCACCTATTCAGAATACTAATACATAATTTTGACAAAATTGATTCATCGATTGATATGGCGCCAATTTGAAAATTATGCAAGGAACACGCAAGATCAATTTATTTCTACACTCCCGTCATCAATAAAAAATTAAAATGCTTGAAAAATATACAGATCTCTTTACTTCCGAAGTCGTGCCACTCTACATTTAATGAATGTACAAACAAACAGTAAACATATGTTTATCATGAGTAATGCAAGACTAATGTGTACGTCACACGAGAGAGACTCTACCAGGACTCTACTGATAGTTTTCTCAGTCTTTACTTTATGTATGTAGAGTTAAGACTTTGCTAATGAAGAGATCTGTACGGATAAGTGCCATTAAAAAGTGTATACCGACCATAAAGCAGATACAAGCTATCATTCCCAGTCTTGAAAAATTTATCTACGTACAATAGAGCATCAACTTAACGAATTTCACTTTCCAATGTACCTTCTAGAACCTTTCACATTTTACTTAAAGCCTCGACTGCAGAGGTCATCGTTTCAACAATGAGCGTGTTAGTATTAGCTATACGGACCGCTTCCTCTCTGATATAGACGACCGCTTGCGGCTCTGGATGCTCCCAGATGACATTTTCCTTTTGGTGTCACCGTTTGTCGAAGTCGTTGGTGCATTTTTGATATAACTGGTGCCCGGGTTGGCCATTCTGTTGTTGAGATTGGAAGTCTTTCTCCGGACCGACGGGGAGGCTTCCACGTTGTTCAGTTTGGCGGTGGCGGCCTGGGGCTTCGGTTCTATGATGACGGGCTGTTGGTACTTCCCAACGGCGTTCCAGTGTTCGCGCTGTGCTTTCAGCGACTCGCGCATCTTTTCTTTGGCTTCGGCGTTGTCCGCTAACATTTGGTTGAGCATTTGCACAGTCTGATAAAGCGCGACCGGACTCAACAGTCCGAAATCGTGCAATGAACACATGTGGAGTATAAAGTTCCTGTATAAATTCTTTTCTAGCAGTTCCTTACCTTTCATCTGTAGGAACATTTGGCAAGCGAGCGGGATCTGGCAGTCACCCACGTAGTTGTATTTCATCACGTGGAGGTTCCACATTTTCATGAGCTCCTTCTCACCCTCGTTGACGTCTGTGAACTCGTCGATCATCATCATGGTCTTCTGCTGCAGCCAGAGAGGGTCGGTCTCGTCCTCCGAGTCTATGTCCAGCTCGTTGGGGTACACCGGCAGGCACGTGATGGTGTGATGGTACAGACTGAAAAGTAAAAGAGGAGGTTAGGTAACATTAAAAAGACCGCGGAATCTCGTAACTTCTTGGATTCCAAATGCTTTTTCATTATGCTATAGTAAATGAAGTTTGTAAAATAAAAACTAACATTCAATAATAGAAAGTAATTCTTGCACTTAACCTGACTATGAAGCTTGAGGTCCCGGGTTTGATCCCCGGTCGGGGCAGATGTTTGTATGATCAATATGAATGTGTGTTCTCGAGTCTCGGTTGTTTAATATGTAGAAATGTTTGCATTTATCTATATAAGGATCTATATGTTTAGCCGTTGTCTAGAAGCTATAGTACAGGCTTTGCCTAGTTCGGGACTAGATCAATCGGTGTCAAGTGTCTATTATTTAAGTCAATTACTTTTGATCTCAACAATGTTGTTGGCTTTTTTTTGGTTCACAATACGGGTGTACGCCAAGTATCATGATACTATTGCGTAGTTAGAAGTTAGTGTGATTGTCATGTTGAATGCGTGTGTTTGTGTAGATGATGCGTTGGACGGTTGCGTGTGTGTGTATGTCTTCTTGATTGTTTGATTGTTATGTATCGGTAGGGAAGTCGGGTTAAGGAAGCGGCGTACTATAGAGCAGGTGTCTCATTATTATTATTATTAAAAACTGACCGATTGTGTCCAGTGAGATAGGGCCGCTGCGCCTCGAGCAGCTCGCTGTCGTCCAGCTCGAGGAACTCGGCCAGGCTGTGCCGGGCGGGGCGGCGGCGCGCCTTGGGCCGCCAGATGAGCACGCGCGTGAGCTCCGTGCGCCGCGTGGGCCCCGCGCCCCGCGCGCCGCCCCCCGCGCCCCCGCGCCCCTGCGCCGCGATCAGGTCGTGCGGGGAGCCCGTGTACGACCCGTCGTACAACTCGTTGATCGACACGTCGATGCGCGCGCCGCCCGGGATCGGCTGAGGAATTCAATATCACTGTAGAGGCCGGGAAGGGGACGCCGAGTAGGTGTAGACGGCCGAGTACAGCGAGGCCACGTAGTTGGCGCATGAATCATAAATCATTCATTCGCAATAAACATGGTGTGATAATAAATTGGTGTACAAGAAGGGTAAGTTTCACATGTTTAGTCACAAGATGACATGCAATTTTAAGGTGCAAATAAGTACTTGATTAATTATTACAACTATTACCTACATTGATTATTTATGTTACCTATATAAAAAAAACTACGATGTCAAAATTCCATCAAAATCAGATTTAAAAAATCTATAATATGGCTGATCATGTCAAGTAGCGATGTACGATAAAGTGCAAAAATAAGTATCCACATGAACCTCTCAAAAATATGTCCCAAGATCTTACTACGCCGATGTAAGAGCGTACTTATGGTACTTATTTTTGAAACTTTGACTACACTTGACTACCTTTTGATATTATTATATATAAAGTTTTAGTATAAAACTACCACATTAATATACCTTTTGATACATAAATAACTTAGGTCAAACGAGTAATTTAGACCGGCAGTTCTGAAATATCTTCACGAGATTTGTTTTATTTTCAGTAACCTATCGTGAGTACCTATCAAATAAAAGTAAGAGCGTCATGAGCTGATTCTAAAAATATTTCCACACTATCACCTAGACCTCTCAAATCAGAAGTCAAAGTTCATTTATTATCATACCATCTCACTCTAATGTTTAACACTAAGATCTTTTCATTCTTAACTGTCCTATTTGGTAAACAAAATTCTAACCTCAATATACAAACTTTTGTAAAGAATAAGGTGTATTATGTTATCAAATAAACCTGAGGCAATATTTTGTACATAATTTTGCTGATATTTTATCTCCAGTTCCTTTATTTACGATGAAATAGTTAAAAAATAGCAAAATTGAGACGTTTTGAGGTTAGAATTTTGTTTACCAAATAGGACAGTCATAAATGAAAAGAACTTAGTGTGAGCGAGAAGACACAATACGAGAGTTTAAGACCTCAGACCTGTATACGCTAAACTAATACTCACGAAATATGTGAAGTTAAATCTGGAATGGCATAGTTTGAGATGCTTAAGCAGCGAGTAGAGAGTGCCGCAGTCAAGCGAGCACCACGGGCAGTGCAGGTCGTCGCACGCCTCCGTCTGCTGCCGCGAGTTGTTGTTGTACAGAAACTGGTAGATGATCTGCTGCCGCTTGCTTTCGTCCGTCGCGTCGGACTTTGATTTGTCTCCTGTTACAAAGGACAGGATAAATCCCTTTTCATCTCTCATACTCTGAAAGTAGGTCATTGATTATCTGGATATAGGGTTGAAAGTGACTCATCGCGACCCTTGGGTTGAAAGTAATTTTTTTTTCTAGCTAATCCAAATGAGGTACATAGCAATGGAAATACGTATACAGCCATGTAATCTATGTTTAAAATAATAATCTATACTAATAGTTCCTTTTTAATTGTAAAAGGCAAAATAATCTTAAAATAACATTCCCGCTATAGGTATATAAGCTTATGCAAGCGTATACAACGAGAATTAGTAGAAATTATTACGTTCGGTAATTTTTTTAGCTTGAAATATTTAAGTCGACAATTAATTGATAGCAACCTCCGTGTCTGCAAGTTTAAAAAAAAACTAGCCGGCCGCCATTGGTGCGCAGAAGAAATGCGCAATGCGCGCAAATCGCGCAATAGAAAAAAGAGCGGGAAGAGAATGACAAACGTAACAAATATTAAATGCGACCATGCGACGTTAGTGAAATTTTAATTTCCTCATATTCGAAATGAAAAGTAGTGTTCAACTCGGATGAAATTGCCCATTTCATCCTCGAACTATTGGCACCCTCACTTCGTTCGGGTGCCAGAAATATCTCAGGTGAAATGGATATATTTCAACCCTAGTTTATCAATCTACTATTGTTCCTCGCAGGTAACCAAGTTGGCTAACCAGCAGCCAAGGGGAAGAAATTTTCTCCCCAGATATCATAATCCCGCCAAGACGAGCAAAAAAGCGGCACGGCCGTACCATCCTTTTCTCGAAACAGTTCAGGCCATTTTCGACCCCCATAAATTCTAACTAACACGGCCCTATTTTATAAAGCTACAAATAACAATTTACAAGTGGAAGTCTCTTTCTGACCCTATGTGTTAAATAGACTTCCGCTTGTAAATTGTAATTTGTAGCTTTATAAAATAGGGCCCTGGTTGTGGTCACAGGCACTTACTATGTTTCCCATCATGTATATACTTCTGTTGGCTGCCAGAAGGTCTCTCCTTGCTTGTGACGCTGTCTCTCTTGGCACCATTCGTCTCGGTCTGCTGATAGAGTTTGGGCCGGTTGACCAGCCCGTTGGTGGGCTCGTGGCTCCAACTCAGCTTCAGTTTGAGCAGAGGGCGCACTTTGAATATGTCGAACGGATTCACGTCTGTTTGGATGTCGTTTTCCTGAAAGATTAAATAACAAGTTGCAACAGCTCACTGTCTTAACAATAATAATACTAATATAGCCCTTTTATTCCGAATTCGTTACAATTTCAGTACAATGTAGTCTTTTTTTTTTTATAAATTATCGCGAAATTCGGCGTGTCTGGTCATGGCATGGGCCTCCTCCATTTATTGGAGGGTTTGGGCTATACAGGGTGTTTGGTAGCCAGGTGCAAAGCCTTGAGGGGGTGATAGCCGAGGTATTTTTAACATTTTGTTTTGAGCCATACATGTCTTAGCCGAAATTTGTTTTTTTTTTTTTAATTGAAAATTTAGAAATTTTATGAAAATACCCAGAATTTGATAAAAACAAGTCAATATTGCGCCAATGAGCGTTAATTTGTAAACAAAATCTTTTATTTCGGATAGTTTAATGTGTATGGACCAAATGAAACAATTTTGAAGTGTCTGTCTTGCCACAGAAACAAAATGGAGGCATTCGGAATTACTAAAAACGTCTTATTTTGGAACAGAGTCATTTTTCAGTGCCATAAAAAAAATTAAAAAAAAGTCCTGGAAATGTTCAAACATTTTTAAGAACATGCCTGTTTATTGCTCTTTTATTTAAGATATCACTCATTCACATTGCTTGCAAAATCTGAGATAAAAAGTAAAAACCAAACTCGGGGAGCACTCGCTAAGAATGCACTAGTATTGAAATTCTGCGTCAATCGTCAATCAAATTTCGGCTACGACATGTATGGCTCAAAATGTTCAAAAATATCTCGGCTATCACCCCCTTAAGGCTTTGCACCTGGCTACCAAACACCCTGTATAGTTCCCACCCGGGCCCAGTGCGGATTAGGAACTTCACACACACCATTGAATTGCTTCGCAGATGTGTGCAGGTTTCCTCAAGATGTTTTCCTTCACCGAAAAGCTCATGGTAAATTTCAAATGTAATTTCGCACACACTTGATATCTCACAACATTATATAAAAAGTATACTGATTATTATTTTTCAATTTTAATTTTAAAGTGTTAAAATGAACTGGAACTATAATAGGCTGGATACAATAAACAGGAAAAATTATCCCAGAAAAAGTAACAAGTTGCAAATTAGCTCAATTACCTAGCACAAGGTGAATAAAACGATAAATATTTCACATCCTTTTTAAAGGAGGGTCTCCCTCTACTGTGAATCATTGACCGAGTTGCTCGCAAATTAACATATCAACACACAAGTATGCATTTTATTTTGCACCATTCATTCACTATATTTTCTTAATAGATTTAGGCTTGTCTTCCACAAAGAGAATGATTTGAGAATTCCACCAAAAATTACTGTTAAACACAAACACGCATTTTCATCATTATTTTTATGCACTGCACTGTTTAAGGCTCCTTACATGCTCAACGCGCGTATTTCGCTAAATTCTTAATTTTTCTTCAAAGACTAATGGCGTATGTGTTCATAATTTCAGTAATATTATTAATGTACAAGATAGTTCACTTCTTAAACTACGATACTGCTGTGCTAGATTATTGATTTTTTGGCGTGAAATCTAAAAAAAGGTGTTTCCTTGGGAGGGCTTTTCAAATTTAGCTCTAAAAGGTGAAGTTTCCTTCTCAATTTCGAAGTGAAAGGGAATCTCATTCTCGCCTAAAGTGAACACAATTCAATTCAGTATATCTTGAACTAAAAACTCATCGTGAAAAACTTGAAGATTCATCTTAATTAATAGATAGAATAGCTACTCAATGTCTGCTAGTTTTTTGATGAAAAAGAGGGTTACATTTTATTTGATTCTCGAAGACTGTGTTGATATTCTGCTCTAAAAATAATTATTTAGCAATTCTCAACTTTATTTTGACTCAGAAAAAAAGCATTAGTATCGGTCTTGAATTAAATTCTTTAAATATCGCCTATATATCACGGCGGACTCACGCCGCACCCTCATTCAGCGCCGAGCACAGCAGTCACAGCAGTATCGTAGTTTAAGAAGTGAACTATCTTGTACATTAAATAAAATTAAATAATATTACTGACATTATGAACACATACGCCATAGTCTTTGAAGAAAAATTAAGAATTTAACCAAATTCGCTTGTTGAGCTTGTAAGAATAGAATAGAATAGAAAAAGTTTATTTGCTTAGAATATTATTGTGAACCAGTAAGTCTAAGGAGCCTTAAGTTCTGATAATTATCATACTTGACTGATGTTTGTTTTAAACTTAATTAACTAAAAAACAAAATGATAACAATAAATATCATGAGATAATTGACACCAATTGACCTACTCCTACTAGTTCTAATACGCACTCCACCTGGCGTATTTATCCAAATATTTGCGCGAAAGAAGGGGATGCACTATATTGTTTCTAGCGTATGCGAAGAAGATGCCAATAGCGCAAGGCGAACACGCAACGCCAAGTGGAGTGCCAGTACAAAACTAAGCAAAGTTTGAACTATGGAAACAGGGCAAAACTGTTTACTCTGTGAGTAAAAATGAATTAAGTTCCTTACGCTTTAGCATTGTGGTATTCTATCTAAAAGGGGAAGAGAAGCATCTTAAGTACTTATTTTTTGCTAATATCCATTTGGGGCTATCCAAAATTGCTCAGCAGTAAAAATAATTAAACTTACATTAGGTATAGTCTCCCATTGAGCCATAAGAGCCTTATGCGGAGACCGGGCTATGGTGGCACTCCTGCCACCCGGAGTGGCATCGTGCAGCACCAAGTCATACTCCCCATTGGTGAGCAGGCATCGGTTGTGTTTGTCATAGACTATCAGCTCGCTGCCATACAGTTTGCTCCATTTACTGTCCGAAGTGGCGTTGAGGTGGTCCGACGATTTTAGGCGTTTTGGGGCAGGCTCTGTTTACAGAACAAATTGTTTAGCTCACAGCTTAATATTACAAGTATAGGCTCCAGTGGTTGGACAGAGGAGTACTTGTAGAATATAACCCTAGTGTCCTCCAATGAAGTACAATACAAGTCAAGCATGAAAAAAAATCTTAAACTGGAATAGTCTGCCAAGAAAGTTACAATTTTTTATGATAGTTCCTACATCAGACAGAAACAATAAAACATGCAAAAGGCTTTGTTTTTTTTTAATGACATATTTTAAGGCTTTAGTACACATGGACTACGTCAGCCTCATGGGAGGACTCAAGAAGATCAGGGATCAAAAATTCATGCAACATCCCCTCCCCCAGAGCCAGATGCTCTGGTTATAAAGGAATGCTGCACCAATTTATATATGCTAAGAGCTTTGTCTGACGAAGGGCAAGCCAGCAAAACGTTTAGTTAAGGCTTTGATGTTTACAGCTATAGGGTGCGACCAAACCGCCGCATATATGCAGTGACGTGTCATATGTGTCACCTTTACCTAACAGTTTTTCATACATTTTGTTGTGATGCTGTAACGTCACCGTTTTTTAAGTGGTGGTGTGGTTGCACTCATACAAAGCACATTGAAGGTTCAGGAAGGAGGAAGGTAGGGTGGTGCAGGAATTTCTTGCCCAACTAAGCATAGCATACATTAAAAAAATATTTTTGACCTGGCTTTAACAAATATGACGCATTATAACCATGAAAATGTCTGACCTTCATTCTCTCCATTCATTATTTCTGTGGATGTGCCAGAAGTATTAGCATTGTTTCCAGAAGTCCTAGTTACGGTGACACGAAGCATGAGCATGTAGGATTTGACGTTGGGTCCTTGTGAGGGGCTGAAGGTTTCACTTGAAATGCTAACTGCCGATGCCATAGCTGGAGGCTCCGACGTGGACGGATTGAGGGGCAAGGAGCAACTACCAACCTGTTAATTGATATTAGTTATTAGCACAACATAAAACTGTTCTATTGGGTATTTACATTGGTCTTATTTTAATTGAGTTTTTTATTGATTACATTGTCTACTCAATTATAGGTCTACTATACTGTACTGTATAAACTACAGTAATAGTACCAGTAATCAGTATTGTAGAGCATGCATACATTTAATTTATACTTTGGCAAAAAAAGCTTCTTTTTTGTGGGTTACACAACAGTAAATGTCTATAAATTTATATATAACCCTTACAAAAGGGCAGTTAAATGTTTGGCAATTATAACACTAATGAAAAGAAGCATCTAATCAATTAAATGCTGTCACAAATAATTACTCTAATTAATATCCACACAGCCCTAAACCATGATACTTACAGAAACCTCTACAATAGCAGAGGAGCTCTCTTTCCTCTTTTTGTGACATATTGTCAGCAGCAATGTTTCTACTTTCACTTGGTAGTCCCTAGGG
Organism: Pandemis heparana; assembly: GCA_963854515.1. Classification (NCBI taxonomy): domain Eukaryota; kingdom Metazoa; phylum Arthropoda; class Insecta; order Lepidoptera; family Tortricidae; genus Pandemis; species Pandemis heparana. Next base: position 10,505,090 of record OY978018.1, on the reverse strand, counting down.
TCTACCAGGCTCTTATCATAAAACCCTAGAAACGTAAGGGTCATGAAACCCCCCAAGCTATTAGGTTGTAACTCAGTACTCTTCTTCAGGGTGACTTTGTCCAATAAAGAGTCCACCTTGAAACCAACGCGACTTTTGTTACTCCTGGACATCCGTCTCTTCATGTACGACAATGTCCTGTTCAAGAAAATCGGCTGGAAATAAATGAAAGTCGTATAATCACCAGATAGCACTTAGAACTTTTGGACATATCAGTTTTAAGACATTCAACACTCACCGATAACATGTTCCGAGTTCGTAGAAATCTGTATATTTGTGTTGGCTCTGTAAAACACAAAAAAGCATTATCTAGCACAAATTATTATTCATCACAGAATGCTTACTATCTAACACTGCAACTTACTTTCAAACGCTTGCAAAAACAATTCATGGTCCGCTTGAAGGTGGTCAATTTTAGAGTTTTTGCTTGTTTCATTGTCTTTATCACGCTTTTTGGGGGGCATTTCTGCTTATTTTAATTAATAATCAACGAAACCGCCAAGTTCATCGGTTATCGGTTCGTTGACTTGACTAACATGACATTTGACAGGTGGTCGACATCGCGGGCGGCAGCGTCAGTCGGAGCATAGACAATAAATTAGGGTTGAGCGATAATTACCATTTTGCTCGATACTTGTAAGCTACTTCCGGAAAAATACAACTTTTACAATTTTGTAGATATTGTAAACGATGGTTAAAGATATGATTAGTCAACCGTATCTATATGCATTTAACTTTATAAACTTTTTATTACTTAACGTCTAAGAATGAATACAATAAATATTTCTACCGTCCTAAAGTTCTAACCAGAACATATTGAGTGTAATGACCTTTTAAGAAATTGTTCGAGACCCTGCTTTACCCGCTGACACGCAGATGAATTACCTGTAAAGGACCTACGATTTGAGTTCATATTTGGTTTGGAGGGAGGCAGGGGAGGTGTCAATGTCACAATAACAAAACTAGCAAAGATGAACTATTTTTGTATTTAAAACTTTTGTACTACATTAATTATGTGAGCAAAATTCATGATTATTATTTAATAATAATGCTAAAAGTGCCCCCGAGAGCCAAAGCTATTCGAAGAACCTTAAGGAATTTTCAAAGAAATGCCATTGAAGGTGGACTAAACGGAATTTTACTCAGACAGTATAATTACGTTTCCAATTACAATTACGAAGCGGTGAACAAGGCAAACAACAGAAAGTTGGTGGTAGCGATAGTTGTAGTTTTTCTATCAGTAGTTAACATAAGCGTTATCGTAGGGAATAGCGTGTTAAGTGTGAGATGTTTGTTACCTAATAATTACCTAGTGTGGGAAGCGACGCGGCCACTCGCAGATTGCGGCTATTGCGCTAACGTTACGAAACCTATTATACTTCGGAACGTCTCCCGGCGACAATTTGCTGTAAGAAAACTTCATATATCTAGTTCATGTCTAAGAGAATGTTTAATAGTCAGTTTTATTAAGATTTCATTTTATTTCCAGAACTATGCCTATTCATCAAAACCTATTATTATAAAAAATGCAATAAGCCACTGGAAAGCTACAAATAAGCTTAATTTTTACACTTTTAAAAGGCTTTATGAGAATACAGTGGGCAGCTATGAAAGCATTGACGAAGGATGTCAGTTCCTTAACTTCAAGACAGATTTGTTTACATTAAAAGAAGTGTTTAATATGCCTGATGCAAGGGCTACGAATAAACCAGGGCAGAAGCCTTGGTATGTTGGCTGGTAAGTTACAATAAAGAAAAACTTTTAAAATAATCTGTGACAGTTGAAAAATTATAAAAAAAAATGTCTTCTATTTTTCAGGGGAAATTGTCATCCTGATATACTAGCCAAAGTGAGGCAATACTATGACATACCAGATTTTCTTCCGGAAGATGCAGAATTTCCAGCAACTGAAAACATATTCTTTGGATATGAAATAGGAGCTGTTATGCATGTAAGTTACAAGAAAGTATGACACAACTGAGACTTCAGGCTATAAGTTGTCTCTAAATGAGAGACTTTTTTTTTAATTCCTAAAACAAATATTTTGCAGTTGGACTACATTTCAAGACTGATGTGGCAGGGGCAGGTCAAGGGGCTCAAAAGGTGGTCCATTGCCCCTGTGCCTGAATGTGATGATGTTTGCCATAAGCTCGAGTATTATGTAGAAGCTGGAGATATTGGTAAGACTCTGAAAGTGTATTATTATTACCTATCTATACTTTGTTTTCCTGTATTAGAAAAAAAGTAAACAATCATGACCTGTCATACCTATATATTTTATAAAGACAGTTTAAGATTGTTTTTTTTTAAGTAGAAAATGAAAGTAGGAGAGAATAAGCTTGTGATTTTGTGCTTCTGAATTTTTACATTTTTATTCTATTTTCAGTGTTTTTGGACACCAGGCTGTGGTATCATGCCACAAGTATTCCCAAAGGCCAATTCTCAATGACTGTGCAATCTGAATATGGATAAGGACCAATTTATTAAGTCAATACTAAGTACAAAATAAGCATTCTTTTTTACATATCCATGTGCCAAAATTTTACAATGTTTTTATTTATACAACCTATTTATTACTTTCTCTAAGTTTTATTGTTAGGTGCCATTTTTATGTAGTGGAACTACTGTCTTCTGCCAAATTAGCTCTAAGTACATATTTGCAATATTTATTTTAGTGCGAATATACTTTGTTTCTTGTACCTTTATATTTTGATTAAACTTTTATAAAATTTACGTATAGGTTTTTGATTTATATTTTTTAAGCAGCAATGAAACAAACATTAGTTTAAAACATTGTATTTTCTAATTCTAGATTCAAAAATTTTCAGTGAAGGATTGGCTTGAATGAGAACTAGCACAATTTATATAATGAACTGCTATAGATTACAAATACACAAAACATCAATTAGAACAAAAATAAAACAGTCAATTGGTTGCTGTTATTCTGTCCAATCCTTCACTCAAGCGACTGATTATTGTAAAGTTCACATAAAGAGATCAGGTCTGAAACTGGGCATGTTAAGCTCATGACTGTGCGCTCACATCGGCAACACCTTGTAAGAATTAATCTAAGCACGCCTGAACTAATAACTCAACCCAAATGCATGAAATGCAAACTTACAATAGCAATAAATAATATCTCATTTGACCAGATAGATGCCAGAACTTGAAAGGACAATTTTAATTGACATGGCAATGTTATATCACAAATGAAATGGTACTGCACTGTACCAGTGTTTCGACACAATTAATATAGTTTTTTGAATATTGCAACTGCCCGAGAGGCTCATGGGAAGATAGGCAGCGACTGGACAGAGTTATTGACTGACATTGAAGACAATTAGAAGAACTGCCAGACGCCTAGCACAGCGTCTTTTATCGCCTCGATGTACTGCGCTGGCACCCAGTACACCCAATACCTGGAAGCTTCCGTAGGCCCTAGCTGGAGACCCTAGAAAAAAATTAATAATGCATTCTATACTTGCAATCTACTATCAGTTTACTTAGAATAAAATATGCCTTGATAGTTATTAATGGTATTATTAATTGATACTTCAAAGGAGGCAGCTGACATTGTGCCACACAATTTTAATAGAGTACTAAAATACTTACCATAATGTGATACTGTTCATGATCTTTAATGGGTTCAGATGTGATGCCTGTAACAAAACAACAATTAAAACAATCTTTTATTACCTAGAACTACAACAAAGTAGTTTTATTACAAGACCTATAAAGCAGCCTTATTTTTTACTTTATTACAACTGAATTAGTTGGAAATTTTTCAGTTGGAAAAAAGTGTAAATACCTAAATGCCTATAAATAAAAACATTGTGGGACATTTTTTTTATTTACACCCAATTTACCTATTCCCAAACTACGCAAAGCTTCTGCTAGTCGAGAGTCAGTCTGTCTTTTCCTTGCATAAATTAGAAAGAAAGAAAGTCTATTTATGACAATCACAAAAGTAGTTAAAAAAGAAGAAACATGTATGTAAAAGCTACAGAAACATTAAATTGTTACAAAATGGTCCCAACTCAGCATTTGCTGGCCATACAAGACAGCAATGGTCTTCCACTAATTAATACATACTTCTACCAGGATTCAAACCTGGAACCTCCAGCTAGTTAGGGTCACTTCACTATCCAGTAACCACTAGGCCAGGGGTGGCCAACTTGATTAGACCCAAGATCTCCCTGTTTATTAACAGAACCCTGCGCGATCTACCAATTACATACTTCATGAAACATGTTGCGCAGTCTGGTCTACGTATTAATATTTTTTGCCTTGCCACGATCGACTGGACTAACAGTTGCGATCGAGATCGACCTGTTGGCCACCCCTGCACTAGGCTATCTGCATGTCTAGCACAAGAGTCAGGTCGCGCGCGAGATAGATTGCCTGTCTTTTTCTTACTGTTCATTCTAGAAAGAGACTGATAGTCTATCTTGTGCGCTCGGGTGCTAGCTGAGTTATCAATAAAACTTACTCTTTATGGAAGTCATGGCAAGCTTTTCGGTGCGCTCCTTTGTGCCAAGCCATAGTTGGTCCTGCTCTGGTTTGAATGTCAACCGCACTTTGCCTCCGTGCTTATTTAGCATTCCGCTCAAAGGCACAGGTGGCAGAGGCTCCTGCAATAATTGTTTTGATGTAGTTTTTAGTTAATAATATAATAATAATATAGCTTTATTTTGACATTCCAAATTCCAAATTATTACATTGTTTTTAGTTATACCAATTGAAATTTCATGGTTAGGCTAAATATACAACACACATCATAACAACAGGTGTGTAATGGTTTGCATTAGCAGTAGAACATTCATCATATCATAGTTTAGGACATTTCTATGCTGCTTCTGAAGGGATGTACATCTCAGTCCACATGACTATTTAAAAACCATATTACTAAATGAATAAATACCTTAACTCCTTTAAGTCCTGGCATAGCATCAGGTGGAATGCCTTTATCTAGAACTTTCCTGTGTATTTTCTGTTCACAAAGAGGCTCCTTACTTGACTGGCCGCTACTGGCTTTTTCTTCTAGTATTTCCTAGAAATTTAAGAGAACAAATCTGAATAATAATTGCAAATTTCAATGTTGATAAATTGTAGTTTCAGTAGTAGGTGAAAAACTGACATATCATACATAAGCTACAGATGTTCACTTTACAAACCTTTGGCACACTCTTTACAGCTAAGATATCATCCATCTTCGATCCCACAAGCATCACCTTGCCTCCTTTGACAACTCCAGCTTTCCTTAAAGTCATATCGTCACGCGCCATCCCTTTTATTAATAATTTTTGTGCGGACAGTGGCACCCCACATATTCTTTCCAAATGTGCTTTTAACTCTAACACTGATGCATCATATGCGAAGGTAATGTCATGTTTAACTTTGTTAAAAACTACAGTAAATTCGATCTGTTCGGGGATCTCGCAGGCATCGGACTCCTCGACGGACTCCGAGGAGCATGCGGTGCTCTCCGTGGGAGCTTCGGTGAGCGGTTTCTCAGCATTTGGTTTACTTTCTAGCGCAGTCTTCGTGCCGTTCGATAGCAAAGAGTTAGGATCACAGTTTTCTGTAGAATCTCCCTTTTCGGAAGCTGGTAAATAAGAAATAACGTGAGTTAGCAAAATTTCGAGAACAAAAGCTCGTTGCATTTTAGTAACAAAGAAATCTACTGCGCATTTTATAAAAATATATTTTTGATGACTCACCAATATAATCCATAATTTAAATAAGTTTTGTAAATGAATAAGAATCACCAAAATATCAAAGTTGTTTTGAAAAATAATTAAAATAGAACCGACCAAATGACATGAAGCAACAAATTTTTCGTCACCATTGTGATGCGTTCAGAAATTATTTGTTTTGTTTGTGCAGACAATATAAATTCAGAAATTCGTGATTTTGCAATAAATTTACTGTATAATATTTGTTAGTTATTACTTTTAGTCTCGTTTGTTCGAAATGTTGACAAAATATCATTTTCCTTGTTTGATATTCGCAACATTTGCAAAAGAAAACAGTGGTTGCAAAAATTTTATACACCTATTGTATACTCTGTGGTCGGTTTTCCGTAGTTTCTATGGCGGCTAATTTTGTAAACAAACCAGCGTGGATTCTACATCGTATTATGATAAGCGAAGAACTGTTGAAGAATGAGTTTTAACATAGATGATCCTCTAGCGGGAATCCTTAGTGACGGTAGTGACGATAGTTTTTTTGATGATGATATTCTGGGAAAGAAGAAACCCACGAAGAAGAAAACTACTCCATTAGCCGAGAAGAAAAATGCACTGTTTGACTTGGGTGATAGTGATAAGCCAAAACCTCGACCCAAAGACGTACAGAAGGATTTTCCGGCTACAGACTTTAAAGTAGACAAGCCAAAATCTCCACCTCCTGCTACATTCACCCGCACAGTATCTAAAGAATCTATTAAAGTACAGAAGTCGGATTCAAAAAGTAAGTCTGACTTTGATAAAATAGGACTTGGAAAGTCACCAGCAAGGGCTAAGCCCGCGACTAGTGCAGAGTCGTTAGACATACTGGGTGATTTAATCCCAGAAACTAAAAAAGAAACTGCTAAACCTTTAGAAAGAGGGAAGAGCTCGCAGTCACTGTTAGACGATATTCTCGGGGGATCATCGACAAAAACCGGTGGCTCTAGTCAAGCAGCCAGACCAGCCACTGCCGCAAAAAGCCAAGAGTTCGATTTTGATTCGTTTCTTGGAAAAAGTGAGTCTAAACAAACAATTACTTCAGCCACTAAGACGACTGTGCAAAAACCAGCTGTAAAAGAAACTAAGAAGGAATCCCAGAAAAAAACTAAAACTTCTGAAGACTGGCTGGGTATTTTCCAAAAAGAAGATGAAGAAGGTGATGCCGAGGAAGAAGATACAGGCATGCCCGCTTGGCTTGGTGGAGGGGATACTAAAAAGAAGAAATCTGTTAAAAACGAAGATAAACCTGTGCCTAAACCTGCACAAAAAGTCGAAGAGAAAAAGGTTGAAGATGAGCAAGTTGAAAATCAAAAGGAAATAAAGCAAGTGTTTCCGCAATTACAATCAAATTTGGAACAGTTAGCTAAGATGACGAGCAATACCGCGATGAATGTTAGCAATGAGGATATCACGACTGAAGGGGCGGCATTGTACTTGCAGCAACAGGAAGCACAGCTAATGGTGGCTCTCCAACTTAAAGCTCAGGACGAAAAACTGGCCGCGATGCGAAGTAAGATTATTTTGGTCAATTGAGCATCACTATTTTACGTAGGTAGGTAGGTCGATTTTTCGCAACAACATTGAACTATTTAACATCGACATTTAAATTAGGTATTAGTTTCGTTATGTTTAGGAATCTAATATTTGGTAGGCAGGTACACTAATCAGAAATAGGTATTATTGTGTTTGAGTTTTGAAGGTTTTTTTCTTAATAATAGCTGATTAATTATTTATTCATAGAACAACTACTCCGAACGATCTCACGAGTAACATGTAAATAAATAAATCAGCTGTTGTATAGGTAAATAACACAATCCCACTTCTGATAGTGCGCCAGATAGACAGCCAGCGCTTACAGCGCGAGTCTGCGCTGGCGCACCACGCGCAACTCGACGCCATGTTGGCGCGCCAGGCGGAGCACCGGCGACAGATGCAGGCTGTCATCGCCGCACACCAGGACCGTATCACACAGCGGATTCAGGTATAGCTATACTTCATTTAATTTAGAATGAGAAACCACAATAGCATTATATTGCGTCTGGTCAACTATTTCTTACGTAGCAATTAAATAGTACAGTGCAATAGTTTGGCAGCCGCAAAATAAAATTGTTTTAGTGTCACTTTATTTGCGTGTCGTCAATTGTTACTCTAGTACAAATTGTTAAGAGATTACAGTTCACGAACCGCAATATAATGTTGTTGTGGTTTCTCATCCTAAATTAAATGAAGTATAAATGCCGTGCAGCCCGGCTAGCACGAGAGCGCGTGAGAGTCGAGCCGCGCGCGATATAGAATACTTCATCATTTTCAACACCATCATTTTCATACTGCACATATCCCCTCCACGTTTTACTTATTTGCCGCCATCTATACCCGTCTCTTTCCATAACGAACAGTAAGAAAAAGACGGGCGATCTGTCTCGCGCGCGACGTGACTCTTGTGCGCTCTCGTGCTAGACGTGCAGCTTGACTTTTCCCGACACTTCCGACAGTTATCTTCATTATATGTAGTTCAACCATTTTATGCAAAACCTTGACAAATCATACACGTAGTTTCCTTCCTTCTTCGTGAACTACCTATTGGTGAAAACCGCATGAAAATCCGTTCAGTAGTTTTTGAGTTTATCTCGAATATTATAAGTATAGATAGACAGATAGACGCGGCAGAGAACTTTGTTTTGTAATAATGTACCTACCTAGGGATTAGTTGTCACTGTTGGATGAACGGCGTCGGCGACAACGCGTGGATGACACGTCGAGTCAGTCCGTTTTAAGGCGAAGGGATAGGCAAAAGCTCATAAATTGGTTGTTTTTGTGCATGTTTTATGGCGATAATACACAATTTGGAGTTTTGAAAACTGCACATTCTATAAAACATGTCTTGAATTAGAATTCACCGGTGAAAACATATTCCTTAATGTCGTAGTTAGTACAAAAATTCGTTTGCTCTAAGAGTCTCGAAAATATTTTGTGCACGGTTTGCTCGGGTGAAACCAATCTGTTTGCTACCAATCTCGACGAGGTCACTCTAGTAACTCATAATTAAAATTCCGCGGTGCGTTTGCTTCAATTAGCCAACAAATAAGGCTTTAGAGAGTAGTACTGCCCTGATCCTGTGAAAAGGGCGAACGCAATATTTGCCCGCACATTCAATCAGGCGCTTTTCAATGTACAAAAAAATTCGGAAACCAAAAAAATGTTAAAAAGATAATACGGTGAAATAAATTATTAAGATAAAACCAAAAATGTTCATAAAAAAATAATAAAAAAATAATAGATAAATAAATAAAAAAATAATTTGGATAAGACGTATGAAAATAATAAGGAAAAAGCAACGTTGCATGTTCGCTCGGTGGCGGCAGTGCGTAAGCGACGCGACGTTGCCAATATTCGCTTCGCGTTTTTTCATATTGGTTTGGCTAAGCATGTTGTTTGAGTCACAGAATAGGCGCGAAACAGTGCTTCAAAAAGTCGTACTCGTTCGCTTCGCACGTATAATACCTATATTAAGTTAAAAGTTATTATTTTCAATCCGTTTTTTGGGAACTTAGTGGCAGGTTGGTTTGATACTAACTTACTTGCTGTTTAGCGAACAAGCATGGGAAATAGGATTTTGGTTGGAATTACTGCATGAAAAATTTTGATAATGAGGCAAGTAGTACTCTAATGTATAGTCTATCATTAGAAAGAAAAAAAATGATATCTGAAGATCAAAGTGGTTCCCAAACATGGATCCGTTATCAAAATAAAAAAGACCGCCATATTGAAATCTTTAGTTTTTCGACCGATTAATTTCAAAATCGATATCTGAGGATCCGAGTTGTCTCCAAACACGTATCCGTTATCAGAAATGACAAAAGTGGCCGCTATTTTGAAATCTTTAAGTTTTGGGCCGATTATTTTCAAAATCGATATCTGAGGGTCCGAGTGGTCGTCAAACACAAATCTGCTACCGAAAATGAAAAAACTGGCCGCCATTTTGAATTCTTTACTTTTTGGACCGAATATTTTCAAAATCGATATCTAAGGGTCCGAGTGGTCGTGAAACACAAATCTGCTATCAAAAATGAAAAAACTGGCCGCCATTTTGAAATCTTTAGTTTACCGACCGATTGATTTCAAAATCGATATCTGAGAATCCGAGTTGTCTCCAAACACGTATCCGTTATCAAAAATGACAAAAGTGGTCGCCATTTTGAAATCTTCAGTTTTTGGACCGATTATTTTCAAAACCGATATCTGAGGGTCCGAGAGCTCCCCAAACATAAATCCGTTATCAAAAATGAAAAAAGTGGCCGCCATTTTGAAATCTTTAAGTTTTGGGCCGATTATTTTCAAAACTGATATCTGAGGGTCCGAGAGGTCCCCAAACATAAATCCGTTATCAAAAATGAAAAAAGTGGCCGTCATTTTGAAATCTTTAAGTTTTGGGCCGATTATTTTCAAAATCGATATCTGAGGGTCCGAGTGGTTGTCAAACAAAAATCTGCCACCGAAAATGAAAAAACTGGCCACCATTTTGAATTCTTTACTTTCTAGACCAATTGTTTTCAAAATCGATATCTGAGGATCCGAGTGGTCCCCAAACATGAATCCGTTTTTATAAATGAAAAAACTGGCCGCCATTTTGAAATCTTTAGTTTACCGACCGATTGATTTCAAAATTAATATCTGAGAATCCGAGTTGTCTCCAAACACGTATCCGTTATCAAAAATGACAAAAGTGGCCGCCATTTTGAAATCCTTAGTTTTTGGACCGATTATTTTCAAAACCGATATCTGAGGGTCCGAGAGGTCCCCAAACATGAATCCGTTTTTAAAAATGAAAAAAGTGGGCGCCATTTTGAAATCTTTAAGTTTTGGTCCAATTTTTTTCAAAATCGATATCTAAGGGTCTGAGTGGTCGTGAAACACAAATCTGCTATCAAAAATGAAAAAACTGGCCGACATTTTGAAATCTTTAATTTTCCGACCGATTGATTTCAAAATCGATATCTGAGGATCCGAGTTGTCTCCAAACACGTATAATACGTTATCAAAAATGACAAAAGTGGCCGCCATTTTGAAATATTTAGTTTTCAGACCGATTATTAACCGATATCTGAGGGTCCGAGAGGTCCCCAAACATAAATCTGTTTTTAAAAATGAAAAAAGTGGCCGCCATTTTGAATTCTTTACTTTCTAGACCAATTGTTTTCAAAATCGATATCTGAGGATTCGAGTGGTCCCCAAACATGAATCCGTTTTTATAAATGAAAAAACTGGCCACCATTTATCAACCCGTTATCAAAAATGGAAAAAGAGGCCGCCAGCTCAGATATCGATTTTGAAAACAATCTGTTCAAAAACTAAACATTTCAAAATGATGATGACTTTTCTATTTTGTATAACGGATACGTGTTTGGGAACCACTCAGATCGTAAGATATCGATTTTGAAAACAATCGGTACAAAAACTAGTTTTTAAAATGGTGGACATCTTTTTTTATTTTTAAAAACGGATTCTTGTTTGGGGACCACTCGGATCCTCAGATATCGATTTTGAAAACATTTGGTCCAAAAAGTACAGAATTCAAAATGGCGGCCAGTTTTTTTTATTTTCGATAGCAGATTTGTGTTTGATGACCACTCGGACCCTCAGATATCGATTTTAAAAATAATCGATCCAAAATTTAAAGATTTCAAAATGGCGGCCACTTTTTTCGTTTTTAAAAACAGATTTATGTTTGGGGACCTCTCGGACCCTCAGATATCGGTTTTGAAAATAATTGGTCTGATAACTAAATATTTCAAAATGGCGGCCACTTTTGTCATTTTTGATAACGTATACGTGTTTGGAGACAACTCGGATCCTCAGATATCGATTTTGAAATCAATCGGTCGGAAAACTAAAGATTTTAAAATGTCGGCCAGTTTTTTCATTTTTGATAGCAGATTTGTGTTTCACGACCACTCAGACCCTTAGATATCGATTTTGAAAAAAATCGGACCAAAACTTAAAGATTTCAAAATGGCGCCCACTTTTTTCATTTTTAAAAACGGATTCATGTTTGGGGACCTCTCGGACCCTCAGATATCGGTTTTGAAAATAATCGGCCCAAAACTTAAAGATTTCAAAATGGCGGCCACTTTTTTCATTTTTGATAATGGATTTAAGTTTGGGGAGCTCTCGGACCCTCAGATATCGGTTTTGAAAATAATCGGTCCAAAAACTAAGGATTTCAAAATGGCGGCCACTTTTGTCATTTTTGATAACGGATACGTGTTTGGAGACAACTCGGATTCTCAGATATTAATTTTGAAATCAATCGGTCGGTAAACTAAAGATTTCAAAATGGCGGCCAGTTTTTTCATTTATAAAATCGGATTCATGTTTGGGGACCACTCGGATCATCATATATCGATTTTGAAAACAATTGGTCTAGAAAGTAAAGAATTCACAATGGTGGCCAGTTTTTTCATTTTCGGTAGCAGATTTGTGTTTGACAACCACTCGGACCCTCAGATATCGATTTTGAAAATAATCGGCCCAAAACTTAAAGATTTCAAAATGGCGGCCACTTTTTTCATTTTTGATAACGGATTTATGTTTGGGGAGCTCTTGGACCCTCAGATATCGGTTTTGAAAATAATCGGTCCAAAAACTAAAGATTTCAAAATGGCGGCCACTTTTGTCATTTTTGATAACGGATACGTGTTTGGAGACAACTCGGATTCTCAGATATCGATTTTGAAATCAATCGGTCGGTAAACTAAAGATTTCAAAATGGCGGCCAGTTTTTTCATTTTTGATAGCAGATTTGTGTTTCACGACCACTCGGACCCTTAGATATCGATTTTGAAAATATTCGGTCCAAAAAGTAAAGAATTCAAAATGGCGGCCAGTTTTTTCATTTTCGGTAGCAGATTTGTGTTTGACGACCACTCGGACCCTCAGATATCGATTTTGAAAATAATCGGCCCAAAACTTAAAGATTTCAAAATAGCGGCCACTTTTGTCATTTCTGATAACGGATACGTGTTTGGAGACAACTAGAGTTTGCAATATCCGTCCATTTTCAGAATTCGGATAATATGAATAGGTCCACAAACGAATCCGAATATTCGGATAATTCGGATATTTTGAATATTTTAGTAAATAAAACAAAATAATGATTCCCAGTTGTGTGATAGTACATTTTTGTGATTGTGAACAATAACAATAAAAAATTAACACTAAAGCTAGTAAAAAAAAACACTAATTGTACCTAATCTTGTAAAGTTTAACAATATTTTAGATAAAATAATTAAAAGTCTGAAATGTAATAAACTGAAGTATATGAATATGGTGAATCACAAATATCACAATTATGAACGAAAATTACGTTACGTAAGGGATAATATACTATACTTGTCTCGTTTAATAAGAAAATAAAAGTTCATCGCGATCAATTATTGCATTAGATACATTAATATCTACACTAAAAATGAAGTGCACTACAGACTCAAATTTGAAACTTTCATTCAATTTCTGTGAAATAATCGCAAAAAATGACCAAAAATGCGACGTTGCCAGCTCATTAGGGATGTACCCTCTTATGGGTTTTTGGTCACCATTAGTTACATTAGCTGTCCTACTCCCGCACGAACCTTCGGCCTCGCGAATCATCTCACACGCCTCCCCGCGCGAAGCGCGGGGGGGTGTGGGGAAGACTTATCAGGGCCCTGCCCTTTAAGTCAGCGGCTGTTGCGGCCCATAACAATGGGCCGGTCTGTGCTTACCAATCTTTGGTTTTTCGGCCTCTCTGCGGCGTTAGTCCGATTAGCCTATCTCGGCGTAGCGGATGGTTGCCTATCTGCGGCTCTTTTTCCGTTCTGCCTTTCTGCGGCATGACGGGATCGGTGGCCTGTCAGCGCGGTCGAACATGCGGCACGCGAGGTGCTCGATAAATGCGTCCAGCCTCTGCCAGTGGAGGCTGCGCTGGATGTCCTCATTGCGCACGGAGCGTGGGGCGGCGACGATGGTGCGAAGGGATTGGGTTTCCTGCGCACGTAGACGTTTGCGGTTGGTCTCGCTCACAAGTGCGTACCAGGCTGGTGCCGCATATGTGAGGCGCGACCGTACGTAGGTCTTGTAGATCCCCAGCTTCGTGCACATGGGGAGTTTGCTGGCGAGCACTGGACGCAAGCAGGTGCGCGCCTGTTTCGCACGGTTCACTACCCCGTCGAGATGCTGCTTCATGGAGTCCCGTGTCTATGGTGACTCCCAGGTATTTTACGGTGCCTGGCCATGGCACCTCCTGACCATACAGTCGGAGCGGCGGCGGAGGTCTCGTCTGTCCCATGGAGATGACTTGTGTCTTCCCTACGTTCACCGACAGTCTCCATCGGGAGAGCCTGTCGGGAAGGGCGTCGAGTGTCTTTTGGAGCTTCTTTGCCGCGTGGGTGATGCTCATCGAGGAGGCAAAATATGCAGCGTCGTCGGCAAAGAGCCCCAGCTTGACATCTCCGGTCACCGGGATGTCGTCGGTAAAGTGGGCGTACAGAGCCGGGGACAGACAGCTTCCTTGAGGCACGCCGGCTAGGATGCGGCGCTCTGACGAGGTGGCCACCACGAACCTCCGATCGGTCGGGAACGAAACCAGGACGCGGACGATGCGCTTAGGAGCTGGCGACGTTGACAGCTTGTACAGCAGTCATGCCATACGCGGTCGAACGCCTTTTCCATGTCCAAGAGTGCTGCGACGGCGTGCTCCTCCGGTTTCTCGTCGTCGCTAGGAAATGGAGCACTCTTGTGAGCTGCAGAGTTGTTGAGTGGCCTGTGCGGAAGCCGAACTGTCCGGCTAGCACGACAGCGCACAAGAGTCGCGTCGCGCGCGAGATAGATTACCCGTCCCTTTCTAGAACGAACAGTAAGAAAAAGACGGGCAATCTATCTCGCGCGTGACGCGACTCTTGTGCGCTGTCGTGCTAGACACGCTGCTCCGGACGTGGCTCTATGTGGGGCTTCAGTTTGTTAAGCAGCAGTCTTTCGAACACCTTCGAGTCAGCCGGTGCGGTCTTAGTACTTTAGAGCTCCTTTTTGTTGACTCACCGATGGTCGAGGGAGAAGAAACATAATACACATGAAACAGTTTGTTATAAAATTTAGTTTTACTCAATTTATAATGTTCAAATAGACAAGTTTTATTAAAAAAAGTTACATTTCGTCATTTTTCGTAGTATTCAAAATATTCAAAATATTCGAATATTGAATGCTGTGGTATTCGGATTGTATAAACGGCGGATATTCGGATAATTTGAATATTCGAATATTCGGATTGCAAACCCTAGAGACAACTCGGATCCTCAGATATCGATTTTGAAATTAATCGGTCGAAAAACTAAAGATTTCAATATGGCGGTCTTTTTTATTTTGATAACGGATCCATGTTTGGGAACCACTTTGACCTTCAGATATCATTTTTTTTTTTTCTAATGATAGACTATACATTGGAGTACTACTTGCCTCATTATCAAAATTTTTCATGCAGTAATTCCAACCAAAATCCTATTTCCCATGCTTGTTCGCTAAACAGCAAGTAATTATCAAACCAACCTGCCACTAAGTTCCCAAAAAACGGATTGAAAATAATAACTTTTAACTTAATATAGGTATTATACGTGCGAAGCGAACGAGTACGACTTTTTGAAGCACTGTTTCGCGCCTATTCTGTGACTCAAACAACATGCTTAGCAAAACCAATATGAAAAAACGCGAAGCGAATATTGGCAACGTCGCGTCGCTTACGCACTGCCGCCACCGAGCGAACATGCAACGTTGCTTTTTCCTTATTATTTTCATACGTCTTATCCAAATTATTTTTTTATTTATTTATCTATTATTTTTTTATTATTTTTTTATGAACATTTTTGGTTTTATCTTAATAATTTATTTCATTGTATTATCTTTTTAACATTTTTATGGTTTCCGAATTTTTTTGTACATTGAAAAGCGCCTGATTGAATGTGCGGGCAAATATTGCGTTCGCCCTTTTCACAGGATCAGGGCAGTACTACTCTCTAAAGCCTTATTTGTTGGCTAATTGAAGCAAACGCACCGCGGAATTTTAATTATGAGTTACTAGAGTGACCTCGTCGAGATTCGTAGCAAACAGATTGGTTTCACCCGAGCAAACCGTGCACAAAATATTTTCGAGACTCTTAGAGCAAACGAATTTTTGTACTAACTACGACATTAAGGAATATGTTTTCACCGGTGAATTCTAATTCAAGACATGTTTTATAGAATGTGCAGTTTTCAAAACTCCAAATTGTGTATTATCGCCATAAAACATGCACAAAAACAACCAATTTATGAGCTTTTGCCTATCCCTTCGCCTTAAAGGAAAAGTGTGACAAGAGCCTTTCTGTAGGATGGACAATGGACATATCTTAAGTCCTAGCGTTTTTGAATCTCTTCATTAAAAGCATGCTCATTGCGTAACGTTACGGACGTCAGAGTGTGTGTCGCAAATAGCGACATCTGTTGCTTGTTGTCGCAATCACTTTGATGGCGTAACTTAGCCTACCCCCAAAAGCGACCTTAATTGAAATGGACCTCCGCAAAGTAACGCCGGATTCAATGAAACATTTACTTTTTATAGGAGTTACTAGGCACAGCTGACATAAACACTGAAGGTGATATTAATGCAGTTGACATGGGAACTTCTCCGGCAGAGCGGCAAGAGAGCCCTCACTCGAAGGAGAAGAAGCAGCTATTACAACTCGTCCAGTCATTGCAGGAGAACCACGATAAAGAAATAGATCTCATGGAAACATCTTACAGGTAACTAAGTTACTATTAACAGCATCATTTACTCCATTGGTAATCTCCTGTGACGGAGCCCTGGGCACTGAATATAACAGCTTCTTAAAAAAAAACTGCATCAAAATTAAATGAGAAATGGGGAAAGGCATATTCTTAAGTAATTTTTGCCTTAAAGTAAAAGTACAGATCTCAGTCATAAGAGCAGTGTCTATAAGATTGAGAGGCACAAGGAGGCACATTAAGGCCCTTGGCTGTGAGGACGGAGCTGGGATTCTGTAAAGAATAGGCTGCCATTGTCACCAACATTATTGCATGTTATTAATGATACATATTATTTGGTTTTTCAACCGCTTTCAATTAAAATATCTACTATACATTTCGTATTCATTGTTAGTTCCGCTATCGCCCGTTAGATGGCGCTATTCGTTTAAGACCACGAGTTGCTTACGCTACCACGCTACCGTTAGATTTTTACTTTTATGATTTTGTTTATATCCAGTAATTATATTTTATTTGAATAAACTTGTCACAATTAGTTACTATTACATAGTATAGCCAAAGCCCTGAGTCTTATGTCTGAATCACTTGATATTACAATACCTTGCTTTGTCCCCGGTTTCGTGCGTGATAAATGCATTGGATTATTCTACTTTAATAAGTATCACTACTCCACTGTGTAGGTATATTTGACATTTTATTCCTATACAACCACCCAATCGTACTCTACATTTACCTCTGTGTTTTAGGCGACAACTAGCATTTCTAGAGCTTTCCGTTACACAGTCCGACGAACGAATGAAAGATGAAAGTGACAAATTAATCAGATTCTATTCAGAGAAGATTAATTGGCTAGAAGAGCACCATGCACTGTTCAAGAAACTTGCAGAAGAAAATTTGACGTCATTGATAGAGCGTCATAAAACTGAAACTGAAGTTTTGAGACAACAACATGTAGATAACGTTAGGGTTCTACAAGAACACCATGCATCGTTGATGGAAAATATTAAGTAAGGTGAAAACGGTTGGTATAATGATGCAAATCATCACAGAGAATTTTTTTTTTAATAATTTCTTCGAATGTTATAGGAACGCCGTAAAACAAGAGCATTCCCTTATTCAAGATTCCGCTGGATTTTCGTCAGACTTACTGCAGTTAGTGGCAGATGTTAAAGAGAGTAAAACTCAGTGCACCATGCTTGTCGATAAAGTGCAAGCAATGGCAGAAAACTCCAAACATGATAATGAAAAAAGCTTACAGATACGAGAAGTTCAAATCGATGGTGAGTATTAACCAAGCGTAATATTTTGTAGGTAGGTGTGCTTTATCTACGGCTGAATCTCGCTATCAATAAAATAGTTTACTTAGGTAGGTAACTAATTATGCTTAAAAATCCTTAACCTCAGCGTACTTAGATATCTAATTCAACAAGACTTGGAAATGCAAGAAACGATCTACTTAAATATGAAATTTACAATAATATAAATATTGAAACCAATTAGTTTTTCAATTTGAAATCCGTCGCAGAAATGATCCAGCAGTTAAAGAAAGAACGGGATATGTTTGATGCAGAAAAGCAAGAGAGTAGAGATATCGTGAAGATGTTAGAATCTCGACTAAAGCAAATGACAACGGTAAGTATGATATAACACACGTATAAACATAAGTCATATTAATCGCGTTCGACACAGTTATCTGGAAGAAATCCTTTTAAGGGATATATTCGCCTTTGTAAATCTTTTTTCTTATTACCTACCTGTAAAATTAATGTGTTTTATGTACAATAATCAAACATGTTATAAATTTTAAACTCTGAAGTATTTTTCTTATCTAGATGATAGAAGATGAAACCTCTGTGTTAAAACAAAAAAGGATGGAGTTTGAATTTGAAAAAGCTACGTTTAATAAGCAAACTGAATTTGCTAAAAACGTTCTTAAACGGCAAGATGAAGAAGTGAAGGTATGAAGATGAACATGAACAACTAATTTAATAATCTTTTGAATTTCTGATCATTACAAATGACTACGAATATTTTTCAGATGTTGAAGGAAGATATCCAAAAGGAATACAAAGAAAAGATTTTACAAATTGAAGACGAAAAGCAAAAAGCTTTGAAAGATAGCGCCTTAGTTGCTAAAGAAAAAGTTTCGACACACAGTTTAAAACAGGAAATAGAGGTTGAAATTCATCAAAATCACGAAATTTGTAGGTGAAATAAATAGGCATATACAGTGATATGGTGATTTTGTGTTTTACAGAAATTGAAGACTGATCTTCAAGCTCAGTTGGAAGAAGTTACTGAAGAGAGATCTAGGTTGAATGTAGAGAAGCAACAAATACATATGGAAGAACAGAGGATATTGGCAAAGTATGTGTATCACAGCTCAGTTAAAATGGGTAATACTACGTAAACACATCCCTAGCAATATTTAACTTTGTTTGGTCATTTCAGAAGTCGGGATTTGGACTTGCTAGCCAAAACAGCAATAGAGAAACAATCGCAGGCTGATAAAAAATATTCAGAAGCTGAATTTATACAAAGGAAGTATGAAGAGAGAATACGACGTATACAAGAACACGTTGTTTCTTTGAACAACAGAGAAAAACAAATTGCCAAAGAGAAAGTGGCTCTATCAAGGGAAAGACTGAATCTACACAATGAAAGGAAACAAATGGAGGGAAAACATCAGTGTTCGTTATGTAAATCGGTTCAAAATGTACCGCAGTACAATTATGATCGTTCGTATTTACCAGAAACGTTTTTGGAGTTGCCAGTGGCAAGGGAATTTGCTAGTACGAATGCTAATACTGCTATGAGTGCTATTGAACAAGAAATGGCGCATCTAATGGGACAAAGTTTAAATCTCAGGCATACTCCTGGTTTGGGTACCTTTAATCGAGAAGAGGGACATAATACCAACGATGACGGAAATGGAAATGATATAGCTCAACAGATGCAAGCAAATTCCGGAAACTTTAAGGTTAGTACTTATTTTTTTATTAACTTTTTCGACGTCAACGACACATATATCAGCACCTCAGGTTCAACGCCGACGACATATATATACGTCCATTACTTACTACAATGCAAAAGCAACCTTCGTTCAATTGAGTTTAGGTTCAATTCAACTTAAGGCATTGCAATGAAGTCTGGCGTATGGGTGACGCCTCTTTTGTATTTGAAGTGGCGGCGAAATGGATAATGTCAAATTCTTCTTTTAAAACAGCCTGTAAATCTTTGAACATCTTCAGTGTTTTTCTTCTAGGACTACATGGATCCAAAATTTATGATGCTACGTTTGGATGTTCAAAGAGTGATCAGTAATTTAGATCATAACAAGACTGACAACACCGAAGCAGCTGAAGATGATCAAAAAGAAGAATAGGTAACTTAGATTAAGCAACGGTCCCACAATCGTGCTAAACGTGGCCTTAGGTCTTTTTACCTTAGGCTCTGTCTACACCGTAAGGGATAAAGACGTGATTTGATTTGTGTATGTGTATGTCTGTGTATGTATAAGCAACGATTATCTTATGAAGTGAAAAATAAAAGACTGAATTATTATATTTCATTTAATTTAAGTCGATGACTGTTACAATGAACATCAGTTAGATTAACATTATTTATTAACCATTTTATCAAAATGTACACAAATGCTTAATTTAAAACTACTGTAAATTAACCATAATTTAAATATCTCATTGTAAAAATAGAGGTACACATTTTTAAGTAGGTATTTATAAATATTCTGTATATTTTGGAGAACGCGATCATATAGCTTACGTAGATATTTATAAATACGCAGCTAACAGAATGGCATTTATTGTTTTAAATGATGCAAACGAAACGAAATACAGAATCTAATCGCACCATTGCCATACACTCCAGTCTTACATAAATTTCTTTAAATCTTAACTAGTATAAAATATTTATGGACGGCCTGGCCTTGCTCGAATTACAATATTTTAATAATTATATTAACACAGATCTGCATGTTAATTACACAAGATTATCTTAATGAGACAAAGGAACAATACATCTACATTGTATAAGCCTATCTTAAAATATATTTTCTATACAATATTTACACTTTACACGCTATCTTTATACTTGCGTTCATGGCATGACCAAATAAGTTGGAAGAGCTCATTTAGGATTAAAATTCAAGTCATTAATAACAATAAAATAAAACAGGCAATTCCCTAATCATCAAATTTAATTTCATTGAATCTTCAGGTGTTGACAAAATAACTTTTCGTTTATCACAGTAGGTCTCATAAGTATAATATGAAACAAGTATTTTTACTAATTGAAAATGTCTAATTTTTAAAACAAACGCGCTAATATGAAACAATACTGGAGTCGTATGTTATGATTTCATGTCAATAGGTTTCGCGCATTTTACTTCTAATAACTGCGGGTAGTTTTCAACGATCGAGAGCAGTATACCGTCGATGTAGTTCCTCAGTTGGAAATTCACATCTTGCTGCTCCTTCAAAGCCTTCTGCAGCTGTAATTATACAATCAAATATTAATATTATTCGTTTATTTAAATGGATGACTATGTTCTTGAGGAAAGTAAATCTAATCGATACTACGGCGAGCATTAGACACAAGCTTATTGAATCGAATTATGGAAAACCTGAACCCCACTCATAACGCACAGCTGCTGCCAAAATTTGGGTCTTAGCATGAAGTATCCAATTATACTCCTACGTCAACCATTGGTTTATGTTATGTGCTATTTTGGCGTTGTGTTGTTAGTAAAGTAAGATGGAACATAGTTTGAAAAAGGTACCAATTCCAGTTCAGAAGCGGAGTTAGATGAAGGTTAATGTTTCGAGCATGCATGAAGCCTAGAAGTCAAACACAGTTAGTAAAAATGCGTACCTTTTCCAACTCTATGCTGTGATCAGTTTGTGTATCATCGAGCTGCAAAAATGTATATAAATAAAAATAAGTGGCGTCGCAAAATAAGGCTGTCGTAAGCGGAATACGAGTAGACGCTGCACACAGATCACAAACAGCAGCACAGATAGGTATACGTCCCTGCAAATTTCTTGATCGCTCAATCAGTAATAGTATAGTAGTGTCCTTTTAGATATAAAGAACATACAAAGAAGTTACAAAGAAGGTAAGTAGGTATAAAGATGTCGCTCATGATGTGACAACGCATTGTCTGCGTTAAAAGTTATAAAACTTGAGAGAAAAGGTACTTATTTATTTATTATTTATTTATAATACTTAGTGTATTGTAAGCACTAGTGAAGCTAGGGTCTAGCATATAGCGAATGGATTCTTTATAGCAAAAGCTATCAGGCTTATAGGGGAGAGAACCACGCGAACAAAAAGTGTGTCGAGACTTATACCTATTCGGGGCTGTTAAAACAAAGCAAATAATTCAGACAAAATATTATAAAAAGTCCAAGCCCAATCCGCACTGGGCCCGCGTGGGAACTAAAGCTCAAGCCCTCTCATTCTGAGAGGAGGCCTGTGCCCAGCAGTGGGACGTGTATAGGTTGGTGATGTGTGATGTGATTATAAAAAGTAAGCCAACACTCGGATAAAATGAGACTTCTAAATAATGAATGAAAACAAATTAGCTGAACTACGAATAAGTACTAAAATGTTAGTTATGGTCATAGTAGTAGATATAATTATGCTGCATATACAAGTACTACAATTGCAATGGGACGTAAACATGGAGTTTCTAATCAAACTCAATATTGTAATGAAATAAGCTATGGTACATACGGGAAACAAACAACAAGCATAATCCTGATGGGAACATGTAGGTACGGTACCTATAGCGGAAGCGGTCACACGCCGCTAAACTTTTGTAAAATAATGGCATGCTTAAGCCAAGCGACTGAACTACCGCAGGTTGTATCAAACATGTTCTCTTCAGGTATTTAATGTTTTAAAGCTTCGTACGATTATAGTATCGAATATGGTTGTGTTATTACCTGATCGTCGCTCATTTGCGAGAGTTCTGCAGCGAGAGAGTTGGCGACGAGCGGGCCGCTGACACCGTCCAGTAGACTGCGACCTTCTTCCACGCCGCGTGTTAGAATCTGGGCTTGCAGCTCCTCCTGCGCTTCTGATAACGCTGCAATACAACAATGGATTGGTTAATCCCGGTAGCATGTGTATAATGAAGGCAATGTACCTAATCCGTTACAAAGGTCTTGCAATCCTATCCGATAGCTAGTTCTTTAGCACTATTATTTACAAGGACTAGTCCGGACCTGATTGGGCGGAAAGGAAGACCAATGATGTTTTAAGTTTGGTTGGAGAGAAAATGCTTAAGTATTGAAATTGAAGGATATTAGGATGAAAAGAGGAAGAATGAGAGGACACTTCATTCAGCATGAGACTTTTTACCAATATTTTGAAAGAAGATGGGGGAAGACGCATATTAGATTATTTCTACCAAATTAGAGAACATTTCAACGCCCAGTCGAAATCAAAAGAGATCGAAAAACTGGCAGGAGAACGGGAGAAGTGGTAATTACTCCACCGACCGACTTTTAAATAGTGATAATGATGATAGTGTATTCGCACTTACATTTATTTTGCGTCCTTAGCAACGTCAGTTCTTGTCTGAGCTCGTCAAGCCGAGGGTCGGGCGGCGGCGGCGGCGTCTCTCTCATGTTCTGCAGTTCCATCTTGGCAGCGGCCAGGAGTGACGTCGCAGCCGCCGCGGACTCCCGCTCCTTGCGCTCGGCCTCCCTCGCCGCGCTGAGTTGGGCCACCAGCTCGCCGACCTGCTCCTGAGCTTCGCGATGCGCCCGTTGCGCTACGTCGGTGTTCGCGCGTAGCGTCTCTGCTACGCCACGGAGTCTGCCCACCTAGAAATGTTAGAAAGCGGATGCTTTAAGTAGTGTAACTAGGTGGCCAAGGGCACGGCTGCATAAAAAAATGCCCGAAACCAAACTCGTTTTATCAAATCAAAATATGGTTTGCTGATCAGGATTTCTAAGGGTATCCTGAGCCTTGCCCTTCGGTGCTTCGGTAGCTACGCCACAGATTGTAACTCGTATCATGCATGGCATGATAAATTGCCGGCGTAAGTAGGTATTTAATGATGGTGGCATTGCAATGGAAGTAGAACTAAGTTTTATTTTATTACCTACGTGTGCAATTGATTTTTAGTCCTTGTCTAATCTAATCAAAAGTAATCTGCTCTGGATATCTGTTCCATATTTAGAACAAATTTGTGTGATTAACTAAGATATTTTATCTGCTCGAGCGCGACTAATAATTTTGATGTTGTAAATAAGCTTCTAAAATGTAGTATTTTCTCAATTTTACGCATACCCGCATTATTCATTTGTTTATGTTAAATTATAGGTTTATCCTGTCGATTTGTCCTCAAAAGACAAAAGTTTGTGGTTTATTTTTTAACCACACGTCAGACCATCAACGTCACTACAAAGTTTTATAACAATACAAGGATTTTCCTATTACAAATAAACTAAGCTATAGTTGGGTTAGTTTGGTATAAACCGGGATATTTACCTATTCGTAACAATTTGGTTGCAAAATGTGTGTTGGTGGCCTATTTCTTAAAGTCTAAAAGCAACTTTGCGACATGGTGTAGAGGTGTTGGGGATATTGACAGCCCGCCATTTTTCCGCCATTTTGGTATGCGATTTTCTTCTGTTACTTAATTGGTTGAATCAGGCGTTTAGTTTGCTGAGGTCCATAATCAATTAACAACTGCGGTGGCTGTTGAATAGCAAGGCAACTGTTATCGTTCATTGTTTTAGGTAAACCAAGTTGATAATTACCTCTTGCTTGAGGTCGGAGGCCTCAGCTTCTGCCGCAGCAAGGCGGTCGCTGAAGGCAGACAGTTGAGCGTCGCGGTCTCGCTCCACGCGCGCTATCGCCTCACGACACCGCTTCTGTTCCTCTGCTATACGCTCCTCGCAACGGCATTCGATCTAAAGATAATTTATTGATGTCAGATAAGTTAATATTGAAATTAGCGACCGCAAATTTTAACTCAGTTTCTATAAATTAGTGAATCCTATCCAAAAGAAGTAATTAAGTTAGGGAGTATTAAAGGAATACGTAAGTCAATTCATACGAAATAAAATTAGTAGATTAAGGTAAGGAACTAGAGGGGAAAACGCCAATATCACGCTCGAAATACCGGCACCCTCGCTTTGCTGGGATGCCAAGGTATTCTCGTGTGACCTATCACACCTATATGGATTTGTTTCCTCTCTCGTTCATACCTAAATCTACTAATTTAGACTGTTTCATCTCCCTACTGATTGAATGAAATATTCTAGCGCTTGAATGTTTTATCTGATGGGTAGTTAGTCAGTTCAACAGTAGTTTGAAGTTGCCGTCAAATTCTGCTTAGAGCGAAAACAGGAAATAAAGAAAATGTTACAAATTCTTTCGTAGGTATATACCTATGTCTAATCTAAAGACTTAAGCTACTTACCTAATTAACATTCTTAACTAAGTTCAGAACTTCGTTTGAACATGGAGTGACAACGCAAGGACAAGTATTTAAATGTTCCAAGTCGTGATTCCAGTCATTGAGCAACGAACCAATCACCATGCATGAAACTAACCAGCCCCAATTATTCGAATTGCTGCCAGTTGTACTGACAATTAACACAATTCATTCTGAATTGCTCGCTTACCGTCGATCCATTAAGTAAGTATACTCTGAATGAAGTTGTTTATTCTAAATTACGACTGTTTCAATGCTAAAGGTGACACGAACAATTGATGTTACAAGGTATGTTACAAGCCATGTTACGTGCAGCGTGCTCACCTCTCGTATCTGTTCGTCGAGCATATGCACTCGAGCCTGTAGCACCGCATTGTCAGCCTTCGCTCGCGAGTATCGGTCGTCAGCTGTGCTCTGTGTGTCGGCCAGTGACGTCACCTGTTGCTGCAACAGTTGCACCTGTAAGCAAAGGGACATTCCATTTGAAACTTTGTATTTATTTATATCTAGAACATTATTTAGGTTAAAACGATATTGTTCATGACTGATGTCAAACCTTGAATTATTGTAATCAGTAACGTTAATGCTAAATTTGAGGCTGAAGTAGGTCACCTATTTAAATAAAGTACTACATTATCTCCTGCTTACGAGATAACAATACGCCCACTTAATTGGTACAGTCACCATCATGAACTGCCTAAGCGCATAAAAATAATTAAACACACCGTATTTTCAATATATTTTTGAACGTCTAGAGAGCTCTATCTGATTATGGCGACTGTACATAGGCCATTCGGGTCATTGTGGGTACTAAATAAGAAGAGTATACATGTAATATAATAATGAAACGTTTACTTTTACTTTAATCGGCATAACCATCGGGTTTTTTGATCAAGTGTATATTTATCGTAATCGATTAATTAATAATGGAGCTTGATTGTTCTAGGAAATAATTTTAATTTTGATTTAGATTACGTTCGCGATTCACTTTTATTTCGGGCTTGTCCTTCATCGAACGAGTGACGCTGCGCTAATTTGGGATGTTCCGTAACTTCGCTGGCCGTGTTTAATTAAATTGTTTACGAGCTTCAACTCACCTCAAATTAAAATCTACTTAATTTGATATTTTTTAGAACTGTGCAATAATTACAGGAATGTGCAAAGAAAGTCTTCCAAATGATCCCGTATTCTAAGTTACTGTTACTTCACTGAACCGGTATAATTTTTTCGTTAGTAATGTAGGTACTTAACGAATTAATTAATCACTTTTTATGACTTTGTTGACTTATTACGTACTTACTGAAAACAGGACAGTGTTTACTCATATTTTTAGTTTACACACACATGATACCTGTCCAATTAACACAAAGTATCGCATACAAATATTTGCGTCCTCAATCGCAAACATGCTTACAATTTTTTTCTATTTTCGAAACCTCATTTAAGTATGCACATGGTATAGTTGCAGTATTGCCAGCTCGCTTAGTTGCTTTATTTATGCACCAGTTCCTTGCGTCAGAGTCTTTCTAAATTAAATTGTAATAATGATCGCTAATTAAAAGTACGTAATGTGATAATATCTTTGTCGGTATTCATGAGGTCAACTATTAATAGTTATTTTTTGAAAATCTTTGTTGCGTGAAAAATGGAGACTGTTTATGATAAAGAAATAGCTACGAATACATAAAATATTGTATTGAGTTTACACCGTGAAAGATCAACAATTTGTAACGCTATGCCATTTTCACGTTTACTTCGATAATGACATAAAGTTTTCTGAGCATTTTCTGTCTATAGCATCCAATTATTAACTTGAATGAATTTCAATACTCAGGAACATCTAAAAGATACCAGCTACTTGCTTCAACTTAATTTATGTATCAACTCGTGTCGTGTATTGTTAATTGTGTGTCAAGATGGCTACACCATATGCTGCCTTACTATCCAACGTATTCCCCGTTCCATTCTGTCAAACGGTATCAGCTGAGGGTAGAAAGAGACGGTGGTAGGACAATATAGCCACAGATCATCTCCTAGTTACGCATACGAAAGTGACTAACACGCAGACATCGTCACCACAGGAAGGAGTTAACTGACAAACAGGAAAGGCTAATTGAAAATGTTCTAAGACTAATAAAACCGTGATATGTGACGCTAAAAGCTAAAACATGCGCTGGCAATGTGACTTTATTAAATCTTTGATGTTTTCTTTGGCAGTTTACTAAAACCTATACAAGACGATGTAGAAATAAACATCCGTCAATTCCTAGTGGGTTAATTCTATATTTTAGAATCAATATGCCCGATATCTACAACCCGCGACCGACTCTATTTGCGCAGAATTTGCTTAGGTACGGCTAAATGGCTATCCCGCGAGGTCTAAGCTATTTTCTGGGATAAGATGTCCTTCACTATCCTATGGACTAAAACTATCTCCGTACCAGATAACAACTAAGTCGGTTTAGCGGTTTAAGCGTGAAGATTGTAACAAACAGAAAGACAGGCACAAATTAGTGTGGATTATTTTACATGGTTTCATTAAAGTTATTAAAGCTACATCTACACCTATATCTACAGCAAGTAAAGAAGCAGAGACATGGCCCACGAAAAGTATCATCCTAAATGTGTAAATTATGTAATAATTTTATTGTTTTATTACTGGCTTATATTCAGAAAAGTCTGTTGATGATGTAATATTAAACAGACACTCATTCATAAAGACCGCATCTCTTGCTTCATCCGATTTAATATCCCTACTAAACCCTAATGAGTAACGGCAGCTGAAATATAAAAAATATATACATTTCAGAGTATTACAGTTGAATGTACGCCAAGAAATGACTCACTTTGAGCAGTGATGACACGTCCCCGCTGTTTATACTTATTCGTTTTATTTCACGAAATATAGCGTACATACCATTGTTTCCAAAAACGAAAAACCATGTCAATCCAATCGAATATTTAAAAAGTTTAGCCAGGGCCGTCTTTAAACTATTTGAGGCCCTGGGCACATTAGGATCATGGGGCCCCTATGACCTAAATATCGGTTATCATTTGGTAATCTGGCAGGAACTAGGGGGCCCCATTCGATCGCGGGGCCCTGGGCACGTGCCCATAGTGCCCAGTGGAGAAGAGGGGCCTGAGTTTAGCTTTGTAAATTATGCAGGTACAGGCAAGTATCTAAGCCCTATATACTAGCAGGTACTGAGTTTCCGGAGTACGTGCGAAGCTATTGATTCTCTTGGGTCTAAATATTCCATTTAGTCGAGGTGTCGCACGGTAGTTCCTACGCTTAAGTATTTATTTTATTATGATCTGTACACGATCATCACTATCACTATCTATCTTTTAGTAATTTTTAAAATAGTAAAATATCGCAAAGAAGGCTTTAAAAGTTACCAACTTTGTCAGGGTCTATTATTTTCAACGACGATGTCCAGATAGCAGAAAATTACAGGGATAAAAGAGATACAATAATAGTATTGAAGTCGTCGCATAGTCTTCTCCAACAACAAGTTATTGGAGTGGACACCCACAAACAAAAGTATTTGTGGGTGTCCAACAACTTGTCCACGAAACATCTCTATCTAACTAATACTAGGTATATGTTGTAGAAAAGTGAGAAGCCCCGACTTGTCGATGTCGGCAGATATTTTAACCTACTTGTCAGATAATCGTTGTGGATCGACAAAAACTTAATTCCATTGCTTGTTACTTTCTCATCGTGTTACTTACACGCATCAATTCTGTACAAGCGGATGATAGCTATTAGCAAAACACTCGAGATAATCTAGCTATTAGCTAACGTTAAGTTGTTACAGCAAATACGAGTAATTTGTTTATCAGTAAAGAAGTTTGCATGTTTGAATTATCACGGTCCAATAGTTCATTGAATGATTTTTATATGTAAGTAACTAATAGTTTAATTCAAGCAATAGGAAATGAAAAGTTTACTAACTAAAAAGTGGAAAGTTGTATATTAAAATAAGACGAATTAATTAACATATTTTATGGTGTCACGCCGGCAAGCAAGATATACCTAGAGTAGGTAATTAGATTTAATCAAGTGACAGTTTAGACTTAATTTCGCGGCATGATTAGACAACTATCTTAATATATTCAGTTAGTGAATATTTAATATGTTCTCGATCCGTAAAACGTTAACAGTTCAGTCCGGATTCCGATTAGCTTCTGAGTTAGCTCAACAACCGACTTCCTAATTCCTATAAGCGCTCATCTCACCACTCAACGATAATTATACCTACGCTATCTCTCCCGAAAAGGTGTCTTAGATATCTCGAACGCATTTTAATAGAAATTTACGCTGTGAATGCTTAAATTTCTAAAGCGAGACATAGGTACAAAGAAAGTGAAAAAAATCATATTTTCTGTTAGTCTGTCTTGACAACTGTAACTAAAACCATAGATGTTTAATGTTTTTGGAATCGAAGCGCGAATTATGGGGCCTAAGTTATGCATTCGAGTAGGCCGATGCATGTTGACATAACTATATACTTGGGAACAATTAAAATTATCATACTATTAATTCGAACACGACGCGCAGGACACCATTTTGCAACAGCAATTACCTAGTGTGAATCATTGAATTTGCATGAATCCGCGCAAAAACCCTACGTGTTTGAAAGCTTTAAGTAATGTTTATCTACCCATCTCTCTTATTCAAGAAAGAGCGAAAAGGGACGGGTAAATTTAACAGTGTTAGAAACGTTAAACGAATGCGGAACCTTTGATTCGTTATGTCTTTGCCATAAAATACGACCTGTCCAAGTTGTCGGTTAAAACATTAGCAACTTAACAACGCTAAGCTCTGCTTTTACTAGGTGGTTGAACCTTTTACGTGGCTTGCCAACACGTTAGAGTACGGTTTTCCTTTTTAAGAAGGCTTTCTTCCAATTATTTATTATATTTTCCTGTACGTTGAAATCCAACATCGGTTTCACTAGATGTTTTTACTCATATTGTAACTGCCTTATGTTTATTTATAGTAATAAGTCCTATTTAAGTAAGTGTAGTCTTGAATTATTGCCTTGCCGAGTCAGTCTATAAAGTTAGTAAGGTTTCCTTATGTATTTACCTATTACTGCAACGTGGTGACGATGACGACAAAGCCACTTACAGTAAATCCACTTTAAAACAACCCAAGTAAATTGAGGAGGTACCTAGTTTTCGATTGGTACTCAATTTAAGGTATATTTTTAAATTATCTACCTATACAGCATAAGCATAAGTGTTTATCGAAACGGAAATTACCCATTAATTTTATTAAAAGCACTAAAATACTTTACAATTTTATGATGCGATTGTAGTATTTGTCGCAAATAAGTCACGGTTTGCGACACACGCTGCGGCAATCACAATGTTTAATGTTTATCGATTTCTCGAAATAATGTAACATTGAAGTACAATAATTACTTATTAATACTGGAAGTAGAATCATTTTTCGAGATGCTCTATAAAACAATACGATAAGCAAAATTTTGCGTTAGCAGAAATTTTATGACGTTAAAATATATTTAAGAAAATATCGCTTAGTACTTTATTGGTGTTGTTGTGTTGAGATATCTTACGAGCGCCATTTTGACCTTGATAAAGCGAGGGTTCTATGATGTAACGGTAGGGGCAGGTGTGGGTACATTTAATAATTTATTGAATCGGGCGTTACTTTGTTTGACCGAAAAACCTTTACCTTCTTCCGCTCCCTAAAAAAATGCATGAATGTGTGGAAGCGGTGTAGCAAGGTAAGATTTTTTTGGTCATGAGTAGGTACTAAGGACGAACATTAGGTGATATATCTTGCGTGGAAGACAAAAATACTAACATAGCTCGTTAGAATATTTAACGGAGTCTAGACCAGATCAAAGCGATTCCGTTCTTCGAAACGTAAACTTCACGTTACGTAAGCAAGCGAACGCGTTATGCGCTTTAGCTTGATATCTTAACAAATTGGCCAGGTTGTACACAAAGAAATGGATTACATATCGTAATTGAATGGAAGCTCACGTATAACCTGTGGCGTTGATAAATTGCAAGAGGCCGGTTTGGATCATAGAAAAAGCTAACACTATCAATCCGAGACGTGTGCGTAAAACTCGAGTGAAAGTGAAATTGATTTTAACTGACTGCATCTCTCTTAATTGCCAGAGACATTATGCGATACTATACTGGTTCGAAAAATATCGATAGCTATCGATGGCCATAAAAATGCGAGCGTGAAATTTTAAAATTGGCGCTGGACTTATGAGTAATCGTTGTTAAATAAAATAAGGCCGTCCACCAGATGGTGCTAGGAAAAAATCTACCAATCGGAAAGCAGCGATGAGCGAGGCTAGGAAATAGTAATTTGTGTCACAAGGGAGCAAAATCATGTATTTACGGCGAGGGCGCTACATTGAATCCAGAATGTAGCGAAGGATTCTACAATAGAATCCTGAGCGTAGCGAGAGATTCTAAAGTAGAATCTAGAGCGTAATGAGGGATTCAAGTGCTAACACCCAAGATGGAAATAATTTTGCTCCCGAGTGGCTCATACAACTTTTCACACCGAACATTAAAAAACTTAAAAAAATTGTAATTATCAACTTTAAAAAATTGCATTAAGTAACAAAAAATGCCTAGAAAAGCCTTGAACAGAAAAGTTGCACTTTGATCCCTCTCGACAGGGACCAAAGCTTACTTTTCTGATTGAGAGGTGTGAAAATGAAGTAAATTCTATTGGTGGGTACTCTGGTCTGGTGGAAACGCAGCCTTAGGATTGGCATTGCGTAAAAATTTTATTATGATCACGTTGACTGCGCTAAGAATGTATCTAGATGTACCTATAGATGAGAATATTTAGGAATGCGGTTTGACCATGGTGACCTCAAAGAAGCGGTCACGGTACGCGATATATTATAATGGTTTAGATTAATTTCGTTTACATAATTTATCAGTATCTTAACTACGCGTTCGACGAAGGTTAGGGGACGCAGAGGTAGAGAATTTTACTAATTTATTTATTTACTAGCCCGCGACTTCGTCTGCGTAGAATTATACATACGTATATTATAAACCTTCCTCTTGAATCACTATCTATTAAAAAAAACCGCATCAACCGTTGCGTAGTTTTAAAGATCTAAGCATACCTACATATAGGGACAGTGAGACAGCGGAAAGCGACTTTGTTTTATACTATGTAGTGATTTCACATTAAACACCAAGAAGTTATATTTATCTGAATCAGTCAGATTACTCACTATATTTGAAGAACTAAATAAAACAAAACTAAATATTGAGTACTTCGCGAAGAGACCAGGCTTACTTAGATACATAATTAAACTAAGTCCTATTAATGCTTGGAGTAACTAGCTACTAACATTAATCTACAGAGGCCGTACGCGATAACCTAATTAATTAATTATCTAGGATCACATTGTGTACATTGAACACTCGCGATCACGCGGCATCTCTGTCAGATCATTCTCACTTCATCATCGTAAAATTTTCAAAGCGCTTGAAAATGACGCATGTAGAACTATTGATAGTAAAACCATAAGCCTAAACTATAAGTAAGTAGAGAGCGAAAATTCCACGGTAGTTAAGTAAAAGATTGTTATCGTTAGGAGCAATCAATGGCCACTTGGGTTGAATAGCGGAGTGAAGGCTCGTGACTTCCTAGAGAAACATTTTCTTGGCTCGCTGACTTGCCTTGCAACTTTCCAGGTTTTGTAAACAACACTACGTTTACCTATCTTATAACTATGAGGTATGTACTGATGGATAAGTGATTGCCTACAGCTAATTAAGTACTTAGACCAACGAATTTTAAACGGTTCATTATGCAGTGGCCAGTTACATTACTCTAAGGCATATCGTTGAAAATGACACCATGAAGGTTTGGCGACAGGTGTCACTGGCCGAAAACAATACAACAATACAGTGAAAAGATGATGAAGAAACGGTTATACCTCTGTTCCGTGGTTATATCTACCTACTTGTTTATACATTTTGTTTTCGAAACATCCTCTTAATTACTGATCAAATTACTTCCGTACGTTTGAAATAATTGCAGTTTAGTTTGACTTTAGCGAAGTTTTAAAAGAAATCCTTCCTTCCTAATAGGTACATACTTCCTTTACAAATGCCAAGTCTGATTTGATTTGACTCGTCCGACGCTATTAGTAGGTAATTGTATTTTTTTTCTCATTCAATAAGAGCCCACTTAAATAAGTCTTGTTTTTTAAACGTAAAACGAATGACGTTTGTATTCTGAAATGTGTTGTACCTATTTATAGGACAGCTCAATGAATTCTGTGAATTCCCATATGTCTTACATGAATAGCCATGAGCTATTAGGTCAGAATTCGGGACAACTTTTGCCGAGCACTATGAACTCTAATCCAATTCGAATACAGATTAGGAACCTGCTGTTACATGTTTGTCCTACCGTTTCCTAAGTATAAGTGCTAACGGGCAACGCAGCTTGTAATTACCGTAATTAAATAAGTGACAATCAGAATGCAACTGCGGTACAGTTCGTGTTGCTTATGCATGCCTAACTAAGCATGGGAAATCGATATTAACTGTACCTACTGTAGAACTAAACATACGTTTAAGTTTTATTTTTTTTCAATACAGTATACCTAGTGACACTTGGTTTATCCATATTCCTTAATTATCACTAGGTACTATACTATAAAGGCACGCGCGTGACAACCCATCTGGTCTGGCATCTATCTCATAGTCTCATACATTACAACTGGTGCGTGCGCGTGTCACGCAGCACGCAGCACGCATTTGTTGTGCGCCGGCCTTAGTACATTTTGTTAACTACAGGGATATATAGGCCTATCCGTTCACGCTCATTTATTATCCCCTTTGTATTTATTCAGAGCCAATATGATACATTTTGATATTAGGGTAACGTAAATAAGGATAAAGGTGCTCATTGGTGTAACAAGGGTAGTGGAAAGCAGAAATAGCAGAATGCAGTTGCACGCCAACTTAACCTAATTATCGAATGAAATGACGTGCTGCACGGCCGTGGCACGGTTTTCAAATACTTGCACTAAATTAAGCCGCCATTGAAACCACTGAAATGAGCATTAGGAGGAAAATTAAATATATAAAAGCATTTCCTGTTGGAAGTTCTATTAAATGTCAGTTGTAACTAGGAATACCTATAATTTAGAAGGAAAAACAGACTGAAAAAACTCAACGACATGACAACCGTCGAATTATGTCATCAATTTATGGATAAAAAGTGTCTAGAACTCTAGACTAGAGAGCAATTAATGAAAGTAGTAAAAATTAAGAAGTTTTCTCGAAGTTTTAAAATACTCAATCAAGTTCCAAGATCTAATCATCAAAAATCAATTGTAATCAATCGAAATGTTTTGTAACGCCTATGACAATCGAAGCGTTAAGAATAACCATAAAATTGCCTTCGCTAGGGCTGCGATAACTTGTCAAAAGCATAAATAATTTGGTGTTGCCATATGACGTTTAATAAAAGGATACAATTATATTAAATTATAATAAACATACAACAAAACAGCAAGACCATTGCACACTATAAGTATGCATACGTCAATAGGTACATTGTTGCTTGAGAAAGTAATTAAATAGGGGAAGCCAAAGAGGGGTAACATGCTATTGTAAATTTTAACTAGAGATCGACATGCCCTCGAAGGGATCGTTAGGGAAATGTAATAAAACAGATTAGAAAATACTACAGACTAGTTGACTAAGCTTTCACTGGAAGTGCACACGTAAGAGTGTTACCGCGCATAGTATCTTTCTCAACAATTGTTCGCAGGAATAAATTAAATTATACTATTGTTTTGTTACCATGGTAATCTTAAATTAGAAATACAAACGACTATAATGTGAGAAACAACGTATTCGGCGAGATAATGCCCGTTATCTGATGCTGATGTAAAACGTAACAGAGAATTATTTGACACTCGCTAATAAAGCATTCTTAATTCGAGTACACGTACATTACACAACTGGACCTAAATAACATCGCGTTATCTGTACACAGTCAATTTTGAAATTTGGACATGAAAGCAATAAAGACTGACGATACTGATAAAGATCGACGATCACGAAGAGTGATAGCAGATATAGATAGAGAAACTGGAAACGTCGGATGCTTTGTTATAAAATATGAGGTTGGTGGTTGGAGGAAGTTTTGTGGATGGAATACCGATAAACGAGGCAGGGTTGGTACTTGGTACGTCTAGCATCGCGTGACATTCGCGCACAAATCTGCTCGCTTGGCGACGGCACGGGCAGGGCCGAATAGCCGCGCTCCAATCGACCGAATAAAAAAAACACTTGACTTCGATCGAGTTCCGTTGCCGGAGTCGGTTACGCACCGGCTACTATTATCGTAGCTACTGTAATGTAGATCATTGTGGACGAATACCAATCATCCAATCCGTCAATGGCCATTCTGAGAACCCGCGTAGTCTTGTCACACCCGGAGCGTAGCTAGACTAAATTTTACTATTGGGTACGTTTTTTATTCTACAACGCTGAATTATTCTTTAACTAGTTATTAGATGAATCTTCCAAATCAGTGGTAATGTGTGGGACAGACAGGCTAATATTGAGAGAGCAAACAATTGAAGGAGGATGACTTAATACAAATTAAAATGCAAAACACGAGTTCAAGGAAATACCAATGAATGACAAACAAACTAGTAAGCTTCTAAAGAAGGTAAATTCTAAGTTAGGTATGTTTTGAGTCTTTTTTTTAACAGAGACAGTTCAGGATCGACCAATAAGTTATTGCTAAGCTAAATGTTAAATTATGATTATGATTATAATTATGAACATGACAAAATAGAATCTCACTTGGTCAGACAGGTTGTCGCACCACTGATGTGCCACAGTTTTCTTTCCCCCGTTCAGTCCGTTTGTCAAATGCGGGGTCAGAGGGGTTCCGGTGAACAGATCCTCCGTGACGCTTGCGTCAGAGGTGATACGGCCACGGGGCTCCGGAGGCGGTCCCTGCGGCCCCACGAAGTCGAATTGTCCATCCCACATATCGTACTCTAGCTCCAGGCTATCCTCGACCTCCACAGGCTCCATCACGCCGGCCGAGCGGGTGAACAAGCCTGATTTAAACATTCAGACGCTCAAGTACCCCCAAACGTGTGCGCAAAATCTTCTAACCCTATATTGCACAATAACTTAACTAACATTAGTACGATACGTTCAAAACTAAAGCTAAAGTTAATGGCACACTAGAAATTAGCTCTTGGTTTTGTCTTCCACCAATGACCACGTAATATGCGACTAATAATTAAAGTTGCACTGCATACACTTAACACTGAGGGTCACTTTGTCACATTACATCTCTCGCAAACGGTTCCACTAAATCCACTGAAGTATATACACCGGCCGTTCACTTTGAACAATGGGACAACCAAAAATCCCTAATTGTTATCATACAAGAGAATTAAGATGATGTCGGGCAAGACAAAACTTCGCCGGAGCAGATTTAAAATTTTCAACGGTTGCTTTGACATCGTATTGTCTATGGCCGTCGTTCTCCAGGCAACTTTTTCAATGTTTCGTTGGGAATAGGAATGCTTGATTTGGTTGCAAAATCGTGATAGTTTGTAGTTGTGGGAGTCGTTTGGCGTAACGCGTGAGGTCGGTACAGAAGCGCGAGCGACACTAACCGGCGCGGCGCCGCGCCCCTCCCGGCGCTATCAGCCGCCTCTACGCTATACTAAATACAAATAAACTTTATTCGCTCCCTGCACCGCACATATGCAGCGTCTGATAGCCAGTTCCGAGGCAATAACCCCTTTCAGAGCTCCCCCAGTCCACTGCATGGGCGCATCTCGTAATTTTACGGATGAGGACCCACCATTATTATGTTGGTCCCAGATGGGGAGCGACACACTGGTATCTCTTAAAGATTATTCCATTTCGCATTCAAATCTCTTTATAGACTCAACGGGCAGTAAATACCTTGAATTCACTCTATTTATTCAGTTGAGACATTCGCAGGGCTTCAATCGATGCTAAAACACGGATGTAACCTACTATAAAGTTTCAGCTAACAAATATAATCCAAGGGGGTGAATACTTAGAATAATTAACTCGCTTGTAACTTTTCGCTGCGGTAAAAGAGCATCGAGTTTCTCTGTATTACATTAAGACAAGACTTTATCTTTAGCTTAATTACGTAAACTTGTCCATATAGGGCATGCGCAGCGCACTTGTAAACATCATGCCATTCACCTTATCTTCAATGGACACCAAAATAGATTCAACGCCCTGTTCAGAATGAAATAGATACTTTTGAAGGCCCCACTTGGTATTGAAATGACTCTTTTAACACGAAGTATTACACCCAAGAAAGATTAGTAAGACTTCATTAAGATTATTGCGTCCGATACGGAACGTTATTGAAACTAAATTACAATAATTTACGTAAGAATAGATTAACGGTCACTCGCGAAGAAAATGTTACGGAGAGTATACCTAAAAGCATCTAATGCAATCGAATTATAGAACACTTTGATACAGGTATATATAAATTAATAACGTTATGACTATTTCAAACTAACCATAATGATGAAGCTGAATAGTTTTGTCACAGAACAAACTGGAATAGGTAAAACGGTGTTATACAACGAGCTATGCAAACAATTGGCAACTGAGGAACAATGCGATCTCATACATTTTAATACTGTTTTTGTGCGGCCAGCCGGCGTGGCAAAATGTTGACTTACTCGCAAACAAGTGTCACTCAATATTAAAGGAATTCGAACAAGAAGCTTAATTACAATGTGTTTGTAAAAGACACAGCTAATTATGAGATGTGTCTAAACGTGGTATTATTAGTAATTTCTTCAGAGAGCATTAGCCTGACAGGTGGAACCCGGAGTCTGAAACTTTTGTGCGCTTCAGCCGGAACAATTACGAAAGCTGAACTAATCTTGAAGTCTGACAAGTTTATTATTGGGTACGAGTAAACTGTAAATATGTTGAAACGCCTGCAGCTGCATAAGCTAGTATTGTGATATAATATCATTTAGCACAGATTCTGCCAAAACTAGATGCTGTTCTGGTTTTAGTAAAAGTTTTAACTGGACTGTGTAAATGCCACCAAATGATGAAGCAGTGTTTTCAACGCAAAACAAATCCAATAGGTATAAAATTACCTGATCACATCAATGCGAACTAATCCAGAACTTGAGAAGTTTCGTTATATGTTTTGGGACCGAGCAATTCTTAGTAAACCTGAGCAAACGTCTGCAATGGCTGCCTAAAACTTCACTTTACAAACCTAAAAGCCGGAAAGAAGGGCCAAGTTAACGTATAACTACTAAAGATATTTCTAGATAGCGAGATACGGGTGCTTTATCAGCGATAAACACGCAACGCTTGGCTACCACCACCACTTGGTATTCCCCCTGCAGTAGACTCATAAATTCAGAGATTAGTCATGCAAATGGGATGGATAATAGAATTAATGGAACAGGGAGTGTTCACGCGTGGATATTGAATGACCATTTTAAAAACTGATTAATGCTTTCGATAGCAATCATTAAGACACGTGTGGTTCTTCTTCGGTCTCCTATCTCGAGAGCGCAATATCACTAAGGATTGAGTTAAATATATTTGACTAAGGATGTCCAACGTTTCCGCTTGTACTTGGCTACATACGAGTAGAATAGTACACAACTAGCTTTAAATTTTGGGTTCCTATCCCATGGCAATCCTCAAAAGTTTCAATGTGCATTCATTTACATTGCCTGCAGAACATGTCTGCAAAATGTCACGTTTCCGGACTTAACGTTTGAGATTTGGGAATTTTCAGGGAATAACCAACAGGAATATATAACAGGATGAAAAGTAACTTAGTTATTCTATCTATACGCTCATTTCACTCCCAAGCCGTTTTGGCGTGAAAGACTAACCAATAAAATATGCGGACAGACTCAAAAACTTTCGCATTTTTCAATATCAGTCGGATAGAATTAGGCGACCATCGATGCGTTTAAAAGTATTGTCTTGTCAAAAGCGTGACAGACGTTACAGTATCTAAAAATTTACTCCGGCATCACATTATGTAACGCTTACGCTTCTCAATGGATCATTTAAGGCATAATCAAATGTTCTAAGGAACATATTGTGCCGGTATATGGTTGCAAATCGTCTGGGTTCATGCACACTGGGCACGGTGATGACAAAATGATGATGACCGCCCCACATGAGGCTGTTCCGCATTGGAGCATAAGGATACAGATAGCAGTCAGGGTCAAGGTTATTATATACTTTATATTTACTTAGCCGCTTAGCTAGCTCGCGCTGTTTTCTCACTCTTTATAGTACACACCCTTATTTCTTCATATCTTTTACGGCTTATAGGTACTTCACAATACAACACGGCTTATAATTTTATTATTTTAAATATTTGGATGTTGTTTATTCGCATCGATGGTCTTTTTATTTTAAAGTGCGACTGCGTTGAAAACCGCTCTCAAATCGAACTTTGATGCGGCTGACGGCTAATGTTATATCTCGAGTAGGTATAAGGTATCTATAAATTATTGACGTTCCAAATTTTCTTGCTAATAGGTAGTTAATTAAAAAAATATATATACTAATTATAAATAACAGCTTGAAATACGTGCTGATAAGAGAGGAGCTTTTGAATCAACAATATTTATTTATTTATATATGCAGGGTTCACAAGATTTAAAAACATATACCTATATATAAAACCTTAAACTACTTTAATCTAAACCTAAATACCTATATTTACAAATATCGCCCATATCGTTGTCATTATGACCGTTGGCTTAAAACGGAACTTACCCGGAACAAAGTCATTGCAGGGTTCCGTGTTCTGTCACTTAATTTCGTATAGGTAAGGTACATAATATAGATACGTTTTCGACGTGAGCACGTGAGTCAGAGGGGCGTCAGTAATTATGTCTTCGTATATCTTTTGTTTTATCACAACCCATCGTATTGAGTGCGCTAATCAGTCAAAAAATATAATCAATTTCACCTAAAACCTCACTTTTTTACTTGTTCGATAACTGGCAAGCGAATTGTCAATATAAATAAACTTAAGTATCTACTAAGTATTCTTTGCAATAGCTTCTAACCTAATAGGTTATGACAGAACCATAAAAATATCGTTATCCAGGTCATCTCGGTCTTTTTACGGCACTTTAGTTTCCCGCGGTGTCATCTCACGTTATAATTACAGGGTACTATAATTAAAAATATCTAGTCTAGATCTCGATATAGCGTTCCCAACGCGATGATCTTTGCGCCCTAAAAACCATTGGTTTTTTTTTTATAACTGGCAAATTATAGTTTATGTCCTCGATGGATGCCGTTGCCCTATGTATGTTCCGTGTTTGTAATCTTTCATTGTGCCAATATTTAATTTTAGCCTCGCAGTATTTGGAAGTAGGTTTGGAGAATTTAGTTTACGCATCGTTAAAATTAATTGGTCAGAAGAAAGCAAGTTTAGCTAATGTTGTATTTGGTGTTGTGACCGTTCATGTTGTTGAGGTAATAATACCTGTAGGTGCGATGTGTTAGCCAGTAACTTAATGGAATTCCAAAAGCAGGCAAGAAATAACGATACAAACAGTGGGACATTATTACATACGGGTATAAATAATACGAATTTGTCGCCTTAAATTTCTCTACAATAAGGTCTTTTGGGGGTAGTAAGAATGGCAAATAAAACGCACAATATGGATTTATTTCCAGGGTGTTCAAATCATTCCACATAATTTTAACCAGAACATGGCGCCGTAAACTCAATCTGTATAACGCAAATGCGGAAATTCTGTGCATATAAACACACCTATAAATCTCGAGACTACCGAGTATCTTGGCCTCATCTGCACACAATATGTTTGTACTTCGCACGCGCTCGCATCACTTTCTGTTTCATTACGAACGTTTTTGCATGTAACACGTTAGCTAACTAGTTGACGTTCTTATTGCTGATAAAGATAACCCTTGATTAGAGCAGCAACATCGCGGAACCTGGTTCAGGTAATTCATTACGCAATATCTTCTCAATTTTTTTATTCGGGTCATCAATCATTGTCAGATTGGTAAGACACGAATCGTTATCGATATCGAATTGTTGATCAAATCGAATCTGTTCTTCGTATTAAAATAGTGTAATATTATACAGCAAAGCCTTTTCAGACATCGATCAATTGTTTAAGACTGCAGCAACCTTGAAAGTAATCCAATCTGTCAGCGGATGGGTAAACAATGTTACAACGTAGGCTGTGTGGACACTGTGGATAGCATAGTATCTCGTGAAACATTTAGAAATTTTCAATGTTAAATAGCTATCCAACATTGACTTCAATAAAAAGGGGAGATATAGAAAATGTTGAATTTAACTATGCAGTTTTAGAATCCAGATTCTCCGTAACATTGAAATAAATCTCGACGGAAAGATTCCGTAGAGCCAACGGTCAATATTCCATACACAATCTTACGACAAAGTCATCAAGATAAAAGTCTCGATAACGCCAAGCATTCGTCCACAGAACTTCTAAAGACAAATAAGTAACGTACATGCTCATTACTAATTGCTGGCAAGTAGGAACATTGTAGCTCCCGGTATCCTTGGCACAGTTCGCCCACGCAATGCACCACCCACTGCACGCAAGTTTGCTATTGTTCGATGATTCGGTACTCATTGACACGTTTTATTGGACTCCAATTTGATAATATTAGTAGACAGGTTATACTAAACATTAATGCGTGTAATGAAAGTGAATTTGGACACTTGACGAGGGTGGCATGGATTATTTTCAGAGG
Organism: Pandemis heparana; assembly: GCA_963854515.1. Classification (NCBI taxonomy): domain Eukaryota; kingdom Metazoa; phylum Arthropoda; class Insecta; order Lepidoptera; family Tortricidae; genus Pandemis; species Pandemis heparana. The sequence goes on along the minus strand of OY978018.1, from coordinate 10,463,222 downwards.
CAATACGGTTCTCATTTGATTTTAGTTTTGTTATGTGGTTTGATTTTTGGCTATCATGATTAGAAATACTGTGTCTAGAAAACATGTCGTTACACACTTGTAGTCCTCTATTGGTAGTCCCAGTCATGATTACTTAATATCTGGACCAACTGATGATCTGGTAATAGAATAAAATAGTGCACACAAAAGTTATCTAAATAGCCTTAGTACGTGGCTTGCTCAGAGTTTTATGATGCTGATAGTACAAGGAACTCTGCTCATACGTTTACTTTACAAGAGTATAATCCCAAGCCTTACATAACAAGTAACAAGTTAACGTTGTTAGATACTAATTAACTTTCACTATTGTCCCTAGAATTACCAATTCTGTATAGAAGTCTACTAGTATATTACTAGTCTCCCTTCCTGCTGTCAATTGCGCTCGATAGGCACGCAGTTTCTCCAGACACCCATTGTGCATTATCTACATTCTACATAGATGTGAAGTGCAAAGTTATCTATGCACTCGGGACAATAGATTTGTTTGCGTCACCAACCAGATCAGTCTGGTTTCCAGTGTACGCATAAGTTTGCATCAAAGTACAATTGGAATGAGGGTCCACCCACACAACACCGAGTGTAGTATACGCGTTTCTAGTATCCAGCGATAAAGCAAGTCTTTGGCAATTTGTCACCCAAGAGGTCCTTTTTTGGGGGAACTATGCGAGGAGCTGAGGAGAGACTGAAATTTGATGAGTTTCTGCGTTGCTAAAAATTCGTCGATCAAGTCACAGTAGAACATACCTCTTACCATTCTGACTAGGTCAACTATGTGTAAATGAAATGAAATGAAATGAAATGAAATGAAAATGAAATGGTTAAAAAGGTACTATATATGCAGATGATTATTCTTAAACGCGATTTTACATGGCTGTAAATTCAGGTCGGAAGTCTTCCTATTTTACGTTTGACTGGTTACGCATTACATTTACCTTTACATCTGTTAACTTTAACAACGTAAGTATATAGGTGAGTATATTTCTATTATTACATGAGAGGTTAGTAAACTAAATTCCTACAGTTTTTTGATATTTTTATGGAGATTATTAAGTTTATGGCACTGTTGCGGTGCGACATGGCATTCTATTTTGTTTTCCGTTTAGTACAAAAGACCCTAACTGATTTAGCTGCAGCCACTGCTTTGATCAAATCTTGAGTCACGTATCAGTAGTTTAATTACTTAAATTAATTCAGACGCTATCACGCCGTGCCGGACGCACGCACATGGGCGTATCCGGCCATAGGGACATTAAATGATGCGGGACGTCCTATTGTATGCCTGCTCCCTCTGGACAGGGTCATTGGACAGAGAACTGATAGTTGATATCCATTACGTTATGAATATAATTTCGATTTGACTGAGTTCTAACTATTCGTGGTTCAAAGTGACAGGATCGGTACTAAATACTAATATATTGCGATAGTCTTTTGTTTTTATAGTATTTTTACGAAGTGAATTGATGCACTGGGCTGTCAAACCTAACCCCGAGTTAGCGATTTAATTTTTTAACTCTGGACTGTGCAAGTGGGCTTCAGTGGAATTGTCGTTGACTTAACGTTAACTTTGGATCCGATTGTGGAAAAGACCATTATACAATGTCCGCTGATCCACAACGAACATAACATAAGTATAACCAGGGCTTTGCTTATAGCAAATTTCTACGATTACGATTACGATCTACGATTTCTACGATGTCGTATACCAACTTACCTCGTTGTTTTCAGCATGCATCTTGTACCCCGATCTTTTATTATTAGCAGTTTTTATGTGCACTTGGTTGAATGCCAACATGACCTTGCTCTTGATAAGAAAGAAACTTAGTGCGTCATTTTTTTTATCTCGATCTTAACCACGTAAGTAGGCGAGAAATGTGCTGCAAAACAGTATGAAAACTTAGACAATCATCGCACGTGGTGTTCAACATAAATTATTATGTTTGATCATAGAAAGCAGTCGTTTTAGGGCTTAACTAGTACCTACGCCAAATCTTGGGATTAGGTTGTCAAAGCGGACCCCAGGCTCACTGAGCCGTAGCAAATGCCGATAAAAACGCTAGGAAGATGAATGATAGAAAGCAGTCGTTTTAGGGATGTCCAAGTCATGTTTAAGATGTTTGGGATCACTATGCTCCATCAGCACGGCAGAGGAACAAAATCAAACGATTTTCGCAATACTTACCTGCTTGGAAACGTTTACAGACGTGCAGTGAGGATTCAGAATTATATCAGCGGGCGTGAGCAATACTTGTCGGCTATTTCGCGATACCAATCATCGACTTGTACGAATAAGATAAAAGGAACATTGGCATAGTGCCGAATGAAGTCATCATGAAGGTATTTATAGGAACACTCTTCTTCTTTAGGGATCGAGGGAGCAATTTAGAAAGGAAATCGGTACAAAAACCCTAGGGTGTCTGACCAAATTGTGGATTTGTTTTGCGACTGCGACGAAGTTACGTAAACGAGAGATGAGTTAAGAGTTAAGGATGTCTCTAAGCAGCATATCAATAGGGAGCCAGGACGGTCAAAATGACATGGGACTCTACTCTCTACCACTACGGGGCCCGAAACTGGCTGGGCTTAGAGCACAGAAGAACTGTTGCCGTGTTGATGTATTTCCTTCTTTATATTGAAGAAGAGGAAGAAGAAGGAACCCATCTGACTAATTTACCGAGGATCTCAGACTTTACATTTACGCCTCTGTTTCTAAGGTGAAGGTGAATAAGTCCGAGAAATGTCGAGCGTTTATCGACTTTAATATTTACGTGAGTAGGTAATCCGTTTATTCTTACTTAATAGATAGACATTTAACATAGAGTGTGAGCAGTCGATATAACATAAATTAAATATAGAAGATTTAAGGTAGCCTACCTAATTGATAGGTAGGTACAAATTGATACTATTTAAACACAAGAGGAAGACAATCACTAATGCTAATAAATAAAGCAAACAATGAGTGATCAGCTTACTACGAGGTACAATACGCTAACGTATCTTGTAAATCGGCTAAATTTTCTTGGAAAATTTACGCACCACTTGGTCATTCATATTAGCAAGTACTTAATAAATAATGATGTCACTAATGAATCAGAAAGAATCTATGAATGAATGTGTGTGACCGAGTGGTTGCATAGAGCGAATTGACTCTCAATAAAACGACAAGGTTGAGTTGAGCATTGCCATCACTAAGCAAATAAAATACTAGATAGGTACCTAATTAACAATAAATACGGTTGATTTTGGGTTGATCTCGTTTGATAAAGCAAAGAATTTATCATTCGAACAAAATTTAAAATGGGTCCTGGTCTCTAAGTAAGTACTCCCTGATATTCGAACTCCGAATTTCGTATTATACCGTTCTCTCACACTCCTACTAATGACTATAGTGTGAGCAGAACGGCAAGATACGAACTTCGCACTTCTAACTTCGGAGCATAAGGCCAGGGATGGGCCCCTCCTCAATCTTGGCCCACAAATAGGCAAACTTTAAAAGTACGGTGGAAGACGCTATAAGTAGCTAGTAGATACAGTAATTACTAAGTACTGACCTTATAATTGAGACCTTGGACGTCCTCTTCCAGTGACACATCAGAGTACATGTCATCGGCGGGCTCCCCTCCAGAACCACAGCCCGACGAATTGAATGACGACGAACGATACAATTGACTGGAACAAAAAAATCTCCTGTTAAAATTATTGAAGAATTAACTAAGGCCAACTAATTTAAACTAGTTGAAAGTTATTGAAATAAGTTACTCCATGGTTAGAACAGAACAAAATACGAGTACCATTCACGACTTCGCACGATTTTCTGAGATGAGGTTTTGAGCGCCATCTATGTGCGACTAGTTAAACTATCAAGCCACTTAGGACACGTCAGTTGGTTTGCGTAGCTTGCTTGCGTTATTTACGCGTCGTGTCGCCGCTGTACAACAGATGGCGCTGTTTACAAGAGTTAGTGTGGAGTGCAAGTTCAAAATGTTTTTTTTTTTATATTTTGCATGCTTTGCACTAATAAAATAAGTAAATAATAGACAAGTAAAATTTACCTAGCTAGGACATTGGATCCAAGTTGTCGCTTCCCAGAGCTGAAACAAATAGTTAACATGAATTACTTCATCAATAATTATGTATAATATATGTTGTACAATTATCACATCAAACTAATTTCATCAAGCATTTTGATCACGCGTCTGATGTGCGTCAGTGTGTAATCATAGTAAAAGCAGGTTTGACAGTCTCACTATGGTATTGTCAGACGGCAGAATAATAATTATCAGTATTTATAGAAGGACAGGCATTAAGTAACGAATTCTATTCTAGAATGCTGGCGCCGATCTAGAAGCACCATTTGGTGCTATTCGTTATATTATTTCCTAAGTGACTTGTTTAACATTTCAATGGGTTTATTGGGCTTATTATTATTTATATTTATAAGCCTTTTTATTCCGAATTCGCTACAATTTCAGTAAGTACCACATGTTGTTGTTGTTGTTGTTGTGCCTCATGGCATAGGCCTCCTCCGTGTATTGGAGGGTTTGGGCTATAGTTCCCACGCGCGCCCAGTGCGGATTGGGAACTTAACACACACCATTGAATTTCTTCGCAGATGTGTGCAGGTTTCCTCACGATGTTTTCCTTCACCGAAAAGGTCATGGCAAATTACAAATGTAATTTTCGCACATAAATTCCGAAAAATTCAGAGCTACGAGCCCGGGATTTGAACCCACGACGCTCTGCTTGAGAGGCCACAGGTCAAACCACTAGGCTACCACGGCTTTTTTATAACGGTACCTAAAATCTTTACCAAACGCTCACAAAAAATTGTGTTGTACAAGAGAGTTGTGGTTTTCCAAACAGATTTTGAACACACGATACTCGTTGAAAGGGATAACATGCAGTCTAATCGTTCTACCGTTATTGAAGTAACCATTAAATAGAGCACTCGTGTACTCGTATAACTCGGTAATTATCTTCATTACTAATGCGTGTCCGCCCAGTAGCGATCAAAAAGACGGAAGTACAGTCTCCATGAGTTACACTTACGCCTTTTTGTATTTATATGATACGGCTGTAGCACCGAATTGAAAATTACTAAACTTAGCACACGACGTTGTTTCAATGTCTAAGTAATAAAGTATTTTTTTGCTTAATTCGCAGATTACGTTATCGTGGTTTATCTATAGCATTCGGTAGTGGCACATTCTCTTGTAGAAATAAGGAAATAAACTATGTAAGCATACCTACTTGAATATACGTAACGGATGTATAAATCGTTTTATTTCTTTAGCGATCAAATCTTAGTTAAATTACGTGAACGGGATTTGATAATTAAGTTCACTAAACACTCGTTTTTAATTAATTTTATCGTGATTGATGCAGGTATGCCGTTATTTGTGCAATAACATTTTGTTCATCTAGTTCTAGTAAGTAGATATATACATTTTTTAATTTTGGCTGACAATTATCAATGTCAAAAAAGGTTTTGATTTCATTTTGAATCAAGACTGACGAATATTACGAGTTTACGACGAATTTAAAAAAAAAGCACGAGTGTTTCAAACTAACCCAAACACTTGATGAAATATTCCGAAACAATCAAGATAATTAGAAATAATTGTAAGTATTTACGAATACAGTGAAATCTGGATAACTGAGACTTCAAGGGACCTGCATATTAGTCTCACTTATAGAGGTATTCCACTTACCCAAGTGTCTCAGATAGCTTGGTATAAATAAATTTTTGTCTCATTTACAGAGGCTCCCATTAATAGAGGTGGAAATAGCATTTATTTTTCAGTTAAAGAGGTGCGATTGTGAAATAAAATAATGTATTGTGGAAACATTATAATGTATACGCCGTAGAAGTTCTTCTAGTAAAAGTCACAGTGATTTTTCTTGCTAATTCAATGTATCGGCGCTTTGTCATTTTTTGCGACATGGTTCCACAATGGGTCAGGGCTTAATTAGATCGATAGCACGTAGCAAAGTTCCTATGCTAATGTCTAGATTTCGTTTGAAAGCCGCTTATTGGAACGGCCACAAGCGTAACTCGTAACCATCGACAACGGCCTGCAATTTGCAGGACGTCCGAGGGGAGGGACAGAGAAAACTGTATGCGATGCGTGACGTCCACGAAAGCGACCGTTGCTATAAAACAAAATCCTAAGCCTCTAAAGTCGCTGTCAATTGAAATTGCGAACAATGTAAACAAACCATTTATTTAATGAAATATCCACATTCTAGAAATTGTTTTTTGTTTTAATGGTTTAGGATAACGTTGTGGTAAGTATTGATTAAATAACACACGGATTAAGCAGTATTTGATGAGGGAAAACGGAAATTAAAGACATTTTAAATAGAAGGTTTGTTTACATAGTTAGCAAGTTCTATTGACAGCGATTTTAGTGTAACTTTTCACACAAAAATCGTCTCGAATCTCGAACGCGTTCAGATAACGTCTCAAGTGGGGGAACTCATCGCCTTCTCATCGGTTATGCTCGGCAAACTGACATTTTGGCGACGTCCAATAGCAAATTAAACGTTAGACTGCAAATGATTGGTAATATCGCTCGCGTGCCAATCCCGAATAGAGGACCTGTGCTCATAGTATTTGACAACTTAACGCAAACGCGTTAGAGACCTATTTTGTGACAGAAAACTTACACTAAGCATACAGTGTATAGTAGTAGGTAGTGTGTGTGTATTAGTGTAAGTTTGAGAGGTTAACTCGTTTGACACGTTTTCCGTGTTAAAGACTACTTTATGTTCTCTGAAGAAGGTATTATTCGAAGTATGCTGTTATCTCTAACCGGGGTACAATAACGCAAGCTTTGCTGTTTCGCAGAAATAGTATATGTATAGCAACAGAAATACATAAAATTAAATAATGACTGTGTTCAATTTGACTTTGTATCTCTTAGTACTTAATCTGTGAAATAGCGACTCCATGGACTCGAGAACTACGGCATCCTACCAAATGTCATAGACAGAATTAAATAAATGTCTAGCTACCCTATAACATATAGGTAAGGTACCTATATTTAAGCACTAAACTAAACATCTAGGATACTAATTAGAGGTGCAATGTAATTAATAGTACAATGCACTTCTTAAGGTGCTGTCAACAGCAAATGACCTTGTGCAGCGCCACTCTTCACACATACGGTTCGCGTGCCTGTGAGTGAAAGAGAAGAAACTATTCCGGCAGCATGGCGCGCGTCTAAAATCTTGCAAATAAGACACAAATAAGAAGAAATAAAAAAAAGTATGGATTATTTGTGAAATATGACTCGTTAGCCGTGTAGGTATGAATATGTTGACTTCATGTTTTTAATTGCAGACCCATACGTCGAAAAAATAAAGACATAGAACCGTTTAATGATGATTTTAAGACCAATCTTTGCAATTATTTTCTATCGAGCCGATTTTGTTCAATTATGTATTGAGTCCGTCTAGCGTGTTTGAAATATGATAAAAATTAACATTATATTTTTTTTGTATTTTTTTTGTGTGTAGTTTTTCTTAAAAAAGTGCTTAAATAACATCAATTTCAACAAAATTAGGTGTTGTCAGCCTCTTAACAAAACCAATCCAAGGGGCATCGAAAAAACACATACGGAGATAGAATAACGCAATTAATATAATCGCGTGTGTGTTCATAATCTATCATTACCTAGTACTTATCTACTTACTAGAAACCCTAGTCGGAGCTAGCGCAGTCGCTAGGCTGATGAAGACAGTCATTATTTGTAAGGTTTTTGACCTTGAAATTACTTAGTCTCAACTGTGTACAATGAAGTCTTCTAAAAAGATCAGTGTTACAAGATGTCTAACAATTATTAAATAATATTACAGTATTTCAGTAAGTACAAACATACATACATAAATCAGGTCTTTATCCGTTACGGGGTAGATAGAGCTTAAAGTAACAAGACCTAGTAGGCTTATTGTCTAACTCGCTTGCAATCGTCATCGTCTTCATTTTGACAGTTCATGTATGGGCTGACAATTGGCATCAGAATCAGCTAGCTGTCACATTCATACAAGAACTGTCAAAATGAACACGATGGCGATTGCGAACGAGTTACGTAATAAGCCTACATTCCACGATTAGCATGATTGTGGGCTTATAGGTGAAAAGGGGAATCCAAATACATAGGTAGTGATGGCAATGGGTTGGCTAGCTGCATTGCCTATAGCCAATAACATGATTCTAATTTGCTTGTGAAGCTAGTTTGATTTCAGTGTTTCTCGACTCAATTTTATTCAAAAGGAATTGGTTTCCTAAATTTTCCAAGTTACAGTTAGGTAGGTATACCAAAAATCGACAGTCCCTTTAATGGATCTCTTCCAGTCAACCTTCAAGTGGATCAGGGGGGCGTCACAGTAGTGATGACATTATGTTTATAGCGATTTTCATTTGATGTAGAAAACCACTTATAATTTACTCAACTTGCAAGCCATCTACTGCGAAAGAGTTGTTAGTTGAATTACACAACTTCCGACGTCTACTTAATGTCACTTATTTAGCATGAATAAAGAACGTAAGAAGCATCTGGGTTAATGTTTGTTATGGATAATTATGCTGATCAATGATTATTTCTTGTTGTATTTAGTTTCGCTACATTTTGTAACAGTATCTATGTGAACTGTGGCCCTTTGGTATTAAAAGAGACACGCCATAATTAAAAACTTACTTAGATAACATTTTTCACACTTAAGAACATTATAAAGTTAAACAAAACATTAAAGAACGTTCCTTACCCCATTAACACCTTACTTAAAACACTTTTAGCAACATTATCTTTGAGAACAGTTCATATTCAACATCGCGTGTTACACCTCAAGAATTGTGTTGAGTACTATTCATGGTTAATACTTGTAATGATAATGATTAGGTTACAGCTATACTATAATACGTGATAATCTTTATTGTACTCGTAGTATTGTCAGTGACCTATTTTACTTCTAAAACGAGTAGGTATCCAACGGAACAAAAAACCACATACCTACCGTAACATAGATTAAAAACACAATAGATGAATGCTGGCCACAATAAAATACCTGCATGCTGGCATCATACCGGCCAGTAACATTGCGAGTGTCATTTGTTACACGGTAGTGCCGTGACAATAAAATAACACCGGTATCTAAACAATCGGGCATAATTACGCTTATTTAGACGTTAGGTAATGCTAGCATGCTACTAAAATAATATGTACGTTTGCGAAATATGTTTAATATAAGATTCTATTAAATACACGATAAACATTTTGTAAGGTCAATTCACAAGGATGTTTTAAATAGATTTTAACTAGGACTGTTATGTGAGGTTGCCTTTCGTTTAATTCACACAATGTCATGTGATTAATGCAATATTGACAGCGATACTAGTTCTTTGTTAAGGTTTATTGTTACAGTGTAGTTTGTTATAACTATGTTGCTCCAATTTACTGCCTCTGTAAGTACATCATCATCATTATCTTTGGTATGTTTCTTCTGTATACTTTCTCTAGAAAAACTTCTATCTAATTGAGTCATTCGAGACCACAAAGCCATCCAATTGAAAACAACTATTGGTTTGATTATTGTGGTAACTGCACCGAGTGTTTTAGGTACATAAAATTTAATTAGAAAAAGTAAAACCTTTTGCAATGCATTCTATTCTTGCAAAACACATTCTAACCTGTAAGGCCGCTTTCTGTAATGCATGTAAACACCGTTTCGCTCCAGCTTTACTAATGATTATCGCACTCAATGAATTTTTCACTGCTGTGATCCGTCACAGGTCACATGGAACACAATCGGTATTACGACATCGCCTGCACGATGAATCAATATAAACAGAAACAAATCACATCACTATTTAGAGTTTTGTTTACGTACCAAATTCGAATTTGAATTAGGAATTTGTTTTATTTAGCGCGTGGGTGCGTGCGGCAGTGCGCGAGTGGTTGTGGCGTAGGACTGACGCATCAGCACAACGACGGCGATGGCGACCAGCGGGCAGTGGGCAGCGGCCGCGAAGCATCAATTAAATCCACAATGGGCAACTCGGTACAAACTGCGAAATATTCGCCTTCATTAAATTATGTAAGCCGGAATGTGGTGGGTTTTGTCAAATTAGCGCATCTGCTTCAGTCCCATGACAATGGACGCACTTTGCATGGGTTCTTGCGAAACAGCACTTTGTGGTTTGCTGGTAATTAACATACCCATAGCCATTAGTGAACAATAACGTAAGAACTTGAAAATACTTGTTCTTTGTGGCCCAGTAAACGTAGTCACCTTGCTAGTCTTGTGATGGATAGTTTAACGAGGTGTTCATATCCGGAGACAGTTCCGTTATCCTGAACATCCTGTATGTGGTGCTATCGTTTATGGCATCTGGGTCAAACAATCGTGCCTATAAAAATATGTTATGACAAGGCCACAGTCACGATTAATAGATCGATTTTTATATAACATTGAATGCCATCAATCAATGTACCATGATTTAAATCTAGATGGGAAATAATAATTAAAGTTTATAATTTGTTTATCTTTGGTGGCAACTGATAGTCACCTTAGCCAGGACCACACGCAATTGCGAAAAATGACTATGCCTATGCAAATGATGGAATATGTAATGCAGGAAGCTAATTGATTTGAAAAGATAATAAATTTTATAAGACAAAGGCATCCTTTTAACTTTGTAACAATTTGTAACAATGGCGAAACTATGTGTGGCCACTTAAGAAACAGAATAAAATATTATTTGCTACAAAATGGTACCATGACAAAAAGAGGAGATGACATAACGATAATTGGTCGCACGTCAACAAAAATTGTATTGCAGAGTGCGGCTCTAGTTAAAGAACGTAAAACGAACAATGAAGACGATTGGTTTGAAATAACAGTTGAAAAATAGGTAGCGCACTTTTTCAAACAGAATCGGCGTAAGATTCAATTAGAAACTTGTTAAATCTGTCTTATAAGAACAATGAACTGGTGATGTGAACAGGTGATTTGTAATTTAAAGTCTAGGTCTCAGCACGAGATAGGACAATAAACAGTGGCTTAGCAAAAGTCAATGACAAGATAATTAGGTGTCCACACGCCAGCGGCAATTCGTGACGACTGACAAGCGCGTGATAGAAGGGGTAATTTAACTGTATTTATATATATTTATACTTAAGGGCTCGTTAATTAAAACAACCTTTCTTATGGTGGTCCTGTGCCCAACTGGCTTGTATTCGTCGTTACCCAAAGGTCTTAACTCCACACTTTGTTTATATAACTATGAAGTACTATAGATGATGTATATATATAGACGATGCCTGTGACGTGGCTATCACGGCCTTCCTGCCCACACTGAGAAAAATGGATTTCTGGCTTAAGGTGAATTCTGCCGTCGACGGCTAAATTATAATGACGTGAAGTGATTTTGTAACGCTTACGGTTATATTTGCTTAGCTAGGCGTTATCGTTAAGACGGTACCGTCTATTATGCTGGACACGAAACGTCGAAACACACTTACGGTAAGGTAATCTTGGAGTCCAACTTCCTACTGTTATTATAATAATAATGGACTATTAAAAACGCCTTCCGCTTACGTCGCTGAATATGCGGCGAATATCACCGCAAATAGGGCAATATTCATTTTATGATAAAGCGAAATTAGCTCAAATAAAAACATAACAAACGTAAACGTAAGTCTTATGACGACTTCCAAAAGAGGCATATATCACCGTAGACATGGCAATATTCACCTTACAATGAGGCGAAATATACTTTAATTAAAACTAAACAACCGTAAACGTAAGTCTTATAACGACTTACATAATCGGCGAATGTCACCGTAAACATGGTAATATTCGCCTTACAATAAGGCGAAAAATACTCAAGTTACAACTAATCAAACCTTAACATAAAGTCGTGTAACGACGTACACATGCGACGAATGTAACCGTAAATATGGCAATATTCACCTTACAGTAAGGCAAAATAGACTCAATTTACAACTAATCAAACTTTAACTTAAGTTTGTTATCGACTTAAATATTCGGCGAATGTCACCGTAAATATGGCTATTTTCACCTCACAATAAGGCGAAATAAACTCAAGGGCCAACTAATAAAACGTTAATATAAGTCCTATAACGACGTACGTATTGGGCAAATATAACCGTAAATATGGCAATATTCACCTTACAGTAAGGCGAAATTTACTCTAGATGCAACTAACCAAACCTTAACATAAGTATTTTATCGACTTACACATGGGATAAATACAACCGTAAATATGACAATATTCACCTTATAGTAAGGCGAAATACACTCAATTTACAACTAATCTAACCTTAACATATGATTTTTATCGACTTACTTATTCGGCGAATATGACTGTAAATATGGCAATTTTTCACCTTACAATAAGGCGAAATAAACTCAAGTTACAACTAATTAAACGTTAACATGAGTCTTTTATCGACTTACACATGCGACAAATACAGCCGTAAATATGGCAATATTCACCTTACAGTAAGGCGAAATACACTCAATTTACAACTAATCTAACCTTAACATAAGATTTTTATCGACTTACTTACTCGGCGAATATGACTGTAAATATATGGCAATTTTTCACTTTACAATAAGGCGAAATAAACTCAAGTTACAACTAATTAAACGTTAACATGAGTCGTGTCACGACGTACACATGCGACGAATATAACCGTAAATATGGCAATATTCACCTTACAGTAAGGCAAAATACACTCAATTTACAACTAATCAAACCTTAATATCCTACTTACTATTATAAAGGCGAAAGTTTGTAAGTATGGATGTATGGATGTATGGATGTTTGTTACTCTTTCACGCCAGTACGGCTTAACGGATCTGGATAAAATTTGGAACAGACATAGTTTATGATTTGGAATAACACATAAGCTACTTTTTATCCCGGAAAATTGCGTAGTTCCCGCGGGATAGCGATAAACGAATTCTTTGCAGACGAAGTCGCGGGCAACAGCTAGTAAGTTATAAAACGACTTACATATTCGGCGAATATCGCTGTAAATATGGCAATTTTCATCTTACGATAAGGCGAAATAAACTCAAGTTACAACTAATATAACGTTAGTATAAGTCGTATAACGACGTACATATTCGGCAAATATAGCCGTAAATATGGCAAAATTCACCTCATAGTAAGGCGAAATAAACCCCAGTCACAATGAATCAAACGTTAACATAAGTCGTGTAACAACGTACACATGCGACGAATACTACCGTAAATATGGCAATATTCACCTTACAGTAAGGCAAAATACGCTCAATTTACAACTAATCAAACCTTAACTTAAGTCTATTATCGGCTTAGTTACAATATTTGGCGAATATCTCTGTAAATTAAGGCAATTTTCACCTTACAATAAGGCGAAATAAACCCAAGTATTTTGCGGCAATTTTTTTTTTTTTGTGTGAATAGGAAGGCAACTAAACCATGGAAGACGATTTTCATTAAAAATCAACGTAAAATGGAAAAGTACCGCGACTAAGGTTACATGGGTCATTTAAATAAATAAATGTCTCGGACAATTCAAATCAATTGTGGGTACTAGGCCCAAATTACAAGCCTATTCAAAGGCTTGTGATATGGGTACCAGAGTGCAGATAAATATATACTTACTACATACCTACTTATAAATAATATGTAATATAATAGTAATAATTATAATAATTATACTTTTAGTGATCCGTTAATCACACACTTAGGTTCTGTATCAGACGTATTGTATTGCTATGCATGTTCTATCTACCTAATGTTATTACAAAACTGGCTTTTGCCCGAGATTTCGTCCGCGTAGAAATCAGGATAACAATAGTTATCAGACTAACAAAGAAACAATAGGTACTTGTCTTAAACAAGTTTTAAACCAATAAACTGATTCGTGTACCTTACCTACCTACCGAAGACTGTTTCTCATTTCTTCCGCAGGCCCGCGATTTTGCCCACGTAGAAATCAGAATAACAATAACTATCAGACTAACAAATAAACAATACTTAAACCAAAAAACTGATTCTCATTTTTCCCGCAGAAAACACAAATATTTACTGAGTAAAGCACAGACCTAAACCATACTTAACAAAGAGCTCAGCCTTCCAATAAAAGGCCCATCGAAATCAGTTCAGCTGTTCTCGCGAGATTAGTCTGGATACACATACAATTCTCCAGGCACCGGTTTCCTTCCGTAGGTACTGCAAGTTTCAGGTTGATAAAACGCAGGAAATCGTTTTTAGGGTTCCGTAGTCAACAACAAGGAACTCTTATAGTTTCGCCATGTCCGTCCGTCCGTCTGTCCGCAGCTTAGCTCAGAGACTTGAAGCTGGAAAGCTGTAATCCCATAAAAAAACATTCCACGTAATAAATAGGCCAAGTCTCGTAACTCTCACTGTAAAAAGTTGTGAGATAATTACGTAGAGCCAAGTCAGGCTTTCTTATTAATATTTATATTGCTTGCTAAATAAAAGTTTGTAACTTGGGAATCTCACTTTACTGCATTTATTATTTTTTGCATACCTAAAACTGAACTATTGTGTGATTGCTAAGCCACAAAATTTTATTTAGCAAGCAATAAAGAGAAGATTAAAGGAATGCCTGATTTGGCTCTACGTAATATCTCAAACACTACGGTCGGTGAAAGAGTTTCGAGATGAGGCCTGTTACCAAGCCATATTCTACAAAAAAAAAGATATTGTGCCTATTTTTTACATGGAACGTTTTTTATGGGATCTCACATCTTATTGTAGAGTAATGTGTCCATCAATACCTACATATAAATTTATGAATGCAGCTGGAATAGTATATTGATAAACAAGGGTCGAAATTAACCCATTTCAGCTGAGATATTTTTGGCACTCGAACGAAGTGACAGCGCCAATAGTTCGAGGGTGAAATGAGTAATTTTACCCGATTTGAACACTCTACTTTTCATTTCGAATATGAGGAAAGTAAAAGAAGGTATTATGACAAATAATATTTATTACGTTTGTCATTATTTTCCTGCTTTTTTTTCTATTGCGCGATTTGCGCGCATTGCGCATTTTCTTCTGCGCACCAATGGCTGACGGCTTGTTTTTTTTTAAACTTGCAGACACGGAGGTCGCTATCAATTAATTGCCGACTTATATCTATTTCAAGCTAAAAAGAATCACCTTTCTAACGTAATAATTCCTTATAATATAGCGTGAATGTTATTTTCAAAAAAGATTATTTAGCCTTTTACAATTAATAAGGAACTATTTGTACCTATAGATGATTATATAAAACATAGATTACATGGCTGTATACGTATTTCCATTGCTATGTACTTACCTCATTTGGATTAGCTATGAAGGGTTGAGATATATTTTTTTAAATTCAATACTTTCGATTTCAACCCAAGGGTCGCGATGAGTCGCTTTCAACCTGCTATCCAGATAATCAATGACCTACTTTCAGATTATGAGAAATTAAAATATATTTTAGCATTGACTTTGTATGGAATAGTTATTTGTGTCACAAGGGAGCAAAATGATGTATACCCAAGAGCAAAAATAACGCGTCATTTTTCATAGAACCTTGTATGAAAAGTGACCCGTTATTTTTGCTCTTGAGTGTATTTACGAGGATTCAAGTGTTAATTTGTATTTGCACTTAGAAAGCCTTGAAGAGAAAAGGCTTTTCGAAATGTTTTTTTTTTTGCAAATGTAGCTTTTAGAAAGTTGATAATTGTAAAATCACGCCATTTTCTATGCTGGTAGGTAGCTCATGTAATTATATTTAGAATTATTTTTTCAAGTTTTTTATTGTTCGGTGTGAAAAGTTGTATGAGCCACTCAGGAGCAAAATTATTTTCATCTTGGGCGTTAACACTTGAATCCCTCGTTACGCTCTGGATTCAATGTAGCGCCTTCGCCGTAAATACATAATTTTGCTCCCTTGTGACACGAATAACTATTGTTATACTTTTCAAGTGCATTGTACACCTACCTAACACTATCCACAATGCAAAATTTCATGTTTGTACGTCTGCTAGAACTAGAAGTACCTACCTTAGAACTTTGATCGGTGAGTCAGTGAATGAGTGAGTGAGAGACAAAATTAAGTAGGTAAATTTGACTTGCAATAATTTTTTAACTACTGGTTCAAATTTAATGTAAAAAAATGACCTGTGTGGCTTCGAGAAAAGAATGGTACGGCCGTGCCTTTTTAGCTCTTTGCCTTGGGGCCCTTGGCGGGCCACTTCCGTGCCCCCAGGTTTGCCATGGTTAAACATTAATTAGTCAGGCCACAATCAATTTTTCGATTAAGGGATACGTTTGTAAGATATTAACATGGACAAACATTATGACATAGGTCCATACTTAGAGGTAAAGCGCTGGCTGTAGGCCAGCATTAGGTACCTATGCTGAGGTGGGACCATTTCCTGACAAGGAACTATGTCCTTATGTTTTTACTTCTTTTTTTGTTATTGTTGTTATGTAATGTACCTATCTAAATTGTTTCCTATCTACCTATTCAGCCTGCGCAACGGTATTGTGGTCGAAAAGGTCTCTTTACTAATGAAACGACTTTTAGTAAGGCCCTTATAGTCGTACGTGCGATAAAAAAAGCTTTCTATTAACTAATATAAACGCCTTTACCACAGTAGAAGTAATAGTACTAAGGTGCTAGACATCATACTACGTCGGCTGCACTGTGGTGGAACGCAGTGACGATAAGAAATTCAGCAGTGTTTTGTTTCTATCCATCAGTCATCGCGTAAGGTGGCGCGTGCGCCCTATGTAATTAAAGCTGCCGGTGTTCTTGTGTTTGTGATTTTATCAAGTACCTGTCAACGCCACAAGTTTGGGTAAGTTTTTGTTTCAATTCAACATTATAGTGACTAATTTCCGTGGTATTGTGAGATTTTAATTTGAAACTGGCCATTGGCGACTCCGCCATCTTTTTCTAACCAATATTTTATCAAGTTTTATTTTGTATTTTCGTTTTCTTGATAAACAAATCCCTGACAACACAAAAAAACGCTCTCACTACAAATGCTGAAACGCTGCAGCTGTGACTAACCATCTCGCTTGACCGACAGATTCCCTCCAATTCCGAGACCTCGCCCGAAGCCAATTCTACTCATCGAACATGGCAGACCAATATACAGTCGATTTACTTTCAAAATGGGGCTGCACTGAATTGATTGATACATTTCGAGGTAAGTAAGTATCCGTGTTGAATGTGAGATGGCACTACCTAAGTAAGTACCATAATTTTATACCTAGACAGCAAAAAAAATGCATCAGATTGGAAATTTGTTTCCATAACTTTTAACACTTAGCAGTAAAAGTATTGTGTTCTTTATTGTGTCTAAGAAAATGTTTCATTTTGTATGGGAATAACAAACATTTTTTTTTCTTGGAATGTGACCCTATTTTTTACATATATGTATATGTCCTTACTGCATTATTTTAAGTAGCATGATTCGTACGGTATTTACTAACTAAAATAACTGGTGTGTTTTGCATTTTATGTACTCTGGTTTTGTTGCTATTTTTAAGATGCTAGGATTGACGCTGTTGCTTTGGGGCTACTGAAAGAAAATGACATATCATCCTTAATCCCATTAATTGGAGATAGAGTAAAGCTCCAAGCTAACTTGTCTATGTGGAAGGCTGACAATCAACCAGTGAATGTTGGGGTTGGTGGTGTTTCCTTATTTTAGAATAATAAATAAATAACAGGTGTCCACATAAAATATATGTATTATTCTATATCAAAAACTATTATTATCTTATCGATCTACATGCCTGATTGTGGTCTCTATTATTTATTTATTTTCAAGAATAGAATAGAATAACAATGGTGGATAGATGAAACCTTCAAAGCATAATATTTTGCTTATTTAGAGACATTGTTTCTAAGGATGCATTATTTCAAGTTGCATTAGCTGTCAAACAATAAAATAACGTTATTACCAAAAACACAGTATCTAACTTCTGAAAAAATGTTGTATAAGTGAAATGGCCCCTAAAAAATTCCAAGGAGAAAATATGTTGAAGCGACTCATTTTATAGAATTTATACAGATCTAGAATTTTTAGTTGAAGGCCAAAAAGTAATTAATAAAAAAACCTTTTGTTAGTACTATTAGTTTGTATTTGTGTTTCTCCTTTCCACCGTAATTTTAATTTATTGCCTGTTTCTTGCCTTTAGTTTAATTTGTTTATTATGACTGGTATCGAACCCTGATTGCATGGGCGCAACTTACACAGGACTGGTTTATTATCTAAGGCTGCGTTCGACAATGTTACTCGGGAACTGGAACTCTGGAGTGTAAAAGCTCTCAATCTGTATAATCCAGCTGAGTCGACTTGCGGCCGTCTCCTAGGAGCTGGGCGCAAGTTCATTTGCCTCTGATTATACAATTTGTTACTCTTGAGTAGCATTGTCAAACCCACTTTAAAAATTAAGTATATAATAATAATATGAAGTGTTCTAGTAATATGTTTTTTTTTAATGTCTAGGACTCTTCACAGTCGCCAGTGTTGATTGGTGAAAGCTTGAACGGAATAATTAATGAATTACAAGGAACTCGGCAGTTTGAAGTTGTGTCTTTCGACGTGCAAGTAGAAGATCCGCCTCAGCCTGACCGAGATAAAGTTAGTAAAAATTTCTTTATGAAACATTTATAATACCCATTTGCACCAACTGTTATGGGGAAGGATAACTTCACTAAACAGGTGTTTATGGGTTGAAAATAGTCCGGCTATTTTAATAAGTATTTATCATTCTTGTTGCATTAATCTGTCTATTTTGGATCGGGGTATACCAGAAGGTCAGGATACGGAACTTAAAATTTACCGATACTGAGATAATTCGAGGTTATTAAATTATAGTATATTTTCCTTTTTTTAGATAAGGTCCATATTACAAAAAACTCACAGAGGACGGGCTTTACTTATAAGCGAAGGAGCTACTAAGGGCCTCCTGGATTCAAACCAGAGGAAGGAATTGGCGCATTTAATATTAGATTCGGTGTTAGATATAGATCCCAACACCCAGCTCAAGAGGAGTGATTATCAATCATGGGCACGAGGGATTGGAGAACTTTTTGAAAAGGAATCGCCAGTTGTGTACTACGCCGCATATGTTGCTGTAAGTGAGCTATATTTTTTTTCTTTTTATACCAATTTATACTAGTTACAGTTAGTTAAAATTCTTGTAACTATTGTGACCTACCATATACATATTATAGTCATCGATTTTTGACGCTTTTTGACCTCCCCTATAATTGTATGGCAGGGAGGTTCTTTATATAATGTCGGTACGGTGATCATTATACAGGTTGGTCCAAACACTGACGTAAAAAAAAAATTTGATGCATCACATCCGGGGCTATCCGAATATACCTACCCCATGTATGTTGGCCGATTTTTTGTAGTTTTCGAGTAATTTATTTAAAAAAATTTAATGCTATGTATGTAAGTTGACGGTAGAACATTTGAAAATCTTTTATGAAACATTCTACCTAAGTAAATTCAAAAAATTAATTACTCGAAAACTACAAAAAAATTGGCCAACATACATGGGGATATATATTCGGATAGTCCCGGATGTGATGCATCAATTTTTTTTTAAGACGTCAGTGTTTGGGCCACCCTGTATAAAGAACCACCTTCCCTTGTAAAAAACTGACGTCAAACAATAGAAATCAATGAGCTCTAATATTTTATGCAACCGTTACATAATGAGGGTCCTTAAAACACGAGTGTGGTTTTCTGAAACAAGCCTTGGCGAGTTTCAAAATTAAATCACACGAGTGTTTTAAGTTTAAGGCCTTATTATGTACAGTTGCATACATTACTTTATCTACACACATATCATAATGCAAATGTGCTCAAAAGGGTGTAATAATGCTGGACATTTCCAACGGTTTCTCAACGCATCAACTAATGACATGTGCGTAGATAAAGAGTATTTGTATTGTTATATGTATTGTATGTACCTCGCCTTCTAATATCTAGTAAAGAATGACAACTTTTCCGGACATTAAAAAAAAACTAAAAATTACATTATTAATTATTATAAAAATTGCTAATGACCCTTAACATGTTTTATTCTAGGGAGGGCCCTTTCAAGCAAAAAGAAATGCCATCCGGTATATTGTATAATACATACCTGAGGAAGAGGAAGCACCTTATCAGAAGAAAAGTAACAGAGCCTTTCCGGAAGCGACGCGCTGCTAGCGAATCCAGTGACCTATCCTCTGATGTAGAATCCGCTCGGCCACAGTGTCCTATTGACTTATCTGTTATTGACGAAAGTAAGATTTTGTTAAACCAATAATTATACTCGTACATATTCAATGTTAATGCTTTTTTCGGTACCTAGTATTCTTCTCTTCCAAAAATGATTTAATATTCAATGTTAATGCTTTTTTCGGTACCTATTCTTCTCTTCCAATTTTGATTTATCATTTCAGGCGAGAGTGATATTGTTGCGGAGGCTAAACTGGTACTTGCGATTGCGATTGCCGTCGAAGGAGCTACATCATGGAAGGAAATTGATAAGTTTTGGGCAATTACGGCGAAGGCGCATCTTGAAAAGCTGTACAACGAAAAGGGCACTCTCCTGGATTATTTAAATGGGTATCAGATACTCAAAGGCTCCAACGGTTACAAACTTCTCATAGCAGACTTCGATCGACTTTATCCCGCTGCGGGCGCAGATATATTGCGTTCCTCCCTACACAACGTCAGTGGCAATATCATTGCTAAAGGAAAGGCATTGCTGTCCTCAACCAAAAACCAGTTCCTGAAATTGGCACTTACGGAATTACTCACCTCCAATGACGGTTAGTTTTACCTTTAAGCTTTTTCCACGTTTTTAATAAATCACTATCTTGTTTATTTTCTTTCTGTCTGTCGTTCCGGGTGGAATTTTGCAATTCAAATTTCGAGCAATTCCCGGCATCCGAAATTTCACACACCTTTGATTCTGATGACAATGCAATATAGTATATTTATTATCATAATCATCATCATCATCAGCCTATTTTATGTCCCACTGCTGGGCCCAGGCCTCCTCTTAGTGTGAGAGGGCTTGGGCTATAGTTCCCACACGGGCCCAATGTGGATTGGGAACTTCACACACACCATTGAATTGCTTCGCAGGAGTGTGCAGATTTCTTCACGATGTTTTCCTTCACCGGAAAGCTACTACAAATGTAATTTAGCACATGAATTCAGAGAAACTCAAGGGTGCGAACCAGGGCTCGAATCCACGACCCTCTGCTTGAGAGGCCATAGGTCAAACCACTGGACTACCACATTTATTATTATGGTAGATCCAATATGGCCGCCATCGCAAAATGGCGGACTACTTTTTTCTTTAGAACCCCCTCAACATGGGTATCAAATGACAAGTAGACTATAATTAGCCTTGTCATTGTCACATAATTCTAAATGGCGGCCAAAACAAGATGGCGAAAGACGTCTAAATTAAGTGTTTTACTCGAACAGATTTTTATTATAAATATGTACTAAACACTTTTCTTTAACATCTCACCCACCACCATTTATCTTTTCATAACAACCAATTATGTAGTTTATGCCATATTTTTTTTTTCTGCATTGTTTCAGACGATTCAGAAAATAAACTGGCTGTATGCCTGCTGTTGCTGCCCCTACGTTTCTCTATGTTCTGCTAAACGTGCCTCGAAGTTTGCACAGGCTCGCAGGCTTGCAGAAGACTCGCAGAATAAAATTATCTCGTATGACCGCCTTGGATGTCTTTTTCAAGTCTTTTCCCTTCAAATGCGTAATGTTCAGTTCTTTTGGTCCTGTATTTTCAGGTGTTGATTGTGTATCTAGTTTTTTATATGTGAAGGTACGTGGTTTTATAAAGTTCGTTTTTATTCTAAAACTTATAACTGATGATAGTGATGATACAATATTTGATGTGTGCATTTGAAAACGTGTCTCGTTGAAATTGTGTCTCGCTGGATCCAAATAGATAGATAGTGCTGCGATACTATACTAACACATCAATTCATCATCACCAATTTAAGAGCCCAGCTCTTGTCGGTGAAGTAATCGCCATTCACTTCTTTTTTCTGCCATTGCTTTGAGATCCTGATACGACACTACATTAACCTTCTCCTTTGCTTGGTCCATAAATGCACGTCTCGGCCTTCTTCTGCCTCCTCTTCCTTCTATTTTCCCTTCTATCCAAGGTTTTTATGTAATCGTCATTTCGTATCAGGTGCCCCAGCACACTTCCTCTTTTATTCTCAATCGTCCTCAGCAGGGATCTCTTTTCCCCCACCAAATTCAAAACTTCATTTGTTCTTCTCTCTGTCCAGCTTATCCTCTCCATCCTCCGCCAACACCACATCTCAAATGCGCTCAAACTCTCCCTTTCCCGCTGGGTCAATGTCAGGTGTAAGTCTTAATAAGACGTTTCCTGATGTTTCCGGATATATTAGCTTTTAGAAGTTTTTTTTTGCCATTGAACGCTTTTTTTGGCCATAACACATTTCCAAATGCATGCATAAAATATTGCATCATCTCATCAGTTACAAAAGTATTTAACACAGATGTACTTATTCACGTCTGGAATTCACACACTGTATTTATAGACATACAGCGTGTGAATTCCAGACGACCATTATCAATCACTTGATAGATTTAAGTGGTGTTAACAGTTTTAGCAAATAATTACAAAAAATGAATACCCTTGTTAACAGATAGAAATTAATGTTTAAAACTAATGTTAATGTTAATGTGAATAGCGCACTTTTTCCGAGTTCTTATAATAAACTAGGTAATAGCTCTTGCAATTCACGAAGACAAATGTTAGAACACTTATTGCTATGACCATAAAGCCTAATTTAAATAAATCCACTCGCCTTCCAAGTAAATTCCAAGAGCTATCTCTGGTTAATGGCGGTAACTGACGTATATATTTTTTAAATTAGGAGCGCATTATTCACATTATCGTGTCAAATTAACATAGCTCTTACTGCCCAGTTATGAGATTGTAGATGCTAGTAAAAAAAATGTGTATAAAAAGAGTATTTTAAAACTGAAGTGTTTTTGGTCCTGTATTTTCAGGCGTTGATTGTGTATCTAGTTTCTTATATTATGTGATCAAAGTTCGTTCACCTTTGTAAAATTGTCATTTGTTACGTAGTATATATATCAAAATTTACATGATTTTTCAGGGTCATGTACAACTTGTGTACTTATCTAAGTATAGTTTCATGCAAGTAAATAAGTAAATATAATAAAGATTTTCATTTCTTTAACTATAATAATAGTTTCATTGCGATACGACCTTTCTCCTTCTACGATACGATATAACGAAGTATATAGTTGGTGTAACAGAACACCCCAATAATATTTAAAGGGGTCAATGTACTCATAATATACGAACATCTTTTACTATTAGACCAACTACAGAAGCGCAAAAAAATATAAGCCATTCCATAGAAAAGTTCATATTATTATCTACCTACTAGCTAAGCTAGACCAAAATGTATAGTATATGCTGTTATTTCTTATTGAATTGCTTTGTTAATTGTTGCTTTATTTATTGCAGAATCTTACAAGGACAGGAGAACAGCTTTCTGAAGACAGCAGGCAACGCTGTTCACTAAAGGCATGGTTGACGGCTCTGCTATCATGAAGTTCATGTGAAGGATGTTGGGCCGCTGCTCGCTCCCGCCCACCATTACGGTGGTGATGGTGGTGCAATCTATTGGTGACAATGCGCGTAACATATGTATTTCCTATAATAACGAACGGCATGCAATTCTTTTCAAATAACGAACAGAACACTTACGGGCATAACAAAATTATTTATGATCTCTACACTTTATCTTCCATTACCTCTTGGATGGACTTCTCTAACTGGTCACTTATAACCTTAAGGAAGTTGTGTATTTAAAGTTTTAAGAGAACATTATAATTTTTTATGCTCATAAAGTGCTAGCTTTTTAGAAAAGAACCAAAGGACATTCCTCTTAACGAAAATATATCAATAGCGTACATTGTCACCAACAGATCACGTTCCTTTAGGTGGAATGTACATCTTAACTCGCTGCAATTATGTTTTTGTACATTTAACGGCCTAATCGCATTAAAAATGCGTAATTCAAATGCTATTCGGCCGTCAAGAGTACGAAGACATTATTGCGGCGCGTTTCGGTGCACGTTCACCTTTAGCGGCCCAATGCCCTTAATATGAACTATATGATAGTAAAGCAAGTTCATCAGGCCTTCAGGGAACAGCGTTACCAGCCGTTAGAAGGCTATTTTCCCAGTCTTTACAAAACGTTTCTGCTCGTAAATAAAGCACAATATACCTTACCATACGGTTTATCCAACCGTATGAAGGTAAATAGCGATTTAGTGGACATGTTATTAAGCAATAATGAATGATTAGAAAAGCCCTAAAGTAGGACGGAAACGCTTGACGAGTAGGTTAAACCACAGTAAGGAAAGACGTAAAACGCCTTACTAGAAGTCAATTACGACTTACCAAATAGTAAATAACATTACAAACGCTTAGTTAATAGGTGAAACCACGGTAAAGAAAGACTTAAAACGCCTTACTAGAAGTCAATTATGACTTACGAAGTAGTAAATAACGTTAAAAACGCTTAGTGGATAGGTGAAACCACAATAAGGAAAGACTTAAAACGCCTTACTAGAAGTCAATTATGACTTACTAAATAGTAAATAACGTTAAAAACGCTTAGTAGATAGGTGAAACAACAGTAAGGAAAGACGTAAAACGCCTTACTAGAAGTCAATTATGACTTTCTTAATAGTAAATAACGTTAAAAACGCTTAGTGGATAGGTGAAACCACATTAAGGAAAGACGTAAAACGCCTTACTAGAAGTCAATTATGACTTTCTTAATAGTAAATAACGTTAAAAACGCTTAGTGGATAGGTGAAACCACAGTAAGTAAAGGCGTAAAACGGCTTACTAGAAGTCAATTATGACTTACTAAATAATAAATAACGTTAAAAACGCTTAGTGGATAGGTGAAACCACAGTAAGTAAAGGCGTAAAATGCCTAACTAGAAGTCAATTATGACTTACTAAATAGTAAATAACGTTAAAAACTCTTAGTGGATAGGTGAAACCACATTAAGGAAAGACGTAAAACGCCTTACTAGAAGTCAATTATGACTTACTAAATAGTAAATAACGTTAAAAACGCTTAGTAGATAGCTGAAACCACAGTAAGGAAAGACGTAAAACGCCTTACTAGAAGTCAATTTTGACTTACTTAATAGTAAATAACGTTAAAAACGCTTAGTAGGTAGCTGAAACCACAGTAAGGAAAGACGTAAAACGCCTTACTAGAAGTCAATTTTGACTTACTTAATAGTAAATAACGTTAAAAACGCTTAGTAGGTAGATGAAACCACGGTAAGGAAAGACGTAAAACGCCTTACTAGAAGTCAATTGTGTCTTACCAAAATGTAAATAACTATAAAAAAGGCCTTAAAGTAGGTCAGAAAAGCTTGACAAGTAAATTTAAAATGCTCGGAAGATAGGTGAAACCACAGTAAGGAAAGACGTAAAACGCCTTACTAGAAGTTGGAAATCATCGTCAGTCCGTCGATTTCTAACTGACTTACCACGTTTATCGCTGTTTAAGTAAGGTCAATCTGTTTAATATTACGTTTAAAACATACGTTTAAGAGCCATTGTGATTGTGTTCATTGCGCCTTACGCTTAAGTCATATAACGCCTTCAACCTTGTAAGGCGTTTTTGTTCATATGACTCGTAGTCGGTATTTTGCCTTCATTCCCACTAAATCGGCCGTAATTAGGATGCTTTCAGCTTTACATTTTTCTCAGTGCAAGCTTCGCTCTCGAAGCTTTTGTCTCACGGCACCTGAAATTTAAAAAGAAACATTTGAGCTAAACTCATTCAAAATGCCACCTTCTCAGGTGACTTGTGCGATTCATGCACACTCCATAAAGAGCTGCTTACGCAATTATACTTTTATTTATTCGGGCGATCCATGCTCACTCGTGTAGAGTAGCTTACGCCTTTGTTTAAATTATTCTATCAATATATGCACATTCTATTAGGAATTGCTTATATCTGGCGATCCATGCACACTCTATTAGGAGTTGCTTACGCCAATTTAAATTTTTTTTTGTTCTGGCGATCCATGCACACTCAATTAAGAGTTGCTTACGCCAATTTATATTTTTTTTGTTCTGACGATTCATTCACACTCAATTAGGAGTTGCTTACGCCAATTTATTTATTTTTTGTTCTGACGATCCATGCACACTCAATTAGGAGTTGCTTACGCCATAATATTTTTTTGTATTTTTTTTTTATTTAAACAGTCCGTGCACACTCTAATAGGAGTGGCTTAGATTTTTTTTCTCGGCTATCACGGCCACTATCATGGCCTAAACATCGCTGATCCACAGCCGCATTCTGTCTTTGGGCACAATTTGAAAAGTTTTTTTCTCTACATTTTTTACTTTGTACCTGTCCTTTGGTAAACATTTCTCAATAGTATACGGTCCATTATATCGTGGATCTAATTTGCTCAACCGTGTTCTTTGTTGTTGAACATAAACAATATCGCCTTCTTTTAGTTTCATATTATTTCTACGCATTCTATCGAATCGCTGTTTGGTTTTTAGAGCATTATTTCTCAGTCGTTCTTCCGCAGTTAATCTTAGCTGACGGACATCAATGTCTGATTCCAATTCAGGCAGCTGGGAGTTTATTAGTCTTAAAGCAGGAATTTCCGATCGAATTCCGGTAAGTAATTCTATCGGCGTACAGCCAATACTTTTTTGTATAGTGGTGTTTAGGGTTAATTGTATTTTCCAAAGAACGCTCGACCATTCTGATCCACGGCTTACTTCGCAGGCTAACAGATTCAATACAGTGGCAACATATCTTTCCGCTTGCCCGTTCGCGCGACTCGCACCAGTTGCTATGTAATGTATTTCAATGTCCATTCTCCTCAGTAGCGCTTTTGTTTCATTACTCGCAAAATTTGTTCCTTTGTCAGTTATTAATCGCTTCGTCGTGCCAAACAAACTAAGCGGTGGTTCTAAAGCCATAACAAGCTGTGAACTTGTTAGGTTTTCCATAGGCACCAAGAAGGTAAACTTTGTATAAGCATCCACTAATAATAGGATATATCTGTATTTATCACTTGCTGTACCAAATGGTCCCGTACAGTCAGCATGTACTGTGTGAAATGGGATCGGTAACTTTTCTATTGGGTGAAGATAGCCTTGTTTTGGTCCACTTGGGCGTTTAGTAGACAAGCAAGTAATACAATGTCCAATGTATTTTCTTACGAACGCTGTCATTTTTGGAAACCAGTATTTTACTCTCAACGCTTCTATCGTTTTGTCTGCTCCAACGTGACAATGTTCATCGTGATACATTCTGACAAGATTAAAACGCATCAATGATGGTACATAATATCGTGTTTTCTTTTCTTTGTTACCAAAAACTCTTACCAAAATCCCGTCTTTCACAGTATATTCTTTTAAGCTATCTGGATTTTCTTGAATTTTTCTAATTATTTCAACCACCTCAGGATCTTTTTTCT
The DNA here is from genome assembly GCA_963854515.1 of Pandemis heparana. Taxonomy (NCBI): domain Eukaryota; kingdom Metazoa; phylum Arthropoda; class Insecta; order Lepidoptera; family Tortricidae; genus Pandemis; species Pandemis heparana. Next base: position 10,435,541 of record OY978018.1, on the reverse strand, counting down.
GCGTAGCTTCCAGCCACGTTATTCGGTCATTTATTTGCACCTCTTCTATAACTTTGTTAGATGGATTTCGGCTGAGGAAATCGACATGTTTGATGCTACTACCCTTTCTGTATTCAATATCGAATTCAAAATTTTGTATATATGCCCACCATCTTGCAACTCTAGGTAATAAATCCTTTTTCTTTGATGTCGCTTTCACAGCGTTACAGTCAGTGATTAATTTGAACTTTACTCCTATAAGGTAAACTCTGAAGTGTTTCAAGGCGTTGACGATAGCAAGGGTCTCCAATTCATAACTGTGGTATTTAGATTCCTCAGATGAAGCTTTCTTGCTGTAATACGATACAACATGGAGTTCTTTGTCATGTTTTTGGAATAAAATTGCGCCAAATCCTAGGCTACTTGCATCTGTATGTAGTTCGGTTTCCCGGTCCGGGTCAAACACGACTAATAAGGGTTCTTTCGTGAGTTTTTCAATTAAATATCTTCGAGACTTTTCACATTCGTCCGACCAATAAAAGTTTGTTTCTTTCCGCAGTAGGTCTGTAATACATGCAGTTTTTGTTGCAAATTCAGGAATGTATTTTCGGAAGTATCCGGCAAGACCCATCAGCTGTCGCACCTGTTTTATATTTTTGGGGATAGGAGCATTTTTTAGTGCTTCGACTTTAGCATTTCCAGGGCGGATTCCATCTTTAGACACAACCCGTCCTAAATACTCGATTTCAGTTTTCAGGAATTTGCATTTTTTTTAAATTTAACGTAAATCCTGCTTCGTCCAAAGCTTTGAGCACCAAATCCAATCGCTCCAATCCTTCTTCAATAGTCATGGACGGGATAATAATGTCGTCTATGTACACCAATTTTCCTAGCGCGGTATTTACGGCTCGTTGAAAACAACTTGGGCCATTTGAAACGCCAAACGGAACCCGTAACCATTCGTAATGTGCATCGGGGGTTACAAAGGCGGTTTTCTCGATCGAATTTTCATCCACTGGTATACCATGGAAACCAGATGCCATGTCAAGTGTGGTGAAAAATTGAGCTTTCCCAAGCTTATCCAATTGATCGTCGATCAAAGGTAACGGATACCTGTCTTTTATTGTGATTCGGTTTAGAGCTCGATAATCTACGCATAATCTATCGCTTGAATCTTTTTTCTTTACAAGAATAACTGGTGAAGCGTAGGGTGAAGTCGATTCTCGTATTATGTTATTGTTCATGAGTTCCGTAACAATCTCTTGTACCTTATTACGTTCCGACGCTGACATTCTATAGGGATTATAAACAACTGGCTCAGTTGTCGTTGTTCGTATTTGCATTCTAGCAGTTTTTATTTCTCGAATGTTATTCTTCGAAGCAATGAGTCCGGCGTATTTATTTAAAAGTCCCCGTAGAGTGTTTTGCGCTTCGTTTGGAGCTTGAGCCACACACAGATTAATCATCTCCTCCGAATTATAAACAAACTCGTACTTCTTAGGTGACTGGGACCGCCTTGTTATCGTAGTTCCTTCACAAGTCGTTATGAACATGATATCGCTAGATGTTATAGCGTCGCGGCCAATAATCGCATCATAACGTATATCATTGTTTTGGACGATGTGAAAATCAATTTCCAATGCGAGGTTTTCCAACTGAATGACCACAGTGATTTTTTCATTTGACGATATAACGTTATTCGATAGCCCGCAAAGGTGAATAAATGATGGTTGACGATGAATCCCCAAAGATTTAGCAAGGCTCTCCTTCATAAGAGAACACGATGCTCCACTATCAATTAAAGCATGTAATAACTTTCCGTTAATAATCACAGCTGTAGTACATACCTGCCCATTGGAAGCATAGTTCACGTCTTTGCCTCGTTTGTTTGGTAGTGCCCTTTGTTTCGTCCAACAATTTTCGACATCGTGGCCTTTCTTCCGGCAAAACGTGCACTGTAGATTCTTATCAGTCGACGATCCAGAGCCTCTTCCGTTGTTCGGCAGATTTTTTTCCTTCGTTCGACAGTCGCGTTGCAAGTGACCAAGTCGATTACAGCGATTGCATCTCTTCAGTTCTTGTTTTGATCGTTTATATGGGGGCTCAGAATATTCGCCATCTTTTGTTTTGCTTGTAAGAGAAATAGGCACATATCGGGCCAGTCTTTCATAAAGCATTGTTATGGTGTTAGCGCCACTAGCAATAGATTTTGCATGTGGATCAGTAATTCCTCCTGTAATCAATTCAAGTATTTCGCTTTCGCTGAATTTTAGTCTCAATTGCTTTAAGATACGGTGCTTTTTAGCGGCGTAAATCGATACGGTGGCAAATTGGTCGCTACTCATGTTGGCGGCAATTTTAAAATCTCTGTGTAAGTCCCTGCACTTAGGGAAAGTGGTGACTAGGTCCTCCTTAAGTGAAGGCCAGTTTCTTATAAGTGGAGTCCATTCCCTGTATAGATCTCGGGCTCGCCCCACCAAAAACGGCACACATCTCGCAATGGTTTCTATGTCATCCCATCCGTTTCGTTCGGCCAAAGATTGTACTTCCGTGCACCATTCAGACGCCTCGATTGCTCCTATATCCGGGTCAAAAGTGGGCAATGCGATTGCCTTACTCGTCGATCCACTAAACTGTGACGATGTAGTCCCCGATTCGGCACTCGCACTAAGTTGGTCCGAATCTGAAGTATTTTTACGTTTTTGTCCCTTTCTATTTTTTTCACTCATTGTCACTTTTCACTTAAGAATAACTTGTCTTATTGTCTGGTTTATTGTCTATTTACACTAAAAAATCAGTCACTTTTTTTTTTTTTTTTTTTACTGTCTATTTAACACTTTTTACACTAAATGTCTTTTAATTAGGGGTTGTAGTTATCCCACTTCTGATGATAGAAGGGGTAATTTAACTGTATTTATATATATTTATACTTAAGGGCTCGTTAATTAAAACAACCTTTCTTATGGTGGTCCTGTGCCCAACTGGCTTGTATTCGTCGTTACCCAAAGGTCTTAACTCCACACTTTGTTTATATAACTATGAAGTACTATAGATGATGTATATATATAGACGATGCCTGTGACGTGGCTATCACGCGTGTGATTTGAGCGTTGCGTCATCATTTTATTGTTCGGCTCCAAATTTTAAACCAAAACACCAAGACCCGCATGGGACACTGACTTCTCCTTTAGTGCCATTGAAAAATCTATTTAACCAAACACAAGTGCTGCCTTAAAAAGCTCTGTTTGAGTGGTTTGTGAGGCTTTTAGATTCGGTCCCACGATTCAATTTTACTTCGATTCAAGGTGTCGTGATAAAAAGTTAAGTAGTTTGATGCGTGCTCGCTGTTTTGATGACTACGTATTTTCCGTCTGTATTTTTTCTGGTCGTCTTACAATAAAATTGTATCAAGTGCATAACAACATCGTAAAAATTATCCTCTCTATTCATTAATTACGTTGGCGATATCTTTAACATTAGACTCATTTATTAGTCTTAAAACTCATGTTCATTTGGACATTTTGGAAGTTTATTCTGTCTTATTTACCTCGTTCCCCCCTCGTCCTCGTGTTCTCGTTCGTTCGTGTTTTACCTTTTTTCTGTTTTGATTATTATTATGTGGTGTTCAATAAAGAGTTATTGTATTGTATTGTAATGTTCGTACAGTCACCCTTTCATTATAGCAAAACGTCGGCTTTATAGTATCTTACATCTTTCGTTTTCTTAATGGTTAGCTAATCTCCTGGCATTAGTTTAATGAGAGGCTAGCACTACGCGTGCAAGTGTTGGGCAACAGAGGAACGCACGCAGCCGGGTGGAACATCAGTTCACTTTCTTGGGGAGAATCCGTGCGATAAAATGAGCCTGTAAAATGCTCTATATCCATATTAATCACACTTGAAATTTAGACGCCAATTAACATTCTTAATTGCTCGAAGCGTCACTTTCTTTAGTTGATGGTGTGATGTTAACTAATTAGTAATGTGGCAGCGCTCTTGGTTTAGTAAATTATTAGTATCGTATGGTGGAGGGAGAGTTTATTTAAAACGCTATGTATGTGGCTATGACAAAAAGTACCGACACAGGTTAACAGAACAACATGTGTGATAAAAGTTTTGGGAGATTATGGTAAATCTATGGATTATAGAGCTACAACTAAACCGTTTAATAATCTAAAATTAATAGTTTTAGATGGATATGGACAGCCTTCCGACAAAAATATAACCTATTATTCGGCTTCCTCAGCTGATTTCGAATTCTGTCGAAACGTATTTTGCTGACAGCATTACTTGTATTTAAGGCGTTGCGTGACAGCTTAAGTAGTTCTGTTTTGTTTTTAACAAAATAAAGTTGTAAGTCTGTTCCTTCGCAACGTTGGCAATGTTGTCTACAATTATTGCATTGTTTAGTGTCGAATTTCCAGCTAACCACAATTATAATATATGAGTTGTTGAAGGTGGCGTAACCGAACCGACGCTTACATTTGATGCGCAAACTGCGTTATAAACAAACATTTTTTGCGGGCAAACGTGAATTTTCAATTTCATGGTTATTCCAGAAGTGGGCGTTTTCCAAAAAAAAGTCCACATGATATTTTTATCCAGAATTTAACTATTTTGAGTTTTTCTTACTCAGAATCGTTTACCCTATCGATCCTTATACAAGAAAAAATGTGTCCCGAAATTTCCATTCCAGTTCGTCACTTTTTTAATATACGTACACCTACGTACGGAACGTGACGTGCAGGAAAAAAAATCTATACGTAGTAAAATATCTGGGACATACTAAAAATAGTTAAATTCTGGAAAAAATTATCATCTGGACTTTTTTTTGGAAAACGCCCACTTCTGGAATAACCATGAAATTGAAAATTCACGTTTGCCCGCAAAGAGTATATTTAATTATTTACCAAAATATTTAAATTCTGGAAATAATGCACAATGTGGACTTTTTTTGGAAAACCCTTAAGTACTTAAGATTTTTGATTGAATTAGGCCTTAGGTACCTACTTTGCGGTGGTTCATATCCATATCCATGAATAAAATTTCAAATTAAATGAAACGTAGGCGTGCCCTTTGCATTAAGTGAGTAGAGTATAAAACAATGTTTTCCGATAAACATTTATGAAAAACAGGTTCCTCCCTCATAGATTTACAGAATTATGAAAATTTAGATTTAAGTGGGCAATCATAATTAAATTAAAACAGTTGAAACATAGATGTGATGTCATGATCATTTCTCGTTCTTAAGAGTCCTTAACAGTCCTCGTCAAAGACAGTTCAATTCAAAATACAACTTCTAATTGTCCAGTAACCCATTAATATTTTTTATTTTACTAGGTATCTTGAAAAGTAAACATTTTCCTTCCGTTCGTGATACGCAAACAGCATTATTCAAAGGAAGAAAGCGAATTGATCTACTTGTCATGCTGATGCGTTTCAAGTGGACATAAACGTCACTTCTATTGCATTCGTATTGTCGTTTGTAAATTGTAAAAAATCAATTAAGTTTGTAAAATTTGTTTGACTTTTCGCTTTGATTTACGATTCAATTGAAATAACTGAAGTACCTATGTTGGGTACTTTACTAGATTTATTCTTTTTAAAAAATATACACGCGTGTTGTTAAGTAATAATTCACCGTTATTTCATGTTGGTATGAAAAATCATGTCGGATAGGAAATCCGGAGCTAGAGCTTCGTTACCTTTTCTGGTATAAGTAAGTACGTATACACACAATGTGAGCAAAACTAGGTTATAAAATGATTATGTTGGCACTTCTTCTTTAACGCGTAAATTACTTTCATATTACGTGATTCACAGCATGGTTAGTTGTTTATGGCACAAACAGTACTTTCTAAAAAACACTGTTAAATGAGATATTAATCTGGTTGGTTAATTTTAAGTACGGCTTCAGAAAGCATTTTTTATGAAGCTGTATTAATAATGAGATTTTTGTCGTCCAGAATTCTATTTCATTGCGTGCCTGCATAGCACACTGTCTCTTTTCGTTAGATTGATGAGACAGAATTTCACATCAACGTATAAAAAATACTTGTGAGAGCCAGCTATACGTTTTTAAATTTGTGAATCAAAACTAATTATCTTGTTCATTCAATTGTGGAAACGCGATTTATAAATTAAAGTAGCAGTCCGTGTTGGTTGTTAACATTAGCACAATTTATAAACAAAAAATAAAAATGTCTCACTTATTATTAATGCTATTATGACGCGTTTTCTGTTAAGGTTTTAAGATACAGTTGAAAAAAATTACAAAGTTAGATTTGTCATCTAAACTCAATATTTATTCACCAACTTTAACACCTATCTTAAGCACACTGGAATATGTAATGCATGCATAGCCTTCAAATTTAGGGTGAATGGGCACAGTGGGCACTAACGGGCACTTGCTAGGCTTGTGACCCTATGGTCCCAACGGAAGACCAGCGCTGGTTGAAAGGCCAGCAAATGCTGAGTTGGGACCATTTTGTGACAATTTATTTATTTATCTGCTGTTTTATGCGTTTTTTTTTTGATGTGTTGATTGTCATGAATAAACTTTTTTCTCCTTCTTCTTCTTGTGTGCTCCAACTAAGATCCCTTCTTCGCTTATCGTCAGGTGTGATTTTGTTCAAACGCAAGCTTATTAAAAATACCATTACGTTGCTAGGGATTGATAGCGGGACAGAGCAAGAGCTTAGGTATAACAAATATTAGGTTTGATAAATTAAAGAATGTGAAGTAGTGGAAAATCCATATTTAAAAACAACTTTAGTTTATTAGTTAAAAATTAGTCAAATAGGCAGGTACTACTGCCAATATTGTAGAAATAAATTTTAATTACCTATCTCTTCTGTACATGTAGTTAAAGGGCGTTTGCTAAAAAAAAGACCACATCATCATTTTTTCCAGAATTTAACCATTTTGGATTTTTCTTACTCAGAATCGTTTACCCTATCGATCCTTATACAGAAAAAATTAGTCCCAAAATTTCCATTCCAGTTCGTCACTTATGTATGGAACGTGACGTGCAGGAAAAAAATCCATAGTGAAATCTGGGACACACTTTTTCTTGTACGAGAATCGATAGGGTAAGCGATTCTGAGTAAGATATTTAATATTTAAATTCTGGAAAAAATTATCATGTGGATTTTTTTTTGGAATAAGCTCTAAAACTATTTTCGAGTGTAATACTTCGATTATTGATTTAGCTCTCATTCGCACTAAATTCTAAATCTGACGCGGGGCGGATGACTCATTGACAATCTGAAAATAGTTGCATTGTTCCAGCTGACAATAGTTCGTACCAATAACCATTACACTTTTGAAACTCGGAGTTAGCACTTAACTTCAAGTGATAAAATCTGAAATGCTTTGGCAGTGAATGAGCGCATGGCAAATGTAATGGTTGTGTAAGTCTTACCTACAACAAGTACTCGATAAAATGTGTTGCCAACACGAAGTGACGAAAAATGGTTAAGTAAATCAAAATACTAAATATTATGTAGAACCTCTTCCTTTTTTTGGAGTCGGTTAAAAAGTGCCAATAGTCAGAGATAGCATTTGGGTAATCATCATCATCAACATCTACAGCCTATATACGTCTCACGAATTTTTTCTTTTGCATTTGTTTGGCTAACGGAGATTTTTGCGAAACGGCACAATATCCTATGCAATTTTTTTGTTTATGGCAGAAATAACGCCAAATTAGCTACAAAATTGTTAATTTGGCAACACTGACGTAGCATTAGTTGTCGATTGACACGCACTTCGCGTCTATCTATTTGCGAACTATCCAAATCTAACAAAAGTTGTTGCTTCCTACAAAACTAAACGCAGCGCGAAAGTTTATTGTTCAATGCATAAAAGGTTTTTACGAGTCCGATTGTTTTATGTTGAAGTTTTCTGTTTGATAGTGCAGTATAACACCTGACCATTTGTGGAGCTTATCACAACATACGTGGGTTTACTGACATTCCGTTTTAAATGTTCGCTACTTTACGACGCAACTAGTATCCGAACGGAAGAACGATTAAACTCTCAAGTCGTAACATGTCTCTGATTCGAGCCTTTTACTCTGAAATCACAAATTCGATTCGTCTAGTGCCGTTCCGCTCACAAAAAGGTTTAAACGCTACGATTTTTCCCACAAGTGGTAAACCGCTAAACCGCGAAACCGCCATTTTTGTATTTGCAGGGAAAAGCGCCTCACCTCCCCTCGGATACCTTCAGCGGGCCCTGAGGGGTGGTAGGAACAACTTTGGGAAACCATGTGCTGGATTTTCATGTTATTATGCATTAGAAAGTAAATAATTGAATGAAGCAAAAGAAACAAAAAGCTTACTGTCTCATGGAGCCCCAGCGACGGTGCGGCAAGTTCTCCTGATGGCTACGAACAAAACATACGGTAAGCGACGAAGCAGTGCACATAAAAATACGGGGATTCGTGGAAATACACCATTTATGTACCTAGCGATTAAGTTTAATACTAGGGGCCCGTGTATCGAGGCTAGAAGCTACAATTTTACAAGACTAAACTAGCAACACAGGCCAAATCTCAACCACTGATTGGTTGATTGGGCCAATGTTGCAAGATAAGATTTGTAAAATTGGAACTTGTAGCTTCAAGAACCATGCCAAAGGTGTTTCAAAATTATTCCGGAATATTTCAATATTCAGCATGTTGATGCATGATGGTGTATTTCATGAATCCCAAAACAAAACAAAACAAAAGCAACATAAAAACACTCGCCGAGAAATCGAAAGCGATAAGAAATAGTGCTAGTTGCTAGTGATCCTGTACCCTTATATTGACGTGGGGGACTGTATCCCCAATTTAATATATACTTACTGCCTCCTTGGTATTCATAACCAAGTATGATTAGTATTTCACATTGTATTTCACATTGATAGGTAAATAAATGTTTGAAACATTCTAAGTTCTGATTTAAGGCCATATTTTCTATTGTCTAATGCACTCGTAATCACAATAGCATTCGCCATTTCGTTCTGTCAAAAGGTATAGGGTAACGGTAGAAAAAGAAAGCGAATACGATTGCGAGCGCTCGTTAGACTATTATGAATTTTAGGGCCCGATTTTTGAAAGCATACATCACACACATCACACATCAAAAGTACCATTCAAAAGTGGTATACTTAAATCTGTCTACTGCTAAAGAACTTGTCTCAAATTAATCTTCGATTTTTTTGACACAGTTCATTTGACTCTACCTACTCGTATAATTTCAAATTTTCCTGAACTGGACCCATAAATAAATTGTAATTAACTCTTAACTGCTACGTACTTGTAGTACTCAATATCGTAAATGGATCCGTTTTCTGTCAGAAAATTTCTGATGTGCACATAGAAATCAGGTTTTAAACTTTTATAGAATTGTGCAAAATGCAGTAAGGAAGCGTATCCAGTGGTTCATAGCTGCGCGTGAGCATTGAGTGCACTGACCTCGGCTGCGTTCTTCGGAGGCTGGTCCTCGTCCAGGAATGCCGGTTCAGGTTTCCAGGGCTCCTGGAGCCGTTCTCAAGTCTGTAACAACAGATAAAGTTGTAAGTATCAGGGGAATAAATACACTACAAACTGCACATAAATCATTATTGAACAACACACAAATAAGAGTTTTTAATGATTCACGGTTAAGTTCATTCGAAATATTATAAACGGGATGTGAACCGCGATTACCTTTATTGAGCTCCCGATTTTACCCGTCTACCCGTGATCATGATACATGCAACTGTATCGAAATATCGGGAGCTCAATAAAGGTAATCGCGGTTCACATCCCGTTTATAATATTTCGAACACACAAATAGACGTGAAAATCTAGTGCTCGATTATCGAAAGCACACATCACTCAAAAATACCACTCAAAAGTGATATAAATCCCTACTATAATATTATAAATGCGAAAGTAACTCTGTCTGGTCTGTTACGCTTTCACGCCTAAACCACTGAACCGATTTTATTGAGTTTTAGTCCCGGGGAAGGACCAGAAAATCGCCTAATTCCTGCGGGATAGCAATAAGCTAATTCAACACAGATGGAGTCGCGGGAAACCGCTGGTCTGCTCATATCTTTAAAACTAGAGCTCTAATAAACATTAATAAGTTCAAAAGATTAATGAGAACTGTAAATTTCTTCTATGCTACTCATATTCACATAATTTTTCACATTTTTCGAGTGGCATAATTTCACATCAGTGGTATTTTTGGATCCACTTGAGATTTATAAACAAAGGTCTCTCAAAAAAAATCCGGAATAATTCAGCAGGTTGGTTTATTTCGACTGAGCACCCTTAGAAAGATTTTCATATTTTCTATTGAAAATTTAGTTCCGCCCTTGACGCGGTTCACTTTGTATGAATACATTAATAATAATAATCTAACTAATATTATAAATGCGAAAGTATGGATGGATGGATGGATGGATGTTTGTTTATTACTCAATCACGATAGATAGAGAAAAGTCTGGAATAGCACATAAGCTACTTTTTATCCCGGAAAATTGCGTAGTTCCCGCGGGATAGCGATAAACGAATTCTTTGCAGACGAAGTCGCTGGCAACAAATAGTAAATAAATAAATATCATGGGAATCATAATTCAAAAATCTTGAAATCATTTCCAGGGTCAAGTCAAAGTATCCCAACCAGCTGCTGAAATATTACGATTTTTATTAACTAGTCCATCGACCTGTGCTTTTGTAGTTTTGTAATGTTACATTAACGTTCATTGCTTCAGTTTTATAGCTATGATTGTAAAACTACCGTTTGATGTGTATGTTAACGGGAATGTATTATAAACGAGATCATCTATATATATAAAAGAAGAAACTGACTGACTGACTGACTGACATATCAACGCACAGCCCAAACCGCTGGTTCTAGAGATTCCAAATTTGGCACGTAGGTTCCTTATAAGGTCTAGGGGTGCACTAAGAAAGGATTTTTCAAAATTCGACCTCTAAAGGGGTTAAATGGGGGTCCAAAGTTTGTATGGGGAAACAAGATTAGTTAGACTATTTTACTCGAAACTTCACAGGAGTATTCCTAACGATAAATGAGTAAACACCTGTTTCAGGTTTTTTGAAAATTCAACCCCTAAAAGGGGATAGGGGATGACAAAGTCTGAAAACGTGGGTATTATTATTATTATATTAAAGTGGGTAGTATTGTTTGTACGGTTTATCGGGTCGCTGATTAAGAAAACAACAACACACATACCTACCTGACACACACACACACACACACACTCATACACTAATTTCCAGGGGGACGGGAAAAAACGGGATTTATATTATTCGATTTCGAGTGACCCTATCTCAATAGGCAACTATAGACTCTTCAAATTTCGTACACAAGTAGATGATTACAAAACTAAGAAAATAATTTCAGGATTTTTGGAAATTCTCACGGGATAAGGAAAAAACAGGATTTATATATTCAGTTCAACGAAATCCTATGAATTATAATTACTAGACTTCAAATTTGGCATAGAAGAAGGTGAGTGTAATAGTAGAAAACAGTTTTAAGGTTAAGGATTTTCGAAAATTCCAACGGGATAAAGAAAAAACGGGATTTCAGTTCTACGGGATCGATTTTTCGTTTTAATGATCGTAGAAAACTGAAATTTGGCCTTCAGGTTCCTTGAGGAGTATGGGGGAGCACTACAAAAGGATTTCCCAAAATTTTGACGGAAATGAACGGGAAAAAACGGGATTTTTTGTTATATACTGCAGGTCGTAGAAAGTTGAAATTTGGCATGTAGGTTGCTTGGCGAGTGTAAGGAAGCATTAAGAGACAATTTTCCGAAATTCCCACGGGAACGGGAAAAACGGGACTTTTCGTTTTACTGGTTGTAGAAAGCTGAAACTTGACATGTAGGTTGCTTGGGGAGTGTAGAGAAACATTTAGAGAGGACTTTCCAAAATTCCCACGGTAACGGGAAATAACGGGATTTGTTTTACTGGTCGTAGAAAGCTGAAATTTGGCATGTAGGTTGCTAGATGAGTGCAAAGAAGCTATAAAAGATAATTTTCCAAAATTCCCACGGGAACGGGAAAACGCGACTTTTCGTTTTACTGGTTGTACAACGCTTAAATTCGGCAGTTAGGTTGTTTGGAGTGTAGAGGAGCATTAATAGAGGAATCTCCAAAATTCCCACGGGAACGGGAAAAACGGATTTTTTCGTTTTACTGGTCGTAGAAAGCTGAAATTTGTCAAGTGGGTTCCTTGGGGAGTGTAGGGAGCATTAAAAGATCATTTCCCGAAATTCTTAAGGGAACGGGAAAAAACGGGATTGAAATACTCCTGGTACACGCGGGCAAAAGCTATTTGTCAATAAATGAAGTCTACGCGGACGAAGTCGCGGGAAAAAGCTAGTAATTATATAAACTGCCGCTACTTTGATCTTACCGAGCTATTCTACTATCAAATATATTTATCTCTTCGTGTTTTAGTTTTCTTCGTACTTCTAGTAGTCGTTGTTTGTATAGTCAGACAAGACTGATGAAAACGAGTCGGATATCTGACACTGCCGAATTGCCGCATCGTGCTCGATTTTAGAAAAGGACGGAACTATCTCCTCTTTGTTAGCCGGGTCCTGTCTGAGAGAGAAGCGTCGCGAGGCAGCCATTTTTCGTTCGATTTTCAAATGTGTCAAACGAAATCATGCCTCATGCAGCTGCCTTGGCGAGGCAGCTCGCACAGTCAGGACCTGGCCTTATACACCGAAATTCGATTTTCGAAGTTCGTGTTCGTGTAACGCCATTCCGCTCACACTAATAGGCATTAATTTGAGAGTGAGAAGAACGGTATATGGACTTCGAAAATGAAATTCCAGAGTGGCCCCTTAAATCCTGAAGCGACGGTCATGACCACTCTGCTAAGAGCGTAGCGACTTGGAAGAATCTAAGAGTTGTTTGCATATTGATAGCAGTCAGAATGGCATATGTTCAAGTACATATAGTATTTTTATTTGAAAATATTTGTTTTGAGCGTACATTTCGATAGCTTTGAGTATTTTTTAATATAAAATTTTATCGTCATAAAACCTGACTGTGAAACTGAGTCAAAGATAGAAAGAACTACTTATTATGTACATGTAAGTACTTAGAACTACGTAAGCCTCTACTTTCCTATAAGCCATTAAGTAGTTTATATACTATGTATACTCGAAAGAGTAATCGATTGCACAAATTGAGTTTACGATCGCTTTCTTGCCTCTTAATAGAGCAAATTGTCCTTATTGGATTATCTGCCTCGTAAGCTTGACATTGTCGGTTTGATAGGTACCTACATATTAGATGAGCTACGATGGGACATACGTGGCTAGTGTATCGATCGAGCAAGGCTAAAAATAAGCCGCCGTGAGCCGTATACTTAATCCATGGGTAGTACGACCTGGGATAAACGCCCTAGGAATAAACTGTACTACCTACCAAGACCATCTGATACCGTCTTTATTGTTGCTTAATTTAATTATTTACAAGATTTTTTAGCCAGTTTCTCGTTTTTTCGAAACAAGAAGATATTTTATTTGGTTTTCGAGCGTTTTCAAAAAAAAAGTCCACATGATAATTTATTTCCAGAATTTAATTATTTTGGGTTTTTCTTACTCACTTACCCTATCGATCCTTAGGTATATAAAAAAACGTGTTACTATGGATTTTTTTTCCTGTTCGTCACGTTCCATACATACTTACCTCTATTTGAAAAAGTGACGAACTGGAATGGAAATTTCGGGACACATTTTTTCTTGTATAAGGATCGATAGGGTGGATGAACGTTTCTAAGCAAGAAAACCTAAAAATAGTTAAATTCTGTAAAAAATGTTCATGTGGATTTTTTTTGGAAACCTCTCTTTCTTGTATTTTGATATTTTTGATCAAACCAGACTTATTTATTTTCAAAAAGTAGTCTTCTCTAGTCTATTATTATGTGTAAATCGCCATCTAGTATTGAATAGACTAACTAATAATGCTGTGTTGTTTTTTTACATGACGCTCGCATACAAAGTTAAAAAAAAACTGGCTCATAAATCCTAAATTTCATTCCTTTTTTATTTACATAAAATATTGCAAAAAATTCATCTCACTATTGTTCACTAGAACGATTAGTTTTCGATTCGTCGGATTCCTATTTTGTATTATACATATATATTCCTGTTTCGCTGATTCCATTTATGGCGGCTTGTAAGTTTTCGATTATCGTATCGTAGCTAAATTTATACATTGATGATGACGATGATTGGCTTTACAGCACAAGTAACATTTTATGTAATTTCAACGAAACAAAAATCCAGCAAAGCAAGAATCCGACGAAACACGAATCCAGCGAAACAAGAATACGTTGTAACAAAAATTCTCTGAAATAGGAACCCGACGGGTCAGGAACAATAATCACTCACTAAACTAGAGCTTCATACATCGAATGAAAGCAATATAACTAGGACGAACATTCAACTTACTCGCTATCTGTAAACATAGGTTTGATACCAGTAACTACCTACTACAGTACCGCCCTTGAATATTTGATATTCAGGTCTCAGTGTTAGCTTGTTAACGACTGGGTCAACAACAACTCGTCACGGAATACTAGGTTTCGGACGTAAATTCTACAGCGTTCTATGCAAACGACATCAACATCATAATATCACATAATATACCTTGTAGCACACGCAACTTTTGGGTAAACAACCGCTATGTAAAAAAGTAACATGCTTTTAAAAAGAACCCTTCTATAGCTCATATTTCTATGCGATACCTACTGAAAACCAGAATAAATGGAAAAATCCGAACAGTAAGGCTATGGCCTGAGATCGTACCTGGATCCTCATCAATCTTGCAATATCTCTATTACAACAGTCTCTATAAAAACGTCGTGAATGCATGTTTTACGCTTTTCGAGAACGGTATCTAGGCGCCCCAGTTTCGCTGGGTGTTGGGAAAAATCGGAAATACGCGTCTAGTTAAAGGTACGAAGCGTCTCAAACGCTGTATCCCGTGTGTTACGAAAATCGACGTGTCCATGAACAGACAACCTTACTGCTCGCGACCACACACCCACATGACCTACACTACCTATCTGTGTTATTTTTTAGTTTGCGGACAGATTTGTAATGGCGCTCTTTCACTATCAGTTTCAAGTGTCAAAAACTCAACCCCCACCTCAGCAAAGAGTGGTAATACACGGGATATAGCGGTAAGTCGCCTCGCAACCTTATCGTCGTCATTGAGTATTAGAGCTGCGATATGCAAAACCTTTTATGGTAAGGTAAACATTGTTAGATACAGACGTGTTAGAGGACACATCGGCGTCTGCCTCCCCGTAGCACTCAAAGTTCTCTACGTCTGAGATGGAGTTGCCCGGGCTGGAGTCCGCAGTAGCCTCCGCCGTCGCCTCCGACCCGTTCTGGAAAGAGAAGATATGGGGTTAGACAACATGGTACACACCAAACATAAACCTACATGACGCCGCCTGGGGGCGTCACCAGCCAACAATCAGGAGGGGGCTAGTATAAGGGCCTGTTTTACCACTCCTTAACTGTCAGTTATCTATGATTCCGTCTCTATTTATTACTACGAAACAGAGACTTCACCATAGATAACTGACAATTAAGGAGTGGTGAAACAGGCCCTAAGTATAGCATCTATTGGCAGGTCAAACAGTATGGCAGCACTTGAACGTCAAAATTGACCAAAAATAAAGGCTACATTGTCGATTCTCTAGCTGAAGCGCACTCAGCCCCATTTTCCCATTACGCTAATTAAGGGCGTTTTCCAAAAAATAAAGTCCACATGATCATTTTTTCCAGAATTTAAGTATTTTGGGTTTTTTTACTCGGAATCGTTTACCCTATCGATCCCTATACAAGAAAAAATGTGTCCCAAAATTTCCATTCCAGTTCGTCACTTTATTTTAATATAAGTAACTAAGTATGTATGAAACGTGACGAGTAAAATCTGGGACTCATTTTTTCTTATATGAAAATCGATAGAGTAAACGATTCTGAGTAAGATAAACCCAAAATATTTAAATTCTGAAAAAATGTGCATGTGGACTTTTTTTTGGAAAATGCTCTCTTAAACCTCACACTGGGTGTTTCGATTGTCATCAAGCGCAATGTTAGGGAATTTCATTGGAACTAGTTATTATTTTTACACTACACTGCCAATTAAATAGAGCCCTCTTGACAATATAATATAGGTGTGGTTTACCTTTCGTTATTAAGCTCCTAAAAAAGCCGTGGTAGCCTAGTGGTTTGACCTGTGGCCTCTCAAGCAGAGCGTCGTGGGTTCAAATCCCGGGCTCGCACCTCTGAGTTTTTCGGAATTTATGTGCGAAAATTACATTTGTAATTTGCCATGAGCTTTTCGGTGAAGGAAAACATCGTGAGGAAACCTGCACACATCTGCGAAGAAATTCAATTGTGTGTGTTAAGTTCCCAATCCGCACTGGGCGCGCGTGGGAACTATAGCCCAAACCCTCCAATACACGGAGGAGGCCTATGCCATGAGGCACGCCGAATTACGCGACAATTTAATAAATAAACGACAATAACAACAACATGTACTTACTGAAATTATAGCGAATTCGGAATAAAAAAAAGGCTTAAAATAAAATAAAATTAAGCTCCTACCAGACTAAGATTGAACTAATTCAACAAAGATTAGCAGAAGTAGTTTGCGGGTGAAGTAGTTTTCATAAGTGTCAAGGACAAGTCATAACTCTTTGCAATGGTTTTTCTCCCCTGGCCTTGCTCCCATTACATTCCCTTCATTAAAACTTGGTCCTGATACAAGCACAAAAAACTACCAAATCAGTCGAACTATTTAAAGTTGTGTATACATTTTTCCAGCCGGTGCCAAATAAAAACCGGTTAAAACTTAATTATATTGCATAAACATTATCGTGCAAAGAATAGGCAATGATGATGGCATCTTTATGAATTGGGTATCGGAACTTACAACACAGTACCGAACTTAACTTGAGATAATGTCTGTCAATCGAAGTAGTCGCAATCAGTTGCACTCAAGTGAGATAAAATGCAACTTAGATTGTCATTTCCGTATTTGTCATCTCGATATTGTAAAAGCAAAACTATATTTTTAAATTACTTAACGAAATTCCTTGGTAGAGTTAGTTTTTAAGCACCGCTGTAAATGTTTTTAATCTCTTTATCGTATGCATCGGTCGATGTTCAAAGAGTACCCACCTCGCGACAGCGTCAAACGATAAAACAACTAATCAGTATGCTTAGTGTAAGTTTTGCAACAGATATTCGTTTACTATTAGTAATAGTTAAACGTGCTAACTCACAACGAGATTACCTATACTTCATTTAATTTAGGATGAGAAACCACAACAACATTATATTGCGGCTCGTGAACTGTAATCTCTTAACAATTTGTACTAGAGTAACAATTAACGACACGCAAATAAAGTGACATTAAAACAATTTTATTTTGCGGCCGCCAAACTTTTGCACTGTACTATTTGCTAGGTAAGAAATAGTTGACCATACGCAATTTAATGTTATTGTGGTTTCTCATTCTAAATTAAATGAAGTATAAGTCTAATCAAACTAACCCAACCTGCTGAATATACCGAAATAATTCGAAGACACCTTTTACAAATACATACATAAATCTTATTGAATTAGGCGTTACTTTGCATTACTTTGAAATTGTTCAATGAAGTACAAACATTTACAGTTGCCGGCAAACATCTTGAGCCCGAGCTTGAATGCGCAGAACTGAATTTAGCGTCTCTTTGGTACAAAAGTACATGCGCAAACTTACCCCTTCCACGTCATCGCACAAGAAGTTTGCCGTAAGCTGTAACTTGTTAGTTCGCTTTTACAAATGTGATGTACTAACCTGTAGGGTCCTGGGCAGGGTGCCGGGCGAGGACCGTGGCGACTTGGTGCGCTTCAGCACACTGGGCGCCATCATTTCCAGGGGCACCTTCAGCTCTGAAATCAAACGACACCACGTTGTAGCATAGGTAACACAAGACTAAACACACTAGTATGAATACTAAATTAAAGGACCCGTTTCTTCTGTACCAGTGATGGGCAAATTACGGCCCGCGGGCCAACTCCGGCCCGCAAAGGAATTTAATGCGGCCCGCCGGCGTACCTTCGAAATGGAGTGTTATGGCACAGGATGACGATATTTAGACGGTCCTGCTGTATAAAATAGAATAGATGCAAAGGCAAAGGAGCCAGCTGGACTAGCCACGTAGTTCATGCGTCATGTGTCAAAAAATTGAATTTTGGTATAATTTTGGCCCTTCTCTGATATATCTGTAATTTTCTGGCCCGCCATGGAAAAAGTTTGCCCCCAACTGTTGTATACCGTGCTCCACACACTGTGTACCTATCAAAAACGTGTGCGAGGCCAATTTGATGACAAATTACTTAGCTGCATTACGGATGCCCCAACTGTTGATTAGTGTAGGTATGAACTACGAATCAACACTGCATTGTACTTATGATGACACATACTTACCTAAACTTTAAATGAATGATTTATAGATTTAAAATGTTTTGTTTACGTTATTGTTTAGATTTTTAAGTATCTTCATTAAATAAGATAAAATTGACATAAAATTGACGTTTATTTTCATCGAAGAATACACACGTATCACGGTAAATGTTTGCTGCATTAAAGACCTGCTCAAAGTATAGGAAATAATTGTTTTCATATTCATATTCATTTATTGACGTTTTGCTATTTTTTCTATAATTTCTAGGAAATTGGCTTCGCTTTTTATTGCACTTGCATAATTATTAACCACGATAATCAGTTTATTTATTTATTTAAGGAGAACCAACAGCATTTAACACAATTTAGGTAATGAATGTAGTAACACAGAGCCAATTACAGAAACTCACAGATAGTAACAGAGTACAAGTTAGGCATAGCTTAGCTTAAAATGAGGTGACGCGCACAGTATCAAACGACACACTATGCAAAGAAAACGGTATACATTGCTAAGTAAGATTCCAATTAAGTAAGACTTATTATATCCAATAAAATATTAATTCCCGACGGTCTCACCTCACAGTGTATGACATTTTTCCTTTTTTATTTGAGTTCTATTTACCACGCATAGTTCTAGTCAACGTAGGTACTAGATAGGTACATTAGAAAACGGCCTGGCTACGAGTATGCATTCGCAAAATGGTTTATTGTTGAGTTACTAAAAGTAATTAATTAATCATCGTGTCATTTCTAATTGTAACCAGAAGTAATTAAGTTGAGTGAGTCGAAATATCATGTCACCGATCGTTAACCGTGATACAATTACACGAATACAGTGGTATTGTGATTGTGTTATGCGAGTCACAAATACCTAATCGTTGGAGATACTAATATACATACATATATGCATTATCCACAGTGTTGGCGCTGTAAATAGATTTATATTTTTGATTTTTGATTTTTGTCTATTGGCTGTTCCTTATTTGAAGTTACTTTTTTACGTTATTTTTTAAATGTTCTGTCATATATGTCTGTCTCTCATTACAACTCTTACGTCAACTGCATGATTTTTACTTCGCTCCCAATTTCTGCTCCTTTTTGCTATCGAATCCTCAATACACAGTATATCATTTGCTGCGTTAAGCTCAAATAGAGCAATGTACAGAGGTATAAACTGACAAAGAGAGCAGCTTAGACTTAGATATAATAGTAAGCAGTTAATTTAGTAAGACAGCTCCATACTTTTTACACTATAAAACCGACTTTTATTTAATACAGTACCCCCTAAGGATGATAAAATAAAGAATGTCTCAGATTGGAAGAACTTGTCGCACGAGCTGAAGGTGAGGGCGATAAACATGTGATCTGAGACTTTCTGTATCACCGTCCGAGATGTACTTGTACACAATTTTACATGTTCCCCTGGCCAGGAACCAGAAATTTCCGCTCGCGTAGCGGATACGTAAAAAAATAAAATAAAAATTATTAATAAACATGCCAGGTACCTACCTACTTAAAAATAAAAAATAAATATACAACTCTATGCGCGTTTTGAAAGCCAGTAATTGATTAAACAGAACCCACAGCCGAGCTCATTAGAGGCATAATTCTAAATAGCTATGTGAGCTGACTTTATAGTTCACTATAAAATAAATCGCGTATTCCTTGAATGGTGCATTGGCATTGTGAAATGCCACGAAGCAAATCGAACGAATTTACGATCGGATAAGCCAGCTTTTTAATTGCACGTTCATTCACTTTCCATTTAATTTCAAAATAAGGTAGTATGAGTGGGTACACTAACCTTTCTATGGACTATTTTTAAGTATAATTACATGCAACTCGATAAAACAGCTGACAGGATTTTGCCAAAAAGGAACGTGATAAGTTTAAAAAGGGTCAGGCAGGAATTATGAGATGGTAGATCGCTATCCCAGCATCAACAAAATTATGAAAAGATCCATGGTTGGACGGTTTTGTTGGCCGTTATTTAAGTTTAACAAACCTTCAACAAATAGGTATTTTTTCATTAGCTCCAAAACATTGCCGTTGATAATTTTATTCTTCAAATAAATTTGAATTTAAATTAGGTACATATTTTTTCATAACATGCCGAGCGTTTTCGTGTACATTTTTTCCAGAATTTAAATATTTTGGGTTTATCTTACTCAGAATCGTTTACCCTATCGATTCTCATACAAGAAAAAATGTGTTCTAGATTTTACTATGGATTTTTTTTCCTGCTCGTCACGTTCTATACATACCTATATTCAAAAATAGTGACGAACCGGAATGGAAATTTTGGGACACATTTTTTCTTGTACCTAAGGATCGTTAGGGCAAACGATTCTGAGTAAGAAAAACCCAAAATAGTTAAATTCTGGAAAAAATTATCATGTGGACTTTTTTTGGAAAACGCCCACCAACCAGATGCCAACATGGTCTTGCAGCAGGAGCGAACACGTATTTAATTAGAAATCGGCTTCGTACGCTATAGTTCAATAAAAATATTAATTATCTAATCTAACTAATATTATAAATGCGAAAGTATGGATGGATGGATGGATGGATGGATGGATGGATGTTTGTTTGTTACTCAATCACGCCAGAACGGCCCAACGGATCTGGATGAAATTCGGCACATAGATAGAGAAAAGTCTGGAATAGCACATAGGCTACTTTTTATCCCGGAAAATTGCGTAGTTCCTGCGGGATAGCGATAAACGAATTCTTTGCAGACGAAGTTGCTGGCAACAGCTAGTACGTACATAAATTACGTCTTTATCCCTTACGGGGTAGACAGAGCCTAAGGTAACAAGACCTAAAGGCCTCTTTGAGCATGATTGTGGGTTGTAACTAGGTGGAAAGGGGAATCAAATTAATTACAACATTATCGTATAAGAGTCGAGCGAAGTTTGGTCGGCTAAGTACTTGAAAAATAATGTGCACCCCACAAAGCCTGTTGCAGCAGCCTGCAGTAGCACATCAGCAGCCTCGCCAGCACCAGGATCCCCTGCCACCAGTCTTCTAACATGCGTAAGGTTTCCAACGCATCGCTCCGTAACACCACAACCACCCCTGACAACCTCAGCATTTCAAAGTCTGGCATTTGGACATTTGCTTCTTCCAATTCCTTGTTAACTATTATTACCCGTTGTATGTAGTATAAATTCTCCTGGACGGATGAGTCTTTCCTCCTTGTGGCTATAAAATTCCGATATTCTATGATTCCTTTTTATCCTTTAATACGTCCAAGACTCCGTGTCAATTTGCTGTAAGCTGTAGTAGGTACAAAGCTTCTTTGTTACTTTTTCATTTGATAGCAACATCTTTTTAAAATCAGTAACTATTTTGTTCGGATCTTTGAAGGCATCAGTAACATCACATTGCGTATATTTATTTATATCTTTCAATATACCTACAGGTGCAATCAAGGAATGATTATTTTACATTTATGCAAACGTGATAAGAAATTGTGTTTATAGCTCAAACGGTACCACGAGCCACGCGCAAATACCGTTGGTACATCACGCGTGGACTAATTCTTGAAATTTTCCTTTACACGTCAAACAAAAGAAATGAAAACCAACTTTTACACCATCACAGCAAGATATTGAAGACAGGCAAATAAAACTGTAATTTGAGGATAACGACACTTCCCATTTGCAAAAATTATGCACCCTTCAATGCCTATGACCAATTTTTTTATTGTAAAAAATTGGCTTTTCTTTTGGATTATTTTGCCAGAACACACTGGTTGGTTGGAAGCCGAGAACGTTGAATGACTATTTGAATTTAGAACAGTTTTGTTAATGACAATGCCGTCACACTGCATCACTCTCTACGGTGCTTATTTATCATTTGCCAATTAGATCTCTCTTAGTTAAGTCTAAGAATCAAGTGCATGTGTCTCACTTGCGGTAAGATTCACTTCTCCCGTGTCTGATTAAACGATTATACGCGTGAGTAGTGTTTAGATTAAATGCGTATAATGCTTATTTATGATGAAATTTTCAATTCCAGATCCACTGATGCGTATTAAGTTGAGGTATTGTATTATCACTTTTCATAGACTAGCTTCAAATTACTGCTACCAAGTAAAATTATGTACACAAACGTTGAAATCAGCTTCACGCTATCTGCACAGCTATCTTAAATCTTTAATCACACATGGTTGCATGCGAGAGTACTTGAGAGCAGAATCATTGATACGTAAACGACGGGGGACTTTGTCTCACTTATGCTGGATCGGCTAAGATAGGGATCTCATGCATTGCAAGCACGTCCGTCCAGCCTGTAGATATTACACACGCGAGTGAAACTGCCGACAAACGTTTCCAGTCCAATTATTGGTTCAAATAAAATGAAACCTATAACTTCCAGTATACATCTACGAGTTTCATATTTCGAAAATGATTGCAATGTTGACGACGTATTAAGAATTCCATGCAACGCTTCTTGTTAGAACGTTGAACTACATCACCGTATCGGAATGTCAACTTCTGAACCAATTGTGTAAACTTTCTTTTACGCATCCACAAGGTAAATAATATACAATATAAAGTCAACACTTCGCTTCCATTATGTCACTTAACACAACACATGAAGTCACCGATATTTTATGAAACAACTGGAACGTTCTAAGGATAGTATTATTTGTATTTACGATTAAAAGTAAGAACCGGCGAGGTTCGCCTGCCTCCGCTAACTGACCCTGCATCGCTTCACTGCTTGTTTTATGCAACTTACATCGATAATATCGATATAGCTAACTATCGCATAAAATGAAGCTGCAAAAAGGCATTGTTAAAGCTATTGCAAGCGCCGCAAAGCGCTGTGAAAGTTACGATAACAAATGGTAAACATCGTCACGACGCGCCGTCGTATTTATGGAAGAAAATGAACGGGACACTAATCGAAGTGACATTATTTCCGAGGACATCACAACGTTGTATGTGGATAGCAGTGGCGTGGCGTCCATAGAACTCGATTCCCACTGGCTTGCCTATTTTAAGGCTGTTGGGCAATTTATTGTGCAGAATTAGAGGAAAAGGCTAGTAAAGTTCCCTTCGGCTTGCCTTCTGATATACTTGACGCCACGCCACTGGTGGATAGATAGGCACCTATCTACTAATTTGATGTGACAAGGAGCTTAGCAGTGGAATAACGAACGTCGTATTCATTGCTTCCTCCACTGCCAACGCCAGTGCTGAATTCTCGATTTATCTAGTTGGTTCCTAAAGAAGTACACGATAAAAACGTGACTCATAAACCAGATACAATTCTGCTATGGGTGGTGTAGCGTGTAGCGGTATAGCACGCATCACGGAATGATGAGGATCCGGGTTTGATTCTCGGCCGTAGCTTTACTTTTCGGATTTTCCTGTGTTCTATTTAATTTTCAGAGTCGTTTAAATTGAAGATACAATATTTTTACTCTTGAGGGGTTATTTTCTACGAATAAATGGCACGTATAAATTGATGTAACCCCTGCAAAGTTTAAATTTGTTTCACATGACTATGGCATGGCACGACCTCATTCCAATAAACAAGTAAAAGCAGGAAAATTGTTATTTCCTCGCGAGACTTTCCGATGACTCGATCCGTCTTAATATAGAGTCGCATGTAGTCTGGTTTTCCAACTTCAGGTTGACATTTTGCTGAGGGTAAGCTCGAATACCATAAGCTATCGGTTTGTTGGCGACTTGACTAGCTGGATGCGTATTTGTAATAGAAGGTAATAGTAATTATTGATCGGAAATGAAGGTGAAGTTAGTCGATTTAGTTGACTCGTGGTTGACTCGAATTGCAACGTCTGTAAAATCATTACCATATTGTACATTTTTATGCCTACCTACTTGTCTTCAATCCGGTCATAAGGACCAGTTTATTTACACCAATCACTATTGCTATGTAGTGGTGGCAATAACGGCTGTTTTGCAATAATGAATAACAGTGTTGTGTTATTCTTAAATAGCTGTTATTGTAAACTGTTGTCTGTTATCCTGTTATATTGCTGTTTTACAAAACGATACTGAACTTATTATTAAACAATTGTTATACTTATTTCGTTACGTTACGAATGTTACGATACAACGCGCGCGATCGCAGCGTAATAAAAACGTACGGGAACAAAAGCAAAACAACGCTCTGTTACCTTGTTTGTTATTGTGCTGACTGACAAGAAACAGCAACAGCTAATAACAACGTTGACAACAGACAACGAATAATGATAACAGGATAGTTGACGATTCGATAATGTGTTGTTCGTTACGTGCAAATAATGCATTACGTTATCTGCTGTTGTAATAACGACCACCACTATTGCTATGCAAATCGTTTTATTTAAAAGTATATGCACATTAGGTAATTTTAGGGTTTTACAACAGCGACACCTGTCGGTCAATAAAGTAACTATCATCCAAAACAGCCAGGAGCCTTACCATGGTGTCTTAATGCGATCCAATTCAGACTCAGTTCAGGTTTTAGCTGTCATTTAGTATGGATCTGACAGCGAGCGAACCTAAACTGAATCGGAATTGAATCGCATTAAGACGTCAAGGTAAGGCCCCAGTAGACTTATTGTCTAACTCGCTCGCAATCGCCATCGTGTCCATTTTGACAGTTCTTGTATGAATGTGACAGCTAGCTGATTCCGATTCCAATTGTCAGCCCATACATGAACTGTGAAAATGAACACGATGGCGATTGCGAGCGAGTTAAGGTGCGACCACACCGCCGCGTATACGCAGTGACGTGTCGTATGCGTCACGTTTTCTCGCCGTTTCTTCATACATTTTGTTGCGATTCCGTAACGTCACCGTTTGTTAAGAGGCGGTGTGGACCTTTAGACAATAAGCCTACTGATCAACCCACGCCAAGAAAGCGTGTTACCCTCCTTACCGGCGCAGGGTAAAAACAGTTTCTCTCGCAAGACAGTGCGTTTGGCCAATAGCGCTGCTGTATTGGGAAACGAAACGTTGACCAAATAGAGCGAGAACACACGCTATTATTGTTAACTAGGCGCGAGCTGTTGCCCGGCATGTTGGCAGCCTTGATTGGTAATTGTATATCAATAAATATATATATAATGTAACGGATTTGACAAGCTCGAAAACCATCCCGAAGTTAGAAGTCAAATTTCATTTTTACAGAAACTCCACCAAAAAAGCCTGGCAATGGCATCCTCTTGGAGTAAGAAATAGAGTTCGTCAAAAACAACACGGCAGCGCTCTGTTGAAAAGGAATGATAATCCCTATTTCTTAGGCATGAACTGGCAAGAGATGGCGGCGCAGGATCGTTCAAGTGGTAAAATATGAGAGTGCTAGGTATATATGTCCCTGATCTAGGATTAAGTACAGGAGCGACGATGACGATGAGGGAAAATGTGTTTTACAATTTTAAAATTTCTGGTTACTATAAATACAGTCCGTCAGGTTTGTCTTCGTTTGGTTGAACTTATTCTGTCTTATTAATTGTCTGGTAGAGATCGCTATTAAGCGATAAGACCGCCTATTGTATACTTTGTTCTTCGTTTCTGTATTGTTTTGTAGTACCGATTTGTGGTGTTCAATAAAGAGTATTTGTATTGTAGTGTCTTACTGTCTCACTCGCTCTTATGGGTTTCAATGTAATTCTAAGAACTCACGGACTGTACGTGTATCTGCTTTTTGTTTCTTTAGCTGCCTTAACAATTTCGTAGCATTGACACAGATTCAAAGTACTTTTAAATGGTTCCCATTGATCTATGAGGTTGTAAAACAGTGCAGCGCAGCTGTGGTCGCGGTGCCATCAACCTGAGTGAGCGAGTTGCGCAAGCGCAGCACAACTACCGGGGGTTTACGACCCAGCCACGACTATGACTATGCGCCACAAGCGGCGCGGCGAGCGATTTCTCTGTTCACTGCTCGGTTAAAGCTCTCTACATAGTTTGGAGATGTGAGCAAAAAAGCAAAACGTAAAATTAAAATTGCGCTTCAATTGAAAGTTGGCAGTCAGACTCTTAAACTTTTCCCTATCTAAATTACCGAGCCATTATATCATTGAAATGTATCTGAAATATCAGGAAGACATCAAGCTACATCAAGTTGCATCAAACGACCGTTTTTATTGCATAGTACGTAATATTTAAAACTTCTTAAAACCTCGTATTATTCTAAACGCAATCATTACCGGTATAGCTACAGTTTACGTGATGCCATTCGCCACAGTTCGTATTTTAACAACGACTCAACTTAACCGCTAAACTAACCGGTTGAGTAATCTATTGTGATCTTTGAAATGCCAATTTAGTGTTTTCCAAACGTACAAATAGTTATTTAATCCTAATCTTAAGTTGATGACGGTTTCTCCCAGTGTGCCCTTAACGTTAATTGTTGTATCTAATACAGTTTAAGTGTATCCAATCTTAATCTCTTAATCTCTTGGATAAATAGAGAAGGGTTCTGAATGAGCACTGTGCAAGACTGCACCTTTTTAGATCTTTTTTAGTTTTAATTGTTTATGGTTTTTTTTACTTTGATGATACTTTTTGTTTCTACAAGGAAAACCAGTGCCTTATTATTGTTGTCTTAAATAAGCACCATGTATTTCCCTCTCACTCCAACGGGACACGATTAACCCTTAGCGAGTATAGTCAAGGGCATAAATATATGTCCGTTCAGACGTCAAAAACATCTAATAGGCACACCTTTATGCCACAAACAATAAGGTCGGTGACATATATATTTGACATGGATGGCTGTATACATATGTATGCCCTCGACTGTACATTGGACAACGTGAAAAGTTCTAGGTAACTACTTGTTTGTATTTGGAAGTGATATAGCTTCTAAACGAGACTATAATATACTTTTTCGAAGTGGAGATAAAGAAAAAAACTCTTTATTATAAGAAAACGGGACTTAATCACGTAAATAAAAAGTATTTTTGTGAATACCTCGACGTTTCGGACGCGACTTTGCATCCATGGTCTCGAGAGGACCAAATACTTAAGACATTCCCCCCGTCCCGTTTTCTTATAATAATGTGTGAAAATCGTGAAAGTTTGAATCGAAAAAACTCTTATTTGTAGTATGTTATTAATAACTACATGGTTTAAAGTAAAGTTTTACTGACCCTGAACGACTTGGGCTGGTGTCTAAAATAGTGAAACTCGATATTTCTTGACGCAATAATCACTGGAAGTATTATTGGGCAAAACGCATGTTCGTGTGGTGAACGCCATATTTCGAAGAATTTTGAAGATCTGTTCAAGTGTTTTATGGTCATTTCCTACTTCTAAGGCAAGCGTACGTTGTTGCGATATCAAAAACAAGGTAAAGAATTCATTAAAAAAACGAGTATCCGCAGCCTACAAAAATGGTTTTTGGTCTTATATACGCAGCGGCATATTTAGCGGAATACAAAAAAAAATTAGGTAACTATGTATTTTTTTTTTCTGGTCAAGCATTTTACGTGCGTTTTGCTACCCTTTTTTAAATATGCCGCTTTGTGTACCTATATAGAAGCAGCAAGTCTGGCCACACCGGACGGATGTGTGGACGAGGTATGCATTCCGCGGTGGTTTACGCTACGGTAATGACGTAATAATACCGGCGAGAAATGTCGTAAAACGTTTACTTACCGAAAGTTTGAGTCCTCCTTCCTCGTTAGCGGTTCTCGGAATCTGCAATGAAGAAAATTGTGACATTACAATTTGGACGAAGTTTAGTTCATACGAGGACAAAAGAGGGCGCTGATTTCAATTTTATGTGTTTAAAGCTGGCTTGGGTAGTTTTACTGCTAGGAACGTGTTTTTTATACTTACACTATACGATTACTATTGTATACTTACGTGTTTTTATGTGAATAAAGAATTTTGAATATAAATTTGAATTCACTTACAATTAAGTTTTTTTAATGAAATTGTAGGTACTTACTTAATTTTTTTTTATTTCGTCCCAGTGTTCAAAAATGTCATCCGAAATGGCGAAATATTGAGTGGTTACTGCTACAAATCTACAGTTCAAAAAAACTTTCGGCTAGGTAGGTAGTCGACAAGAACCCTTAAATTCACCTAATTAAAAAAGAACACGGTTCAAGCCTCGCCGTAATTATAGAGTCCAAAAACTTATGTTAAAAAAAATACAAAAAGGTAAAATTAGGGGTTGAACAGTAATAATTTTGTTCTACTTCGGTTTTTAAAACAATTGCTCATCACATTGACTATTTGCGGATCTAATGACGGTATTCAGAAAGCTATCATTACCAGTCGCAAAGTTGCGTGCCAGTTGAAAGGTCAGGGAAGCGAACTGCCATTTCTGACTTCAGAAACCATTCCGAGATTAGACACACCCTGTAACGTCGGATAAAAGGCATTGCTATTCGATTGAGAAGTTATGATAATGTGAATGTTTGCCAATCTTTGTTTGTGGATCGTGTTGCAACCAAATTGAAATAATAACAGCGCAAGGCCGGGCCTTTATAGTCGCTAACCGAAAACGAAACGAATTAGATAGCAAAATGCAATTCCTATGCTAATTGTTATTACTAGCTCAGCTTTATGATTGTTGCATTTTTTATAAGGTACTATTTCACTTTCAAAGTTTGTTTGTTTCTTACTTTATCTTAAAATCTTGAAAGTCGAATTTCACCCACTTCCAATTGTCAAATTAGTTAGAAATTTGATATATATATTTTGCAGATAAAACGACAATTCTCGTGCAGTCAACAAAAATTTCAATCAGCAAACGAACATTAGATAACCTTTTATTTTATTTCGAAACCATCTGTTTTTAAGTTCTTATTTGTATTAGCTATTTTTGACACGTGTCGTATCGACTTCGCGAATATGAGACAATAAGCCGTCTGAACTTTGTCGGGAAACACCACATGTTCCTTAATATTCTGTAATCCACAGTCACGTTCATAACACATACGAGTTTCGTCTTAATTCATAATGATAATTGCTAGCCACGTGCAAAGGAACGGGGCTCCGCAAAAACCAGTAATGCGATTATAACAAAGCGAATTAGGCTGCGTGCTTCTTATTAATGTGATTTCTATTCATAATTCTATGCTACTTTTTAGTTCCTCTTTGGTGCATTTGTTTTCCTAATTGCAGCACGCAAAAATTACCGCTGACCAGCGTAAAACAAATCGTGAAACAGCCGCAAAAGAATTAGAAACTATTACAATACAATAACTCTCTATTGAACACCACATTATACCTAACAACCGAAACAGAAAAAAGGCATACAAAATATTACAAGGTAACAATAGGTGGCCGTAGCGCTACAGAGCAATCTCTAACAGGCAACCATACTGGACTGGAGAAAAGAACAGATCTGAGCAGGTGGTGCAATTTAGAATATATGTAAATATTAATATACCTAAATAGTGAATGAAAATACATAAAAACATTATACATGAAACACACATCACTACAGTATAAAACAAAGTCGCTTTCTCTGTTCCTATGTCCCTATGTATGCTTAAATCTTTAAAACTTAACGCAACGGATTTTGATGCGGTTTTTTTTAATAGAGTGAATCAAGAGGAAGGTTTATATGTATAATTAGGTTCGGTTATTAAGGTTGTTAAAATTATTTCTCAGTATACACTCTTATAAGATATACCTACCTACGTGTATGTATACCTACGTGTTAATATTTTACGTGCTTTGGGCCTTGGAAGACGTTATTAGCCCCTAAAAACTGCTGACGGCCACAAAACATGTAATTGATTGCAAAAATTGAGGTTTTTGTTGAAAGAACTCTATCAAAAAATACTTGCAGCAGATATGCAGCTATTGATAAAGTAACCAACTTAAGATTTAAGCGCTCTTTCTAAAGCAAAGGCACGAGTCATATTCTCCTGCGAAAAAATAACGAAACGATATCGCTAATTTGTGCCTATAATTTTCAGGTAAAGGCGAAAAATATATAAAAAATATTAAACTTGTGATCTGCTATGTGCCCTAAGTTTGCGCGTTTATAAACCGGTCTAGATTGTCTACGGCCCACACGAGTACCTCTAAGGTGTATCATTATTTACGCCGCAAGAGCTAACGGTGCATTACTGGTACTAGGAAGTACACGCAGTTACCGATTGATTCTATGGCTAGGTAACTGTTAATTAAAGCATGTTAAGATAAATGCTAAGTAACCAATCTCTATCGACTGCCGGCGTGTGAGTCTTTTGAAATAGACCTTTCCATCAAACTTGAACAAGAATAGACAACGAGAACGAAGAGTAGAGTACAGACCTTATTTTTTAACCTTTTTATCAAACAGTTAAGGATGAGGGTAAAAAGAGATAGTGAATTGTGACCGCAAGAGCCCGCGCTTTTGAAGTAGAGACCTTATTTTTTAATTTCTAAACGACACTGAAAATTAGAACACATAGAAAAATCCGAAAAGTAAAGCTATGGCCGGGAATCGAACCCGGGTTCTCGTCATTCCGTAACGCGTGCTATACCCATACACCACCCGTAGCAGGTGAGTAAGCCTCCGAATTTTTCTATCTGTTACCAACTGTCACGTGACCTTGTTACTATGCGAATATTGGTCGCTAAGCGTCAGCTGTTTGAATGATGTGTCTGTACGAGACAATTACAAACTCCCGTGGAACATGTACCTTATTTTTTAACCTTTCTGTCAAACAATTAAGGATGAGGGTAAAAATAGATGGTAAATTTGACCGCAAAATCCCGCAAGTTAAGCAATATGCCTCATATTTAAGTTTTTTTGAGCAATAAAAAAAATATGGCTTCTTAAATTAAGAATCGTTGCAACTTTTCATAAGACAGTTGTATTACCAAAAAAGAGATAAGTGTTTACCTACGAATAAATGAGCTAAATTTGCGTATTTTTATAATCAAATAAAAGATGTAAGAAAGTAAATGAGTCCAAAAAACAATTGTGAACAGTATCACAGGTTCAGACATGACTGATAAGGCCTAAAGATATGCTATCAGAAGTTATTTTACGTGACACTTAGCGAGGAAAAGATGATTTGATAATTAGGAAGCTGATAACCGATTGCTAGACTATTACTCAGCTATTATTTAATATTAAAATGTTGTAGTTATACCAAACGAATAGATATATCTATAGATAATCTGTTGATTTTTTTGTGTACACGGAAAAGATCTTCGAGAGCACTTGATGATCAATGTTGTTGCATTTCAGCTCTTGACTCTGGTGTTAATATAGAAAAGAATTAAGACAGAACGCTCCTGTCTCCTTGCACTGCACCAGTAGGCTTATTGTCTAACTCGCTCGCAATCGCCATCGTATTCATATTGACAGTTCATCATGTACCTATAGGCTGTCAATTGGCATCGGAATCAGCTAGCTGTCACATTCATAAAAGAACTGTCAAAATGAACACGATGGCGTTTACAAGCGAGTTAGACAATAAGCCTACAGGTCCGTGTGCTTATGATCAAAACACACCTTAATCATAGCATAGTAAATATAAAGCTAGACTTTCAGCGTACACGCCATGGCACGTGCAACATGCTAATAGATCACATTCTGTTGACTGACCAAGTAAATAGGTCATCATCATCATCATCATCATCATATCAGCCGAAAAACGTCCACTGCTGGACGTAGGCCTCCCCCAAGACTCTCCACTCGGACCGGTCCCGTGCCTTCCGCCTCCACCGCGATCCCGCGATCTTGATCATAAATAAATAGGTATGCAGTACAAAATCATTTACTTTTTTTCTTCTCCAATGTCATTAGAACTGTATATTCTGCTAAATTCACAAGGCTGTTATAAAGCCATCAAATATTTTCTTACGAATAAAGATTATGTCACAGAAAAGATACTGAAAAGCATAACGATCGATTCACCACAAGGCATAACTAGAAGTCCTATCCTAATCCAGAGGTTATTTACACTTTGACAGAGCATACAATTTTTAAAAGAGTCTCAGGAAACTCGTGTGGTGGTTGTAGTGCTGGCAATAGGGCAACCCATTCAATTGCTTGAAGTATTTTCGTTTGTTTGAAGGGAAAGCTGAAATGATTGACCTCTAAAAGTAACTGTCCGTGCAGCCCGTTGCAAGCGGAGCTGTTCAATTGTAAGAATGGACGGGCATTGTTAAAATCAATATCTCACAGTTAAGTGCTGCGTAGCTTAAAAAACCGTGGTAGCCCAGTGGTTTGACCTGCGGCCTCTCAAACAGAGGGTCGTGGGTTCGAATCCCGGGCTTGCATCGCTGACTTTTCGGAATTTATGTGCGTAATTACATTTGAAATTTACCATTAGCTTTTCGGTGAAGGAAAACATCGCGAGGAAACTTCCACACATCTCTGCGAAGCAAATCAATGATGTGTGTGAAGTTCCCAATCCGCACTGGGTCCGCTTGGTAACTATAGCCCAAGCCTTCTCATTCTAAGAGGAGGCGTGTGCCCAGCAGTGGGACGTATATAGGCTGGAGACGATGATGATGAGATGAAGTGCTGAATCGCTGGGTTACTGTTTTATTGTGTACATTAAAGAGTTCTTAATCGTAGAAGGTATCTAAGGTTTAATAACGGCTTCTGTGTTCGAATTTATCGATGCACTAGTGTTTTTTATTCATACAAAAGATTTACTTTACAATAATCAACAAAAACAAACTGTTTTCGGAAGGTGACGAAACTGCATCGATTGGATTAGGATAAAGTTGTACCAAAAAATCAGCCAGAACAGGATTCAATGACAATATGAGTCATGACCTAATAGGCAGTACCTAAACAATACTGATTCATTCATTAAATTATTCGTAATAAAAGTGTTAGGTACATATTTACTTTCCAAATTCTATCGAGTAGATAATAATCAACATCTGCTCTGTCCGACACGACACGCTGAAAAATAGTTTTTCGAAGACTCTCCTGGCGTTAAAAATCACTTTATTATCCCTTATGGGGGAAAGGGGACGGGGTAGACAGCCTAACCCGTTATTGCAACAAAAAAAGCAGTTTCGTAAAATAAAACAAGAAATAATGAAGATGTATATTTTGTTTTTGCTTATAAATGAGCGGTTTACCCTACTAAACTTCCAATGAGACGTGTTATTCGATTAGTCATTCATACAGCCTTTACAAAGGCAGCCGGCGCCCACGAGGCGCATCGAGCCTTATTCGGCGCCGGCGCAGCTAGTTACTTAAATTACCGCCTACGTTGATTCGAGACAGACATTGAGTTTGGCGTACTTTTAATGTAACTTGCCGATTTGTGGGTACGACAAAAGCATGCCAAACAAGGCAGCTAATTATTTACATATAAAGTGTGCAGATGAACAGGTCCAAAATATGTGTACGTATTCTCAACGTATTGCAAGATCTTGATAGTATAAAATAAAAGGCTATGATCATTTAGATAAATAGTAGTTAGTTATTTTTTAATCACGAGGAACGCATCTATAATTATCTCAATAAAATTAAGAAAAAAAGAAAGAAACATACGTGTCTCCTTTAAATTTTCGTCCTGTCCGATTATTTCCAATTCTACTTATTTCTGAACTGTCATCCCTTTTATTTTGGTCACTAAACGCGCACTTATCTACTGGGACTAACAAATTTAATGCGTTTAACAGACAAACTGTTGAAATCACCATTGACAGAACTGATTCCAAGTACATTCACGGCCGATAGCCTAAATTTCTTCTTAACTAGAGTTAAACTACTTCGTGAAGGAAATACGACGTCGTAAATGCTTTGATGTGACACAACTTTGATCGTTTTAATCTAAACTATCACGCTTAAAAAATGTGGCTACAGATACTGTTACTGGGAAAGCAAAGCCCTTTGATGAAGATTGGCTGTTAAATGGCTACAAAATCGATTTTGTAGAAACACGAACGTAACGTTTCAAACATAAATCTTGTTGGTATCAGATTGTATTACACGGATTTAGCTAAATCAGAATTTGAGTAACAGGTGCATTGCTAGAAAAAACATCTAACTCATTCATATTAATATAAACAAAGGGATAACTCACGTTATATTACGTCGGAAAAGGTCCGACAGTTTCGAATCATCTAACTCATTGGTCAACGAACTGGAGATTAATTTAGAGGCTGATGTAAAAGTAAATTAAGTACCTAATCCTTTGTTCGTATAAATTGTGGCGGAATACGAAAATAACGTCTTGCCTTTATTATGTACATACTGCGGGGTAAAAAGAACAGTTTTTTGCAACTAGGGTTTCGGCTATAGAGCTCGATATTTTAGTGATATGTCTAAGGCAATTCCATTAGTTTATCTGTTCGAATCACATTTTATTTCCGTGGATGGAGTTGGCGGCAGTCCAGAGAGCCCAAGACACTTTCGCTCGTATTTCACTCAAAGCCAAATAGTTGTGTGGATATAAAGTGTACTATTAATGTTTGCTATAATTGGAGCGCGGCGTCCTATAGTCTGTAGTGTTGTGTAGTTGCAGCTAATTTTACTGGGCTCTGTATAGACTTCGAGGAAAACTGTCGTTGTACGCACATTGTTAACTGCGTTAATATTACGTAGCAGATGCTAATCGGATGCAAAAGATGAGCTTCTTTCTTTATTTTTAAGTTTAATTTGGAGACGCATGAATTTACGACTCAAAATGTCAAGAAATCAAAAGCGCCAGAGAAAGCGACTTTGTTTTATACTATGTAGTGATGTCAAGGAATCAAAAGCGCCAGAGAACAAACCTGATGCGCGTAGATACGTTTAAATTTATAATTTCTCACCCTATTTCACTTTCCATATCTTGCGTAGTTTCATGGGTATTTGTATATAATTTGTTAGAGTTTTGTTCATTCTTTGTGGAATTTTTAACGGGTTAGTTGTAAGCACCGACGTTAATACAAGTATGAGAATGTCTTAAACCTTATTATTCTATATTTTTGAAGTGTAAACTTCTTTAGAGGCGCTGAGCACTTTTTGGGATGGGTAAAAAATATGTTAAACTCGCGTCAGGCGTGAGACGGAGGAAGAGTTTAAATACCAGGATATCAGAATCCTCTAAGAGCTTATTTTGAAATACAAATGAAGCAAATCGCGTCTCGCGTTCGATTTTTGAAGTGTACCTACGTTAATTTCGTCGCTTTAACGTATGTGTTTTTGGCCTAGTTGTATAAGGTGCGGAATAACATTGCGTTCTCTCAGATGACCGCAGTTCATATCTCGTGTAATTTTTTTTTTTTTTTAATTAAGGCCGATTTTAATCGTCCTTAATCAAATCACTGGGAATCCCAAAATATAATTACAATTAAAATCAAAGTAACAAACAAGTGGTTTTCCTTGTAAGTAATTCAGGAGAATCTATTTAAGCATAAAAGGCTCTTTGATTTGCAAACGGATATAAGTAGTGCCACCGTGGTGGTGGTGGGTGTAAAAGTAGTGCCGCACCCGTAATGTGTGAATTGACGCATATGACTCAACTTACATAACAGAATCAACTGAGTGAATAATCAAAGAAATTATAATATACACGGTAATTATGCATACTTGCACTGAGAAATTGTATCTGATTATTGCGTCAGCCCTTTTACGATTATATTTTATTAATATTATCATTATAAACGGATGATAACAACGGTTTGCCAAATTGAGACGCTATTATGACTCTCTACTCTGATCAAAGAAAACCACATGCTTTGCCTCACTCTAACACCACAGAGCACAGTGTTGAAAAAGTCGTGATGTTACACAGTTAGATCTCTGCTCATAATAAATACTACATACACGGAGTCGGCCTTCAAAAGCGGCATAAGCCACATACATAGGTTATCAAACCACTACATGATCGCACTTACAAATTGCCCGCTACCACGGTTTGATCAAGCCTAGTACGACCACTCCGCAACAAGTTATTTAGAGGGCTCTATTACGATGGATTACGTGTAATACTCAAGATAATTTGCAAGAATCTTTAGGGCCAAGTCAATGACCCTAGCTATATTGATTAGCGTGTCCGTTTTCTAGGGCAGACGGAAACGAATCGCGGCTGTTTTATGCCATTCTAGGGCATGCAAAGGCTGTTCTCAATCCATAACTGTAGCCTGAGGTCAAATACTTTCCTCCAACTATCTACTTGGAATTCCTTAATGGTCATATGCTTTTACTCTTTTATTATTCAAAGTTCTTTGTCTAGACACGTGAAAGTGTACGAGCGTTAAAAAGTTAGCCGAACACAATGTTAGGTTGCAGTTATTTGCATGGCGTCGTGTTTAAAGGCGTCACTTTTAAAAATAACAGGTATAGAGTCGTAAAACAATAATAAATGTGTGATCGTGGCCATGCCGATACAGCCTGCACCATGAGGTCATCGCCATATTTAACAATAACTAAGTAAGGATAGCTTACGTCATTCAAAATGTAGTTTCTAAAGTTCATTGATTTTGGATGCAGGCTTGGATGAGTCAGATTAATTTTACACCGTGTAGCGATAAAGTTACTTCAAATACTTGCTCATAATGATATTTATATTATAAGGCATTTCTATGTATAACAGTGAAGTTAATGTAATACCAATAACCTTGCTCAAGCTACGATGACATAAGCATCGTATAAATACAAGCAAAGTAGCGAAGTTCAAAACAAAAGAAAGCGTCACGACAATATTTGAAATCAGAATTGTTACATCTTTATAAAAAACAATTGACAATCATTCATGTTATTTGAGTAAATGTCAAACTGAAGCCACTGGCAGGAAACAGGCAACACCAGACATAGGTAGGTACTAAAAAATGATGGCGCTACGTCACGATAGAGCGTCTTTTGTTTAGAATTTAATAATAGAAGTGTGGGTGGATGTGCATTACGTCGTTCATAGATTTGGCACGTTAGGCTTCACACATAAACACGTCATCTTGCCACGTCTCGTCTTAAAGATCAAGGTCCGTGTGGTTCAAAGTTGCCAGTTTGTGTTCGAATCAGGTACACGGAAATTGGCCGTTTTACAAGCGGGCACACTAACATGGCAAAACTGCAAAGATACTTTATGTAATACATAAAGTATAAGGAGATATTATTTCTTTGCTCACGTTCGCAACATTAAGTGTGACTAAAAGATAATTGTAATATCCGTTGCAGACTGAATTTCAAAAGAGCGTGCATTTTATTTTAACAGAGCTGTTGAAGGTCGGCTAATACAGACTCGTATGATGTTGTCATTTGCAACATTCATTGGCGGGAACATACTAACAGCTAACAAACAATGACGTAGCTAACGATGTAAATAAGCTACATTTAGTTTGATACACAATGAAATTAATAAGTGGAAAAACACGGTCTTAACTCCTGAAGTGGAAAACAAATGTCAATGTAACGTTTGTTTCAA
This sequence comes from Pandemis heparana, assembly GCA_963854515.1. NCBI lineage: Eukaryota > Metazoa > Arthropoda > Insecta > Lepidoptera > Tortricidae > Pandemis > Pandemis heparana. The sequence continues at coordinate 10,397,758 of OY978018.1, read as the reverse complement.
TATTGACATTTTCCTCCAACGCAATATCCTCGAGAGTCGTGTAAATATTTTCTTTATTCGGTCGTTGAAGCCATTGGAATTTTCATCAAAGAAAAGTTACGATAACAACAAAATCAGCGGCGCTTAACTATGAGATAAAACTAAATGATAATTATTCCTATTACAGTGAAATATTGGGTGATTTGGATAACACAAAAGAGGTAGGAAGAGCGTAAATAAATCACGAATGCTTGGGATGACTCGCGTCAACCGCCGGTTTTCAGCTGCATTAACTTTGTGCCAGGAGTTAATCAATTTTACAGAAATAGCTGCGATGATAGACATGAATGGGATAGTAGGTAAGAGAGAAAGAGGAAGTTAATTTCCATTTTTAGTAGTACAAATGTGTAAATGTTGATTTCAAAGACGTGTCATGTAAAGTATTGTAGGTAAACACTGGAAAACACATCAATCAGAGTACCTATGCGTGCTCATTTGGTTTATTTTTGTAGTATTTTTACTTAATTAGTTTCTAACTGTATAGTCGCATGTCACTATAAAGTGGTGTCAATAAAGTAAATCAACCAAGAGCTGTCATTAACTAACTATACAGGGTGGCATAATAGTACATTATGATACAAGTGTGCTATGTTGATCATTACACACGAGGCATGATTGTACGCGCGAGCGGAGCGAGTGCGTTAATGGTGCCGAGTGTGGTAATGATCAATGCACACGCGTTTCATACGACGTTTTTCAACACATTTGCGAGGAAAAACAAAAATAACTTCTTAATAAGTAAGTATAAAAAAACTTTACTTTACCTTTGTTGCCAAATATTGCTTAACTGGAGGCTTTATAACTTTTCTTTGTCATTTGGCATTTAACACCTTGGATTTCTTACTGACATAACCTGTCCAAACACATTTAAGTGTTTCCGGCGACGGACACTATTTACATTTAGTTTTTCTTTATTATTTCAACTAGTAATTTTTAAACTAATAACAAGGTAAAATAATCAACAAAATCTGTGAGTGTGAAAGATGGCGGCAGATATCATTTGTCCGCGGCAATCCGCGCGCAGCACTCACGCATGCGCGCTGTGCACTTTGCACGCGGGCGACGAGGCACTGGCAAGACTGCTAAACAGCCTAATATTTAAATAGTAATAAATTAATCATTGTCTTAAATATGCAAATTATAGTCACTTTTCAGATAAAAATGAATACTTTGTCGAAATTAACTGTTTATTTATCACCCTTAACCTAAAATAGTTTAATATTCACGATATTTCCTTGTTCCTATACATAATTGAACTATTTGCTGAGATTAAAAAAAAGTTTACATTACCGCACTCGTGCGGTAATAATATTACGGCACTTGTGCGTAATAAGCTGAATTATGAGCTTAAATGCGGTGCAATAAGACTCAATTTACGAGCAACTGTGTTGAAAAACCCTTTAATGTATTTTCACAGAATCGTCAGGTAAGTCTATCTGAACACCCTTGCAAAGTTTGACGCTCGTGGTTAATCAATTGACCCTTTAATTAACGAATCTTAAGACTTGACAATTAACCCTGCTAAAGAACGGAACTTAAGGAAATCTACAAATACTCATCGTAAATTTGAAGTAGCATTACATTACTCGCTGTCCTTTCGAATCGTATTTTATTGACAGACAGAACACCTGTGAGAACAATGCGCCGAGCGATTTGTTTAGGTGTTTCTGTTTCATAATACATCACGACATGACTTTGAGTGTTGGACGTTCACAAGTCAGGTTGAAGATAAGGAGTGTTGATGATTTGTAACAATTGTACTTTAAGAGTTTGAACATTTTTTAAAACATTATCATTAACTGCAGCGGTTTTAACACCAGCTTTAAAAAAAAATAGTAGCAAGCGTACCTACTGTGTAGTGTAGTAATTTTACGGATAGATACATGTAAGTCTTCTGCTATAGCTCAGTAAAATGGCTCTGTGTCTTTTTCCATAGCTTGCTAAGATTTTTCTATAAGTACCTACCTAGTTACTTAATCACAAATCTTCAAAGTATTTATCTTACTAGGTCCTGTTCAATATACATACCATACATCATTTTGGGCTACGCTGTAATCGGGTAAAAAGAAGACGCGAAGCCGTCTAAACTATCGAAAAGTGAAGTTAAGAAAAGGAAGCAAGCTAGTGATAATGAAATTCCTAAATTGCTTCAACTATGTAGCAATAGGTGAACGGCCATTTTCCCAACCATCTTGCGTAAAGAGAGAGGAGATCACACCGAGTCAATCGTTGCAGTACTTAAACTGTGTCCTTATAGTGTTTACGGATGTGGGCGGTTCGGTGGCACGGTGCTCGTTGATGCGAGTAAATAGTTCTAGTTGAAAACACTCACTTTTTCGTGTTGAGAGCGTTCAATTGTTAATTTACCGACTCTTACTTGCGTCATGCGAGTATGGTATTAACAATGATTTGTGGACAGTTCTAAGGCTGGAAATGGAAACCTTTGTTGCTTTGCAGTGTAATACATTCATTTCAATTCATTCATTCATTCATTCATTCATTCTATGTATCGCAAGTGTTTTGAAACAACAGAGCTAAATAATTAGTCATCGCTTAACATATCAGTATAGTTCTATCAAGTGCTATCACTGAAATTTTATATGGACAAAAGGCAGACATTACGCCCCCTGTTTGGTCATCAACAAACACATTGTAATTGGTGTTATTTACACAGTTTTTAGCCAGCTTAAAGCCAATTACTTGTTAATGTGTATTTAGGAGCAAGGTAAGTTGTATCCAGGTCAAGTTGAGCGCGGTCTCAGACGTCTGACTTGTTTCGCATCAAACTGCGACTCAATAGCATCGCTCCCATGATTATTTGTAGAAACAATTAAAGGCAGGTAGTAGGTCTAGTCTACAACAATATTTAAGGACAATGATTCAAAAACATTTTCTAGAAGAGAATTTTTCCTGGGAACAGTTTTACAAAACTTGTGAAGCTATGGTCCTTTATGGTTATGGTCTTTGTGGACCTTCTCTTCTTCACACGCTTTGCCTTAACTGTTAAGTTGGTGATCACAAAGGAAATGTTGCGTGGGTATTTCCTAAACTCTTAATCTTTGATCTAATGTCCAGCAGGGAACACCAAGAGGGCTGTGAAGCCTCCACCACAAACTATTTGTATAAACCGTCGACATCGATGTGACGTTGACATTAGGGCCGGCCTTAGATCATATTAACGTTCTCCCCTTATTCTAATCGAAAGGTAATGCCACGGTGATACAGAGTCGTTTAATCGACCGCAGCCATTATCACCTATCTTAATCGTGCATGCATATCCATGACATTTCTTACTGCACTAAGAATTGAGCAATAATTGTACGTGGAACTAAACAATTAAGTCTTCAAGCACGAGAAATGTACGGGATTTATTTATTACGATAACGGGCCGCAGAGCAATGCATTTTTAAATGATATATTATATCGCAAACGGTAACGTAACGCCACCGGCATTTGTTTCACAATTCTTATCGCGTAAATAAAGCATTTATGGTGGGTTTTACAAAAGGTGAGACAATAGTGATATTTGATAAGAAACTTGCTCGAGAAAGCCGCTTTATTCTACGTCATGCTTCTTGGATCTCTATGTGAACAATTCTTTTATGTCATAAGAAAGCCTCTATTCAATTGAAGGCATACAAATGTCACTTCTCAAGTTCAAGTATAAGTCATAGAAAGTGCTGCGGCATTATGCGGATGGATCTCACATTCCGTGCCCTCGTTTAAATCCTTTGATTAACATTAACATGTTGTGAACGATTGAAGTGAAGTAGATAAGTACCAACTTGATTTTCATGCGGTTTTCTGTTGGCGTGATCTGTTTTCACCTTTGTTTTATAACATTCTAAGAGCTCGTTCCATGACTAACTAAATTAAAGCGCGCTTAAAGTATTTGGTTTTCTTTACTGTTTATTATCAATTCTTAGAGTAGAGGCAGTTTTGAATGGCTTTTGAGCTGCAGAGAAACAATGTCAGAATATGTAAAAAAAGCAAACGACTCATTACTATAATGTTTGTCTATAAGTAGGTAGTACTGTGATCGAACGACTAGCATACATAAACAGAGAAAATGGACGTTAATTACATCTGTTGTCTTATTTAAGCACTTTCTCTCTTAAAACTGACCGCTTAATCTCCAACTTAGTGATACTGTTTAAGTTAATGAGTCTTGAAAAGCTCGAGAAAGTAGGACGTCCAGATGATGGTCACGGGTAGCGTTCGAAACTGTTTCTATTATAAACAAACAAAACAAGTTACGTTATGTTTAAGTCTGTGCATTATTCGTGTTGCGTAATCGAGTTTGTATGTTATCCGCCATCATATCTTTGTTATGAGAGACGCATGGTTGTATTATTTTAACTATGTGAAAATAAACTTTCTACCAGCATTCATTTTCTCAAATTTCAGACTATCTAAGAGAAGAATACATTTAATAATCAGGTAATTTAAAGGCTTCCGCTCTAAATGAACTATGCGTAAGATGATTTGTGAATTATTTGAAAGATGATTGCGAGATTATTTGGATGATGATTAGATAACAAAGTCGAGTGGTTCGACCTCTCGTTTTTACATTTATCACAGTCTTATTTCAATTAACCGAAACTTTCTCTAAGTCTCAAAAATCACAACACAGACGCAATTGTAATTTTTTATTTTATTTAAGTAGTCGTTTTATAGTAGGTAATACACAGATTCGTAAAATTTTCTAGTAATGTGCTTTTAATAATCGGTCCCCACATCGCTCAAGTAGTAGGTACAGTTCAGGGCATAAATATCTATAAAGCCATCATGTCAAATATATTTGTGTCGCTGACCTTATTTTTAGGGTTCCATACCTCAAAAGGAAAAAATGGAACCCTTTTAGGATCACTTTGCTGTCCGTCCGTCCGTCTGTCAAGACCGTTTTTCTCAAGAACGCGTGAAGGTATCAAGCTGAAATTTATATCAAAAACTCAGGTCTACTGCCCCTTAGAGCTGTGAAAAAATCAAACTTCTAAGCCAACGCAATCAAAAGAAAAAGTCGTTTATGCCGCAAATTTTCGAAACTCGCAAGGGAATCAAAACCTACAGGGTACTTCCCGTGAACGCAAAATCTTGAAATTTGGTATGAAGGTAGGTCTTATAGCACAGATTAAGGATTAATTGCGAAAACCGTAAATATGTATGTATGTCTGTAGGTATATATCAGTGACCAATATAAAGTGACCCCACATTGCGTACATTTTGTTTTGGAGCAGGGCTCTGCTTACACAGGTTTATAGATAATGATACGGAACCCTCGGTGCGCGAGTCCGACTCGCACTTGGCCGGTTTTTTTATGGTTTAAAGGTGTACCATCGATGTTTTTGACGTGTTTGGTTAACATACATATATTTATGCCCTTGACTGCACACGTATGTTGGTGTTAGTGCTACGATGTGGCAGACGCTTAACCAGTTACTTGTTAGTTATTTTATTTGTATAATGTTGAAGAAATGGTTTATGTTTTATGATCATGAGTGATTGATCTCACAATAACAAACAGCGTTCTTATTTTATGAATGATCGGTTAGTTAAGACGAATAACTCGCAGTAGAGCTGGCCAGTAATAAATCGGTTTTGTTGTTTATTTATATTAAAAAACAGATACAGCCTCACGTTACATCACTTAAATGTGTTTGATGCCGTAGAATAAGGTTGGAAGCCGCTTAATAGATTATTTCACACTTGACTGACTTCCACGGCAGGACTTCCTGCATCAAGAAAGCGAAGCCAAGGATTCTGTTTTTTTTTTACTACTTTCGATCATTCTCATTGTGTCGTAGAATGTGCATGAATTAACTGAAATTCCCTAGAGGAAGGGGTGTGTCATATATTCTCATTGTGTCGTAGAATGTGCATGAATTAACTGAAATTCTCTAGAGGAAGGGGTGTGTCATATAGTAGCGAAGCGGAGAGACCAATGTACTGTTTGGAATACCTACGCGGCCTAACAATGTAGGTACGCCCTGTAACTAACTTGAACAGTAAGTATTAAAGTAGGTAGGTACATACATGAATTTTCAGGGTGTAACGCTAGGTCGCGCATTTCAAGACATTCTGGGACGTATATTGGTCACTCTCTATGATCCAACTAATCGCATTAGTTGAAATGTAAAACGTTAAATTCCATTTGATAATACATATAAAATGCACCCTACGCCCGTGTCCACCGTCCCGCGACGTCCTGTGTCGTGTGAATTAACAGTTCAGTTTATGTTAAGAAGTTTTTGTTCTACGGCTTCGATATCGTGGGAACGCGTGGGTTGTTCTGCCCGAGGGGATGTTCAAACGAGGTGAGTTAATGACGGCAATCTAAGTCTTCAAAACAGCTTCTAATTATGATTGAAAAAGTTAGACGAAGTTGTACTTAAATGGCACTAACGCGACACTAAACTTGAACAAGGTGAACTTTTAAGGTTATTTTGTTGTAGAGATGTTTTGTTGGTAATAGGTACATACATTTTTTTATTTTTTACCAGTTGCGTTGTTTGTTTGGTGGCTTACCACTTCTATTGGTCAAATTGACTTGGATTGTGTACTTAAATAGGAATAAGATGTTATAACAATGAAGTCGTTCCTTTTTATTATGACACACTGTTTAAAAGCTTAAATTAAAAATGAGACTTTTAACAAGCTCAAGTTTTTTAATAAGCTGATTTACTCAACGACAGGTTTTTTTTCGAGTACCTATTTAGACTAGAGATTTTGTAGTATCGCGGACGTAAAATTTGTTGTTGTAACGTCGTGTTACTATCAGAAGTTCACCCGTCCTTTACTACAGGTGGCGGCACGTAAGTCGAACGTGGTGTACGCCCGCCCGCGACACCCGCACTCCCCTGCGACTCCCCCGCGATACCTTATTTTCGAATACCCCGCATCAACGGTCCTCGCTAGACTTACGTGCCGGCACTTGTACTAGATCACTGAATATGATTAAAAAAAGAATGCATAATATTGCGGATGCAATCTCCATCACGTGCCTATGTTTTGCCAATTTCGCAACTAGGTGGCTAGTGTCGGACCACGGCAGCGGATCGTTGTGCAAGCTTCCTAATGTTGAAGATGAATTTTAAAATCTTTGTGCTCCCCTGAACTACATTATTATTATACTCAGTTGTATTTAAAATGAGTTGTGATACAGGGGCCTTACCATGACGTCCTAATTCCGACTAAGTTCAAGTTTTAGTTGTCACTTTAATTATGAATCTGACAGCGAGCGAACCTCAACGGTAGGCTTATTGTCTAACTCGCTCGCAATCGCCATCGTGATCATTTTGACAGTTCTTGTATGAATGTGACAGCTAGCTGATTCCGATGCCAATTGTCAGCTCATACATGAACTGTCAAAATGAAGACGATGGCGATTGCGAGCGAGTTAGACAATAAGCCTACGGAATTGCATTAAGTCGTCAGGGAACAATATCGAACTTTCGGTAGAAAGTGGCGTCATCTGCAATAGGGAATATTCTTTTTTTTTCACGGCTTTCATTAAAAGCTCATTTATGTATAATACAATACAACACAAATACCTACTCTTTATTGAACGTCACAAATCAGTACAAAACGATACAGAAACAAAGAACAAGGTAGACAATAGGCGGTCTTATCGCTTCATAGCGATCTCTACCAGACAACTAAACAATAAACAATAAAAATATTTTTCAAACAACTATTTATAAAATAACGGAGGTATAATCTAGCTATCACAGATTTTTCTCTATCTCTTTCTAGAAAAACGCAATTTTATTATGGATCTCTCTTTCTAATCGCTGACTAATTTAGTACTTACCTAGTTTAAAACTCTCATATTTTCCATATTTCTTGAACGTTATTACTTTCAATTTCACTTTTTGTCATCTCTTATACGATATTTTATTTTCACATTTTATTAAGAAATGTGTTTTTTTTTTTATGAACACAATTTTTTGAAAAAAAAAGACTATAATGAAAGAATACTCCTAAAAGATGACTAAGTATTTCGAAAAATAAATTAAAATAAATTAAACTATTATCTGCATCCTTGCCATTCTCATGATGAACAGCCTTCGTATGTATACGTTCATCGTTTAGAGATTAAAGTTGATGCGACGAAGAAGCGTAGTTTTTATGGTGAGATATTTCCCATAGCCATTGGTGCCGGTAACAATGTCACATTGTCGATAGTTGATTGGATAAAATGCATCCGGGATGTGAGACAATGACAATACACCAAGGGGTGTAAAAAATGTTAAAACGGCGCGTAAACCGTTTACACTTGAGATTACCGGTTTCAATTAACAACAATTGACTTTTTAAATCTATTTTAGAACGGGTTTCGGCATTATGTTCTGTATGTAGGCTTATTGTCTAACTCGCTCGCAATCGCCATCGTGTTCATTTTGACAGTTCTTGTATGAATGTGACAACTAGCTGATTCCGATGACAATTGTCAGCCCATACATGAACTGTCAAAATGAAGGCGATGGTGATCGCGAGCGAGGTACGTAATAAGCATGCTGCTCATAACTTTCTTGAGACTGAGCCAACTTGTAGCAAAATTAAATCTCAATTTAGTCATATACTGATTTATATAAAACTTGATAGAACGATGCGTGTCCCATACGATTTGACACTGCTAGCTAAATCGAGTTTAATACTAAATCAAACTTAAAAACATTTTCCAGGAAAGCGGCCCAAGGCACAATATAAATAATTATTTTTCTCTATACCTACTTGAATCTCTTCATCTGTATTATAACAAACTATTAATTACCTTTTCAGTGGTAGCAAATAAAACCTTCATTTTGACTAATAAGCTACGACCATTGTTCCTTAACCCATTATATTTATTTTGAAATATTTTTGTTTAAAACACTAAAGTAGAAGTCAATGAGGCAATTCGTCTTCGTTTGAGCATGCGATCGCCGTGACCGGGGACAGAGTGGGAGGTGGTCGACCTCGGAGACTTAACACCAGAAGGTTTTTGGTAAATAAAATCACACTTACAAACAACCTTATGCCTTTTTAGCTGTTATGGTTTCAGTTTTGACACACAGTTTTTGCGTTTCAAACTGTTTACGAATAAAGGGGAATAAGGGCCATAAGAATCCACATCCACAATTTAAGTCACAAAGAAACACAATGACACATTCATTTGATTGGTAAACTCATAAGAGTTTTCAATGATTCCCGGTTAAGTTCATTCGAAATATTATAAACGGGATATGAACCGCGATTATTTATTGAGCTCCCGATATTTCGACGCAGTTGCATGCATCATGATCACGGGTAGACTGAAGAAATTGCGGGTGGTTCTTCAGTCTACCCGTGATCATGATGCATGCAACTGCGTCGAAATATCGGGAGCTCAATAAAGGTAATCGCGGTTCATATCCCGTTTATAATATTTCGAATGGTAAACTCATGTTCGCTCTCCATCAGATGTGTAGGGCCTCTAATCAATGGGAATAAATTGCCATCTTTTACACTAAGATACAAAAGACAGCGTTCTGCGTGGCTCTCAAGATGTTTATGGCATTAAATCCAGATTAGTTTATTCTAAAATAATAGATCGAGCGATGAATAATCCATGTCGGATACTGATCTTTTGGCGACGCCGAATAGCAAAATAGACTTATCCACCGCAAATACTCGGTATTATTGCTGACGCGATCCTTGAAGGCCCTGACCGCGAGTTATGTTATAAAGGAAAGAAATTTGACATCAGAGAATTTCCATTGTCTCTGCTGTATTGTCTGGAGTTATTGAATTACTGGGAAGCACGCGGCGAGACTCGTAATTCATTTTCTTGTACGTGCCAAGCGGTCGATGAATATCTTAGCTTTTCGCTTCGTATCGTCGAATAAATTTTTGTTCTAATATAATTTGTTCTCGAACAATCGTTTTATATATTACTAGCTGTTACTGTTACCCGCAACTCCGCGAATTTGCTTATATCGCCATCCCGCGGGAACTATCCCTTAAAGATCCCTTAAAGGGATAAGTCCGCCTTTGTGCATGTATCTCATTGTTTGTCAATTGTATTTGTCTTGTTTATTTTACACAATAGTTTACATACATACATACTATGCGATTTTCCGGGATAAAAACTATCCTACGTCCTTTTCCGGGACTCAAACTATCTGTATACCAAATTCCAACTAAATCGGTCCAGCGGTTTAAGCGTGTAAAGGTAACAGACAGACAGACAGAGTTACTTTCGCATTTATAATATTAGTAGGGATTTCCAAAACATGTTTTATGTCTTTTAGGTTAAGTTTATGTTATACCTTTCCTAAAAACTGGTGGTTGCGTAGTTTCAATTGTAAATCACACTACTAGATGTACAGACCTACAATTGACAATCTGTCTGTAGAACTACAATAGACAAAATCCACATTAACTGCTGTCGAAGTAAGCGTTTAGGTATGTTTAGCTAATATTTGAATTTGATACTATAATTATTTTATTAATTGAATACCTATAATAATTACTTTACTACCTATAATTATAATCAATTTATAATTTTATTATATACTTTTTTGTTACTATAATTATTTACCAATTTTAATATACCTGAACCTAATAGGAAAAATAATCCTGCTTGAAAACAATAACTTTCACGTGGCTTTTTGGCGACTTTCTCGCCTAGAGAGAATGCCATATAGTGGAAATAAATAATGCTTAAATTCAATATACCTATAGATATGCATTTCCATTCATGTCTGTAGTTTGCGTTTTCCTTATCAACAACGTAATCTCGTGTACTCAAAACGAACTGGCTTGACCTAAAAAGTCCAAGCTATTAGAGGTAATGCTGTGAGAAAGTAGAATCATTTTTTTTTCTGTCGCTATCTGCGCTATGACAGCATGTTTGGATTTATCTCAGAGCCGGAACATCAAGAGTTTGGTTAAAAAAACATAAGGTTTAAGCACTAGTTATCGCAATTCTGGGAGTGCCTGTCTTTTAGATAGGTATGTGTGACTAATCGGAAACGGTGTCGCAAAATTTCTAGCGTTAAAAACGTCTCGAATGCGTTCCCGTAAACGTCTCTATTAGTATGGAAAAATTGGCAGCGCCAATTCTGGATCGAAACGGTAACAAACTGTTCATAGAATTTGACATTCTAACGCAGAGCGTTTTCCAAAAAGTCTTAATTTTTTTCCAGAATTTTATTATCTTTGGGTTTATCGTACACAGAATCGTTTACCCTATCGATTATCATACAAGAAAAATGAGTCTCTGATTTTAATTATGGTTTTTTTTCCTGTACATACGTCACATTCCAAACATATAAAAAAACGACGAACAAACAAGTGACGAACTGGAATGGAAGTTTTGGGACACATTTTTTCTCGTATAAGGATCCATAGGGTAGGTAAACGATTCTGAGTAAGAAAAACCCAAAATACCTTGTTAAATTCTGAAAGAAAATAGTGTAACTTTTTTTGGTAAACGCTCAAACGCGTTCGAGACGCATTTTGTGACCAAAACTTACACTAAAGTCTATTAGTAAATAGTGATGTGCCAGCACTATCGAAAGTTAACGATAAATTAAATTTAGTATAGATTTTTGTATGTATAAGCTAGTGTAGTAAACTAATAAACCTTTAAATTTGCTGGATTATGATACAATCGTATTTATTTTTCTTAAAATATAACATGACCAAACCTCTTGTATTCAGACCTCAAACATTGTCGATGGTTTCGAGTACACCACTAAACAATAAAAGCTAGTATCATTATTTCACAATTTGACATTCGCAATTGTCAATTTAGTATCTAGTATGAATAAATAGATTTTAAGCATACTGAATTATGGAATTCAGTTTGTGTGTAGTGTAGAGCACTGTCGAGCTATTTCGTAAATAATATTGAATGCCGATCATAAATCCATTCCACTTGTACTTTGTACTTTTCCGCGGTAAAAGTAATGTTAATCGGTGATACGTAGTTTTAGCTTTCTATCAGGAAAATAATTATTAGAATCGGTTTTTAAGTAGTTCCAGAGATTAACCCCATAACAAGTTTATCTCTTATATTAGTAGGCATAAATAAATAACATGCATGAAACACGTTAGATAATTTGGTACACAGCCCTAAAGTTTGGGGGAGCATAGCCAAGAATCCATCGTCATCAACAAAAAATCAAATAAGAACCAAACTTTACTTCACTTGTGTTTTCTTACCACTCTAATAGGGGTCTTACTTGTAGGCAGGCCTTTTAGGTCAGGTCGTACGGTTGGCCAAATAGTGGTCATCACATTCATCCAACTTCCTATCAAATGAAAAGTTCGCTAAAGTCGTATTTACTTTCAAGTTGACATCCACGTCGACATACTATTTCATGACGTGTATATACCTAACCAGAATCCTGCTCTAGTACATACCTACTTTTCACGATAATAACGGACTCCTGGGGCCTTACCATGACGTCCTAATTCCGACGCAGTTCAAGTTTTAGCTGTCACTTTTAGTATGAATCTGACACCGAGCGAACCTAAACTGAAACGCATTAAGACGTCATGGTAAGGCCCCGTCTTAATGCGATTCAGTTTAGGTTTTCTCGCTGTCATGTCAGATCCATAGGTACTAAAAATGACAGCTAAAACTTGAACTGAGTCGGAATTAGGACGTCATGGTAAGGCCCCTGTTGAGAACAGAAACAATTTCTGAACGTCTGTTTTCAACTAAAAATAACAGCTTTGAGAATAGCTGTTTCTGAATTAACTCCTTCGATAATCGAGTCAATGAATTCTTGTTGAAAAACACGGCCGCATCCCCGTTGAGAATAGCCGAATGTTTACAAACTCGCCGAGTCGCCGCGGAGTTATAAGCCACGCGTGCGCGTGAGCGGAGATCGCGAGCCGGCTAATGGATGAAGTTATGATACTGCGGATGAGTATGATATTATGGTAAGTCATAAAGCAATAACATATATATTATTAGGTTTTGGAGTTATTTTAATCAAATAGATAGGTAATTACAAAAAACAAGCACAATAAACATTAAAAATATACTACCTACTATATTAAGAGAACTAAATTAACGTAACGTGTAAATGCTGCCTGATTGATGGGGTCCAAATGTATTATAATTTTTAGAGCATAAGTTTTATTTTTATTAAGTTAGCTTTAGTTCATATTTGTACATATCACTACTTTTGTAATCATGTACCGAAGTAACTAATTCGTTACCTTTTAGGGGTTTTTTATTGTACATAAAACACAATAATTTTACAAATGATTACAAAGTAGTGATATAAAACATAAACTAAGGCTACCTTAAAAATAAAAAGTTACCTTTTTATTCTATAGGTACCTATTCAAAATATATATTTCCATCATCTTATTAATCTACTAATGTATTAAAGATATGCTGTTTTACCCTGTGCGAGGAAGATACCTTTCAAAGCTAAAGCACATCACTCGAAATTAGCTGATTTATCGAGTATGTTCACAAATAGGGATTTTTAGATTTTTATAAGAAAATAACATTCACTATTAAATAAATCACTAATTTCCGTATTAAGAAATTAAGGAGTACCTAAAATAAATATTCAATCACCTTATTTGTGGATGGTCCAAAAAAGTTACATGTGATTAAAGTTAATGGTGGCCTAAGCAAGGCTGCTAGAGTTTCCTTTAAAGAAATCGTCAATGTTTACGTAACTATAACCAACAATTGGCTATCGTTTGGTAACAAAAAACAAGACAACGGTCTACAGACCAAATAAAAAGAGAAGACGGAGTTTTGCGAACGGCTAATCGAGGCTGGTTTAACTACGTCCTGCTTGTGTGCATATAAAGCACAACCAAATCTACACAAACTAAAATAGTGCCTACCTATACACACAACTACTAAGCAACTTTAAGGGTGCGACCACACCGCCGCTTAAAAAACGGTGACGGTACGGAATCGCAACAAAATGTAGGTATGAAGAAACGGTGAGAAAACGTGACGCATGCGACACGTCACTGCGTATACGAGCAATGGCTATACTGGTTATAAATACTCAAAAAGGGCCAAACTATTCCTAAAGGCTCCGCTGTCTCTCTGTCTGTGCGTTCGTCTGTCACAGAGCTGTATCTTTCGAAAATTAAATTTGTGTTTAAAATTAAAGGAGTTTATGTTTTTTGTGTCCGACGCGCACTTGACCGTTTTTTTACCTGTCTACGCCATAACGTTTCGTTATGCGTTTTTTGTCAGTGACGTACGTAATATTTTTCACCGCGTGGCTGGTGAGTCAGCGCTTGACAAATGAACATCAGCAGCACAGTGGTGCGATTCGGTCCGGTCACGGACATCGGAATTTGGCAGCCAATGAAATTCTTTTGCTGACGTCACGGAAATGCTTATATTTCATATCGCTGTGGTTGTTAAAAAAATTACTAACAAAATGCAAAGAATCAGTAGGTAATGCGTTTGCTAAATTGTAATGGTGCTTTGAAATTAAATGTTGATTTTAATTAAGTTAATACCTGCTCGAAACTTGGTTCGATGTTTGTTATTAATTAGCTATTAGATTAAATTAAGTAGGTATAATTAAGACCATTATTGCGAAAAAAATTGTACTTTGAACCGTGGTTTGGCTATGGGACGCCTTACTTAAGCTAGATTTTCTTTCGTAAACTAGTTCGCTTTCAAAATTTACTCAGTACTAAATCATTTAGGAAGTCTACTTTGGCCAGTGGAAGTCATAAAACTATACCTACTTTTACAAAAGCAGTGGCGAATGGCTTTTGAGGCAGACATGCACTAATTATCGTAATCCGAGAACCATACTTTCAAATTTTAATTAGGCATTCACAAAAAAAAACACTAAAACCAGAATTTAAATAAGTACCTACCTATAACATAACACTACCTTATACATTTTTAAGACAGTGAAGGGAGTGTGATATAATAAAACAAAAGTTACAGCATAATAAAGATTTCCATAATTAAGTTAGCTGTTTTATATTTGTTATTGAAATAAACTCACTGTAATTCAGTAGTAATCTAGTTATTTATTTATCACCAAGCATACATTAATCAACATTTTTTTTGTAGACCCATGTCTCTATGTCTATACTCATCATAGACAATATTCAATTTATTTTTTTATAAAGGTTTAGCTACACATCATCTTTCCCTCTAGATTAGTGATAAGAGCATCTTTTATTACTAAGTATAACTTATAAATCTAATTTGAGTGGGGGCTTCACAACCCTTCCACTTCTAGTTGTTTTCAGACCACCAGTAGTTGACGGAGCTCCACCAACTGTACTATTATCTGTTGGTGGAGTTATGTTACTAGTTACAACATCCTCACCATGATAATTATCCAACTCTGATCCTTCATAATTTGAAAAGGAAAGAGGATTGTTTTTTACAACTCTAGCTTCAGTAAAAGACTTTTTTAAATGCTTAGAATTCCTTCGAATCTGTGTATCCTCTCCTTCCTTCCTTATCAAATAGGATCTTGGTTGTTTACATTTTCCAATTATGACTCCTTTCCTCCAGTATTTTTCCTTGTCAGTCTTATGTACAATTTTGTCTCCAATCTCAAAGTCCGGTTTTGTTTTACCCCCTATTCTATCTTTTAAAACAGACTGTTTTAAAACTAACAACTTATGTATATTGTTTTCCACTTTAGGTTCTAGGGATTCAAAATTTACAGGTATTAAAGTTCTTACTCTTCTACTGTTCAAAATTTGTGAGGGAGAAACTTTTAGCCCTGTCAAAGGAGTATTGTTGTAACTGAGCAAGTAGTCTCTATAATCAGCTCTATCTTCTAATGCTTTTTTTAAAATTGTTTTTCCAATGTGAACAGCTTTTTCAGCCATTCCGTTGCTTCTTGGAAAATGAGGACTACTTGTGGTTAAAACAATATCTCTTGACTTGAAAATTTTTTGACATTCATATGAACTGAAAGGATTATTGTCAGCTATGATTTCTTCGGGATAGCCAAATCTCATGAAAATTTCCTGTAGGGCATTTATTACTGATAATGATGTCTTATCCTTCAGAGGCAGGACCTCAAGCCAATGAGAAAAATAATCTATGACCACAAGGTAAATTTTACCTGAAAAATCCAAAATATCAGTACCAACTTTTGCATATCTGCGATTTGGAATTTTATGTGACAAAATAGTATCATGAGAGTTTGAGGGTCTAAATTTTTCACATGTACGACATCTCATGATGAAGTTTCTTATGTCACTGGAAAGTCCAGGCCAATAAAATAGTTGCCTGGCTTTTTTGACAGATTTAGAAATTCCAGGATGGCCATTATGTACTAAATTTATGACATACGATTTCAAAGAAATAGGAACAATCAACCTGTTTTCATAAAATGCTATCCCTTCTTCAAAATATATATCATCTTTCAACTTATAAAACTCTTTACATTCTTTTGGAACATTTCTGTGTTCAGGCCACCCATTTACATAGTATTTGAATAGCAAATTCAAAATTGGATCACTTTCAGTTTCTTTTACAAACTTTACTTTTCTCTCCGGTGACATTGGTAGGTGTACACTGATAGAATGTACCATTTGTAACATTTCTTTATCATTTTCAGTAACATTTAAACTGTTCCTAGACAGCATATCCGCAAAATGCAATAATTTCCCTGGTACATATGTTACATTCAAACTGTACATTAATAATTTCAATCTTAAGCGTTTCAGTCTTGGTGAGCCAATCTTGCAGATTGGTTTGGCCATGATCGAAACAATAGGTTTGTGGTCTGTCTGCACACTAACTTCAGAACCATAAATATATTTGTGAAACTTTTTTACCGCAAAATAAATTGACAGAAGTTCTTTTTCCGTTTGACTATAATTTAATTCAGTATCGTTCATGGTTCTTGAAGCGCAAGCGACCAACCGCAAGATGTTTTGATTATCAGGTTGAAATACACAGGCACCCAAGCCACTTTTTGATGCATCACACTGGAGAATGGTATTTCTTTTTGGATCAAATGGTGTCAGTGAGGGAGCTGTGCAGACTTTTCTTTTCATTTCCGCAAACGCCAGCCTGTGAGAAGGCAACCACGTAAATTCTGTATCCTTTTTTAACAATTTACAGAGAGGAGACATGAGATTGGCCATGTCTGGAACATATCTTCGTACATAATTAAACGATCCTAATATTTGTCTAAGTTCGTCTCTATTTGTGGGTTCTTTTAAACTTAACAGGGACTCAATCCTGTCTTTATCTAAGGACATGCCAAACTCATTAAAAATTTGCCCCACATATTTAACCTCACTTTGCTTATATTGAAACTTATCTTTATTAAAGACAATACCTAAATATTTGGCCTTTTGTATTACCTCTTTTAAAGTGTCATCATGATCTTTCTCTGTGCTTCCCATGACTAGTATATCATCAGCCCATACCACTACATTTGGAATAGTTCCAAAATGACCTTCTATGACATCCTGAAAAAGTTCAGGGGCGTTCATTAACCCATAGGGAAGTACCAAATATCGATAAACACCGAATGGTGTTGCAAAACAACATTTCCACGAAGATTTCTCTGAGAGTGACAAGTGATGAAAACCCTCCGTTAAATCTAGTACTGAAAAAAACTTTTTGCCCTGAAGTTTTACACTTAAGTCCTCTAATGTAGGCATCATTTTAGGTTTCTTAACTATAATTTTATTCAAATCAGAGGGATCTAGACAAAGTCTTACTTTTCCATTTGGTTTCTCCACAATGACCATTCTGTTTACACAAGCACTTTCGTCTATGCTATCAATTTTCACAATAGCTTTCCTTTCTTCTAATCTTCTCAATTCCAGTTTTAATGGTTCAAGCAAACAGGATGGCAATCGTGGAGATGGATGACAGATTTGTTCATCTGAAGACCTAGTTGGAATATCTACTGTACCTGGTAATTTTCCAATCCCTTCAAATACTTCAATATTTGATTTTATAAAGTCTTCTTTATTGTTTTGAATTTGTGCTGTATGCACTCGCTTGACCAGGCCCAGAGACACACACCCAGGCAGTCCAAGCAATACTGTGTTTGTATCCACAATCACAAAGTTTTCATAACAAGTTTTGTCTTTAAATGTACACTTCAAATTGATAATTCCAATCTTCATGTTTGTTTCATACAATTTCAGATTCAATTTTCTATTTAAGTTCTCAAAAACTTTGCTTGGCATGACACTAATTTCTGCTCCAGTATCTAGTTTGCATTGAACATTTTTGTTCTCAATTTCAATTTTTTCAGTCCACTCTGTAGCATTTTTCGACTTAACTTCGTGACAAAAGAGACTTTTGTCACTGTCCTCGTCTGAATCCACAGTCTGCACATTAACTTTTTGCACATTTCTAACTTTGCAGCTCACTGCCATGTGGTTCAGAATGCCACAGCGTAAACATTTTTTTCCAAATGCCGGGCATTGCCGAGGCCCATGAACTTCTTTGCAACGCCTGCACAAAAACTGTTCACTGGCACGATCTCTATTTTCATTTTTTTTCTTCTTGTAATCGTTTCTTTTACAATCTCTCCGCACTACACGGTCGATTTCGACATCAGGATTCATCTCTTTAGCCTGGATTTTACTTTGCTCACTTGTTCGGACATAATTAGCAGCTTTTTGCAGTGTCAAATTTTCAATCCTCAACAAGTTTTCTTGCACTGCCTTGTCAGCGATTCCATGCACAATCTTGTCCCTTAATAGTTGGTCTTCTATTGGCTCCATTTTGCACTTGTAGTTACATTTTTGTATTAGACTTTTACAATCCGTGAAGAAATTTTCGAATTTTTCTCCCGCCTGCTGCTTCCTTTCATTGAATTTAAACCTCTCAAATACTTCATTCATTCTTGGATTAACATATTGTTTTATGGCCTCCAATACAAGGTTATAATCTTCTTTTGCTTCTGTCAACGGCAACGTAGCCAGCACACGTGCGGACTCGGAGCCCATCATATTTCTTAACAAAGATAATTTTACTTTGTCGCTTGACGAGTCCTGACCTGATGCAACCAAATAGTCTTCGAAGCATTGCAGCCAGTGTTCCCATTCTGCAGCTGCATTCATGGCCCGTAGGTCAAAGTTTGGAGGGAGTTTGACCAAGCCCTCCGCCATTTTCACCAATTTCACAGTAAAATTTGTGTTATTTTTCTTCGGAGGATCCTCGATCCGCAATATTTAAAACGACGACTGCGCCATGTTTTATATTTGTTATTGAAATAAACTCACTGTAATTCAGTAGTAATCTAGTTATTTATTTATCACCAAGCATACATTAATCAACATTTTTTTTGTAGACCCATGTCTCTATGTCTATACTCATCATAGACAATATTCAATTTATTTTTTTATAAAGGTTTAGCTACACATCATTAGCTACAATTGTACAATCAAAACAATGCAAATGAAACATCTATGCAAAATTTCACCTTTCTGGAATCTAGCGTTAGGAATTAGGAACAAAGAATATGCACTTACTTTGCTACTTGTAGTTTTTTGATCATTAATACGGATATCCTGAAAGAAACGCCTGGTTTGAGGTGAGCGTCGGTCAGTCAGTCATGACTTATCTCTTATTTAATAACTAACTGCTCCCCGCGACTTCATCCGCCTAGAATTAGCAATTGGTACCTATGTTTATGGCTATCCCGTGGGAACTATAAAATTTTTCGGGAATAAGTAGCCTATGTTTTAATCTAGGTACCAGCTATCTTCGTTCCAAATTTTATCCAAACCCGTCTAGTCGTTTTAGCGTGAAGAAGGAACAAACATACACACTCACTCACATCGTCACATCGTCACTCACAAACTTTCGCATTTATAATATGTATTAGTAGGATTTATTTCTGATTAAGATTTGCAATCTAAAAACAAAATCTGGTTCCGAACTTTTCTAACAGGAACAAAGGAATAAAACATCCATGCTTTTTTATCGTACAAGTAATAGCAGTACGGTATAACACTATTGTAGGTATATTTAACGAGCAGGTAACAGTCAACATTCGGCTCCCCGTTTTATAATCCCGTTGCACTTGACTGCTTCCCCACAATAGAAGCACCTGATGTTTTTAAAAGCGAATACAATTTCGTTTTCTATAAAATGACCACATTTTATTTATAACCAAAATGAAAATCCATATTTCGAGCGACTCTACGACTCTACGGATGTTTATAATCTCTGTTCTCAACTTATGATCAAAACATAATTATAGATTCAGATAAGATGCTTTGAATGCGAATAAATTACCTGTTTTCTTAGTCTACATATTATTCTTTAATTACGCAGTTGATTTTCAAAGAATCTAAAGATAATATTGTTTAAGTAGTACTTATACCAAGTTAACAAGAAAAAGTTAAACTTTTAACACTGTGAAGTCGAATCGATAGCTAAATAAAACTCCGGTTTCAAAGGACCAAATTGCAAGACATGCAGGCATAAACTAAGATTGGGTTAGCGAAAAATTTTCGAATTTAATAGCTGTAATTAATAAAACGCGTATGTTATGATTGTTTTCGTTTAAACGTTGACAAACTAATTCAAACAATGACAAAAAACATTAGGCCTATGACACGTACGAGCTTTGTAAGGAATGAGTAAGTATTGAAAAAAGATCAAGCGCATACCTTCGGCACTAATCGTCTCCAAAACGAAAAAGAAACGGAACCAGCGAAGCCTCCAACTCAAGGACCGTACACACAACACAAGAAAACTTGTCACTGTTTCGAAACACCACTTAATACACTCAATGGAACAACACGAGATCCTTTCAAACAATCACAATCATCTATTTATATCAATTAAGTTTCTGTTAAACTTGTTGATAAACTGGTTTTAGTTTACGAAAATTCTGAACATTATTTGCGAACGGTACAACACACCTGTAACTCGCTAGCGCTCCGCGGTGACTGACTGAGCGGAGCGACAGGGACAACGCGATGACGCGGGAGAGAGACACACGATATCGTAGAGGGACGGATCAAGAGCGCACACTGGGCCGTGTTCACCAAATGTTAGAATAAATTCTGTAGCACAAACTAAATGTAGCATTACTTGTAATTATTGACGTTAACGCTAAAAACGCAATTATTAACACGCAATAGGCCGACTATTATTCTTGTTTTTACAAATTGCAACCACAGTAATTAACGCAATAAACGCATTAGATGTTATTTAATGCATTTACATTAGCGACATTTAAAGTATCCGAAAGTCATTAAAATAAATGGAACCTGTTTGTTCGAAATATTATAAACGGGCTGTGAACCGCGATTACCTTTATTGAGCACCCGATATTTCGACTACCCGTGATCATGATGCATGCAACTGCGTCGAAATATTGGGTGCTCAATAAAGTTAATCGCGGTTCACATCCCGTTTATAATATTTCGAATGAACTTAACCGTGAATCATTGAAAACTCTTATTGGAACCCGTTTGGTTTACCATATCAAGGCTACAGTAGATTTTAATTATTTAATTTTCAATTAGTTAAAGAAAAGAGCTGTTGGCAACGAACGAATGCATTAAATCCTTAAAAACAACTACAAAGCTATTAACTAAGTTAAAGAAAAGTCAAAATACGTAACTGTGTATGCATTGTAAGTCCAAGTATATCAGATTGATAATATTTTTAATAAGATAAAATTACCTCAATGGTAAGATAAATAGAGACCTTTTTAAAAAAACCGCTCTACCAACCTGCCTATCAATTCCAAAGCAGAGGCCCGTTCATGTTTTCGCCTTCACAAAATAATTGCCAAGGATTAATACTTAGTCCCCTCTTGGTATGCGCGGGCGCACTGTGCGGCCGTACCTCCTGTTACCTGGCACGGACCGGCCCCGCGCGCCGCATCCAATTTTTACAACTTTACAGCATGCCTCCAACTTATGAGAAACCTTATCTTATCTGTGGCAACCTGTGTCCAAGGTATGTTGACTTTTTCATTTCAATTAGATTTTATAGTTAAGTTCGTTGCGTTTTTTGTACAATGCACTTTTAACCCTTCGTTCTTATAGTTCGTGTATAGTTCTATGCATCGGTGGATAAGATTCTTAGTGGATTGAGTAGGAATGAGGGCACTATTAGCTCTTTTTAAAAGCTTTTATTAAACTTAACTTGTTTGGGTCTTATTCTTGCAAGTCTTACCTAGGTATGTACTTCTAGTGGTGGAATGGCCTAGAAATTTGGTATACCTACCTATTTAGGATGGTTGACAATGCAAGTACAGTTAATAAAAAGTACAGTCAGCAAAAAATATTATGTATATCAAAAACAAAAAATTTAACGAAAACTTACTGAGAGGTTTGCCTTAGGTACTTTAAATTAGTTTCGAAAGCTCGGATTCGATTTAATTAGAATTACACAAACGGATAAATAAGTGCACGACTCGTATAAAAGTCGAGTGATGCTCGACATGTTTCGGACTAGTTCGTAGTCCTTCCTCTTGGAGCGCTCGTCCCGGCGGCAGCGAAACGAACACTCCGCGTCAAAGTTCACGTTGAAAGTTCATTTTAATTGTTTATATTTATGTACTTACGTGTATCATTAGGTTTTGGGTAGGTATTACGGTCCGTGACAGATTCGCTGCTGCAACCAACGCCACGCTAGAAATTTGAAATTACGTATTATGGCAGACTTACATACAGTCAACTGGGGTGACTTTGATTTACGGGGTGACTTTAAAAAGTAGTTTTAATAACAAAACCATTATTTTTTATTTGCGTTTACTGCTTCCAATCAATGTCTTCGTCGATCGCCTTTGTGTCTGCATGCCAAACATTCACCGGATATGGATAATATCGATTTTATAGCAAGTTTAAATCGATCAAAGTAGCCCCAAAATTACCAAAGTCCAAAAGTACCAGTTGACGGTAAGTATGTAGATTTTCGGGCCAAAACCTGGAGTCTCACCATGACGTCTTAATTCCGACTCAGTTCAAGTTTTAGCTGTCACTTTTAGTATGAATCTGACAGCGAGCTAACCTTAACTGAATCGCATTAAGATAAGAAGTCATGGTAAGGCCCCTGAATTAAAACTGCACGTTTAACTATTATGTACAGTAGGCTTACTGTCTAACTCGCTCGCAATCGCCATCGTGTTCATTTTGACAGTTCTTGTATGAATGTGACAGCTAGCCGATTCCGATACCAATTGTCAGCCCATACATGAACTGTCAAAATGAACACGATGGCGATTGCGAGCGAGTTAGACAATAGCCTACAGGTTACGGCTCGACCGTCTGTCACCCACTTAATATGAGCAGTTAACTGGTTATTTATGGAAATAGGTAATAGTTACATGTTTTGGTAAAAGTTGACAGTTGAGATAGGTCAGGTTCTCAGGTTGCAGGGGGAGCAACAGGTTGCAGCATAATTAATAAGGGTTGCCATAACCTTGGAAACTTCGCTACTGGATATGGGTAGTGCACTGACTGTGCTAGGCTGTAAAATTTCTATATATGAGTATTTCATAGCTATTAAGGCAATAACCACTCTGCCAAGAATGTAGCGACTGGAAAGAAAGAAAATAGTCGTAGAGCTTTAAATTTTCTCATTTATATTGATGATTTGCTCTCGTAAAACTGGGTTAACGTTAAAAAATTATCAGTGTATTAAATTAACAGTGTATTAGGTACTTAGTCGATATTACCATTTAATATTAATTTACTGGCCATCATTGTCAGTTACACTTTTGTTTCCATAATGAAATTATGGTGTCTAGTGCCCCTTTGGATTTATGTTTTGTCATAAATGTCAATGCTTAATTGAATAGAATGGCTTCAATTCAAACATGTTTGACTAACTGAATCAAGAAACGTATGCATTATTACCTACCTACTCAGTGCTTAAATTCTATTTTATTAAGGTCCGACCACACCGTCGCGTATACGCAGTGACGGGTCGTAGGCGTCACGTTTTCTCACCGTTTCTTCATACATTTTGTTATGATTCCATAACGTCACCGTTTTTTAAGCAGCGGTGTGGTCGCACCTTAAACGAGTGCGCGTCATTGTTTTTTTTAAATAACGTTATACTTGAGTCAAATTTTGAAAACGAAACAGCTGTCTGACAAATTTTTATCTCGAATAGAGACGTGTATCTCTAGGTCACTATTATCTTTATCAATGATTTAACTTCTTTATATTATCAGTTTCTATGTACTCGAGTATTTCTATTCAATTTATTCGTCATCCGAGGATGATTTGTTATCGCTCGCAGATTATGCAATAATGTTAGTGTTCTTATCGAATATTTCAAAGAGAAACATTGTAAGTCCGACATTTGCCTAAGCCGGGATAAAATATATATTTTATGAAAATACTAGCTGTTGCCAGCGACTTCGTCTGTAAAGAATTCGTTTATCGCTATCCCGCGGGAACTACGCAATTTTCCGGGATAAAAAGTAGCCTATGTGCTATTCCAGACTGTTCTCTATCTATGTGCCGAATTTCATCCACACTGAAAAAAAAAAGCAGTAAGACTAACTGGAATTCCATTAAACCATACTGCTTTGCGCAGTAAAAATGGAGCCAATTGTAAAAACCAGTTAATGTAACTGTTTTAAAACAGTTAAGGTCAAAACAGTAAATTTAACTGTTATATTTTAACTGTTTATAAACAGTTATATTTAACTGATTGGACAGTTACATACAAAACAGTAAATTTAACTGTTGATGATTATAACTGTATCACACTTAAAATAACTGTTAATTTATATTTTTCTAACAGTACCAACAACTGCGAAGGAACAGTTTATTTAACTGTGTGCTCAGTTGCCTTTACTGTTTCTCTTCAGTAATTGGTACTTGGAGTACAATTGCAGAAACTGTTTCTACACAGTTAACGGTACTGTTGCTACAGAAACGACTACTGTGACCAAACAGTTTCTGTAACTGTGTTCTTAGCTGCTTTTACTGTTTCTCTACAGTAATTGATACTTAAAGCACAGTTGCAGATACTGTTCCTACACAATTAGCGATACTGTTGCTACAGTAACGACTACTGTGACCGAACAGTTTCTGTAACTGAGTCCTTAGTTGCTTTTATTGTTTCTCTACAGTAATTGGTACTTAAAGCACAGTTGCAGATACTGTTTCTACACAGTTAACGGTACTGTTGCTACAGTAATGACTACTGTGATGAAACAGTGCGTGGAACTAAGCACTCGGTTGTTTTTACTGTTTCTCTACAGTAATTGGTACTTTAAGCGCAGTTGCAGATACTGTTTCTACACAGTTAACGGTACTGTTGCTACAGTAACGACTACTGTGACCAAACAGTTTCTGTAACTGTGTTCTTAGCTGCTTTTACTGTTTCTCTACAGTAATTGGTACTTAGAGCACAGTTGCAGATACTGTTCCTACACAATTAGCGATACTGTTGCTACAGTAACGACTACTGTGACCGAACAGTTTCTGTAACTGAGTCCTTAGTTGCTTTTATTGTTTCTCTACAGTAATTGGTACTTAAAGCACAGTTGCAGATACTGTTTCTACACAGTTAACGGTACTGTTGCTACAGTAATGACTACTGTGATGAAACAGTGCGTGGAACTAAGCACTCGGTTGTTTTTACTGTTTCTCTACAGTAATTGGTACTTTAAGCGCAGTTGCAGATACTGTTTCTACACAGTTAATGGTACTGTTGCTACAGTAACGACTACTGTGACCAAACAGTTTCTGTAACTGTGTACTAAGTTGCTTTTACTGTTCCTTCACAGTAATTGATGCTGTGAGGACAGTTACAGAAACTGTTTCTACACTGTTAACGGTACTGTTGCTCCAGTAACAACTACTGTGATCAAACAGTACCTGGAACTGAGCAATTGGTTGTTTTTACTGTTTCTCTACAGTAATTGGTACTTTAAGCGCAGTTGCAGATACTGTTTCTACACAGTTAACGGTACTGTTGCTACAGTAATGACTACTGTTTTCGAACAGTACCTGGAACTGAGCACTCGGTTGTGTTTACTGTTTCTCTACAGTAATTCGTACTTTAAGCACAGTTGCAGGTACTGTTTCCACACAGTTAACGGTACTGTTGCTACAGTAATGACTACTGTGTTTGAACAGTACCTGGAATTGAGCACTCGGTTGTTTTTACTGTTTCTCTACAGTAATTGGTACTTAAAGCACAGTTGCAGATACTGTTTCTTCACAGTTAACGGTACTGTTGCTACAGTAATGACTACTGTGTTCGAACAGTACCTGGAACTGAGCACTCGGTTGTTTTTACTGTTTCTCTACAGTAGTTGGTACTTAGAGCACAGTTGCAGATACTGTTTCTACACAGTAGATAGTACTGATTACAAAGTACCGTCTACTGTATAGAAACAGTATCTACAACTCTGCTCTAAGTACCAATTACTGTAGAGAAACAGTTATTGGTACTTAGAGCACAGTTGCAGATACTGTTTCTACACAGTAGATGGTACTGATTACAAAGTACCGTCTACTGTATAGAAGCAGTACCTACAACTGCGCTCCAAGTACCAATTACTGTAGTGAAACAGTTTTTGGTACTTAGAGCACAGTTGCAGAAACTGTGTAGACAGCTGTAGGTTACTGCTCCTGCTGTACCATTTACTGTTAAGATACAGTAACAGGTACCGAAGAAACAGTAACCTACAACTGTGTCTACACAGTTTCTGGAACTGTACCCTCAGTTGATATCACTGTTGTAGAACTTCAGAACAGTGTCCAACGTGAAGGGGTACTATACTACAGTCAGCTCGAAAAGTACTTTAACACTTTTTGGGCAGAACACTTTCGTGACTCGCACCTCTGTAGTAAGTACAGCATGTTTCGTATCATACAAGGATGCGTAGAAAATATCATACGATGAGTCTGTTAACTCGGAGGCTACCAGACCTATCAGTCCGAAATTGCTTTAAGTACTGCACCTGGTGTTAAAATACTATTCCAACCGAAACAAAATTAAGCAGACCACAATTTACAATAAGTGTTGTATTCAAATATGTACATTTTAAATGGGCATATGTTAAACCTCAAATTTACACAGTCAACATAAAGTCTTTTCATTCTTAACTGTCCTATTTGGTAAACAAAATTCTAAAGAATAAGGTGTACCGCTATTAAGTTATCAAATAAACCTGAGGCAATAATTTGTACATAATTTTGCTGATATTTTATCTCCAGTTTCTTTATTCACGATGAAATAGTTAAAAAAAAACAAAAATGAGACGTTTTGAGGTTACAATTTTGTTTACCAAATAGGATAGTTAAGAATGAAAAAACATAATAATTTTTTACACCTAAGTTTTAGTTAGACAGTTTTATACTTCACATAGAAGAAGAAACACAGCTTAATGAAGCTCGTAAAGAGCGAAGAGAAAAATATAAAGATCTAGGTATCACTATCCAGCTCTACGTCATTGTTGCTGGACCTCTCGAAAAAATAACAACAAGATACATCGTGATCAATGACATTGTTTACAAGGTATCGTGTACAGTACAGGGTGTATCAGATACCCCCTAACAATAATCTGCTGGGGTATATAACCATAGCTATAGAAGCTAAAAAAAATATTTAAAAAAATTGGAGTTTTTTTTTTATATTTTCTATAGGAATGGTAGTACTAACTGTAATCATTCCTATAGAAAATGAAAATAAATTACTCCAATATTTTTTTAAATATTTTTTTAGATTCTATAGCTATGGTTATACATATATCCCAGTGGATTATTGTTAGGGGGTGTCTAATACACCCCGTAAAAGCGATGCGGTGGACAGTTGCTTCAAAATTATATAGGCCTTATACATACAGTTTCCAAGTGAGTGTTTGCACGTGTGGGTAGTTCTTACAAAGGGCCATTTACAACATACCATACAAAGCTATAGACAAAAAAGAAAAAATAACGTCTTCAGTTCTTGCTTTATTGAGTGATTGTGGTATCTCTACGCTTTAAGCGCGAAGCTTTAAGTTAAGTTTACCGTAGGCCTAGATGATTCTTGGTCGGGAATCCTAGGTTAATCTTATATACTCTACAAAGTTATATAATACAATATTATGTTTCATAATCCTTACTTGACAGACTTCATTAGGTACACAAATTTACTGTGTAAGGTGTAAGAAATACACGCTTTTCGAGGATTACTCAACGTTTCAGTAGGTAAAACTTTATTACGAATGATTTTCGCTTTTATTGCTCAAAAAGATTCAAAATATACGATATTTTATGATAGGTATATATCGGATAAATATATATCAAGTTTTGATACGCGTGCTCGTCTGGGAATCAGCATCTGTAAAAATAATCAAATTTAGATCATTATCGAAATCAATTTGCAAAGTATCATACATAATATGAGACTGTGTCTAGTAAAAGGGACCACTTTAGCGGTATGGAGTTATTAGTAGTTTCTAAAACTAGGTAAAATTTGCAATCTAATGAAAAAAACCGAACGCCTTGAAGTTAAATGGATTAACCTACTATTTCATTCAAAGAAAAAACTTGGTTAGGTAGTCATAAGAGCAAAAATAAATTATCTACCTACTACAAATATTAGTGAACTAGTTTCTGCCCGCGTCTTCGTCTGCGTATTATACATATAAACCTTCCTCTCAAATAACTATTTAAAAAAACCGCATCAAAATCCGTTGCGTAGTTTTAAAGATCTAAGCATACTAGGGACAGACAGACAGACAGCGGAAAGCGACTTTGTTTTATACTAAGTAGTGATTCAGTACCTGAGCGTGAGACGTGACATACACTAAAGTAACATTACGCTAGGTACTGTAGCGAATTAGTTGCATGTTTGTTTACATAACATAAATGAATAACCGATTAGTAACAAAAATCTTCACTAATTTCAGAAAAATGCATTACAACTCGTAATCTAAAACCCTCAGAGTGGCCCCTTTTACTAGACACAGTCACATTATACGAATGTAGGTTTATTTATTCAAGAAATTATTATCAAAAATTATATTTAAAAAATATATTTATTTATCAAAAACTTGCATACACCTGCAAAGCAGTTTAATAGTGTGTGAAGTTTCCAATTCACGCTGGACCCGCGTGGGACCTACAGTCCAAGCCCTCTTTCAGTTTGAGGGACCTGTGCCCAGCAGTGGGACGTAAATAGGCTGGATTAGTACTATTATTAAAGTAGGTAAAACAGATAAAATATTCACCTTTATTTAGCCAGTGTTTTCAACTTAGTGACAAATGTACTTTTTCCCGAAATTTTTTCACTTGCTGACAGTAACTTGGTCTTGAGTAATGCAAACTTATTTTGAAAGATCAGTTCGTTCCCAGGATACCATGTATCAAAATCTTCTATTAACTGCAAAAAATTGTTATTGTTAAAAACATTTCAACGGAGCCTGTATCACCACTTTTTTAAAGTCCGGATTAGCTTATTCATAACCTTATACATATATATATTTTATATTTTGGGCCAACTTACACCAATTGCCCTAGTCCCAAAGTAAGCAGAGCTTGTGTTATGTTTACTAGGCAAAGAATAAACATACTTATATAGATAAATACATACTTATTCACACTAAAATAGATATTAGAGTTGTTTTCAAAACACATGTACATAGTTCAAGGCCTTAATTAAAACCAAAGCCAATTGATTCCTTTGTGTTACGACATTTTCACCCTTATTGCAATGGAATAAAGGAGAAACGGTTGTAACACAAAAGAATCTGTTAATTTTTGTTGTAGGGGAGAAGTGGCATGAAAGAGCCAGTTTTCTTTACGGAGGAAAAAATACTACATGTAATGAAAAAGAAGTATTTTTTTATTTTAAAAATTATTCTTTATTTATTTGAGTACGTAATTTCGTACAAAAAAAATCTTAAATAATATATAAAAATCAACGAAATATGCATTTCAAAAAAATGTGTCATTCGGCTCTTTCATCACAGCTCGGTATTGAAAGAGCTGCCATAAGTTTTGAAAGAGCCGGTTAGTATAACAACGCGTAATTATGAAAATTATCAAAAAAAAAAAATAACTGCGACGTAAAAAAAACTTAAATACAATTCTAGCAATATTTTTTAAGTAATTGCTAACATTTCTTAACAAAAAAAAATAATTCTATCAGTCATTTTAAGTACTCGTTTTTAACGCTTTCTTAATCTTAACATATTAATCAGTCAGAGGTACATATACGTTCTACAGAACTTAACATATTATAGGCGGTTTTTTTATTAATAACAGTCTCTAAATAAAAAGAAATCTTCTATCAAAACCAACATCATTAAATCTCCAAGAACTTCAAAAATAATATTGCTATCTTTGAGCCTAAATATCTATCTATTCATTAAATATAATTATCAGACTGTTAGGAACATCAAATGTATGTTTTTTTAACCTTAAAAACATTTCTTGCAAAAAAAATTCAATTGCCTCTTAATGCCACAAGACTCATGAGCCCAACCAAAACAAATTTTGCATTGAAACCGCCGGCTTTTTCAATGCCCACTGACCCGGCTCTTTCACGACTTGTTCCAAAAAAATATATAAGCTTCAAAATAACAACAATATCAGACCTTTAGCAGATAAGTTTTTATGCAACTGCAAAGCCAAATATATGCACCAACTGAGTCTATAACCCATTTGCCTATAATTGTTAACAAAAAAATACCAAAAAACAACTAAAATGAAACAAAAAAGTTACTTTTGAGTGGCTAAAACTTCGACTCGATGCACCGATGGCGGTTGGTTTCGGCGAACTGTCAAATGTTTGTGGGTGACGGGAAATCAGTGTTGCCACCTAAAAATAATATTGCCAACCAAATCTGTTCTAAAACTACCGAAATAATGCAAGTGGCTCTTTCAAAACCTGGCTCTTTCATGCCACTTCTCCCCTAATTAAGCCCTTAACTATGTACAATTTTTTTTAAAACGAGTCATTAAACACCCAAGACTCGAGAGCAAATATTCGTATCCACCATACAAATATCGGCCCCGACCAGGGATCAAACCCGGGACCTCAATAGCTTATAGGGCTTCATAGTCAGGTTCTCTATCCACTAAACTATACAGTCATGTAAAAGTCAGAAGTAAAAATTTAAACTGTCTGTCGGATAAGGTTATGAACTTATGAATAAGGTAATCCGGACTTTAAACAAAGTGGTGAAACAGGCCCTAAATGTTAAAAAAGTTAGTTACGGGGTTACCTAAATAGGAAGGCAGGTTTTTGTGTAAAGGTACCTATTTGTCTTAAAATCATTACAATCAATTGTTAAGTTAATTTAAATTAATCTTAATTAATTTAATATACATAATTTACTTAGTCATTTTAGAATAGGTTAAACTTTTGTTACTATTATTTATTGTGTGCCCTTGCAGGGCGATTCATGGACTGAATTTATTATACAAAAACTGTAACATCGTTATATTTATGAACATCACTTTACAATGGAAATAAATAAATAACTACATCTCTTGGCATAAATATAAAAATAATGACGTTGCGTAGCACTTACTAATTATTGTAGCCCCAAGATCGTTTTAGACACGGGAAGTGTTTCAAATAAGTCTGCACTTGTTTCGGTCTCTGATAGTACATACTCGTTGCAGTCCCAGTCCATTAATTTTTTTCCATTTTTCGGCACACAGGGCATAGTTGTCCACAAATGATTTTAGCCACTCCAAATATTCTTCTATTTCCTGTGTATTTAATTCCTGGGGACCTTCTGTATCTATCAAGTCTCGTATGTCCAATGTTAAGCTATAATGAGATTTTGCAAACTTGGGAGTTAAAGTTTTATCCAAGCAACGCCCTTGGTTGATATATAATTATTCCTTCTATATTTTGCCTTCAAATTTGTAATAGTGTCAAATAAACGCCCGTGAGCTCGTCCTGCTCCTGTGGTGGAGGTACAGTAAACAGAGCAATTTTCTGCTGGAAATACTTTTGCTGAAAATTAAAACCGATTTTTTTTTTGTCACACGACGCCAGTATGTCAGACATACATGAGGCCCCCGAGGTGGATGCTGTCGACAGAGGTGACCCTGGTATACTTCCTTCACATAAAGAGACAATGTTGTGTAGGAGGTCTTCTGTTTCATTGTTAGTCTGTAAAATATTAAAATGGTTTTTAGGATTCCGTAGCCAAATGGCAAAAAATGGAGCCCTTATAGATTCGTCATGTCTGTCTGTCTGTCTGTCTGTCCGTATGTCACAGCCACTTCCACAAACATCCAAGACTCGAGAACAAACATTCATATTCATCATACAAATATCTGTCCGACCAGGGATCAAACCCGGGACCTCAAGCTTCATAGTCAGGTTCTCTAACCACTAGGCTATATCAAATTAGTAGTCAAATTAAGTGAATTTTGGTGAAAAAAGTGATTACCATTACATCACGTTAAAAGACACGAAATATTATGAATGTTTTATTGATTCAATCTAGTGCAAGTTTATGCAAGAATTTTGATGAAATAGGTTTGTTTACACTTTAATTAAATTGGATTGACGCAGAATATACGCAATTCTCAATGAATGGGTTTGGTGCACTGACTATGAAATTCATGACTTATAAAATACTATTTTGTTTGGTGCTCTATATAATTGCAAATAAGTTGACTAGGTGTTGTAATCAATCATTACGTGAAATAAAAAAAGTAAAAATACCTACTTACTTCTTTATTTATTGCTGGCTGTCGGGCTGCCTTCCAACTGTACAATTGTTTATTAAATGTTGCTTGTGGTCCAATTACGGGGATAAGAATATTGATTTGATGGTCATCTAGTAGATCCAGCGCCTCTATGTCGACTTCATTTTCTAAAAAGACAAAAATGGTAATTATACATAATTGGATAGATAGATAAAACGTTTATTTGGTACTGCCAACACACACAATCAAGGTTACATAAAATGTAAACATTACAAGCCAAAACTTAAAACTTGTGTGCGCTACAGTAGCACAAAAGGGCCCCATGGCTCAGCGGTCAACATTGCTCGTAGGAGCAAAACACTGGTTTTCTGCCACAACCCACGGAACAAACAAATGAACACTTATTTAACAGTAAAGTAGTTATTTACATTAAAGGATTATAATAAAATAACGGGTCACTTTTCGTACAACTTCGTGACGAAAATGACCCGTTATTTTCGCTTGTCACTATATTTCCAACTAGCGTTGGAAATATCGGAAAAAATCAAATGATTTTTTTTGCTAATGAAATGAAATGAAATGAAATTATTTATTTCAGATAAAAATAATTAAACTAAACCCTAGCTAAACCCTAACCCAACTAGTAGTACGAAACTCATTACCTCAAACAACAAGTTTCATACACGCTTTGTATACATACAACATATCTGATATAT
Organism: Pandemis heparana; assembly: GCA_963854515.1. NCBI lineage: Eukaryota > Metazoa > Arthropoda > Insecta > Lepidoptera > Tortricidae > Pandemis > Pandemis heparana. The sequence continues at coordinate 10,364,426 of OY978018.1, read as the reverse complement.
AATACCTGTACAGGTGGCGGCACGTAAGTAAAACGTGGAGGGGCGATGCGCAGTATGAAAAACAACATCATTTTCATACTGCGCATCTCCCCTCACCGTTTTTTTACGTGCCGCCTCCTGTACTGTAGTCTTCACTCGTAACCTAACCTTACTGTTTGAACAGTTAATTTAAATGTTTAAACAATAAAATACTTTTGACTTTTTTCTTTGTTTTCTAAGTTATATGTATTAAACGTATCTTACTGACTTAAATTAATAATTAGAGATTATGCTTACTTACCAAGAAATACTTCCGCGTATCTTTCAAAACCCCACGTTTTAAGCAATGAAGATATCGTTAAAGTTGAATCGACTTCCATTTGATTGAACGAACGAACACTTTTACTGAAAAAAAAAACAAACTTAATAATAATTAAACTGGGGGCTCGCGCTAACACTGGTGACGGAATTACCTATAGGATAGGTCTCGCTGCGTGCGAACTTAATTATATGGTTCATGCTCCAACATCAACCATCAACGCAAGTCGCTACACTAAGACTAACATGACGCGACGCGACTCGCGAGCGCGAGCGCCACCAGGCCACACACAACACCCTCCCCGCCCCGCACTGCAGTTGCGCCAACTGTATAAACAGTTGTCGTAATTGTATTCAAAGTCATATTCAGAATTCGGAACTTTATTCGTGACCATGTGCTTCTACTGCCACATAAAGCAAATACTGTCTGAAGAGATTTGATTTGAAAGCAAAATAACTAGGTATTAAACAATAAAAAATCAAATCAAAATCAAACTAACGCAACATTCATAAACACGACAATAATGACTTTATGCGTGATCTGATAATCCATTCACCTCAACTTAAATTCTATCAGATATACCTAGGTAGGTAGGTAGGTACCTACAGTTTAATAAAAGCTAGTTAAAAATGCTTGTCCACTTACTGAAATATTTATTTGGTTCCGATGGCTCTCAATGCAGCAGCGAAATAAAAGCACTGACATACCAATTTTGTGCAAAAATAGGTTTAAGTATCTGAAAAGAAGTAATTATAATTATCATAGAATATATGCATAACTAGTTGTTGCCCGCGGCTTCGCCCTGTCCTTTTTTTAAAAAAATATTTTCTCACTGTATAAACCTTCCCTTGACTATGACAAACATTTTTTCAAAACCAAAATCAGCTAAATCAGCCCAGCGGTTCTCAAGTTTATGCGCGACTAACAAACGCATTTCATTTTTATACAATAAGAAGATTAAAAAACTAGATTCAGTTGTTACATTGTTGTTGGTCCATTAACAACCTTTCATAAAGTACAGGTATGTCATACATTTAATCAAGATTGAGTTTTTTTAATGTACAACAGTAACTTTAACTGGGCCCACTTGCAGTAAAAAACTATTACCATTAAAAATTTAATTTAAACTATAACAAATATCTAACTAGGTAGGTATTTCTTTCCAGATTGGCAATAGGTAAATATTATTTTTATATCTTCTAACAACAATATTTTAAGAAAATGTTAGACAAAATAAATTCTTACCAGGGTGGTGGACAATGAGGACAAAGGGGATTACTCAAAGTTTCAGTTTTTTTATGCCGCTAAAACAAAAAAAAATACATCAGGTTAAAGTCAGGTCAATATGGAATTGCACTGTAAGTAATGTAAGTGAAAAGTGGTTGTTATTGTTATCCGTCTAGCTTCGCGTCAATGTTTAATCATTGTAATAGGTAACTCAATGCGTTTAATGAACACAATGATGATGCGTGTATTGTAAATAAAAACGTACAGGTTAGTTAAAAGGCTTATTACACATGGCTAAATTCAGTCATCCTAATTAGAATGCGCTTCTGAAGTAGAACGCTTCTGATTAATTACACTATTCTGAATTTAGTCACTGGATCCGACACGTCCCCCCGCCCCGTCAGGCAAGTGTGTGTGGCGAGGGCGACTAACTACACTAAATATTATTGATATTATTACACGTTCCTAATTAGCATGCTAAACCATTCAGCTTGTCAGAAACCATCCTTGTTTCTAATTAGGATATTTTTTAGGATCCTTTCTTCCTAAACACGATTACTAAATTAGGTTTCTAAATCATTTAGCATCCTAAATTTAACCATGTGTAATAGGCGCTAACCACCAGAACCACCGTATAATATAAGCGAAGAATGATCTTACCCATTTCGGCATTTGCAAGATGGAGTTCATTGAATGAGATTCAAAAGGATTCAACTTATACTTGTAGAGTACATGAGGAGTTAATAAACTACTTTATCACTGAAACAAAAAAAAACGTTCTTAAGAAGCATAATTATTGACCGTAAGCGAAAAATAATCTTACTTACCCATTTCGGCATCACGGCATTTCCAAGATGGAGGTGGAGATCAGATCACACAAACAAAATGTTAAGTCATCTTCCGCAGCTTCGACTTTGAACGTAAAATCCCGTTTATTCCCGTTTTCGTGGGAATTTTTGGTACTGTGCTCCGTTTATGCGCATGTGAAAATTCTTTGCTACGTTATGAAATCAATCGTAAACTCTAGCCACTAAGCTCACTGGGCCGTAGCAGAAGCAAAGCAGACAGGAAGGACGCGTGGCGACTCTGGTTAGAGTGGGCAGAGCGCGCGCGAATTTAGGTATTTTCTTCGTATGAATTAAAACAATACAAATTTTGAAAATGTAAGACATATATGTTATAGACAACAGCTCGTTATGTTATCATTAAAAAACTGATGACTTTCCGTGCAGTATTTACGACATACACTCAGCGGCATATTTAGCGGAACACAAAAAAAGTGTAGGTACATTACTTACCTAACTATTTTTTTTTTCTGGTCAAGCATAAGTATGGGTTTTGCTAACTTTTTTTGTGTTCCGCTAAATATGCCGCTGAGTATACTAAGGGTTAATTTTATTTTTAAGAGGTAACTTTAAAAAAAACTATAGAGTAAACTACAAGTAATTGTGTTTCTAAAACGTATGTAGAGTGAATCCTTAAATATCTTACGTTTTGATTGTAAACTAAATCTTCAGGGTAATAACGACACAGCATGGAATCAAATCAACGCAATTATTTCAAAATTACCTCGGCGCCACCTTAATGATCTCCTACACTCCGCAAACAAGCTCATGCCAAATTTCAGCTTTCTACGACCAGTAAAACGAAAAATCCCGTTTTTTCCCTATGCCATTAGAATTTCGAGAAATCTTCTCATAATGCTCTCTTGCACTTCCCAAGGACCCTAAATGCTAAATCCCAGCTTTCTGTGACCAGTAGAACGAAAGATCCCGTTTTTCCCGTTCCCGTTGGAATTTCGAGAAATCCTCTCTTAAAGCTCCCCAACACTCCCCAAGGAAGCTACATGCCAAATTTTAGCTTTTTACGATCAGTAGAATGAAAAATTCCGTTTTTTCCCTATCCCGTGGGAATTTGAGCTGTGCATTGTCTATCAGTCAGTCACGGTACTGTTTTATAGATTAACGTATGTATTTCATAGCTGTAGATTAGATTGAAATTCTGGTTTTTTCCCTTTGGGAATATTGGGATAAAAAGTATACTTAATTATGTATCTAGGTTTACACTAACTTTTTGCCAATTTCAACCAAATTCGTCCAGCCCTTTCAGCGCGAAGAAGTATCAAACATACATACATACTCACAAGCTTTCGCATTTATAATACTATTATTATCTAGTAGCATTAGTAGGATAAATGGTAGTCTAATATGGGCCTAAAAAGAGAAGTCTACAATCGCCATCTTGTGCAGGAGCCGCGTGTCACCAGTTGCGCCATCTACAATTCTCTCGCCGAACTAACACGTTCGGTCTCGATATTGAATCGAACTGCTCCTGCTTACCTCGAAATCCTCGAGTTATATGGTAGATGGCGTTACCTGTGGCATATCTATAACTGTGTGTGTGTGTCAAGTTAAAACAACAGCAAGAAAAACGTTATTTTTACTGATCAATCATTAAAAAGCAATTGTTCCAACAGTTAAAGTTAACGGCTTTGAACAGTAAAAGTAACTGAGCTAACAGTTGAGCATACTGATTTTCACTATAACTGTATAAAACGTTAAAGTAACTGTGTCGAAAAATTATTTTTACTGACAATCCGTTTGAAGGTAACTGTTTCAATCAGTTAAAATAAATTAATAAACAGTTAATGTACATTTTGTATCCATAACTGCGTGTGAAGTTAAAACAACTGCAAGAAAACGTTATTTTTACTTGTTAATCATTAGAAAGTAATTGTTCCAAACGGTTAAAGTTAACGGTTTTGAACAGTAAAAGTAACTGAACTAACAGTTGGAAAAACTGATTTTCACTGTAACTGTATAAAAATTTTAAGTAACTGTGTCGAGCAATTATTTTTACTGATAATCCGTTTGAAGGTAACTGTTTCAATCAGTTAAAATAAATTAATAAACAGTTAATGTACATTTTGTATCCATAACTGCGTGTGAAGTTAAAACAACTGCAAGATAACGTTAATTTTACTGGTTAATCATTAGAAAATAATTGTTCCAAACGGTTAAAGTTAACGGCTTTGAACAGTAAAAGAAACTAAGCTAACAGTTGGAATAACTGATTTTCACTATAACTGTATAAAACGTTAAAGTAACTGTGTCGAGCAATTATTTTTACTGACAATCCTTTTGTAAGTAACTGTTTCAATCAGTTAAAATAAATTAATAAACAGTTAAAGTACGTTTTGTATCTATAACTGCCTGTGAAGTTAAAACAACTGCAAGAAAGCGTAATTTTTACTGGTTAATCATTAGAAAGTAATTGTTCCAAATGGTTAAAGTTAACGGCTTTGAACAGTAAAAGGAACTGAGCTAACAGTTGGAAAAACTGATTTTTAGTATAACTGTATAAAACGTTAAAGTTACTGTGTCGAGCAATTATTTTTACTAACAATCCGTTTGAAGGTAACTGTTTCAATCAGTTAAAATAAATTAATAAACAGTTAATGTACATTTTGTATTTATTACTGCGTGCGAAGTTAAAACAACTGCAAGAAAACGTTATTATTACTGCTTAATCATTAGAAAGTAATTGTTTCAAACAGTTACAGTGAACAGCTTTGAACAGTGAAAGTAACCGAGCTAACAGTTGATCATACTGATTTTCACTATAACTGAATGAAACGTTAAAATAACTGTGACGATCAATTAATTTTACTGATCATCCCCTTGAAGGTAACTGTTTCAATCAGTTAAAATAAAAGACTAAACAGTTAATGTACACTTTGTATCTATAACTGTGTGTTAAGTTAAAACAACAGCAAGAAAACGTTATTGTTACTGGTCAATCATTAGAAATTAATTGTTTTAAACAGTAAAAGTTAATGGCTTTGAACAGTAAAACTAACCGAGTGAACAGTTGATTGTACTGGTTTTCACTATTACTGTAGAAAACGTTAAAGTAACTGTGATGATAAATTATTTTTACTGATCATTCATTTGAAAGTAACTGTTTCAAACAGTTAAAGTAAATATTCAAACAGTATTGTTTTACTGTAACTGTATGACACGTTGAAGTTACTATAACGAAACGTTGATTTTACTGATCAAACATTTATAGGTAACGTTTCAAACAGTAAACGTAACATTTTAGAAAAGTTAAAGTAACTGTTGGAACGTTCACAGTGTGAAAACGTTTAAATTACTGTTTATGATACGTTACTATTACTGAATAATGAGTACCTTTAATTGTTTAATCAGTTAAATTAACTGTTTGCCTCTAACTGTTTGAAAACAGTTATTCCAACCTAGTGAAAACGTTTATTCTTACTGAAATATACGTTAGTTTAACTGTGTAAATTTTAACTGTGCAAAAAAGGCACACAGTTAGAAAACATTTTTTTCAGTGCAGATCCGTTGGGCCGTTCTGGCGTGATTGAGTTACAAACAAACATCCATCCATCCATCCATAGTTTCGCATTTATAATATTAGTTACATTGTGGCAAGCGAGCATGCGTGTCACCTTATGGTAAGTAAATGTGCACTGCCACAGTGGACACCCTCAATACCATGGGTGGTGGTGTTCCCTTACTATCTTATGGCCCACTAACTCGATTACCACAGTTTCGTATAGTAAATAAATAATAACTAACGCGTAGGGTTGTTGACCTGCCCCTATACGAAAATATCAGACATTACACAGACGTAAATTTACGTGGTACCTATGTCACTAAATTCTGATTTCGAAACGGCACTAGTTTTTTTGGCGACAGTATTTCCGTTATTTCCTAAAAAATATTAAAATTAAGAATTTAGATTAAGTCTGTTCGTCGGGTGACGGCCAAAACTCACTAAGTACACTTTTATGAAAATACTCCTTTTTTTGGGTAGATCTTATTCTACTACAGTACCTCCTGGCCATAAAGTTTGCACTTCTTTGGAAAGAGAAAATTGGCGTCACGTAAGTTAGTGCGAAACAACGCTCTACGAAGCCGAAATTAGCCGAGAAACCGATGGCCGTGTACTGTACTTAGGTATTCTTAAAAATTACGAAGACAAGTTAATGTTAAGTTAACATAAGATTAACAAGTGTTTACTTAAGGAAAAAGGTGTAGTAAAATTTAAGTGTTTACTCACATTCAATACACGTAGATATATAAAAGGAAGAAATAGATAGGTACAATATACATACTTAAGAAACTATTCTTCGGTACATATCGGGTGCGGGTGGTAGGGCCTTGTGCAAGGTCCGTCCGGATAGCTACCACCATCTTACTCGCTAATCCTGCCGCTAAGCAGCAGTGCTTGCACTGCTGTGTTCCGGTGTGGAGAGTAAGACAGCCGGGGAAATTACGGGCACAAGAGGCATTTCATCTAGGTCCTCTAGGTTGGCAACGCATCTGCAATCCCTCCGGGGTTGCGGGTGTCTATGGGCAGTGGTGATCGCTTACTATCAGGTGACCCATTTGCTCGTTTGCCTTCCTATTCACATTAAAAAAAAATATCGATACTAACCGATATATGGTGTAAAATGGGCCCCACTCAACATAATGTTGCGGCAAGCCACAACGCTGTTTTTCAGTGGGACCTACTAAATCGGTTATAATCTGCTTGACCAATTCTATCGTCATTATTGATGATGGGCCGGCCACTCACAGTGTAGCAATCGCTGCAGAGGTTTGATCATTTTTTTACAAAATGTATGTTAATTCCAAATGAAAGTCACGTATTTTGTGTGGCATTTACGCCACGTATCCACTGTCACTGGACCCGAAACAATTGATGTACTGACAATTGAAAACTAAAATACTCTACATTAATATAGGTTACTCTAAATTACCTATTCCATTGAAAGCAATTGAATAAAAGCAGTAGGGCAGTGCGCAGTGACACCCGACTCGAGCAACTTGTGCCAGCTGTACAAGTATTATCATTATTCAAATAATATCACGTAATCTTTGAGATAACATTGTTTTTATCACATTAGAAGAAATCTTTCGCGTGTCGCTACGCTACACAACTTCGACGAATATCCGAAGCTAGAAAACTTAAAAAAAAAGTGAAACGCATACAGCGAAATTTTCTCATCTGTGTATTTTATTTCAAGTGAGTATTGCTTTTTTGTGAAACTATTGAATTTGTTCATGATACACATTCCACTATGGTTTAAAAGTTAATACCGGATGCCGAAATTACGATAATCTAAAAGTGTTAAGGGTCCTTACAAGCTCAACGCGCGTATTTCGCTAAATTCTTGATTTTTCTTCAAAGACTATGGCGTATGTGTTCATAATTTCAGTAATATTATTAATGTACAAGATAGTTCACTTCTTAAACTAAGATACTGCTGTGCTAAATTATTGATTTTTTGGCGTGAAATCTAAAAAAAGGTGTTTCCTTGGGAGGGCTTTTAAAATTTTGCTCTAAAAGGTGAAGTTTCATTCTCAATTTCGAAGTCAAACGGAATCTCATTCTCGCCTAAAGTGAACTCAATTCAATTCAGTATATCTTGAACTAAAAAGTCATCGTGAAAAACTTGAAGATTCATCTTAATTAATAGATAGAATAGCTACTCAATGTTAGCTAGTTTTTTGATGAAAAAGAGGGTTACATTTTATTTGATTCTCGAAAACAGTGTTGATATTCTGCTCTAAAAATAATTATTTAGCAATGCTCAACTCTATTTTGACTCAGAAAAAAAAAAACATTAGTATCGGTCTTGAATTAAATTCAGTATAAATTTTTAAATATCACCTATATATCACGGCGGACTGACGCCGCACCCTCATTCAGCGCCGATTACAGCAGTATCGTAGTTTAAGAAGTGAACTATCTTGTACATTAATAATATTACTGACATTATGAACACATACGCCATAGTCTTTGAAGAAAAATTAAGAATTTAGCTAAATTCGCTCTTTGAGCTTGTAAGGAGCCTTAATTCATCCCAGACAGAACCACGGACGAACATTTTATTTACTCAGTACGACGGGGGTTTATTTTTAATGTAGAACTAGGTAGAGGTTTAAAATATAATAAAGTTACAGGTTTCAGGCCATTTTCAATTTAAAGTTAACTAAAAAATACCTTATTTTTCCGTCGTTCCGTTTGTGCCTCAGGTTTGTAACGAACTAATATAAATTGTATGAGAAAAATTACAGTACACAATCGACAAAATAGACACTTTTCTTTGCAATAAAGAACATTTATTTAGTGTTGTGATTCTGATTCTCCTTGGAACTCATCCTCAAGCTAGCCAATCACCAATAGAAATAAATGAAACATCAATACGCCGATGATTTATTAAACGATAGCAAAATTGTTACCCGCATCCATTTTGTACTTAACTACAACCAGTTTGTTAGATGGAAAAATGGTTTAAATACCTCTTAACTATCTAGTTTAGAGCCTGTTTTTAATAGAAAGGAGCGACGATTATATTTAGCTGTCATAATGATTGTAGGTACCTATGAGCATTTAAGTTTCGTTTTTGCATTTTGTATCGTATTCCTGTAGTTTCTTTTTATACAAATAGGAAGACAAATCAGCAAGGAATGGTAACTGAGCATCAACTCCAATATGGAATGAGTGAATGAATGAAATAAATGAATTAATGAATGAAATATTTATTCGCAGTAAATGTTGGAAACCCGTACCATTGTAGTGTAGATGCGTTGCCAGTCTAGAAGGCTACAAGATAGAATATATCAGATATCAGTAGTTTCACCGTCCAATCTGCTACTATTTCTTCTCTGTCTTTTTAGGGTTCCGTAGCCAAATGGCAAAAACGGAACCCTTATAGATTCGTCATGTCTGTCTGTCTGTCCGTCCGTATGTCACAGCCACTTTTTTCCGAAACTATAAGAGCTATACTGTTGAAACTTGGTATGTAGATGTACTCTGTGAACCGCATTAAGATTTTCCCACAAAAATAGAAAAAAAACTATTAATTTTTGGGGTTCCCCATACATAGAACTGAAACTTAATTTTTTTTTCATCAAACCTATACGTGTGTGGTATCTATGGATAGGTCTTCAAAAATGATATTGAGGTTTCTAATATAATTTTTTTCTAAACTGCATAGTTTGCGCGAGAGATACTTCCAAAGTGGTAAAATGTGTCCCCCCCCCATAACTTCTAAAATAAGAAAATGATAAAACTAAAAAAAATATATAATGTACATTACCATGCAAACTTCCACCCAAAATTGGTTTGAACGAGATCTAGTGATTAGTTTTTTTTTATTTAATATTTGTTTGCCTATATAATAACCAATATAAAATGACCTCACACTGCCTATATTTTGCTTAAGAGCAGGGCTCTGCTAAGATTAGATTTTATAATAACTTGGCGAATTTGTACGGAATCCTCAGTGCGCGAGTCCGACTCGCACTTGGCCGGTTTTTTCTAATGAGAATAAATTATGACAATTTATTTAGCATTTCTACAGCTACACAAATAACTTTTTTTTATTGGTGCGCCTTTCCGACTTGTACTTACTTAGCCGGCTTAAAGTACCTACTCGCAAAGGGAGTTTAAATGGTATTATACAAACACCGACTGAAACAATTAGTAACAAAGATCGTAAACATTATTATCAAGAAGACCAGTATTGTTAATTAATGTGTAAGCTGAAATACTTCGGTCCGTAATTAGAAGAGATAGTATTTAACCTTGCCACTTCAATGCTCTCGAATGTAAGATCTTTGCACAACCGGTAGCTTGTTTTACTGAATTCATAATAGCTATACAAAAAAAATGTTGCAGTCAGAGACATTAATTAGAGTATGACAGTAGAGGTGAAATTAAAATGAGAGCGCCCCTTTCTTAAACCGACTTCAAAATAAAATGGAGGAGGTTCTCAATTCGGTTGTATTTTTTTTAAATATCGAGTCGCCCTTGTCCTTAAATTGTCACTAATGTTACTGGTTCTAATAACTAAAGTGTCAAGAACTTTACATTTTTGACTTACAATTATGAAATTTATGTCATGAAATACTAGCTGTTGCCCGCGACTTCGTCTGCGGAGAAAACGTCCCGCGGGAACTATACAATTTTCTGAGATGAAATTTAAAATAAAATGTCATCGCCATCGGTTCAGTAGTTAAGAAGTGATAGTGAAACAAACAAACTCACTTTCGCATTGATATTAGAAAGAGGTAGTTCCTTCTTTGCTGGTTTTATGTGAATAGGAAGGCAAACGAGCAAGTGGGTCACCTGATGGTAAGCGATCACCACTGCCCATAGACACCCGCAACCCCGGAGGGATTGCAGATGCGTTGCCAACCTAGAGGGCTAAGATGAAATGCCTCTTGTGCCCGTAATTTCCCCGGCTGTCTTACTCTCCACACCGGAACACAGCAGTGCAAGCACTGCTGCTTAGCGGCAGGATTAGCGAGTAAGATGGTAGTAGCGATCCGGACGGACCTTGCACAAGGCCCTACCACCCGCCTATTTTAGCTACGATTTTTAAGTCATATTTTTATTTTATTTTATTGTCTTTCTGAACCGCATCAAATCTATGTTACCTTTAAACGAACGAACCTTGTATATTTACTTATACCGGGATCTGGGTAACGGCTCCAAAGATTTTGATGAAATTTGCCTTGAAGGGATTTTGATATAGCTATATTGATTGAATAATAAATATTTTGCTAAGTGTCATCTCTTAGAAAATCTGTTTTTCCAAGCTTCGCTCGGTCCCCCATTTACTTAGATGTTGTAATAGGTACATGAATGTAACAAAGTGCAACTCGTACTGGAAAAAACACATTTTATTTTACAAATGAGATGCAATGTCGTATCATGTTCATGTTTTAATTAACGATATACTTAGCAACATTATTATTACGCAGTGTGGCTGCTTTTAAACATTTTGTTGAGGCAAAACAATATCGGCTCTACATTGCATCTATTATAACAATAAATAAATATCTTGGGACAAATTACACCAATTGACCCAGTCCCAAACTAAGCACAAGGCTTTGTACTATGGGTACCAGGCAACGGATGAACAAACTTATATAATGTAGATAAATACATACTTAAATAAATACAACATCCACGACTCGGGTACAAACATTCGTATTCATCATACAAATGTCTACACCTACAGGGATTCGAACCCGGGACCTCTAGCTTCATAGTCAGGGTCACTAACCACTAGGCTATACGGTCGTCAAAAATTATAAATTGCCAATTTTGTAATCTTCACGTTCGACGAATAACTTTATGAGTATCTATTAGATACACGCAATACCTGAGGATTTAAAAATCGTCCCTAAATAAGTATGGACTTAATCCCTTATTCATAAACGCTCTACAGGCCTCTGCTAGCTTAGCAATCGTTTGTCCTTATCTGTCACTTTGACATTTACCTTTCACAGATAAGGACAAACGATTGCTAAGTTAAGGGGGTTATTCTTTGGAGAGAGAAAGAGATAGCGATAATGAGATCATTCATAGACAGATACAAATGAATCAGGATTTATTTACTGAAGCTCTTTTTACAAAATTGACAACGACAGAGCATTACTAAAAAAAGTTCGAGATGACAAACAGGCAAAGAGTATAGTAAGTATAGATAAACAGGTGTCTGCTTCCCCAAATATGTCTGAATTATATCGAAAAATGCTTAACAATTGGAAACTTCGGCTAAACAAAAGTGCCAAGTACGTTGTGGAGTTTTGTAACAATGTATCGACGTCGAATTCAGGCGCTCGCATATATCAGTCTAATGTCGGTAGTCAGGTTTGTAACTTAGGTTCTCAATTTTCAGGAAAATGTACTTAAGTCCATTAGGGTCTGCATAATATCAGCGTCAGGTCCCCTCCTTTGACTCGACGAATGATGAGTGGATTCCTTTTTCACAAAAACCAGTATATAGTTTAGTTTTTAAATATTTACTTGTACCTTCTGATACTGATATTTTAAACAACTAAATTCTTATCCGAGGAGGTACTTGGTGACACTCAATGCTTTACCATCAGTTGAGATCTGGAGATACATAACGGTTGCGTTTATCATTTCAGAGTAGGGAACCTAACCTGAATAACCGAGCGGATAGAACGCATAGGCGTATCATAGCATTACACAGCGGCGTGATGTCATGAATGGTCTGTGATAAGTGCAACGGAATAAATAATAATTTGAATTCTGCATCAAATGTTTTCAGAAGCTTCTCCCTATGGCGCCAGCGATAGCGCGCGTCGCGGGATGGGGCCGCTCGGCGCTGCGCCGCTGGCCGCTGCTCACCAACACAGCCGTCTACGCCAGCTTCTACACCGCCGCCGAGCTGTCGCAGCAGACCTTCAACAAGTACTACACGGTAATATCTCAGCCAGCGGGGTTGGCGCTGGCCGCTGCTCACCAACACAGCCGTCTACGACAGCTTCTACACCGCCGCCGAGCTGTCGCAGCAGACCTTCAACAAGTACTACACGGTAATATCTCAGCCACCGGGGTTGGCGCTGGCCGCTGCTCACCATCACAGCCGTCTAAGCTAGCTTCTACACCGCCGCTGAGCTGTCGCAGCAGTCCTTCAACAAGTACTACACGGTAATGTCTCAGCCACCAGGGTTGGCGCTGGCCACTGCTCGCCAACACAGCCGTCTACGCCAGCTTCTACATCGCCGCTGAGCTGTCGCAGCAGACCTTCAACAAGTACTACACGGTAATGACTTAACCACCTGGGTTGGCGCTGGCCACTGCTCACCAACACAGCCGTCTACGCCAGCTTCTACACCACCGCTGAGCTGTCGCAGCAGACCTTCAACAAGTACTACACGGTAATGACAATGACTTAGCCACCGGGGTTAACGCTGGCCGCTGCTCGCCAACACAACCGTCTACGCAAGCTTCTACACCGCCGCCAAGCTACATTATCTAAGTAGTTCTATGTTTTTGACGAAGATATCTAAAACCAAATGGGGACATTGTATTTTTGTATCCATCATGGATTTTGGTCATGGCTTTTGCCTAGTGTAATTTCATAAAATCAAGACTTAATAACATAATGTATAAGGGAATGGTTGATATTAAAACTGTAAAAATAAAAATAAAAGCAAAAAGATTATGGCAGCGGTGGGATTCGAACCCACGCCTCCGAAGAGACTGGTGCCTTAAACCAGCGCCTTAGACCGCTCGGCCACGCTACCGTTGACGTGGCCGGCGTAAGTTAATAAACCATGCTATCGTATATTGCGTCATCAAATTCAGAGCGCGTGTGACGCGAGGTGACAGTAAATAGGTAATTAGGTAATAGATAGCTCTGTTTGTGATATAAATAATCTCTACCACCGCGTATCTAATATGTTTACAAAATAATTTCACGAAGTCTGTTGGATATTTTTAGGTTTGGATTGTATTATGGACTAGCTTTTGCCCGCGACTTCGTCTGCGTAGAATTAGTATTTTGGGTAGCTTATTCTTAGTGGTAGGCAAACATTCAATTAGAGCACAAATTAAATATATAACCCTTAGGGTATTGCATCTTCGTAGTAAATTTCACTCCCCTATTCACATCTTTGACAATTTCTGCAATCAAAAACTATTCTATTCCCTTCCCCAGGACCATAACAATATCCATCCCAAATTTCGTTTAAATCGGTTCATCGGCTTAAGCGCGAAGAAGGCAAAAGACAAGACGCACTTTTACATAAGGAGAGGCCTTTGCCCAGCAGTGGGACACTCAATTAGGCTAATATAGTGGTTAAAAAAAAATACATCAATAAGTACTTACCTACCTAGTTATTTTTAAGATTTGTTCGTTTTCTAAGTGACTTTAACTCCATTTCATGCCCTAAACGTATGAAAAAAAGGTTCCTTCAAACGATAGGTACCTACTACCAACTATATTAATTGTCAACCCAATTTTGCCCCCCTCCACAGGTCTTCATTAAACCGCTGAAACAAATATTATTTAAATTTTTGTCTAATTAAACGTCTGAAAATAAAGTTCCTCCGTTTCTCAAGATCAATTTTATCTCTGTACCAAATTTCATAAAATCGGTTCAGTGATTTAGGCATGAAAGGGTAACAGACAGACAAAAAAACGAATTTCCTTTTGCATTGATAAATATTATTATAAAACATTTTTTTTGTAAAAACCGGCTAATTGCGAGTCGGACTCGCGCACCGAGGGTTCCGTATAAATTTGGCAAGTGAATACGATATCCAGTGTTAGCAGAGCCCTGCTCCTAAGCAAAATGTAGGCAGTGTGAGGTCATTTTATATTGGATTCTTACACAGGCAGACATTAAAAAAAATTTTTTGATTTTATTTAATTTGTGTTGTGTTGTATGACCCACCATAAACAAAATTTCAAATTTTTAAGATAATTGGAAGTACCTACCTACCCAATATTTTTTGAGAGCACGGCGATTTGTATGGAAACACCCTTTTTAATGACTGTAGGTATGAACCGTGTGATTGTATAGATTTAAGGGTTAATCTTTTCACAACTCTAAGGGACCGCAGATCTAAGTATCGGTTATTAATTTAAACTTTATACCTTTACGCGATCCTGAGGAAAAGGTACTTGACAGACAGAAGGACGGACGAACAGACGGACAACTAAGTGATCCTGGATTCCTTTTTTCCTTTAAGGAACCTTGAAAATAGATACTTCAGGTACCTACATAACAAATTTAATTCATATAGCGTAGCGACATCTATTAACGAATAGCGGAACTAATTATATAACCCATAGTAAACTTTATTATTATTCTGTTGCTTAGTGTTATTATAACAAATTACATGTACTACCTTTTAGAACTCAGGACTTCTTCCTCTTTCATTTGGTATCCCAATAAATAATGTATCAAAAAATATTTTTGGTGGACCCCCCTTTTTCTTTTATATTTCGACTTCTAGGTGGAATTTCGAAAAAAACGCGACATGGCAGTTTAAGTTAGACCTCCAGCAATACAATAAAAAAAACCGCATTCTGTTTAGTGCAGTAGTTTTTGCGTAGCGCGGTAACAAAGATACAGACAGACAGACAGACAAAAATTCTAAAAATTGTATTTTTGGCTTCTATGGCGCTCATAGAGGCCCCTTAGTTTATTTTTTCTTTAATATCTCCTATGTACAGACATCGACCTGTTACAATTTTATTATATGTAATGTATAGATAGGTACAGACACATTATTATTAAATAACTATCGTAAGTCAGTCGTACTAACCCACCCAACCGCTGAAATATTCTGGGAACTTTTTGAGAGACCTTGTATTACTAATCCTGTTGCAATAATACTTACTTAATTGTTTAATACTAATACTTAATTTCTCATTTTTAGCCAGAAAAACCGGAGATAGATTACGTGGCAGCGGCGCGAATAGTATCGGTTGGCAGCTGCGTATACGCACCCACTTTGTACTTCTGGTAAGTATACTTTTTTGACATTGGGTGACAAAATTATCAAGCGGGTAACCTGAGCCCTATTTCATAAAGGTACAAGTTACAATTTACAAGCGGAAGTCTCTATCTAACACATAGGGTCAGAAAGAGACTTCCGCTTGTAAATTGTTACTTATAAATAAAAGAAATAAATAAATATCTTGGGACAATTGATACCAATTGACCTAGCCCCAAACTAAGCAAAGCTTGTAATATGGGCACTAGACAACTGATAAACATACTTATATAGATAAATACATACTTAAATACATATTAAACATCCAAGACTCGAGAACAAACATTCGTATTTTCATACAAATATCTACCCCGACCGGGGATCGAACCCGGGACCTCAAGCTTCATAGTCAGGTTCTCTAACCACTAGGCCATCAACTTGTAGCTTTATAATATAGGGCCCTGATAGTAAGTGAGTATCACTATAGGGACATCTACAAAACCAGGGGATGGTGTAGGTATATATACCCCCTTGCAAAAAAAACTGGCACCCATGGTTTTGAATTTTATGTGCATAAAAGCGTACTTTCTAGCTTTAATGCCTAAAAATCTGAAAAACCATAGGTGCCCGATGCTGAGACTGATATAGTATAGGTAAGGTGTACCTTGTGTCATTGATTTCACTGGCTGTCTTTACCCTCTTAGGGTGCGACCACACCGTCGCTTAAAAAACGGTGACGTTACGGAATCGCAACAAAATGTATGAAGAAACGGTGAGAAAACGTGACGCATACGACACGTCACTGCGTATACGCGGCGGTTTGGTCGCACCCTTATTCATAAACGCTCTATAGGCCTCTGCTAACTTAGAGTCGTCGCAAAATAAAAGGCCCGTTTTGACATTTGTCTTCCCGACGTAACTAGTGATGTCACCGTACGACTCGGTACTCGATACTCACGATAAATCGATTCAAGTTTGTATGAGTATTTGATCGATTTGAATATGTATTATAAAGTGGCATTGGATTAAAGTTCTGATTAGAAAATTAACTTAAATTGATATTGTAGGTATTTTGAAATGATACAATGTTACGAAAGGTCAATTTTCTTTCATTTAATATTTTTGTTACAATAACATTCACTCAATCCCAAAAAAAATCGAGAAAAAGTGAATCTTCAGTCAATCATTTTTTTCAGATGATGAAGACGAACCATTCTATTGAAATCAGTGTTGCCATTGTTTACGGCTTTGAGCTCCAAGATCATAATTTTCAGTAAAAATCACTACACAGCTGGTGAAATTCAGTAATTAATTGGTCTAAATAAAATAAATAAAACCGGCCAACTGCGAGTCGGCCTTAAAAAAATTATCTAGATCGATTTATTTCTTCCTTAACCGATTATTAATAGTCTGTGGACAAAGTATAAAAAAATCGTTATGCACAGCACTTAGCTGAGTGAGCGATACCCATCAATGAAAAATGAAATTACCTTCAGAACATTTCGATCGGTAAAAAACAGAGAACTTCATGGGCGTGACCTGTCAAAACGGGCCTTTTAAATTGTGACGACTTTAGTAATCGTTTGTCCTTCTCTGTGAAAGGTAAATGTCAAAGTGACAGATAAGGACAAACGATTACTAAGTTAGCAGAAGCCTATAGAGGGACTTGCCATTTGGTTTCCTTGGTGACAGCACGTGTGTGTTTAGACCTACGAAATTCTGTGGCTAAGACCTATTCCATTTGTGTTTTTGTTGTGCACCAGCTGTAGTAGCGGCCATCAGTAAGTGTGTTAACCGTTTGACGTACGCTGATAATCTCGCAATGTCTCATATCCCTCCAAAACCCCCGGACATAACCTCCAACACGGATTCGACCTCCGGCGTTCTTCCGAATGTTTTGACGCAAGTCAATCATTCGGATGACTCTATGGATCTTGAGCAACCCATTAGGAGGGCAAACAAGAGGGCCCCCGAGAGCGTGGGACTCGAACCTCCAGCTAAGCTGGGGAATAGGGCTCCTTCGGACTCGATAACCGTCTTGTTTGAACATCCTAACCTAAAAGAGGGACGCAAATACTCACCCAACGACGGAGGTCCTTTCCTTGTACATGTCTCGAAGATAGAATCCCAACCTTCCTCTGGTTCAACCCTTAATCCTCTTAAGTTCGGTCAGGTGATGGTTAATTCCCGTGTACAAAACATTGCTCGCGAAGGAATCAAAAAGATAGCACGAAATCGAATTAGCATCGAGTTTAATTCTGCGGAATCTGCAAATTCTTTTCTCTCGGACCCACTGCTTGCATCAAATAAATTCGAGGCATCTATCCCTACATTTAACATTACCCGCATGGGTATTGTTAGAGGCGTTCCGACCGACCTCTCGCTGGATGAATTTGCCAAAGACGTGGAGTTGCCTTCTGGATGTGGAGAAATCCTCAAAGCCAGAAGACTTAACCGGAAAATACATAAACCAGATGGCATTGAATGGACTCCTACTGGAACAGTAGTCATTACATTTAGTGGATAAATTCTCCCCCATAGGATCCTCTACTGCTACACTTCCATGGTGGTAGAGAAATACCAACTGCCAACTATACAATGTCATAGCTGCTGCAAATTCGGCCATGTATCGGATCAATGCCGCTCAAAACCGAAGTGCTACAAATGTGCACAAGAACATACAGGTAAAACATGTGATACCCAAGAAGACATGGCTTTATGCCTGTTTTGCTCAGGCAGACACTTTGCGACAAGCTTGACATGTCCTGAACATACACGTCAAAGAACCATCAAGGATACCATGTCACAAGAAAATATTTCTTACACAGAGGCAAGCGAACGGTTCCCGCCAGTTAAAAGAACGTATGCAGATGCTGCTCAAGGCCGCTCCCGATCCCAACCTGATCCCACCCTCTCCCAACCCCAATTCGAATCTTCCCCTCCCCCATCTCATAGGACCTCAACATCTTACAAAAAAACCGTATTTATTCCAAGATCCCCTCGCCAGCCCCTGGCAAAAGGATACGACCGTGCCGCCCATAACGCCATTATTGGAGATCGGGACCCTCCTCCCCCGAGGAACGGTGCGGGTCTCCAATATCCAAATTCTCCCCCCTCCTCCTTCCAACATACACCTCCCAATGACAATCTTTTAGACGTCTTGTTGTCGCTGCTAATCAATATGTTTAGCAAGATGGATGACTTCCCCCTACCGTCCAACGTTGCCAATAAACTTACGCAATTCCTTCAGGTCATTAACATTCCAACTCATCCAGTGGAATAGCCACAGCCTTCGCCCCAAGAAACATGAAATTCAGCAAATGGTTGCCTCGTATGATCCTGTTGTCTTTGCCATTTCGGAGACCTGGTTGGTCCCTGGGTCCCGGTTCCGGGTGCCTGGATTCTCCTGCCTCCGACATGAGAGAGACGATGGCTACGCAGGAGCCGCACTCCTTATCAAATCTTCTGTTACTTATTCCCTCCTAACTCTCCCTTCCGTCCCTCGTGTTATTAACGCCGTCGCAGCCAGGGTCATGCATTTTACTGTTCTATCTATCTATATTTCTGATCCCCATTCTATCCATATCTCTGACCTGGACCTTATATTCTCCGCCCTCCCCGGTCCGTTCCTTATTTTCGTGACTTCAACTGCCACCATCTTTTGTGGGGAAGCGCTGACTACGACTCCCTAGCCTGTGATCTCGTCGACCTCATGGAGGATAAAAATATTTGCCTACTCAACGACGGCTCCCCGACGCGCAGGACTTCTCCTCTCCAGAACGCCAGCGCTGTTGATCTCTCACTTTGCTCTCCAATTTTTGGCACCCTTCTTTCATGGTCGGTTCTTCACGACTCCTATGGTAGTGATCACCTCCCAATTTTAATATCTTTCCCTTCATCAGTTTCCCAACCCGATTCCCCCTCAAGTACCAACAAGTACCGCCTTTCCAAGGCGGACTGGGGCCAATTCGCCGTGGATACAGACACAGCAGTCAGTGAGATTCCCCCTGTTTCAGCAGAAAACGCTCTCTCCGGTCATGACAAATTAATTGATGCCCTCAAATTGGCTGCTGATAAGAACATTCCAGCTAAAAAAAGGGTTAATTCTAGAAGGGCTTCTCCCCCCCTTGGTGGGATTCGGAGTGCTCTGACATGATCCAACGAAGGAAAGATGCGGAAAAGGAATACTGTAGAAGCATGACCTTAGACAACTTTCTCGCTTACAAGAAAATCGCGGCCTTGGCGAAACGCTTATTCCAAAAGAAAAAGAAACTTGGATGGGTTAACTTCTGTCTAAATATCTCTCCCTGTACCCCGGCATCTGTTCTATGGAAGGCTATAAAGCGGTATCGAGGGTCCTACATAACTCGTGACCTTCCTAGCAATGATCCCTCTGTTTGGCTCAGACTATTCATTGACTCACTATCCCCCTCTTCTGCGCCACCCCTAAACTCTCTTCCCTCTCCCTATCCCCCTTTCCCTGCCCATAACCAATTCGATCAACCGTTTACCTGGTTAGAACTCCTTGCCTCTTTAGATCACCTCAAAAATTCGTCCCCTGGTCCTGACAACATTCCTTACCAATTCCTGTCCATCGCTGGACAAGTAACCAAAAAGTTCTTCCTAAATCTCATTAACCACTTCTTTGACGTCGGTTCTGTCCCAGAGGCTTGGAAAAAACAACTGGTCATCCCCATCCCTAAACCAGGAAAAGATCCCCTTTTAGCATCTTCTCACCGTCCCATTGCTCTATCTTCCTGTCTTCTTAAAATCTTGGAGCACATGATAAAAAAACGACTTGAGTGGTTTGTGGAATCGAAGAAAATTCTGGCCAAAAGCCAATTTGGTTTTCGGAGGGGAATGGGCACCTTGGATAGTCTCTCTATCTTATCCACTGACATCAGGATTACCCTGTCAAGAAATGAGTTCCTTGTCGGAGTATTCCTGGATATTTCATCTGCTTATGATAATGTGATCCTCTCCTTACTCAGGGATAAATTATCCAAGCTGAGCCTGCCGCAGAAGTTGATTCATTTCATTTGCAATTTGCTTATGGATAGATACATCGAAGTCAGATACCGAGGTTCCCTTTCCCCTCCGAGATCGATTTGGAAAGGCCTTCCCCAAGGATCAGTGCTGAGCCCGCTTCTCTACAGCCTTTATACGCACGACTTGGAAGAGTCTGTGTCGCCATTCTGCAACATTTTACAGTATGCAGATGATATAGCCCTGTATTCCTCTTCCAATTCAATCGAAGTAGCGACAAGTAATCTTAACCAAGCACTGTTTTATCTGGGAGAATGGCTATCGGAACACGGCCTTTCTCTTTCGGTCTCCAAATGTAGCGTAGTGCCTTTCACCAGAAAGAGATCCTACCATGCCATCGAGGTAGCTTTTAATAACCAACTAATTCCCGTCAGCAATACAGTAAAATTTCTAGGTGTTATACTGGACTCTCGTCTTTCTTGGTCTCCTCACATCGATTATACCATTCAAAAGTGTCAAAAAAACATTAACATTTTGAGATGCCTTTCGGGCGTGTGGTGAGGGGCCCATCCTTATTGTCAAAAGCTATTATATAACGCTATAATCCGCAGCGTCCTCGACTATGGCTCTCCCATCCTGGAACCTTGTGGTAAGGTGGCATTGACAAAACTGGATAAAATCCAATTTCAAGCTCTAAGAGTCATCCTGGGAACTATGAAATCGTCTCCGACTAACACCCTTCAAGTCGAAGCAGTGGATCCCCCTCTTTCTCTCCGACGTCAGTTCCTGGCTGACCGATTCTTCCTCAAGCTTTCCACTCTGAGAGATCACCCCCTCATCCATAAACTGCAAGAACTCTCCTCTTTAATAACTGATAGCGGATACTGGTTCAACAAAAACCCTCCCTGCCTGATAACTAGCTTACGTAAATTCACCGATCTCCCTAATCCGTCTTTTTCTTGCTCCCTATCTCCTCTCTTCTCTACTCCTTACGATGCCCTTATTTACCAGCCGAGCATAATCCTGGATTTTGGTATTGTAAAAAGTGAACCTGGCGCCAACCAATCCTTCCTCAGTAAGGTTGATAATCAGTGGCGTGGCTGGTTATTATTATTTTCGGATTCATCCAGACTTGTAGTAGGAGGCACAGTGGGTTCAGCAGTATGGATCCCGAAGTACTCGATTATCCTAAGCTATAAATGCCCTCCACTGACTTCAGTCTTTACTGGGGCCAAGCCATTAGATTTGTAAGTACGCACGGGATTCGCAAGGCAATAATCTTTTCGGACTCACTTAGCAGTTTGCAGACCATCAAGGCTAATCCATTTTTTTCCGAAGTTAGTTACCCCCTAGTTCTTCTAATCAGACATTCCCTTTATGAGTGTCAACTTCACAACCTCGACGTCTCATTGGCCTGGATTCCCAGTCATTCTGGGATACAGGGCAATGAGATCGTCGACGCTTGCGCTAAGGAAGCTATTGAAATTGGCAGCCTGGATCATTCCCAGTGTTACTTCTACGACCTCTTTTCTTCTGCCAAATCAGATCTTGACTCCAACTGGCTCCGTCAGTTCGAAAATTCCCTTCAGAGTAAAGGCCGCCATTACGGAGAAATCCAACCCAAGATCCCTCTCAAGCCATGGTTCTTCCGGTTTCGTCAAGCCAGCAAACGGACCACCTCAGTAATTTGCAGATTACGCTTAGGTCACACCTGTACTCCTGTCCGCCTGCACAGATGGGGTATTGTCCAATCCCCCATGTGTGCATGTGGTTTAGAGGAGGGCACGGTGGACCACATATTTTTCAACTGCCCGAACAGATCGGTTCCTCTATACCAGCTTCTCCCTCCATATATCCCCAAACCCATAGATTTTAAATCCCTTCTCCATCTTACATCCTCTAACAAAAAAATCCTAAACTTACTTATTAAATACATTAGCAAAGAAAAAATCAAACTTTAGGTGCTTTCTCCCGCTTTTGTCTCTCCCTTAGTCATTGTTTGCTGTTTGTTTGTAAT
The DNA here is from genome assembly GCA_963854515.1 of Pandemis heparana. Classification (NCBI taxonomy): domain Eukaryota; kingdom Metazoa; phylum Arthropoda; class Insecta; order Lepidoptera; family Tortricidae; genus Pandemis; species Pandemis heparana. The sequence continues at coordinate 10,341,591 of OY978018.1, read as the reverse complement.
TTGTGTTCTGTAATCGTGTAAATGTTTTGTAATGTCTACGTACTGTGTATGTCCATTCCAGGTATTCAACAAACGCACACAACTACAACCTTTGTTTAGGAACCAAAATTGAAAACCGGTCAAACACAATATACACTTTGCTGCTGTCAGATGTCATTGGCAAGAGTGGTTGTCAACCATAAGCAACCGGTTGCCATATACAAAAAGTTGAAGTTGAAGTTGAAGCCTATAGAGCGTTTATGAAAAAGGGGTTTACTCTCCACGCACGTTACTGTCTTGAAAGTTCAATTTCAATGTTTTAGTTTGATAGAAACTTAGATGAAAGTAAAATACTTATCTCTTAGATGAAAGTAATATCTCTTAATTGGTAGACCGTACCCTATCGTATGATAATAAATCAGTAGTCATAGTCACCGACTCTTCACAACTGCAGGCTAGCACTAAAGCATAGGTATGTACTAGTCTTTTAGCTGTAGGGTAGTTGGACTCTTGTCGGTCGAGTAATTGTCACTTCTCCCGTTCTACCGCCAGTCTTGCCCTTTCCATACGACTGAGCCTTGTACATATGTATGTTATAATATTACATAGTTACATACATACATACATACCGTCACGCCTAATGAGGCGTGCCCACACATGGGAATGCCCACAGGGGTAGGCAGAGACCAATTTGTTCCACTTGCACGATCCTGACATACTTACCTCTTTCGCTTCATCCACACTCGTCAATCTCTTCAAACATCATCATTATCATCATCTGAGCGTTGTCATTGTCATGTTCTATAATTTGGTATAGATTATTAGATTAGCTGTAGGATAACTGCCTAATTTTAATTTTGTTTTATGCAGGTACAAATATCTGGACAGCAAGTTCCAGGGTAAGGCGATGAAGACGGTAGCCAAGAAAGTGGTTATCGACCAGTTCGGCATGACACCCATCCTGCTGGCCACATTCTATGTCGGTCAGTTTACGTCTTCAGACTTAATTATAATTTAAGAAAATGCCAACACTTACGTAGTTACCTACTTAGTTAGGTACAGAATTATTAATTGTGATTGTGATGAATTTTATCATCTCTGAGGTATATTTTCAAGAAGAAAAGAAAAATCTGAGGTAAACCTATAGTTACTATAAAAAAAAGAACAAACGCATTGGGCAACTAATTTAAGGCTCTTTAGTCTTTCGGCGCGCGGTCGCGTCTCCCGCCAGTGCCACTAAACACCTACCCCCTTATTCATAAACGCACTATAGGCCTCTGTTAACTTAGTAATCGTTTGTCCTTATCTGTCACTTTGACATTTACCTTTCACAGATAAGGACAAACGATTACTAACTTAGCAGAGGCCTATAGTGCGTTTATGAATAAGGGGTTACAAACGGGACACGCTAATCTTGATCCTTTAGTTCAGTTTTAGTTTCATATCCTAAACACAGTGTAAATTTCATACGGGCGTATATTTTACCCAGAAATAGTTTACGGCTGTACAAATCATATGAGGTAGGTATTTTATTTAATAAAGAGCAATTCATTTTTTATAGGACGGTCGGGCAGCAATGCATTACATAATAAGTAGTCAAGAAAACAAATGAATATATCGTCTCAGGACTTAGAACAATAAATAACCGTTCCTTAATGAGTAAATGTACCTACATGGCGTGCGCATTTTATATAAAAAAATTAGCAATTAGCATGAAATTTACACACTGTGTATTTTGTTTTCTTTTTTTTTGTAGTGGAAGTATCAGAGTTGAGATCCATTTAGTAAAAATAATAAAACGAGTGCAAATCGTGTATGTTTATCGCTGTTAAATTAAAATCCAATGAACATAATTTCAGTAATGGGCGTCTTAGAAAACAAGGAGAGCATATTCGAAGAGCTCCGCGAGAAGTATTGGAAGACATTCGTAGCCAACCAATGCTTCTGGATCCCCGGACAGACTATCAACTTCTACTTCATGCCGCCTCACCTCCGAATCGTCTTCATCGCCTCCGCATCGTTCCTCTGGATCAATGTCCTCTGTTTCATTAAACGTCAGAAAGTTGTTCACGTTGATGAGAAAACGGGTCCTACTAAAGCATGAATTAAGTGATATGAAATCAATTAGTATTAAATAAACGTATTTTGTATATTGTGAATGTTGGTACTTTATTTATATCATGCTGCATTGCAATCAAGAAGTTCCTATTTTTTCTTTTTAACTAAGATTCGTTTAATATCTGAGTAAAGAAGTTTTTTTTTTATGTGAATAGAAGGCAAACGAGCAAGTGGGTCACCTGATGGTAAGCGATCACCACCGCCCATAGACACCCGCAACCCCGGAGGGATTGCAGATGCGTTGCCAACCTAGAGGACTTAGATGAAATGCCTCTTGTGCCCGTAATTTCCCCGGCTGTCTTAATCTCCACACCGGAACACAGCAGTGTAAGCACTGCTGCTTAGCGGCAGGATTAAATGAGTGATCAAATGAGGATCAAATGTATTTGGCAATGCCCGCCGCAGCGCACCTGAGACCGCATTGCACTTCTAAGATTCTCTGATAGATTTGTGACTATACGACGATCCCTACAGTTAGTTGTATCTGAGCCACTAGGTTTCCAAAAAGTCTGATGCATCAGAGAAAGGCTTTTTGTCTAACTCGCTCGCAATCGCCATCGTGTTCATTTTGACAGTTCATCTATGGGCTGACATAATTGGCATCGGAACTCATCGGAATCAGCTAACTGTCATGTCACATTCATACAAGAACTGTCAAAATGAACACGATGGCGATTGCGAGCGAGTTAGACAATAAGCCTAGGAAACGAATCTGAATTTCTTTGAATCGGACACAACACCATTGCCTTGTTCTTGCTTTCGGAAAAGCATGAAATATTACTACACATTTTAGTGGAATTTAATTTAAATTATAAGCAGTCAAATAATATCTTACCGCATAATATTTGCAATATAACACCAACTTGCGCAATCTTACTAGAATTATCATAATCTTTCTAATTCAATCAGCTTAGGTAGTATTTTTAGGGATCCTTAAACGGAGCAAGAATCCTTTTGATTCGTCGGACACATCTTATAATACGTGTACCTAATATTAACAGATGGCCTATTTTTGAAGACATCGGTGTAAAATATCACTTGAAAGTAACACGAGTAGGTAGAGTACCTAAGAAGTTGAAAATTACAGTGCTCAAAAATATTTTCTCAAATTTAGAAAAAAAAAGATAACTATTAATTTTGAAGAAAACACAAACTTACCATCTCAAGTGGTACTTTCCCAGAAGTATTATATAGTTGTTAAGTAGTTAGCATTCATTATACAAAAAAAAACTATACTAATATTATAAAGAAAGATTTGTAGGTATTTTTGTGTGTGTTGTATGTTTGTAATGAATAAACTCAAAAACTACTGTGCCGATTTGAAAAATTCTTTCACCATTGGAAAGCTACATTCACCCTGAGTGACAAAGGCTATATTTATTGCTTGCTGCACCCGTGCGAAGCCGGGACGGGCCGCTAGTACTCTATATATGTACGTACATGAATGAGCTAATAAACTAAAAGCATAATACGGAATCCTATTCATGCTGTCCGGACATGCACTTGATCGGTCCTTTCAGACTACTAAGGCTTCTCCAACTTTACTTAGATACATTTGCAAATCGATGTTCTTTTCAGTTGACTCATACACTTGGAGCCTGTTACAGGTTCTAGGACTTACGTCCTTAGCCATGGCGGACTTGAATTATTTACTAAAGTGTTCAGTAATAGAGCAATTGAATAATAGGTCTCAGTTCTTAACTAATGTATCCGTAAGTGTACCTTCAGAACTAACTAAAACTGCAGGATATGGTGCTGCTGTTGGGATCGTATTAGCGTTTCTGAGTAATGGATTTTTTACTCAAAAGGTAAGCATTTTTATTTACCTATGTAAGTAATAATAATTTCCCAGATTTTCGTTATTAACTGACTTATTATTATAAGTAAGTATGTATTTCTTTTCAGTTCCGCGCGATATTATCTGTTCCTTCTTTGAAACTAAAGAAGGATTCAAGTATTAACTCTAAAACACTCCAAAGAACAATTATTTTGTCAGTCTTAGTGCTAATCCTGCCACTGTTAACAGTGTTCCTGCTCTTAGCATTCACTTACAAATTGTTATGTTCCGTAATAATCAAGAGAAAGGACAAACACTTCGTGGGCTTTCTCGACAGCTTTGACGTCTTCTGGAGTTTGGAAGACGATACCACAAAGAGTGTCATCAACGTTCTCGGAGTCATAGTATCTGATTCACCATCTTCTGTGGTCAATAACATCAAAGTGAAATTACAGAACATCTTTCCCAACAACGCTACGGACAAAATATTCTTTAGGAGGAATGAAGAGTTTGGTTTTTATTATTGGAGAAGATATAGCAATGTCGATATCAACCAGTACGTAGAAATGGTGGAACTTCCAGTGAAATCCAATACACAAAATATGAAGGATCTAGAAAATTTTATGACCGAAATAGGAAATCAATCACTGCCTTACAATGACGAGGGACTATTCAAAATTTTGATCACTAAACAAAGAGTTGGTAGTTACAATAACGAAAAGGGAGAATATGGCATTGTCTTCAGGATACATCATTCTGTTGGAGATGGAGTAGCTTTAATTGAGTTTTTATGTAAAACTTTAGCAGATAACAAAGACGATTGCCCAGTGAACATGTTTACGAATCCTAAATCGTACATCTCTAAAAGCTCTAAGGCTCCGGAAAATTTGATTGAAATGATGAAAAAGCTATGGGAAATACCCATTTGTCTTGTAGATGGAGTTCTACGAAAACCTGATGAAAACCCACTACACGGACCAGGATTGCAAAATAAAAGTATATTCAAATGGACAGAGTCAGATGAGAACCTCTTGATAATGGTGAAAGATATAAAAGACAGAATAGACAAAATTAAATTCACTGATGTTTTAGCGACTGCCTTATGTAGCGGTTTGCACAATTTCTATACAAAGGTAAAATCTCCTGAAAAACAATAATTTAAAATCAATTGGCAATTAATCATAGTTATTTTTATGCTTTTAACAGACGATGACCCGAATTCCCGAAGACGTAGCAGTAGTTTTGCCAGTTAGGTTTCCCAAGGCAGCGACGGTAGACAGTGAACTTAAGTTGGAGAACGATTTTAGTGTAACCATCTTGGATTTGTCGATGAAAAGGCACAGGATAGAAGAAGTACAACAACGTTGCGATGCACTCCGCAAGAGCGCAGACCCCCTGGTAAGCTGGCTAACATACTCCAGTATGACAGCTGTTAAATAAGATAATCTAAGGACAAAGTAAACTTTGGTCCTGCTTTCGAAGATGTGTTTTACTTTTCTGGATTCTTAAATTTGCAGGCAAATTATTACCTTCTCAAGTTACTGAACAGTGTCCTGCCGAAGCAAATGCTGCAGCCACTCTTGAACAGCACCCAAGCCACTATGGTGTTCAGCAACATGCCAGGGCCAAAGCAGCTGAGCATCTGTAGCGGGGTGCTCAAGAAACTGGTCTTCTTTGTGCCGCATAGAGGCAACACTGGTTAGTTTTAGATGCGAGTGTCAAGTAGTTCGGTAATTTAGCGATTTGTGACAGATTATTTCTACATTTATATAGAAAAACATAAATATACATAGCTCTGCTATTTGAAGGACAAAATCTCTGCAGTATAAAAGAGAAACATACGTACAGATAAAAAATAGAATCAGGCTCTTAAGGTTCTTCTAGCATTAGCTTTAACACAAACATAGTAATAATGTACTATTATTTCGCACTTTAAGTTACAGGGTGCCAAACTTTTGAAGCTGTTATCTTACGGATAGGTTTTACTTCTAGGTGCATAGCATGCATACCGTCACTCCTCTTTTCCACAGGGGTAGGCAGAGACTACTTGTTCCACCCGCTACGATCCTGACATTCCTCTTTCGCTTCATCCACGTTCATCAATCTCTTCATACATGCTCGTCGGCTTCGTGTACTCTTGACTTGACCTTTTTCTTTTTTCTTCAATAGCTAAGTCTTACGATTTTCACAGGTATTGGTATAACGGCCTTATGCTACGACGGCGTGCTCCGTTTTGGCGCCTCCGCGGACGTGGCTTTGGTTTCCGAGCCGGCGCACCTGGCCCTTATCCTAGACGGAATGGTGGCGGAGATAAAAAGACTACACCAGGAACACGTCAGATAGAACCACTTGAAGTGTGTTGGCGGCGGCTCGGCGGTGGCTTCTCAGTATAAGGTGACGGTTTGAAAACCCCCCTGTTTCTCAAAGATACAAGTCACAATTTTATAAATCTAAACTAGCAACATTGTTGCTGATTGGTTGATCCGATAAAATGGGCCACTGACATTAACTTTGCCGTTTCGATGTGTACATTATTTTTCTCGTTGGTATCCCGCGGAAACTACGGCATATTCGGGTAGTCGAAATATCTTTGGCGGTGTACTTAGTCGTGAAGATGTGGCAGCGCCAATGGAAATTACGAGCACAAGAGGCATTTCATCTTAGCCCTTAGCCCTCTAGGTTGGCAACGCATCTGCGATCCCTCCGGGGTTGCGGGTGTCTATGGGCAGTCAGTGGTGATCACTTACCATCAGGTGACCCACTTCCACTTGCTCGTTTGCCTTCCTATTCATAAAAAAAAATGCATCTCTTTAGACCAGTGTTTTTCAAACTTTTTCACGTCACGGCCCTTAATGACCATCAAAATTCCTTTGCGACCCCCCAAAACCCAATTTGTACGATTAACCTTAGAACCCAACTCTTATTTTAACAGATTTGTAACCCACCCTTCTAATATTCAATCATTCATGCGTTTTGGAACGCTACCTATATTTATCACAAGTATTCAGAAGGTACTTATTGTTTCGTAACCTACCTAGACCTACCCCTTTTTAAATATTAAAAGGCAGCTGTTATTTTGGAGATTATTTTGCGACGAAATGGAAAAGTATCTAAAAAGATAATCGATGCCTACAACATCTGAATTAACATCAACATCTGGAAGTGAGCCTAAAAAGAAGAAAAATAGAAAATAGGACTTCTTCTTCTTTTTCAGCCCTTTTACGTCCATCGCAGGACATAGGCCTCCTCTAATGCACGCCATTCTCTTCTATTTCGAGCTGTTCTCCTCCACAATTTCCCTGCTATACTGGCGATAAAAAAAATAGGACAAACTATTTAAAATACGGTTTTTCTGTTACGGACGACAAACCACAATGTGTTATTTGTCTAAGATTGATTGTTGTTTTATTAAAATGTACATCCTTGAAATCAAAATCATTCCATCTAGTCACAATACTTTCTCAAAGCTGAGCCTCGCGACCCCCCTGGATAGGTCTCACGACACCCCGGGGGGTCGCGACCCACACTTTGAAAAACACTGCTTTAGACCAATAGTCCACAAGAGTTTAACTACTAATTTTCATTCTACGTTTCTGATAAATTATAATAATAAATATGTTGTTCCAGGTATGGAGACGGTCAACTCTAGCCGCTGTTACTATCTACCTCAATATTTTGCATTCAAACCTATTAAATAAATTAATGAATAAATTATAACGATTATCACGCGCTATTTTAGCTTTTTTTCAATCTTACAAAAGACGGGATTAGAATGGATGCTTTTAATGAACTAAAAAACTAATTACTCCTTACAAAATATTAAAACGCTTTTTATCTAAATAAAGTTAAGTAAATCCTAATAAGTTTAATGATCCCAAGGCGCAAGTTCTTGTATTTGGGCCTTCAAGCGCAGATTTTCAAGGCACAGATGGTTGCACTTTCGAATCTGAAAATTATGACTTGTTACTTTGGACTGTAGAGAAAGGTGGTACGGTCGCCCAAATAAGTGGTCTACCACTTTTCATCCAATTTCCTATCAAATGAAAATGTCGCTAAAGTCGAACTTTCAAGTTGACAGCCTGTCTTATCGACGTTATATATTGTGACGTGCAAAGGAATTTTAACCTTAGGGTGGTAGACCACATGTCATATTTGGCTGATGGTACCATAAACATAAACATGGACGCAATAGAAAAGGATAGATCCTCGTGTCATTATAATCTTCAGTGGCTCCAGCTTGCTTACCTCAGCCAGCAACAGTGCGGCGCCTCCCTGCCGCTCGTTCCTCATGACCTTCGCCAGCCGCGCGTCAAGTGTCTCCCAAGCCTGGTCTGCTGCAGCCAGCAATTCCACCACTGTACTCTTTAGCTGCTTAACACGCTTCGCGTACATGTACTTCTGTGATTAAACACAGCAGGTTCAAAACTTCATGTTACGCGCTTGCGCAACACACTCACGATCTGATTCACCACTCTCTGTTTAGTGCTTGATACCTTAATTAAGTGTCATATATCTATAGATATTTTTGCGGGTGGTAGGGCCTTGTGCAAGGTCCGGTAGGCTTATTGTCTAACTGACTCGCAATCGCTTGTCAAAATGAACACGATGGCGACTGCGAGCGAGTTAGACAATAAGCCTACGGATCGCTGCCACCATCTTACTAGCTAATCCTGCCGCTAAGCAGCAGCGCTTGCACTGCTGTGTTCCGGTGTGGAGAGTAAGACAGCCGGGGAAATTACGGGCACAAGAGGCATTTCATTTAAGTCCTCTAGGTTGGCAACGCATCTGCAATCCCTCCGGGGTTGGGGGTGTCTATGGGCTGTGGTGATCGCTTACCATCAGGTGACACACTTGCTCGTTTGCCTTCCTGTTCACATAAAAAAAAAGACGTCGCTATATATTACTACGAAACATGAAGTACGGCTAGCAAAAATGCGCGCGAGACAGACTACCGGTCTTTTTCTTACTGTTCTTTCTAGAAAGAGACTGATAGTCATCTCGCACGCGACACAGCCCTCGCGTGCTGTGTGCTAGCCGTGCAGAGATGGTATTTTTGATAACTGACACTTAAGGTATCATTAACTTAGCAGTGAGTGGTGACCTCTGTGTACTTGTCTGCAGCTTAGTTATACTAAAGTCCTGTTTCACCACTCTCTGTTAGGTTGTTATCTTAAGTGTCAGTTATCTATGATGACGTCTGTCTGTTTCGTAGTAATAGAGACGGAATCGTAGATAACTAATTGACACTTAACTGGAACTTAACAGGGAGTGTTAAACTAGGCCCCTAACAGTATTTTTGACTTCGTTAACAGAGAGTAAAGGTCTGTAAAGTATGTATCACAAAAATATATACCTACGTAAGGTATTTTCATTCTTACCTGGCCTTATACTCCGAAATCCGATTTTCGAAGTTCGTTTCTTGCCGTTCCGCTCTCACTAATAGTTATTAATTTGAGAGTGAGAGGGACGGTGTGATACGAACTTCGAAAATCGTATTTCGGAGTTGCCCCCCTGTCCTATTTGGTAAACAAAATTCTAACCTCAAAACGTCTAATTTTTTTTTTTCAACTACCCATTTCATCGTAAATAAAGGAACTGGAGATAAAATATCAGCAAATTATGTACAAAATATTGCCCCAGGTTTATTTGATACATACACATACACATACATATCGTCACGCCTCTTTCCCACAGGGGTAGGCAGAGACTACTTTATATTTGACTTTGTTTTTTTTATTTTACTTTTTATTTGATACCATAATAAATAAATAAATATTAGTGAACAATTCACACAATTTGACCTAGTCCCAAAGTAAGCGCTAGTAAGGCTTGTGTTATGGGTACTAGATAACGATATACAATACTTATATAGAGAAATACATACTTATATAGATAGAGACATCCATGACTCAGGAACAAATATTAGTGCTCATCACACAAATATATGCCCTTATCAGGATTCGAACCCGGGACGCTTGCTTCGCAGGCAGGGTCACTCACTACCAACTAGGCCAATCGCGTCGTCAAAATACACATTATTCTTTACAAAAATTTGCACATTGAGGTAAGAATGAAAATACCATAGTACTTAATAATATTTCTATGTGACAAGGTACCAATTTATCACTTTCTAGACACCTCACATTGACCCGATGTCAAACCTTAGACTTGTACCATACCTATCTTTAAACATGCATCCATCATTGTCATTGATACAACTTACTTGCGCACGCTTTCGCTGCCTCATAGCCATATACTTCTCTCCGACGGCGAGCAGGGCTTTGTGCGCTTCCAACAGCTGCGCGTGAGTGGACTCGGCGAGTTTCTGCAACTGCAACAGTTGCGCGTCTTTGGCACCAACAGCTTTGCAGCGTTCTTCGTTAATTTCTAGCAGGAATTTGTAACGCTTCGACAGCTCTTCGTACCTGAGCAACACAGCACTTCTTATTAATATTTGAGATTCGATTATAAATAGTATGAATCTTCCCAGGTGAATTTTTCGCTTCGAGCCCTAATCTTTCAAACAAAGGCCATTGTCTCTATTATCGCAAAACCGCAAGCTACCGAGACGCACGAGCCACTACAATATTCATATTGAAAAACAAACGGTATCATCATAGCATTAAGGCGCTGTCAACAGCAAATGACCTGGAGCAGCGCCACTCTTCACACATACGGTTCACGTGCCTGTTAGTGAAAGAGAAGAAACTATTCCGGCAGCTTGGCGCGCGTCTAAAATCTTGCAAATAGGACACAAATCATAAGATATAAACAAAAGTATGGATTATTTGTGAAATATGACTCGTTAGCCGTTTAGGTATGAATATGTTGACTTTATGTTTTTAATTGCAGACCCATACGTCGAAAAAATAAAGACATAGAACCGTTTAATGGTGATTTTAAGACCAACCTTTGCAATTATTTTCTATCGAGCCGATTTTGTTCAATTATGTATCGAGCCCGTCTAGCGTGTTTGAAATATGATGAAAATTAACATTATATTTTTTTTGTATTTTTTTTGTGTGCAGTTTTTCTTAAAAAAGTGTTTAAATAACATCAATTTCAACAAAATTAGGTGTTGTCAGCCTCTTAAGGTTCAAATTTAATGTCACTGATATTCCAGATATTATTTATAATTTGAACCTTAATACTATGACGATACCGTTTGTTTTTCAATATGAATGTTGTAGTGGCACGTGCGTTTCGGTAGCTTGCAGTTTTACGATAATAGAGACAATGGCCTTTGTTTGAAAGATAAGGGCTCGAAGCGAAAAGTTCACCTGGGAAGATTCATACTATACTTGTGCACAAAAGTAAAGATTTTATATCTTACTGGTACTGCAAGCACACTATGGTCATAGCGGACCACGACTCGGCGAAGACGACGTTACCAAACATTTCAGAATCTAAAAAAAGGACAACAGTAGAATCAATTGCATGAATGAAGGAAAACATATAGGCAGGTACTTAACAAGTTTAACTTTATAGAAATGCAAGACATCACCTACTTTTGACTGCTAAGTATTAAGCCGAATTTACATTAAGCAACTAATTTCGTGCAACTAAAACTACACTGCGGCGTTTGATTAATCACTTTTGAAGCGTTAGGTTATCGGCCGAGCAATGTAATGTTATAGTTGCACGAAATTAGTTGCATAATGTAAATTCGGCTTTACCTACAAAGTATAATTATCATTAAATTGAGAGCCGAGATAAAGATAGGTAAATAGTTTCGAGACGGTACACACCCAAACAGACTGTTCCCTTTACCTCCCAGGCCAGCACGGCATAGGTTCTTCCGGATTAGCTTAAGTTAAAACAAGGTAGGTTGGTCCTTGCACCAGTTACTTAAATAGGTACTGCATCTTTCTTTACATAAAAGAGACCTTGTTGATTATTTTATTACTTAAATAGCTTCTGCCGCGACTTCGTCCGCGTATAATTAGACTTAAGAACAGATGTTGATGGTAATCATTAACGTCGCGACTCTAGGCAACTACATGTTGATCGCTATCCCGCGGGAACTATGCAATTTTCCGGGATAAAAAGTAGCCTATGTGTTAATCTAGGGTACCAGCTATCTCCATTCCAAGTTTTATCCAAATCCGTCCAGTTGTTTCAGCGTGAAGAAGGAACAAACATACACACTCACATCGTCACATCCATCCATCCATCCTCACAAACTTTCGTATTTATAATATTAGTAGGTAATGATTGTAAACCTGTGTCAGAGCATTTCTTATGATCGTCATGCTCACTTTCCCACCAGTCGCTGGGTTTGTGCGCGTGCGAATTGCGACACCGTATCAGCTGCTTTTCATAGGTTCTGGTCACCTTCAGGCTCTCTTGCAGCTCGTGCAAGATTTTTCTAGCATTTTGAAGACCATTAACGAAGGTCGAATGCTTCATGGAGTCTTGCTAAAAACGAGTGGTGTATTTAAGATTTTATTTACGCTTATGTTTCTGGATGAGTTTGTAACATACATACCTAGATTACGTCTTTATGTCTTACGCCAAACAACAACAACAAGAACAACAACACAACGACACAACCAGAGGCGTCTCTAGCCCATGTAGCGCCCGTGTGCAAACATTAACCTAGCGCCGAGCGCCCACTAGCAAGAGGCTGAGGAGAGCAGCGCTTGGCGCCGAGGCGAGTTGCACTCGGCGCCCCTTAGGACCGCTGCGCCCGTGTGCAACGCCCACCCTGCACCATAGGTAAAGACGCCTCTGGACACAACGAGACGAACAAGAGTTAAAGACCACGTTTAGTTCGATTGTGGGCGCAATCAAAACAGTGATGGGTTGTTAGAGAGTTGATGGGTTGCCTATGACATGATTTCTAAGAAGAGCTTTTACGATGTGCGCGATTCTATGTGTTAACTTTGCTCCCAGACTAGCAAATGAATCAATCAGATAATAACGTAGCGGACGTGCTTAAAAATATAAAGACACGGAACTAAGTTAGTACTTAGTTCCGTGTCTTTATATCGCGGTATACGCGGTAGTCCGCGTCGTTGGGTAAGGCGGTGAAGCATCTGAAACGCCGCATCTCGTGAGTTACGAAAATTGACGAATGTGTCCACGAATTGAGACGAATTACCTTGCTACTGCTGCTGGCAACTGCATACACCTTAATACACATGCTCGGAGAGTCGCTATATTTAACAGTTTCTGTCTACGGACATATTCGTAACCCACGGGATAAGCTGGATGAAAAACTAGCTTGTTCTCCGTACATAACCAAGTTACATATAGGGATTGCAATCCCGCAGCTCATTCAATCCCGCGGGATTGATATGCGGGATTACTCAATCCCGCGGGATCCCGCAACTTCGAAATTATGTTATAAAATCAAATAGAAACTACATAATTTTTGTGTAAAAACCAACTTCTATTAAACATTTTTTACATTAAGAGCATTTATCCATACCGATCTTGCGTCGCGACGCATTCCTAGTGCCCTCCACGACCACTCCACACAAATAGAATAAAAGCTTAAAATGTGGTTTATACAAGTTCATTGTTTTTAGTGTATCAATGTGTCCAATGCAATAACTTATCGTGATGGACTTTTATTTTCGTATTAAAAGGGATAAAATAATATAACATATCGTTTAATAAGAAATTAAAAGTCAATCAATTATTGCATTAGACACACTAAAATACACAAAAAACAAAGTGCACTACAGACACACGTTTCAAACTTTCATTCAATTTCCGTGAAACAATCGCAAACCAAAAACGCGACGCCGCCAGCCCAATAGGAATAAACCTTCTTAAGCAACAGAAATTATTTCTGTATTTTTATATTTATCTTTAAATGATTGGCATAGTTTAATAGTTTTGCAGTTTTATATTTTTCATTGAGTCTTATTTAATGACTAATAATAATCAAATCACAACTTTCTTTTAGATGCTATTACTATGTTATCAAACTATGGTGATAATACGCTCTTTATCGCTAGTTTGAGCACCAAATTTTTAATTTGCGGGATCCGCGGATCCGCGCTTTAAAGGTGCGGGATCCAGCAGATTAGTAAAAGCAGCGGGATCCCGCGGGAATGCGGGATCCCGCTTTGCGGGATTGCAATCCCTAGTTACATAACCGGCACTGGTAAAACCAATGTAGGATGATTAATTTGGATTAGGTAATTTAGGTTTAGGAGCTTGGCCCACCCCTAAGCCGCGAAGTTTGGTTTAATTTAGAAAGTCTTTATTTTACCTCTGGTAATGTAAAATAGTTATGTACGGGGAACAAGTGGAATAACTTTACGGCTTTACCCTGGTATGTAGGTAGGAAGAGGTCTATTTGGTTGTAGGGTAAAGTCACCAAAAATTGAACGATTAAGCGACTACCTCTCCTTTGAACCCTTTCTTCGAAGTGTTGTAAGCCATGTATGATAGTGATTTTTTTCTGGAACGCTAAGCACATAGTCGACTTTGCATTTCACGACTTCAAACCCTTATATTACAAACCGATGTATACAAAAAAATATATTTTTGCCAAAATAAGGCAAATTGCCCCAAAGTTGAACGATGTGCCCTATTTATGAACGAATTGACCCCAAAAGATGAACTAATATATTGATAGTAAAGTAATAGTGGATAGGTGGTCAACTTTTCCCGTAATTGAACATTGCCCACTAAACAAATATACACGAATATACGTGTAGTTATGTGTATTTCTGAAACAAATGAAAATAAATAAAAAATAACAATGTTCACTTAGATACCCTACCCCAAACATGAACGACAAAATGTTGTTAGTTCAAGTTTTGGGCAAGAAATCTATAAGATGAACCAATTAAATCAATTCAAGGTTCATGTACTGAAATAGAAACCAAAAGTTGAACTAGTAACATTTCTTGGTTCAAGTTTTGGGCATGAAATAATAGTTGAACAGTAGCGATTCCCATACAACAAAAATATCAAAAATCTTCGCCTTAGGAACAAAATAATTTGTTCAACTTTTGGTTAAAAAATCTGCGATAGGTATACAATTAATTTGAGTCATAAACGGTGTGTCTATCATTTTTATGAGATTTTATAAATGCATTTGAAAAAATACCACTTTGCCCAATAGTTGAAGACCGTTCAACTATTAGCTCATACCTCTGATTTTGGAACCATTACTTGAACAGCGATTTTATCATTAAATAATATAAAAAACAAAGTTATTTATTTACGTAAATATTAGAGACATAGTCATGAATACATACCAAGCATAAAAATGTTAATCAATGCATTATTCAATTTTATATGCAATTAAAAGCTTAAAATGTGAAGGTCTTATCTTAAGAAGGATTCCATATAACCGGCACTTTTGCCGGGAAGCCGAGACGCGGCGACCGTTCACGTTCGCATGCGTGACGCAATTGACATGAAATTATATTTTTCACCTCGGTGAAGTGTTGTCGCATTATGAAAAAATATTCCCAAGCGTCTTAAATGTGCCACGATTTAATTATTACGTTTTTTAGGCCAAACGTTCAACTTCTGGGTGTTGTTCATCTTTTGGTTCCACTACCCTAGGTATCTACTAGCTTGCTATTGAGGCTCAGGCTGGTATTCTCCTTGTTCGTTATCAACATGGGAAAAGCTGCCTGTTTTACTCTGGTTATTCCAAAAGCTGAATCAAAGAACTTACAGGATAGTCGTTAACAGTTACGCTCTTCAAACTCTCCGAATAAGCCTCATCCTTTATGTGATAGCACTGCATCTGTTTGAATAATAAGTTTGTAGAGAATCCGGTATATCTGTAGCAAATTCTTGACGCGTTCTTGACGTGTAAACAAAGGTATTGATTGATGGTTATTGACAAGACAAAGACGTCAAGAGCGCGGTCGAAATAAAAGAACTGTTTTGGAAAAAATATGACTGTCCACCTGTCCACTGTTTGTAGTGCTTGGAATAACGGAAAACATAGTTCACTTCCGGATACCAGCACCAAATTTTTATATGTTACTAGGCATATCATCTGAACCTCAAAACTGCCGGGAGACAGTTTCTGAGGTGTCTGGGTCACCAGTTATGACGTCATCAAATTGACCGCCACCGCGTTGTGAAAAATTCAAATTACACCCAACATATGCAACGCACGTATACATGTGGGGTATCACGTGAAAGCTAATTAAATATACTATATTTGTGCTTTGAACTGTAATTGCATTAATGTTACCGTTTAAGAGCTATTAATAGAAAAATGATAATCTTGGAAAAATATTACGGACTTTTATTTCTTGCACCAAAACTAAAGACTCCAGACTAAAATAATGTATTACAATAATGAAAACAGATTATTAAGCTTTACATTACAATTCAAAGTTTGAAAATCGGATATGAAATGTCGAAGTTATGGTCAAAAACTTGACGACGCTGCAGTGTCTAAAATTACGAAAAAAAATTTTTTTTTCCGGAAACCAGCACCAATTTTTTATATGTTACTAGGCATATCATCTGGACTCCGAAACTGCCGGGAGACAGTTTCTGAGGTGTCAGGGTCACCAGTTATGACGTCATCAAATTGGCCGCCAACGCGTTTTGAAAAATTCAAATTACACCCAACGTATGCAACGCACGTATATATGTGGGGTATCACGTGAAAGGATATTAAATTTGCTGCATTGTTTTCTTTAACTGTAACTGCGTAAATATGAAAACAACAAAAATAAAGAATAAATAAGACAAATTACAAA
The DNA here is from genome assembly GCA_963854515.1 of Pandemis heparana. NCBI lineage: Eukaryota > Metazoa > Arthropoda > Insecta > Lepidoptera > Tortricidae > Pandemis > Pandemis heparana. The sequence goes on along the minus strand of OY978018.1, from coordinate 10,325,019 downwards.
AAAAATATTGCATATTTATTTTTATAGCCAGAGAACCATTTGTATTGGAGAGAAAAACATAGAGTACAAATAATTCTACGTTATTCTTTTATGGTATAAAATTTAAATCATCACAATCAGGTAAAAAAAGACATAGCATACCGGTTTAAAATAAAGCGCGGCGGATGCCATATATTCAAACGACGTCACCGGCGCGTTTTAAAAGATTTAAATTAGACAAATTACGCAGTGTATATGCACGTATGGGGCATGAAATGAAAAGATATTAAAATTTTCTGCATTGTATTCATTGATTATAACTGCGTAAATATGTAAACAAGAAAAATATTAGAACAAATAGACAAATTAAAGAAAAAAAATGCATGTTTATTTTTATAGCCAGAGAACCATTTAAGTTGGAGAAAAAAAATATATAGTTCAAATAATTCTACGCTATTCCTCTATAGTATAAAATTTTAATCATCACAATCGGGTATAAAAAGACATAGCTATGCTGGTTTAAAGATAATTCGGCGGCCGCCACAAACAACGTGACATGTCGCGTTATGCGCATAATGTATATGCCCATGCCAACTGGTGTTTCAAGGTATTTTTGACGAATTCAATTATTATGTAGCCTCATAAAGGGTAATTTTAAATTGTATATTTTTTGTATTATAAATGTAAATATAAATAAATATTATACTTACGCATTTTGGCTTTATATACCTATACCTCCTTCTTCGAACAATTAGTATACTTACTACTATTACTACTACTACTATTTAGGTAATTAATATGATAATTATAATAAAATAACCAATTGTAACGTCTCGGTGCAGAAAATTAATAACTTACCTATTACATTACAATTCATCGTCAGTCATTGTTACTAGACGCATAAATACACCACCACCGAATCATTCACGCGTCAAATTTTGGAGCAGACTAAAATTCGAAGTGAAAATATGTAGGTATCTACAGTTTTCAGCGATGGCGGCAATTTCGCGCGCTTTATGTTTTTTCCCTTAACTTCGACATTTCATATCCGATTTTCAAATTTTGAATTGTAATGTAAAGCTTAATAGTTTTTTTTCATTATTGTAGTACATTATTTTAGTCTGGAGTCTTTAGTTTTGATGCAAGAAATAAAAGTGCGTAATACTTTTTCCATGATTATCATTTTTCTATTAATAGCTCTTAAACGGTAACATTAATGCATTTACAGTTCAGAGCACAAATATAGTCTATTTAACTAGCTTTCACGTGATACCCTACATGTATACGTGCGTTGCATAAGTTGGGTGTAATTTGAATTTTTCAAAACGCGGCGGCGGCCAATTTGATGACGTCATAACTGGTGACCCTGACATCTCAGAAACTGTCTCCTGGCAGTTTCGGGGGGTCCAAATAATATGCCTGGTAACATATAAAAAATTGGTGCTGGTTTCGGGAAGAAAATTTTTTTTTCCGTAATTTTAGACGCTGCAGCGTCGTCAAGTGTTTGACCATAACTTCGACATTTCATATCCGATTTTCAAACTTTGAATTGTAATGTAAAGCTTAATAATTTGTTTTCATTATTGTAGTACATTATCTTAGTCTGGAGTCTTTAGTTTTGGTGCAAAAAATAAAAGTCCGTAATATTTTTCCAAGATTATCATTTTTCTTTTAATAGCTCTTAAACGTCAACATTAATGCAATTGCAGTTCAAAGCGCAAAGATAGTATTTTTAACTAGCTTTCATTTGATACCTTTCATATATGCGTGCGTTGTATAAGTTGGGTGTAATTTGAATTTTTCAAAACGCGGCGGCGGTCAATTTGATGACGTCATATCTGGTGACCCTGACACCTCAGAAACTGTCTCCCGGCAATTTTGTGGTCCAGATGATATGCCTAGTAACATATAAAAATTTGGTGCTGGTATCCGGAAGTGAAATGTTCCTACCCTTTTCGGACGTAAGGCCAGGCGCTATTGGTCCACTACTGGGGACGATTGAATCTCTTAACTAGAAACTCGGATAATAGGAGTTTGTTACCCTATATTTTTATAACAACATCTTGAAAAAATCAGAATTGGATTTATATCAGTTTGAAGATAATAGACTTAAATTTTTGCGAGTGTAGTATCGACAGAGATTCTATTATGTATATAATATACACCCCCTTGCAAAAAAACGGGCACCTATGGTTTTTGTATTGTATGTGCATAAAATCTTAGAAAGTAAGCTTTATTGCCTAAAAACTTGAAAACCAAAGGTTCCCGATTTTTTGGGTGTATGTATACGAGTATCGAGTAAAGGGCTGTATTAAAGCCTGCTATTGGAGCCGCGGCACGGTAGAACATTCTAAAAAATGCAATATGAGAAGTGGGATCAAGAGAAAAATGCTGCAGTTAAATTAAAGTCGTCAAAATTTTAAAACAGTTTATTCAACTACAACAAAAAGCATAACTTTTTATAACTAAATCAGTCTAAAAATATTCTATCTCCTGCAAAACTAACTAACTACTCAAATATTTCATTTTTATAAAGAATAAATCAAGCTACAACCTACTGAGTGCATATTTCATTAAATAACATTAACATGTTAGTTGTTCATGAAACTCATACATCATACTGCATTTCCATAACGTAGTAGTATTTCGAGGTTACTCTGAACATGAGGAATATTAGGCCTGCCTGATTGATAGGACTTATCAGCAACGCTCTGATAGCACGTAATCATTTTACCTGGGTCTTGGTAGCCACAAAAAAAAACAAAGGTATTGTAGGATAGCATGTCCCAGATGGATTGACAGAGGTTAAGTGCATAACGAACAGAGGCCAGACAGAGGCCCTAATCTCGAACACTTGTCATCCAGTTAGCGTCAAATTCATAGGTATTGTAGGATAGCATGTCCCAGATGGATTGACAGAGGTAAAGTGCATAACGAACAGAGGCCAGACAGAGGCCCTAATTTAGAACACTTGTCATCCAGTTAGTGTCTTTGAAAGTAGGTAAAGTAGGTGCCTTACATGTTGGCATTGAAGATACCCATTAGAGCCTCCTTTTGTCCCAAAATTGGCAAAGTACTTTATCTGTCGTCTCAGTACAGACTTTAAGAACCGAAAGTATTATTCTCAATATGGATGTTAACACTTTGGAGGCTAGCTCAATTGTCTAGTTTTTATCAATACAACAATTTGCATGGCTCGGTCAGCGTATTAGAGCATCCAACAAGTTTAATTTTACTTTACCCTTTTTAATTGTGTTTTGTTCTAATGAGATTAACATTTAAAATGATTTGATTTTACGTATGTCATATACCACCAATGACCACCAATGAGGTGGAAGGACGATATCTGCCGACACAATTTACAAATTATTGCTTTTTCATTAGGTATAGTTTCATACACAATAATTGTCTAATTTAATTAGTGCACTACCTACCCAAAAGGATCTGTTAGTATGCATAACAGTATACAACACAATATGTAATGCATAAAAAATAAGGACATTCCAGAGTACCTCACATGATCATATCAAAACCAAACATTTACCAATGATTTCATGTTTACAGTCCAGTTAGTTACAAATTTGGATAAAACCTTTGAATTTAATCTATTCCATGCTGAAAATATTACAAGTTCATATAATTTCGCTAAAAAGCCATAAAATAAAACTTTAAATAACTGTAGGTACAAATTCGTAACAAAATTCGTCGAATACAATATGTATGTCGGCTACCACCTCATTTATCTTCTGTAGTGAGCCAAAAATAACTAGAATCTATATTTAGTACAAGTCAAACTGTCATTTGATGTGAGCTGTTTTAACATGTACACTGTCCGTGTCCCATAATATAATTATGTGGGCTAACCCCTATTACAAAGGCATAAGGTTCCATGTCAGATTGGGACAGTGAACGTGTTAATCAATATTGAACTGCGACCCCAGTAGGCTTGTGTCTAATTCGCTCGCAATCGACATCATGTTCATTTTGACAGTTCTTGTATGAATGTGACTGATTCCAATGCCAATTGTCAGCCCATACAAGAACTGTCAAAATGAACATGATGGCGATTGTGAGATTTGTGAGCGAGTTAGACAATAAGCCTACAGGTTTGACAGGGACGTAGCTACCGTTGTATAAGCCGTATTTAATGTGTAAGTATAAATTTCGACACCAAGCTACGCCACACCGTATACAATAAAAATATGGCATTACTTCAAATGAAGTAGAACATTCTGGAAGACTTTGATTCGGCTTCAATTGAGAGAAGCTAAATTTATTTTGTAACAGCAAAAAATATATTCCACATTTCCAATTGGTATACATTTTTTCCCGCTAATTATACGTATTTGTAAAAATTAGTTAAAAATAAAATGTGATCTCTACGTCACGCAACAATTAACAGTAACAAATGGATTAATCTTTGGTGTAATGGCGTAAAAAGCTAACATGACCGCAATAACATGAATACTGATCTGTAACAGTCATAAATATTATATATGTGAATCATAATTATCCATAAATTTCTTAAAGACCCTATTTTGTATGGAATAAATTGTTTGCATTTAGAAAAAGAAACAGGAACAACTTGGTATAGGAGATAGAAAATACAGAAATAAACATATAAAAACTATAATATTTCTAGAAAAAAAAACTCTTATTTAGGAAAGCTGCAAGCGTTGGGAAATTCTAATCTAGTTCAATTAAAATTTGCTATTTGGCTCTATTCAGTGTCTACAATGCTGTATGGAGGCACTTAATATTATCATAATTCTTAGTATACTTTTCGTAGGTAAGTATATTTGTCTTTTTAAACATCACTCAATTGTTTGTGATGGCTAATTATAGGCATGACCAGTCCTCGCGTGATTAATGTCGCAACGTCCCGATTTCCCGATAATTTACCATTTTAAAACGGTAGTTTGTGCAACATGTGCACAGATTTGATATTTCCTGAATCTACAATGATAATAATTTTTTCTTGTAATATGTAAAAGGTCAGACATTTATTACTGCTATTTTTCACCACAATTTCTTAAATAGGTGTACCAACTTCAAATATCGAAGTATTATGTACATATGTTCTAGTGCAATTGTATGTAAAGTATGTCAGTATGTACAGCTCTTTACTATACATAAAACAAATGAAATTAATGTTTTGTATGAAGGACAATAAAATACAAACGAAATCGCGCACGGCCAAGGTCATACATATAACTTTAATTGCTCTGTTGATAAGTCTAACTGGAGTATAAAATCCTTTCCTTAGCTACTATTGATTCAATGTAATATTATTATTCGATGTGGTTTTCAAGCTATTATAAAATTTAAATGGTCGTAAATTGATCTGCCTGTCACTAAAAGTGCTAACAGCCACCTTGCCTTGGATTTTAATATATCAATCATTAAATACATAATGTACACCTGTTACATGCATTGTAGATTAATTAATTGATGGTTTGAGGCGCAGGTGTGGCTAGGGCTTGCACTCCGAGATTCCGGAATCTCGTAATTCCGGAATCTCGGACGATTTTGAACGATATTTCAATTCCGGAATTGATCAACTCAATATCGATAATTCCGATATTGATAAATTTGGGAAATTTTACAAAAAAAACGACGTATTGGCATTGTTCATTTTTTTAAGCTGTGCTTTTAACACTTTTATTTGATAAAATCGACTATTTCAAGCAACTACTATTTTTAATATTATGCTTTTACGTACTTAGCTTTATTTTAGTAAAATTTTTTCGCTGTTTGATAATTTGTTGATTTTGGCACGATCCGATCCGACCGATCCCAATCGCCTTCGTTCAGCAATAAAAAAACAGTTTTGTCTATGATTTTGTCTATACATCAATACATCAGATTTTTCCCGACTCCTACTTACATTATAGTGGTCTTCGTAACAATACATCGTGTAAACTTTGAAATATTCCACATGAGCTTGCGTACACCATTCCTGCCGCAAATCTTCTCTGATTTTCACAATGATTTTGTTGGGGCTATGGTTCGAGTCATTGTTGCATCCCGGCACATTTTTTTCAATAGATATATATCCATTGTGTATTACAGTTTTATACTTTGAATTTGTTTTTTATTTTGAGATTTCTAACGTTTGTAGATTAAGTAGGTAGGAATGTAATGTTACTTATGATGTAGATGTGACAATGACAGCTGACAGTTACCGTAACTAAACTTTTTTATTTCATTTTTCTGGCAAACATTTAATGCTCGATTCTGCCAAAAAAACCGGGTCGTTCGGTCAAACAAAGGGCAAAAGTACTTTTACAAAAATATCTGTAATCATAAAGTACCTATTTTTGAAATAGGACAAGATAAATCGGATAGTTGATTGTTTTCCTCCAAATTGTTTACGAATTGGAGCATACTAAAAAAAATAACAATGCCAATTCGCAAGATTCGCAACGCAACGCAATATTTATTTGTTTCCACGCGACGCTACGCCTCGTTCGAGTCTTACCTGCGCACCGCGATTCATGTATATTTTTATACAGAAATCCAAAGGCTAATTGAGCAAACATTATTAAAAGACTGATTTTGTAACGAAAACGGCGTGTTATAAAAAAAACTGCACCTTAATTGAAAGAAAACAAAAAAGAGTAGTTCCGGAACCAGTTCCGGAATTCCGATATTGGGTTAAATTTCCGATATTCAGTTCCGGAATTGAAAACCTTCCGATATTGCAAGCCCTAGGTGTGGCCTTTTTACTACAGTTTTTTTCACTTGAAAGAAAACTTTATAGTGTAATTATATCATTTTAGAATTGAAATTGCTTTGTCTCCTAAAAAAACGACTCCTGTTTTTCATTCGCAGATATGAAAAAGAAGTAATCCATAACAGTTCATCAACAAAATACGAACATTTACACAATAAAACAATCTTAAAGAATATTGGTTCGCAATAAGGGGTCATCCATACACCTATCACATATAATGAAATACTTCTGTGGAAAAAGCAGGCAAATATGCAATGTCATATTTCGTAAAACAAACCATGTACTTGCAGGAATGCATAAACCTGGCTTCATCAACTAGAGGGCTGTAAGTCTTCATTAACACAACATTATATAAAAGTTTCGTTGCTAATATCAAATAGGTATCATGTGTCAAAATAATGTTTATGAATGGCCCCTAACAATGCTGGTCGCAAATGATTTGAGCTTTTGGAAATTTTCACTTATAATATGAAATAATGAGATCCACAATCAAGTATAGATTACTAAATCCAACAAGCACAAAATAATCATGAAATTTAAATTAATTCGGTATATTCAGATTTTATTTCTAAATTATTTTATTCAATTATGCTCTCACCAATATTAATTTAAAGGTATTTTAAATCACTGCTGCACAACTTACAGAAATGAAATAGTATAACATTAACATTCGGACAATGTTAATAAACAAAATTATTTCCTGCAGCATTTTATTTGTTGCAGTCAAATAAAATAATGTATTTCTATTCGTAAGAGTTGAGGTTCTTCTACACTTTAAATAGTTCATTGGCACCTTTATGAGTATATTGATGAAATGAAGTTCAGTCAAAGAAATACTATTGATTATTCTAGACCATTCTGAGGTAAATTGTCTACAGTTGACATGAATATAAATATTTCATGGTGTTTGATATGCAACTCTTTAAAACTTAACAATTCCTCTCTGATCAGTCCTTGATCTCTATTTCAGTATGTCTATGACCGTTTGATTTGATAACATACCTACAAACTGTCCAAGCATAATGAAAGTTTCTTATCAAAAATCTTTAACTCAATTGAGATTATGGACCTGCCATTATGAATATTATCTTATGCTGTAAAAAACTTAATAAACTGTACATGATTGTGACTTACGCTATCATACTACGATGTTCCCGTTTTATGCTTCCACTCTTCAGATTTACAGCGAGTTGGTGATGTTTTGGAAGAGTCGCTTTCCCCACCACGTGTCTAGGTCGAAGGGCTTGAAGTCACGTAGCACTGGGCTTGGGGTCTCATCATGGTAGAAGAGGCTGGAGGGAGGCACGGGAGACGAGCTGTCTGAACCTGAAATACAATGCGATAACAATTTGTTGAACCTGCATTTTCAATAACTGATCAATACTAATAGATTGAAATGCCTACTACACTATTAGGTACCTACTTATTTAATAAATATGAAAAAGATTTGTAGTTAAACCGTTGCTCTCAGATGAATCTTTTACTTAAGATTTAGTTGTTTATTAGTAATCATTGGGTAAAACATCAAAGTAATTCTGTTTTAGATGATGTACCCCAAGACTTTATCCAATCACAGTAAATTGTCTCAACAATGAAGATGTGACAGAGGTCACATGCTGAGCACGCCAGCGATAGCACCAACCAACATACTGCTGAATGTCCCAAGGAGACAGATTGTAGTAAATCAAGAAAACAGAAAAAAAAAAAGATGCTGTAAATTACCTCCTATTATATTATGTATGCTACATGGTACTCACCAGAACTCGTAGGTGTTGTAGGCTCACTTTCACCGTAAGCAGATTGTGTCCAAGCTGAAAAAGCAATATAAAACATAAACCACATGAAGTTTAGTGTTCATAATTTTAACTATCCAATATTGCAGAAACAGTTATACATAGTGATATGCTGGATATCGTTAGATATATAGGTATATATTTTTTAAATTTTAGCTTGTCTACATTAGCATTTAAAAGAAAATCCAATTGACAAATTTTCAAATTCCTATCATCTAATAGGTACTGTCTTCTTTTCCTAACTTTAACCACCATTTGTGAAAATTACTAGATGATTTGAATTGATACTGTCAGTAAACAGATCGTAATGACCTACATTATTTTATGAATAGATAATAAAATAAGAGGATCTTTGATGGTAACAATATGTTTGCCTATTGAATATACAAATTGTAGTATGCCTATATTGAATGTCATTAAACTCACTTTCACTTATAAACCTGATGATCTCTTCGTGTTGCGGTGTGATCACGTGTTGGTGTATTCTTTGATGAACAGTCTTTTTCCCATTTGAATGAAATACTGGTTTAGGCATACTGAAAAAATCACATAAAAAACGCGTTGTATTACAATACATCAAATAGTCATATTAGATTACATTTCATAAGCTGTGTCCCTATTAGTTTTCAAAAGTAAAGACACTTGTTCTGTAATTTTAACTAAGAATAAACACTGCAATTTCAGGTTATGTAAAAACACTGACGAAATATTTGGTAACAAATAAACTTCGCTCGTCAAAGATGAACGATTACGTACTTGATAATTTCTCCATTGTCCGACTCAGAAGACTTCCTATTGTGCTCTTTACGGCTGTCTAATCTTTCCAAATTCTGTGAAAGACCTGCAAATGAAAATATACAAAATGACACCACCGTATGTCACGAGAACACCGCAATGCCGCAACGGGCAAACAGGTAGAAAGGTAGCTGATTATTATTACCCCTTCGTGTTTTAGCTACGATTTTGCTGGGTCCTTTAGAGACTGTATACATTTTAAAATTTCACCCTCAAGTCAAAAAAATAAACGAAAAAATCGCGCACGAGATTATGAGACCAATACCAATCTTGAAACTGAATGTTGCTATACGACTAAATAAAATAAATACTTCGGCCGCAGCCGCTGCGCCGAAGAACTTTTAAAAGTTTAGTTTAGTAAATTTTAAATGTAATAATATTTTTATAAGTAAATAATATATTTTTAACCAATTATTATTAATTGCAATGGCTTTTATAATCAGCAGAATTTCTATAATAAATTATATTTGGTAGAGAAAGAAATAATTGTTTTTAAATGTAGCAACATAAATTTAACGTTCCTTTAAACGAATGTGACTTTACATTTTCTTTGCAACTAACATTGACGTACAATTTTCGAAACAGAGAGCACATAGATTACCCGTCTCTTTCTAGAACGAACAGTAAGAAAAGACTGGCAATCTATCGTAAGGCCGATATTTGCACATTGTATATGTAGAAGTTCGTACACATCTGCACAGATAATGTGCGAACTTCTATACAATGTGCGAATATATATGTGCACGCGTGAGTGACCGGGGTAAGTAAAGCGCGGTAAAGCGCGGTAAAGCAGTAGGCTTATTGTCTAACTCGCTCGCAATCGCCATCGTGTTCATTTTGACAGTTCACGTATGGGCTGACAGTTGGCATCGGAATCAGCTAGCTGTCACATTCATACAAGAACTGTCAAAATGAACACGATGGCGATTGCGAGCGAGTTAGACAATAAGCCAGCTGGTATGGCATGGGTATGGCTTTTTGCGGGTGGTATGTTCATGTTCTTATTACTTACTCGCTAATCCTGCAACACTGAAGTGTTCTGGCGTGAAGAGAAGAGTAGACTGCCTGGCTGAATTATTGGAACGTGCGGTATTCTATCATACTTAGCCTTCAATGTTGGCAGTCTGCAATCTTGTTGTTAGTATACCTGTAGGTACCTACCTACACCGACGGTGGTGCTCACCTACCATCAGGCTCATTTTTAGGGTTCCGTACCCAAAGGGTAAAAACGGAAACGTACCCTATTCGCGAGGCTCCGCTGTCCGTCCGTCTGGCACCAGCTGTATCTCATGAACCGTGATAGCTAGACTAGACAGTTGAAAAACCAGAATAATGTATGTATGTTTGTGTGACCAATATAAAGTGACCCCACACTGCGTACATTTTGCTATTTAGCAGAGCTCTGCTTACACTGGTTTATAGACTTTATAGATACCTACCTATTTATAGATAATGGTACGGAACCCTTCGTGCGCTAGTCCGACTCGCACTTGGCCGGTTTTTCAACTTATTTAAGTAAGAACTCGTACAAAACTAAACAACATTGTCCAAAAATATCCTTTTTAAATTTACCTAATTATCGTCAATTACAATTATTATGCTTACCTACGTAAACGTACCGAATGGCATGGACCTCCTAGCTACATAAATTATTATATTTACTTACAGCACGGTTTCCTCATTAAACAATCAGGAAAATAAATCCTCCGGCTTTTACAGATTTATTCGAAAATAAAAGTAAAAGCTACTGTCGCTCAGAAATAAAATATCGATCAACCAACTGAACCGCATGTCACGCAACGCAATGCTGTCACAATGCGATGTAAATCGCGAATATTTTTACATCAATTACCTACTTAGGCCTAGCACGCTGGGTTTTGTTGCGGAAATAAAGCATAATAATATGCCTTTTGTCAGCGATAAACGCTATAGTGTGCTTGGGCCACTCGAAAATGGTATAAATCTGTTTATATCTTCAAAACTACGGCTCTAATCAAATTTTTGACTAGTCCACATGATTAATGAGAGCCGTGAGTGTTTTCAAAGCTACTCGTATTTCAAATTCAGCACAATTTTTCACCACTTTCGAGTGGTATTTTCACACATGTGCTTTCAAAAATCGGGCCCCAGGTCTTGCTGTAAATAGGACCAAGTTTAGTACGCTAACTACTACTTAAGTATTCGACTTATCGTGTGATCGGTTGGTTATTGTATGATACTACTTATTCTAAGCCTTATACCTACGTACTCCAAAATTCTAAATGATATGTGAAGTTCGTTTCATGCCTTTTCGCTCGCACTAATAGTCATAAATATGAGAGCTGAATACACTGGACCATATATGTATAGGTATAAATAGATGTATGCAGAGGAGTAATTACACACACCACACTAAAAACCACTGGAGTTAGAGATAAAATTTTGCAGACATATTCCTTGGTGTCATGGAGGTGCATTAAGAGGGTGCATCCGTGCTGAGCTCGCAACGTCGCATTTTTGGTGATTTTTTGCGATTATTTCACAGAAATTGAATTAAAGTTTCAAATGTCCGTCTGTAGTGCACTTCGTTTTTAGTGTATTAATGTGTCAATGCAATAATTGATCGTGATGGACTTTTATTTTCGTATTATTAAACGAGATATAGTATTTTATCGTTTTAATACGAAAATAACAGTCCATCACGATTAATCATTGCATTGGACACATTAATACACTAAAAACGAAGTGCACTACAGACAGACATTTAAAACTTTCATTCAATTTCTGTGAAATAATCGCAAAAAATCATCTAAAATGCGACGTTGCGAGCTCAGTAGGGATGCACGCTCTTAAAGTACCTACATGTTTTAATAGCTCTAAAGTGAAAATAATAAATACCTTTCTCCGTAATTATAATTAGATACTTTCAATTTGGCAAGCATGTACCGATTTATAGCCTGTAAGCTTTTAAGAATGACATTCGGGTTTCGGGTACCTATATACAATCAGCCAATTCAAATATCAAATCCATAAGAGTAAGTGAGACAGCAAGAAAAATCCGAATATCGATGTAGGAGACCACGAACTGTAGGTAATCACTGCATAGTATAAAAAAAACAAAGTCGCTTTCTCTGTCCTTATGTATGCTTTGCCTAAATCAGTGGTGCGCAAACTTTTTTCGTGGGGGGCCAGAAAGCTTGAGAAATTTCGGAGGCGGGCCAGAATTGGGATTGTTCATTTTTTTTAACCCCCCTTTTATATTTTTTTTAGAAAATATGGAGCATTTTAAGAAACTAATTTGAATATTTTGTCATTTCATGGCTTAATTTAATTAATATAATTGCTTAAAAAAATCAGATACGACTTTTCGTAAATTATACAAGGCCGGCTGAAATAGGCAATTTTCCCACAATCCTTTGGAAATAAAAAATAAAATAGTTGTCATAACTGTTGTGTTGTCATCTCAATGTCAAATATACTGTTTACCTTTGGTTTACCTACAAGCTTATTGTATGTTGCGTTAAATCCTAATCATGGTTATAATGAGTTGAAAATTTATGAATGTGGAAGTATGTGGCATTGTGTTTTGGTACCGACTTACATCGAAATGATCCTCGCAACAATATTGCGTACTTATAAACTTTGAAGTATTCAACATTTACTTTTCTCCACACCACTTTTCTCTTAAATCTTCTCGGATCCGTGCGAACTATTGTTTTGGAGCAGTTTTTAGAGTCATTATTTCAGCATTTTCAGTAATTTCCATTATTTCGTTTTAAATCGACCGACAATTTTAAGTTTTCAACAAAACAATATTTACTTTACTGACATTGGGTGACACTGATAACTAAGTAGTTGACATATAAATTTAATAGACAAACTAGATATTTGCCGATTTATTTTTTGGAACTACCAACAGCCGCTCGGTAAGGTCGAATAAAGGTCAAATATTTTTTTTGCAAAATATCCGTAATCCTTGAGTATTTTTGAACGCCAGTAAGATAAAACAGTTCGCAAGCCCCATATTTCGAAATGTTTTTCAAATCAGGGTATGTTGTAAAAAAATGAACAATCCCAAACTGCAAAATTTTAAAATTTAACGGTTCTATATAAAAGTGCAGTTTTGCTGCAACTCTGGCCCTCCTCTGAAATTTCTCAACCTTTTTTTAATGGTTAAAATAACAACATAATAAAAAAAAATATTTCAAATGGTTTAATTTATTTATTTATTCGAAGGTATCTATCTATCTATGTATGTCATTCTATGTATTCAAATATTTTACTTTATAACGGGTGAATCCTCAAAATATAATCATCGCGGGCCATATACAAACTATTTCGAATATTTCGATGTATCCGCGGCGGGCCGGATAAAAAGGTTTCGCGGGCCGGAGTTGGCCCGCGGGCCGTACTTTGCCCACCACTGAGCCTTTAAAACTACGCATCGGATTTTGATGCTGTTTTTTTTAATAGATATCTACCTAGAGTGAATCAAATGGAAGGTTTATATGTATATAATATGTATATGTATAATAATATGTATAATACATGCATAATATACCGTTCGAAGCCGGGGCGGGTCGCTAGTTGAGTATAATTGTGGGTTGTGAGCGTATAGGTGGAAACGGGAATCAGAATAGTGATGGGTTGCTTGATGGACTTTTTTACTATCTGCGCGGGAAGAGAACCAACTGGTACACTCAAAGTACACTCTATGTTTTTCTTTACTCCCAGATCAGCATGGACGCCCTACTTGCCATTAGTGGTGGCAATAACGGCTGTTTTGCAATAATGAATAACAGTGTTGTGTTATTATTAAATAGCTGTTATTGTAAACTGTTGTCTGTTATCCTGTTATATTGCTGTTTTACGAAACGATAATGAACTTATCATTAAATAATTGTCATACTTATTTCGTCGCGATCGCAGCGTAATAAAAACGTACGGGAACAAAAGCAAAACAACGCTCTGTTACCTTGTATGATATTGTACTGACTGACAACAAACAGCAATAGCTAATAATGATACCAAAAGTCAGTTGTTTGAATTGCGATTGCGATGCGAGCTCGCGCGTATAGCGCTATCTCTCGCAAACAGCTACTTGATTTGTTGTGCACTCGCTTGCGCTTCTATGCCAAGTGCGGCAACAGTGCGCGTATGAACAACTTTGACAACAGACAACGAATAATGATAACAGGATAGTTGACGATTCGATAATGTGTTGTTCGTTGCGAGCAAATAATGCATTACGTTATCTGCTGTTGTAATAACGACCACCACTACTTGCCATACAAAAAGTTGTTCATTTAGGTACTATACCGTCTAAAAATTACCAACTATACATCTAGTTATAAAGCCGTGGTAGCCTAGTGGTTTGACCTGTGGCCTCTCAAGCAGAGCATCGTGGGTTCAATTCCCGGGCTCGCACCTCTGAGTTTTTCGGAATATGTGCGAAAATTACATTTGTAATTTACCATGAGCTTTTCGGTGAAGGGAAACATCGTGAGGAAACCTGCACACATCTGCGAAGATATTCAATGGTGTGTGTTAAGTTCCCAATCCGAACTGGGCGCGCGTGGGAACTATAGCCCAAACCCTCCAATACACGGAGGAGGCCTATGCCATGAGGCACGCGGAATTACGCGACAATTTAATAAATAAACGACAATAACAACAACAACAACATGTACTTACTGAAATTGTAGCGAATTCGGAATAAAAAAGGTTTATAAATAATAGTATTTTATGCAACAGTTGTATTAGAGGGGTCAAAAAAGGCGAGTGGTGTGGGTTACGATGTGAGCGCAGCGAACATCGTAAAAATTACGCCACGGGCTTTTTTGACTTGCTAATACAACGTTGCATACAATATTTTTTCTACGACTAAGTAGATACCTACTTACTAAATTAAAGTAATACGTTCTCCAAAAATGAAGTCCAGTGTTCCTCGCCATGAAATTCTCGAAGGCTTTATCATTGCCGAGATTTTTTAGGCAACAAATTTTCCATCACTTCCTGGGCCGCCGCGGATATTTCTTCCGGTGTTAACTTAATTTCGTTTTCATCGATGCTTTTTTATGACACGTTACAAAACTTTGTTAAAACTATTGCAAACAAATAACAAACGACAAGAGCGGGAAACATGAAAACGACAAATGACAAAGTTGGAAGTTTGTTTATAGTAAACTTTGTTTTTAATTAATGTTTACTTCTTTTTATAGCCTTGCCTTCTTGGCGCATTTAGCCAAAACGTTTACCAACTTGCCAGTGACGTTATTAAAATATCTTGTTTCTTATGTTGGCAGCTATGCATTTAGTTCAGAAAGTTTTAGTTCTATAAAAAACCGCATGAATTAAATAATTTGTTAAGTTGGTAGCCATGCATTTTCATCATAAATTTAATGTTAATCGTGTAAAAGTTTTATATAGGTCTGGCAGTTTATGGCTGGCAGAGTAACGATAGAGCACTTTTAGAGCCATAAGCCAACAAGTGCTTTTAGAGGGAATAGACAATAATAGACTTATCCAAAGTCTTATTATGAGTGTTCTTACAGTGGTGCTCGTGATAACATAAATCACAGATAATAGTACAGGAGTAGGAAATAGTAGATTGATAAACAAGGGTTGAAATATACCCATTTCACCTGAGATATTTCTGGTGCCCGAACGAAGTGAGGGCACCAATGGTTCGAAGGTGAAATGGGTAATTTCATCCGAGTTGAACACTCTACTTTTCATTTCGAATATGAGGAAATTAAAATTTCACTAACGTCGCATGGTCGTATTTAATATTTGTTACGTTTGTCATTCTCTTCCCGCTCTTTTTTCTATTGCGCGATTTACGCGCATTGCGCATTTCTTCTGCGCACCAATGGCGGCCGGCTAGTTTTTTTTTAAACTTGCAGACACGGAGGTCGCTATAAATTAATTTTAGACTTAAATATTTCAAGCTAAAAAAATTACCGAACGTAATAATTTCTACTAATTCTCGTTGTATACGCTTGCATAAGCTTATATATATAGCGGGAATGTTATTTTAAGATTATTTTGCCTTTTACAATTAAAAAAGAATTGTTAGTATAGATTTTTATTTTAAACATAGATTACATGGCTGTATACGTATTTCCATTGCTATGTCCCTCATTTGGATTAGCTAGAAAAAAAAATTACTTTCAACCCAAGGGTCGCGATGAGTCACTTTCAACCCTATATCCAGATAATCAATGACCTACTTTCAGAGTATGAGAGATGAAAATAAATAAAACGATACTTGCGATGCTCTAGCGCGAGCAGTCGAACTTTCGCTATTGTCAGCGCAAGCGCTAACTTTCACTGCTGTAAATGCATAAATGCATCGAATGGACTCTATGTGAACTGGTCACGCGTTTATTGTGATTTAAAGTATAAAATCATGCTTTATCTATTTTCGTTGCTTTTTTGTATAAATTTAGAAATTTAATTCCCTAGCGTGGATTGGAAAGGTAGAGCTATAATGTAGAGTTACTATGAAATGAATTGCGGAGCATACATGTGTATGAAAGCTTTTTGCAATAGGCAGGCAAGTATTATACCACTGCCTATGTCACTTTTTACTAGTAACTAAAAGGACGAAATTTCATGAAAAATTTAAGGAAAAATCACTCCACCACTATAGTGGTAGTTGGTTTGATTCGAGAGTGTAAAACAAGAGTTACAATAAAACCATAAGCATTTGACGTAATTACATACGCCTATACCATGTCGCAGCCGCTCATGTAGGTACAGCTAACTATAAAGAGAACGTTTTAAAGTCACGAGCAAAATAACGGGTCGTTTTTTATAGAACTTTAAATGAAAAGTGACCCTTTAATTTTGCTCGTTAGTAGTTTAAATACCAACCTAGGCACTTTAATTATTTTCGCAATGCAGTTGAGCGTACGCCTGAGAGTACGAACTTTCACACGCGCATTACAGAATTCTAATCTACCAATAGAGGTCGTTGCCCCAAACTGGCTTAATCCGGTAAAAGTTAGGTTCAATTGTTATTATACTGTCCAAGCAATTCAGTCATAAACGTTATGAATGAGACCCTTAGTGGTTTGTAGTGGGTTTGAGTAGATTAAGACTGGGGATCGTATCGACGATGGCACGCTGTAGGTTCTTTGTTACTATTTTAGTACAAAGGTTTAGGTTCGCTCGCTGTCAGATTTATCGTAAAAGTGACAGCTAAATACGGTGCACTTAATGACCTCTTTCGTCACGCCCTCACTTGCGGTTTGTTGAGGGACGACGGCAAGAGGCCAGACGGTGCCACCCTGGTACCATGGACGCTGGGACGTTCTTTGGTGTGGGACGCGACGTTTGTCAACACCTTTGCTGCGTCCACATACAAAGTACTTCACTAAGGGCCGGGGCAGCTGCCCAACAAGCCCAAACGAGCAAGCGTCGCAAATATTCTGCACTAACAGATTACCATGTGTTTGCGGCGCTTGCTTTCGAGACAATGGGACCTTGGTCGGCGGATACAAAAAAAATTATACAAGAACTTTCGAAACGTTTAGTGCTGGCCACAGGTGACCCTAGGGCTGGCGCTTACCTCTCTCAAAGGTTTGGAATTGCAGTTCAGAGAGGCAAAGCGACCAGCGTTTTGGGGTCGATGCCTGTGGCCGAAAATTTTGACGACGTATTTATTTTATAGTTTAATAATTAGTAGTAGTTTTAGTTTTAGTATTAGTCTGTTTTCGATTGCATTTAATACCTTATTAATATGTATGTATAATAAATAAATGACATGAAAGCTAAAACTTGAACTGAGTCGGAATTAGGACGTCATGGTAAGGCCCCTGTAACCGTAACTGTTGCACGTTTCAGTAACCAAAAGCCTTTGAATGTGGCTTGCGAGCCGGCCGCGAGCGGAACGCCACGTGACGAGGGTTTATACTGTGAGGAGTCTCATCACGTCATCACGGAGCAGTCAGCAGACAGTGGCGTAACTACAACGTCAGGAGCCCGCGGCAAATTCATCAGATGGCACCCTTCGTCACTATAAAGAAGTGCATCATCTTCCCTTCTGTGCTCAAGGCCAAGCCAGTTCTGGGCCCCGTAGAGATGGGGCCCCCTGGCATTTCGCCAGCCCTGCCACCCTATAGTTAAGCCACTGGCAGTCAGTGGGCTTCGCGATACACTTCATGAACCCCTGACGTCCAACTATGGCCAATAGGGTATGCTTGTGGTTTTTAGTGGTTATGCCCTCGCTACCTCGAACATAGGGATAAGGTGCATTTTCTACACGTAAAAAAAGGCATTAGCAGAACCTTTGCAGATGCAAAGGTTAGAAGGTTACGCTGTTTATGCTTTAGCGTCATAATATAAATTTATAGCCAAGAGGGATTCCTTTGTCTTCTTTCATAATCTTACCATCATAAAACTGCAATAAAATTTCGCACATCAATAATTCCCATAAACTCAACAACGAGCCCAGATACGAGCATGAACTTACGACCTTAGGTATGCTGATATACCTACTTATGGTGATGGATCGGAAGTCAAATTTACTACCAAATCATCATGTGTGTTATAGCTATATGCTTGCTATATGTATATGTCTATCGACGATTATAAAGGGACGAGGAATGATTGTCATATTACGCAAACTTATTCAGGTGCCTTACCATGACGTCCTAATTTCGACTCAGTTCAAGTTTTAGCTGTCACTTTTAGTATGAATTTGACAGCGAGCGAACCTAAACTGAATCGCATTAAGACGTCAAGGTAAGGCCCCAGTAAGAGACATGTCATCGCATGACCATCCGAAACAGTTTTATAAAAAAAACATGTTTTGTTCATTGTTTTCAAGAATTTCAAGTCGTAGTTAAAGTAAATGCAATTCACCGCAGACAGACATTTGAACAATGGTGTTCGCGCCGTGGTGCTCCCACGGTGGTAACGGGACTGACGATAATGGGGCCAGATAAGGGCACAACGGGATACGCCGGCACTTAAGTGCTAGAACTTGTGTTAAGACCTGAGGAGTTTCGAGGAGTCGGACAAAATTACCTCTCATTTTTTTGCCGCTTGATAGTAATGGTGAGTGCGATTGTGATTTTGCGAGCATTGGACGCTAGCTTTTATTTTTTAATTTATTTTTGGCGTTGGGTGCATAGTCTTTCAGCCGAATTGGACACTAGCGTTTGTGTAGGGTTGCCATTTCAGAATTATAAAATTGTCGCGAAAAGTCGGACAAAAATATCGTCCGTTCATCACTCAAGGACTGTGACTGTTGAGTTCCGATGTGGAGGGTACCTCGTCTGAAAATATTTTCGGCATAAGAAGCATTTCAGTTTATTTAGACTGGTAGGTAGAAGATGCAGCTGCTATTCATTTGGCATTGCAAAGGAGCATCCAAGAATATACAATACATAGTTAAAGGTATTTACTCGTCAGTATATTATACTGACGAGTAAATACGGGGCGCCCGCGAGGAAGCCGAGAGATTTGTACAGTGTATTTCTGAAGTCATAAGGAGTAAAAAATGTTATATAAACCTAGGTCGAATTATGCATGTCTAAAATTCATTTTGTAATGGCACTCTTCACATAATGTCGACCGTGCCTATGCAAAATGAAATTTAAAAACGCATAATTTCATCATAACTATTCATTTTTTTTTTACTCCTTATGACCTCCGTAGGTAATTATGCTGTTCAAATATTGGGGTCATCGCAGGCACCTCGTATAGCGGGTCACTTTCTATATAAAGTTAAGGCGAAGGGATAGGCAAATGACCTTGCCCGTTTGTGACGTGGCAAGCAGTCCGATCAACGCGACATCTGTTAAATAATCGACGTGTGAACTCGATGCGAATGGGCGCGGGCTGATGGATTGAAATATTGCACTGTGATGTTAGTAGATGGCGCTTGTTTCAGTTTTCCGATTGCCTTACACACACAGCATAATGTTCAAATCAGATTTCGCAAAAATAATAAAAATTGTAACATTTCGGCATTCGTAACGTGGCCTTAAAGTCTTGTTACCTTGGGCTCTGTCTGCTCCGCAAGGGATAGAGACGTTATTTATGTATGTATGTATGTGATATTATACATGAGAAAGTTTGTGACGATGTGAGTGAGTGTGTAAGTATGTTTGTTTCTTCTTTTTTTTTCTTTTTTATATGTGAATAGGAAGGTAAACGAGCAAGTGGGTCACCTGATGGTAAGCGATCACCACTGTCCATAGACACCCGCAACCCCGGAGGGATTGCAGATGCGTTGCCATGCCAACCTAGAGGACTTAGATGAAATGCTTCTGCATGAAATTTGGAACGAAGACAGTTGGTACCCTAGATTAAAACAGGCTACTTATTATCCCAGAAAATTGCGGTGTCCAGTCCAGGGTCTGTCTAGAGTCGCAACGTAAATTATTATTGCAGAATAAAGTAAAACTTGAACGTGTGCGGAAAGGTACAGAATAAGGTATAGTTTTTCCAATGATTATTTTCAAAACCGATATCTGAGGGTCCGAGAGGTCCCCAAACATAAATCCGTTATCAAAAATGAAAAAGGTGGCCGCCATTTTGAATTCTTTAAGTTTTGAAACGACTATTTTCAAAATCGATATCTGAGGGTCCGAGTGGTCGTCAAACACAAATCTGCTATCGAAAATAAAAAAAACTGGCCGCCATTTTGAATTCTTTACTTTTTGAACCGATTGTTTCCAAATTCAATATCTGAGGATCCAAGTGGTCTCCAAACATGAATCCGTTTTTAAAAATGAAAAAAGTGGCCGCCATTTTGAAAACCTTTGTTTTTGGACCAATTGTTTTCAAAATCGATATCTGACGATCCGAGTGATTCCCAAACACGTATCCGTTATATAAAATGGAAAAAGTGACCGCCATTTTGAAATCTCTAGTTTTTGAACCGATTGATTTCAAAATCGATATCTGAGGGTCCGAGTGGTCCGCAAACATGAATCCGTTATCCAAAATGAAAAAAGTGGTCGCCATTTTGAAATCTTTAGTTTTTGGACCGATTGTTTTAAAATTCGATATCTGAGGATCCGAGTGGTCCCTAAACATGAATCCGTTTTTAAAAATGAAAAAAGTGGCCGCCATTTTGAAAACTTTTGTTTTTGGACCGATTGTTTTCAAAATCGATATCTGATGATCCGAGTGGTTCCCAAACACGTATCCGTTATATAAAATGGAAAAAGTCACCGCCATTTTGAAATCTGTAGTTTTTGAACTGATTGTTTTCAAAATCGATATCTGAGGGTTCGAGTGGTCCTCAAACATAAATCCGTTATCAAAAATGAAAAAAGTGCCCGCCATTTTGAAATCTTTAGTTTTTAGATTGATAGCTTTCAAAATCGATATCGGAGGATCCGAGTAGTCCCCAAACACAAACCCGTTATCAAAAATGGAAAAAGTGGCCGCCAGCTCAGATATCGATTTTGAAAACAATCTGTTCAAAAACTAAACATTTCAAAATGGTGGTCACTTTTCTATTTTGTATAACGGATACGTGTTTGGGAACCACTCGGATCGTAAGATATCGATTTTGAAAACAATCGGTCAAAAAAGTAAAGAATTCAGAATGGCGGCCAGTTTTTTTTATTTTCGATAGCAGATTTGTATTTGACGACCACTCGGACCCTCAGATATCGATTTTAAAAATAATCGGTCCAAAACTTAAAGATTTCAAAATGGCGGCCACTTTTTTCATTTTTAAAAACGGATTCATGTTTGAGGACCACTCGGATCCTCAGATATCAATTTTGAAAACAATTGGTCCAGAAAGTAAAGAATTCAAAATGGCGGCCACTTTTTTCATTTTTCATAACGGATTTATGTTTGGGGACCTCTCGGACCTTCAGATATCGATTTTGAAAATAATTGGCCCAAAACATAAAAAATTCAAAATGGTGGCCACTTTTTTCATTTTTGATAACGGATTTATGTTTGGGGACCTCTCGGACCCTCAGATATCGGTTTTGAAAATAATCGGTCCAAAAACTAAAGATTTCAAAATGGCGGCCACTTTTGTCATTTTTGATAACGGATACGTGTTTGGAGACAACTCGGATTCTCAGATATCAATTTTGAAATCAATCGGTCGGAAAACTAAAGATTTCAAAATGGCGGCCATTTTTTTCATTTTCGATAGCAAATTTGTGTTTCACGACCACTCGGACCCTCACATATCGATTTTGGAAATATTCGGTCCAAAACTTAAAAATTTCAAAATGGCGGCCACTTTTTTCATTTTTAAAAACGGATTCATGTTTGGGGACCACACGGATCCTCAGATATCGATTTTGAAAACAATTGGTCCAGAAAGTAAAGAATTCAAAATGGCGGCCAGTTTTTCATTTTCGGTAGCAGATTTGTGTTTGACAACCAATCGGACCCTCAGATATCGATTTTGTAAATAATCGGCCCAAAACTTAAAGATTTCAAAATGGCGGCCACTTTTTTCATTTTTGATAACGGATTTATGTTTGGGGACCTCTCGGACCCTCAGATATCGATTTTGAAAATAATTGGCCCAAAACATAAAGAGTTCAAAATGGCGGCCACTTTTTTCATTTTTGATAACGGATTTATGTTTGGGGACCTCTCGGACCCTCAGATATCGGTTTTGAAAATAATCGGTCCAAAAACTAAATATTTCAAAATGGCGGCCACTTTTGTCATTTTTGATAACGGATACGTGTTTGGAGACAACTCGGATTCTCAGATATCAATTTTGAAATCAATCGGTCGGAAAACTAAAGATTTCAAAATGGCGGCCATTTTTTTCATTTTCGATAGCAAATTTGTGTTTCACGACCACTCGGACCCTCACATATCGATTTTGGAAATATTCGGTCCAAAACTTAAAAATTTCAAAATGGCGGCCACTTTTTTCATTTTTAAAAACGGATTCATGTTTGGGGACCACACGGATCCTCAGATATCGATTTTGAAAACAATTGGTCCAGAAAGTAAAGAATTCAAAATGGCGGCCAGTTTTTCATTTTCGGTAGCAGATTTGTGTTTGACAACCAATCGGACCCTCAGATATCGATTTTGTAAATAATCGGCCCAAAACTTAAAGATTTCAAAATGGCGGCCACTTTTTTCATTTTTGATAACGGATTTATGTTTGGGGACCTCTCGGACCCTCAGATATCGGTTTTGAAAATAATCGGTCCAAAAACTAAATATTTCAAAATGGCGGCCACTTTTGTCATTTTTGATAACGGATACGTGTTTGGAGACAACTCGGATTCTCAGATATCAATTTTGAAATCAATCGGTCGGAAAACTAAAGATTTCAAAATGGCGGCCATTTTTTTCATTTTCGATAGCAAATTTGTGTTTCACGACCACTCGGACCCTCACATATCGATTTTGGAAATATTCGGTCCAAAACTTAAAAATTTCAAAATGGCGGCCACTTTTTTCATTTTTAAAAACGGATTCATGTTTGGGGACCACACGGATCCTCAGATATCGATTTTGAAAACAATTGGTCCAGAAAGTAAAGAATTCAAAATGGCGGCCAGTTTTTCATTTTCGGTAGCAGATTTGTGTTTGACAACCAATCGAACCCTCAGATATCGATTTTGTAAATAATCGGCCCAAAACTTAAAGATTTCAAAATGGCGGCCACTTTTTTCATTTTTGATAACGGATTTATGTTTGGGGACCTCTCGGACCCACAGATATCGATTTTGAAAATAATTGGCCCAAAACATAAAGAGTTCAAAATGGCGGCCACTTTTTTCATTTTTGATAACGGATTTATGTTTGGGGACCTCTCGGACCCTCAGATATCGGTTTTGAAAATAATCGGTCCAAAAACTAAAGATTTCAAAATGGCGGCCACTTTTGTCATTTTTGATAACGGATACGTGTTTGGAGACAACTCGGATCCTCAGATATCAATTTTGAAATCAATCGGTCGGAAAACTAAAGATTTCAAAATGGCGGCCATTTTTTTCATTTTTGATAACGGATACGTGTTTGGAGACAACTCGGATTCTCAGATATCAATTTTGAAATCAATCGGTCGGAAAACTAAAGATTTCAAAATGGCGGCCATTTTTTTCATTTTCGATAGCAAATTTGTGTTTCACGACCACTCGGACCCTCACATATCGATTTTGAAAATATTCGGTCCAAAACTTAAAAATTTCAAAATGGCGGCCACTTTTTTCATTTTTAAAAACGGATTCGTGTTTGGGGACCACTCGGATCCTCAGATATCGATTTTGAAAACAATTGGTCCAGAAAGTAAAGAATTCAAAATGGCGGCCAGTTTTTTCATTTTCGGTAGCAGATTTGTGTTTGACAACCACTCGGACCCTCAGATATCGATTTTGAAAATAATTGGCCCAAAACTTAAAGATTTCAAAATGGCGGCCACTTTTTTCATTTTTGATAACGGATTTATGTTTGGGGACCTCTCGGACTCTCAGATATCGGTTTTGAAAATAATCGGTCCAAAAACTAAAGGTTTCAAAATGGCGGCCACTTTTGTCATTTTTGACAACGGATACGTGTTTGGAGACAACTCGGATTCTCAGATATCGATTTTGAAATCAATCGGTCGGAAAACTAAAGATTTCAAAACAATTGGTCCAGAAAGTAAAGAATTCAAAATGGCGGCCAGTTTTTCATTTTCGGTAGCAGATTTGTGTTTGACAACCAATCGGACCCTCAGATATCGATTTTGTAAATAATCGGCCCAAAACTTAAAGATTTCAAAATGGCGGCCAGTTTTTTCATTTTCGGTAGCAGATTTGTGTTTGACGACCACTCGGACCCTCAGATATCGATTTTGAAAATAATCGGCCCATAACTTAAAGATTTCAAAATGGCGGCCACTTTAATTTGTCATTTTTGATAACGGATACGACACGTGTTTGGAGACAACTCAGATCCTCAGATATTGATTTTGAAATTAATCGGTCGAAAAACTAAAGATTTCAATATGGCGGTCTTTTTTATTTTGATAACGGATCCATGTTTGGGGACCACTTGGACCTTCAGATATCTTTTTTTTTCTTTCTAATGATAGACTATACATTGGAGTACTACTTGCCTAAATATCAAAATTTTTCATGCAGTAATTCCAACCAAAATCCTATTTCCCATGCTTGTTCGCTAAACAGCAAGTAAGTATCAAACCAGCCTGCCACTAAGTTCCCAAAAAACGGATTGAAAATAATAACTTTTAACTTAATATAGGTATTATACGTGCGAAGCGAACAAGTACGACTTTTTGAAGCACTGTTTTGCGCCTATTCTGTGACTCAAACAACATGCTTAGCCAAACCAATGTGAAAAAACGCAAAGCGAATATTGGCAACGTCGCGTCGCTTACACACTGCCGCCACCGAGCGAACATGCAACGTTGCTTTTTCCTTATTATTTTCATACGTCTTATCCAAATTATTTTTTTATTTATTTATCTATTATTTTTTTATTTTTTTTTTATGAACATTTTTGGTTTTATCTTAATAATTTATTTCATTGTATTATCTTTTTAACATTTTTTTGGTTTCCGAATTTTTTTGTACATTGAAAAGCGCCTGATTGAATGTGCGGGCAAATATTGCGTTCGCCCTTTTCATAGGATCAGGGCAGTACTACTCTCTAAAGCCTTATTTGTTGGCTAATTGAAGCAAACGCACCGCGGAATTTTAATTATGAGTTACTAGAGTGACCTCGTCGAGATTGGTAGCAAACAGATTGGTTTCACCCGAGCAAACCGTGTACAAAATATTTGCGAGACTCTTAGAGCAAACGAATTTTTGTACTAACTACGACATTAAGGAATATGTTTTCACCGGTGAATTCTAATTCAAGACATGTTTTATAGAATGTGCAGTTTTCAAAACTCCAAATTGTGTATTATCGCCATAAAACATGCACAAAAACAACCAATTTATGAGCTTTTGCCTATCCCTTCGCCCATTATTTTTACTTGTCAGTCTAGAATTATCTCGCGGTTTTTATTTTTGCTTGTCAGTCTGTCGTGGCTTTGTACCACAATGTCCTTATTGAATCAACTTTGACAATACCTAAGGGACAAAAATAAACTGCCTAAGATATATGCTACAAGGAGCTTCAGCTTCTGACTTTAGGAGAGCCGAATTGTTAAACGAAAATATTGTTATTAGTCAAAGGAAACACACATAAACAAAGATTTAAATTCGAAGTTATTACATTCATACGAATCAAATAACATAACACAGGTATGCTCACAAATCAAAGAATGTGACTGATATCCGTTATTCTATATTATTATTATTATTATTAATATACTAGCTGTTGCCAGCGACTTCGTCTGCAAAGAAGTCGTTTATCGCTATCCCGCGGGAACTACGCAATTTTCCGGGATAAAAAGTAGCCTATGAGCTATGCCAGACTTTTCTCTATCTGTGCCAAATTTCAACCAGATCCGTTGGGCCGTTCGGGCGAGATTGAGTAACAAACAAACATCCATCCATACTTTCGCATTTATAATATTAGTTAGATTAGCCTAATTGAGTGTCCCACTGCTGCTGAGCAAAGGCCTCCCCTTTTTCCGCCACTCGTCCCAGTCGAGGGCATGCTCCTGCCACTCTACTTGATATATTATGCGTCCAAGTCATCCCGCCATCTTCTTCTGGGTCTGCCAACGCTTCGATGGCCATCTCGCGGAACCCAACCCGCTATGTTATTCTACATATAGTTATACATTTATTATAATTGTTTCTTATATAATAGTCTTTCTCGTGTAGGTATGAATGATTACGTCAAACCTAAATGGATCGAACTAATGGTAATTAGGTACCTAATTTGTGAAATTATAGCGAACTAATTTAAACCGGTAAACTAGGTACATAATTGCACCAGGTCAATACCGGCTTTTGTAAAGTACACGTTTCTAAAATTTTGAACGCGTGTATTGAAAAAAAAAGGCACTTAACCCTAACTATGTTGTAGGCAAACACCACTTCTAGGCAATGTCTAATGGGTATTCAACTTACGTATGGTTCATATAATTTTTTTTAGGAGGCGTAGAGCCGAATTAAGATTTTTTTATGGGGCTGAGAAGTATTTGCAAAGTACCTATTTTGCTGATTTTAAAGACTTACAAAAATCTATGGTCAGAACGTGAAAATTAAAAAGAAAACATCTCGCCAGCTAATTCTGTCTGCACAATTCTAACTAAGTACCTATTTGCAAAGTACATACCTATTTTGCTGATTTTAAAGATTTTTACAAAAATCTATGGTCAGAATGTGAAAATTAAAAAGAAAACGTCTCGCCAGCTAATTTTGTCTGCACAATTCTAAGTAGATATTCCTAAAAAATAAACAAGTTCACGAACGCATATAATTCATAATAAACTACAACCGGCAAAGGGAATGTGGAAGGACCTGTGGAACAATAATAATATTTGCTGCATTCTGTGAATACCGTAATTCAATAAAAAAAGAAAAATATGTAAATATTTATCGTCTCTTAGTTCGCTTTTGCGGGCCCGTGCTATAAAGCCCGAGTAGAAGCCCATTTAGTCTCTGTCTGTATACGGTGACCTCACATCCTCATACTGGTAAGTATCATTGATTCCGAGAACACACGAAACTTGCCCTACTTTAAGACTATTGAAGTCTGGCAACTGTTCTGCTACTTTTATCTCGTACTTCTTAATTATACTGTAATTTGTCATCCGTCACTTCAGTGGCGCTTCAGTATTCAGTGGAACGCGAAGACACATTCAGTTATAGTATAGAGAGAGCAGTAGCAACTTACAAGTCCAAATGCCTTATAATTTATTGCTACAACACTAAATAATCAAAACAAAACTATTTTAAATTAACTCAGAACAAAGACAAGCGATCGTTTTTTTTAGCTTTTGACACCGTTTTTAAAAGTGATAGTTTAGAATTAAGGTGTCCCATTTGTGAAAGCGACAGCGGATTTTGGCGTCTTCAGCCATTGACGTCACAAGGGAAGGGCTATTCGTGTATTCTACCTATTAATAAAATCGAACTGCGCTGCTCCCAGCTTAGCTCACTCTTCGGATATCGATCTTTTTACGACCATTTAATCATCATTTAAAGATAAATATGAGAGCAACAACAAGCTCATGTCGTGTCATTGTAACGGGGTCAATTAGTTACGCCTTCCTTTGTCTCGTGACAATTATTGTCGCTACCAAGTGAAGCTACGACAGCGACTGTAATCCTAGTGAAGTACCTACCTACTTATTTTTAAAAACCTTTACTTGGCAATTTTAATGTTATCTTGATTTGCTTATCTAGAAGCTGCAGAGCTTTATAAAGCTTGTGCATTCGCTCAAGGATGCGTTGAAGTTGATTGTGCATTGTGCGAGTCTGGCGGTATACTATACCTAGTATAATGTATGTAGAAGCGAGTGAGGTGCAGGAGCGGATCTCCCGCCAAATAGCTTAGTTGGGGCGCACGCTCGAACCGTTCAGTCGGCCAATCAAAACGGCCCGTGCCCAACGCTCGCGCGCGCGCGCCTTTATCAAAAAGCGATAATGCTTCCGATGTGGTGGCGTTTACTAAACAATAATAAAATCACTTATAATCATCAATTTCTCCACAACCAGTCATAACACTGGCGACCTCCGCGCCGAGCACATCCTTTGTGCGTTTCGCGAAAAAAGGAAAAAAACGTTCTGAATTTAAATAAAAAAGAACAAAATCCGCGGGCCGGTTTCGCTCCCTTCCTGCGTTTTGAAACGATGAAATAACGCTTGGTATTGGGAATATTAAAACATAGTAAGTTTGTAAACAATCCGTTGTTGTTATGCTTATGTGATAAGATGCGGCTTTTTGATGTTTAATTATCAATACTTTGCATTCTTCAAAGTGTTAAATATTAGTGTTCGTAAATCGGTCGGCGCCGCTAGCGTCAATTAACCGGGTTTACGATTGAAAGTGACAGTAATGTGCTACTAAAGTGGTTGTTAATAGTAGCAAAGTTATCCACAATTTAAGTATCAATTCCTACCACTTTCGTTCGCCACAGTATCCGGCTTACCATACCAGCAGTAAGTAGGTTTACGGTACATTTATAAGTTTGGATTTTATGCATGTATTCTTGTGACAAAACTAGAGTTTGCTCGTTTTTTCTTAATTATATTTTTACTAGCCTTAGTTTCGCCTGTCTTTCTCTTTACTGTGCCCATAGGTAATTAACTATTTTTAACGAAATTTAAGCCACTTATAGTGTTCCAATTTACATGAAAATTGGTGTATGTAAGATGGATGGCAATATAAGGAACGGTTAACAAAAAGTACAGCTAGCAAAAAAAACCTTTAAGTTTATACAAAAACCTGACCAGCGAATGATACCTTTTTAATCTTATATGTACTTTAGTAGTTTTATTAGAAAACAATTTTCTTACATATAGATGAATACTTGAGTTCCAGCCGCCTCTATTGTCTTTGGGTTGTGGTGGATGTTTTGTTATAGGTACAGATTCTATTGCCTATTATAGAAAAATAATAGAAGCTATTGAATCGGAGTAGGTTATAAACAAACAGGTTTCGTAATTCCGTCAAATTATATATTTTTACACACTTGAAAATACAGGAGATTCTCAATTATTTTGCGTTAGTTTGCAGTTTTTATACATTTTAATTGTTTGGGCCTATAAAGTTGTATGGTGAGGTCTGAATTTAAATGGGAAGTATTCACCACCCATCCAACCTCCGCGCGCGCCTGCTCTGCTCTATGGCATAATATAGAGCAGAAAAAGAAGTTGATAAGTTGCTGTCAACGCGAGCATGGGCGATAGCCGCTGCAGATTTTCGTATATATAATCGCTTCATTTGATTGCTTCATCGTCGTGAACCCGCAAAAAACCGCAACAGAAACATCTACTATCGCCGAAGAGGCGCAAACCGCTGGATTAAAGGTGAGTGAATACCAGCAGTTATTTTCAGCCACGCCATACTTCCTTTTAGGACATTTACGAGAGTGACGGAACACCTAATTCTAAATACAGTCCACTCAAAATTCGATCCCTGGCTTAGGCCACATTATTTTGGCCTTCGAGCCGCACTCTCTGTAAATTTTCCTGAAAATTTTCGGTTTTATTTCAAAATTGTCATCCGCCATATTTACGTATTTTCACTCCCTTTAACTCCGTTTCATGCCTATAAGCCATTGAGGCTTGGGTTCTACCGCTAAATATAATCTTTCCGCATATGCCTATAGGCCATTGAGGCTTGGGTGCAACCGCTTAATAATATTTCCGCTATATTTCAATATTTTCCCGCATTCCCACTTATATTTTCACAGTTTAAAATTGTTTAAACTAAACCGCTTTGTGCATACAGAAACGTCATTGTAATACGACCGACAGTGAAAGTTCGCAGTGCGCGACATATTATATTCCGTCTCGCTTACACCTATGGCCATGTGGTATGTTTTTATTCTATACGTATAATACGGATACAATTTGAAACTTTTTAATTTGGTCGTGTTGTAGTGCTCCATTTTGCGTTCGAATTTATTGACATTGAGTCATAATTTTGAAAATGGAGAATAAAATTTCACTTTTGTCAAGCAAACTTGATTCTTATTTTAAACGAGTTCAAAGCATTTACGATGCTATTCCCAAAACAAAACGGGATAAAATTGCTTTGTTTTTAGTGCAAGCTGCTAACATTCAACATTTGCGCGATGAATTTGTTGTACTCAATGATACGATTCATGCATGTCATTTGGAGTTGGACCCAAAGTATGAACCCAAATTTGAAATTTTGTGGGTGTTTGATGACATGTTCTATGCAATTAAATGCGCATATAAGAAATTTAGCGAATCGGACGCTACCGCCGCTAGTACAGCGCCAAGTGCGGCGCCCGCTTTCAAGTTACCGCGTATCGATATTCCTGACTTTGACGGGGACATACAAAAGTTTCCTTTGTTTATAGAGTCATTTCGCACGATTGTACATAATAATCCCGCGTTAAGAGACGCAGAGCGCGTTCATTATTTGATTTCAAAATTGAAAGGCAAGGCTCAGTCCATTTGCGTAGGCATTGCGCCTACCTCTGACAACTACAGGGTGTTGTATGAAACTTTGGTCGCCAAATATGAGGATAAACGCGCTATAGCTATCTCATATTTGGAAAACATTCTGAATTTGAAGCCTTTAGGTATGGGTAAGGCAAACGCGACAAATTTAGAAAATTACATTGATCAGTTTTCGACGTCAGTAGCAGCTCTACGTCAGCTGAACATTAAGGAAATGTCTGATTTTATATTCGTGCACTTAGCTCTGCGCAAATTGGATGCTGATACTTCCAAAGCTTTTGAAATGTCGCTTAAAAGCAATGATAAGTTTCCTAAATACGACGAATTCGTATCTTTTATTCGCGATCAAACTAAGATATTGCAACGCACTACTACAGTCGCATCATCGTCGCATCCGCACGCAGGCAACAATGCTCAACGGAGCCAGCCGACCCCCGCGCCCCGCACGCATTTCGCGCATACGCAAACGTTTCTGGTAAATACCAGTGACAGCTCTAGCCGCTTTTGCAGTTACTGCAATAGTAACAAGCACGACAAACTATACCAATGCGAACCTTTTCTGAAATTATCACCAACTGAAAAGTATAATGTGATTAAAAAGTGTAACGGCTGTGTAAATTGTTTAAGTGTCCGTCACACATTTTCGACATGTAAGTCAAACACTATGTGCAAATATTGCAACAAGGCTCATCATAGCCTATTGTGCCGCAACGCTTTTGAGCGTCCTAACTTCTGTAATCAGGGTTACTATAATTCTGATCAAGGACATTCCGATAATGTCAATAATGGTCAGTTTCGACCTCCCGCGCCGCTCTCTATTGTTCAACCCGCGTCTTCGCCTTTGACCGCTAATTCCGCGCCGACAGCGCGTCCGCACGCCACCGCAGAACCACCTACGCCTCAGCACGGCCCTACATCCGCTGCTGATGGCTATCCGCAAATTAATAATAACACTGTAGGTTTTTCAGGCACTGCTACCAGCAATCAAAATTCACGCAAAACAGTGTTGTTAGGAACCGCAACTGTACAAGTTTTAGATGCCTTTGGTAATCGCCGCGATGTTAGAGCTCTCGTTGACATGGGCTCTCAGAATCATTTTATCACATCCAGCTGTTTACGCACCTTAGGGTTAAACCTTTCGCCTGATGATAAAAATACTTCGGTGTACGGTATAGGAGAGAATTCTCAGTCAATAAAGGGAACCTCAAACGTAAAGCTGTTCTCACAATTAGATCCATCTTTTTCGCTTAATTTGCAAGCACTTGTGCTAGATAAAATTTCTGGCAATCTACCCGCTTGCGAAATAGATACCGCGTCCCTGGATTACTTAAAGGGTATTCATTTCAGTGACAGTCAATGGCACATGCCGGGTAAGATCGACTTACTGCTGGGTGCTGAAGATTTCGTCAAGTGTATCATGAAAAATAACCGCATTATTGGCCCACCTGGTTTACCTGACGCAATCGAAACAGTTTTCGGATATGTGATTTCGGGTTCCGCTCAAACTGTAGCTACTGTAGGTGTTCAGTCGCCTTCGAAACCAGCATTCTTCACTACCACCGCGACTGACAGAGTTGATTTGATTCTTGCTAAGTCTTGGAAGGCTAAAGAGATTCCCATCCGCAAACGTCTATCCGCTGACGATAAGGCGTGTGGTCAGATTTATTCGCAGCAAACTGTCCGAGATGATCTCGGCCGCTATGTTGTTCCGCTCACATTTTGCCGCAATCCGCATGATTTAGGCGATTCAGTGCCTACCGCAACTCATAGCTTTAACTCATTAAAAAGGAGATTTAAACAAAATAATGTTATTCATCAACAATATGATGAAATCACCCGCGATTATTTTAAAAAAGGAAACATTTCCCATGTGAAGAATTTGGAAAGTAATTCCAATTCTTATCATAAACCGCGTCGTCCTTTCTTTTCGCGCCGCTTCAATTAATTATTTTATTTTTATTTTTTCGATTGTATAACGTCTGTCGTAGACAAATACACCGCTATTGATTTTTCCGCGATTTAGTCCTTTTTTGTTAATTTTTAAAACTAGACTGGGATAAGCAATTGCTAAAATATGCACATTGGTTTCAGTTCACATCTGGACTTCCGCTTATACGTCTTCTACTATTTCCACATTTGGAATTAATTTTAATTTAATAGAAATTATTAAACTATTTTATTTTGTTTATTCTGTTACCGCAAATAAGATTCTGTTACTTAACTCGCGTAACTTTAATTCTTTGAAATGCAGAACTGTCAAACAACCGCTTTAATTTCGTCTGTATTTTCAACTAGGTTCAGTCAATTTATTGCAAAATGTTGATGTTTATGTTTACACTGAATTTGGTAAAAATTAATATGTTTATGAATTTCTTCTGCATACTTAGGCTATATACGCTCCATACTCGTATTGTTAAAAAAAAATGGAACACTGCATTTAACTTTACATCGAACTAAAGACACAATTGTCTTATTAGTTATACATTCTCTTAAATGGCCGTTAGGTATAATTGACTAAGTCTTTTCGGATGAAGACTGAGTATCCGCGTTGTATCTGTATGTACAAATATCGGTGTCCATCAAAGACCCGTGGTAAGGGTTTCTCTCTTAAATATTTCAATGATGAACTATCATACCGCATAATTGGTCTTATGCCATAACTTTAATTTTCTCTTTTAATTCCTTTCGTTATCTTTGTTTATTTAGAAGAACAAAGAGCTCTTAGTCCTTCTAGGCGGGGGGAATGTTTGGGCCTATAAAGTTGTATGGTGAGGTCTGAATTTAAATGGGAAGTATTCACCACCCATCCAACCTCCGCGCGCGCCTGCTCTGCTCTATGGCATAATATAGAGCAGAAAAAGAAGTTGATAAGTTGCTGTCAACGCGAGCATGGGCGATAGCCGCTGCAGATTTTCGTATATATAATCGCTTCATTTGATTGCTTCATCGTCGTGAACCCGCAAAAAACCGCAACAGAAACATCTACTATCGCCGAAGAGGCGCAAACCGCTGGATTAAAGGTGAGTGAATACCAGCAGTTATTTTCAGCCACGCCATACTTCCTTTTAGGACATTTACGAGAGTGACGGAACACCTAATTCTAAATACAGTCCACTCAAAATTCGATCCCTGGCTTAGGCCACATTATTAATAGTTTTACAACTTAATTGATACAATTTGCAATGTTTGTGTTTAAATAAATTAAATAAATTGACCGTCTTAAATCTTGCAAGTGTGAATTTGACTTGAAATTGGTAACTACAACGAATAATCAAATAATTACAGCTAAAAATGCTTGTGTTTAAATTTTTATTTTCTAAAAGAAAAAGATTTTCATTGTATAAATATAGTGCCGGAGAAATGTTAGTTCCGATTTAGTGTGTAGATTAAAAGCCAGCTGCTTTTTTTGTGTTATCATCTTGATCTTGCAATCAGTCCTTAGACTATAAGCAGATGAGTTGAAGTAAGGTTGATTTGTCGTCAGAGGATACCCATTGGAATCCTCAGCTCCATTAACATTCACGCTTTAGCTGTCATTACGAGTTGCTAAATCCATTATAGCTGGTCTCTTCAGACGTTTTTTATGCGCTGTGTGAGCTAGACTGGTGGCCAGATGATTTGGGTGCCTTTGCAGTCTGTGCTTGTAGCGAATGGCAAATGAGGCTACTTCCTCTTGTACTGTTTCAATTTTGAGTTGCTCATGTACCTCCGAGTTTTTGATGAACCACGGTGCATTTGAAATTGTTTTTAGAATGGCATTTTGCATTCTCTGCAGGATGTTTATGTTAGATGTGGCAGCAGAGCCCCACAATTGTTTGCCGTAAGTCCATACCGGCTTTAAGATTGTCTTGTACACCAGTAATTTATTGTCAGTGCTAAGTACAGAGCATCTCTCCAGAAGCCACTGCAGTTTTCTCATTTTTATGTTCACATGATCTCTTTTAGATTGTATGTGGTGTCTCCAAGTTAGTTTCCGATCGAGATGCATGCCTAGATACTTTACAGTGTTTTTGTGGGGCAGTTTACAGCCAGCTGCCAAACAGTTTTGCTATAATATGCGTAAAGAGTATTTTTATGTTCCGGTAAGTAAAATTGATTGTATCGAACCACTGAATACTGATCCACTGTGGAACCATTTCACAGTAAATGCCGCAGTGACGTTCCGCCGAATTGACAAGGAAAATCATTGCGAGATTTACTGTGAGAACGTCCTACCGTGCTATAGTACTCGTATACTCACAATTAGTGCATATTGACTTAGTGTACGTTCATTGCAACAGTTATTCCGTTATCAAATCGGCCGAGAAATGGGTCACAATAACTGAAGTCAATCAACGATATTGTGCTGCAGTAGCTCAGTGAGAACCACGTTTAATATTGTAATTGTAGAGATTGTTTATGTAAGAATTTGGATGAACCATGAACAGTTTTAGATACTGCTTTTTGGACATGAATACAGTTAAGTAAACCAATGTTTTTAGAGCGGACGCTTTTATTTTTCTGGAATTGATCACGTTTGGAGTGGTTATTGAAATTTCCCTGTTTGTTCCCGTGTGTGACTAGTAGGTAGTTTTTTTTAATATAGTTTTAAATCAGGCACATTTATTTTAATTCTTATACACATATCAAAAAAGCCTTGAGTTAATCATTATCCCTAGACATTTTTGATGTGTGTACTTAGTTGTTATTATTATATGTATGTATAACTGATTTTGGTAACACTCTTATGAAAATAATTTTGAGACAAATGCTATCGGAACAAAAAATTAACCATCGTAATCGTTCGCTGAGTGAAGATACGTCCATCAACATACAAACAAAATAATGAATTGATAAATACTTATGCAGCCAAATTAAATACCTCCGTATTTTTGAAATTGGTTTATAAAAATGGCTTAATATTTATATAATGAAAAAGGGTAGAACTATGCTATAACGTAAGTATTCACAAGTTTACAACAATTAATCTGGGGTTCGGAATCCTTTGCTACGAGTCCCTGCGTTACTGAATTCCGGGCATTAAGATAGTATGTATGTATGTATGTATAACTCTTTATTGTACATAAAACACATTAATTTTACAGAAGAGTAGACATACTAGAAAGCTAGAAGAGCAATGACCCTAATTTAAACCTAAAATAATAAAGCAATAAAATAATAATAATACACCTACACAAAAATACTGGCAAAAACTGGCTGGATAGTCTAAGCAACATGACCACATCATACAAAATAAAACAATACTATTAATACAATAGGTAGGTACATAAATGCCAATTATTTATCCATTGACCGAGATAAAAATAGCTTCGACGGATTATTTCCTGTCAAGTAACAATAAAAACTATTATTATGGTGTAATGATGATAACTTAGGTATGCTTATTTTTCACTCAAAACGTAGAAACTCTCTGCCTCTTACAGAACTTTCAAAGTTAAAGCTCCACGTTTTAGGCTTGGGAAGTACACATTTTCTTACTTTTAAGTCTTCATTTTTGCAAGCATCTAGCTTAATTAAGTTTGTAACAATACAATACCTACAGTACAAAATATTTATTATTTATTGAAGCCATTACAATGACATTACAAAAATAAAGAGACATAGTCGTGTTTACCACTATAAGTACTACGAGTATTATTATGCGGATAGGATGTCCAAGATGATATGATGATGAAAGTGCTAGGTATTAGCTAAAATGCATTATAAATTGTAAACTAAAATATAGAACAAACAAAAAAATTCTAGTTTTTAATATATCTCTTTGCACGATATTTCTAGTGTGAGTAAACGACTAGAAAAACTACTTTGATGCACATATTTCTTATTAAAATCCCATGAAAGACTAATCTTGACTCTACATTTTGTAAAAACCTTAACCCATCACTATTTTGGTTCCCCTTTCCACATTTTCACCCTAAACGTGGCCTTTAGGTCTTGTTCTTGACTGTTCTTGTGACTCTGTCTACCCCGTAAAGGATAAAGACGTGATTTATGTATGTATGTATGTATTGTCAAAATGCTTTTGTTACATTTAATTTACCAGAAATCCCTTTGTTTATTAAATTAGACTTGCTACTTGGTTATGTGTATAATTTCCATAGTACGGCAAATTATAAAACAATTACTTTTCAAGGATTTTCCTAATATTATAAAGCACTCTAAACTCATTTGTTTCTTTTTTAGTGTGTAGCTAATCAGAATATTAAATCTTAAGCTATTTTTAAACACCAGTCGGCTATCTGTTTGCTTGCATGGATAGATATAGGTACGTAGGGTAACAATGGGTATCTACTTGATTAAATATTGAGTACCTACGTGTAAAGGAATATCAACTACGCGGTTGGCCTAGTTGGTAGTGACCCTGCCTGCGAAGCAAGCGTCCCGGGTTCGAATCCTGGTAAGGGCATATATTTGTGTGATGAGCATGAATATTTGTTCCTGAGTTATGGATGTTTTCTATCTATATAAGTATGTATTTCTCTATATAAGTTATGTATATCGTTGTCTAGTAGCCATAACACAAGCCTTACTAGCGCTTACTTTGGGACTAGGTCAATTTGTGTTAATTGTTCCCTAATATTTATTTATTTATTTATTTATTTATTTATTTATTTATTTATTTATTTATTTATCAACTAATTACCTATCAAAATGTTAAAAAAAACTACACCCGATATCCTTTGTTCCAAGGTAATTTCACCTTGTGTTTTAAGACTCTTTTTTCTGAGTTTGAGTTGGTACAATTTGGACGGTCAACTCCTCGTGTATATAGCAGTTATGCAAACATATTATTACCAGGTCATCGTGGTATATTACGAATGTATCTACTTTCTTGTTAATGCGATTCCGGGGTCAGCGGATTTAGAAGCGTTCTTGAACTTTGTTTTGCCCAAATACACTGTACTATACCGCCGTCCTATTTAAAAGGGACGCATGTCCAAAAAAAGATTTTTACTTTTTAACAATTTAAATGTCTTGTTAAATAACAAAAATATGCAGTTTCATTAAATTTTAGGACTTGCGGTACCTAAATGAAAAACTAAAATCGTCCATTTCTCATAGTCGGGTGGATTTTTGACGTAATTGTGTGCCATGCTTTACGTATTGCACACAAATTGCAAAGTCAAAAATCCACCCAGTCATAACCTTTGCAACTGACATGCGTCCTTTTAATTAAAAAAATACTTAAATAAAAAAAAATAGGCAGAATACTAGAGTGGATTAGTAGGTATAGGCACAGTCAGCACCAAAAATTAATCAAATCAAATCAATCTAAGTAATGTAACGTCACTACGACATTTACTGTGAAAAGGTTCCACAGAGGGACAGAACAGAAGTCACTTTGTTTGACAGTATACATAATATACAACCTTGTTACCTTGGCGATAGAGTCGAGTGTAGCACATTAGAGCTCTTCGACTACTTATCAGTTTCTGATGCTGACTGTACGAGGTAGTAAGAAAAAAAACAAGTTATTCATACACTACTGCACCTGAATAAAAACATAATACGTGGTTTTTACTCGAAATAGGATGTGAATATTCTTATTATCAATTAAGTACCTACTGCTTTGTCTGCGTGGGTTGTATGTAAGTATATATTATTTAAAAGGCAAAGCGGCGCCTTCCTTTACTTTGCTAGAGATTAAGCGAGTCATAATCATAAAGTAATAATAATTGTTTAGTTTCGTTGACGGACAGCAAAACTGTTGTACCTAAGTGCAGGAAATGTGTTTAGAGAAACAACGATAAATTGACCACATGACAGCTTTTTATGTTTTAAGTTATTATAACGTATCGGTAGGTACTGGGGGGCTACTCCGAAAATCGATTTTCGAAGTTCGTGTCACACCGTCCCTCTCACTCTCAAATTAATAACTATTAGAAAGAGCGAAACGGCACGAAACGAACTTCGAAAATCGGATTTCGGAGTATAAGGCCTGAAAGTTACGTACGATTTTTTTATCTTACCCGCTTTTAAACTTACCCCAACGCACTAAAAGATTAACGCAATTTCTTCGTCACTGAGCGCTAATAGTGTCAACTTCCGCCACATTTCCTTGCGCGATGTATGGTTGGTTAAATTGGTCATAACGCTGTCGTATTTGGCTCGCATGGGCACCGGAATTACTGCCATTACAATTTGACTCATCAGTGTTGGTATTCATAAGTAAAAAGGGATTTATTAAGCCCGGTTTTAGGATAGGACCCATCTGTTCCCGTGGGTGTCGCAAAAGGCTCTAGGGCTCTCTATTGCCAATTACGTTCTCCGGACTTCAGCACTGCGGTTAAGATTACCAGCACACAATATTTCCAAGAGAGTCGTCATAAAAGTACAGATGTCAAGAGTGTGGTGGCGACTTAGGCCGGCCACATACATACGGTTTCCGTACGGAATGATGTCAATTCGTAGCCCTGTCCCGTTTCGTTATATAGCGAAGCCAGTTTCCTTGCGGTGGTTATATTAGCCATGTTTGGTTATAATCGGTCCAGCAGTTTGAATAATATCAGCTCTTTTTCAAAGTGATGTAAAGCATTTTTGGCAAAAAAAAAATCGGTTTGATTACGTACCTACCTACTCGTTTAATGCATGGTTTTTATAATTTTAAATTTAACGTTTTTTGTGATCCAAAACTTACACTAAGCATTATACCTAAACTGTCACTGTCGCTCACTAGTCCCTATTTAGTATCCGAGCTCACTAGGGATCGCGTGCGGGAAATACAGCCCGAGTTCCGTCAACAGTCCCCCCGCAATTGTCATGTTCCCGTGTTCCGCCCGCGCACAGCACGCCAGTCATGTATTAAACATACAACACGACACGCATTACGCTACGTTACTGTATAATTGCTGTGATCGAATGGAAGCGGATGGCGGTTGCGGAAATCGCAACCGTGACCGATCCACTTGGAAACGTCAAAGGCTTAACGGTTGGTTTGAAAGTTTATCGGTCAGTAATACGAGCGGCTTAGGTCAAATCGTGTGATAGGTGCACAGGAATCTATAAACATTGCAAAATAACACGAGTATGCTCAAATTATGTCAGGTGCTATATAATTTTGTTGTCGCGGCAATCAATGAATGCAATATGCAGTGAACACACAATAAATAGAATTGGATTTGATGCGTATAAAGGCAAGCTTATGAGTAGGTAAATAAGGAAGTTTAGGAAATATTTCTTATGTTTTGTATGTATGAAGACAGGGCTACACAGTTTATTTCAACATAAGTACCTATTTAGACTTCACTGTGGTTGCGTGAATTGTTTACAATATCTGTAGGTTTTTTTATTAAAGAGAAAGCAAATTATTGTTTGTTCTTTTCTTTTGCAATTTTATACGTGTCTGTGATATACATAAAGTAGGTACTTCCATTTGTATCAAAGTGAAGGAACGATAAGTTCGAGTCAGTTTTGTCTTTATCGATAACACGCAACACATGCAAGATTGCAACTAAACTAAACATACTTACATAGACAATTCATACGAGTATTTTATGATGTCAAAACTTGTTCCTGGCTAGATTTAAAAATTGAGTTGCTTTTGAACATGAAGTTTATTGTGTCAGTTAAATTCTTGTCATGAATGTAAGTTGAGGAAACTTATTCGGCGTTAATGTGTTTCATAGACGAAAAAGATGCCATTCAGTGAGAATATGTGGTCCGCTGTTAAGGTGTTGATTTTAATTAGATATTTTAATTCTATTAACTGACAATAAGGCCTGTGTGTAGGTATTTTTGAACCATTGGATATGTAGGTATAGGAGAGCTTGGCTGTGTGCATATTTTGAATCGAGTAAGCTCTATTCTTTTGACTTCGGGAAGTTTAGCGATCATGATAAGTTATAAAAGGCCTTGGCCTCGGCCGACACGCGGAAAGCCCGATGTCTAGTATGTATATGAAATATTCTAGTTTCGTACTATAACTCTAGGCTTGTTTAGCACCGTTTAAGCGATAGGTTAGCTCTATATAGGCAGGCGCGATATTCTTTTACTCTTTAGCGAAAACATTCGTACAGGCTAGACGAATTGTATAGACGGAAAGAAGTGATCTTCCAGTTTATTGCGCAAATATTTTCTGCTTGACGAAGCAACAAGGTGGTTTATGATGTGATGTCTCTACAAATATAATGAATTGGGTAACCACGCAGCATCGCCGCTAAACAGGATTCACGGGGGTGGATGTGCGATAAATTGACTGATAACACCCCCACAGACAATTTTTGTTGATTCTTGAATATATAGGAAGTTATAAGAACTGTAGTTATAAGAAATAAAAAGGCACGTTGTGAAATTTCTTTCGCAGCGAATAAAAATAGAATATTCCGAAGGCAACACATATTTTTTGGCGAAATCGCGCTACTACATGTACTATCATAAGTAGGCTTTGGTTTTTCATACTAATTAATCGCTAAATGTTAATAGCAAAACAATAAGGCACAGATGGGTTATTTGCAATGTCAGTAGATGCTTATTAAGTTCAACCGCGTCGCATCAATTTGCTGCCGTATTATCTGAAATAGCTAACTGGTGGAAATAACAATGTTACGCGAGCGACACTCTAAGCACCTTGACTCTTGACTTGCATATCTTAGAATAGTTTTTTATCGTTGTACAATAATTGATCGAAGATATACAGGATATTCCTGGGTGACTTTGAACTTCGGGTCGATTTTAAAAATAACTTAATGACGAAATCCTTCATTTTTATTCACGTTTACTGCCCCCAATCGTTGTCCTCATCTGTATATTTTTCATCTACATGCCAAACATTCATCGCATGTGGACATGGATTTGATTTTATAGCAATTTTAAAACTATCAAAGTAACCCCAAAATGATCAAAGTAACCCCAAAATGATCAAAGTTACCCCGGTCTACGGAATAGGACATTTTATGTAGTGTTAAACTGAATAAAAGCACTGATCACCGGTATTCAAGAATATATTATTTCCGAGATACAATACAACGCCAATAATACGTACGACCATCGCAGGAAGAGGCCACGCAGGCATCTCTGTTTGTGTCAAACCACAGACTATAGCATTAGGCTACAAGGCACCGTTCAGAAATCAGGCTAACGGTAGGTACTTTGATATTCATTTAACTTTCAATGTTCAGGTGATGGCGAGTCGCTGGGCGCTGCTGGTGCTGCTGGCGCAGCTGGTTCACTGCAACGAGAACAGTGTTAATGTTGACGTTCAGATCTCACCATTCGAGCTGACTGAGTAAGTTAGACAATAGCTGAGTCACGTTATTAAGTTTGACGACCAGATGGCCTAGTGGTTAGAGAACCTGACTATGAAGCTTGAGGTCCCGGGTTCGATCCCCGGTCGGCGCAGATATTTGTATGAAAAATACGAATGTTTGTTCTCGAGTCTTGGATGTTTGATATGTATTTAAGTATGTATTTATCTATATAAGTATGTTTATCCGTTGTCTAGTGCCCATATCACAAGCTTTGCTTAGTTTGGGACTAGGTCAATTGGTGTCAATTGTCCCAAGATATTTATTTATTTATTATTTATTTTTAGTTACTTCAGTCGCTGAGTACCTAAAACGCAGTCTGCCAATTTCGCGCTAAGCTAACCTAACCCTAACCTAACAAGAGATGGGCATTATTTATTTAATTTGATTTGTAGTTCTGTAACAAAACACAAGTCTTCATACAGATTATTCATTATTTCAAATAACTATTTTCACAGACGTGATTTTACTCATTCTAAAAACAGATTTGGTTTCTGATTCTAAACTACCTGTGTTGCCTGTTTTTTGCAATTCAAAAATAGTGATGTGCCACCACCATCGAAAGTTAACGATAAATTAAATTTTGTATAGATTTTTGTATGTATAAGCTGGTGTAATAAACTAATAAACCTTTAAATTTGCTTGATTATGATACAATCGTATTTTTTTCTTAAAATATAACATGACCTCTTGTATTCAGACCACAAACATTGTCAATGGTTTCCAGTACACCACTAAACAATAAAAGCTGGTATCATTATTTCACAATTTGACATTTGCAATTGTCATTTTAGTATCTAGCTAAAATAAATAGACTATAACTTATGTAAGGTTTTTTATTCTATCTGTACTTATTGCAATCTTTATTAGGTATTCAAGTTAGAACGCGTCGATAATTTTAATTACTCACGGATTAAATCATGCGTAATGTTTTGTTAATCAAGACATCTATGATTTAAAAATTTTCATACACAAACGCCTGTTTACTTAAAATTATCTTGTACATAATCGTTATTAAAAGTGGAGCAAGGATGAAATTATTTCAAATAAATAATATTGTTCAATTTTGTACGAATCCTAGCCTTTATTCAAGGTAGAGCGTGTATTTCGCGTCCCTT
This sequence comes from Pandemis heparana, assembly GCA_963854515.1. Classification (NCBI taxonomy): domain Eukaryota; kingdom Metazoa; phylum Arthropoda; class Insecta; order Lepidoptera; family Tortricidae; genus Pandemis; species Pandemis heparana. Next base: position 10,281,345 of record OY978018.1, on the reverse strand, counting down.
GCTGGCCGATTTTGTCACCACTCAATATGTGGCGCCTATAGAGAGCCGGCTCTACCTACCCGTTTTACTAGGCGCGGGTGGTGATGAAAGCGCAGCCTAAACGTCAAAACATAGTTTGCTTACTTAGTATTTTCCCAAGATTAACCAATTGGTCTAATTCGCCCGGATCCTTCGTCTAATTATCCCATTAACGTCAATTGCTGAGCCCGTGAATAATTGAAAGCGATACGAACAGTTCGTGTCCCGACGATTCAGTGCTATGAATACATTTGGTTTCAATCACGTATCTACACTTGTCGATTCAGAAATTACCGCCTGCTGCGTATACAATTGCTGCTCGATGTATATAATTATAGATTTGTGATAGATTGTGAATAATTGGTCGAATTTACCACAGCACTGGGAAATTTATAGTTAATATGCTTGGGCTGTCAGCACGAAAGACACAAAAAATATAACATACCTCTAAGTAAATAACTTATTGCAATGCATCAGGTAATTAAAGTTTATTTCGAACGTTTTCGAGTCTTAATATGGTCGAATGATCGTTTTGCCTAAACTCACTAGGTACCCCATTCCAAATAGCTCTTGTATAAGATTTCTAGAAATATTGTTAGTTTCAACTGAAAAAGAATTATTCCGAGTGGTAAAATTTATATTGTGACCTCTTAGTCATTGTGATTGGTCTCACACAATAGATTTTAATTCATGGATATGGATAGTATTCAAAACTGTCGCGTGTTTGTAAGCTAAATCATTGATGATAATTTCCACGTTCTCCTTATATAGAAAGGTTAAGCGTTCGTTATGCACGGACTGATAAAATTAGGAACGTTATGAACCCCATTGTGATGTTGACTCAGTGCTAAAATGGTGCATTGTGCAACGTCAATACCAATTAGTAGCAAGTTCTAGTTCGTTTGATGAACTTTAATAATGAGGTCACTAATCACTAACCAACGGTTTACTCTTTCAAGTATCCACGTACACGTGTCAGCATGAATTTGATTTTGAATGAATTTATTGGAACTGGTTGCTGATTGTGAATCAATAAAAAAAAAAGTTTTTAGTACTTCGATTGTAAAAAAATATGGTACGTTTACTCCCTATCACATAAAAAAATATCATAGGTAAAGTGTCATTTTATAGAACTTGCTAACTATGTAAACAAACATCACCAGTAAATTCATCAGTCAGAGACAATTTCAATATGGCGGTTTGTTTTCATAGTTAGCAAGTTCCGTAGAATGACACTTTAGCCATGGGTATTTGATACAATCTACCGTCATTTATTGCATTTTGTGACGACACTTTCCACAAACGGTCGATGGCGCATAAACAGAATGTAACCAAGCAAACCAAGTAAAAGCGACTTTAGTCGCGTGTGGCGTGTAGACAACAGAAAGGGAAGTTACGTGGACGGTCATCAGTAAAGTCCAGACAACAAAAGACGATTTCAAACGAAACTCAGTAGACATCCACAGAGCTTACTGTACTTTACAAAATACAGGCTGTATCAGATAGCCCCTAACAATAATCAACTGGGGTATATAACCATAGCTACAGAAGCTAAAAAAAATATAAAAAAAAAATTGGAGTTTTTTTTTTTTAATATTTTCTATAGGAATGGTAGTATTAACTGTAATCATTCCTATAGAAAACATAAAATAAATGTTACTCCAACTTTTATTTAATTTTTTTTTTTAGCTTCTGTGGCTATGGTTATATACCCCAGTTGATTATTATTAGGGGCTACCTGATACACCCTGTATATGCAGAAGTTTTTCCACCCTTTAATCCGTCTTGTTTCGCCTAGTTAAAATAAACGAACCCATTTCACAGACCATCATGGGGCTACAAATGTGTACCAGATGAGGGTTGTCAGCGGACAGAGAATCCTGTCACAGTTGGTAACTCCTCGCTGTACCAGAGCCTGGACTTGTGCCGGACTGTGTGCGGTCGATTCGGCGGCATCTGGCCCCGGCCCGTCACCGCTGCGTTGAGCTCGCAGACTGTGAAGATACATCCTAACTATCTCAGGTAAGTCTAGCTGAGGATTTAAGAACAGGACTGTTTGCAGGATTGTTAGGAGGAAGGAAGAGCATTGTTTCATCACCACCATCTCCAGTCCCACTCCCACACACGTCCCACTGCTGGGCACAGGCTTCCTCTCAGAACGAGAGAGGGCTGGGCTATAGTTCCCACCAGTGCGGATCATTGCGGAGAGCATTGTTTGCATGTCGTGTATTACTAAACCGCAATAAGAATGGAATTGACAACATTTCATTTTTATAACACCTGAAAATGTATATATGGTTCGAAAGCATTTTGTCTCCTGATCACTGCTATATGTTTATATAATTTTAATATCGCTTATTATATAAAATAAAAAATAATTAAAAATATGTCCTAATTTTACCAAAACTACCACAGGATAGGTGAAACGTCTTTGCTTTTTTCACGAGAAAAAATAAGCGATCATAAGTTTGTATTTTTGACAACTTCAAAGTACAAAGGGGGCAACTCTGAAATTCTATTTTCGAAGTTCGTTGCATACCTTCTCTCTCACTCTCAAGATAATGACTATTAGTATGAGCGGAACAGCACGTAGCGAACCTCGAAAATCGAATATTGGAGAATAGGGCCTGACATTGACAATTTGAAATTAACGTCAGTTTTTTTTTCTATAGAGAAAATACAAAGGGATAAGTGTGTATTCTGTGATAGTATCGGAGTTACGCCCTTTTAGAATAAGCACAATTTAATAAATTAATTATAAATTAAATACAAGCCCTAGCGAAAAAATTAAACTGTCAGCGTGTTCATCTTTTCAAAGAAAATACAGAAAACCATTAAAATTACAGGCTCGGGCAAGTATGAAATGTTGTCAATTGAAAGATCTGTCATTTCATTTCAAATTCATATCACAATTTGACGTAAGTATTATGGAGTAACAATCAGCTTCAGGAAAATCATTATTAAACGCTGGGCTAAACTGCCGTGGTAGTGATAGCTCAGTTAATTGATCTATGGCCTCTCAAACGAGAGGGTTTGTAGGTTTGAACTAGGGCTCACACCTCTGAGTTTTCGGAATTGCACTATCCCGGCGTGGGATCTAACGCCCAAGCTCTCTCTTTCTGAGAGGTCTGTGCATCTATAGGCTGGAGATAATGATGATGACGATGATGATGATTATAATTATCCTTTACAACAAGAGTTGTGTTTTTGATTCCGTAAAGATTTCTACAATGAATGGTCGCACGCATTTTGCCTTTTTCTCGGGTCGGGTTAGTTAAGCTGCAAAGTTGGTAAGTAGGTACTTTGTTGGTGCAAAAGTGTAATGGTGCACTTTCACTGAGGTAGAGCGGAGCTGGGAAGCGCGAAATCGACCAATCACGGTAGTAAACCCACTTCAGATATCAAATTATCACATTACTCCGCAATGCCCCAATTGCCCGATAGGCTTTCTCGGAACACATTGTATTTAGCGATATGGTAGCATAAATGAGATAAAACGTCTCAATGACTAAGTAAACTGTTGTTGTTGTTGTGCGTGAAAATTTTAAGTAAGTAAAGTAAATGCTTTATTGTACAAATATAAAGAAACAGACACAAATCACAAAAAAATACATTAAATATATGCACAAAGGCGAACTTATCCCTATAAGGGATCTCTACCAGTTAACCTTTGAATAGATGAGAGGAGTATTAAGCGAGGGCTGATGCATTTTTCCATGTAGCTTTTCACATTAGTACTATAATTAATTTGTAGCATTTAATTTGTAATTTGCCATGAGCTTTTCGGTGAAGGAAAACATCGTGAGGAAACCTGCACACATCTGCGAAGAAATTCAATGGTGTGTGTTAAGTTCCAATACACGGAGGAGGCCTATGCCATGAGGCACGCCGATTTACGCGACAATTTAATAATAATAAAAAAAAAGACAATAACAACAACAACAGGTATTTACTGAAATTGTAGCGAATTCGGAATAAAAAGGCTTACAAATACAAATACAAATTTGAGGTAATGGACAAACAAACGAAAAATGCATTGGTCCACTAACTATACTTTATCCTCTTTATACAAATGAGTTTCTGATGGAGTCTACGACATACATTATCCATTTGCAATATGTCTGATAATGATAAACATTAAGTTAAAACCTGTTTACTTCTTTTTCTTTTATGCTGCTACCTACTTAAATAAGTACTACCGTAACAACTATTTAATGGCATGGTAATTGTAAGTAGGCTGCAAGTAAACGAGTTAGTTTTGAGTAAAATAACTTGTTATCACATTGTAGAGCTATTAAGGTCAATAAGTTAACCCAGTAAGATAACGCCATCAATATGTCTTAAGCACTGACATGTGAGCAGAAAAGATAAAATTATGAGGTTAAGATTGCCTAGACATTTTCTTAGCTTGCTGTTTGATAATTTCTGAAGGAATCCATTGAATAAATAGAGCCTAAATCTAACTAATATTATAAATGCGAAAGTATGGATGGATGGATGGATGGATGGATAGATGGATGGATGTTTGTTTGTTACTCAATCACGCCAGAACGGTCCAACGAATCTGGATGAAATTCGGCACATAGATAGAGAAAAGTCTGTAATAGCATATAGGCTACTTTTTATCCCGGAAAATTCCCGCGGGATAGCGATAAACGAATTCTTTGCAGACGAAGTCGCTGGCAACAGCTAGTAATATAATACTTATGAACAAAAACTATTTACCTTACTACTCTGCTACTTAACTCACTTTATGTAGCCCGAGGCCGTAAGTAGCGATTTACTGCCCGCTACGCAATCGGAAATTTCCATTTCTTGGCCAGGGGAAAATTTAAAATTGAACACACCTCGGGCGATGAAAAATAAAGCCTCAGGTCGTATGTTTATCGCCCTCGCCATTGGCTCGTGCGACAAGTTCCTGCGATCTGAGACATTCATTATTTCACCACTCTCGGGGTGTAATGTACTACGGTTAATTACTTTACTACTTACTGTACTTAAGGTGAAAATTTTTTGTTCATTCAAATATAGACCTCCGTAAAGTAGGTAACGACGCTTGATTCGATAAAATATCTGAGTGCTTGCTTAGTTTAGATGAGAACGAGCTCGTACTAAATACGAGATATAGTACTATGAGAACAGTTTGCTATCGTAATTTGCCCGATAGTATAGCGCTGCCAATTTTTCCATAGTAATTTATAGGTAAATGTTTAGTTTACGCGACCGCGTTCGAGTCTGCTTTTGGTAGAGCACTTAGTGTTAGAGTTTTTGGTCTCAAACACTACGATATTAATTTGTTGCCATTAAATACCTAAACGCTCATGTGGCAACTTGGCAATGGCACCCGAAATCAAACGCGATCGCTGGAAACTTTGGTCTGATATTAAAAAGCTAAACGTTAGTTTCAGTTCGTTTACTGTACATTTTTTGTTCTGATATTCTTTAACTTCGTGCTTTATTAAAAAAAAAATGACCAATAAATTATCTGAACATTAGGGGACAGCCCATTGCCCATAATAATAAAAATGATCGTAAACTCTTTAAATGCCCGGTGAATTATGTTTGTTTGGGACATTTGAAACGGTCGTAGCTACAAAACATTATGGCACAGGTGTCTCCCGCCCGTCTGTGCTATTCCCGGCGTGGGGCGTGCGATTTTGTTGACAACCGCTTGCGTCAAGCGCCGGCGCAGCAAAACAATTTGGAGCTTGAATCATACACAATCACTGCGTACTATAAATGACCCTCGCCACGTTTGTCTGTCTGTTCGCGATAAACTCAAAACAACTGGGGCCTTACCATGACGACTTAATGCGATTCAATTTCCGGTTCAATTTTACGTTTTAGCTGTTTTTGAGACTCCTAGTGTGGATCTGACAGCGAGCGATCCAACTTTGGTTCTGAATTGAATTGCATTAAGAAGTCATGGTAAGGTTGGACGAATATTCATTCAGTTTTTACCAACAGATAGTTATTGACGACAAAGGTTTAGTGTCAAGGATTCTTTGTAAAATGGTTGAAATATGACGTTAATTTTGGTAGCGCCGTGTTAAGGGCCTATTTAGACACATGCAAGAATTCTATGCCATTTTACATTGCGAAGTTTGACAGATCGGTTGAATTCGGTTTACTCCGGCAACCCGTAATGTTGCAATTCTTGCACGTGTCTAAATGGGCCATTAGTATCTAAGTACGTTGCACCTATGCGAAGCCAGGCGGGTCACTAGTTACCCCAGATCCAGTTGCAAATAAAATGGCATGAAATTAGCAATTTTTCGTATCAATCTTTCGGAAGGGCGTAGTCGATAACTTGGTATACTTATACCACTGAATAAAGAGATATATACCTACTTACATAATGTGTTTCACCACTTTATTACAACGATCCTGCATCAGAAAGAAAACAATAAGCGTTAAGGATAGTACCTAATTATCAATTTCAACTTGTGGAAGCAATCTTTGTTGATTTTATAACCATAGGTTTGGAATACGTTATCATTAGGTTAACTAGATCGGCTTTGAAGTAGATGAAACTAGAACAAAGGATTGGGCTGCTGTCGGCAACAACAAAATAGTTTTAAATCGTTAGCGAAACAATTTACCACGAAGGACACACCCACCGTATTGATAAAAAGCAGATAGCGTCGCGACAATACAAATGACGATAAAGATAAAAACCATTTTGGAGATCCCTACCGTTAATCTCACGTGTTTACGAATCGAATTCTTACACGGGTACCATGACAAGCTGTTTCATGTCTATCGCTCATCGTGCATCACTCTCATACCACACAAGTTGGAAAGAGTCTACCCACCAATTGTGTTAGACGATTCCTGTAAAGGGCATTCGCTGGGCGTCATCCAAGTCGTACGAGAAGTCGTAGGACTCTAAATATAGGGCAACCAGAAACAAATAAGCGCAGGCGTATACGTCGCTGTCGCTAGCATCAAAGCGAGATATATTGGCATAGTTAGAGTCTAATAACAAGAATCGTAATTTTAACTACAGTTGGTATCAAGTTTATGTCATTTATACTTTAATTCGATATAAAGCTACCCCCTTATTCATAAACGCTCTATAAGCTTCTGTTTACTTGGTAATAGTTTGTCCTTATCTGTCACTTTGACATTTACCTTTCACAGAGAAGGACAAACGATAACTAAGGTTAGCAGAAGCCTATAGAGCGTTTATGAATAAGGGAGCTAGACTTTATTGTAAATGATTATGTATTCAAATGGAAATATCTTTGACACGTCGTAAAAAGGATGATCAGACGGCCAATTTTGACCATGAAAGTGGTAAAAAATCGTGTAATTTGGGATCACGAGTAGAGTTGGCAGCTCTAGATCTAAATTTTCAGAATTTTTACACATGGTATTTCAAAAATCAGCCCTATTACATATGTTGAACCAAGAGTTTTTGGAAATTCATTATTTTCATTAAGTCATCCATCATAAGTTTGATTGTTCAACTTTATTTAAATTAAATAAAAAAATAAGACTTGAATTCCTTAATTCCATTTCGTAATTATATCAAGACAGGTGAGAATTAGGCATAGGTACCTAATGACATTTAATTATGTACATATTTCATTGTTTACTGACATCATAATGTACCACAATGTTTTTTTTTATGTTAGACTAGCGACCCGCCCTGGCTTCGCATGGTAAATTATGCATGTATTATACATAATTATAAACCTTCCTCTTGATTCACTCTATCTATTAAAAAAAAGCCGCATCAAAATCCGTTGCGTAGTTTTAAAATTTTAAGCATACATAGGGACATAGGGACAGAGAAAGCGACTTTGTTTTATACTATGTAGCGATGATGATAAGCCAGACAAACAAACTAGTGGATTGTCTGAAAATAAAGATATTTTATTTTATTTATTTTATTATTAATGGAAAAATGGAAAAACGCTGTTCAACTGGACAAAAATCTATCAACGTCAACTAATTTAGAAGCATTGTCTCTAAGCAATATGCAAATAATATTTTTTGTGCTCACAAGTGACAGCTAATCGTGAAGTCAGCGACCGGATGTCTATTCAAGTATTCATATTCAATATTTGCTTTGAATTTAGCAAATTGGTTAACCATTTGTTATTAGGTGAATGACCGAGCTAAGAAAGGGTTAACGGTAATCCGACCTACGGGTACCACGGGTGGGTCGTGCACGCCAAATTTGACTCTGGGACCCCGTCCGCCCATCATCTCAGATCGCATTAATCGATTTGGATACAATACATTATGGCGGCTCTTTTAAGGTATTGTTGCTCGATCTTGGCGTGGGTATTTTCATGATTAAGTTTTTTAATTATTTTGTTTGTGTGATATATAACTGTATTCATATGAATATGGTATTTTATTTACACCTAAGTACATCAAGTTTACATTTATCATAAACATCCATTTATAGGAAGTCCAATAAGTATTAAATATACATGCACATTGGTAAACAAAATAAGTAAGTAGGTAGGTAGAATCAACCTAAAAGGATAAAACAAATAAAATTAATTTACTTTTGTGGTTTGCATTTGGGAATACTTTATTACCTACTGGTAAAAACCCATTGAACTGGTTGTTATCCTGTGACTTGTTGTAATTTTTTTTTGATATTTTGATAAAAATAACTGCACACAATAACTGCACACAAAAATACAATCGTGATTTTAAGCATTATTTATAGTAAGTATAGGTAGGTATAGTCGAACAAAAAGAGGCATATAATTTGAACCGTATGTATTTTGACCCATTATGCATGACAAACTTCATGTATTTTAATAGGTAGGTACGTACTCCATCTATTCAACTGATTGGCGTCATTTTGCTATTGTGCCCGCATCAAAAGTAATCGATCCTATTAAAGCTCAACAACGATACCATAATTTCAATGACTTCCACAGCTTACCATTTCAATTGCTTCAAAGGTTTGATCTCATCGACGTCCCAGCCGAGGCGAGGGCGATTCTGGTGGAGATGACCCACGTGGCCACAGCGAACCTGATGGCCGAGTGTGATGGCAACGTCACCGACCTCGTAGAAACCCCCGTCGTGGTCTACATGACCGTGAAGACGGCGGACACTCAGCTCACATGGGCGACTGACGAGCAGTACATGATAGATGTGCAGACCAAAGGTAAGTCTTTATCAATGTTAAAATTATACTTATTTTAACTTGAATTTACACGACGGTGACAAACAGTCTTATTCTGCAAAGGTTTAAGCGTAGGAAGCACTTAACTGTGCTTTGTTCCGTCGCTTAAAGAACATCAAATTTGTATTGTGTGTATGTAAAGGGTCAATGAACGCTTCTTTTAGTCAGGGCAATGTATTGTCGCTTACTCAATTACAAGTCTTTCTCCACTGTAACTAATTCTATTAATATTATACATGCGAAAGTACGTGACGATGTGAGTGAGTGTGTATGTTTGTTCCTTCTTCACGCTAAAACGACTGGAAGGATTTGGATAAAATTTGGAACGAAGATAGCTGGTACCCTAGATTAAAACATGGGCTACTTTTTATCTCGGAAAATTGCATAGTTCCCGCGGGATAGCGATAAACGTGTCAAAGATCGTAGCTGCCTAGAGTCGCGACGTTAATAATTATTGCAGAATATATTATCAACATCAGTTCTTAAGTCTGATTCTACGCGGACGAATTCGCGGGCAGAAGCTAGTAATTTCATATAGGGAGACTTATCTTAGACTTTTAACAAAAATGACTCTTGAAGTTTTTTGTAAAGTTGCCGAACCTTAGTACACACGTACAAGTAAAAGGTTTAGTATGTCAAAAACATTCCATTAAATATTACAGAGGGAGCGGTCGCTGTCCATATCATAGCAGAAACAATTTACGGCGCTCGTCACGCCTTAGAAACGTTTACCCAACTAGTAGCATCAGATCGACCAGACTTCCCTAGCCAGGTTCACTGCGGGCTCAGACTGGTTGCCGGCGCGAAGATCCGAGACAGACCAGCCTACAAACACAGAGGGTTAACTCTAGATACTTCTAGAAACTTCATACCGTTAAAGGATATTAAAAGGACTCTGGACGGCATGGCTGCTACCAAGATGAACGTTTTTCACTGGCATGTGACAGACTCGCACAGTTTCCCGTTAGAGTCTAAACGGGTACCTCAGTTCACAAGGTTTGTTATACTTACATTTTCGTAAGAATTACTTTCAAGATCACAATTGCATTAGGAAATCTATGAAAAGTAAGTCATATTGTTCGCAAATGTGCCAAATTTAAAACAATAAGAAACCGTCACCGGGCGTAATGGTAGCATAATTTTTATCATCGGACGGATGTCGAGTCACTTGATAAGCTTTAATTAGTCAACAGTTACCACCATAATAAACTACGCAATATCATTAAAATACGTGTAGGTACGTATCAGTGTTTTTCACGGAGCAATATATTGTAATAGGCAGTCTAATGGTGGCATAAAGTAGATCGTAATTTCATCGAATCATTAAAAAAAAGTGATGACTGATGCCTATTACTATCTTCTCGAATTGACTAAATTCTTTCTTGAAGATGTAAAAGTGGTGGTAATTGTCACTGTTTTTCCAGATTCGGAGCCTATTCCGAGGCCGAAATATACACAACAGAAGAAGTCAAGGAGCTAATTCAGTACGCTCAAGTGCGAGGCATCCGCGTCGTCATAGAGATCGATGCGCCCGCGCACGCCGGCAACGGCTGGCAGTGGGGAAAGGTAAAGCGAACCCAACATTAGTGTGAATAAAGATCATGATGAATTTGTAATAGTGTACCGGAAGGCGAAGTGTTAAAGGAAGGACGGATGATCAGGTAAAGATCATGGGAAATCTTGGACTGTGTGACGCTAAGCTACAAGTTGGAGCATCCCAGGGACAGACAGGTCCAGCAGTGGTTGTCTTCCAGCTTGAAATTATGATGATGATGATGAAGATTTAAGACGGAGGCTAGAAAAATATAGCCGTCAGAAAAGAAAGTGGGCTGTCCCTAAATTTTCTGCGAACATTGTTCCAAAAGTTATCAAATTTTAAATCGCTGTTTTATTTCTGTGAGCTTTAGTGTACCTAGGCCTCAGCTAGCTCTTTCAATAGCCTCATACCTATTACGTATTTGATTTTCCTTGCTGCGATGAATCAATAACAATTCCTAGAAAGCGTTAATAAAAACTAATGAAAGGTTAAAGTGGAAACAGGGAAGTGACGAAACCGATCTAAATAAAGAACTTGCTTCCCGTTCCCGTTGTTTTTTCAGAACAATATTGAAATGAATGAATTTCTTAAAGTAATGTTGCAGTTGGGACTGCTCCCTGAGTTGATTCATTGAAACTATCTGAAAATAAATAGGATTTCTGCTTAAGTGTGCTCTGTCATCAAAATCTTTCATAAACATACTAACAACTTCGAAGCTCTTGATGGGATACGCTAATTAAATAACAAATAACTTGTCAACACCAATTCTGCACCAATCGTCTCACATCAGCGTATTGTATAAATACCTTCCTTATCATCTACATACATGTATACATAAATCACGTCTTTATCCCTTACGGGGTAGACAGGCCCTAAGGTAACAAGACCTAATGCCATCTTCTAGAACGGTTCATAAAGTGTGAAAACCATCTATTTCCAGGAACACGGTTACGGAGACTTGGCTGTGTGTGTGAACAATAAGAACTGGCGTCACTATTGCATACAGCCTCCTTGCGGCCAGTTGAATCCCGCTAATTCGGCCATGTATAGAGTCCTTAAAGACCTGTACAAAGACATTGCAGAAGCGCTTCCCAGACCGGCTCTCTTCCATATGGGAGGGGACGAGGTAGGTGATTGAAGTTTTTGCATAAAGCATCCTCATCTCATCCTTTTCGCATTCGTGAGTTTAGATAGGGATGTTTGTCCTGATAGGATACGAAAGCTAACATACTAGATTTGTGGGTTAGGATTAGGTTTATGCCGACAGAGTGCCACATACGCTGCTAAGCATAAATTAGAAATAGAAAGAGAAAGAAGGCGCCGTAATGAAAGATCTTTTAAAGTAACAGTTCTCCAGCTTCTGTCCGCGATTTCTTTCGCTATAGTCTATTCAGGGTACCTACCTAATACGAGTAAGCAGTATCCATCCACCGTGTGTAATTAATTATGAATTACTAGCCACCCGCCCCGGCTTCGCACGGTATATTAAGCATGTATTATACATATAAACCTTATAGCTTTTTATAGTTAGTTTAAGTTTAGTTTTTAATTTAATCTTAGTTTAATTTGTTTTTTGTAAATATTTATTGGTTGAAATAAAATAAAAACCTGTAAAATATAAACCTTCCTCTTGATTCATTCTATCTATTAAAAAAACCGTATCAAAATCCGTTGCGTAGTTTTTAAGATTTAAGCATACATAGGGACATAGGGACAGAGAAAGTGACTTTATTTTATACTATGTAGTGATGATGATTAGGCACAGACAGAGTCAATAGAATGCCAGATCTAAGTCATGGCCCGAGCAACTTTCATAATATCATTAGTCCATTTTGATAACAATAATATTATTATAACATGAAGTTTTGAAATATGAACATTGAATTCTGTGACGGTATCATAACCACCAAAAAAATTACTAATACCATTAAAATGGCGGTAATTTATTACTATATTATGATCTGTTAGTTAAGAGACTTCTCGTAATCGTCTCCGTTAAAAAAATGACACCACATGGTGTTCCCGCAAAATTATTTTTGGAATTTTAATCACGTGTTAACGACGGTTGACATTCAAGTTTGTGTCATTGCTCTGGCAGTTCAGCCTACGTCCATTAAATTACTTAGAGGGAGAATTTTTTTATATGTATACGAACTGTAAAAATCCCGGAAATGCATGGCTCACCTTGAGTACCCATTATATTTAACTTTTTCTGAACCAACATACCTAGCGTATCTGCAACAAAAAAAAAATGTTATCATAATTCAGAAAACTTGAAGTCTAATTTGGTCGAACGTTGTTTGTAACTTGACATTCCGCTGCGGTAATAAGCGTGGGAAGATAATGAAATGATGCTTAACACGAGCGGTCATAATTCAGCATTTTTTTACTATACTAAGATACGATACTATTATATACCCGTAATACCTTATACTACTATTTACCTTATCAAGTTAAATACCAAAAATTGTAAGAGTTTTAGAAGCGGAAAAACAGTTTTTGGTGCTGCGCTGCTATGACAACTCCTCCATAATAATCGCTTGCAGTAAGCATGCCCTTAGCGGCGTAATTTTTAATCACATTTTGGCTTCAATATTCCATCTTAATTCCAGGTCTTCTTCGGCTGTTGGAACTCGACGGAGCAAATCGTGAACTACATGAAAGACAAAGGTTTTGAGATCAACACTGAAGGGTATATCCGTCTTTGGGCGGAGTTTCACGCGCGTGCGCTCCTGCTTTGGGACCAGCAGCTGAAAGAAACTACGGGAGATGACCCGCAACCTGTGATGCTGTGGTCTTCTGAACTCACGCAGGCGCACAGGATACAAAGATATCTGGATAAGGAGAGGTACCTAACTAAGATATTTTGTAATTTTATTGACTTTTATTTACTGTACCTAAGTAGTTAACTTTATTAACTAAGTATAGCTGTTGCCCGCGACTTCGTCCGCGCAGAATCAAATATAGGTAGCCTATGTTGATCAGGGATCACGTAGGATTCGAACGGTGAAAGAATTTTTCAAATCGGTCCAGTAGTGTCGGAGCCTATTCAATTCAAACAAAGAAACAAACAATGAAATCTTTCCTCTTTATAATATTAGTACCTATAGATAGGTACTTCAAGGTTCAGTTTTGTTTGAATATTCATTTAAGACATGAGATTAAAAGTAGTGACGATATACGGATTGACTTTAGGTTACATTTTGTAAGATAAGTAGACGATGACAATACAGCAACAGTCACCGAAACGCTTGTATTACGATGTAATTTTCAGCAAAAACTCATTTAGGTAGGTATTCATTTTATATCATAAAAGAACGGCAGTTTGCTTTGTAAATTAAAGATCCACTTGATCTCACGAACAGGGATGACTCATATCTTGTTTTAACGTTTCTTTGAGTCATTTAACATGTAAGTATTTTCTGGTTTTTTGTAAGCAAACTAAACACTAGACTACAAAACGCTTAATTTTTAATGTATCGATTCAAACTCTCGCGATTTTCACACATTATTATTATAATAAAACGGGTCTACAAAAACAGGGTCGAGGTATTTACAAAAATACTTTTTGTTTACGTGATTAAGTCCCGTTTTATTATAATAATGCGCTTAATTTTTCTTTAGCAAACAACAAATTAATACACTTACGTTCTTCGAGTGAATGAATTGCTAAGTCAACTTTACAATAACAATAACTAACATTACGCGTTGTTGGTTGTAATTATGCCGTATTCATAATTCATGTGATTGTTCGTGACCCTGGACGTCTACTTTTAGACTTGTTTGACTCAGTAGGTATTCTAATTAACGCGTTAGCACTTCAAATTTGTGTTAATGTTCATAACGGTTTCACGCTTTATTTCGACATTGCTGACTTTGTAATTTAAAACACGTTTGGTCTCTAAGAGCGCTCTTTTACATGCAAAGAATATTTTTTCAATTTCTGTAATATTTATTGCTGTCCGTATAGTTATCAACTTTTCAATGAGAAAAAACCTGATATGATATGTAGTTTTATTGGAGACTAGCTGTTGCCCGCGACTTCGTCCGCGTGTGTTTTTTGTGATAGTTTAGAGCTATTCTCGATATCAAAATTGTTATTATTATACCCTTACAATAATATGTACTAATCCTTAAACAGGCACATTCAAATAGTTTTCTCGAGTAGTTAGGTACTATGTACATTCAGATTTTAAGTATCTGTGAAAATTTTGTAAGCTAGCTTACCTTGAAGTGTTTAAGATACATATTGCGCTAAGGCCCAGCAGCGCAGCGTTATATATTCTTTGGCAGTGTGGTATTTAACCAAAACAATAAAAATCTTATAAAAAGTCTGAGGACAGAAACTTTTACAATTTCAGTAACCAACTTTTTCACAATAAAATTCTGACATGTTCGTAGCGCAGGCGTAAACGCTTCTTTTGATTTTGCTTTTTTTAGGCAAAGGTACTGAGAGCATACAGCCAAGCGTTTCATTCACGCCGCCCTCATAATAATGTCAGCTTATTATTTATTATTTATATTATTTATAAGAGTGCGTTTGAAAACCGAACGCGTTGTGAATAATAGCGCAATAAATAAAAACAAAGTAACGGTATTGCATATTGAACTTTAGGTGTTAGGTAAAGAACGCAATTTCGGACGCCAATTTAGGTTGGACAAAAATGTCTTCGTTGAAAAAATACCTGTGCAGAAAGTAATTATTTTATTAATGTTTTTTCACAATTGACACACTTTTCTGGCTTTATGTCCTATATACATTTTCTTCATAATATTATTGTATTTGTAATTATTACCAACTACTTATACCGAGGAAAGCAGATTTTTTTGAGTTCCGCTATTTTGTGCGTAATCACCTCAAAAATCAAATTTCAAGAAAACTGAAAAATTATATTTACCTGTATTAAATTGGAAGTATATGTAGCAACTTTAAAAGGTTAAACTTCATTGGTTTTTATTTTATAAGTGTATGAAGTTCATTATTTTTTAACACAAAACCCTCTTTTTTGCGTCTCTGGGTGAGATTAAAAAAAAATGCTAAAACAGGTATTTCTTTATTTTTATTACTGAGTATATATTCTGAGTTTCATGATTCTAGAACAATCTAATTTTTTTTTCATACAAACTTTAACCCCCTTTTTCTAATATTTTCCAAAATTTCTATAGCCTAGATCCTATTCTGAATGTATTTAAATAGATTTGTGAACATTTCAACAATATCCGTTCAGTAGTTTTTACGTGATGCTCAGTCAAACAAACAAACAAACAAACAAAAATTTTAAAAATGGTTTTAATATGTTCAGTTACTTATTTTAAGTCACCCTGGTCGGTTTTTTTTTTTAATATTCAATGTACAGATTTTTTGGTCTCAACGATTTTATTATATGTATAGATATAGTCAAATTGGCTAACGCATTCGGAATGACAATCGCATTTACCAATAGGTATTTCTGTATAAGGTAGAAAGAGATGGCGAATGTGATCATTGAATGTATTGATGAATGGAGTTCAAAATGACATTGACATACTTAGGAAAATTGCAACTCCTATTGAATATCGGCATGTCTTCATCGACCTCGACACTGGCGGAATCATCAATAGAGTTAACTATCGAAGCAGCTCTATTTTTTAAATTTAATAGTAAAATAATTAACGTTAATTGGACTTTTAAAAATGGTTTCCAATTCCCATTAATAATCGCATGTTTTAATAATTATCATGTTTTTTTTTTTTATGTGAATAGGAAGGCAAACGAGCAAGTGAGTCACCTGATGGTAAGCGATCACCACTGCCCATAGACACCCGCAACCCCGGAGGGATTGCAGATGCGTTGCCAACCTAGAGGACTTAGATGAAATGCCTCTTGTGCCCGTAATTTCCCCGGCTGTCTTACTCTCCACACCGGAACACAGTAGTGCAAGCACTGCTGCTTAGCGGCAGGATTAGCGAGTAAGATGGTGGTAGCGATCCGGACGGACCTTGCACAAGGCCCTACCACCCGCAAAAGCTTGTTCGCTTGTTCTTTATTAGGTACATTTTTTAGCTGCCAAAGCATCAGTTGTTAATTCAATTAGGTTCCCATTTTCGGTTGCTATCTCCACGATAACAGCGAAGTCAAGTCGTGGAAAACAGAAACTACACCACACGCCATTTCCACTATACACCACATGATTTTTCTCAATCTTTGTAAATTTTTTAGATACGTGATCCAAGTTTGGGAGCCGGTCGAGAGTCCACTGCTCATCCAACTTATGAGGCTGGGCTACCGGGTCATATCTGTCCCAAAGAACATTTGGTACCTTGACCACGGCTTTTGGGGCACCACGAGATTCTCCAACTGGCGTCGCATGTACGCTCACACTCTGCCCACCGAATCTGGAGTGCTGGGAGGGGAAGTAGCGATGTGGACGGAGTATGTGGATTCGTACGTCTTGGGTGAGTTGCATTTGTTTTTCCTTGGGTTTTTTATAGCAGTTTCTTTTTAACAATTAGAAGATTTAATAAATTGTCTTTACGGGTACGGGTGGCCGTTTATTGTTGTTGTTGTAGCATTTGTGGCGAGTACCTAGACATATTAATAAAAATTTCCTGATGATGCTTTAAATATGTGAAATTGTATTAAAATTTTTATTCTATTCTGGTGAATAGAATAGAATAGAATAGTTTATTTGCTAGAATACATTCATGATATTAAATACGGTATAAAAAAACAGTTTAGTGTGGCAAAGTTGGATTGTACCTACCGCCTCTAAAATCCCATATTACATTTCAAATACGAACGTGTACAGTAAAAGTTACAGAAAACTGTCTTCACTTGAATACCGAAATAATTTGAAACATATTATTTAAGAGTTGGATCTTTAGATGCGTACAAAGCTGATGTAACCCGACTTTACGGTACCTGCCTACCTATACCTACCAGCACAGCGATTTCCTGTTTCGTATAGAAAGCCTCGCCTGCGCTCGGCCTCTTACTCATACTCGTCAGGGCAATAACGGAGTATAATTGTCAGATACGCGCGTGTGGCCCCGCGCGGCGGCCGTGGGCGAGCGTCTGTGGGCGGACCCGCTGACGGTGGCGGGCGCGGCCGAGCCGCGGATGCAGCGGCTGCGCGCGCGGCTCGTGGCGCGCGGCCTGCGCCCCGACGCGCTCTCCCCCGCCTGGTGCGCGCAGCACGACGCGCACTGCCTCTGACCTCTACCTCTACGCTTTAACTTCTAACGCGGTCAGCACGACGAGATAGACCACCCGTCTTTTTCTTGCTGTTCGTTATAGAAAGAGCCGGGTGGTCTATCTCGCACGCGCGCGAGATGACTACCCGTTTTCTTACTGTTTGTTATAGAAAGAGACGGGTCTATCTCGCATGCGACAGATCTCGCGCGGTCTCGTGCGAGCGTTGTAGGTCCACTGCCCATAGTCGTAAAGGTGTGGCTCAACCATTGATCCCGCACCCCTATGTCTAACTCGCTCGCAATCGCCATCGTGTTCATTTTGACAGTTCATGTATGGGCTGACAATTGGCATCAGAATCAGCTAGCTGTCACATTCATAGGGTAGACCGGGGGCAATAGTAACACTTTGCAAATAACGGCGCATAGCACAGAATCTGAACATTTCTAAGAAAAACTACATCAACGTATTATATGCCAGGTTCATTGTTTATACGTTTTTGATATTATTTTTTACTAGAACATAACAGTTTAGCGTATAATCGAGTTTTTGTTCAGTGATTCCCACTGCTACTATTGACCCCTACTACGGGTCATTTGTACCACAATTTCCGAAGTGAATAAAACATACATTTATATCAAAATCTTAACAATTTCAATATTTATTTCTTGAATTTAATCAGTCTGAACAGTTGTACCAGTATCAGCAATGAGGATCTACATTTTCAGAAAAATATAATTAAGTCAAGTCTAAGAAATCTATATTCAAGTTATCTCAGTTTCTACAATTAAATTAATCGTTTTTATGAAATAAAATGGCTTCTAAATTTTCTAGGCATAATTTTCTGGCCTGTAAAACTACGTAAACCAATACAATTCAATACAAAACTTGTATCGCAAAATTGCATACAGTTACAATTGACCCCTGGTACAATGGACCCCATTTCTCGAATTTAACAATACTCTACAGTGTAAAATCACAATACTATAGCAACTTCAAAAGCAGCTCATAATATACGATAAAAATATAGAAAATGGAAGTAACTAATCAATGGCTCAACCAATTTTAGTTAGTTAGGTATACAACATTAGATTCACCTTAAAACGTCAGCTAACTTTGATAATATAAAAATATTATTTGGGGTCATTTGTACCACGGGGTCAAATGTAACGTTACAATTGACCCCGACTGTGCTGGTACTATTGCCCTCAAATCATTTCAAATTACTTACATTCAAATATCTCAGCCGTTCTTATTACCTGATAACCAAACCATTACTTGATTCAAGCATTGATAACCGTAGCATCATAATTGACTAAAAATATTAGACTAACAGCTATATTGGGGAAACTATAAGCCAAAACAATCAACAGAATTATTTGCTTTGGTTGTGCGAAAACAAAAATAGTTGTCTAGCATGTTCGTTCTGCACGGTACTGCGCCGCCGACTGGTGAGCAGGTCGGGACACACTCAACGCACGTACGCACGTACACAGTGATGCTTAGAATGTTATAGGGTTAGAAATATCGACGATGTTACTATTGACCCGTGGTACTATTGCCCCCGGTCTACCTACAAGAACTGTCAAAATGAACGCGATGGCGATTGCGAGCGAGTTAGACAATAAGCCTACTGATTAAATGTAAAGGGGACACATTTCATAATCAAACACAGTTAAATTTGATTTTAAACCTTATAATGAATGACGTTTGGTTTTAAATGAAAAAGCGTATCCTTTTTGCATTTAGTGAAAGGTTGATGTTATACATTGTCATTTAAAATGATTCCGGAATGCTTCAGCGGTGAACTAGTTTGACTGAGATTCTTGTAAACCTCTTGATGTTGTGTTGCCGCCCTTGTGTTTTTGTTGTTTGTCTTTTACAGGTTTTTTAAATTGCAATTTTGCGATTAACTAAAGAATGATACCATACATTGGTCGATGTTTCAAGTATACAGCGTAAAAGCGACCTAATTTCTATTAGATATGATAAAAAATATTGACAGAAGAGTTCAAATAAACTAACTGAAACCTAACCACCACCAATATTCCGGATTCCGGTGTTATAAAATCATTCGATGCGTTTTTGTTGCAAGCGTCATCTATATGAATTTTACCGAACTAGGTACTTGGTTAGCTAAAGCGGGAACGTAATTGTAGCGCTGCCGCATGGCTCGTTACGTGTTTTAGGGTTACCCGCACTAGATGGCGACACAAGTTATAAGTGCAGGCACGTAAGTCTAGCGCTGACCTTGTATACGCAGAAGTATAAAATACGGTATCTGTGGGTGCGCAAATCCCCTGCACGTGACTCGTCATCGCTAGACTTACGTGTCGGCACGTATAACAGTGGGCAGATAGAATGGACACTTCGCACCCCCCCCGGTATTTACTAACACCCCGCAGGCGACGATAGTTTGAAATTGTTGAGATTGTGGAGGGAAGGATTAGGGCCTGTTTTACCACTCTCTTAAGTGTCAGTTACCTATGATTCCGTCTCTATTTATTACTACGAAACAGACAGAGAAGTCATCATAAATAACTGGTGAAACAGGCCCTTAGTGAAACGTAAAGCGATCAACATTAGTTTTCTTTGTTTAATTATTTTTTCTCACATGGAATCGTATGTTTATGGGTGCATAAAACATGAAAGATTAGTTTTTGTTAGTTGGTAACGTAGTTACATTTTGAACGCCTGCTTGAAACTGTTGAGCAGTTTCCACTCTTTCATCATTCTCTACGTTGCTGGATTTTGTTCACATTTGGTATGTGGATGTGGAATAGCAGAGGATATTTTTTTTTGCTACCTACTACTACTAAAAAGAAGACTACTTACCAAATGGAGATTTTCAAGTAAATCCACAAAGAAAAAGCTACCTACTTAAATATTTACCCAATACTTCCACATAGTGATAATGAAAAATGGCACCCTTAAATTTTTTTAAATAATTGGGTTCATTGACTAAATTAGCTTAACCCTTTCGCTGATAAGCAGCTCTATACTTCATTTAATTTAGAATGAGTAACCACAATAGCATTATATTGCGCCTGGTCAACTATTTCTTACCTAGAAAATAGCACAGTGCAATAGTTTGGCAGCCGCAAAATAAAATTGTTTTAATGTCACTTTATTTGCGTGTCGTCAATTGTTACTCTAGTACAAATTGTTAAGAGATTACAGTTCACGAACCGCAAATATAATGTTGTTGTGGCTTCTCATCCTAAATTAAATGAAGTATAGTGTCACTCGCAACTGTCAACTTTATTTAGTCATTTAGAAGGTGCATTTAACAGTGAATGAATTGAATTCATGTATTGACATCGTAAAGGTTAGTTTTTCATTCAATCTAATTCAACCTATTTATTTTTTATTCATTCGTTCGTTTAATTTGTACCTCGGACTCCCGGGCTTCACGCACGGTAGTTTTCTTATTTAAAATGTAGAGCATTTTTTAAGTTCTAATTATTATCGGCTTGCGTCAATATAGGACTAAGTACCTACCTAATAAACAAATGTCAAATGTGATTCTGTGAAAACGTCTCTATAATATTGTAGCAATGCAAAGTAGGGATAGTAATGAATTTGGTGCTTAAAAAATACGACTGTCATAATAATAGCTTAATTGTGTACACAGAACACTTAAGTCAGGAGTTGAAACGTGTTATTACACAAGATTCTTTCCGCCACTTTCATAGGGAGCATCTGTTTTTACTTCGCTTCAGTTGACAAAGACGAATGAAAACTTCACGTGAATTGAATAACAACAATTGTACGAAATCAGGCTCGTGAGTCTTGTCTTAGTTATTTTGGTCTTAATGCATCTTTACAGAAATGCGTAACGCACGCAAATAAATTTTCCTGTCAAAGTGGTTATTTTCGACTGAAGGGAAGCGCATGTCGGCTTCTGTCGTAAGCGCTCTGTGGTGTGATTTGGATAAGTTCTGTACTGGTATGGCATCAGCATTGTATGTATTGACAAAAACGGGCACTTTCAATTTAAAATATACCGTTTACTTTATATAGGTACCTTATTTTATTCTGTGTCAATTTTGTGGCAACATTACATATAGGTATCACAAAATAAAATTGCCAAAAAATTTGGACTCATTTTTTTTCTATACAAAAACAAATAGTGCGGTACGCTTTAAATTTAAAATGCCCACAAACATTACGATTTCTTTGTATGATATAAGTAGGTACTAGCGGACTGATATTATAAATTAAGTAGAGAAACCTATTAAATTTGGTCTGAATTTTATTCATTGTGATATTGTTATTTGTACTAGAGAATATAAATAAGAATAAAATACAGCGTTATTTCGTACGTTTTTGTTTTATTGTACCTACTGAGTTACATTTATCTAGCTAATGAACGAAATAACTGGGAATCAATCTTTTAAATTTCGGCTACTTTATACTTCTAGATGTGATTAATTTTGGGGTTTAAATTTTAACCTTTTCAATGCCAAGCCAAGAACACTGTGTCATGACATAAACTAATATGTAAAAAATGTACCTTCAATTGACAAGACAAAGTTGACAGTGCGAGTGACACTATACTTCATTTAATTTAGGATGAGAAACCACAACAACATTATATTGCGGTTCGTGAACTGTAATCTCTTAACAATTTGTACTAGAGTAACAATTGACGACACGCAAATAAAGTGACATTAAAACAATTTTATTTTGCGGCTGCCAAACGATTGCACTGTACTATTTGCTAAGTAAGAAATAGTTGACCAGACGCAATATAATGCTATTGTGATTGTGGTTTCTTATTCTAAATTAAATGAAGTATAGAGCTGGTGGGCAGTGAAAAGGTTAAACATATTCATCGTAACGTATAGAATAAAGTATTTACAGATGCGTCACTTTACCATTTACAAAAACCAAGGCTGCAATATTTTATTTTTTCCGTTTTCACGCTTCCATGGCAAAAATGGCATGACTTGATCAGCATGTTGCACAGTGGCTCGTGAATCAAAATTAGTACATTTACCTTACAGACACAGAAGCCCGCTGTTAGGCAGATTTATTGAATTTAATACATTATGTACATACAACTTACATTATTGACTAGAATCACGATGTGCTTAATAATGTTCTACCTAACTGATATAAAGTAACGATAACGACATAATGTATGTTAGTTTTGCGCAATTAAGTTTTTGTTTGGAAGATTTACAGATCGGGCACGACAATAGTTGGAAATTTGGATTTTTCTTATTGTATATATATAACAATTATTACTTGGACTTGATCACGTAAAAAATTCTAAATTTTTCTCGACGCTCGCCACAATATTGAAACCACGGCCAGCAATAGTACCTATTTAAAGATATTTTTACACGATTAAGTCCAAGGAGTTATTATGATTGGAAACCGAGAGAGTTCAAAAGATTAAATTATTACTAATTCAATATTAAAGTTAACAGCTCCCAATATTTTACAAATTATTCCTACTAAGATTACTAGTGTTACTAGCATTTTTTACAGCACCAAGACTCAGATCGTTTGGCACAAGATCGTGCAGAACAGTGTCGCTTCTGAAAATGCTCGTGGCTATTCTATTGGCCAGCCGCTCAGACTCTCTTAAATCATCGTCTTTCGAAGAGTGAGAGGTCAAATCGATTTCTGTATCACTGTCGCTTTCACTCTCCTTTGTTTCGTGCCTTTGAGCACGGTAAGCTAAGTTTTGGGGTTCGTTTACGTCTTGGTTTGTGGTACAGGGGCAGTTCTTAGACATTACCCTGAGGTCTGTGGGTACATTCTCGTTTTCGATTGTTTGGGGCATGAGTAAAGGTGGGAATGGGAACGACGGTTGTTGTAGCATTCTCTCGTCGTTAGAGTATGGCATAGGTGGTGGAATGTCGTGCATCGATGGCATCGATGGCATGGGAGGCATGTTTTCTGGCATGCCAGCGTTGTGATGGTAGTCCTGACGGGGTGACTTCATTTCTGGGTTGTCGGCGGTTGGAGGCGGTTCCGGGGAATCTTTACCGGTTGGAGAATCAGGGCCTTCTGGTGAAGAGTCCGGTGGTTTTGTGTGACCTGTGGAAAGATGCAGCTTCGTTTATTTGGGATCCTGATTCGTGTTTTTTTGTTAGTGTAAATAATTTAAATATTTAAGTTAAGTGATTTTGTTTTCACTTTGTGATTCAAGTTTTTAGATTTTAACATTGCCATTATATTTGTAAATGTGGTATGATACTAAGTGATAACCCGTTGCATGATTTCTTATGAGCATGACTTAGAGAAGCCACAATCTTTATAAAATAACAATACATTATTTTCATGCACAACACGGACGACTAGTGCACAAGGTCAATTGAATCTCCAAATATGTACTGTATCCCTTTATAGCTTTATCGCATACTTCATTGCATTCAATTCAGTGAGCTGCCAAGTTAAATGCGACTTGCTTTCAGTAGTCCTACAAAGTGAATAAAGCCCGCATTCTCCTATCTCATTTAAAAAATATATCAAGAGATTTGATCGTGCGGGTATGATAAAATCCACTGGTAAAATCTCTAAAACCCTGGTCCTAATTTGGTAGCAAGTTCACACAGGAGCTGCCTTGACTTTTAATTTAAATGCCAGAGCGTTTAGTGTTTAGTTTTTAGTCGCTACAAACGTCTCGAATGTACTCGCGTTGAAATAATATATTATTATGTAGGTATGTATTATCATTTCTATAGAATTAATTTATTGCATTCACATGTTGCTGGTTATGCTGCCAATTAGTCCCATAGTTTTAGATGTTTAATGCGTTTGCTGCGAAAAATGTACACCATTGTAGAGGCCCAGATTGCAGTACGCAGAATGCATGTTAGTGTGACAAACGCTTTACTTTAATTTATAACATAGTAGCTGTTGCCCGAGACATTTATCCCGCGAAAATTATACAATTTTACTAAATAAAAAGTAATCAATGTTTTAAACTAGGGTACCAGCTATCTCCGTAGGCTTATTACGTAACTCACTCGCAATCACCATCGTGTTATTTTGGCAGTTCTTCTATGAATGTGACAGCTAGCTGATTCCGATGCCAATTGTCAGCCCATACATGAACTGTCAAAATGAAGACTATGGTCATCGCGAGCGAGTTACGTAATAAGCCTGCTGTTCTAAATTTTTTTCCAAATTCAGTCGTTTCAGCGTGAAGAACGAACAACTCAGTCACTCACATCCTCACAAACTTTCACATTTATAATAATAAGCAGGATTTCTCTCGCAATGTTTGTTTCTTATTCTTATGTAAAATTGCGGCATTTGGCGAGACCGCCCTCCCCCTAAACGCCTAACATAATTTATGGGTGACCCTAAGCGGCCGAAAGAACTGTATATACGAGAGTGGTCACCATTCGTACACTTTTTATTTAATTGTCAAATGTAGCTGTATGTGTAAAGTGTAACAAATATATTGTAGTTTGTTACAAAAAAGTCCGAAATGTTAAAAGGTTATAGCCATTTTTCAACGATAAGGTATGTGTACGAATGGTGACCACTTTCCCCTACGCGCAGACAAACCGCTAATGTGACGCTCTAACAGTAAGTATCACACGACGGCTAGACAGCCGTCAAGGCTCAAGGATCAAGGCTGATCATGGAATTGCGAACCGGGCATGAGCTGCTGGGTGCCCAGGCCGAGGCAGCGCATGCGCCAAGCGTCTTGCAGCAGCTGCAGCCGCGCCTGCTTGCGCCACTTGGCACGCCTGTTCTGGAACCACACCTGGACAAAGGAGACATTGATTGAACAAATAATCCACGGGCGTAGCTAGGCGCGGTCGTATGCGTAACGCATTTTCCCACCGCAAAAAAAAAAAAAAAGGTTTTAGCATCGGGTTCAAGAAAATTAAATTCAAACCACCATTTAATGTCATCAGTGTGTGTGTGTAAATCAGCGTTGCGGCTTGCCGCAACATTATGCTGAGTGGGATACATTTTACGCCATATCGGTACTATTCCTTAGTATATTGTATTTCTATCTAAGTGTATCGAATGTGTGTAAATAAATGTTTCTCTCTCTCTCTCTCTCTCTCTAATGTAGCTAATAGTTAGTATGCTCTATGAATGTTAATTTCTGAACTTTTTTTTTGCGGGGGGAAGAGGTTTGAACCCCCAAAACCCTCCCCCTGGCTACGCCCGTGAAATATTCTATACCTATATCACTTCCATGCTGGTATGTGTGTACTTATGTATGTAAACTCTTTATTGTGCAAAATAAATAAGACAAATACGATACTGGTCTGGGAGGGAGCAAAAAAAAAATCAGAATGTACAGTTGCTTCTCTTCTTGCTCAGATGGTAAAAGATCATTGAGGTAATGTGTGAAAATCTTCGGGAATCATGTTATGGCGATGCGGCTAGCCACCCATCACTAGTTTAATACCCCTTTCCACCTGTGTATACATCCACAATCGTGCTATACCGCAATCATGTCAAACGTGGCTTTAGGTCTTGTTATCTTGGGCTCTGCCTACCCCGTAAGGGATAAAGACGTGATTATTGTATGTTGTATACCTATAAAAGAGTAACGTGACTAACTGACTGACAGACGAAGCACGGCTTAAACCACAAAGCTACAGATTTGAAATTTGGTAGACATAATTCCTTGAGGATCAAAGAGGTGCACTATGAAAGAAATTTTATTTTTTTCCACGGGATGAAACTTAATGCATATTTAGTATACAATGTATACCTATACACCTATGTATGGTGTGGTCTAAGGGATTTTTCGAATTTCACACGGCACAAAAGGACGGGGCAGGAAATAATATTTGAAGACATGAATGGATGAAGGAGTTGTCACTCTATAGAGATCGAGTTTTTATTGTGTCTCTAAGGGCGGGCGAAGTCGTGGGAAAAAGCTAGTACTTAATTAAATAAATAAACTAAAAAAATGTACACCAGTCCCAAACTAAGCAAAGCTTGTACTAAGTAAGGTAAGTAAGTAAAGTGAGGTGAGGTAGAAAAGATTAAGCTAATAGAGAAGTGGCTAACCCACTTTACGCAATTCAAAAGATGAACAAATGAATCGAGAACTTGAATTAGCTACCGATTTTGGTTTTTATTTACCCGTTGGAAATATTGCTAAACCATACTGAAAACCTGAACGCAAGGAGAAATCCGAAAGGTAAAGCTGTATGACGGTACTTAAAGGATGGTGGTAGAAAATAATGGTTATTGCAATAGTGATTTCATGTAAATACGCTAGACAATAAGACTTCTTTCTTCTGCGATACTAAGAAAAGCGAGTTCCGGAAAACTAAAGCCGAATTTAGATACATTATGCAACTAATTTCGTGCTACTAGCATTACATTGCCACGAAACTTGCATTACATGAAAATGGCAACGAAACTTTGCCAACCAAATTGTTTAAGACGCAGGCACACGCAGCAAGGCATAGATTAAACTGGCCTCTTTCCCGTTCGCAGACCTCCGTCTTAAGTTTTTATTAGGTACTTACATACGTCTGAGATGAAACCAAAATAACAATTTCAACTTTACAGAAGTCTTTAACAACTTAGAAATCGATCATCCAAAACAGTATTATACAGGGAGATCAAGATCAGACATTAAAAGATACACCGACTGCGCGAATTCGAAGGGTGCTTTTGATCTTTTTGCGATACAACCCTTGAGATACTGTTGACACGAATAAGGGTACAATTTATGCAAATTGCCCATCAAAATGTTAAGATGAATAAAACTAGCGGCAATGTAATTTGTGTCGTTTTAAATATAATCTAGTAAGAAAAACATTTTGCACCTTATGAAGGCTAACTACAAATGCTGCAATTCGTCACATTGCGCCTTTAGTGCCTTAGTTATTTTATTAGCTTAGATTTCAATCAATTTTGCAATTAATCAAACAATCAAATTTGTATATTAATTGCATTTTATTCAGGGATTATTGTTACGCAGGCAAAATGTTCGGCGTACAAAATATGTCCTGATATTGTATTTTTGTACTTAACATTAAGTAAACTCTGTTTGTTTGCAAGTATGTATCAGAGTTGCCCTAGGCCCTGACAACTTACAGTACCTAAAATAAAAAAAAACAACATCTTAAAGCATTTGCTGCCGGCTAGTGCCGCTAACGCACATGTGTGCGTTCAGTCTGCAAAAACATGATTACGGCAACTTAGTAACGAAAATCCTAAGAAATTACTCCAAATGTCAGCAAGCTTATCATTATTGAACCCACCTGGACCCTAGCTTCAGAGAGGCTGATCCTCAGAGCCACCTCCTCCCTCAGGAAGACGTCAGGATAGTGGGTCTTCTGGAACAGGGATTCCAGTTCACTTAGCTGCTGAGGCGTGAAGGTGGTTCGGTTGCGACGTTGTCGCCGTCGTCCAAACATGTACTCGGTCAACAAATCGCCAGGCAGCGGCGAAAGGTAAGGACCCGCCATAGCAGACTCAAAACGCGTAATTATACAATTTTAATTACGTCATGTGGAGGTAAGCTATTTCAAATCCGAATGGAACACTTAGGCAAAGTTTTTAACAATTCAAAACTTCGATCGTAATTTCAAACAGCGTCTAATAAGTGTTCTGTCGGTCGCGAAAATTCAAGCACTGTACGCATTTGCGAAAATCCCGCAGTAAAAACTATCAAGACTCCACCCCTTAGCTTTAAAACCGGGGGTTGTGATTGGAGGAGCGCTTCAGGGGTTGCGAATCTCGACCAATCAGCGCGCAGCCTCGCGGGGGTAGTATTTGATAGGTGTAGATTAAGTTATAGAGTTATCTGTAAATACATTTTATATAAATGCGGTTAATTTTATGCTGCCAGTGTTAATGAGATATTGAAAGCGCTCGAGATTCTAATTACGGAGGTTGGCCATTAATTTTGTAGTTTCGGTAATGATAAAATGTTAAGAGACTACTTATTGGTTAACTTTAAATTTACTATAAAACATTATAAAGTAATTATATCACCATCTAATGAATTTAAATTGAACTTAAATGACTTATTTAACACTTGTGAATGTTTTTCTTGATATCGAAAGAAGTCAACTGTTTTCTTGGTTACTCTACGTGTATAGAGTGCATTATCATGATAAATATTGTAATATTTGATTTATTTTCACTGCACTCTGGATCTGGCAGCTTTGCAGAAGTAGGTATTCAGACATAACAAATTGTTAAAAGAATATTCATTCAATCATAATCAAAATTTTATCATTTCAAAATTATCAAGAACAAAAATCCTTGATTTTTATAATCAGTTGAGAACGAATATACAAACAGAATCCAGTGAAGGTATTTAAAACTATTTTTAAGTCCTTAAAGATAATAAACAAGGAGTAGAAAATAAATAAGGGCGCTACGTTTTTCATAACTGGCACATTTTTGAAGTTAGATATAATCATAATTCAAACATATAGCGTGTTTGTTTTGTTTTTGTTGTTGTCTTCACTGTCCAAATTTTTTATTTAATGACCTATTAAGAATCATGGGCTGACAATTGGCATCGGAATCAGATAGCTGTCACATTCATACAAGAACTGTCAAAATGAATACGATGGCGATTGCGAGCGAGTTAGACAATAAGCCTACAGATCTCTAGTTCTTAGCCATGTTTGGTAAAAATCGATCAAGCAGTTTGAAGAGTATCAAGCTCTTTTCCAAAGCGATTCTGGCATAAAACTGTTTTTTTTTTATTTACGTGTGATTAATAGGTACTCGATTAATGCGCGGGGGGTTTTAAATTTCAAAATTTAATTTATCATGTATGTATGTATGTAAACTCTTTATTGCACATAAAAATTTAAAAAATACAGAAGTACACAGAAAATAGTACAAAGGCGAACTCTCATGCCATCATCATCATGCCTTATGGTTTTTTAAAAGAATAGAATAAAATAGAATAGAATAGAAAAAGTTTATTTGCTCAGAATACGTACATACAGATCTTATTAAACAATTATTGTCAACCAGTATTCAGTCGACGAATCAACATGCAAATTTATTACAAATTTAAAACTTAAGTATACCTACTACAAAGAATTAATGGAGTATGCCTTCACGTACTATGTGAGACTTGTGTTGAACAAACAAAATATTATATAGAAAAAAACATTAACATTACATTATAATTATATAAAATTATAAATTGACTATTTAAATATTTATAAAATACGAGTTATTTACTATACTTTGACAAATCTAAGTACTCCTTAACACTATAAAAACAATTCTCATTCAAACAAAATGTCAACTTTTTCTTAAAATCTAAGCCCTGCAAAATTTTTAATTCATCCGGAAGCGTAGGTAACATCCCCTGAATTGATTTAAGCGCAGTCACTGTAGCCAAATAATTACTACCTACTTAAGTTTTTTTTTCCTATACTAGGTGCTACCTACAACGTAGTCGGAGACTATTTTTTACAATTTTCGTAATCTTCGCTTTCATACTAGTTCTCGCTTTTGCTACTTCTCGTACTTCCATTCTGCATACTTTGCCTTTTTATCTTTCTTTCACTTTTGTACCGGCTTAACTTGGTTACAGCAAACTCAGCTGTACATCACAGCGTGGCTCGTTCAATGATCAAAGTAGGCACCTAGCTATAACCTATAACAAATCGCGGCCCGCCCGCCGCAGCTCTAAACGAGTTTCCGCAAACATTTTAATGAATAACACCTCCCTTCCACCCCTGTAGGGCGACCAGATACGTTGCTGATATACCGGACACATTTGCACCTCAATCAATAAAGACCTACATTTGAACGCGTGATAAACAGCGTATTTGAACACTGGTTTATTAGGTTAACTTTTGCATTGCATTTTATACATGATACAATTAATGATAAATAAATAAATGATACCAAACTAAGCAAAGCTTCCACTTTTACCTATACGTATAATATGTATATTCTACAACGGAGAGTCGGAAGTGTATACCTAAATAGATAGATAAATAGGTGGGCTACGCTTTGATTTTACGCTTAAAGTAATTCCTGGGGCCATACCATGACGTCTTAATGCGATTCAGTTTAGGTTCGCGCGCTGTCAGATTCATACTAAAAGTGACAGTTAAAACTTGAACTGACTCGCAATTAGGATGTCATGGTAAGGCCCCTGATACCAAAGAGAGTCCATAATACCTAGTAAAAGTCGACAAACAAAGCTCCATTTTGCAAGTCCTTTAAAGCATTGCAAATGGAATAGTTAACGAGTAATATGCATACGAAATAGAAAAGAAAAACCAAATGCTACCTAAAACCTAATGCCAACCTAACCTAATGCTACCTATGTTATTAAACATGGCATGGCAAAAGTCTTAGCATTAAGCCAGAATGAAGAGATGTAGTATTTCCTCAAGTTTGGTAGTCATGGCGACCCTACTCCGCCTCGGCGCTGCTATGCTAATTAAGCGTTCCAGTCATATTGTTTTAGTTACTGCAGCTCTGGATAGTTACTATATTATTTAATACTATTATACACAGTATTAAATACACAGATATGTTTGGGTTGAATAGGCGTATTATACAAAAGACATAATATTTTCATTTGATACATCATAATATCTGAGTAGATACAACTATTTTAATTTAACAAAACAATTAAATGAAAAATTGGCGCTAGCATAATTATGTGCTACGGACGTGGCTACGACGTAGCATTTATTTGCTATTGCTACGAATAAATAAAGTCTATCATAAGTAGCGTAGCCCAAAACAAAAATAAAACATTAATCTGGATTTTAAATTATAATATTACTAGCTGTTGCCAGCGACTTCGTCTGCAAAGAATTCGTTTATCGCTATCCCGCGGGAACTACGCAATTTTCCGGGATAAAAAGTAGCCTATGTGCTATTCCAGACTTTTCTTTATCTACGTGCCGAATTTCATCCAGATCCGTTGGGCCGTTCTGGCGTCATTGAGTAACAAACAAACATCCATCCATCCATACTTTCGCATTTATAATATTACTAGCTGTTGCCAGCGACTTCGTCTGCAAAGAATTCGTTTATCGCTATCCCGCGGGAACTACGCAATTTTTCGGAATAAAAAGTAGCCTATGTGCTATTCCAGACTTTTCTCTATCTATGTGCAAAATTTCATCCAGATCCGTTGGGCCGTTCTGGCGTGATTGAGTAACAAACAAACATCCATCCATCCAAACTTTCCCATTTATAATATTAATTATTAGTTACCTCTAGATAACAATTGAAAACATTTCATTTTTATAACACCTGAAAATGTATATATGGTTCGAA
This sequence comes from Pandemis heparana, assembly GCA_963854515.1. NCBI lineage: Eukaryota > Metazoa > Arthropoda > Insecta > Lepidoptera > Tortricidae > Pandemis > Pandemis heparana. The sequence goes on along the minus strand of OY978018.1, from coordinate 10,249,224 downwards.
AGCATTTTGCCTCTTGATCACTTTAATGCTTATTATAGAAAATAAAAATTAATTAAAAACATGTCTTAATTTTACCAATTCTACCACAGGATAGGTGAAATGCCTTTGCCTTTTTCACGAGAAAAAGTAAGCGACCATAATTTTGTATTTGACAACTTCAAAGTACAAGGGGGGCAACTCTGTAATTCTATTTTTGAAGTTCGTTGCATACCTTCTCTCTCACTCTCAAGTTAAAGACTATATTAGTATGAGCGGAACAGCACGAAGCGAACATCGAAAATCGAATATCGGAGAATAAGGCCTGTCATTGTCAATTTGAAATTGACGTCAGTTTTTTTTCTATACAGAAAAGACAAAAGGATAAGTGTCTATTCTGTGATAGTTTCGGAGTTACGCCCTTTTGGAATAAGCGAAAATTAATAAATTAATTATAAATTAAATACAAACCCTAGCGAAAAAATTTAACTTCCAGCATGTTCATCTTTTCAAACAAAATACAGAGAACCATTAAAACTATAGGCTCAGAAATATGAAATGTTGTCAATTGTCGGCCATTCAGTACATTTTATTTTATTCTACCAAAATCTAACACAACTTGATAGTTGTCTCTACATTTTGGTAAACTACCAAATCATATTAAAACTTAGGCTTTTTTTCATAAAAAGCTTGTTAAGCTTTTGATATTATAGTTTATCATTTCGTAGTCCTTATCGATCATGTTGTAATTTTGTTAGATACAGAAAAAACATTAAATTTAGTTACGACAGGTTTGTTACTTTTTATGCACGAATAGATCACATTTAAAGAAAAATGTTGTGAAACAAGTCATAATGTATTAGAATCAAAGCTTTTAGAAAAAAATAAAGAAAGAAAGAAAAAAGTTTATTTATGACAATCACATATTGAATAAATAAACACATTATACATTCAGAATACATAAATTGTCACAAAATGGTCCCAACTCAGCATGTGCTGGCCTTGCAGCGCTGGTCTTCCGTTGGGAATGGTCAAAGTGAATTAGTCGTATGGAACGTATTAGAATATAAAGAAGTTAATTCAGTCGCTTCAATTTAAATTTTATCGACGGAGTACGTATTCTTTTGGGCGACCTCAATACAAGCTAATACAAAATCCTTCACAGAACGACATCTGACCTGCGGCCTCAGAACGACTTCTGACCTGGAGGGGTTACCAGACGTGTTAATGCGATTCAGTTTGGGTTCGCTCGCTAGCTGTCAGATCCATACTAAAAATGAAAGCTAAAACTAGAGATGGGCCGACTACTTGCCGACTAGTCGCGGAAACCGACTATTCGGCATTATTTGTAGTCGGCGACTAGTCGGCGACTATTCGGCAAAAAATGACGACTAGTTGGTTGTATTTTTTTTTAAAAGGGCGCATAAATGCAACCACTCGCTAATCCTGCCGCTAAGCAGCAGTGCTTGCACTGCTGTGTTCCGGTGTGGAGAGTAAGACAGCCGGAGAAATTACGGGCACAAGAGGCATTTCATTTAAGTCCTCTAGGTTGGCAACGCATCTGCAATCCCTCCGGGGTTGCGGGTGTCTATGGGCAGTGGTGATCGCTTACCATTAGGTGACCATTAGTTTACCATTAGGTTACCATTAGGCTTGTTTGCCTTACTATTCACATAAAAAAAAAACCACGACGACTTAATCAAATGTATTCTAAAGCAATTATTATAAGCAAGGTAAAAAAACACTTAGAAAATTTTGCTAAAACATGGTAAGTTCAAATCAAATGTAGCAATTTTAACTCATTTAAGTTATTTTTGACCTACAAGTATGCGCGAGTGTTGTCAATTAGCCGAAGGCGCTCAATTTTATGGGAACGGCTGCAGAAATAAAGCGAGTTTTCGAACGCACAAAATGATCGGCAATGCCGAATTGTCGGCCGACTATTCGGCATTTTTGCAACCGACTAGTCGGGTAGTCGGGTAGTCGGCAAAAACCGTAGTCGGCCCATCACTAGCTAAAACCTAAACTGAGTCGGAATTAAGACGTTATTGTAAGGGCCCTGATATAGATTAAACTATTTTAGCTCTCCAATCGTTAACTAATCCAATCAAGACTTTGCAATTCAATCAACGCTCGAAGCGTCAAAAATTTTAAACCTCGAGTCCAGCAAAAACTGACTGCAGCCCCTCTGCGGAGCACGTGAAAGCTCAATTAGTTAATTAATCTTTTTTTCCGCGTTAAAATAGCATTTATAAACGCGGCGCAAACCGGTGGAAAATGCCTCCCCTACTACTCCCGTCCCTAATGGATAGGGTTGATAATTTTGCTGGAAGAATGTTTGGTTATTGTAAACTATAATCAAGTAGTTATTTAAAATTAGGTGCCTGTGAACGTGGTTAAAATCTGTGAAAGTGGTAGCAATGTGTAAAGTGGTAACTATTTATATATTTTTTTAATAATTTCGTACCCAAAGTTATTGGGCATTTCTCATTGTTGTGCACACTGTCATTTGAATGTCACTAACGTGGATGTAGTTATTTTGTCTAATATTTCAATAAAAAACGTTAATCTTATTATGAGATTATCAAGATATTTGAAAGAGTAATTTTCAGTCACATTTGTGACATCCATGTGAGTGAGTGTTCATAAAAATATGAATAACCCTATTATGAACATAGTTGATTTATAGGTACATACATATAGATACATATATTGTGTGCGTACTGTTGTACGTAGTACATATGCATCAATTTGATGTAACAGCCCTGTAGTTAACAATGTTCACATTAAGTTCCCAGATACCCAAAACTAATCATCTTAACATTTAACTACCGTCACTGAGTGAACCAGTTAAATTATTATTGACTCACTGCTAAGCAGCAGCCCTACTCGTAGCTAACAGAGTTTGCTTGTGTCGACACAATGCGTCGGACTGATGCCTCAAACTGCCTGATCAACTGCTAATTAGCTGATGGCGACGTGACAGCCCTGCGGTTAACAATGTTCCGCTAGGGTTGAACATGCAGTTTTTAATGTGTTTCCATTTTGTAAACCCAAATACAGTATTTTATTAGGTAAGTAAATTTTTGGGCTAATATTAAAGTGCATTTATTTTAAAACTTTGTTAAAAAAGTTAGAGGCAACACTAATGTTGACTCTATTTTTAGAAGCTCAGTTCTAGAACCAGTATTATTATTAGGGCTATTTCAGTTTTTAGTAGAGCTGTAACTTATAAAGTACCAAATAAATAGATTATTAAAGGGCTAAAAGCGTAATAGATTTGAATTTGAGGTTTGCTTAAATCGGTTACCATGTTCTCAATTCAGCTTTTGATTCCGTCACTTAAATACAACCACAGAATCGACTTATCATCTATGTCCTCGAGTCTATCGAAAAACCTTTGAAAAAGACGAGACTAAAAAAACAAAATCGAATAGGGACAACTAATGAAATCTAATGAATGACAAATATGACAAAAAAGTAACTTAACATCAAAGTAAGCCATCAAAATGAGTCAACTTTTTGACGATGGTTCCAAATCAATCTCCGTCGCAGCAAACGCAAAAACAATGACAATTAGGCGTCCACATTTATGTACAGAGTGTTCAAACAATGGCATACTCCCAGACGTTCATTAATCAAACATGTTTAGGTATAGTTATCAAAAGCCCGTAGTCCTAGGCACGCGTAGCTTCCTGTCTTTGTCCAAACTCATTCGTTTTGTTTTAACACCCCTTTTAACTTCCATACTCGTATGTTCCTACTCGGGCGGTACACACTGTCTCAAGACTGCTATTGAGAAATATTGTGTTCCTCCAGGCAAATTAAAAGAAGCTTTGAGCTTTTTTATGTTATGTTAAGAAGGCTTTGTAGGTACTGTTATATTTGAAGCTGTAGGTAATTTGTATTAGAATAAAATAGTCTACGAAAACATCTCTAAAAGCAAAGGCGGTAATAGACGAACAAAAATAAACCACGCATTCCTGAGACAACAAAATATAATTAAAATAGGTCCAATCCAGGAGCCTGAACTGAGTCGGAATTTAAACAATGCTAGTCAACTGACAAGGAAAATTTGAACCGCGACTGTATGAGAAGATTAGATAGACGGGCGCCAATTGACTCGACTTCAAGGTACGCTCAAAACCTTTTGAGCCAACCCATATGGTCACTAACCTTACCACACACAGTCCCAAGTGTGCCCGTACCTTACCTCATCTCCGCTTGATATATTTATGATTAAAGCGCCTCCAAAGCGCGGCATTGTCTTTGCCCGGCCCTCTGTGGCGCCCCATCCGTCTTGCTTTCGTTTCACGCCACTTCCCCCCTTTCTTTGCAGGCACGAGATTTTTTTAATTATGACGTTGGGCCTTTTTGTCTTCGCTACAGCGGTGCGATGGGCGGTTGGTTGCAGCCAGAGACGGCAGGAGTTCGATTCTAAGGAAAAAGTTAGTTGAAGACTAATACCTCATTTAATTTAGAATGAGAAACCACAATAACATTATATTGCGTTTGGTCAACTATTTCTTTCCTAGCAAATAGTACAGTACCATAGTCTGGGAGCCGCAAAATAAAATTGTTTTAATGTTACTTTATTTGTGTGTCGTTAATCTAGTACAAATTGTAAGGAGATTACAGTTCTGGAGCCGCATTGTTGTGGTTTATCATTCTAAATTAAATGAAGTATAGTAGTTATTACCAGATCGTATCTTTAGATTGTGGTCTAGGTATTTAAATTACGAAAAAGAACAAGTGGTTGCAATCAAGTGATAAGGGTATGTTATAAGAAATGATGTACGAATGGTCGGCCAAGAGCTACTGTAGCCTACTGTACTAAACGAGAAGATCAAGTGAAAAGAAAACGCGTACAACTAGAACAGACAGACCTAAGCCTGGAATGAAATTCCTTGCCTGCGTCTGTGTTTTCTGAACCAGTGTGCTCCGTCTTAGACCCTGTTTTCGCTTACCATCAGTCGTGATTGTGGTCAAACGCAAGCCTGTTCATGACAAAAAAAAACTTAATCGGAGTTACCAAGTGTCGTCTTCGTCCAACATTTATTTGACATTTGCAACTAAAGTGAAGCTACTGCAGCCGGCGCACGGAAGTTCTGATTATGTAGAGGAATTAATTTTCAGACGCGACGAACTACAGTCGCTAGTGGGGGGTGGGGGGAGGGGCTCATCCGCACCTGAACGCTGCTACAGGGCTGCCAACCCCCCGTTTGTCCCAACTAAAGCCACAATTGACAACATTTCATTTTTATAACACCTGAAAATGTATATATGGTTCGAAAGCATTTTGCCTCCTGATCACTGCAATATGTTTATATAATTTTAATATCGCTTATTATAAAAAATAAAAATTAATTAAAAATATGTCCTAATTTTACCAAAACTACCACAGGATAGGTGAAACACCTTTGCCTTTTTCACGAGAAAAAATAAGCGACCATAATTTTGTATATGACAACTTCAAAGTACAAGGGGGGCAACTCTGAAATTCTATTTTTGAAGTTCGTTGCATACCTTCTCTCTCGCTCTCAAGTTAATGACTGTATTAGTATGAGCGGAACAGCACGAAGCGAACCTCGAAAATCGAATATCGGAGAATAAGGCCTGACATTGACAATTTGAAATTGACGTCAGATTTTTTTCTATACAGAAAAGACAAAAGGATAAGTGTCTATTCTGTGATAGTATCGGAGTTACGCCCTTTTAGAATAAGCAAAAATTAATAAATTAATTATAAATTAAATACAAACCCTAGCGAAAAAATTAAAACTGTCAGCATGTTCATCTTTTCAAACAGAATACAGAGAACCATTAAAATTATCGGCTCAGAAATATGAAATGTTGTCAATTACATTGTGAAGTCTACGTATGGGATTGGGCTAGTCTACACTAATTTTACTGAACAATCCTGTATTTTTTAATTGAGTTGACGAAAGTTTCCATTCATTAGTTAGTCGATGTTCAAAGTGTAAGTCGTCAAAGGGTGATTTCGTAATCATTTGCCTCGTGGCAAGAGTGTTCAATGAAAGTAACCAAAAACCTTCTAAAATATTCCGGAATAATCCTAAGACACCTCTGTATACTATGTACTTTCATTCGGCATGTTATAGGTACGATCAATCAAGTTTCGTTATCTGTTATGCTCAGTTGGGTCTCTTTTTACTGTGACTTCGTGGCTCTCCAATGAGCTAACGCTTCCAAAGGCCTTACCATGACGTCTTAATGCGATTCAGTTCAGGTTCGCTCGCTGTCAGATCCATACTAAAAATGACAACTAAAACTTGAACTGAGTCGGAATTAGGACGTCATGGTAAGGTCCCAGGACGTTTTGTATCGCGTCGTGTCACCATTGCGATACAAGCCAAAGAAACAGACCAAAGTCTAGCAAAGAAGTGCCTAATGGTGGCAAAACTTTTGGCCCAAAAGGGACATTCAGCACGATGGTCTGGCAAACCGAAACGCTGGTTTTCAATATGACTCTCCTTAGTAGGCTGTTTTAGACTGAGAACATTGTCCAATCGACACGTTCAGCGAGACATATTGAATTATCGTTTTTATTAATGCACTAGCTGTTGCCAGCGACTTCGTCTGCAAAGAATTCGTTTATCGCTATAACACGGGAATTTTCCGGGATAAAAAGTAGCCTATGTGCTATTCCAGACTTATTTCTATCTATGTGCCGAATTTCATCCAGATTCGTGGGGCCGTTCTGGCGTGATTGAGTAACAAACAAACATCCATCCATCTATCCATACTTTCGCATTTATAATATTAGTTAGTTGAACTGCCAAAGAAAAAAATACAAGTGACTTTCTTCAGTAGTAGCAGGTAAAGTATTCTTCGTTAGAGCCAATTGACAACAACGTCATCGACGTATATTTTGTGATAGTGGCAACCCCTACTTATCCGCGCTGTACAACGTAAAGCGTAAACCATTTTGAGCCTCGCTTTTCGCAGGAAGTTGGTTACTCTTTAGCGAAGATTGAGCTTCTTGTTTTTAGCTGGGTAGTGATTTTGTTAAGGAGGTTTTGTAGTGGAAATGGCTACGTACATTTGTATAAGATAAAGGTCCTAATAATGCTCTGGTTCTATAGTTGAATGAGAAGTCGCTAAAAATCACAATAACTTCTTCACAATAAAAACACATAAGTTGAGCCTACGGTGTAAGTTTTCAAACAAAAAAAACTTCTCGAACACGTTCATATTAAACGTCTCAATTACTAGGTATGAAAAAATTGGCAAACACGTTAGGTATTGGTTAGATACGATGCAACGGGACACTATGTAAGCGGTTAAACTTTGAAAATCATCTTTATTTTATCATATTTAACGGTTTTCGTGGTAAGTATCGAAGTGATTTTAAAATCTACGATTGCCTTTCAAATAGGTAATGAACATAAGTACTAAGATAGTGTCGGTACTTATTAGGTAAACTTACCTACTTTAAATCTCCCCAATAGCACTGGATTGTATTGTAATACTCCAACCGATTCTCCGGGCTATTCATCTATCCTTCAAAAGTATAAAAAAAGTCATGGAAATGATATTTCATCCACGAAAATGATAAAATAACCTACGTCGTCGACTAATGAAATGGCCGTGAACGAGTTATGGGGCGCTGTTGTTTGCTTCTTGCCTTTGTCGACATGCTATTAATATGAAAACAATTCGTCCCTCGTCAGGCCCGCGTGCATTTACACTGTAGGACAACCATATTGGTTCACTTTGAAAATTTACTAGTACCTAAAATATTCAAATTCTTTTTAATAGGTATAGGAAGTTCAACATTTGGAATTCACCATCAGCTTTTTGGTGACGGAAAATCAAGTAATGGTTTGTGTGAAGTTCCAATCTGTAGGGGTTTTAGCTGTCACTTTTAGTATGAATCCGACAGCGAGCGAACCTAAATTGAATCGCATTAAGACGTACTATACTATACTAGACGTACTACACGGGATAGGAAATGCTTTGAGAACCGAGCCAGTAATAATAGCATCGAACAAATTGATTCTTAATCCACTGTGGAAACCTCTCACAGTAAATGTCATAGTGACGTCACATTGAATTGGCAAATAAAATCACGTGACGTTTACTGTGAGAACGTTCTACGGTGGGTCAGGAATCGAATGGTACGACTGTAAAATGCTTTGGTAAGTATTGTTCCTTTTTTGGCGAAACACGTTAATAAAGCAAGAGAATATTCTAAACCCCTTATTCATAAACGCTCTATTTGCTTCTGCTTACTTAGCAATCGTTTGTCCTTATCTGTGAAAGTAAATGTCAAAGTGACAGATAAGGACAAACGATTGCTAAGTTAGCAGAAGCCTACAGAGCGTTTATGAGTAAGGGGGTAAATTTTTATCTCTATCTATACTTATCTATACTAATATTATAAAGAAGAAAGATTTGATTGCTCGTTTGCATTGAATAGGCTTAGAAACTACAGGACCGAATAAGAAAAATCTTTCTCCGTTACAATATTACATTATCTCTGATGAACATAGGCTATATTTGATTCTACCCGGATGAAGTCGCGGGTAACAGCTGTACATTATAAGAATCGTCATAATCATATGGCTAGGCTTTAACATCTCCTTAAACCCCTAGACTAACTGCTATGTTTTTTGTTTATTGAAAATTATTTAATAAATTTATGTATTTTCTAGTTTCACATAAGTCGGGTTCTATCTATTTATTACTTTACTTCTTACTTAAAAGTTTATGGTTTATGTAGTATATTAATTTATTTAATCTACACTGTGTATCGTTTCTTGAGTCACAGACGGTTCTGGCTGAAAATCAGTGCTGCAGGTGTCTAACACCTCAGCGTAATGCTGAGCCTGCGATCGTTTCACTTTTGCGAAGACACACACAACGCTGATGATCAAATTTTCATGTCTGGTTTTTTTATTGTTGTTTTTTTTTTCTATAAAATTGTGTGTACATGCTCTTATATTTTGTGTCTTGCAAAATGAATAAATGTCTTCTTTCTTTCTTTCTTTCTTTCTTCTTTCTATGAATTGGGAAACACAAAAGCTATACCCATAACACACTTATTTGTCCCGCAGTGCAGGCTAAGCGATCCCCAAAGACTATGCATATGCGCTGCAATCACGATCGCTCCCATTGTGGCGCAGATTAAAACTTTAGGGTTCAGCTAATGTGATTGCACCTCGCGGAACCGTGATGTGATTACAGATTATACACTATTATACGGGCGGTGTGTTGGTTTTAATCACGGATTGGTTGAATTGAGTCTTGAGGGGCAATTTGCATGTTGATGTGACGGTGGTTGTTAATGGGTTTATGGTGGGAGAGTTATGAGTTGCAAGTTACTTTTTTGACGATTACGATGTTGACGTACACTTGAGAGAAAACGCATGAAATATACGTTAAAATGGTCTGTTATGGTTAATGTTACTGTCAAAGTATAGTCACTATAACAATAACATCAAGTGGTGCAACTCACTCGACAAATAAAATGTTGCCTGCATCTTTGGGTCTTAGCTGCGGGGGAGCTCTTATAAACTTATTATTATTATTACAATTATGTATTTCATTTTATCTGGTTCAGTTTAGTTAATTCTTGTTGAATCTAACTAATATTATAAATGCGAAAGTATGGATAGATAGATGGATGGATGGATGGATGGATGCATGGACGGATGTTTGTTTGTTACTCAATCACGCCAGAACGGCCCAACGAATCTGGATGAAATTCGGCACATAGATAGAGAAAAGTATGGAATAGCACATAGGCTACTTTTTATCCCGGAAAACTCCCGCGGGATAGCGATAAACGAATTCTTTGCTGACGAAGTCGCTGGCAACAGCTAGTATTTTATAAGTAGTTATTTTTGTATTCATATACACAAGTACTTAAATTTAATAAAAAATATGCTTAACTTTCATAAGTGAAAACGTCAGAAAACAAGATAATTTTGTCAACAAATTTGTCTGAGTTTCAACTATTGTATTCCGTATCGTATGATTGAATACTCACAATGATTCGTATGATTAAATACTCACGATGATTGCTCCGCTTTGTGTAAGCAACGTGATTAAAATTACCGACTGACCGCGCAATGGTTCAATCACCCGATTGCACTGCGTGGGGAGCAATGGATGCGGTGGTAAAATTACTCAATTTAAAATTTTAGACAAGTCAGTCAATCATCAATATTTATTGAGCCACTTGCCATATAAATATTATTAACCGGATATAGATCTCGATTGCGAGTTCCCGATAAAAATTGTAAAATAATGAATAATGAATTACATTTTTTTCATTGAAATGGATTATTTAGGAAAGCAGATCCCATCTATAGTGAGAAAAGGAGAAGAAAAGGGATCTCCGCTGAGTAATGCCTGACCAGGGGCCTTACCATGACGTCTTAGTGCGTTTCAGTTTAGGTCCGCTCGCTGTCAGATTCATACTAAAAGTGACAGCTAAAACTTGAACTGAGTCGGAATTAGGACGTCATGGTAAGGCCCCTGAACCAATAAAAGAGTTTTCGATATTTCGACGCAGTTGCTTGCATCGTGATCACTGTGTACCTAGACTGATGAAATTGCTGGTGGATGTTAAAATTGCGTGGACCCTGTTGCATAGTTGTTGGTCTTATGTCAGTAACCGTGAACGTTAAACCCCTTTATTCTGCTAACTCAGCAATCGTTTGTCCTTATCTGTGAAAGGTAAATGTCAAAGTGTAAAAGTGCAAAAGGTAAAAGACAAATGATTGCTAATTTAGCAGAAGCCTATAGAGCTGTGGTCGTCAAATTGCGGCCCGCGGGCCGCATGTGGCCCGCGGCAAAGTTAATTGTTTCAATTGTCAACTATACCTACATTGGATAACAATAGTCAATTATACCTATTGAAGCGCCTTTACATACTCAGCGGCCCGGCCCTGGAACTCACACTGTCATATGTGGCCCTTGGCCAGTAAAGTGTGACGACCGCTGCTATAGAGCGTTTATGAATAAGGGGTAAATCTGTCACTTTAGCATTTGTCTTATAGCCGTATAATGCCATTTATTATCAGGCGTTTGAAGTATGTCCGATTTACATTACGCTTCCTCCGAGCATTACGCGGATAAATTATGACAAGTGGCAAGTGGCTCTCTACATTCCCGGGTGGTACCTGTACCATTATGAATGCAGTGTGACCAGTGTAGAAAACGTAGGAAATGGTAATATGTTACTCTCAGATTAACGGCCTACAACCTTTACTCTGTATAATGCTAGAATTCAAGCAACTATACGACTATCTAACGAAATCTATTTATAAATACCTACAAATTACTTTTCGGGTAGTCCGATCGAAGTGACGTTATAGACATATTTTATTATAATATATGTTTTTTAAACTTTATATTCGTGTTGAGAAATCTGAAGAGCTCATTAAACTAACACCAAGCTCGAATTTTTTAAAAATATCTTTTTATTTTCGGCTCCTGAATAATCACTTAATTTCATGATTCAAAGCATTCAACAAATACCTACGTTATTAAATGTAACGCGAATATCTCATTTCGGATAAATCTCTAGAGTATTCGGCATCAGATCGCGCCGCGTTTTCGAAGTATTCATCCAATATCCAATATTCAGTAAATGTATTCAATATTTTGATATAAATGTATTCAATATTCGATATTAATGTATTCAGCGGCGCCGGGCCGCAATTTTCATTTTGTAATTTTTACCGAGTGCGCATTCGAAGCGGCAGCGACTACCAACATGTCACTACAATTACGATTTTATTTAAACTTTATTATAAGTTTCGGGGGTGAGTAATGCCTCCTAATTCACGGTCTGGAACGGATTAACCTATTAATGTACTAATTACTTCTCTTAACTAGGAATCAAATGGGGACACAATATTTAGTAGATCATACATTATAATGTCGGGTATTGCAGATCGAACATTCTGCTACATTGGTCGCATCAATTCTTCGAACGTTAATTTTAGTTGTGCTAACTTAAGCTTTTGTGTTTCATTTTTAATGAAAACGACCAAGTACTACCATTTTTATAAAACAGTCCCACTTCAGAAAAAAAAGGCTGATTCATACAATAGATATGTTACTCTACTTACCTATTGATTACTTTTATTTGACAAGCATTTATTGGTAAACATCAAATCTCTCTAGGTACACTGTTGGCAATGCAAAATGAAAGAAAAGCGTCTCTATTACCCAGTATTTATTTTCGAGACAATATTTATGCTTTCGCACAGATATATTATGCGATAAAATATTGAAAAACTTTTTGAAACGCCGAAAAGTTTGAGAGCCGCCGGTAGCCGCACGTGGATTGTTCCATATAATTTTATAGGGGGAAGGGGGGAGTAAATGAAAAGTCCGGTACTGGCGGAACAGTTAAATATATACTCAAAAGCACAAAAGAAACACATTTACGTAATATATTTCATTCTTTCATCGAAATTTATTCGCTCCCTGTTGAACTCGTCATGATAAAGGCTCTACTTAATAAATTATGATTAAAAGAATATTGAGCAGGACTTAACTAGTTAGATATAATATAGATACTTGTAGTAGAGCCATAAGTGACGGATATATGTATTAAGGAATGACGTCATTTTGTTTTTAAGATTTAAAAAATAGATAGGTATGGAAAGTTATCTTTGATTCGAATCGACTTAGTCTTTAAAGAGTACTTAAATTACCCATAGTCTTAACTTGATTTCACCACAAAAAACGTAAACACGACTTAGACTACACTTAGATTAGACTTAGTTTTCTATGAACTGAAGTGTGTTAAATAAATTGTCAATACGGTAGACTAAATTCCAAGCTGGTCTATCATTATGTGCTTACTGACACTCTTCGGAACTTAATTTACAGATTGAAATTGTACGTATATCAAAATAGTGATGGCTTGCTATGCTAGCCGATGATTCTTAAGATTTTCGCCAAATCTGCGCGGGGAGAGAAGTGCTAAACGTTGGCCTTTAGGATTTGTTACCTTAGGCTCTGTCTACCCCGTAAGGGTTAAAGACGTGATTTATGGATGTATGTATAAATGACTTCAACACACTTGTGTAGAAACACGATATAAACAAATAGACGTAGTATTTCTAACATTTTTTTTTCACAAAGTAGACTCACCTCCCTGACGGGTGCGACGAAAGCGAAGATCTTTTGTGTCACAATGTTGCCATATTAACTCAACTCAACTCACGCTGTCGAGTCTTATTGCATCTCAACGCAAATACAATTTGACGGTTCTGCCCTTTTTTTTATGCCTTATGCCTTTTCAGCCTAATTAGTAATTCTCAGTAAGATTTTGCAGTAGAATTGAGTCACTAATTAATGCGACTGCTATTATACCAGGGGCCTTACCATGACGTCCTAATTCCGACTCAGTTCAAGTTTTAGCTGTCACTTTTAGTATGAATCTGACAGCGGCGAACCTAAACTGAAACGCATTAAGACGTCATGGTAAGGCCCCTGTATTGTTCTTACTATTCTACAAATTGACGTTCCAAACTATAAAAATGACATAAGTCCCATATCAGTTCTGTACACTACTACATACTTCAGTCACAGTATATATATAACCTAAAGCAGTAGGGAATCTACGAACAAAACGGTCGAAACGAACGCACACATAGACGCGCGCTTTTACACGGCCCTAAGCGGATCTCGCGGTGTTGTTAGTCGCGAGTGGCGCATTGAGACGAGCGGCCGTTTTTTCGTTTTAAATATATGCCAAGAGCGTATTGCGCAGTGTACGGCTGCTTGAACTGGGCTTCTTCAAAACCGAAATAAACATAAATTGCAAATTAGCTTTATTAATTTACAAAGAACTAGAAAAAAACAGTTTCATAGTGCCGTGTCCATGTTTCCCAATAGTTTTTTTAAGAAAGTTATTCATGCGGATGAGAATTTTTTATAAGTACAATAAAATTTAATAACAGAGCTTTCCGAACGTGTCGTAGCAGGCGAAAGTATTTTTCAGTAAGTAATATATAATACTTACCTACCGACAAACAAAAAATCTTAAACTGTTGAAGTCTTTTTTAAATACCCTATTATATTTAAAAATAAAAAATAGTTAATTCATTCGATTATTATTTAATTAATATAGAATCCATATAAACGTTTGTTTCTCTTTTACACAAATTATGGGTGCCAACCCTAATACTCTTAATTAAGTGTAGCTAGTTACTCTAAAACAGGCCTTACCAGATGAGATTAAAGCGCTAACTAGACAAGAAACTTTTCAATTAAACAAAAATGTAATCGACAACCCTAACGCTTTATTGGAGGGTAGGTACTTATTTCAAAAAGTAAGCCTAGCTTCCCTACTGCTTTAGCTTATATATATAATATACTGTGCTTCAGTTTTTCGCCTATAACCAATGATATTACATACTATGAAATATCATTGCCTATAACAAAATGTGTTTTAGAAATAGTCTCTAGTTAAGTTTTCACACTACAAAGTCCCGAACGGTTTCACGTCAACTTCTCAATTAAGTACTATGGAAAAATTGACCGGGCCACTTGCGGATCGAAACGGCAACAAACAGTTCTCATAGTTTTAACGTATACGCGTTCCGATGCATTTTGTGACTTTACACTAACCAAGTTGCGATAAAAGTACACCAAGCACTCTTCCTAGGGGATGTTTTGTGCAAACGCAGGCGTTAATTGCACAAACAAAACAGCAACTCTGCATTTCTCATTACACCTCCTCTAAATGGTAGCTCCAATCTTTTAAGAGGAATTACCACACGTCACAATGCGGATATTGTGAGGAGCTCGTTACGGCGAGCGGCAGCCCGTGACGCCATCAACTAATGCACTACAAGGTGTGTGCTCTTAATCATAACATTTATAGTTTGGGTCCTAGAAGCGGCCCCTGAGGTATCACTATGCTTATTGAGGGGCCACAATCTCTTTCTAATTGACCATGACGTCCTAATTCCGACTCAATTCAAGTTTTAGCTGTCACTTTTAGTATGGATCTGACAGCGAGCGAACCTATACTGAATCGCATTAAGACGTCATGGTAAGGCCCCTTGATGAGTTCGTTTTACTGTGTCTTTTACTCCTCAATTGTTTTCGGATGTTACAGACATTGGATACTTTAAGAAAACTACATCTCTAATTAATCTAGTCAACTAGTCGAAAATTATATCCGTGCTGTAGTTTCGTAGACTTTCGAGTGATATACATTCCGAAATGACAATGGCAAAGGTAATATTCGAACTCTATTTCATTGGTCTTACCCCCATATTCATAAACGCTCTGTAGGCGTCCGCTAACTTAGTGATTGTTTGTTCTTATCTGTCACTTTAACATTTACCTTTCACAGATAAGGACAAACGATTACTAAGTTAACAGAAGCCTCTAGAGCGTTTATGAATGGGGGTTAGTTGTTTATTCCTGTCATTTCCATAAGCTCGACATCATCAGACAAAGGTGCAAGACTGATTACTTCTGCGGGGTGCATCACGCACCTCGTTTTCGGAGCTAGCACAATTTGCCCCGACTCCCGTTTGTCTTATTATATCACAGGGAGCGTAACTTTGGTGCCGATGACAGGCAATATGACGTCAAACTACATACAGATTCGAGTGTTTTTAATTGTCAGTTATTGTCATTAAAAAGAAGATTGTTAGAGACAATATAATAACAAATTTATATAAAAGCATCCTATATGTCAATTTACGACATAGTGACGTCATCCGCACCAAAGTTACGCTCCCTGTTTATCATTATCACGTCGCCTGTCGTGTCACAGAAATCTTTCATGGCACATACATTTTTACTAAGTGACTATATTGCCAAGAAGACTAACGCCATGGCAATGGCAACTGTTGCCATTGTAAATGCATTTAAGTGATGTTAATTAATCGGCAGTTAAACTATCCTTGACAGTTATGTGATAAGGGTTTTTGATTTATCATGTTTAAAGAGAAAAAAATTATAGGTAGGTAAGTACCTCATAGGTAGGTACTATATTAATATGTATAGCCCTTTTAATATAGCCCTTTTATATAGTTTATGAGTTGCTGGAAGGGTTTTTTTCTAATGTGAATTGGAAGGCAAAAGAGCCAGTGGGTCACCTGAAGGTAAGCGATCACCACTGCCCATAGACACCCGCAACCCCGGAGGGATTGCAGACTGATGCGTTGCCAACCTAGAGGGCTAGGATGAAATGCCTCTTGTGCCCGTAATTTTCCCGGCTGTCTTACTCTCCACACCGGAACACAGCAGTGCAAGCACTGCTACTAAGCGGCAGGATTAGCGAGTAAGATGGTGGTAGCGATTCGGACGGACCTTGCACAAAGCCCTACCACCCGCAAAATGCGTTTAACCATGTAACCTGATGTTATATACATATTAAGTTCTCTAAATAGAGTGAGGCGATGAAAGTATTACTCTCCTTGGGTTGCTACTTTGCACTATGGGTGGCGGTAATCGCTTACCAACAGTTAGCACCCTTGCTCGCTTTACTTTATTTAAGGACAATGAAAGCATTTAGCGTCAAAAATGTGAGTTACACAGTAATAGGAGCTCGAGCATGACGTCTTAATGCGAATCAATTCTGATTCAGTTTAGGTTCGCTCGCTGTCAGATCCATACGAACAATGACAGCTGAAACCTGAGCTGAGTTGGAATTGAATCACATTAAGACTTCATGGTAAGGCCCTGTTCTTTATTGCTCACTTATTTATTCCCTCACTGATGTAAACCACAAAAAGGTATTTTTCTTTAAGCAAATTTCAAGACATGGCAACCGCAGTACACAGAAAAGAATGAAATTATAATAGCTAAAACGAATGAATGTGCAGCCTATTGTTGCCCCAACAGAATATCCCAATTACGTTGCGGCGGGAAGGAATATAATCAAAAGTGATCTCGCGTCTACCCGGCTACTCCATACCGTGCATATACAGTCGAGGGCATAAATATATGTATCTTATCACATCAAAAACATGTATAGATACACCTTTATGCCGCAAATAATAAGGTCGGCGGTGATACATATATACTTCAAACGATGGCTGTATCGATATTTATGCTAGTACGATACTTATGATAGTAGACTGTACAAGATTAACCAACGCGATAAAATACTTAAATTATCTCGGGTATTATATAAAATACCCCCTTACAAATATGTTTTTTCAGATTTTTAGGCATTAAAACTTAGAAAGTAAGCTTTTATGCACATCAAATACAAAAACCATGGGTGCACGTTTTTTTGCAAAGGGGTGAATTTAGTTTGTCAGATTGTAGTTTGAAGTGTTAAAAACAGTAATAACGTATTTTTTTATTGATAGTGAACTATCCTAACATAACCTACTATATTCTGATGATACTTATTTCCAGAATTTGTCAAAAATTGCTCGTTCAAACGTCGTTAAATGCCAACTTTTTCCAAGATGAATCGCATAGGATATTATATCGAAATCGACTTTCCGCGCGACATCGAATCGCCACCATAAGGACCCAGGACGAAGGGGCGTGGAATGAAAATTTTTAATTTCGAATGCAGTTTGTTAAAGAGCGCACAATAATAGGTACGCCGGGATATTCGCTGAAAGTAGATAACGCACAAAAGGGTTCTCGTGTCTTTGTTTACGCTCGTTATTAGGTACCTACCATATAAAGGATACAATATGACAAATCCTACTACTATTATAAAGGCGAAAGTTTGTAAGTATGGATGTATGGATGTATGGATGTTTGTTACTCTTTCACGCCAGTACGGCTTAACGGATCTGGATAAAATTTGGAACAGACATAGTTTATGATTTGGAATAACACATAAGCTACTTTTTATCCCGGAAAATTGCGTAGTTCCCGCGGGATAGCGATAAACGAATTCTTTGCAGACGAAGTCGCGGGCAACAGCTATTTATAAACAGGGTCTCTTAAGTTCTAGAATATTCCAGCAGGTGGCTTGTTTGACTGAATTGAATAGCCTTGTAAATGTTTTTCAGAGTTTTTGAATCATACTTGACAAATATATCCAATTTTCCATACGTTGATCGATTTTCAATCAGAGTGAACCACGTCAAGCGCAGGACAAAATTTTGAATTGAAATTTTAAATGATAAATTTTTGAAAGGGTGTTCAGTTAACCCAACCTGCTGAAATATTTTGGAAAAAATCCGAGATACCTTTGTATACAGAGTGTATCAGACACCCCCTAACAATAATCCACTGGGGTATATAACCATAGCTATAGAAGCTAAAAAAAATGTTTTGAAAAAAATTGGAGTAATTTTTTTTTCTATAGGAATGGTAATTGGTAACTAGTATTAACTGTAATCATTCCTATAGAAAAAAAAAATAGGTACTCCAATTTTTTAAAAAATATTTTTTTTAGCTTCTATAGCTATGGTTATATATACCCCAGTGGATTATTGTTAGGGGGTGTCTGATACACCCTGTATATCGTGTTCATAATTTAATGTCTAAGCACACAGATTACACTTGTAACCTAGCTTAGACATAACTTAATTTCAGTTAGTACTTTTAATTAATAAATTAAATTTGATTATACCTACAAGTCATTTATTTAAAACTACAAACTATTTTCTAAATAACAATAAAGAACACTAAAACTAAGAAAGTGATTAAAAGTAGTTAGTTAAAAATGATTAAAATTAACCTAAAAAAATCCCTCCCTGTTTCGTGCCTGGTTCAAAGGTTCCCATTATGCTGGCTGCGTTGCCTCTTTGAACTGCAATGGCAAGTATGGCAATCCTTTGAATCAGCCACAAATTTGATTAGATATATTCCTGTGTAAATTTCTGCTTAATTAAGTTACGGAAAAGTTAAATGATGACTGCACCATTTAATGTATTTGAACTACACCGCCGAAAAAGAAATGAGCCCGAATGAAAATTTTTACGGATTTAAAAGTCGGAAAAAGACCGGGTCGGTCAGACACCTATACGGACGTGTCGGATCCGACCAATTAGATGGCTACCTAATGCTTACATGCTTACGTAGCGTAGATAAATGGACAGACATGGCGCATTTTGTACATGTACAACCAATTAAATTATCTTCCGACTTCGAAACCACAGGTGCAAGAAAGTTGTCAATAATGAAGTATTGTTGGCGAGTGGAAACTGCATGATGAGCACAGACACATGTTTTTTTTTTTATGCGAATAGGAAGGCAAACGAGCAAGTGGGTCACCTGAAAAATTGCTGAATTGATGTATTGAATAAATTAATATATGGATAATTATAAACCGCCTACCCGACCTAGACGGCAATGGCGGGACTAGTTGGACGCCTTCTTGAAGGACTGGACAGTTACCGCAGCAGACCGCGAGAGCAGTGGAAGCGTTGGGGAGAGGCCTTGGCTGAGCAGTGGGGCACAAACTTTTTTTTTTTATGTGAATATGAAGGCACTAATATTATAAATGCGAAAGTTGGGATGGATGGATGGATGTTTGTTTGTTACTCAATCACGCCAGAACGGCACAGCACAGCACGGCGAGAAAAGTCTGGAATAGCACATATGCTACTTTTTATCCCGGGAAATTCCCGCGGGATAGCGATAAACGAATTCATTGCAGACGAAGTTGCGGGCAACAGCTAGTATATGTATAGATGGGCTCATAATAATAACAATGTCATAAATTCTTGTCCATGTCATAGATTAGCATAAAATTAAAGCACTTGGCTTAGGCCCTTGCGAATTTCCTCCTAGGGAGAGATTAAGTTAAAAACAAGGAAATAATCTTAAACGTTCAATGCCCTATTTCACAAAGCTACAAGTAACAATTTACAAGCGGAAGTCTCTTTCTGACTCTATGTGTTAGATAGACTTCCGCTTGTAAATTGTTACTTGTAGCTTTATGAAACGGGGTCCAGGACGTCAAATAATCAGCTGCGTGAGCGCCGGGACACTTCACGGTTGGCTGTACGTTTCAGCTCACGAAAACGTCGGTGACCCTTTTACAGCGCCTCTATTTTTTTAATGCTCGGCTAACTTAAACACGACACACACACGACACCACGACACGACGTCGTATATAACTGACGTCTGACGTGACACAAAGTTTGCCAAGCGATAAATATTGAGAACCTATAAAAGAACTGGGGCCGTACCATGACGTCCTAATTCCGACTCAGTTCAAGTTTTAGCTGTCACTTTTAGTATGAGTCTGACAGCGAGCGAACCTAAACTGAATCGCATTAAGACGTCATGGTAAGGCCCCTGCTCGTTACTTAATAATTATGTCTATTCACAAGTTTATTCCTACAGTTCTTGCATGAACTCTTAGAATGCCATTCGGGTTTTGTCTTGCTGTCTCTCTCAAACCATATATGTGAGAATGAGACAGCAAGGCTTATTCGAAATATTATAAACGGGATTTGAACCGTGATTACCAAGCAAGGCTTTCCGAACGTCACTCTAGGCGATCGTGGTCTGGCTGGATCTGATTAAGATTCCAAAATGATAATTAAATCCAAAATAGATGTGTTCCGGACGATTTCTGTCTCTATGCGCTGGGAAATTCCACAGGCAGCGCTAGATAGCGCTCTGGCGGCGGTGGGCGCGGAAAAACGGGCAATCCTTTAATTAATCCCGTGTGGTGGTCACAGCAAAGACAGGTAGGGTGACCACGTCAGAACTCTATTTCGGATTTGTGATACGCGAAGAAACTGAATCACGCACTTACCTCTGTGGAACCTTTTCTCATAGAATATCGCAATAATTTCTTTGGCAGGTGTATTGGTTGGTAAGTCAATAAATTTGCAGTGAAAAAGTTCCATAGTGGTACGCGATGCAGTTTCATCCACTGGAGCCTTACCAAGACGTCTTAACGCGATTCAATTCCGATTCAATTTTACACTATTATTATTTTTACTGACAGCGAGCGATCCAACTTCGGTTCGGAATCGCCTCTGTCTGTACTTCGGTGAGTGATTTCACGAAAGCATAGAGGGCCTTCACAACGCTGAATTTGATTAAAACTTAGACAACAGGATTAGAGAACTAAATAAAGGCAGCTCAAATTATACCTTGGTACATTCATACAGGGTGAAAAATTTACTCCAATTTTTTTTTATATTTTTTTTAGCTTCTATAGCTATGGTTATATACCCCGGTGGATTATTGTTAGGGGGTGTCTGATACACCCTGTATATAAATCATGTCTATACTTCATTTAATTTAAAATGAGAAACCACAATAACATTATATTGCGGCTGGTCAACTATTTCTTACCTCGCAAACAGTACAGTGCAATAGTTTGGCAGCCGCAAAATAAAATTGTTTTAATGCCACTTTATTTGCGTGGCGTCAACTGTTACATAAAGAGATTCGTAAAGAGAAATCGTAAAGAGATTACAGTTCACGAGCCGCAATATAATGTTGTTGTGGTTTCTCATCCTAAATTAAATGAAGTATATAGGCCTTACGGGATAAACAGTAACAAAACCTAAAGGACACGTTTAGCATGATTGTGGGCGTATAGGTGAAAAAGGGGAATCCAAATAGTGACGGGTTGCTAGCTTATTTTTGTCCGATCCCTCGATGAGCTTTACGGTATTACCCATACCCTTTACCATCGGCTTTTTAGAACACTTGCTATATTTAGACCAGCCCATTCCGAAGAACATAAACAATAATTTCACAATAATTTCTTTAGCAGATTTATGATATCAATGAAATTACACGTGCAGTGAAAGGGTTCTACAGTGCGCAGTTTCTTCGACTGTGTCTACTCAAAACGTCCACTCAGTAATAAGTTTTCGATGGTAAAAATTCATTCCCACCCTAATCTCAGTTAGCGTGGAGTTTCACTAGTTTTTATCAGGCGGACTCATCAGAAGTAATTACTTTTGGCTCTCACTAATTTGCAGCGTTTTAGACAAGCTCAAAGGTATCTCATTCGCCTCATTTATCTTAATTAACACCAATTTATTCACTCTAAAATACTTGACTTGTAAATATGCCTATGCGTTTAGGTAAATTTACTAATTAATTTATCAACTGACGGCGTTAGACTTTGCTTATAAATGTTCGGTTAAATAGTTCTGTATACCAAGGCTTATTAAATCCTACTAATATTATAAAATGCGAAAGTTTGTGAGTGACGATGTGAGTGAGTGTGTATGTTTGTTCCTTCTTCACGCTGAAACGACTGAACGGATTTGGATAAAATTTGGAGCGGAGATAGCTGGTACCCTAGATTGAAACATAGGCTACTTTTTATATCGGAAAATTGCATAGTTCCCGCGGGATAGCGAAAAACATGTCAATTGCTAACTTTACGCGGACGAAGTCGCAGGCAGAAGCTAGAATTTTTATAAAAGTACTCCATACTACTATTTTATTTTCCATAGTACTAACTAAAACTGGCTATGTCCCGTTTGGCGCAGTCTTTAAAACGAGGCAATGGCCTCCCAACAGTGAACGGTAGGTTGTATGAAGAGACTGCTTCCATATAGTATATTCGTTCATAAAGTATATTCGTTCACTGCCACCCAAACCCAACATCTCTTTTTGCATTCACTACTGTACCTAACAGGACACGACGTAGTTAGTCGGGAGGGTTCCATTTTGTTCTCATGCCTAACAGAAGTACTTTGAAGTGGTGATGGTATTAAGTAACCTGTCAGCAATTTAAAGGAAATCGAATCTACCGCACTCAGATTCACAATAATCCTTTTCCTTTCAAAGGTATACAGGGTGTATCAGATACTCCCTAACAATAATCCACTGGGGTATATAACCATAGCTATAGAAGCTAAAAAAATATTTAAAAAAAATTGGAGTATTTTTTTTATATTTTCTATAGGAATGATTACAGTTAATACTACCATTCCTATAGAAAATAAAAAAAAAAATTACTCCAACATACATCCTGTACTTAGAATGAGGGAAGAAAAAATGGTGATTCAATGAACGCCCGCGGTAGATTATAAGCTCTCTTTGGTCTAAGCTTTCTTCGTAGGTATTCGGTTTGACGCTTTGTCTAGAATGACTTCAAATAACGTACCCATTCATCAAATAGATAGACCACTAGTCTAAAGCAATAACGTACTTGCTTACCTGTAGTCTGTAGTATGGTTTTAATCAGACCCGGTAGTGAATTGACGTCCGGCTATATGCTAACCGAGTAATGCCGAGTAAGGCTGTTTATACACCAGAGATGCTAAGCTAAAGATTTTGTACAATTTTGTTGCTGTACCTAATTAATCACTGATAAAAATATTTAACCGAACTGCAAAAAGCAACTGCTTGAAGCTGCTAGCAGTGTTGAAACTGACTGTTCTTAGAAGCCCTTCTATGGCCGACCTTACTTCAATCCAGCCAATCAGTTCAATGCGTCCAGCTCAGTATGCATTAATTTGATTGCGTATCTTGTCGTTTACGTGGTGACACATATGCGGGGCACGGACCTGTAGAGCCAGTTCGCTATGACCCATATATGGGGCACTGGATTGTGAAGATGTTAGTGTAATGTTCAATTTAAACTTATTTCATCGCTTTCTTATTCCCACCAGTGCTGCCCAGAGCTGCTAAGCTAAGCTAAGAAAATAGATAAATTGCCGCAATTGATGGATCCATGGCATAGAATATCTTTGGTGGAACGGCAGCTTAATTTACAACCTTAATGCCGGGTACCGTCCTTACCTGTCATGAAAATGAAGTGGATTTGCGGTAAACGTGTTTTATTCGATTTAATTTGTTTAAAAGGGTCTAATGGCTGCCGTGTGTTTTCAGCCAGTTGGATTGATGAGTTATAAAACTGAAGACTAAAACGCCTAGTAATTTATACAGGGCATCTAAAGAAAAAAAGAAAGAAAGAAGACATTTATTCATTTTGCAAGACACAAATATAAGAGCATGGTACACACATTGTTATAGAAAAAAAACAACAATAAAAAAAACCAGACATGAAAATTTGATCATCAGCGTTGTGTCATCTGTGTGAACGAGAAGCGTTTATGCAAAAGAGTGAGACGGAGAATACTTATAGTTTTGTAAAGTGGTAGGTATACAAATTTAAATTAAAGTTAATAATTTGAGAATTTTGTAAAGTGTAACACTGCAACTAACGAAAAGAGCTTAATCTATTTACGTAATATATAAGCGCCTTACACTGAAAAAAAAGATAGGTTGGATTTACCAGATTCCTCGTATATTGTACCAAAGTCGACAGTTGAATTCGGTCCTATCACGAATTGTTGTTAATTTTACCAAACAAAAATTGTTGGTGTTTTACCAAATTAATATGGTAGTTTTTTACTAAAGTTTTTAAGTAGAATGTTGTTTTTACCAAAGTACTTTAGTAGAGTTTTAATCACTAAGTTTGGTACAAACAACTAAAAACTTTAGTAAAAAAGTACCATATTAATTTGGTAAAACACTAACAATTTTTGTTTGGTAAAATCAACAACAATTCGTGATAGGACCGAAATCAACTGTCTACTTTGGTAAAATATTTGGTAGAATTAACCAAACTTATCTTGTAGTTTTAATCGAGTTTTAATCACTAAGTTTGGTACAAACAACTAAAAACTTTAGTAAACAAGTACCATATTAATTTGGTAAAACACTAACAATTTTTGTTTGGTAAAATCAACAACAATTCGTGATAGGACCGAAATCAACTGTCTACTTTGGTAAAATATTTGGTAGAATTAACCAAACTTATCTTGTAGTGTAATTATTTACCAGATTTATATTGTTAAATTGAATCGCCAAATTTATGCTGTTGTTCACATCAAAGTTAGGTTAGTATAATCTACTAGATTATAAGTTTTCGTTTGGGAATTATTTACTAGTTTTATATTGTTGAATTACCAAATTTATGTTGTTGTTTTCATCAAAGTTAGGTTAGTATAATCTACTAGATTATCAGTATTAGTTTAGTAATTATTTACCAGATTTATGCTGTTGTTCACATCAAAGTTAAGGTTAGTAGAATCTACTAGACGAGCATAATACATTTTACCAAATTAAGTTATGTATCATGTACCATGTGTGTTTTGTATTTTTTACTAAATATAGTTTGGTATTACCTACCATATGTATCTTGTATATTTTACTAAATATAATCTGATATTTTTTACCAGATTGTTAGAAGTAATTTTCACCAAATTTAGTTTGGTATTATCTATTATATTTTTCATGTAGTTTTTATCAAAGTAAATTTAGTTCAATCTGCCAAACGAGTTTTGTAGATCTTACCAAATATAAAAAGTATTACTTACCATGTGTATTTTGTATTTACTACCAAATGTACTTTGGTATTATCCACCAGATTTGTCCAGAACTGTATAGTAGATTTTATCGTAGATAGTTTGGTATTATGTACCATAATGTATATTGTAGTTATTATCAAACTTTTACTGGTAAAATCTACCAACATTTTATCAGTGTTTGTCTTGTAAATTGTACCGGTCTTAGTATGGTAACACCTACCAAATCATTAGTGTACATTTTACTGATGTTAGTTTGGTTATTTTTACCAAACTAACACTGGTAAAATGTACACTAATGATTTGGTAGATATTAGCCGGTCTTAGTATGGTAACATCTACCAAATCATTAGTGTACATTTTACTGATGTTAGTTTGGTTATTTTTACCAAACTAACACTGGTAAAATGTACACTAATGATTTGGTAGATATTAGCCGGTCTTAGTATGGTAACACCTACCAAATCATTAGTGTACATTTTACTGATGTTAGTTTGGTTATTTTTACCAAACTAACACTGGTAAAATGTACACTAATGATTTGGTAGATATTAGCCGGTCTTAGTATGGTAACACCTACCAAATCATTAGTGTACATTTTACTGATGTTAGTTTGGTTATTTTTACCAAACTAACACTGGTAAAATGTACACTAATGATTTGGTAGATATTAGCCGGTCTTAGTATGGTAACACCTACCAAATCATTAGTGTACATTTTACTGATGTTAGTTTGGTTATTTTTACCAAACTAACACTAGTAAAATATACAAAGCTTATTAAGTAGATATTACCAAATCAGTTTTTTTTTTTCAAAATAATTTTAGGGTGTAGCCCGCCGAAAATTACAAGCTAGAATAGCTACAAAAGAGATAACATTTCAGTTATCCTATATGGCTATTCTAGTTTGGAGATTTCTTGGTACCCATACTCATAGCGACACCCTAAAAGTATTTCAAATAAAAAAACATGACCTAAGAACGATACATAAAAACTTAGTACACTTATCTTTAAAATTGAATATACTTATACAAACACTTCAAAAATGACATAAAAAGGGCTTAATCAAAATTGTGGTTCAAAGTCAAATTAAAAACAGATTTGCTACAGTGTGCTTAGTATTTTTTATTGTAAATAACACAGGATAACTCTCAAGATATGCCAAATTAACAAATACTATAAGTTTTTAATGATTCACGGTTAAGTTCATTCGAAATATTATAAACGGGATGTGAACCGCGATTACCTTTATTGAGCTCCCGATATTTCGATACAGTTGCATGTATCATGGTCACGAGTAGTGATCATGATACATGCAACTGTATCGAAATATCGGGAGCTCAATAAAGGTAATCGCGGTTCACATCCCGTTTATAATATTTCGAATAACAAATACTAATATTAAACATGCTTGATAATTGTTAGTGTGATGGATGGGCCACACAATGGGGACCCATACTCATAGCGACACCCTAAAAGTATTTCAAATAAAAAAACATGACCTAAGAACGATACATAAAAACTTAGTACACTTATCTTTAAAATTGAATATACTTATACAAACACTTCAAAAATGACATAAAAAGGGCTTAATCAAAATTGTGGTTGAAAGTCAAATTAAAAACAGATTTGCTACAGTGTGCTTAGTATTGTTTATTGTAAATAACACAGGATAACTCTCAAGATATGCCAAATTAACAAATACTATAAGAGTTTTTAATGATTCACGGTTAAGTTCATTCGAAATATTATAAACGGGATGTGAACCGCGATTACCTTTATTGAGCTCCCGATATCACTACTCGTGATCATGATACATGCAACTGTATCGAAATATCGGGAGCTCAATAAAGGTAATCGCGGTTCACATCCCGTTTATAATATTTCGAATAACAAATACTAATATTAAACATGCTTGATAATTGTTAGTGTGATGGGCCACACAATGGGGACGCAATAAGAGAGTGTATACTCAACCTACTACTCAATTCTGACATCTTAATTATGTACAAACTTTTTGAAAATTGCTAAAGTAGGAGGTGCCTTTGAGGTTGCGTTTTAAATTTAAGTAAATCTGTTAGTTTTAGATTTAGTTATACATCACAACTAAATATTTTTTTTATATTTCAGATGTAAAGGTTGATTTAGACGAGGACTATTTTCAGCCGCCTAAATTTCGGCGCCTGAAAAAGGCACCGTATAAACACTTTCGGCGCCATTTTTTCGGCACCATACCGCGAAAAAGTGGCGCCGAAAGTGTTTACACGGTGCCTTTTCCAGGCGCCGAAATTTAGGCGCCTGAAAATAGTCCTCGTCTAAATCGACCTTTAGAGACTTCTGCTATTGCGCGGCTATTGGCTTTAAAAGAGTTCCGACAGTGAGAGTACAGTGCCAAGATATAGATGGTAAAAAATCAAAAAGTTTGTACATAATTAAGATGTCAGAATTGTTATCAACTTTTTTAATTAGCATTATAAATACGTACACAGTTCTGACAATAAATAAATTATTATTATTATTATTATTATTATTATTATGTACATATACATACAATATATCAATTTTATTATTATTTTAATTAATAATTTATTAAGGTTCCTAGGTAACTCCACCTAAGTAACAAGGTGGTGTTATTGAACCTTAATTATAAATTAATTTAGTAATAAAATTGATATAAATTGACATTTACCTTTCACAGGTAAGGACCAACGATTGCTAAGTTAGTAGAAGCCTATAGAGCGTTTATGAATAAGGGGGGTATATCTTTAATCAGATTATAACTACGGGTTATCCTTAAGAGGAGTTTAAAGCCATGGCGAGAATAAGATTTTTCATACTAACGGCGA
The DNA here is from genome assembly GCA_963854515.1 of Pandemis heparana. NCBI lineage: Eukaryota > Metazoa > Arthropoda > Insecta > Lepidoptera > Tortricidae > Pandemis > Pandemis heparana. Next base: position 10,221,171 of record OY978018.1, on the reverse strand, counting down.
TAACGTTTTCCACCCCCTAAACGTTGACCGATTGTTACCGATTTTGTATATTATTTTACCGTTATTTTTATTGGATTTTAATTTTTAAGATCATAGTTTTAATTTAATAATTTCTTTATATTTTTGTCAATGATGTATACTTATTTTTCCCTGGTGATTGTTTAATTGTTTAATATCCATTTTGTTTAGCTCTTACAGCCTGAAACACAGGGTTTCCTAGTGCAGGCATGACTTGTTAACTTAGATTTATAAGGAAACTTTGTTCTTAGTTATAATTTTGTAAAACATTTATGAATAAATTATCATTATCTTTATCTCTTTATTATCTTATCAGAAAACACAACACAAGGCCAGAAAACATACTGTTTATTCGTTGACTTGGAGAAGGATTATGACGGGTGATGAGGAATGAGTTGTGGTCAGCCCGAGACCGACGAGCATGTATGAAGAGATTGATGAATGTGGATGAAGCGAAAGAGGTATGTCAGGATCGCGTAGTAAGTGGAACAAAGTAGTCTCTGCCTACCCCTGTGGGTAAGGCGTGACGGTTTGTATGTATGTATGTATGTATGTATGTAGAAAACACATCTAGGTTTGAACGTTTCGTTTTTCTAAATATTGATTAATTATAAATAGATAATGACTGAAATTTGTTTTGTATGCCAACACTATAACGGAAATCAAATAAAATGTACTTATTAAATTAAAAAAAGAAACGAAATGTACGAAACCTATAATTTGTGTTCTCTGAGAACATATCGAAAATTGGTAAAAATCGGTATACGTTTAAGGGGTGGAAAAGTTATCATAACACCGTTTGTATGGACAGCCATGACTTCAAACTCATCTTAAAACCAACGTCAAAGCATAAGCAAGTCATAAGCACATAAAAAATTACATAAATTTTCAATAGTTACTAAATCTACTGCTTGGTTTTGTTTGTTTTGGTTGGATCCAAATTAAATTTCTTTTAAAATAATGGAAAGTGATTCAGAAGACGACTTAAGGGTGAGTTATTTGGCTGAGTGGGGGCTATCTGAACCCACTATAAAGAAATTTGAAGGTAAGTTATGGCAAAAGAAGCATGAAAGTAGAATAAATGCAGTAGAAATGAAAGCGTTAAGAAGTATATAACCATAGCTACAGAAGCTAAAAAATATATTTAAAAAAAATTGGAGTAATTTTTTTTTTATATATTTTCTATAGGAATGGTAACTGTAATCATTCCTATAGAAAACATAAAAAAAAATACTCCAATTCTTTTTTAGCTTCTATAGCTATGGTTATATACCCCAGTTGATTATTGTTAGGGGCTATCTGATACAACCTGTATACTTATATAAAATAAGAACTTTATTATACATAAAATATTCTTAATGTTTATTCACTATCCCCCTTATTCATAAACGCTCTGTTGGCCTTTGTTAACTCAGCAATCGTCTCCTTATCTGTCAAATTGTCATTTTTTAGAGAAAGCGCTTAATCTTTTGAAATCGATAAAAGCTGCTTCTGACTACATACAATTGATTGAAGAAAATCCAAGTGAAGGTTTGTTATCATTATACTGATCAAAACTTTCATGAATTTCACACAAAACCCGAAACAATTAAAATAGCCATATGAAAATTCTGGCAAACGATACATTTGGAGATAATTAAGCCGACGCGTATTCATCACAACTAAATATTTTTTTTATATTTCAGATGTAAAGGTTGATTTAGACGAGGACTATTTTCAGCCGCCTAAATTTCGGCGCCTGAAAAAGGCACCGTATAAACACTTTCGGCGCCATTTTTTCGGCACCATACCGCGAAAAAGTGGCGCCGAAAGTGTTTACACGGTGCCTTTTCCAGGCGCCGAAATTTAGGCGCCTGAAAATAGTCCTCGTCTAAATCGACCTTTAGAGACTTCTGCTATTGCGCGGCTATTGGCTTTAAAAGAGTTCCGACAGTGAGAGTACAGTGCCAAGATATAGATGGTAAAAAATCAAAAAGTTTGTACATAATTAAGATGTCAGAATTGTTATCAACTTTTTTAATTAGCATTATAAATACGTACACAGTTCTGACAATAAATAAATTATTATTATTATTATTATTATTATTATTATGTACATATACATACAATATATCAATTTTATTATTATTTTAATTAATAATTTATTAAGGTTCCTAGGTAACTCCACCTAAGTAACAAGGTGGTGTTATTGAACCTTAATTATAAATTAATTTAGTAATAAAATTGATATAAATTGACATTTACCTTTCACAGGTAAGGACCAACGATTGCTAAGTTAGTAGAAGCCTATAGAGCGTTTATGAATAAGGGGGGTATATCTTTAATCAGATTATAACTACGGGTTATCCTTAAGAGGAGTTTAAAGCCATGGCGAGAATAAGATTTTTCATACTAACGGCGATAACGTTTTCCACCCCCTAAACGTTGACCGATTGTTACCGATTTTGTATATTATTTTACCGTTATTTTTATTGGATTTTAATTTTTAAGATCATAGTTTTAATTTAATAATTTCTTTATATTTTTGTCAATGATGTATACTTATTTTTCCCTGGTGATTGTTTAATTGTTTAATATCCATTTTGTTTAGCTCTTACAGCCTGAAACACAGGGTTTCCTAGTGCAGGCATGACTTGTTAACTTAGATTTATAAGGAAACTTTGTTCTTAGTTATAATTTTGTAAAACATTTATGAATAAATTATCATTATCTTTATCTCTTTATTATCTTATCAGAAAACACAACACAAGGCCAGAAAACATACTGTTTATTCGTTGACTTGGAGAAGGATTATGACGGGTGATGAGGAATGAGTTGTGGTCAGCCCGAGACCGACGAGCATGTATGAAGAGATTGATGAATGTGGATGAAGCGAAAGAGGTATGTCAGGATCGCGTAGTAAGTGGAACAAAGTAGTCTCTGCCTACCCCTGTGGGTAAGGCGTGACGGTTTGTATGTATGTATGTATGTATGTATGTAGAAAACACATCTAGGTTTGAACGTTTCGTTTTTCTAAATATTGATTAATTATAAATAGATAATGACTGAAATTTGTTTTGTATGCCAACACTATAACGGAAATCAAATAAAATGTACTTATTAAATTAAAAAAAGAAACGAAATGTACGAAACCTATAATTTGTGTTCTCTGAGAACATATCGAAAATTGGTAAAAATCGGTATACGTTTAAGGGGTGGAAAAGTTATCATAACACCGTTTGTATGGACAGCCATGACTTCAAACTCATCTTAAAACCAACGTCAAAGCATAAGCAAGTCATAAGCACATAAAAAATTACATAAATTTTCAATAGTTACTAAATCTACTGCTTGGTTTTGTTTGTTTTGGTTGGATCCAAATTAAATTTCTTTTAAAATAATGGAAAGTGATTCAGAAGACGACTTAAGGGTGAGTTATTTGGCTGAGTGGGGGCTATCTGAACCCACTATAAAGAAATTTGAAGGTAAGTTATGGCAAAAGAAGCATGAAAGTAGAATAAATGCAGTAGAAATGAAAGCGTTAAGAAGTATATAACCATAGCTACAGAAGCTAAAAAATATATTTAAAAAAAATTGGAGTAATTTTTTTTTTATATATTTTCTATAGGAATGGTAACTGTAATCATTCCTATAGAAAACATAAAAAAAAATACTCCAATTCTTTTTTAGCTTCTATAGCTATGGTTATATACCCCAGTTGATTATTGTTAGGGGCTATCTGATACAACCTGTATACTTATATAAAATAAGAACTTTATTATACATAAAATATTCTTAATGTTTATTCACTATCCCCCTTATTCATAAACGCTCTGTTGGCCTTTGTTAACTCAGCAATCGTCTCCTTATCTGTCAAATTGTCATTTTTTAGAGAAAGCGCTTAATCTTTTGAAATCGATAAAAGCTGCTTCTGACTACATACAATTGATTGAAGAAAATCCAAGTGAAGGTTTGTTATCATTATACTGATCAAAACTTTCATGAATTTCACACAAAACCCGAAACAATTAAAATAGCCATATGAAAATTCTGGCAAACGATACATTTGGAGATAATTAAGCCGACGCGTATTCATCACAACTAAATATTTTTTTTATATTTCAGATGTAAAGGTTGATTTAGACGAGGACTATTTTCAGCCGCCTAAATTTCGGCGCCTGAAAAAGGCACCGTATAAACACTTTCGGCGCCATTTTTTCGGCACCATACCGCGAAAAAGTGGCGCCGAAAGTGTTTACACGGTGCCTTTTCCAGGCGCCGAAATTTAGGCGCCTGAAAATAGTCCTCGTCTAAATCGACCTTTAGAGACTTCTGCTATTGCGCGGCTATTGGCTTTAAAAGAGTTCCGACAGTGAGAGTACAGTGCCAAGATATAGATGGTAAAAAATCAAAAAGTTTGTACATAATTAAGATGTCAGAATTGTTATCAACTTTTTTAATTAGCATTATAAATACGTACACAGTTCTGACAATAAATAAATTATTATTATTATTATTATTATTATTATTATGTACATATACATACAATATATCAATTTTATTATTATTTTAATTAATAATTTATTAAGGTTCCTAGGTAACTCCACCTAAGTAACAAGGTGGTGTTATTGAACCTTAATTATAAATTAATTTAGTAATAAAATTGATATAAATTGACATTTACCTTTCACAGGTAAGGACCAACGATTGCTAAGTTAGTAGAAGCCTATAGAGCGTTTATGAATAAGGGGGTATATCTTTAATCAGATTATAACTACGGGTTATCCTTAAGAGGAGTTTAAAGCCATGGCGAGAATAAGATTTTTCATACTAACGGCGATAACGTTTTCCACCCCCTAAACGTTGACCGATTGTTACCGATTTTGTATATTATTTTACCGTTATTTTTATTGGATTTTAATTTTTAAGATCATAGTTTTAATTTAATAATTTCTTTATATTTTTGTCAATGATGTATACTTATTTTTCCCTGGTGATTGTTTAATTATTTAATATCCATTTTGTTTAGCTCTTACAGCCTGCTTAAAATAATGGAAAGTGATTCAGAAGATGACTTAGGGGTGAGTTATTTGGCTGAGTGGGGGCTATCTGAACCCACTATAAAGAAATTTGAAGGTAAGTTATGGCAAAAGAAGCATGAAAGTAGAATAAATGCAGTAGAAATGAAAGCGTTAAGAAGTATGGAAGGTGTATCATTGAAAGATAGAATAAGGAATAGTGTGATGAGGGAACGTGCTGGTGTAAAAGAAGATATATATAGTGACTAGGATAGGGCGAGTTAAGAGGTCATCGGTGAGATTCAAAAATCGGTTCCCTGTTGTTAAGTATATTAGTTATATAGTTGAATTTCTAATAATTCTATATTTGGTTTTGGCAGACCATAGCCGTTGCACCTAGGCCGAAAGTTGATTAGAAACAAGATACCTAAGCATTTTGCACATTAATTCAAATACTTATACTTAATCGTATTTTTTTTTTTTTTTCAGATCGAATCGGATTTTGAATCCAAATTTAAAGGATCAGAGCTCCTATTATTCAAAAAATGGCCGAATTTTTTAGACAAAGCGCTTAATCTTTTCAAATCAGTAAAAGCTGCTTCTGACTACCGATTGTTATCAATTTTGTATATTATTTTACCGTTATTTTTATTGGATTTTAATTTTTAAGATCATAGTTTTAATTTAATAATTTCTTTATAGTTTTGTCAATGATGTATACTTATTTTTCCCTGGTGATTGTTTAATTGTTTAATATCCATTTTGTTTAGCTCTTACAGCCTGAAACACAGGGTTTCCTAGTGCAGGCATGACTTGTTAACTTAGATTTATAAGGAAACTTTGTTCTTAGTTATAATTTTGTAAAACATTTATGAATAAATTATCTTTATCTTTATCTCTTTATTATCTTATCAGAAAACACAACACAAGGCCTATAATTTGTGTTCTCTGAGAACATATCGAAAATTGGTAAAAATCGGTATACGTTTAAGGGGTGGAAAAGTTATCATAACACCGTTTGTCCGGACAGCCATGACTTCAAACTCATCTTGAAACCAACGTCAAAGCATAAGCAAGCAAGTCATAAGCACATAAAAAATTACATAAATTTTCAATAGTAACTAAATCTACAGTAGGTTTCACCTGTGGCAACAACATGAAGATTAGTTGGAGAAATAATTAAATTTTCTGGTTTTAAGAGCTCCCATGAGTCGTTTTCTCCTTCAATTGAATAAGCTTGAAAATGATCATTAAAACCAGAGCAATTTAATGATTTACACAAGAAATATAAACTCAAAAACGATTTAGAACGAAAAATATTTTGTAATTTAAAAAAATAATAATCGTTTTCGTTCGTAGTAACTATTACCATTCCTGGGTTAAATTTTGTGCCCTTGAAACGTATCCATTCAAAATCACAAGATAAATCAACATCGTCCTTATGACAATTGTTAATGTGCGAAATATCCATATGCAACTCCCGTAAAGTAACTTTGCCTAGTTCCAACCTATCCTCCAATCCCTTTTTAAGATAAATTCTGTTTGCGAATGCTAATTGTTCTTTTATTAACAAAGTTTGGGAAATGTTTTTTCTGGAAGTGATGATATGAGCTGTGTTTTTCATTGTTTTGTGTTTAGCTTCATATCGCATACACCATAATTGCTTTAAGGGGCCCACTTGCTCAATAATATATGGGTAATGCAACATTAAATGGTGCTTCGGTTTTAATGTATCATGAAAAAGTTTAATGTAGTTTTCATGATGTTCCGTGATTAAAGATTCTAACATTTTTACTGTCGGGGCATGTATTACGCTACATAATATAATCTGAACAATTTTCAATAAAATTATTAACAATTGCCACACGGGATCGTCTACAGGAACTAAATCTCCAACTAGTAGAGGAAACAAGTGCACAAACGTCAACATTTCGGAAGCGGACATTTTGAATTTACTGCGAACCAAATGTTCTTGTTTGATGCAAACAGACTTGTCATTAAGTTCTGTAACTGAATAGTCAAATAGTTTTAAGCGATTATTTAGAGTCACTAGATTAAAACAGCGTAATGTTCCGGTGTAATACAAAATAATGTGGGCCAAGTCGTAATGACAAACCCCCTCAAAAATATCGTGCATTATATCTACACTACAGTTATCTACTACGTGAAAGCTAGGAATATTATTAAAACAGCAATATTCATTTATTCCTGTTTCTCTAACATTATCCTGCTCGAGGTCACTATTATAATTTTCCCGATTTCTTAACAGTGCATGATCTGCTTTGGTTTGATACTGCATTACATTTTTGTGACTTCTACATATCCTACAATAGTAATTGCTGCTGAAAGATTTCGAAAATCCGAGAATTGTGTTCAGTCCGAGATTGTCCCCTAATATCATTCCAAGTATAAAATGTATTTTTACATTACCATTTTTAGGGGTATTTAACTCTATACCTTCTTCCTCTAAATATGTTAATTCTTTGATGAGTTCGTAGAATGCTGACTGATTGCCATAAATCTTAAAAGAAGAGTTGTACAACATTGCGACAAACACATTTTCCAGCAATGAAAGATATTCCTGTGGCATAGTAGGGAATTGATAATATACAGCCGATATTGAATGCACACCGGCGTGGCTACCTAAGGGATTATTACATTCGAAATCATCGAAATATATAAAAAACGGACAACAGAGTTGGCCCTCTTTCCTTGCAATTTTTTTTTGAAAAATTAAACTTTGAGCAAAATTCGGAAAATCAACCTCGTTAGGTGTTAGTGTATTTGAAACAAATTTGTAAAAATTAGGTAATTCAAAAATTTTCTTAAATACTGAACGAAGCGGTAATTTGGCGCCCGTACAGCATTTAGGCGCAAGCATTACTGAAGTGTTGACTGTGTTTTCCACAACATTTTCGTTAATTATGTACTTTTCAGGAGCAATGTAGCAATTGATATCTGTTAAGTATTTTATAATTTGATATTCTGTTTGCATATTAACAAAAGGATTTGATATCAATTTATGTATATTATCTATTTCACTTTGATCAAACTCATTACAAATAGGCATTACATGTTTAAAAATGTCACCAATAACTTGTGTAATATGAAGTTGAACATTTTCTAATATTTTAAGAGCAGTTTTCCGGTTAACCCCACCATCACTGTATAATGAAAGCGTTAAAGTAGTAGCAGATTTTTCTAACATACTATGGGCAGTATCCAAAGCGTTCTCACGACAAACATTATTTAGAGGATGATATTCAAAGGATTCACAACAATCTAACAAACTAGGCGTATCTTGTATATTTTCACTTAATGCGCAATCATTTTTAAGGAGATTCTGATTAAAAATTGTTCGTGTGTTCAAATGTTGGGAAATTAAGTGGCGTCTAAAAGACCTTACATTTTGATATTCACGGTCACATTGATACTGTTTGCAGCGATATGTTGCGTTTGAACTTAAGCTATGGTCTTTTAAATGTTCACAAAAATCTTTGTAATCTTCAACTGAAGCGAGACATTTGAAACAAACAAACATTTTGATAAAATGTATATACTTAACAAATTACTTATGTATGGATGTATGTATGTATATCTCTTTATTGTACACAAAACACGGAGTAACAAGTAACTGAACAAAGGCGATAAAATAAGAGACACAAGCCGATATAATGAAGTCCGATATTTTGACAATTTTATAAAAATATTTTTGGAGAAATAGCCAAATTTGGACGGATTTTGCAGGATACTCAGCGTCCAGGCAATGTATTTATATGCTTAACAAATTACCTATGCCAACTCGGAGATAAAACATGAGACACCTGCAAGCTTTTTGTCCGATTTCGTGTCAATTTCATAAAAATATTTTTGCAGAAATAGCCAAATGTGAACAGCTTCTGCAGGATACTCAGCGTCCACACAATAGAATGTTTTAAAGCATACGTCCAGCGCTTTCAGGAGCGTGTCTAATTTGTAAAGGATGTCGTCATACGCAACATAAAAGTCCTTTAGGGCATCGATGGTTGGTCCGACAGCAACAATAATGGGTTGGCACCGTAGACCCTTAGCCATTTGGGCTTTTCGCCGGTAGTCCAGCTGGGTGAGGACTTCGCTTTGGTTCTGGAAATCAGAATGAATTATTTACTTTTATCCGTATTTATTATAATTTCTAGTCAGCGTTGACACTGACTGTTGACTTTTATTGGTTTGGTATCGCAATTATATATATTTATTGAAAGGGGTTCGGAACGTAATTCATATTAATGATCATTCGATGTACAGTCAACGACAAAAGTAAGTGATCAAAATCAACATTTCAAACGGACATGAAAGGTTTTATAGTCGCTTTGCATGTTTGTCTTAACATATAACCGATATATACCGAATATCTGGGTTGTACTCCGAGGTGTCCCATAAATCCGTATTTTATAGATAATCACTTCAATTTGAAACACTACAATGACTAACTGTTTGAATGGCATGTCACTTAGTCCTCAAGGATCGAAATAAATGTGATCACTTACTTATGACACATTGTGTGTTCATTTACTTCTAATAAACTACAAATAGTCAGTAACATTTGACTTATTTAATGTTTATATTATTTTGGGAGGCTAATTTTATTCATCAGTTTCTTTTGCTGTTGACTGTACCACTTTTAATAAAAATAATAAATATTGAAGAGGATCGTTAAGCAATGGCAAAAATTAGTATTTTCAATTTTTTATACAAACTGTGATTACGATTTCCACCTTCCAATTTCTCACACATTGTCAGTCGACACAAAAGGTTGGTTGTAGGTTCCGCTTTTTTCAATATCATTAATAGATTTGATTATATTATTCCTGTTCTAGTGTTTTCATACAAAACAAATTTCAGCCGTAATTTGTTTACTGATGATTAATAAATATTTGAAAAACTAAACGTACACACCTAGATTTTGGTCTGATGACAGTATATCTAAAATTGGTCGAAATGAGTTAACGTTTAGGTGGTGGAATCGTTATCGCCGTGTGTATGGAAAGTAGTCATCTCAAAATAATTTTAAGAGTGAAATTATATACCTTTGCATGAAGAATGAAACTGTTCATAGCTTCTTTTATACTCGGTTTAATGGTTTTTCTTTTACCATCTATATCTTGGCACTGTACTCTCACTGTAGGCACTATTTTATAGCCAATAGCCGCGCAATAGCAGAAGTCTCTAACATCTGAAATATAAAAAAAATATTTAGTTGTGATGAATACGCGTCGGCTTAATTATCTGCAAATGTATCGTTTGCCCGAATTTTCATATGGCTATTTTAATTGTTTCGGGTTTTGTGTGAAATTCATGAAAGTTTTGATCAGTATAATAACAAACCTTCACTTGGATTTTCTTCAATCAATTGTATGTAGTCAGAAGCAGCTTTTACCGATTTGAAAAGATTAAGCGCTTTGTCTAAAAAATTCGGCCATTTTTTGAATAATAGGAGCTCTGATCCTTTAAATTTGGATTCAAAATCCAATTCGATCTAAAAAAAAAAAATACGTTTAAGTATAAGTATTTGAATTAATTTGCAAAATGCTTAGGTATCTTGTTTCTAATCAACTTTCGGCCTAGGTGCAACGGCTATGGTCTGCCAAAACCAAATATAGAATAATTAGAAATTCAACTATATAACTAATATACTTAACAACAGGGAACCGATTTTTGAATCTCACCGATGATCTCTTAACTCACCGGTGACATATTATGTCACTGGTGACTTTTTTGTCACTGTTTATCAAATGTCGTAGTTTTTAATGTCACACCCTATGTACCAACATGCAGATATCTCGCAGTTGTTCGCAGTGTTAGTCATAGACAATCTTTCAGTTACGTCCAATTTTACGCAGATAAGTATAGTGTCGACCTTAATACCGGTTTTTGTTTCTCATACTAAAACTTTGAATATTTATGTAAATCAACTGAGTTAAACCTAAAACGAAACGTAGTGTCGCTCAGTCGCTGTCAGTGTCAGTGTCGTGTTAGTTCCTCTATCGCACGTTAGACGGCGCTACTCGTTCAAGACCATGACTTGCTTACGCTACCGTTAGATCAATGTCAAATTCAAAAAATGTCACGCGGTGAGATATCTACGAGTGGGAGGGGGCACTTTAGGGGGGAAATCCAAAAATCGGTTCCCAGTAAATAGAGTAGCGCGTATCGCCATAGGTATGCAAAGTCCACTATCAACAGCAATCACTAAGATGTATTCACATACTTATGGAAAGCTAATGAAAAGCTTGTAAAAAAAGGGTCACAACTTACCAACTTATATCCGAAACTCAATTTATATGAGGGCCAATCGTTCACGATGTCACGTACGTGTGAATATTTTTCTGACTGTATCTCCTTAAGGCGCAATTTGGAGGTTTTCCTCCAGTTCTCGAGTACTTCGGGCACTGGCTCCTTGTTGTATTTCAGCCAAACTTTTATTTCTTCATATTCTTCGTTAGATACTGGTAAACAATAAATCAAGGTTAGTTATTTATAGCGTACTAGCTGTTGCCAGCGACTTCGTCTGCAAAGAATTCGTTTATCGCTATCCCGCGGGAACTAAGCAATTTTCCGGGATAAAAAGTAGCCTATGTGCTATTCCAGACTTTTCTCTATCTATGTGCCGAATTTCATCCAGATCCGTTGGGCCGCTCTGGCGTGATTGAGTAACAAACAAACATCCATCCATCCATCCATCCATACTTTCGCATTTATAATATTAGTTAGATTAGCGTAACGTTAGTTATATATGTGTAAGAAGTGTAGTGTAATATTATAGTGTATATATGTTTATAAAAGTATACATTTAATCAAGGCGATTGGCTGGCGACTGAACCGATGCGCAGATATTAACTGTCATCGCTAGACTTTTGTGCCGCGGCCTATAACTACTAAAAGCTTCGACCAGAACCCTTTGCTCATCCTAAAGCTAGTGGTCATTTTAAGGGTGCCGTAACCAAATTGCAAAAACGCAACTCTAATAGTTTCATCATGTCCGTCTGTCTGTCAGTTTGTCACAACCAATTTATTTTTAGGCGTGTTCGGTGAACCGCGCTTTAAAATTGTGTACCGAGTACTTTCTTACTGTGAAGCTAATCAGCAACTAGCCTTCGGATGTGTTAAGGGTTTTTCTGGATCTGCTGATAGGTATGTTTGTGTAAGTAGATAAATAATTTTAACAACATAATGTTCAAATATATACCACCTTGACCTTCATCTCCTGTTTGCAACACCGTGTCGGGCTCGGGCGGTACGTCCTTTCTACTTTTGGCGATCACACCACTCTTCCGTAGCAGTCGTTTATGATTGTTATATTTATCCACTAGTTTTCCTCTTGCAGGTATATATTTATTGCTGCCAAACTTTTGGCTCCGAATATAGTAGGTCTCCTAGGAAAATATATTTTTTATTAGCTATAGGTATTGTACAGTTAAGTGCAAAAATATGTGTATCAATGCAACGCTTCAAAAATATGTACCACACGCTCTTATTCCAAAACAATACTATCGTGGGACATATTTTTGAGAAGTTCGCATAGATACTTATTTTTGCATTTGACCATACTAGGATACAATTGTACCAAGTGAATGCATCTGATATCTACCAAAATCTGCACCTTATGTCCTCAGCGAGCGACTGAACTAAAAACCATGTGATGTAAAGTAACAATGCTTCCGGTGGGACACGCCATCGTAATTCGCTGCTAATACAACTAACTACAGCATCTATCTACTCACCCAACTGCAAACACTAGGTACGTAAAACATGAATACAGTAAATATCTTGTATTGCAATATATATATTTATATACCTACCAAGGATGATATGTAGTTCAATTCGTGAATGTAGATGGCGCTGACAGATAGCCCGAGGCGTTTAAAGCAAAAGACTAAGTACTGATATTTCATATCACTGCAAATGTATTTCTATTAAAATAATAATAAATTTGCAGTAATATACAATATCAGTAAGTCTTATTGTTTTGTTTTCTATCCCACGGGAACTTTACACTTTCTTGGGATAAAAGTAGTATTTCAATCAGACACAATGTAGCTTTTTACTAAAAACCAGTATTTGTATTACTTGAGTTATATTGTCTACGCTTACGAAGTCGCGGGCAAAAGCTATAACTACATAAATTGTAAAGTATTTTTAAAGTGTACATTTCTTTAAAATGACATGTCAAGATTGTTTACATAATTTTAAGTACCTTAAAGTCCCAAGTATAACACTGGATTTTATTCGGGAATAATGGTTACTCTAAATGTAATGTTTACTCTAATGTTATCTAAAAAAAACCGGCCAAGTGCGAGTCAATAATATATCAATTGTCTTTATAGAGAGTGAAACGCACCCAGTTATAGGTTGACGCACACATTACCGCTCCGCGCCGGCACGGCACCCGCTCAACTCGACCCGCTCAGTATTCTTAGTATGAAACTCCACACTGTCACAGAATAACTAATAGTACTACGTAGGTACTGTGTCAAATTAAATGACTTATATGACATTGACATGTTAGTATAAAGTAAGTTTTTTTTAATAGTCTACATAAAAATATATACTAGCTACTACTAACTACTACATCTACACCTGTAACCTACTGATCTACTTCACTAAGTTAAGTGAATACTTTCTTATGCCACATTTAACTGGCAACAAATTCGCACCAGGGCGATCAATCACAGAAGAAATAATCAATGACGGCACTAACTGCGCTTACTTCCGAGGTTTTAAATCATTACAAACTGTAAACTATTAAAAAGTTAAAAACGTTATAAGTAATCTATAGTCAGAAATTTAACTGTAATTCAATAAAAAAAGATTTTAAAAAATTATACCGGAACTGACATACAATTTCTTAACATCTCCTTCTTATAGTCTGGCAGCTAAACCACTGCAGCCAGATGACACTTCCAAATGTCATTTTACGAAATAATGATACCACATTTATTTCACTAGTGCTCGACTAAGGTCACGTAATGAATGATTTGATTATTGAACGAACGAAATATTTTATGAATGTCACATTCTTAGTTTAGTATATTTTAAATTAAACGCGATACTTTTGATGGGTTCAAGGTTCATATTAATGAACAAAAATGACTTTTGCATTTCCACTCCGAACTGCAACTTTTTAAGTAAAGTACAGAGATAGAAAAAAATATTAATGAGATCATAGTTGTTTCATTTATGGCAAAATGGGGAATGAGTTGAAAACTGGTAACTGATTTGTCATGCTTCCAAATCGCGCTCTTACACTACTACTAACTAGAAAACATACAAAAAACCTTATTGAACAAATAATTTTATTAAAATTCGCTTTGAAAATTCACTATTTCAACATAAATGACGAAAATGAATTTCATTATATCGTTCATTCTTTCATTCACTCACTAAGTCACATCACTATTTAATATTCGCCAAAAACTGACAACACTGAAAAGTGTCATCTGGCTGCAGTGATTTATCTGCCAAACTATAGCAAAAAGTATCCACTTCAAAAACTTCAGTTACAATTTTAATAGGTAAGTACCTTAACTTCAGTTGGGACTAAGGACACAATTTGTGAGGAAATATCTTCAAATAGATCTCTTTTCATAACGCCATATTGCTTAATGCAATATTCCACTACTGATTTA